>CM066988.1:67419822-68807995 GCA_033977485.1 Hydrangea macrophylla
TCTGCCTCTTCTTCAGATTCAACGGTCTTAGATACAAGAGGAGAACTTTCTACAGGAAGGATTAATTTTCTTTTGGGTTTCAAAAGTGGTGGAGCAGGGATTGAAATCTTCGAAGCCTTTGAGGTAATTGGAATGCTTGGTTTGGTTTTCGAAGCTCTAGTTGTTGGTTAAGATCCTTCACCAATTGACTTCCCTGTGTTGAATAATTCAAGACAACAATAAGTTAAGGTTCTTTTTATCACCAAAGAGGAAATGGATTGAATTGGTAATTTGTTTACCTTTTGACTTCAAATCAATGTACCTCAAGAGTTGGCACTTGTCTATCTGCACTGACATCAAGTTTTCCCACCAACTTAAGAAGGCAGGTGTGCAGTTTGTATAAACTGGCAGAGAGGTGAATTCTAAATTGCTAACCTTATTTTGATAAACTGCCAAAACAGCAGTTATCGCTGTTTCTGGAATCCTCGAGGTTGTCTTGTAGGCTATAAGTATATTGGCTTGACTTCTAATAGGGAAAGGAATTGATTGGGTAAGCCCAAATTGTCTTAAAAACTGGTTAGGAAGATAGAGCTCACCATGGGATTTGACACTAAGAGAATTTCCAAAGAATAGATCTCTACTAATCAAGATACTCCCCCATGCAGCTTTTAGTTCAACTGCACTTGCTGCTCTATCCAGTATTTGACACAGCCAATTGGGAAAAATGGGAGTTCTATCTTCAGGATTATACAGGATAGAAAATGGATGAAACAAACTATTTAGCCTAATTGCTGGAATATTGAAAAAGAATATAAGAGACTCTTTGAAAGTTTGTTCAACATTTGGCAATAAGTCAAAGAAGATCCCATGTGAAACATTGTTCTTTAAAGGTCCTAAATTGTGAATTTATGGAAAATAAGCATATAGCTACAATTGTAAAATCCAGAAAGGACCACCTTGAGTAGAAAGGAAAGGGTCGAAACATAAATCAGAAAAGGACCTGTAGAGAGATCCTAGAACGAAGGGAGCTAAAGCTAGTCTTCGACCAGCAGTTAGAGCTCTGGCAATATTGGAGAATTTGAGGACAACCCTTTGAGAAGAAGTGCAGAACAGATGCTTTGAGAGCCAGTACAGAAGGAAGTAGTAATACTCCTTATTTGTTATACCCCCTGATGACTTTCTATGAGTAGTTAAGAAATTTGTGTATCCTAATGACTTCGAATCAGTATTAATGATAGGACTATCAGATTCGACCATATAGGGATGGGCATCTTCTCCATGGGATAAAAACCCTAATAAGTGACATATGTCCAAGATAGTGGGACCTATTGGGCCAAATCAAAACTGAAAGTGGTTGAAAATAGGGTTCCAAAAACATAAGGCTCCAGCCAACAGGTTAGGACTGGCTTCGATGGGGTATTTGGAAAGATCAACATCGTGATAAATCCCGGTGGCAATCAGAGCTTCTTTCTTGTTTTCTAAAATTCTTTCTACCCACTCTGACCATTCTTTCGCAGGCTTAGGCCAATGTCTAAATCTCAATTCCGTTCTAGGAAGAGGTATTTTCCTTTAATAAGCCAAGTGTTGCTGTCCTAACCTAGGATAGTAAATATGGAGCTTAAGATTGGGAGTACTCAAACAGGGACCTACGGCTATAGAAGATTCCTAGTTAGGGAAAGTAATGGGAACAAGGATCTCATTGATTAGAGATGTTTCTTGCCCATTCGAATATCGCTTCTGTTCATCTTGAATGACTTTTTTGAAGTCATCACAGAGTTTTTGAAGTTGAGTGTTGTCACTGGATGTTGCCATTGTTGGAAACGAAATAATCAGAACAAGTATGAGAGTAATTGCAATGAAGACAAAACGCAAAGGAGATAGATAGAGGAATAGAAGAGTTTGCAGAAGTTAGAAGGTTTGTTCTTCTTGTGCCTTAACTATTTATAGCCTTTGGTGACGTTTGGGAGGAGGTGCATTCATTTAAGAAAGTAGCTGTTACAGTTGGTTACTCATTTAGCCGTTATACTAAGTGAAAAGACATACTAGTCGGTAATGAACCATTTCAGTTTGGTTAATAAAAATGAATTTTTAATAATTCATTGAATTAAGAAGATAGTGCAAATTCAAATTACAGACATAATTGATAAAAGTGTGGAAATCCGTAAGTCACAAGATTGTGAAACATAGCCTAATAATAAGCAAAACACTCTGCTTCTAGTTCTATCTCAAGGCATAAATTGCTGGTTTGCAATGCCAATTCATCTTCACTTCGAAGAGTGAGATAAGCCTCCTTGTGTTGTTCTTCATACTGATTTAAGCGAGAGTTGATCCTGAATAAGTCTTTGCGAAGCCCTCGAAGTTCCTTGGCTAATGGAGTTTTACCTCGAATAGATATGCAAGTGGCTTTGGCTTCATCTTTGAGATATGCAATTCGACTTTCGAGGTCAAGCTTCGAGTAATGGTAAACATTGCTTTCTTCATCAGAGCTTCCACAACCATAGATATATTTCTCTTTGAATTCTGAAACTTCATCAAGGAGTGCATTGGTGACTTCTTTAAAACTTTTATAAAGATCCATTAAGTAGTTCAAATGATGAACACTTTCTTGGTGATGAGAATACCATCTCACATGAGAAGCTAAGGTTCGAAGGGTGAAATCCATTTGGGTTCGAATGAAATACTCCATTCATGGCATATGATGTGACAACACCATTCAAAGTTAATTCGAGCCCTCGAATCTTGTAGAATGGAGAGTGGAAGATGTGAAAGGCAACTAAAAGCATTTGAGCTTGGGTGATCAAGCATAGAGAGGGTGACAGAATAGGAGGAGTATGTTCGAATTTTGGACCATTCCTGTACAATTGGTCTAGCTTTAAGAGAGGATTACCAATGTCCTCAGTTGGGTCCACTACTTGAACTTTGGCGTCTGGAAAACCTAGTACAGAATGATCGAAAAGAAGCACTCTTTTTTTATAATCTTTCTCGAAAAATTTGCATTTGGATAGAAAAGTTGAGGAGTAGTGCTCATTGAAAAAAATTTCATGAGATACTCTTGCATATGTATGGATGAGGGGTCTGCCTTGAGGAATTAAGATATCACCTCTTTGAAGCCTTTCCCTAGAAGGACTGGTTGAAGAGATCAAACAGGCATTCAACAAGTTTTGTTCTCGAGAAAGACGGTTCAAAAACGGATAGTATGGTTTTATTACCCTGCTTTGAATAACCCCTTCAGTTTCAGGATATTAAAAGTTTGGGTGAATAACTGAAGGTGTTGTAGTTGGTATTTCGAGCTTCATACCTTTGTAGTATCCTATCCCTTCACCATGGGAAATGGGTTGTTCCCAAGCAGGAGGAAAAGTTTGGTTATTATAGATTGATTTTGAAAAACTCAAAGATGAATTTTATCCTGATGAGGAAGCACTTGGTCGGTTTAGCATGTTATGCCACTTTTCCCATTTCGAATAAGTAAAGGGCTCAAGAGGAATCTCAGGGGGATCCCAATTGGTTCGGGGAGGGATTTCAGGACGTTTGGTTGACAGCATCACTTCTTCAGGAAGATCTAAAGGGAAGTAATCACTGGTATCAAATGAAGATTAAGAAGAAGACATGATTAACAATGTAGATTCGAAGTGACAAAGTTGGGGATTCAAGGATTAAGCAAATACAGCAGCTTGTGTGAAGATAAAGGAAAACTAACCACGATCACCATTATCTTTTTCGAATCAAAAGGAAAATGGCGTGGGGGGTAATGTTTGTGATAAAAATATCCAACCAATGTGGAAGTGACACGTGAGATTCGATGTGGCAGGGCAGTTGGTTGAAATGGATACAACACAGGAACAGTTATGAACAGTTTTACTGACTCATTCTGTTCAAAATAGTTAACTGCCAAGGGATACGTGTTGATCATGGTAGAACAATTGAAAAAGCAGGTGTCACTTCAAGGATATGCCACGTGTAGGAGCAGTTACCAGTTTGAAAAGAAGAGGGAACATTCAAACAAGACTGCTGGGAGGTCTCGACGTTTATAAATTGAAGGATTTTGTGTTCGAGAGTGATCCTTCGATCAACATCAACATATATCTTTTAATACATTTACTGTATTTTTATCTAGGCACTTAGATTTAGAAATAGAATACCTTCGAAGTCATCTTCAAGGTTAGTTTATAGTTTTGTTTTTAACTTAATAAAGTAGTTCGTTACTTTATTGTTCTTATTTGTTGTTCTTATTTAGGAGTAGTTATCAATTAGTTAATTCGAAGTGCTCCAATTAATTACATCTTTACACGTTTGAAGTCCTTGTTAAGGCATCGAACGTCACCACAATTTGTCTGGTGAGGCGCAGTTTGGATCACACACATTGGCAATTTGCTTGCCTGGCACGCTCGCACATATATAAATTTTCTAACCAAACAGTCATGTGTCTCATTCTATTCTCATTTTACACATGTATTATCAACATAATTACTGGAATAGAACACATGTCACCCAATAAAGATTTGGGTGAGCAATGAGTTAGCAAAAATGGGTGAGCCAATGCTCACATAACTATTAAGCTCTAGAGTTTGCTAAAACATTCTTTCTCAAATTAAATTCTTTTTTTTTTTGGATTAATGGATGACAATTCATTCATTCAAATAGCAGATCTCAGAAGATATTCGTACAGGCATACAAAAGTAGGAAAACATTAAACATAAAGATCTCTACAGCTAGACTGCAAACTCTCAATCCCAAGATAAGACCGACAGTAGCGTAACTCGATCGAGCCAGCTGAGGTAGAAGCTACCAAGGAGACCCACAAACAAACAAAGATCGCCAAAACTTTGATGAAATTAATAGCGACAAGAGCCTACCAAAATGCCAGATTTGAAGGAAACAAAACTGGACCCATAAGAGAAAGCACCAGATCTGAACGGCTTAGCATTGAAACGGTGAAGAGAAGAGCCCGAGCAGATCGTAAACCAATCAAAGCAAGGAAATCGAGGGTAGAAGCGGTACCAAACAAAAGAAAAAAAAAATAAAAACAAACCCTCAAGAGAGGGATGAAACCCTCACAGATGAGGAACAAAACTTTTATAAAGAGAGACAACACCCGCATAAAACGGGACAAATAAATACTAAAAGTATCAAGGAACCAGAAAATTCTAAAATCATTGCAACCCAGATAACTGTAGTATACTAAATAGAAAAATAAAAAGAAGGGCTGAATAAGAGGTGATATCTAGTCATCTTGCACTTTTTTTCTATGAAAATGAGATTTTGTAGAGCATAGAGGAATCCTATCTTTTTCTCCTCTCCACCTCCTTGGTGTGAATAACTTTTACTTTGCCATAAGTTAGGTATATAACTGTATATTGATTGACTATCATAACTATAAAATAAGTGGCCAACAGATAAATAATAAAATAAAACAAGTGATCATGGTATTTGGTCCCTTTCCATCATAATTAGTGAATAATGTCAAATGTTATTCTCTCATATGTTCAAAATTAACTTAAGTTTAGTGAAAGGGAATGGAACATGTTCTAGCAAAAGTAAATTTCTTGTTGGGTTAAATATACTTTCAGTTGAGCCTTTGTTGTTTATTATCCACCAAAAAAGTTAAGAAAATGCAATTTGCGGTTGATAACAAGCATTTATGGTGAAATTATTCCATGTGACGGATTTTGATGCGACGGATTATCGTGAACCGTTTATCTTGTGAGCCCCATGTTGATCTAACAGTTCACGATGATCCGTCACACCAAAACCCGTCACACGAAATAATTTTTCTCATTTCTGAGAGCTCATTTCATTGCTGTCGCGACTCTCTCATGTATCTCTTTGCATCTCATGTCATGATGTGTTTGGAATAACATTTTCAGATTATATTATTGTGAATTGTTAAGGGTTCTTTGGTTATAAGTTTAAATTTGAGAACTTGTTTGGTCGGAGGTCTCGGTCTAAAATAATTCTATTAAAATGACTTTATTGTACTTTTTAGGTCCATAATACCTTTCAAATCAAAAGGGATATCAAGAACATATTCCTTCAATTTCTCCTAATTAATTAAAAAAAAAAACCAAAAATGAATATTTGTCCTAAATTTTATGCCGAATTTTAGGGCTTGTTTCTCAATTTTGTTGCTGATGATTTATTCAAATTCGTAACCCTCCACACCTATTTTACATTCATTCTAGAGGGAACAAAAAAAGAAAAGAGAGCATATAAGTAAACAATGTCAATGAAACAAAGTGTTGAAAATGTTATCAGAAAACTGATTGAGAAATTTTACAAAGTGTTCAAAATATTGATTTTTCCAAAAAATTGTTTGAGAAATTTCCCAAGGTATTCAAACTGGTGGAAGAAATATATATAAGAAATTTCATAAAGTGTTCAAAATGCTATTTTCTCATGAAGTTGTTTGAGAAATTTCTCATGGTGTTCCAAGTGTTGTGGATGTACATATGTTTTTCAAAAAACTATTTGAAAATTTTCACAAAACACATTTTGAGAGAATTAGAAAGTTATTTACATACAAACCATACAACCCAAACTAGCGGTAACAATGGTGGTCGCAGCCAATGATGGTGGTCAAAGGTGACTTGAAGAGGCAACAATGGTAGTTTACAAAGCATAAAAATCAAACTTAGCAGCGAGAATGGTGATCGCGATTAGCGATGGTGATCAAAGTGACTTGAGGTTGCGACAATGGTGGTTGAGCATTACAAAGTCTCTCTCTCTCTCTCTCTCTCTCTCTCTCTCTCTCTCTCTCTCTCTCTCTCTGGTGCTGTGATCTCTATCTCTATGTGTGTGTGTATGTATACGTATATATTATATATACATATGCGTGTGTATCATACAGATAAGAGAGTAAAAGTGGTCATCTAATCTAATATATAGATATATATATATATATATATGAAAACAAAGGATTTTGGTTTTGCCACATGGCACTCCTTCCTCTCTCCCTTTCTTTCTCTTTATCTCTCTCTCCAAATTGTAATTAATATTAATGATAATTTAAGATTAATGCTAATGAAATTTAAATGAAAAATGCACACACATATTTACATTTATATGTTCTGTACATAAAAATTAATGCCATTTTACATTCATTTTTTTTTTCAAATGTATTTTTAAGATATGGTATGAATTAAATACCTTAGACATTTTATATTCCAGTCAATATGGCCAATGCCAATTTCTTTGATTTTCTGTGCATATTTAGAATTTGAAAAGTTTATTCTTCATATTTTTGTATTGCGCCAATTTTAAGGTTCGAAATTCCTCTTCTTTTTTTTCCTGACCTTTTACACAGAGTTCATTGGCATTTTTTATAATCAGTTCACAATTGTTTTTTCTTGCAAAACTAGCATAAGGATTCTACAAATTCTTTTAAAAATGTTAGATTCCTGCATTGCATAGGTATGAAAACAAAAAACAATTCATTTTGTCACATCAGTGCCTGTGTGGCAGTTTCTCTCTCTTTCTCGCTCACACTCACACACAATTTGGTTAAATTAGTGGTTGTGGAAGTGATTCGGCACCTATCATTATGCATTAGTCATTGGCATTTATTGAAAACAAGAAAAACACTTTTGACCAAAAATAAAAAATAAAAAATAACAAACACAAGAAAAACATATCTGATGTGTTAAAACTCTGTCAATGCAACTAAAGAAGAAACCCAATTTAAATAAGGTCAAAATGAAAACAAAACTTATCATGTAGCCTGTACAATTAATCTCATTATTTTTCACAAGCCTAATATATATATATGTATATATATATATGTGGAGAGGCTCTTAAGTAAATTGAGTCGAGTGAACTGGCTATTAAGCCTAAAAGAACTCGCGGGCTGTCCCGCTGACCCGCGGGTTCTGTTAGGTTTAAAAGTCAATTAACTGGGTAAATTCACTCGATGCAATTCACTTAAGAGACTGACCTTATATATCTAATATATATATATATATATATATGAAAATATATGGATTCTATTTCACCACATAAGTGCTATGTGAAGTCTCTCTCTCTCTCTCTCTTAATAAATTGCAATTAATTATAATAACTATATAAGATTAATGCTAATAAAATTTAAATGAAAAATGCGCGCGCACACACACATACACACACACACATATATATATATACGTACATCTAGATTAAGGATATTTTATATTAATTTTAATTGCCATGTGTCACGTTCTAAAAAAATTACTTAATTTTGATTTTTATGTATTTGGATAACATATCAAAAAATTAACGTTTGTGACTAAAAATGTACACTATCTAAGCCACACATTTCTCTCTCTTTTATCCCTCCCCTAATTCCACTCCCATATATCTCTGTCTCTTATGTAATTGACTATTAAACCGTCCTGTTTTTTATTTATTTATTTATTTTTATTTATTTTTAATTCTAAGCTGGAATTTAACTCTCTCTCTCTCTCTCTCTCTCTCTCTCTCTCTCTTAAACAAAAAAGATATTATCTCCACTCATCACGTAATACCATAGCGAATATTTCTAATTCTTTTATTTCCAAAAAAACCATCACAACCCTCCAAACACTTTTTATATCTACGTCTTTCTCTACCTCCCTAAATCTTAATCAATTTTTTTTCTCTACCCGATTTCTACTGATACATGTTTATGCGTTCACTAAAATCACATAAGGTGATCTCCATTTTTCTAGATTTTTGTTCTAATATTAATTCTACTAATATTGCTCTTGGTTTTGCAACCTCTAGATTAACAACCAATCGTGGTTTGCAAGAGAGAAACCAATTATTTATATCAAAGTAGTACTCTTTTTATGAGTATGTGTTTCATAAGACTTTTCCTAATCTATGGTGGCTCAAATCGTTTTAAATAGCTTTATATATGGATGCATTTCTACTACTGAGATTATAATTTTGATTCATAGTATTTGTTTTCCTATACTAATCTGTCTCAATTGGTGTGCACATGTGTGTATATATATATATATATTAAAATATTGTTTCAAATATTATTTTATAAGACTTTTCCAAATTTATTTTTTCGATTATGATGTTGTTTCATATGATTTTCCTTGCGAGTTATTTTGCTCAGAATGGTGAGAGCATACAACTATGGAGAATTTTATCTTACCATCTCACTTAATTTGATATGATTTGTGTTCATAGCTTTAGTTTCTATTTTGTAAAAAAAAAAAGTGTTAAATAATAAAATAATAATTAAGTTGCTAAACTTTTTTTTTCCTTGAATGAATCAACATGTGTGATGTATAAAGTTCATGCAAATGAGTGTCTTTTTTTTTTATAGAGAAAATAAACTTTTAATGAAACTATATTATTTCGTTTTAACTTAGCTCATCCATTGCACGGGTTCACGAAAAGGAAATACATACAGGGATAGACTGAGTTACTCATTTTTCGTTTTAACTTAGCCCGTCCTTATAAGTTTTAACTGCCAAGTCATTGCCACACTTTGCTTAGATGGATTGGAATGGACGAATTGCATAAAAAATAATTTGTCTATGCTTTTTTTCATCTCTTAATATTTCGATTCCATGCCTATGTGTTTTATTTAATTGTAAATATATTTCTTCATTTTCTGTGATTACCTTTAACTTTCTTTCCCCTATACGGAGAGGGCATGGACAATTACTAGTATATATTATGAGGAATGAGGAGCATAAAGTGACCATATATGTGTGTGTGTGTGTGTGTGTAAGGGTTATTTAATTTGATAATAAATTCATATTTTAATTATTATTTAGAAAGACAAATTTAAGAGATATGTTGCGTATCTTATTTAACTAAGTAATGGATAAAAGTCAGCTCTATTGTTAGAGAAGTAATGACTAATACCAGAGCAAAAAGTGTCATTAAATGGGTACATTAATCTTGAAAAAGAAAATCATAAAAACCTAAATGAGGGATGGACCTCTTAATTCGAAAGTATCCGATAAATATTACATTTCATTGTGTTCTATATCTTCAACTTATTTTAATAATGTTACCTCATAGAATTTCTTTAAATTATTAATAAAATCCATCTTAATTACTTCAGCGTTCGAGTTGGAGATTTGAACCCAATCAACCGATGTTATTTTTGGTCCGATGGAGTATGGACCCAATCTATTTAATATGGTTCAATGAATATATTCCTTCCTATCATTTTTCCTTTTAAAAGTTCTTTCTATTTTTTTTTCCTTCTTAATTTGAAAGGTCATTTAGAGAAATGGTATGCTTTTCAAATATCTATTTCAAAAATGTTTACCAATTAAAATTCAACTGGTCCCATTAT
The DNA here is from genome assembly GCA_033977485.1 of Hydrangea macrophylla. Taxonomy (NCBI): domain Eukaryota; kingdom Viridiplantae; phylum Streptophyta; class Magnoliopsida; order Cornales; family Hydrangeaceae; genus Hydrangea; species Hydrangea macrophylla. Next base: position 67,430,075 of record CM066988.1, read on the forward strand.
ATTAGACCTGAGCCCACTGTCATATCATTTGAAAAGCAATTTTAGAATAGAATTTTAAGAATAACATTACTCGGCCATTTATACTAAACAAATGGAAAATAAAAAGTCCATACAAAGTATGATTAATTAAACATAGCTTTACCAATAGATAATGGGGATAAGAACATTTTATTATCATAGGAACGGCATGCAGTCATGGCCTCTTTTAGTTATGTTAAGAGTACCACGTAAACATGTCTCAGACACATACATCCCATATGTAGAGTGGATTCGTTTGTGGGTCTTCAAGCGTGAGTCCCATACGCCCACACTCCCACCCAACAGACCAAAGTATCCAAAAGTTTCTTCACATCTGACACAGACACACATCTTCATTGATGACTGATGAGGAGGAGTGAGAAGAGAGGATAAATCAGAATGAGTTGATGGTGCCTAAAGTGGAGTTGAGTGAGTCAATTTCTTTATGAATATGTATTAGATTAACTACTAATGATAATGACAGCTAAAACTAGGTCCATGGTTTAAGAAGAATCTTATACGCCTACAAACTTGAAATGTCAATTCAATTTGGACCAGTTTTGAGTTGATAAGCACGGGTCATGCTTGCTCGTTGAAGCCATTGAATTGAGACAAGTCAGAATTAGTATTATTAATTTTTTTTTTTTTTTAAAAAGGAAGAAAAGAAAATCAAGTAATTAATTGGGATTACATGCTTTTGCATAAAAAATCACTTCATTCAAATATTGTATGATTTGGATTGTGACAACATACATTCCTTTGAGCCGCCTAAATTCTCATGATAGTTACTTTTGATCAATAAAGGGGATTTTTTTTTTTTTCATATTTTAGGCTTACCTAGGATTCGTCCGACAATCCTATTTTGATCAATCACATTGGCTAAAATTGCCAAGTACCTTTGATAATAACTTTCGGAATTTATTACTTATTGATAAACTTTTACAACGAAGACAAAACTATTTTGTAGACCGATTAGGCTATTGAATCACAGATAAAACTGCGAGTCAACAAAAGCAAAAATTTTCAAGAGTAATTTTTTTGTGACAACTTTCATACAACCTCTTAAAAAAATGTGTCTATCTCTCTCATGTGATGTCACTGGACTCCACCGTGACACAGGAGAGAGATAGACACATCATTTTAGAGGTTATATGAAAGTTGTACGAAAGTTGTCACAAAAAAATTACCCATTTTTCAATTGGCGAAAACGTACCATAGAGAGTGATGATGCTATTTTTGGGCAAGAGGAATTTATTGTGATTAGAGCAGATCCGAGGGAAAGGTGAGAGAATTTGTATGTGGTTCGGTCCTGTTAACGAAGGTACCTACGTCCACATATGTCTGAGCACTTCCACTATATAAGAGAACTACTGCAGGGACCTTGGTAATCCAACAATGGTAACTGGAACTAACAAGTGTCGGTCGTACATGATAAGTGTTTATTAGGGATTTCCTGGGTGAGGCCAGACAATTTGAACTATTTGCTAGCTAAATTTGGATGAACTCGGGATCCCCTCTAAGGGAGATGGGAGGACCCTTTTATAGAATGAAGAGTCCTCCTTACAAAGCGTTTGAGACTCAACAGGTGACCATCTGACAACCTGTGATGATTGTTGCATATCCGGCCAGTTTCCTAATCTGATTAGGAAACTGTTTGCTTCGAATCTGGTTAGTCTCCTAAACTGGTGTAGGGAACTGCTAGGTTCTGAGCAACTCATAACGTGCCTTTGGGTAAGTTAAGCTGGTACTGAGCTATATTGTGAATCTGTGATTGGACGGAGCTATCCTGACCTGGAGGTCGGGCTTCTTCTCTAGCAGGGCCTTATGTTACAGGACAAGGTAGCTCTGAACCTCTCGGGATGGTGCTCATTCAAACAGTCGTGCATATCTCCCGCCCCAGATAGAGGTTAGACTGTTGGATAGAACCACTCGGTTATGTCGTAAAGCCAGTTTTGGGGGTATCAGGTAGTGTATGGTGATCAAAAATCAATTTTTTGCATCGCAAAAACTTTGCCAAATAGTTGCTGGTCAATTGCAAAATTTTGAATTGACTCACATTTCTCTTGAATTGAATCGCAAAATTAGATAATTTCCTATAGTTTTTAATATTTTACAATCACTTATAAACTACTAAGCTGTTGATAAATGAGTTGTACAAGGTGACCAATTACCTTTTTATAAATATGTTTTTGACCCCAAAATTGCTCACCCTCATTTTCTATTGACTAATGCAGTGGGTCCAGTATTAAATGAGAATTAATTATTGGTGTTGTAATACCCCAGGTGATCTACTAGCCCAACAACTTGACGAGCCTGCCACATTGGCCCTTAAAATGCTTAAGCCCAAGTTGTTAGCAGTAGCCCCAATGATTCTACATATATCATACTAACTTTTTGTGTATATCCATTGGACGGGATCTCACAATCTCCCCCACTCAGAGTCGCAACGTCCTCGTTGCGTAGGCCCAGTTCTCTCCTTGGCTAGTCGATATGGAAGCAGATCATTAGTAACCACAGAGTAGCCCATTAGTGTGCACAAGGTAAACTACATCAGGGCCTCTACCCCTCTCCAGAGCCTCTACTCCTCTGCCACTGCCCACGGCGCCCTTACAGGACCAGGGTTGGCTTTGATACCATTTGTAATGCCCTAAGTGGTCCACTAGTCTAACAACTTGACGGGCTTGCCACATTGGCCCTTCAAAATGTTTTAAGTCCATGTTGTTAGTTGTAGCCCCTTTGGTTCTACATATATCAGGCTAATTACTTTGTAAAGCCCCAAGTGGTCCACTAGCCCAACAACTTGACGAGCTTGCCATATTAGCCCTTCAAATGTTTAAGCCCAAGTTGTTAGTAGTAGCCCACTTGGTTCTACATACATCAGGCTAACTTTTTTTATTTATCTCATGTGGGACAGGATCTAACAATCTCCACCACTTAGAGACGCGGCATCCTCGTCGCGTTGGCCCAGCTTTCCCCCTGGCTGTTCGATGTGTAAGCAGACCATTCGTGACCACAGAGCAGCCCATAAGCATGCACAAGGTATACTACCTCGTAGCCTCTACCCCTCTCCGGAGCCTCTACTCTTTTGCCACATCGCCCACGGCGCCCTTACGGGACCAAGGTTGGCTCTGATACCATTTATAAATGCCCCAAGTGATCCACTAGCCATTAACTTGATATGCCTGCCACATTGGCCCTTAAAATGCTCAAGTCCAAATTGTTAATAGTTGCCCCCTTGGTTCTATATATACCAGACTAACTTTTTCTATATTTATCCGATGTGGAACGATATCTCACAATGATAATATTGGATGTCACTAGATTTGAACCCATAACCATTGGGTAGCCCAAACAAAGGATATTCACCACTCGTGTTACTTGTAATGCCCTTATTGTGAGATCCCATCCTACATCAGATAAATATAAAAAGTTAGTCTGATATATGTATAACCAAAGGGGTTATTACTAACAACTTGAGCTTAAGCATTTTAAGGGCCAATGTGACAGGCCTGTCAAGTTGTTGGGCTAGTGGACCACTTGGGGCGTTTACAAACTTTTTGTATATATCCAATGTGGGAAGGGATCTCACAAGTGTAGAAAAGAGTGAGCAATTTTGAGGTGAGTAAAACTGCACTCTACTTTTGTAAAAACCCATAACCGTTGGGTAGCCCAAACAAAGGAAATTCACCACTCTAGCTACTTGTAACTTACTTATTATGAGATTGTGTCTCATATCGGACAAATATAAAAAATTTGTCTGATATATGTAGAACCAAGGGGATACTAATAACTTGAAATTAGGCATTTTAAGGACCAATGTGGCAATCTGTCAAATAGTTGGGCTAATGGACCACTTGTGGCATTTACAAACTTTTTGTATATTTCCAATGTGAAACGGAATCTCACAAATATAGAAGAGGATGAACAATTTTGAAATGAATAAAACTACACTCTACTTTTGTATAAACCACCCCTGGGCCCCTCCCTCTCACTTTCTCTCTCTATCACACACACACACGAACGCATAAGAATATTCTAGTATAGAACGGAACTTGGGTTCTAAGTAAAAGTAATATTCTCTTCTAGAGAGAGGAACCTGGTTCTGCCCTTTCTGGTTGCTTCTTGGGGAAAGGAACCTTTAGATTTCTTATATTTTTTTTATTTATTAATTTTTGAGAAATCTTCCATTCCAACACAAAATTTAAAAATAAAAAATTGAAAAACATCTATGCTATTTTGGAAAAACTTCTATATTGTATTACTAATAATATACAATCATACATTAAATGTGTTGAATAGTTTCATAAAAATTATTTTGTGACTATCACATCTATGCAACTTTCACTATAGGTCTTGAATTTGACTCCCGCAATAGAAATCACATTTTGTGTGGCTGTCACATATATGTGACTTTCACTATAGGTCCTGAATTTTCCGCAATAGAAATTATTAAGTATTATTGTTAGGTCACTGGTTAGATGTCCATTAACAATTTTGATGGGTGCCTGGGATTGCTATGGCTCAACCAGTTTGAGGATCGATCGAAGTGCTTGCAGGCCCTTAATTGGGAACATGTTTAGGCCCCTCCTATTATTCACAGCATGTACGGGTTATTATTTTGGTCATCTCTAGGTAGGGATCACCACTTCTAGTCAGTAGAAAAAAAAAAAAAAAAGTTTTAACTGGAAAGCCTAGATTTTTTTTTTTGTAGAACTAAAATTTAATTTTCTACTTAAAATATCAAATTTCACAAGTGTTCGCGGTCAATAGTTGAAGGGTTTCCGCATCTGTTATGATGGTTACATTACATATTTTAATTATTTAGCACGTAAATGCTTTCACTTAATTCGGTGTTTAAATTTTAATCTGGCAAAGTACGTAATAAAAAATAAATAAATAGAAAAAAAAAACAGAAAAAAAGTTAAATCTAGCAAAAATCAGAAAAAGTACTTGCTCTTTTGATTGCATTTTAACCGGGTGACTTAACGGCACATAGTCAGCTATTTTTAAGATCAATAGATGCACGAAATTATTTTTTGTTCTTGTTTTTGGTTTTTTATTATAATTTCTGAGGGCATGGACAAGTGATTTGGAGTTAAGAAGTTTTGAAATATCTAGGTTAATTAGGACTTATCAAAATATAATATGTGACTGAGGACACCACTTAAACGGGAACCACTTTATGTAGTTAATGGTATTTGGTTTTTTCTATGATATACCAAATGCATGTATTTTTGATTTGTAAATTTCAATTTCTGTTCTGACCAACCCAAAATTACAGTTTAATCTTGAAATGATATTCACCCCATTAAATGGTGACGTGATTGTGATTTTAGTGTTGTGTATGTAAGTCCCATATTATGAATAAATTACAGTCACCACCATGGTATAGTAGTCACATCAAATAATTGCTCAATTAATCGAACCTCAAAGACTATAATGCGCTTACATATAAAGAAGAAAAATACCCGTTATTAGTAAACAAATTTGATTCTCAAATGATTTAATATATATCACATGAGATAGTGGTTGGTAGTATTACATGTTATTACATGTAGTACAACTGATAAAACATTTAAAAACTGTATATAGGAAGGCATCTCTTTAGTCATAAATAAAATGAGCTCCATTTATTGAAGTTTACATCTATAGGTGCACAAGTCACTGTCTTCCACTTAGTTGGATTATAGGTCAGAAACAAGTTGCAATTGATGTACTTAACTGGAGTTGGATGGTCAACACAAACTCTTTGTGGGTGTAACTGGCAATAAATTGACCTTTCCTAATGTCTGAGAATCTTCTTCGACCCATTCTTGTGAGCAATTGAGAGAGACTCTACATATGGATGTCCTTTTCTCCTAATCTTTTTTTCTTTCTTTATTATTTTATTTTTTAAAAAAAATAACAAATAATATGCCTTAGTTATTCTGATTTAAATGATGACATACAACTCATCTGCCTATCTTGAACTGGCAACAGTTTATGAATCTCATAAGTAATTATGCAACTTTAAGGTTAAGACAACTATTTTGCAAGTCAGCTTTTGTAATTCAATCACAAAATAATATTGCAAGTCAATTGTAGAAATTTGTGATTGGTCAAATTTTTTAACGGTTGAATAATGGGAGCAGAAGTTGTTGCCAAAAGGATCCTTTGACGACTCTCATTTCCTTAATCGGTTTTGTGGCCCAGTATAATATATCCTTTAAAACTGGTTATTTCTTAAATCACTATAACTTTTATTCTCATAAAATATAAATTAAAAGTGGGACTTTAAGTATTGCCAAACAGATTCGTAGTTTTGCATAGAATGAGTAGTTGTTGCGTATATGGGTATGTTTCTAATTATGAACTAGTAAATTGCCTTTAAATCTTGTTTGGGAAGATGACGTTAAAATTTTAATTTTTATAAATATATATAGAGTTGGCATTGCATCAATCCCCATGTAATGCAAGAACTACCAACAAAATAGAGTAATTGTAGTTGTATTTGTATGCGTGAGAGAGGGTGGCCACATTCAATAGAATACTATGGATAATGAAGCCCCCCTCATTTGCTAATATCAATATGGAAAAATCGTCCATATATTCTAGCACTTTTGGTTATATAACCAAATTTCAAGTAGCAATTGTAGTAACAAATGTGACGTATATTGTAATTTGTTGTCAATGAGTAGTAACCAATTTGAAGGTGTTATATGAAAGTAATAATGTGTTATTTGATATTTTGATAATAAGTTAATAACTATTTAATGGGACATTTAATTGTAACAACCGGTTATCTTGTGTAGTAAGGAAATATCAGTATACAGTATAACTATTGATGCACGTACGTTACAATTGGTTACTTGTTTTAGTTGTATCCAAAAAGGCAATTCTATAATCATAGGGACATTTGAGGCAATTCACATAGTTATTGAAGAAAAAGCTTTACATGATGACACTATGATGATAACATTGCATTGATGGTGGATGGTGTAACTGTTACAATTAAAACACAAGAAAGAGAGGTGGGTGATGAATTAAAGAAAGGAAAAAAAACAATAAATTAAAAAAAAAAAAAAAAAAAAAAAACACCTATTTCTTTTCCATCTATGGCAAGTTGAGTGAGTCAACCTTGTCAAAACCTAATTTGAGATTTGACAAAACTTTCTTAAAGTGTTTTCCTAAAATAGGACTAAGGGCAAATTTGACCACATCATGATTATTTATCATCATCACTTGCTTGAAGCTTTCTCAAAGAGACCCAATCTATTGTCCCCCAACCTAGTCTTGTAAGCAGATTTCTTGTATTCACACCATGTGAACTCATTGTACACACTTTCTTCGCCTTCTTCCATTAGTGAGGATAAAGGTGCTATCTTTTCACTCAACGGTGGGCCCCCAAAGTAGATCATGGACATCCTTGGTTTCAAGCTGTCAGCCAAAACTCTATGCCTCACACTCCTAAATCTTCCATTAGTCATTACCTGCACCAAATTACCGACACCTCAAAATGAATAAAAGTTTTCTATAAGACATCCAAACATGCATAACAAATTAACCAGCATTGATGTGTGTGAGATAAAAGAGCCATTGGAATAAATATTTAAAGTACCATATATATGAGACAATAGCCATACATAAAATAAATATGGCCAAAGGCCATTAAAGTAATAGTAATGATATGTTTTCATATTTTTATCTAAAAGTGATTCTTAAATGATGTGGCAATCGATCAGGTCAAAAAATTTTAATCAAAATTTATTTGATTCCACTATATTAGACGTAACCCAGTGTCACATCATTTAGAAAACACTTTGAAATAAAAATTTAGAATCATAGCTAGCACTACTTTAAAGTAGAGGGAAAATTATGGTGACTTCTTCAAAGAAGTCATCTACATATTCCTAAAAGGGCATTGAAAAACAAAGAATGTATCTCATATATTGTTTACATATATATGGAGAGAGAAAGACAGCGGAAGGAGAGTTTTTAGAAAATAAAAGGTAAAAAGGAAAGATGGAAAGCATGAATAAACAAACCAAAGCGCATTAAAGAATATTATGGTAAGTTGGTAACCTCTTAAGAAAAGTCATGAACATATCCTTAAAAGATTATTATTGAAAAGAAAAGAATCCAATAACGATATAGACATACACATATATATATATATATATGTATGTATGTATGAGTAAAGATTGGGACACAGTAACACATGATAGAGATAGACACATTTCTAGAGTTGTGTCTCAAAAATTGTATCTTTGAGTGTGTCCCAAATATTATCCCATATATATATATAGAGTATATATATAGATAGAGAGACAGAAATTGAGTGATGTTCTTTAGGTATTTTAGGTGCTCTCCCTATATACCATTGGTGTGAACAATGTAACATAAAGTATCCCGTATATATACATCAGAAATTATTCCTTGTCCGTAGGCATTATCAAAATAAAATAAAATTTCATTTAAACCTTGATTAACTATATTTTTATAATATTAATAATTAAATGCATATTTACTATAGAAATAAAGAGAGAGTTAAGAGAGAAGAGAGAAATACAAAAAGGTATAAAAGCCATAGATAGTTTCAAAATTTTAAAATTTAAAATTTTAAAAATTTGTGAAGATAACGGAAGCAATTTTGAACCTTAAACAGATGACACATGTTGTAAAGTGTCCAAGGTGTCCTAGTATGAAACCATTCTCCTATATTATACAAATACAACATGAGAGAGCCCTAATTTTGTTAAATGAGATAACTATCGTTAAATTCAGTTTTTAGTCTGTATACATATATATATATATATATATTATATATATACTTATATTGTGTGTATAGAGAGAGAGAGTATTGTAAGTAGATACCTGCAAGGAATCACCAACATTGATGAAAAAGGAGTATTGATCAGGTGGGACTGAGACCCATGTCCCATCACTGAGAGAGATTTGCAGGCCTGATGTGTTGTTAGATCTCACAGCTGACATTATTTGTGGGTCTGTGTGCTCTCCAAAACCAATCAAATTTCTACCACTCAATGCTTGAAGCTCTGGACATGGAGGATAATGGTTTAGCCTGAAACAGGAGTCACTCTTTTCATCTCTCAGAAGCCTACTCAACACATTCCTTGGCCCACGAATCTTCAACCCATCAGTTATTAGTTCCAATACTTCACAAACCAAGTTTTTAACAGCTGATATGTAGTCATTCACAGCAGACCTACAAAAACCAACAAATCATATAGGGTTAATTACACTTTAACCTTTGTGGTTTGGATCGATGTTACTTTCCTTCCCTATGATTTGAAAGTGATCACTTAACCTCTGTGCTTTCAGATAAAGTGTGACTGTTAATATTAGTTACCACTTTATCCATGTGGTTTGGTCCGATGACATTTTATCCCCATATGATTTGGTCCGATGGCACTTTAATCTTCTTGTGCTTTTGAGATAAAGTGTCAACTTAACACTTATTTTAGCGGTGACACTTTACCCGAAAGCACCGGGAGATTGGTCATTTTTAAACCACATGGGGTAAAGTAACATCGAGCAAAACCACAGGAGTAAAGTGTAATTAACCAAATATATATATATACACACACATATATGTATTTAGTAGTACAACTTTTTTAAAATGGGTTTGGAAATGTTTAAAATAGGATTAAATTTTGGGAAAAATTTGGGAAGACTCCCATTTGGGACTCCCTTAACCCTAATTTGTCATAAATGGCAAGAAAAACAGTTTCCAATGCAACGTTACATTGGAAACTATTTTTCTTACAATTTATGGCAAATTAAGGCTAAAGGAATCACAAAATGGGAGTTAGAACTGCTCGAAATTTTGTCTCAAAGTTATTTTACATTTGAAAATTTTTTTTTTAATGAAAACTAATGTGATGTTACATATACTGAAAGTAAAATTTTTATTTATATTTTTATAGGGCACAGATTTCTATGTAATAAATGTGTATCAAATAAACACCTGAATATAGCATAAGAAATTTCATCTAATCTAATACTCCGTAGTTTAAAGTAAATTAAATTCCAAGATTCAAAGTCCTCCGCACAAAAAAAAAAAAAAAGAAAAAGAAAATCAACAAGGAAAAATTTGTGATTGGCCAAAAGTTACATTCCAGTAGCTTTCAGCATCTTTTGGCCAGAGATACATTTTTGACGACTTTATGACTAATGAGCGAGAACAAAAGTTTCGCCAAATATAGAACTTCTCCTTTGGTGAATTATTGAACCAGTTCTACCCTTTCAAATATTTATTATATATGGGTTCAAGTCTAAATTACTTTTTTGAATAGACCATTTGTCAAATCACAATGATGTTATTTTAACCATAAATAAATGAAGGAAAGAGTTGGACCAAATCAGATTCGGTTTTACAAATAACAAAAACTTACCAAAAAATTTGTGGGTTTTCCTGGAAAATGGAGAGAGATTTCAGGGAATCCAAATCAGGGTTGGTACTGAAGAGGAGATATTCAACCCAACCCACGTCACCGTTTGAGCCAATTCTCTTGTTTCCATAGCCAAAAGGGTTAGGTGGGCCAGCTTTGTCTTTCTCTGTCTGAGGCAAGTTGAAGAACTTCACAGCTTCATCTTCTAATCTGGTCATGAACTCTATTGGAACACCATGGTTGACCACTTTGAAGAAACCAAACTCTTTACAGGCCTCAACTATAAGAGTCTGTGCACCAGGTTTTGAGAGGTCTATTACAGGAATTCCAGTGAAAAGGCTGGTGCATGTGGGTTTGCATGTTTTGATGACAGAGAAAGCGTCTAGAACTGGCTGGGACACCACCACCATGGTCGTGAGAGAGAGAGAGAGCGGAGAGAGAGGGGATTGTTTTGTGAGATTGTTGGGTGTTTGATTGTGTATTTAAATGGCCAGATGCCAATGCATGAGAGAGAGAGAGGGAGAGAGAGAGAAGAGGCGTTAGTAACTATAAAGAAGTGCCATCTGGCTTTGTGTGTGTGTGCGCTTGGTAATTTATGCTATCAAGGGAGACCTTGGCTTCAATTTTATATAAATTTTTATTCTTTAAAACCAAAAAAGTGAGCTGGAAAACAAATGGGACATGGCTTATAGGCTTATAGCCATAGGCATATGAAAATTTGGCCCGATCAGGCGCGATTGGTGGCGGGTGGGCACGGGCTTGGGCGGGCGTTGACGGGTTTGGGGTGTTGATCGGGCCAGCTGGCTTGGAAAATAATCTGCCTAAAGGCCCTAGGGGTGTGGGCTTAGGGCTGGGCTTTGTTATTGGGCTTGGGCCTCAGGCCAGGCTTTGGGCTGTTAGAATATTCACTTTTAATAATAAAAAAAAATGCTATTTAATAAAAATAGAAATAAATTTAATAGTAATATTTACTTGTTTGTTTAGTTACCAAATGAAGTTAAACATTTTATTGGACAAAGGTTCTATAAGGTTAATTGAATTGAGTAATTTTGAATATTACAAATGTAATATACATCATTTCAATTAAATTAAATCATTTAAAATCATTTAAAATTTAATTTTGAGTAATTTTGAATATTACAAATGTAATATACATCATTTCAATTAAATTAAATCATTTAAAATTTAATTATTAATTGAATTAAGAGATTTAAAAAGTAGCATAATTGTATGAGTCATTTAGAAAGTAAAATAAATTGAATTAAGTGATTTGAAAGTAAATTATTGGAAAGTAATATTAATTTAAAGGGGTATTTTGGGCCTTGGCGGACTTGTTTAGTGTGGGTGGGGGGGGGGGGGGGGGGGGGGGGGGGGGGGGTTTGGCAGGCCTCTGGCTATTTTTTCGTGCTTAGAGCTCGAGCTATCGGGTTGGGCTTCGGGTCAGGCCGAACTTTGAATAGAAGACCCCATAGCTCGCCCAAGGGGCCTATGAGCTCGGGCAGGCCTAGTCGGAGGTATCGGTCGGGCCTGCCTTACCGGGTCGCACACGGCCCCGAGCCAAAATTACATGCCCAATGACTTACGATTATTGCTTAGGTTCACAAGTCAATATCCATATAAAAAAAAATAATAATAATAAATAATAAAAATCAAAATCAAAAGTAAAATCAGAAAGGGTAATGAAATAGTTAGCAACTTTTCAGGACAAAAAGCAAATTTTAACCGTTTGATGAATATTTGGTCTCAAAATAGTAAGTAAAAATACTGTTAATAAAATAATTATTTATTCTTCATCCAATGATTGTAAAATTCTTGTGCATATGAGAAGCTGGTCATAAGAATATTGTCCAATCAGAAAGGGATTGAAGAGATGACCATTTGTCACGTCCCGCAAAAATAAAGCGTATTTCCACTAAAAATAAAATGAATTATACTTTGATTCTTTAAAATAAAACTACAATATTTCTTTAAACTCCCAACAGGCCCATATTCTCTACGGATCTCTTATATCATCTTTAGTCTTATCTCCCTTCCAGGCTTCGGTTACCGGCACTACTTGATGAGATATCCAGTCTCATCATCCACTGTGACAAATTCTAAGTATCAAAGAATAGTGATTCGTATCTCACTTGTATATATCTCATACACATATGAATTACTTACAATGATACTTAATGATAAATAATCATCTCATGAAAGACATACATAACAAAATGTAAAGCTGATATCCATATATTAAAATGCCCATGTCTCATACATAAAGTAATAGTTTGAGGACACAATCCCAACAAACTCTCACTTGCACTCATAACCATTCAAGACTACATCTGAGACCTAGTCTATCTAGATGACGATCAAAGATCTTCTGTGGCAAGGCCTTTGTAAACGGATCTGTGAGATTGTCCTATATCATCTTTAGTCTTATCTCCCTTCCAGGCTTCGGTTACTGGCACTACCTGCATCTAAAAACCACACTGAGAAATATACAATATGACAGGTATATCAAAGGCTCAAAAGGTACAACAGAATCAAATAAATAGACCAAACACAAAACAACCGCTTATACGAACCAACTGCTCACACAAAGAGCATCAGACTAAGTTCCTCTTGGTCACATAGCAAGCCATCTCACCTTACATTACCTTACCTCACCCGTCTCTAGTACGTCGGCCCCTGAGGCCTGTTGGACTAATAGCAAGTGCTCCTTACTCATGACCTTTCAGTCCCATAGCACTTAGCAATCAATACATACTCATTGATTCCAAATGAAAGCACAGCATAACTGCAAAAAGAGTACAAGTAGAGATAACAAAGAAATACTCCAGAGAATTTAGAAAGCATATTTTGTACACAACCTGGTTTACCCACCTTTCCGATCATACCCTCAGCTTCGCTTCTTTTCTTCCACTAACCCAAGGGTGTATATATATGCATTTATAATTATGTGTGTATATATAATATGAGTTGTGTATGAAATAATACATATGTATGTATAGACTTTAGAAGTCTTGGGGACCAAGTTGGGTTATGTGGTACTTAATGTTGCACACCACACACACCACACAACCTGAAAGGCACACAAATGTGTAGGATTTAGGTTTCGAAAAACTTTAAATCATGAACAATAGAAAATATAATTTATAAAACTAATTGGTAGCCCGGATCTACTACTCGTTAACTCTATAGATGCGTACTAGAGAGGGAATAAGAATTATACCTTTAAGTCTTGAAGCCAATTCTGAAATCTTTGACTTTCAGCAGCCTCCACTAGATGGTATTTACTCTTATGACTCCTATGAATGCTCCCGGAGAGACTAGAGTTGGTAGAAACCCTAATAGAGAGGATAGAGAAGCTTTGGGAACCCTAAAACAGTTTCTGCAACTTAGGGATGTTAAAAATGATGACACTAATTCTGGATGCAGCTGCCATATTTATAGATTACCAGAACTGACTTTATCTTCAATCGATCGAAGCGACTTCGATCGATCGAACCTTCGATCGATTGAAACACTTGTGATCGATCGAACCTGTCTTGACTTCAATCGATCGAAACTATTTCGATCGATCGAACTTGTTTTGATAACATCCTCTTGTGCCTTTTGAAGCATCCTGGTGGAGCTAAGAGTGGGACTACCTTGGCTCTTTGTTGTTGGTTCAGACCAGTTGTTAATTCCTATGATCAAACTCTTCGACCAGTAAAATAACTAACTGATCAGTTAATGTTTACTCCACTATAAAACGATAACTGAACTCCAATGCAAAAGAACATATCCGAAGCGATAACTAGACTTGTATGGTGTACTAATGTCCCTCTACCGTCAGCATTCATAATCATATTCAGGTAGTCGGATAACTGTTACTGTACTTGAATGATGATTGCATTTTTCATCCATTGAGTCCCATTCACCTCTCATGATTACCAAACATGTTGATAACTACTTATCAACAAGACTGCAATTCTCAGTAATCAACTTGGTGACATTCTCAAGGGAATGCTTGCTCTTTATCAGAGGATAGATTCTATCTTGACAATATATGTTCACAACACTATGAACATGACATACCCAAGATGCCCAGGTGTTGACCTTTACGACCTCACTGATTGGTAAATCAAAGCAGCCATATCCACAGTCTATGTTCATAATCATCTCAAGATTGAGAACACGTACCGTATACAACTTATGAGTTCCTATCGACTATTGACATCCTTAAGTGTTAATAGAAAAGCTCAGGTCTGTCAATGTACTATTAGCACTAGCATATTAACTAAGAGTTATACTGTAGTGATTGAGATTCATCACTCCATCCAATGGTAGTTAATTATGCTACAGTGCCAACCTGATGAGATATCCAGTCCCATCATCCACTGTGACAAATTCTAAGCATCAAAGAATAGTGATTCGTATCTCACTTATATGTATCTCATATACACACGAATTACTTATAATGATAGTTAAGCATAAACAATCATCTCATGAACGACATACATAATAAAATGTAAAAGCTCATACCTATATATTAAAATACCAATGTCTCATACATAAAGTAATGGTTTGAGGGCACAATCCCAACAAACTCCCACTTGCACTCATAACCATTCAGGACTACATCTGAGACCTAGACTAATTAGATGACGATCAAAGACATTCTGTGGCAAGGCCTTTGTAAACGGATCCGCAAGATTGTCCTATATCATCTTTAGTCTTATCTCCCTTCCAGGCTTCGGTTACCGACACTACCTGCATCTAAAAATTACACTGAGAAGTATACAATATGACTGGAATATCAAATGCTCAAAAGGTACAACAGAATCAAATAAATAGACCAATCACATAAACCAACCGCTCACATGAACCAACTGCCACACAAAGAGCATCATACCAGGTTCCGCTTGGTCACATAGAAAAGCCACCTCACCTCACCTCACCTCACCTCACCCCATCCGTCTCTAGTACGTCTGTCCCTGAGGCCTATTGGACTGTTGGTAGGTGCTACTTGATCATGACCCTTCAGTCTCATAGCACTTAGCAATCAACACATGCTCATTTATTCTAAATGCAAGTATAGCATAACTGCAAAAAGAGTACAAGTAGAGATAACAAAGAAATACTCCGGAGAATTTAGAAAGTATATTGTACACAACCCGGTTTATCCATCGTTCTGATCATACCCTCAGCTTCTCTTCTTTACTTCCACTAACCTGAGGGTGTGTATATATAGTTGTGTGTATATATTGTGAGTTGCGTATGAAATAATACATATGTATATATAGACTTTAGAAGTCTTGGGGAACAAGTTGGGTTATGTGGTACTTAATGTTGCACACCACACAACACACACCACACAACTTGTAAGGCACACAAATGAACACATGCACAACACACATACACCACACAAATGCATAGCACACATGCACAATACACATACACCACACAAATGCACATGGGTTAGATAGTGCCCAAGTAAATGGTTAGGGTGTGTTTGGGTAATACATATATACACATCACATTACTAATATTAATACCCAAATTAATATATCTAGAAAAATCTAAATAGCAAAGCAATACTATTGTTGCATTTATTATTATTACTATTATTATTATTATTATTATTATTATTATTATTATTATTATTATCTCGAGCTGTATAATACAGTACAAATACGAAAACTGATATTTTATGAAATATGCATAGTTGAAAAATACAGGTTGCTACACCATTTAATGGGTTTCATTCATATGTCAAATTTTATTTCCTTGTTGAACCAAAAAAAGATTTATTTATTTCCTTATAATAAAAAAATTTATTTGCTTCATTCAAAAAGGCATTTGATCCATGTATCGTGCCTAACGATCGTGGGCTGCAAGGTTGTGGGCAGCACCCTTGACAGTGCCTGTGTGGCGTTGGCAGAGCCATGTAATGATTTTATTGTAATTTTTGCATGAAAGTCATCGTGTGGTCCTACCAGCGCCACGTTGGCACTGTCCACGGGTCATGCAACTGAGGATCCCAGCCCATATATCTTACCAATAAGAACTCCGTATTTTCTGCCATCAATTGTCCAATTTGGTTACAACAAAAAAATTATAAATGCGAAGAGCAACTCCAACAGTGAAATGATTTATAACCCTGCTACTTTATTTGAAAACTATTTTAGCAATCCACTATTTAATCTTCAATTCTAGCAGAGCTCTTGATTTTATCTAGCCATCTCATTTTGTTATATTTTCTATGGTTGAGATTTTGTGTCAATTAAACAATAAAAGATCCAAATGTTGAGATTTGGAGAGAGAATATAGAAAGTGGTTATTGGCTAGACAAATATGTCTAGGCAAAAGCCAAATATTAAAATGACTAACCATATAGCTAGCCTGCTGGAATACATAAAACTCCATCTAACTAGCTATTTTGTCTTAAAAGTTAAAATGGCTAGTCTGTTGGAAATTTAAAATTAATTTTATTATGTTGATTTTGATAGAATATATATAATATATCACCTCATGAATGGATGAGTCATATTTATTTTTTTTTTTTTTACAGTGAGTCATTTTTATTTGTAACTAGCTATAACTTGTGTTTATTGATGCTTTCTGCCAATAACTAACTCTACATGTATTTGGCATTTAATAACTTTGCGTGTCTTTGGCATTTCTCGATAAATTACAACAAAGCATTTTTGTAATACAATTTTTAAGATAGTTGTGAATTTGAGAATGGCATCTACATCATCTATTCCTTTTGTTCCAATTGTGAATCTATCTCATGGAGAAAATTTTGAAAAGTTTAATGGAATAGATTTTAAATGCTGGCAACAAAAAATGCTTTTTTATTTAACCACATTGAGTTTGGCTAAAATTTCTTTGTGAGGACCCTGTGGAACTCAATGACGAAGAAACCAATAGAACCGTTGTCGATGCATGGAAACATTTAGATTTCTTGTGTAGAAATTATCTTCTGAATAGTTTGGACAATACTCTATATCACATGTATTATAAAATGGAATCAGCAAAGGCTCTTTGGGAATCTTTAGACAAGAAATATGAAACTGAAGATGCTGGCATGAAGAGATTCATAGTTGGAAAATTTCTTAACTATAAGATGTTGGATTCAAAAACTGTCACTAGCCAAATTCAAGATCTTCAAGTAATCCTACATGATATTCATGCCGAAGGGATGTCTCTAAGTGATTCATTCCATGTGGCTACAATAATTGAAAAATTACCGCCAACTTAGAAAGACTTCAAGAATTATCTCAAGCATAAACGTAAAGAGATGAATCTTGAGAATTAACAGTGAGACTAAGGATTGAAAAAGATAATTGTGGTTCTGAAAAGAAGAGTGCAAGCTCTTTTATGGGAGCAAAGGCCAATATTGTGGAACAAAGTTCAAAGAACAAAGGGATGCATAATGGTGAAGGTCCTACTTAAGGAGCTAATGGTCCAAAAAGATTCAAATGCAAGTGTTATAATTGTGGCAAACCTGGAAATCATGCCAAGGACTATCGTAAGCCGAATAAGAAACAAAGTTCTCAAGCAAATGTGACAGAATTGGAGAAGCTTTCTGATAATGTCTCTGACATAAACCTCTCTGTGGTTGTATCACAATGTAATTTGGTTGGTAACACCAAGGAATGGTGGGCGGATACGGGGGCTACGTGCTACATTTGCTCAAACAAATGGATGTTCTCTACCTACAAGGCGGTGAATGATGAAGAAGAACTCTATATGGAAAATTCTGCTAGTTCTAAGGTTGAAGAATGTGGAAAGGTCACTCTGAAAATGACTTCGGGAAAAGAACTTACTATCAATGATGTGCTTCATGTGCCCGATATGTGAAAGACCTTAGTCTCTGGATCATTGCTTAGCAAGAATGATTGCATGCTAGTTTTTGTTTCTGATAAATTTGTACGTACTAAGAATGACATGTATGTAGGAAAAGGGCTACCTTAGTGATGGTCTCTTTAAGACGAATGTAATGACTATTGTACCCAAAACTATTGCTAATAATAATAATAATAATAATAATAATAATAACAACAACAACAACAATAATGCTTGTAATTATTTTGTAGAGTCTTCTAATAATTTGGCATGCTAGATTAGGTCATGTAAATTATAATATATACTTTGTGTAGATTAAGTAATTTAGATTTTCTACCTAAATTTGACATTAATAATAATCATAAATGTGAAATATGAGTTGAATCTAAAATGACTAGACTTCCATTTAATTCTGTTGATCGAATTATTGAACCTTTAGATTTAATACATAGTGATATATGTGATTTAAAGTTTGTACAAACTAGAGGAGGAAAAAAGTATCTTATTACATTTGGTGATGATTGCACTAGATACAGTTATGTACATTTGTTAAGAAGTAAAGATGAAGCAGTAGAAATGTTTAAACATTATAAAAATGAAGTTGAGAATCAACTTAGCAAAAAAAATTAAGGCAATAAGAAGCACTAGAGATGGTGAATATAAATCTCCTTTTGAGGAGTTCTGTGCAGAACATGGATCATTCACCAAACTATCACTCCTTATTCACCTCAATCTAATGGTATTTTCGAATGCAAAAATCGAGCATTGAAAGAAACGATGAATGCTATGTTGTTAAGTTCTGGACTACCCCATAATTTGTGGGGGAAAAGCTATACTTTCCGCCAACTATATTCTCAACAAATTGCTTCATAAAAAAAAATCCAAAAGACACATTATGAATTATGGAAAGGTCATAGACCATGTTACAAATATTTAAAGAGTGTGGGGGCGCTTAGCAAAAGTGATAGTTCCTAAACCCAAAAGGGTCAAAATAGGACCTAAAACCATTGACTGTGTGTTCATTGGTTATGCCAATAATAGTAGTGCATATCAGTTCTTGGTGCATAAATCTGACATTCCCGATATTCATGTCAATACATTTATAGAATCTAGGGATTCTAAATTCTTTGAGAATATGTTCCCATATAATATTTCTCCGAATTCAAGAACATTAAAAAGACCTCTGGATAATACTAATGTTGTTACTCTTATAAACCAAGAACCTGAATCTTCTGTTTTGGAACCTAGACGGAGTAAGAGGGCAAGGGTGACAACATCCTTTGGCTCAGATTTTGTTACAAACTTGATAGAGAATGATCCTCAAACGTTCAAAGAAGAAATGTCCTCTCCTAAGGCTTCATATTGGAAAAAAGCTATCACTAGTGAAATTGAATCCATTATAAAATCATACTTGGGAATTGGTGGATCTTCCACCTAGCTCAAAACCTCTGGGTTATAAAAGGATCTTCAAAAAGAAGATGAAAGCAGATGGATCAGTAGATAAATATAAAGCTAAACTTGTAGTCAAGGGCTACAGGCAAAAGGAAGGATTGGATTATTTTGAAACCTATTCACCAGTTACAAGAATTACGTCTATTCGGATGCTAATTGTGATCGCATCAATGAATAACCTTGAGATCCATTAAATGGATGTAAATACGACATTCTTAAATAGTGATTTAGATAAAGAAATATATATGGAATTGTTAGGGATATATACTAAATGCCATACTTTATGTAGTTGATTTATTATTCATTTAATAAAATCAGTTAATCCATTTTTATGAGAATTCGTGTGGGCAATATTTGTATTATATTGTTTATTTAATATTATGCATGTATGTCTTTCATTCTACATAGTAGGTGGTTTGGTGTGTAGAGTTCGGCTTACACACGGAAGATCAGACCATCAGATCTTGTAGAATGTAAGATTTTGGTTTACAGTCTTAGATGGATTGGACACAGCATCGGTAGGACTGAGCATGGTGTTGTAGTAGGTTTGTCTTAACTGCGGGAAACGGTGTAGTTTCAACTCACCATGCTGGTACACTTTGTGTATTAAACGGGACCGGCTTGGGGTAATTATCTTTATACTGACTTATAAGATAATTAATACCTCATGACTATTATGAGTGCTTATGCTCTAAATCCTAAGTTAATTTATAGACACGTACATTTGATATTTACACTTTGATCCCTAAAAGGGTGAGATCCTTAAATGGGACAATATCTCATTGGATTGGGTGACAATATTAATTGTGTGGTGAATATCAATTAATGATAGAATCCATGTCTCAATTTTGAGATTGATGATTGATTCGTGTCCAATATTGCATTCTTAACTTCATGATTTTACCCTTATTGGACACAAATTATCACTTATATTAGGAGATTGAATGGATAAATTGTACTTTTGTTGTTCTTGTTGTTGTGCACTTTTTGTTAATAAAATCTCTTTCTTGTAGGTTTTGGCGACTTGTTCAAAGTGGGAACTAACCCTGTTGGTTCTTATCGTGTAAGAAGAGGAGGAAATCCATCCCAGCAAAGGCGGATCGATCCGACCTTCTGAGCGGATCAATCCCCGTGTTTTAAAAGATGTCACCAACAGAATCAAAAAGAGCGGATCGATCCGGCCCTTTGAGCAGATCGATCCGCGATTTTGGAGGGACATTCTGCGATAAGAATCCGTAAATGGATCGATCCGGCCTTTAGAAGGGATCGATCCGCGACTTCCCGAGCAGATTCCAATAGCCCAGATGAAAGGCGGATCGATCTGCCACTTATGAAGGGATCAATCCGCTCCTGCAATTTTTCCCTCTTTTGTATTTACAAGTTTGTCATCGTGTGAGTTTTGTATAAATAGAAAGAGATAGGATTTTTGTAGGGATCTTGCATTTTATTTTTGTATCTATCATTTTGCTCCCAACCTTCTTCTTCTTCTTCTCTCATTTTTGGGAACCCACTTGGGTTCCCTTCCATTTCTTCTTCATTTGTATAAACTTGAAGCTTGGATTGAAGTTTTAATGGCTAGGTATATATTCTATCTCTTCTCTTTTGATGATATTGCTATGTTTTTCATTATTAGTTAGATTTACTTAGGTTGTGGATCATGAGCTCTTAGATTTAATGTTGTAGCATTTCTAGGGTTCATTTGTGTAGGATTCAAAACTAAGGGCTTCATCTTATTTGTATTGCATTTTTTATTGTCAAAACTTAGACTTTGAATCCTACCCTATGTATTTCATATGGAATAAACCTAGTGTTTTGCACTCCATGTGTTTGATAAATGTTGTGTGTGAGATTTAAAACTTGAGGTCTTCATCTTTGATGTCAAGCATTTATGATTGTTCAATCTCTTGGGTTTAAATACTATCTTTTGAAGGCTTCATAGGTGATTTGTCCACCAAGTAGATTAGTTAGTGTAGGGTGGACAAATCATTCAGATTAAAAGCCATAGAGGCTTCATCTTATATGTCAAACATCCTTGATAGTCAAACGTTAGCTTCAAATCCGTTTCTATGGAAATCTCAAGCTTCCTTCATCTTCACATAGATGCACTCCTTGTGTTTGATAATATGCCACAATGAAATGTTACCTTAGAATGTGCTTGAAACACTATTCCATTTCATCTTGTTGTGACCCAAGATGGGGGGGAATGATCCCACCCTATTGCTTTTTAGATTAGTATTTATTTATCCTTTTCTCCTCCAAAAACCAAACAAAAAGCCGCAAGACGCAAAGTCATTTTTATTCCTTTTCATCATATTTTCTTATTTCTTTCTTTTGAGCATTTTAATTAGTTACTAAACTTCCCAAACGTTATTCTTATCAATCCATGTGGACTCGACACCCTACTTCCAACATACTATGTTTTTAATAGGGTTAAATAAGAACTTGATTTTGACAACATCAATATACTTAGCTATAAATAATTACATCCTCTCCATCTGAGTCACTCTTGTTATTTGTAGGATCAAAGCAAGTCAACAATTTAATTTTACTAGGCAAGGTACATTGCCTGGATAGTAAAATTAAAAGGCAATTGCCTATCTGAACAAATGATGAATAGTATATGGCTTCCCATCGAGTCATACTATCATGGTGTATCAGGTTGCTAGCAGATTCTTTTCAAATATGTTAGAGGGAACCAATATTTTCAACTCGAATCCATAGTAATTTTTGCCCAAATGTAATTATTTATATTATGTGATTCTCAGGCTTTTAAATGGGTTCTTTCAATCCACTCGCTGTTATATTTAAAGAAAACAAACTTACTGGACCAAACTATATAGACTGGAAAAGGAATTTGGATATTGTGTTAATTGCTGAAGAGTACAAGTTTGTGCTTACTCAAGAATGTCTTGAGCAACCTGGTGAGGGGGCAACCGCTGAGGAAACCCAGGCTTACAAGAAATGGGTCAAGGCTGATGAGATGGCGTGGTGTTACATTTTGGCATCCATGTCAAATGTGTTGCAACGTCAGCATTAGTCAATGGCCTACACCTATGACATGATGGAGAGCCTCCAAGAGATGTTCGGGGATCAAAGTCGTGCTGCTAGGCAGGTTGCCATGAAAGACTTGATGAATACAACTATGGCTGAGAGGACACCTGTAAGGGATCATGTTCTTAAGATGATATCTCTCCTTAATGAACTAGAGATCCTTGGAGCTGAAATCGACGGGGATACCCAGGTCGATATCGTACTCCAGTCACTGCCAGAGTCTTTTAAGCAATTCTGCCTCAATTGCAACATGAATAAATTTAAATATACCTTAGCACAACTGCTTAAAGAACTCTAGGAAGCTGATGGTCTCAACAGAAAGTCAGGGAGTGCTATTGTGTTTGAGAAAGGTTCTGCTTCAAAGCTAAAAGATAAGAAGAAAATGAAAAAAGGCTCAAAAGAAGGCCGCGGGTCCTCCGCCAATCCAAAGGCCAAGAGGACAACTAGGAAAGTCTAAAGGAAAATGTTTTATTTGCAAGCAGCCAGGACACTGGAAGAAGCAATGTCTGATTTATCTCGCCAAACAGAACAATCAAGGTAAATCTCATTTACTAGTTGTTGAATTGTGTTTAGCGGTTCGATCTACCGGTACCTGGTGTGTAGATACGGGAGCCACTGATCATGTATGCAATTCTTTGTAGAAGTTCCAGGGAACCAGGAAGCTCAGTGATGGAGAGATTTATCTATATATGGGAAATGCTACGAGAGTAGCAGCAGTTGCAGTAGGAGATCTACGTCTTAGTTTTGGTAGAGATAGGATTTTAATATTAAGAAATTGCCTTTATGCACCTTCTATTAGAAGGAATTTAGTTTCAGTTTTTAGTTTAGTAAAGAATGAATATTCAGTTAATTTTAATAAACTAGTATTTATTAAAGAAAATAAACATTTTATTTGTTCTGGTCAATTGGTGGATGATCTTTACATTGTAAATCCTGTCTCTCCTATACTGCAACTTAATGAATTGAATAACACAAATAGTTTGCCATTTAAGATAAAAGAACCTACGAAGATGAACCAAACGCATCTTTGGCACTTACGTCTTGGTCATATTAATTTGAAAAAGAATTCAAAGACTGGTTCAAAATGGGGCATTAAGCTCATTGGAAGTGGAGGCACTTCCAGTCTATGAATCCTGCTTGGAAGGTAAAATGACCAAGAGGCCGTTCTCGGCCAAGGGTTATAGAGCAAAAGAGCCGTTGGAACTGGTTCACTCTGATTTGTGTGGTCCTATGACTGTCCAAGCTAGAGGGCGATTTGAGTACTTTGTCACTTTCATCGATGATTACTCAAGGTATGGGTACATTTATTTGATGCGGCGTAAGTCTGAATGCTTTGAGAAATTTAAAGACTTCAAGATTGAAACGGTGAAGCATCTAGGTAAATGTATCAAGACACTACGATTTGATCGTGGTGGAGAGTGCCTCTTAGGAGAGTTTAGGGAATACTTATTGGTGCAAGGGATTACATCCCAGTTGTCTGCACCCCGTATGCCTCAGCAGAACGGTGTAGCAGAAAGAAGGAACAGGACTCTCATGGACATGGTAAGATCTGTGATGAGTTATTCGAATTTACCAATTTTCTTTTGGGGACACGCATTAGAGACAGCTGCATACATTCTAAACTTGGTACCATCTAATTCAACACCTACTACTCCCACGGAATTATGGACTGGGCGATAGTCTGCGGCATGTTTGGATCTGGGGTAGTCCAGCACATGTGTTGAAAGGGAACGCAGAAAAGTTGGAATCAAGAATAGAAGTATGTTTCTTTGTTGGGTATCCAAGAGGAACTAAAGGTGGTCTATTTTATAGTCCTAAGGATCAGAAGGTTATTATTAGCACCAATGCCACATTCTTAGAAGAGGACTATGTTATGGACCACAAGCCCATAAGCCGTATTGTTCTAGAGGAAATGAGAGGAGAGACACCGACACATACTTCTTCGATACCATCGGTACGAGAAGAAACATCACAGGACAGAGTTATCGATATTCCATTACCGCGTCGTAGTGGGAGGATTATCGAAACTCATGTAGATCCTGAACCAACCATTAACACGTAGGTTCCTGAGCCAGTACATCGTGCAGATAATGGTGTATTAGGTTCAGAATCTTCACAACGAAATATCAGTGATACATAGACACGGGTTGTGCCTCGTCGTAGTGGGAGGGTTATTATTCAACCTGACCGGTATATGTTCTTGGGAGAGTCTTATGACCGGGTCCCTGATGAACAAGGTACCGATCCCTGTAACTATAATGAAGCACTCCAAGATAAAGATGCAGATCTTTGGCAAAAGGCTATGAAGTCTGAAATGGAGTCTATGTACTCCAATCAAGTCTGGGATCTTGTGGAACCACCCAATGAAATAAAATCCATTGGATGTAAGTGGATCTATAAGAAGAAGACAGGAGCAGATGGTAAGGTGGAAACCTTTAAAGCAAGGCTTGTTGCGAAAGGGTTCACTCAAAAAGAGGGAATCGATTATGAGGAAACCTTTTTGCCGGTGGCCATGCTAATGTTTATCCGGATTCTCTTATCTATTGTTGCACATTTCAATTATGAAATTTGGCAAATGGATGTCAAGATAGCATTTCTTAATGGGAATCTTGACGAGTGCATCTATATAATGCAACCTGACGGGTTCATTGCGAAGGGCCAAGAACATATGTTGTGCAAGCTTAAGAAATCCATTTATGGACTTAAGCAGGCATCTAGGTCTTGGAATATCCACTTTGATCAAGCAATCAAGTCTTTTGGTTTTGATCAATGTGCGGATGAATCTTATGTGTATAAGAAACATGATGGAAGCATGGTGGTGTTCTTAGTACTATATGTGGATGATGTCTTGCTAATCGGAAATGATGTGGGGGTATTATCTTCTGTAACGGTATGGTTGTCCAGTCAATTCGATATGAAGGACTTGGGAGAAGCCAGTCACATCCTAGGGATCAAGCTTATGCGAGATCACAAGAATAGGATGTTGGGCTTGTCACAATGCACTTATATCGACAATATGCTTGCAAGGTTTAGCATGCAAGATTCCAAGAAGGGATTCCTTCCCTTCAGACATGGAATTACTCTATCTAAGGATCAGTGTCCTAAGACACCTGATGAGATAGAGAAGATGAAGGCAGTTCCTTATGCCTCGGCAGTAGGAAGCCTAATGTATGCTATGCTATGTACTAGACTTGACATCTACGTTGATGTTGGCATGGTTAGTAGATATCAGTCTAATCCAGGGCAAGAACATTGGACTGCGGTGAAAAATATTCCCAAGTACCTGAAAAGGACTCGAGACTATATGCTAGTTTACCAAGCAGACAGTCTTGTACCCATTGGGTACACAGATTCTGATTTCATGTCAAATAGGGATTCCAGAAAGTCTACCTCAGGATATGTGTTTACCCTAGGAGGTGGAGCCATTAGTTGGAGGAGTATCAAGCAGTCGTATGTTGCTGATTCTACCATGGAAGCCGAGTATGTGGCTGCTTCGGAAGCTACTAAGGAGGCCGTTTGGCTTAAAAACTTCCTTATGGATCTAAGAGTAGTACCTGCGGTACAATCGACTATTACCCTTTATTGCGATAATAGTGGAGCGGTTTCTAACTTAAAGGAACCTAGGGCACATAAGAAAGGAAAACTCATTGAGCGTAAGTATCACCTGATACGAGAGATCGTGCAAAGAGGTGATGTTGAAGTGACTAAGATAGCATCAACAAATAACCTGGCAGATCCTTTCACCAAGAGCTTACCGGCCAAAACTTTTGATAGTCATGTAGAAGGGATAGGAGTGAGGTGTGTCGCATCATGGCTTTGAGCCTAAGTGGGAGATTGTTAGGGATATATACTAAATGCCATGCTTTATGTAGTTGATTTATTATTCATTTAATAAAATCAGTTAATCCATTTTTATGAGAATCCGTGTGGGCAATATTTGTATTATATTGTTTATTTAATAATATGCATGTGTGTCTTTCATTCTACATAGTAGGTGGTTTGGTGTGTAGAGTTTGGCTTACACACGGAAGATCAAACCATCAGATCTTGTAGAATGTAAGATTTTGGTTTACATTCTTAGATGGATTGGACAAACCATCGGTAGGACTGAGCATGGTGCTGTAGTAGGTTTGTCTTGACTGCAGTAAACGGTGTAGTTTCAACTCTCCATGCTGGTACACTTTGTGTATTAAACGGGACCGACTTAGGGTAATTATCTTTATACTGACTTATAAGATAATTAATACTTCATGACTATTATGAGTGCTTATGCTCTAAATCGCAAGTTAATTTATAGACACGTACATTTGATATTTACACTTTGATCCCTAAAAGGGTGAGATCCTTAAATGGGTCAATATCTCATTGGATTGGGTGACAATATTAATTGTGTGGTGGATATCAATTAATGATAGAATCCATGTCTCAATTTTGGGATTGATGATATCCCTTGAGAAAGCTTATAAGTTTTGATTATGTCAAACCCTACAGGTGGATTTTGTATCCGACATATCAGATAAGTTAAGCAGATGATCTCAAGGAATTTTAAGAGATTAATTAAATATGATTGTCAGTAATTATATTTAATTAATGGATATCTGTAATCTTAACATGGGGAGATAATAAGCATTTTATAACATGCAGCTCGAAATATATTTTTGAGATAAGGGTAGGAGTGCAATTATAATTCTTTAGTGGTATGAATTATAATTTATGGAAATAGGAATCTGATTCAGTTTGAATTAGGGTTTCCTAATTCTATAAGGAAGCCTATTCCTTATTGACTTCTTATGGTCCCTATCGTATTCTATATATATGCTGCTTTGGCTCTCTCCTCAATTTGCGTTTTTCCATCAAGAGCATTATAACTCAGAATATAAAAGAGAGCGTAAAAAGAGAGAGCAGAAACATAAAGGATTTCGAAGGAGCCCAGACTCAGTTCGATATTCTGGCAGCAAAGGAATACGGTAGAAGATCGTGAGCTGTTATCGAGCCCGTGTTCTCGATTTGTCTACTACAACAATCCGTTTTAGCAGTTTAAGGTAACCCTAGTTCCACCTTTATAGGGTTATTGTAGTTTTCACGTAAATTTTGCAGTACCAACTTATACGCGCTGTCAACGGATTCTGGGAACGCAGTTTTCTAACAGGAATAACCCGAATGGTTTATTGCTCCTGGACAAGAGAACAAAGTATGCAAGCTTGTTAAGTTCCTTGTATGGCTTAAAGCAAGCATCAAAACAATGGCATGAGAAATTTGATAATGCAATGTTATCAAACAGACTCAAAATCAATGAGTGTGATAAATGTGGTATGTAAAGACCACTCAAAAATGATATGTCATTGTTTGTCTCTGTGTTGATGATATGCTTATTATTGGTAGCAATGCCGAAATGATAAGAATTACCAAACTCTTCTTATCTAGTAGGTTTGACATAAAAGACATGGGTGTCGCAGATGTTATATTAGGATTTAAAATTTCTACGACATCTGAAGGACTTGTCTTGTCTCAATCACATTATATAGAAAAGATACTTGAAAAATTGTAGAAGTATGAGATTAAATCTAAGAGGACACCAGTCGATCTAAGTCTTCATTTGGCAAAGAATAATGAAATAGGCATTTCTTAACTAGAGTATTCTTGTATTACAAGCAGTCTAATCTACATTATGAACTGCACTCGACCGGATATAGCATACTCAGTAAGTAAATTAAGTTGATTTACAATTAATCCTGGAGAAACTCACTAAAAGGATATACTAAGAGTTTTGGGGTTTTTAAAGTATACTCAAAACTATGGACTTCACTTTACAAGATATCCACATGTACTTAAAGGATGCTACTACACAAATTGGATATCTGATTCAAAAGACTCAAAATCCACAATTGGATATGTCTTTATAATTGGAGGTGTAGCCGTGTCTTGGAAATTCTCAAAACAAACTTGTATTGCAAGATCTACTATGGAATCCGAATTCATTTTATTACATAAAGTTGGGAAA
This sequence comes from Hydrangea macrophylla, assembly GCA_033977485.1. Taxonomy (NCBI): domain Eukaryota; kingdom Viridiplantae; phylum Streptophyta; class Magnoliopsida; order Cornales; family Hydrangeaceae; genus Hydrangea; species Hydrangea macrophylla. Next base: position 67,458,809 of record CM066988.1, read on the forward strand.
GAAGCGGAATGGCTTCAAAACTTCCTAGAGGATGTTCCAAATTGGTTAAAACATGTGCCTCATATTAGTATTCACTGTGATAGTCAATCTACAATTGGAAGAGCACAGAGTCAAATGTATAATGGTAAGTCACATCACATTCGTTGAAGTCATAATACCGTTAGACAATTGTTCTCAAATGTAGTTATATCCATTGATTATGTAAAGTCAAATGATAACATAGCAGATCTATTAACAAAAGGCCTAACACGAGAGCAAGTGAAAAGTTCATCTAGAGGAATGAGATTAAAGCCTATGCACTAAACAAGAGTTGTCATAGTGGAAACCCAACCTAGCTGACTAGAGATCCCAAGATCTTGGTTCAACGGGAATACTAAATTATGTAGTACTCGATACACACTGAGAAGAATTATATCTTCTTCTCATTTCAAAGATGAGTCAGTGTCACTCTGCGGCGAGTAAAATAATAAGATATGCTTTTAATGGTTCCTATACCTTGGAAATTGTCCAAATGGGGTATTGCAAGATACTCTTCATAGTAACCACCTACGTGAGTAAGAAGGGGCTACTTCTATGAGAATTTGAATGCTGAATTCTCTAAAACACTCATAGAACCAAGAGATGTTCAAGGCCAAAACTAACACAAATGTAAGAACCAAATATGTAAGAAGAAGTGCTATGTGAATTCTGTTATCTAGGTTTACACAAATGGCTAGGAGTTCAAAGACAACCTCGTCTACTCACCGTTCAATAAATCTGATAGTTTAGCACTAGAGTAAGTTCAAGGCCACTAGGCTACGTAGTCTGAACCATTACCTCTTTGTCAATACTCAAACTAGTGTCTGTATTTTCATCTGCATTGTTATTCAGCCAGTTTCATTCATGTAGGGAATTGTTGGAAAAATGGACTTCCAATTACTAAGTTTGTATAAACTTGAGCCCAATTTTTAGGTGGGTCCTACATGTCTATGGAGCTAGGACCACATTAGAACATGTTCCTCTCCATGAGGAGATGAACGTCATATATTTACATATAGAAATCCATTGAAGGATGAATGAGAAATTGTCATCCAAAGTGGCCATGTAAAGCTTGGTTAAGGAAGTGTGAAGTGGGTAAAATCTAGTTGTCCCACATAAGAAAACTACAAGGAAGTTGAAGACCATATATAACCCAAGGTTGATACAAGAGGTATGCCCCTTTGGGGTACCCCGTTTTGTTAAGGGGAAGGACCTAGACAAACCATAGTCCAACACACACATGCGCGCCGTCACTGTTTGTCGAACCGACCGACCGGAACCAGGCTGGGCGCTGGTCTATAGACATGGGCTTTGGGCTTTATTTGAATATAAATATTCTTTTTAGATTAAATACTTTTGAACCAAACCAGTCCAAAATTTCTAAACCAATTTCGAACTGGAAATTAATTTTTAATTTTTCATACGAAAATATTTCCCTCCAAAAAATAGTAGAATTACCAACAGTCATACCTTATGCTCTGTTTGGGTGTCTTTTCGGAAAGACATCTGTGCCTTGTTTGGGTGTGTCCCTTATAGACATACATCAACTTTCTATATATTCAACCTCTATTATCATTCATATCATCCGACCATTTTTCTCTCTCTCTCTCTCTCTCTCTCTCTCTCTCTCTCTCTCTCTCTCTATCTATCTATCTATCTATCTATCTATCACTCTCTGCATATTAGAATTAGGTCTGATCGGGTATCATACATATATTTGCGTTCGATGGGTTCTGCATATTGGAGTGCAACTTATATAGAATTGTAAATTCATTCTATCTTGGGAGACGATTGTTCATAAACCTTGTCTCCAAGAGGGAGCAAATTCGTCTTAAAGAATCAGTGTTGACACTGGGTTCAGATTCTTTCTCAAATTGTAATTCTATATTATTCTTTGAACTGTAAGTTTTTCTGATTTTATTTTTTGTTTTTAGTTTATGTTTCTTGTTTTAATTCTGTCTCAGATTAAGTTTTGTTTTAGATCATATAAAATACTTTTAGAATATTAGATTGCCATTAGTGAATAACAAAAAGTTCTTAAACAGAAATTCATTAAGCCAAATAGATCTTTAGTGAAAAGCACTGAAGCCAAAAGTCAAACAATAAAAACTATACACAAATTTGGAAAGGATTTGAAATTTTGAATTGATCTTAGTCATCCACTTAAAAACATACTCATTTAATTCATTAAACCTCTTATCACTCATATACATTGACAGGAATGGTGGAGCCTAATTCCAAGAGCTAGGGGATAGTTTTGGTGGAGCTTCTATTCGCAAAAGGAAAAAGAAGTCTGAAAAAGGCATTTTTGCCCAAGCGGTCCGCCGTTGCGAGCTCCGCCGGGGCGAGCAAGTTGGTGAGTTTTTCTATAAATACTTAGGAATGTTGCCCGCCATCTAATCTACCCAGGTGAGCATCGCTCGAACGGTATCAGGGATTTGCTGTGGATTTGTTGTTCCTAATAGGTTTAGGAAGCTATTTCATTAAGGAAAAACTTGTATAGGCAATAAATGCTCTTTCCTAAGGCTGTAAACAGTGGTTGTAACTCTCGTTGTAACCCTAAAGCATAATGTAACTCTACAACAGTGTAGATGAAGGCATAATTGGTCGAACCACGTAGAAATCTGGTATTCTTGTGTGACTATTCTTTATTTTCTTTTATTTTTGCATTTATTTCTTATAGATCATGTGAAGAGATTAGACGTGATTTTCCCAACAACTGGAATCAGAGCTTTTGGTTTAGGTGAGAGTGAAGGCAGAATAAGGAAAAGTGAAGATCGATAAATTCGATGGTACAGACTTTAGATTTTGGAAGATGCAGATAGAGGATTATTTTTATCAGACGAAACTCTATGTTCCTCTTTCAAGATAGAAACTAGTAGGGATGAAATATGAGGATTAGGCGTTGCTAGACTGACAAGCCCTAGGTGTGATCTGGTTAACGTTGGCTCGCAACGTTGACTTTAATATTGCAAAGGAGAAGATGACGAAGAGTCTCATGACCACTTTTTCCAATATGTATAAAAACCCGTCGGCTTCCAATAAGGTATATTTGATGCGACGTCTTTTTACCTTACTTATAGGAGAAGGTGCATCTATAGCCGATCACCTTAATGAATTCAATATTGTAACCATACAGTTGAGTTCAGTTGGTATTGAATTCGAAGATGAGATAAGGGAGATCAGGGCTCTTCTTTTATTGTCATCTTTGCCAAATAGTTGGAATGGGACTATCATAGCTATCAGTAGTGATTCTGGGAGCAATATGTTGAAGTATGGTGATGTCCAAAACATGGTCCTTAGTGAAGAAATTTGAAGGAGAGAGTCAGTGAGTCATCTGGGTCGGCATTGAATATGGATAATAGAGGGAGAGCACCAGGGAGGAATGCAAACTGGGGAAGATCAAAATCATGGAGGGGGAGGTCTAAAGGAAAAGTAAAGGTCGCCGATGCGGAATGTTGGTACTGTGAAAAGAAGGTCATTTTAGTAAAGACTGTCGCACGAAGATGGGTGATAAGGAAAAAGGGAAGAATAAGGAGCAGGATTCTGCAAATGCAGTGACTAGTGACATTGAAGATCCTCTTGTTTTGTCTCTTGATACTAGATCAGAATCTTGGGTTGTAGATTCGGGAGCCTCTTTTCATGCTACGTCGAACATAGAGGCCATGGAGGACTATGTTTGTGGTGATTTTGGGAGGGTTTATTTTGGGGATGATAAACCTTGCAATATTATTGGTAAGGGCATGGTAACTGTGAAGCTACCCAATGGAGCGACGTGGAAATTGAATGATGTTAGGCATGTGCCATGCGTGAAAAGAAATTTGATTTCTGTGAGCCAACTTGCTAGTGTGGGTTATACTGTGACATTTTACAATAATGATTGGAAGGTTACCAAGGGAGCCATGATGCTGGCTCGTGGTAAAAGTGATGGAACTCTATATGCGACTGCGGGGAGTAGAGATGCCATATCAGTTGCTGAGTCAAGGAACGAATCCAATCTGTGGCACTGCAGACTTAGACACATGAGCGAGAAGGAGATGAAAGTTCTACAGTCAAAGGGAAAGCTACAAGGCCTAAAAATCAGTGGAGATTGACTTCTGTGAAGATTGTGACTTCGAGAAACAAAGGAAGTTGAGTTTTTCAAAGACTGGGAGAAGTTTGAAGATGGAGAAACTAAACTAATTTATACCGATGTATGGGGACCATCAACAGTTTCATCACTTGGAGGCTCGAGGTACCGTGTGACTTTCATTAACGATTATTCTCAGAAGGTATGGATTTATTTTTTAAAAAATAAATCAGATGTCTTTTGCACTTTTAAGAAGTGGAAAGCCTTGGTGGAGAATGAGACAAGTTTAAAGGTAAAATGCCTTAGATCCGACAATGGAGGGCAATATAAAGACATGGAGTTCATTAAGTTTTGTTCAAACAATGGAATTAGGATGGAGAAGACTATTCGAAGGACCCCGCAGCAAAATGGCATAGCCGAGTGCATGAACAGAACTTTGAATGAACGGGCCAGAAGTATGAGGATACATTTTGGGCTACCCAAGATGTTTTGGGCAAATGCAGTTAGCACGGCTGCATACCTTATCAATCGTGGACCATCAGTTCCTTTGGATGGGAGGCTACCGAAGGAGGTTTAGAGCGGGAAAGAGGTAAATCTTTCTTATTTGCATGTGTTTGGTTATGGTTCATAAGTGTATATTGATTTTGAAGCTAGGAGTACGTTCGACCCTAAATCGAGAAAGTGCACTTTCATTGGTTAAGGCACGGATGAGTTCGAGTATAAGTTTTAGGATGACCAAAATCGAAAAATCATTAGAAGCAAGGATGTCGTATTCAATGAGAAGGTGATGAACAAGGATAGGATGGGTACAAAGTCAAGTAGCACGGAAGCTCAAGTTGAGAAGACTGGGTATGTTGACCTAGAGGAGCCCTTAGAAATTGAAGACTTTGGGGATAAGAACACACCAGCAAACACAGTTCCGCAGCAAGTGTCGATCACATTGGATTCCATGGTGAGATAGTCTTCCAGAGTCTCTAGCCTACACAGAGGTATTCTCCATCTTTGTGTTATTTCTAATTGACAGATAGTGGCGAACCAAAAAGTTATGAAGAAGCTCTGCAAATGGATGATTTGGTCAAGTGAGAGTTAGCCATGAAAGATAAGATGGACTCACTCATGTCAAATGAGACATCGGAACTTGCCAAGTTACCCAAGGCCAGAAGGCACTTCACAAAAAATGGGTTTATAGGTTAAAAGAAGAGCACGATGGTAGCAAGCGCTATAAGGCGAGATTGGTGGTAAAAGGGTTTTAGCAAAAGGAAGGTATTGATTATACCGAGATTTTTTCTCTGGCTGTGAAACTAACTACAATCAGGGTGGTTTTAAGCACAGTGGTAGCGGAGGATTTGCATCTACAGCAGCTAGATGTAAAGACGACTTTTCTCCATGGTGATTTAGATGCAATCCAGACGAAGCAACCGCTAGGGTTTGAAGCACCGGGTAGAGAGAAAATGGTGTGCATGATAGTAAAAAGCTTGTATAGTTTGAAGCAGGCACCTCAACAGCAGTATATGAAGTTCAATGACACGACTAAAAAGTTGTGCGCTCTTGTACAACACCCAAGTATAGGTGATCGTGCAAGTAATACTGGATAAGTCCAGGTCGATCCCACAGGGAAGGAATAGGAAGAATATCTACTAAGTTACAACCTAAAGAAAAGAAAATAAAAATGAAGGATTGGAGGTTCTAGCAAATCCTAATTAATTAAATTAAACTAAATAATAAACTAAACATAAAGAAACATAATAATTAAACAACTAAATTAAAGGTGTTGGAAACACGTGAATCCACATTGATCCTAACCATCTACCATGCATATTCATTAACGCTCTATGGAGTACATTCCTCTTCAGTATTCCGTATTTTTCTAAAGATAAAGAATCAATAGCCCTTTCATGACCAGGACTATATCATCACAAGTGATTTAAAATACTTGGAAGACGGTTTAAAACAATGGTAATTACTTGCACTCTAAATGGTGTTAGCATTCAAAGTAGGTTTCAAAAGTCATTGAAGAAAAGGCCTTAAGGCTTTAAGTTCTAAAAACTGTTTTGACAAACTGAGCTTATTGGGACAATTTGATAACATATTTCAAAAACAAAAAGTCATGGAATACTTAAAAAAATCATCTCAAGATTCTGCAAGTTCGATCGATCGAAGCGCTCTCGATCGATCGGACAGCATCATCCTTCAATGGATCGAAATGTCTTCGATCGCTTGATTATGGCTCTGGTTCGATCGATCGAAATAGCTTCGATCGATCGAGCCCAAGGTTTCTAAAGATTGCATGGCAGAGGCTGGGATTCAATGTTTCATCACATATTCCCAACGTCTAAACTACGGAAACATAAATAAACCAATACAGAAATAGTAACCTAGAGTAATCATTAACATCTAAAGCAATAAACAATGAAACAAAGAAAAGGAGAAGAAAAACCAGGAAACAATCATATTATAACTTGTAATAAACTTGAATCTTCAATAATCTTGAGAATAACAATGGAAAAGAGGAAGAAAAACAAGAATCTAACCTAATCTACTCCTAATCTAACCCTAAAACTGTTGTTTTCTGCGTTCTGGAGCGTCCTCTCTTTGTCTGGTGTCAAAACGACTTATATATAGGGTTCCCGTGGAGTTCACGCAACTTTTGGATGAAAATAAAGTTCGATCGATCGAAGGTTCGATCGATTGAACTCTGCTCAATCGATTGAACTCTCAGATTTTGACAGCTCTGCGCACCGATGGGAGAATGGCCATAACTTTTCACTCGGACCTCGGATTGACCTCTCGTTTGTGTCCACGCGACTGTAACTCAAAGATCTACATTTTATGTCTCTGGGAAAATCTTCCAAATCTGAAGTCTTCATTGTCAAAATTGGCATTTTCTCAGCTGCTTCTGTTGTTCTATCCACCAGAATCACTTTTCTTTAGCTCCACTTCATTGATTTACATCCTAATACCTATAAAACAATGCAAAAACAAATATTTTAGCATTAACACAATAAAAAGAACATTGTTATTAGAATGCACCTAAATATAGGGACTTTGGGGGATAAAAGTATGCATAAAATACTACGTAATACACTATAAATATGCACTTTTCACCTCGAATCAGCACCCCCCAACTAGCTCGTTGCTAGTCCCTAGCAATGAAGCGAACCACAGCAATGTTTATTTAACTCTAAAAATTGAAAACAAAGGAAAGAAAAAGTCCTAACTCACTTTCGCAGGAATCGCGATTGCATTTAGCATATGCAACAAGCCTTTAAACCCCTAGGTTCCCCCTAGTGGACAAGTGTTGTCTCGTGAGGGTTTGCAGTGAATCTACCCACAAAATTCATGTTTATGGCAATGGTTCTAGTTTAAATGTTTTCAAGAAATTTTTCCTCTCATTTAGAAATATAGTTAAGCTCAACAATATTATGAAACTCTCTAGTATGCCATAGCAATGCAACACACACATTACAGTTAATCTACTATCAAAGTCATTAGAATATTCCATACCTGTTAATCTTCAAGTGTGTGTGTGAATGGACAACCAAAATACAAAACTTTAATTTCGAAGTTCGCATAACCTAAGATGCTATCAAGACGTTCATTTTGACTCAACTCTCACTAGGATTACACTCTCAAGATGAAATCACTCCAAATTGGGTGTAATAATTATCACTCATGATATGGAAGCTATAAAGAGTAAGTGGAATGGAATCTAATGCTTCTCTTATCTAAATAGAAAAACGGAAATTTTATAGTGCACAAAGTCTCATGAAAGGATACTTTTCACTAGAAGAGCGAGATACCATGGATAACTCTCTCATTACATTAACTTCAAATCCAATCTACTTAAAATCATTAGGACTTTGAAAAAGAGGTGTTTGATTGAAAGAAGAAAGAGGCTTGTACGTGATTTTCAATTGGGTCCAAGGATGTGATTAGAATGTCTACTACAACTTTTCAAACTTCCCCACATCTCCAATCTCTCTCTTCTTTTTTTCTTTTTTTTCACACTCTTCTTTCTATTATTATTATTTTTTCTTTTGTCACAACCATTGGCACTTTTTTTTTTCTTTTTCTTTTCATGCTTTTTTTTTTCTTTCTTTTCTTTTTTTTTTCTTTTTTTTTATTTCTTTTTCTTTGCCAACTTTTCCTTATTCACACAACCAAACTTCTTGTCAATGTAACACATCCCAATCACACCTAAGTAAAGAACTGAGGCTTGAACTCCTAATTTGGAGTTAGGTAAAGACTTTAGGATTGTGAAGACAAGGAGATTATGATAAGCTCAAGAGGTGAAGTAAAGGAATATTATGGAGGTAGGCCAAAGCTGTATTATGCATGTATGGTCAAAAGATGGCCTAAAGCATCTTCTAAGTTCATTAGGATTATTCATTTCAGTAAATTCAAGAGCTCTAAATTTGGTAAATCCTGAACGTTCTCTTCTAGTGATCAGTCAAAATGAAGAAAGAAAATGAGACTTACAACGAATGAATACGCTTTTCAAAAAGTAAGAGTAATTTTATAAAACCCTCAAAAACAAAAGAATAGCTCAAAAGATCACTTGGGTTATTAGTCTCCACTACAGTCTCTCAAGACACCTAAGCTATGCTTACTAATCCATTTTAGCTAAGTACAAGGTTGTCACAACGTACTCAAAGTTGTTTGAAGATTAAAAGGCATAAAACATGCTATAACTAAGATAGTAAACAAACTACCATAGTGCATCACATACTAATAACATATAGAAAATAACACTAATGCATCATAACTAACTACATTAACTAAGAGAGAAATACAAGAACCATTTTATTATCTTTAAAAAAAATTTTAAATTTTAAATTTTTGACAATTTTGATTTACTGAGTCATGTTGCTAAGCAGGTGCATTGACATTAAAGCATAAAAACAAAGAAACGAGGCATGCAATGACTCACTCCCCCCCAACTAAAACTCAACATTGTCCCCAATGTTCTAAACAAAGCACATGGACATGTAAAGTAAAGCGAGAGAAGGAAGGATGCTACCTCGAGGCATTAATATCCAATTTTTTTTATTTTCTTTTATTTCTTTGTTAAGTTACCTGCAAAATCATTAGTAGCAACAAGGAAAAATAGATAATATACTACAACTACTCAGTAACTTAATTTGGTTAATCAAATTTTTTATCATAAATTAATAACCGAAATTTTTGAGGATCCTCCCAATGAAATAATTTAACAGTGAGAAGAATGTAGGGAACCTCATAAAATTGCAACTCCTCCCAACTAATGTCAGGCTCAAGGTCAGAGGAGATGATGCAAAACTTATGGCCTCTAAATTTAGTGGAGACAATTATAAGAGATATACCACACTTTTTAGGAATTATACACAAGGAAAGATCTTTAGTGTTGGTATTTTCTATAACAGCCTCTATGTTTTATTATCAAAAACAGGCGGAGGCCATGGTTCAATAAATGGGGTAGGGTCTAAGTGATGTTCTAATGAAGCTTTACTACCCTCCTCTTGTTCTAGAACAGAATCTATGGAGATGTGATCATATGAATTGGATTTCTGTTCTATGTAAATAGTTTTGGACTGGACTTGGATAAAACTATCTATTTGGGCCTCAATGTCATTATAACTTAAGAAAGTTAAGCAGTCTAGAAGATTACTAGCTTCTTGTTGAAGTTTAAGAGCATCTAATGTGGGCCCAATATTTTCCAAGTCCTCTCTCAAAGAATTTTGAATATTAAAATTCTGTGAAGAACATGTTCTATAATCCTTACCATCCTCTTCCACAACACATTCTATTTGTTCAATATTAGGGTACATATGATTTTCGAACTCTGGATGAGAGCATTGATTGATAGAGAGGATAGGTGATGGGCAACTTGGTGACACCACCTCTTCGGCCGAAAGAGGTGAGGGTTCATGAATATCAGATGAATCTAAATCGAATTTAGAAATTTCAATAACGTCCTCTCTAGGGTCACTATCAAAGGTAGGGGTAGAGTCAACTGGGGACTCATCCTTTCCTAATTGGGTGCAATCACCTAAACTCTCATCATCGTTTAAAACCTTATTCTCATCCTCGTAACTCTCCTCACTATATGTGTCATCCATTGAAGTACTTCGGACCAAGAGACTGTGCAAATTTATCCAAGCAGTGAAGGAGTTGATATTTGGGGTTATGCATTGAGGAGAAGATGATTCTACAACTTCATGCTCAATGGTTTGATTTTGGAGTTCTTGTTGGGTTATCACTTTCTCGAGTGAGTTGTTAACCTCATTAGGTATAAACTCGTCATTGTCCTCTAATTTCATTCCATTATTAGTGTCTTGAAATTTTGGTTGTAGTGTTGAAGGATTGGTATAGTCTTCTAAAGGTTGGCTAGCATATGCTTGTGGATATATAGTTTCTAATTTATCAAGTGCACTATCTAGCCTTTTCATTTTACTAAGCAGCAATTTTAACATACCATTATCCTCAACTTGGTTATTCTCCTCATTATTACTATATGAAGTTTCGTCCCATTGTTGTTGGTAATAGTCCCCTTCCCATTGTGTTTGTGTGCAAGACTCCTCAGAAGACAAGTCTTGGTGCATTTGATAATCGTGGGAGCTACTACTATATCCTACATTATCATTTTGGTTATATCCCCATTGCGGTTGATAGAACTCTCCATGTGGAGGTTCTTGATACGTTTGATAATATGGGGGAATATAACTATTGTTTTCCCATTGTGGTGATTGGTAGCACTCAGATTGATAATGCGTGTCATATGTGGGTGCTTGCCAACTTGGAGGATAGCTATTTTGGTTTTCAAGTGTGTACCTATTCATGATGTTTGTGTTGTATGGAGGATAATATGGATAAGACATTTCCACTCAAAATTTTTAAACAATAGAAATTTTATTTATTTTTATGTTTATCTTGTGAGAGAAAAAGTCCAACAGTTTTTATTTGTATTTTTTTGTTTTAAAGAAAAAGAAAAAAAAATGGAAATAACTTAGTAAAATCCTAACCTAGTTGCCTTCCCCGGCAATAGCGCCAAAAACTTGACACGACTAAAAATTTGTGCGCTCTTGTGCAACACCCAAGTGTAGGTGATCGTGCAAGTAATACTGGATAAGTCCAGGTCGATCCCACAGGGAAGGAATAGGAAGAATATCTACTAAGTTACAACCTAAAGAAAAGAAAATAAAAATGAAGGATTGGAGGTTCTAGCAAATCCTAATTAATTAAATTAAACTAAATAATAAACTAAACATAAAGAAACATAATAATTAAACAACTAAATTAAAGGTGTTGGAAACACGTGAATCCACATTGATCCTAACCATCTACCATGCATATTCATTAACGCTCTAGGGAGTACATTCCTCTTCAGCATTCCGTATTTTTCTAAAGATAAATAATCAATAGCCCTTTCATGACCGGGACTATATCATCACAAGTGATTTAAAATACTTGGAAGACGGTTTAAAACAATGGTAATTACTTGCACTCTAAATGGTGTTAGCATTCAAAGTAGGTTTCAAAAGTCATTGAAGAAAAGGCCTTAAGGCTTTAAGTTCTAAAAACTGTTTTGACAAACTGAGCTTATTGGGACAATTTGATAACATATTTCAAAAACAAAAAGTCATGGAATACTTAAAAAAATCATCTCAAGATTCTGCAAGTTCGATCGATCGAAGCGCTCTCGATCGATCGGACAGCATCATCCTTCAATGGATCGAAATGTCTTCGATCGCTTGATTATGGCTCTGGTTCGATCGATCGAAATAGCTTCGATCGATCGAGCCCAAGGTTTCTAAAGATTGCATGGCAGAGGCTGGGATTCAATGTTTCATCACATATTCCCAACGTCTAAACTACGGAAACATAAATAAACCAATACAGAAATAGTAACCTAGAGTAATCATTAACATCTAAAGCAATAAACAATGAAACAAAGAAAAGGAGAAGAAAAACCTGGAAACAATCATATTATAACTTGTAATAAACTTGAATCTTCAATAATCTTGAGAATAACAATGGAAAAGAGGAAGAAAAACAAGAATCTAACCTAATCTACTCCTAATCTAACCCTAAAACGACCCTAAAACTGCTATTTTCTGCGTTCTGGAGCGTCCTCTCTTCGTCTGGTGTCAAAACGACTTATATATAGGGTTCCCGCAGAGTTCACGCAACTTTTGGATGAAAATAAAGTTCGATCGATCGAGCTTAGTTCGATCGATCGAAGGTTCGATCGATTGAACTCTGCTCAATCGATTGAACTCTCAGATTTTGACAGCTCTGCGCACCGATGGGAGAATGGCCATAACTTTTCACTTGAACCTCAGATTGACCTCTCGTTTGCGGCCACGCGACCGTAACTCAAAGATCTACATTTTATGTCTATGGGAAAATCTTCCAAATCTGAAGTCTTCATTGTCAAAATTGGCATTTTCTCAGCTGCTTCTGTTGTTCTATCCACCAGAATCACTTTTCTTTAGCTCCACTTCATTGATTTATATCCTAATACCTATAAAACAATGCAAAAACATATATTTTAGCATTAACACAATAAAAAGAACATTGTTATTAGAATGCACCTAAATATAGGGACTTTGGGGATAAAAGTATGCATAAAATACTACGTAATACACTATAAATATGCACTTTTCATCTCGAATCAACAGTTTTATGAGTGTAAGTGGATTTACAAGATGTCAGACAGATCATTGTTGTTATGTGAAGAGGTTTGGAAGTGATTTCATCATTTTGCTCTTGTAAGTTGATATTATGTTGTTACTAGGAACAAGCATTCAAGGTATGAACAATTTGAAGAGTCAGCTGTCCGAACACTTTGCGATGAAAGATCTAGGCAAAGTTAAACAATTCCTAGGGATGAGGATTAGCAGGGATAGAGAATCGGGTACGTCGAAACTGTCATAAGAAAAGTACGTGAAGAGGGTGCTTAGCAGGTTTAGCATGAAAGAAGCAAAACTTTTCAAAATCTTTTCCAATTCGAAATACAAAATACGAGTCGCCACTTAATTTTTAAAAGGAAAATTAAGAAACCGTTTTAAAGCAAACTGATCTTTTTAGAAACCAGAGATTTCTAAGTCCGGGGATTATGGAATGAGAGGGGAAGGAGCCCGGTGGACTAAAACACCCCCTCTCATCCTATCTCACGATAGGCCTTTACTCAACATACTTTTAATCGAATTCATTAATCTAAGCATGCCTTCAACTAATACATATATATATATATATAAATATACATTACAAAACCATGTCCAAAGGGTATAAGATTGCAAATGATAAAATATCACTCAAAACCACATATTTCAATTAGCAAGCAATATGATGTGCATTTAGGGAACTACAAAACTTACCTAGGATCCAGCTGCGAATATTTTAGACGTGCAATGCATACAAAAGAAAATAGAAAAAAAATCTAAGAAATGGTCTCTAATCACATATATACACATAAGGAAATACCTAATTCTAAGGTGTCGTGCATGAGTTTGAAAAATCAATAAAATTAAGAAATTAAATAAACTAAAGAGAGGTTTTGAGAAATCATACCTTAATAGCGCTACAAAACAAAGGGGTTAGTCAACATGCTTCAAACAAGATATCAAATAATTAATCCTAAAATTCTAGCTTAAATCTATCAATTGTGAAAGAATTGACATGACTATGAATTCTTATTCCAAAGTAGGCTCTAATTATAAGTATAAATCTATATGGGTGAATACATGAAAATTGACAAGAGTAAGCTATGAAGTCATTCATTCATTTGGATCCTTTAACCTTTGAATTTAAGTTTAATTGATCATTATTAAAACATGGTTTGAGCCCTAGGTCATAGAAAAGTCATTTGGACCATTATTTACAAAGTTGGTCAAATCTGTCATAAAATTCTGAAAATTATAGAGAGCAGACCAGAACTTCAAAGAAATAAAAGCATGCTTCCCATGGTTTGATGTCAGTGAATTTTGGACACAAGATGCCTCTGTGAGTCTAGTTTTCAACCCAAAAATAAAAAAGCAAAGATCAACGGTCCAATCTCTAGGAAAAGGGTAAAAACCAAACATCACTAAGAGATTTGCAAATCTCCGTCTAGAGATTTTGTACAATTTTTTAAAAATAGTAAACGAATCAGAAAGACTCTGATCTTTTTAGGAGATCTTATTAACACATTGAACTTCATATTAAAAATTATTTGGGGCCATTAATACTTGATTAGGGTTCTGATTTACTCATTTCAAAAGGGTGTTACTCTTCTGAAACTCTGGACAGATTGTTGTTATTTCCCAAAACTCATGACCAAACCACTTTAAACATGGAATCTTATTAAAACAAAAATTGTAGTGGTAGAACTTTGAGTTATAGACACTTTTCCGTTGGTTTCATTCAGTTCCAACGGTTCGATGTTTGACTAAAAATCTTTGATGAAAAGTGGATGATGAACTCATTGCTCCACTATTGGGCTTACTATCATTTTGTTGTATCTATCAACAAAGCCGTGGGTATTGGCTTATCCTAAACCTAATCTCCTTTCCATTGAGGGTCATTTGAGATTAAAACATGACTAATACTCACGAGTCTCAAAGGAACATAGAAAAGATTCCATGAAACATCAAGCTAGAGAACCCAAATCATAAGTATGGACTTGGATCGATCTATTTGCCTATAAAGTGAAGTGATGATCAAACTTTGACTCACATGTGAAGCATAAGCTTACATGAGATTCAAAAGATCAAACTCTAAGAGTTTTCAAAAGAGATATTGAAGATCTCCAAGAATCTCAAGAGAAAAGTATAAACAAAAAGAAGAAATGAAATAAAGAAAACTAACAGTAAATCCATCAAAGAACCTTTTGGAAAACTTGTTTACTTTAAGTTCATAAGCATTATTGATCCAAACCAAAGAAAGAACAAAAGAATGAAAACATAATTAAAATTTAGAGGATCACCTCCAACTATCCTCAACTTCTTGGTGTTTTTAGGATATTCCAAAGGCTAATCAAACTCTTCTTCTAGGTCTTACAACCCTTTAATTTTCTTGAACTTCTTTGGAATCTCTAACTATCAAAGTTTAAAGAAGATTCAAAATAAGATTCAAATCTAAAAATGAGAGAGAGATAGAAATTCTAAAATCAAAGGCTAGAAAGAAAAAAGGATCCATGTAATGGGCTATTCATCCCCTATATATAGGCAAACCTTAAAGGGTTTCATAGTAAAAACCCTAATTTCGGATGTCCTTTTTGAAGGTACAAAACGTACTATTTCAAAGCTGATGGACACAAAACGTGGCATTCGGTGGAGATGGAAGCGGCACTCAATGAATGCCGGACCGACTTTCACTGATTGCCGGCGCGACATTTAGTGAATGCCGATGCGGCATTCAAAGAATGCCGCAGACTGCCGTATTTTCTGAAATTCTGATTTTTGCGGCACTTTAAGGATATGAATGCCGCAGTAGTTCTCATTGACTTTCGGTATGGAAGTTGGTGAGTGCCGCAGCGGCATCGCGTGACTGCCGCATTTTCTTCACATGCCGTTTTCTACCATTCTCCCTTTTCTTTCCCCTTTGATTTTTTCTTTCTATTTTTGTTTGAGTTGAAGAGCCTGAGTCACCTTTGGAAGTCCTAGATTAGTCGGTCATTGTCATAATTGGACCTGGAGGTAATGCTCCCCTTAATTCGACGTTTGGTCAAAATTGGGGTGTCTAAAATGCCCAAAAATTGAAGAAGAATGGAAGTATAAGAAAAGAGTTCCATACGCTTTGGGATTTGGGAGCCTTATGTATGCCATCGTATGTACACGTCCAAACATTGAACATGCACTGGGAGTTGTGAGTAGGTACATGAGTAATCTGGGTAAGAAGCACCGGGAGGCGTTGAAGTGGGTTCTCAGGTATTTGAAAGGCACTTCGGAGATGGCTCTTTGTTTCAAATGAACAAATATGGCACTACAAGGTTATGTAGACGCATATTTGGTGGGTGATATGGACAACAAAAAGAGTACAATGGGGTATGCTTATACTTTGGGTGGTACGGCTATCAATTGGTTGTCTTAATTATAGAAGATCGTACGTCTCTCCACTACTGAAGCAGAGTACGTTGCCGTGACAGAGGCAAGCAAAAGGAGATGATTTGGCTACAAGAATTCTTGAGAAAATTGGGGAAGTAACGTGGAAATAATCTTTTGCACTGTGATAGTCAAAGTGCTACTCATCTAGTAAAGAATCCGGTTTTCCATTCGAGGACAAAGTATATTTAATTGAGATATCACTTCATGCGGTCTCTTTTGGATGATGCAGTGCTATCTCTTGAGATGATCAGTGGGAGTAAGAATCCGGCAGACATATTGACAAAGGTGGTGACCATTGACAAACAAAGTTGTGTGGAACTTCAGTTGGTCTTCAAGCGTAGGACTTGAAGACACGTTGCAGAGGGTATGATTGTGGCTTTGAGAAGGGTTGTGTTTGTATGGGTTATAGCAGTGTGATTAGTCTCCAAGTAGGAGATTGATAGGAATGTTAGAGCCTAATTCCAAGAGCTAGGGGATAGTTTTGGTGTTGCTTCTATTCACAAAAGGAAAAAGAAGTCTGAACAAGGCATTTCCGCCCGGGCGGGTCTGCCGGGCGAGTAATTTGGCGAGTTTGGTAGCGAGTTTTTCTATAAACTCTCCAGAATGTCACCCGCCATCTGATCCGCTCAGGCAGGCGCCACCTGAGCAGGATCAGGGATTTGCTACAGATTCATGGTTCCTAATAAGTTTAGGAAGTTATTTCGTTAAAGAAACTTATATAGGCTATAAATACTCTTTCCTAAGGATGTAAACAATTATTACAACTCTCTTTGTAACCCTAAAGCGTAATACAACTCTACAACGGTGTGGACGTAGGCATAATTGGCCGAACCACGTAGAAATCTAGTATTCTTATGTTACTATTCTTTATTTCTTTTGTTTTGCATTGATTTCTTGCAGATTATGTGGGGAGATTAGACGTGATTTTCTCAACATACATTTCAAAAGGCAAACTGAGCTGCTATATTACATAGATTTCAATTGAAGAAACAAAATAAAATAATGTTTGATTTTACCATGTTCTTGTCTGATGCAAAGGAAGGGTCCGTTTGATTAAACTAAAAATTTAGTGTTAAATTTTAAGTATTACTAAAAATTTAAAGCGATTGAATTTGCAACACTGAAAAACTGAGATTCAAGTTCCAAAATAGATTGTATTCAGTTATTACTTTTAGGAGAATTTCTTTTCACTTAAAGTTTTCAGTTGATTTTTTTGCTGCTTTTAACATTCAGTGGTACACTATCAAATACACTACAAAAACAAAAAGTGCTAAAAATTTTCAGTTTACCACTTACTTGGATTATCAAACACACAGTAGTATTTTAGTATTATTCTGTGAAAGTAGGGACTTCTTTACATTTACTGATTTCCATAGAGTTTGATCTTCTTATTTTAAAATTTAGTGATAATTACATTAACATCTTCTGATGTAATCTGAGACATTCATTTCATAGGTGGGGTTAAATATATATTCACCATCTTTTTGTTAAATATATCACCCTATATTATCAAAAAATAAATAAATTTAAGAGAAAAGATGATATATTTAATAAAAAAAGATGGCATATTTAATCCCACCCCTAATTGTTTCATTTTTAAGATCATGACACAACGCTCTTGAATTGGACTAAGCATCACATTTCCCTTTTGGAAAATCAAAAGTCAAATCATAATTGCATTTTTTTAAAAATATTTAATTGAGTTGAGTAGATATCCTCACCAAAACAAAAGTAAACAATAACGAGCAAGTTTTTTACTCATTATGTTTTGACCTTTCAAATAAAAGAAATCGTTTTTGTTCTAAGGGTGGATGAGTGGATCAATACTTGCACATGACACAATATCGTTATGGTTGCATCATGAACCCACGATATCGTTATGTTTGCGTCTCTGACAGAGAAGTCAGTGTAATATTTATCACTAGGAGCATTAATAAATTTCATTAATATTTATATTCATATTCTATTTCTTTTTTAGTGGCACTGTGGGGTTTTTGGGTCCACTGCTGACCTCACAGTACGTGTCACTAGAATAGAGATAGAGTGTGAGTGTGAGTGTTAGTGGAATTTGTTCGTGCCCCAAATATTACTCAATATTTATTTCTTAAATATTTCAAGGGAGGTTAATTGGTCTAATTTGTGCAAAAATAAATTATGAATACTGATGTTCTTTTATGAACATCAGTGACGTCATAAAGTCCAAATTATTAGGCATTTTTAGCAATTAGTCCAGTCCAATAAACTTTTTAGTAATAGGTCTCTTTTATTTTATTTAGACAATTTTGCCCTTATTCCATAACAAATTCACCCAAATAAATAACTTATATATCTATGTATATACATACATATATATATATATATATATATAAACTAGCCGTATTGTTCTCCTACCGTCATGGGATTCAATTATACCTTGTAATTTATTTGCAAAATCACATTTAAAATTCAAATAATTTTCAGCTGTAATTTCAATTTCGTTCAAGCAAAATCAAACCATATCTCTATATTTCAAATACACAATCTCTATACATCTTTCTTCTTCTTGAGAGCAGACCTCCATTGAAACAGTTTAGTTGCAGAAAACTAGTACTCTGCAAATTTGATTGCATCAATGACACGATGGAAATCTCTCATGAAATTTAAATCTTCAAAACCAAACTAATGAAATTTCACAAAAAATAACTGTTGTGAAGATGTGAAATTTCACATGTTGGTGATGAACATGTGAAATTTCACAATCAGACTTACTGTTATGAAATTTCAATTGAAAATTCACACAAAACTTTTTATTACGAAATTTAAACAAACAACTTACTGTTATGAAATTTAAAAAAATAGCTTACTGTTATAAGTTTCACAATCTTCAAACCACACCAAAAAAAAAATGAAAATTCACATAAAAAAAAATGAAATTGTTGTTATGAAATTTCACATATTACGGATGTGAAATTTCACATCCAGACTGCTATTATATGCAGCAAAGAATCATCTGATTCTCCATTAAAAACAAGTGTCTAGCGTAAAAAATAAAATAAAAAAATACAATTACAAACAAACGTGTGAAAATTCATAGTTTGTCACCACCACAACTCTGCTGGAATCCGCTGCCACCAAACCGGTACAAGCTAGGGTGTTTTTGACAGAGGAAATGAAATCACATTTAGAGATTCCATAGGGGCGATTGAGAGAAGTCGAGATTGAGCGTAGATGTCCAGATGTATTGCCATCTCTTCGACAAGACGTCAGTTTTAAGGGCTTCCTCGATGGGCAAAAAGGAGATGATGTGAAGAGTACAGAGTCTGGCAAAGTGCTTATTAAATTGGGCTTTTCCTTCCTCTTACTACGTTTTTGAGAACTACAATATAAATTTATAGCTGGTCGCCGATCTTCTTCGAAATCATATAGGCCAGAATCATCGGAATACAATACCTCATCTTCAAGGATGTTATCAACGTCGTTAGAGACGATACAGGGAAATTTTGCAGTTTTAGAAGGAGAAATTTTGAACATATAAACCACACAATTTATCAACAATGACATTCACAATAATGCATGTATGGTGATATAGTCTGTATATCAAAGAACTACTCTCAAACTTACGCCCATGGTATTCCTATTTACTTATTGATTCTGTAACTATATGTAGAAACAAAAATGGATTTGCTTGATTTGTGGAAATCAGTTTGATACAATAACTAGTGGTTTTTATTGTGCTATGATCTTGGGATTGATTGCAAAATGTGCTATGATTTACCTTCCATAACAGATTTACTACTATTAAATGACATATATGTATATATTTACATCTGATACATATATAGGGGTAATTATGTCCATAAAATGGTCAATAAAATGAGTATAGGGACCTATTACTACACACGTTTGGGGGGATATATTTCTACATTAAGGAAGGGGAGAGTCCCTATTATGCATGGCCAGGCTAGGTAAGGACTTATCACTAAATTTCTATATTTAAAATATGGGAAATTCTATATGTACTCGCCTATTTTACTTTGTACACTCACTTACTCTTTACACCCACCATTTTAATTAGTATATATGATTAATTCTCATCATATCCATTCAAAATGTGAGAAAATTCTCACTAAATAACCACGAATTCGATGAGAAAATTTTCACTTTTGAGAAATTTGATGAGAATTTGATGAGAAATTTAATGAACCAGTTTCAATGTAAAAACTTCACACTAATGAAGCAGTTGTAGTGTAAAATTTCAAAATTGAATGTTTCTCTTTTTGCTCAGATGCAATGTGAAATTCGACACTATCAATACAACATGCATCGTCTTCTTACATTGTCAATTTATTCAACAGTGTGAACTGTTGCATTGTCAAATTACACTGCAAACTCTAAACATTTAGTGTGAATTTTTCTCTTTTATTCAGGTGTAATGTAAAATTCAACTCTATCAATGTTAGCTCACTCATCATCTACAAAATGTTTCTCTTTTACTCAGATGCAGTATGAAATTCGATACTATCAATACAATAGGTATCGTCTTCCAGCATTGTCTATTTATTCAATAGTGTGAACATTCACACTATCAAGTTATACTGTAAACACCTAGTGTGAATATTTCACTTTTACTCAAGTGTAGTGTGAAATTCGACACTATCAATGTTAGCTCATTCATCTATTGTGTTTATGATGCATTTCAGATTTCTGAGTAGCCTAAGTAATGCTAGTTCACAAATGTCTTTGGACATGTAGTTATGTATTATATTCTAAAATTTCTCATATGATAAAGGTGATATTTATAGGTAGAATAAGAGATACAATGGTTTGAAATGATGTAACAAATTCATAGTATAAAGTCCTAAAATCTTAGGATTTTATTTTCATATATTTATGCAATATCAATGGAATTTGATAATTTATTGAGTAAAAAAATCTATATTGGGAGATTTTGAACTAATCCCTAAATACATTCACTATAATAGGACCTATTGGTATAAAGATATATTTAATGAACCTATTCCAAAATAGTTAGGTAAAATATGACTTATCACTATATTTTATTTTCATTGATTCATAAATTACAATTATGTTTTAAAATTGTTTTAACTTTCAATGCAATTTAAGCATGAAGAAACATATAAAGGAAACACAATTAAAAGAATATATTTTCCTTCTTGCTTTCCTTTCACTTTTTTTTTTGTTCACTTTTTTTTTTTGGTAAAAAGTATTTTACACCCCTAATGTATATACCGGTTTGTACTTTGCACCATAATATTTCAATTTTCTCAAACTGGCCCTTAATGTACATAGCGAGTTGAAATGTTGCCCTTCCGTTAGAATTTCTGTTAAAAACTAACGGAAACTCGCCCATGTGCTAATCATGTGACTTATTTAAGGATATTTTAGTCATTCACCATAAATTAAAAGCATTTTGCACCCTTGATGTTCGGTTCATTTGACGATTTGCACCCTTAATGTTTAGGTCGTTTGGATAAGTTTGATTTTTATTTTTATTAAAAAAAATGCTCTGACATAATTTTTGGGTGCCTCTACCGCTATCCATTAATAATAGTAAGAGACTTAATCTAGATAAAATGAAACAAATCCAAAGTTACCCAGCCTATATATCCTAATTGAAATTTTAAATAAACTGTAATTCTAAAATTCAAGAAAATAAAATGAAAGGAATATAATACAAAGAAAATACAATAAAAGATTCCAAACGAGTCAGATATAGTGTTTAGGGTGAATAAATGCATAAGGAAAAGAGCAAGGACTTACAGGTCATTTGGTGTTGTTAATGAAGCAGCCTACGTCCAAGTGTGCTGAATGAGGAGTTGACCCAAGCGTATCTCGACCGCGAGGACGAACAGGATGGTCGGTCGAGAGTAATGGATACTATGAATATTTTAGGATATATCACTATGTATTTTAGGCTATATGCATTTGTCTCCTTCAATGTTTGAATTTTTTTTGCTCTCTATGTTCACATATTATATGTATTCATGCCCCTCCCGATATTCCTTTAACAAATTTTTTTTTGGCCAGAATTTATTGCTTTAAACTCAAAAATATCACTTTGATCCACAAATTTTTTTTTAAAAACTAAATAAATGACTTTCATCCATAAATTTCACTATGATCCTAAACTTCTAAAGATTCTTTGTTTTGTAGGTGGAACTAGTGTTAAAAATAAAAAAAGAAATAACACACATGATCCTTTTTATTTAAAAAAAAAAAAGTGAAAAGATTTAATTATTTGTTTTTGGGTAATTCCAAAACTCATGGAATAATAATGCAATTTTTTAATCTCAAAGGTACAGTTTTTCCTTAAAAAAAGAAGAAGAATAATAGGCCAGGGCGCTCCGCCTAAGCCGTCCCCAGGCTCAAATCATGGCTCCGCCACTAGTTGTGACACTTTTTTGAATCAACACTAATTCCCATTGCGATTAAAGTAAATAATAAGGTGGTGAATTTAGCAAAAAAGGTGATGGATTTAGCCCCACCCTTGTAGAATTAGAGTTTATTTAAAATTCTAATTAGGATAGGTTGGATAACTTTAGATTTGTTTAATTTTAAGGACAGTTGGCCACAACTCTCTGTAAATGTCCTAAATAAGCCAACAGTCCAGCCAGTTTTTTTTAATGCCATAAGTCCTCATAGTTTTTCAATCTTTAAAATGACATAACTCTCAAACTACAAGTCGGTTTTCGATAAATTTTATATATTCATCATATACAAAACAGAATCTACACAACCATCCATATTGGCTATAAAAAACATGTTTTACAAAAAAAAAAAAAAAATGTTATTTTGCAGCTCCAACACGGATACTGAAAAAATAAATTTATTTTGTCAAATCAACACTTCCATTGTGTAGATCTTAAAAAAATAAAAAAAAATTCATCCAAAACAGTTCCAAGATCGCAAAGTTATTGCCATTTTAGCAAATGTCACTGTCTAATGTTACTATTATTATAATGCTACCAGGTAATGACAGTGACATTTGTTCAAATAAACTAAAAAATTGCAAAATCATAGCCAATTTTCACATGTTACTGTCGTTACAATACTGTCCAAGTAAAGATAGTAACATATCATCAAATTCCAAAAAAAAATTTGAAAATAGTATCATGTCACTGTCATTTATGATGGTAGCGTCATACAGTGACGTGATTTTTTTTTTTTTTTTTTCTAGTTTGATAGATTTTCTCTTCTATATTACAGATATATAAATTTTATTCACATCATAGTTGTAGTTGGAAAGTTATAGCATTTTAAAGTTTGAAAAATAAAAAATTGTCCTTCTTGCATTAAAAAAAATGGTCTGAACTAACTGCATAAAACTACCTATTCCAGGGACTGCTAATTAATTTTCTCTTAATTTTATTTGGATTAGTCCTTTTACTATTATTAGTGGGTAGCGGTAGAGACACCCAAAAATTATGTCAGAGTACCATAATATATATATATATATAAATAAAATGTCCAATCGACTCAAATATTAAAGGTGCAAATCGCCAAATAAACTAAACATCAAGGGTGCAAAATATTTTTAATTTATGGTGAATGACTAAAATACCCTTAAATAAGTCACATAACTAGCACATGAACGAGTTTCCGTTAGTTTTTAACAGAAATTCTGATAAAATGACAACATTACAATTTGCTATATACATTAAAGACCAATTTTATAAACTTAAAACATTAAGTTAAAAAAATCCAAAACAGTGTACGGGTGCAAAATACTCTTTTATTTATTTTTTTTATCTCACAAAATTCATGAACCACAGGTATATTTAATAGTTGTTGAAACGGTACTGGAAGGGAAAAGACATGAAAGCCAGCTTTTTTAGAATAGATATTTTGAAGAAGTAAATTTTGGCCCTTCTTTTTTTGTGCTAAATGAACGGCTGCCAATGGTCCAGAACTCACTCTCCGAGTACACACAAACACAGAGTCAGAGACAGAGAGAGGTACAGTGAGAGAGATAGGGTACCTTTAACGTTGTATAAAATCAAAGCAAAAGTGATAGGCATTATTAAGGGTAATACTTGGGGCACAACCTTCATACAACTTTCATACAACCTCCCCAAAAGATGTGTCTATCTCTTTCTTGTGTCACTGTGGAGTCTAGTGACATCACAGGAGAGAGATAGACACATCTTTTGGGGAGGTTGTATGAAAGTTGTATGAAGGTTGTGTCCCAAATACTACTCATTATTAAGTCGGTTCGAAGTGTACATGTTCTACTGCCCTTATTTTGATCATTTTCAGAGTAATTTTACTTATTTAAATTTGGTTCACTATTACTTATTTATAATCAAGTTTTTTGTGGTCGAGTGGTAAGCTTCTTAGGTGTACTATTCAAAAGGTTTAGTGTTCGAGTCATAGGGAGCGTGGCCACCGGAGTATTCACCCGGCGCCTCCAGACCTCGAGGGATTAGTCGAGGTGCGCGCAAGCTGGCCCGAACACCCCCGATTACCAAAAAAAAAAACTATTACTTATTTATGCTTTAATTGTTTGACATGTGTCTCAACAAGGATAACTTGAGAATAAAAGAGGACACATGTCAAACAGTGAACACATACATAAACAACAATGAATCAATTTTAAATAAGCAAAAGTACTTTCCATCATTTTGGGCATGATACCCCAAAGTGCAGATAGCAGCTCTATATATATATGTCAGGGGAATACGTTCCAAACAAGAAAAAAATGTCAGCTGAATACCCACATATACACCCCCGCACAAAAAAGAATATGAGAGTGGGCTGTTTTTTTTTTCACCAAATTCTACTCTGCTTTATACTATAATGAAATGTCTCATTATTACAGTAATACCACCTCATTCGAATGCGTAGGTATATGTTTTCCATAAATTAATAAGGGTAGAAAAGTTGAAATAACGACATCTTATTTACTTGTTAGGCGCAAGCATCAACACATTCTAGTGAGTCGTTAGGCTAATTTCAACTCTCCCTCCATTCTTTTTAAAGCAAAACTAATTGTGGTTTTTGGTGGTTTTGTCTCTATGGTAAGGAAGCTTTGTATATATGATAATGAACTTTTGTACTTGAGGATTTGTGGTAAGGGAGTTTAATTTGTACCCAAGATAAGGAACATTTGTACCTATGATAATAAATATTTATACTTGTTGGAAAATTATATTGAATGAGAAATTGGAGTTTAGTGTTGTATATGGGTTTTGGCAAACAACCCCTTATTCGAACGTTTGTGACTGTTGACGAACAGTCTCCTTTCGAAGAGTTGTGACTGTTAACGAACAGTCTCTTGCAATCTATATATATATGAGTCTTGTTCATTCATTTGAAAAAGGATAAATACGAAACTATTCTCTCTCTCTCTCTCTCTCTCTCTCTCTCTCTCTCTCTGCATATTAGAGTTAAGTATGTTCGAGTATTATACATATATTTGTGTTCGCCGGATTCTGTAGATTGAAGTGCAGCCTCTACAGAATTGTAAATCCGTTCTATCTTGGGAGACGATTGTTCATCAACTTTGTGCACCGAGAGGGAGCAAATTCGTCTTAAGGAAACAGTTCACTGGGCTCGGATTCTTTCTCAAATTTATTATGTATTTATTTTGGATCTCCAATCAGTAAGTATTTCAGATTTCAGATTTCAGATTAATGCATCCCAATAAATTTTGGATAACAATCTTAAGACGATTTTGAAATCTGAAAAGATGGAAATTAGAAACCGAAAATTGGTTTTAATTTTATCTTCGGAATTACAAATTCGTCTTAAGATTGTTATCCAAAATTTAGATTTATCGATTTTTCTTCAATATATAAATCTAGTACTGTGTAAATCTGATACTGTATACCCACTATTCGTAATTGAGTTATTCGAAATTCAAAGTTTTGCATTCTGGTTAGAACTTTGTTTTTTCATTCTTTTGCTTTTTGCACACTGAGCTTATATTCTGAAAAACTAAAAGATAACAATTGTTTTGCAAAACCCTTTTGATTGGATATTCCCCAAATTAATCATGTGGGCTTATGATAATGTAAATACTCACTTGTTTTTGAGAATTTTGCAATTGTAAAGGCAGAGAACAAGACATGTATAAAATAATGCACCATTTGAAGTCTCCAAGGCACCTTTTCGGTCTAACACAATGTTTTATCGCAAAACACATGGGTCAAGACTCAAGAGACATATTGTGTAAACACATGCACTATATATATGCCATCATGAGTTGCAAATACATAAAAGGTTAAACCCAAAAAATCACGTAAATGTAATAAACATGTACTATATCCCAAAACAGTGGGCTAATTATCATCATATGAATGTTAAGTATTAATGCACAGTTGTCATGCCTTTTAATTTGGGTAGGACAGTAGGCATTGTTGATCTGTAGTTCTAAGAGATGTGTCTTTTGATATATAGTGAAAAGTCATGGTTTTGTATCAAACGGTATAACTTAAAATGGTCTGCATTTTCTTGAACATGATGTATACATGAATTGAGTAATTATCATTTTCTGAGTCATAGACAAGACTATTAGAAGG
The DNA here is from genome assembly GCA_033977485.1 of Hydrangea macrophylla. NCBI lineage: Eukaryota > Viridiplantae > Streptophyta > Magnoliopsida > Cornales > Hydrangeaceae > Hydrangea > Hydrangea macrophylla. The sequence goes on from CM066988.1 coordinate 67,485,481, forward strand.
TCAATATCATGTTTCAATACGGTTATGCCTTGTTTCGTTATTCACTTGAATATGGACCATATTGAAATATTCTATGGATTTAAAACCTTTGTGATTATTTCCCAAACCTATTTTCAGTTTGACCAATAAAAGGACAAAATCCTTTGGGTGCTTTAAGCATTTAATGCATGATTTGGGATATGTAGATCCTAATCTGTCTAAGGCGTTTGGAGATGGTCATGTTGTTTAGGAGCACCAAGAAGCCCTCTTGCACGTGTCACAGTCGTAACTTATGTGCATGTATATGCATATATAAATTGTATGTTAAGAATTCTTGACAGATGAAGGGAAAAAAAAAAGATAAATAAATAAATTTAAAGAAAAAAATAATAAAATAAAATAAATGGTTCTCTTTATTTACGCATGTAAGTATGTAATTCGGCGGGCACATTTAAAAGCTTTGAGGGGTAGATTTAATGAATATTTGTACAATTGTATAATTCTGTTATATCCCCACATTATATATATATGTATATATATTCTTTACCAGTGTACACCGTTTGTATAATCTCCATTGAGACTTGGATAATTTCTAAATTATAAAATAGTGAAGTTTGTATTCTATATTTAGGAATTAGTGCTGTTTTGAAATTTTATTTTTGAAGCAGTGCAATTTTTGTGAAATGGTATGTAAACTAAGGAACAGTAATATATATTTGAGATATGTAATTTTTTTTTTATGTGTACATTGATTAGACAATGAAAGGGTGTCTTTTCGAGAAAGTCATAATCTTGGTTTATCTCAATGTATGTAAATCAAAGAATTTGATTGCACAATTCTATATAGTTTCAATTGTGATTACAATACAGTAGAATCAAATCTGTATTCAATTTGTACTAAACTCTGGTTCAAAATTTGGAATTGATGTGGCTATACAATTAAATACATATTGTAGTGTCTAGTTAATTTCTATGGCCTAAAACGGGAGAAACAATGGCTGCTTGGAGCAGTGAAGAGGAAAAAGTTGAGCAGTCACCCAATTTATCAAAATCATATTTCAACCTCACATATCATTGGGAAAATTTATTTTGTTTCTTGTGCCTTTCAAGTTTTCAAAGGTTGCTATTGGATTCCATAGGGGATATGTCCCTTTTTGTTTGGAATCATTGTGTTACTTCGGAGTAGTCGTTTTGTTTTGATTTATTGAAAAATTAAAATCTTACTTCAGTAATCTGCAATTTGTATTTTAATTCGGTGGAAATTAAAATCTTACTTCAGTAATCTGCAATTTGTATTTTAATTCGGTGGACACAATTAAAATTTTTTTTTTTTGGACACAATGTGGGGTATTTTAAAATGCTCAGCAACATTTGATCATTGATACTTACAAATGTGGGGGAAATACCTGTGAATTAATTATGTAAGTATGAAAATTTCGAATATATTTTAATTCTATTGTGAATTTGTTGTATTCATGTAATTTAAGTATATGGATATTTTAATTCTATCGTGAATTTGTTGTATTCATATAATTTAAGTATATCCATGGATATCTTTGGAAATAAACCAAGATGATTGAATGTGGCAACTCGAGATATTAGTCAAGGTGTTTATTGGATTCATATTGGAACCTAAAGTTAATGGGTTTGAGATTAGCAAACATGTAAAAAGTATGTATGAGTATGTAAATTGACAGAAGTTAAATATTTCGTTATTCCAAAATAAAAGAAAAAACCTAGTGCATATCATGATTTGCAATAGGCCAAATATAGTATACTCAATCAACAAACTGAGTAGATAGACAGGTAATCTAAGTAAAGATTATTGGAAGGTAATAGTCAAGGTACTCAAATATGAGGTACACCCCCTAATTTATTAATTGCGCTGCACAAGATACCAACTATACTTGAAAGGTGCGATTGTGACTTGAAAAATCCTCTAAATAGTTTGCATTGCCTGATGAACAATGGAATTTGAATATATTATTTTAGATAAACCACGAGCCGAAGGCAATTAGCTCGCCTTTTCTTAGAGGATGTTCCAACGTGGACAAAACTTGTGTCTAGAATTTCTGCATTATGGCAGCCAATCGATCATAATAGTATGGTAAATCTTGGCATATAGTCAAAGACATAATACCATAGAACAATTGCTCTCTAATGGAGTTATCTCTATTGTCTATGTAACGTTAAAGGATAACATAGCGAATCCATTTACAAAAGGCCTAACGCGAGAGCAAGTGGAAAGTTCATCGAGGGGAATGGGATTAAAGCCTATGCACTAAACAAGAGTCGTCATAGTGGAAACCCAACCTAGCTGACTGGAGATCCCAAGATCTAAGTTCAACGGGAAAACTAAATTATGTAGTACTTGATACACACTGAGAAGAATTCTATCTTCTTCCTCCCTTTTCAAAGATGAGTCAGTGTCTATCTGCCGCGAGTAAAAGGATAAGATATGCTTTTAATGGTTCCTATACCTTGGAAAATGTCCAAGTGGGGTATTGCAGGATACTCTTCATAGTAACCACCTACGTGAGTAAGAAGGGGTCGCTTCTATGATAATTTGAACGCTGAATTCTCTAAAACACTCACGGAACCAAGAAGTGTTCAAGGCCAAAATGAACACAAACGTGAGAACCAAATATGTAAGAAGAAGGACTGTGTGTATTCTATTGTCTAGGTTTACAGAAATGGCTGGGAGTTCAAAGACAATCAAGTCTACTCACCGGCTAGTAAATCTGATAGTTTATCACTAAGGCAAGTTCAAGGCCACTAGGCTACTTAGTCTGAAGCAGTACTTCTTCATCGATACTCGAACTAGTGTCTGCATTTTCATTTACATGTTGTATAGTCAATTTGTCATTCATGTGGGGGATTGTTGGAAAATTATATTGAATGAGAAATTGGAGTTTAGTGTTGTATATGGGTTTTGACAAACAACCCCTTATTCGAACGTTTGTGACTGTTGACGAACAGTCTCCTTTCGAAGAGTTGTGACTGTTGACGAACAGTCTCTTGCAACCTATATATATGAGTCTTGTTCATTCATTTGAAAAAGGATAAATACGAAACTATTCTCTCTCTCTCTCTCTCTCTCTCTCTGCATATTAGAGTTAAGTATGTTCGAGTATTATACATATATTTGTGTTCGCCGGATTCTGTAGATTGAAGTGCAGCCTCTACAGAATTGTAAATCCGTTCTATCTTAGGAGACGATTGTTCACCAACCTTGTGCACCGAGAGGGAGCAAATTCGTCTTAAGGACACAGTTCACTGGGCTCGGATTCTTTCTCAAATTTATTATGTATTTATTTTGGATCTCCAATCAGTAAGTATTTCAGATTTCAGATTTCAGATTTATGCATCCCAATATATTTTGGATAACAATACTTATAGTAAAGAATTTTTGTACCCATCAGAAAAAACATTTGTATCTAATAGTAACAAACATGCTTTACAAGGTACAAATATTTCTTATATTGACACAAACACTTCTTGCCACAGTACAAACATTTCTCACTAGCCACTGAGGTTTGGTTGTACCATACAACCAAACCACCAGGATATATTGAAGTCTTTGCCTATTAGTAATAACACGTCATCAAAATAACCATAATTAAATTCTATTTTTTAAAAGTGGTACTTAATTATTAGTCCATTACAATAACCAAAATTAGAAATAGGACCTATTAAACCAGAATCTAAGAAATAGTCTCTCACATCCTAAATTGACTAAACTACCCTCAGAGACTCGTTTTGCGCGCTTACAATACACCACCCATATAATATCATATTTTCCAAATCACGATCACCACCAACCATACACTTACTGCACCCAGCAATATGCATATACAAACAATTAACTCGATGATACATAATAGTGAAGAATTGCTATAAATTCACAAATAAACACAATAATTGATAAAAATTTCTCAAAAAAGCAGTGAAAAATTTATCCTACATTATAAACTATAAACACAATTCGTTTTTGTGAAAAAATTTTGTTTAGTATCGCGTTTAATGCTCCCCAATCAACTACCGATATTTTAGGCAACCATGACTGTAGGACTCCTCCACTTCTGCTATAATAGATAATATCTAAATATAAAACAAATTCAAATTACTTTCTAATTAAAAAAAGATAATTAGAGTTTGTGTTCACCATATCACCACCAACCATACACTTACTGTACCCAACAATCTGCGAGTACAAACAAATAACTCGATGATACATAACGGTGAAGAATTTCTATAACTTCACAAATAAACACAATAAATTGATAAAAATATTTTCTCAAAGAAAAAAAAAAAAGCAACAGTGAGAAATTTATCCTACATTACAAACACAATTTGTTTTTGTGATAAATTTCTGTTTAGTATCACGTTTAATACCCCCAATCAACTACCACGAGATTGCAAGTTCGTGCCCTTAAGCTCTTAAGTGCTTCATAAATTATGTAGAATGAAGCCTTTAATTTGGGTTACGTGACAATGTCTTAGGGTGTATTTGATAACCCATTAAGTGTTGAAAATGAAAAGTTTTAGCACACATTTTTTTCAGTGCGTTTGATAATGTACCACTTAATTGAAAATGCACTGAAAAATCCATGAAAACTACAAGGGAAAATTTTCAACTGAAAACAATCACTAAATGCATTATATTTTAGTACTTAAAATACTGTTTTCAGTACTGCAAATTTATTCGCTTAAAATTTTCAATGTTAAAATTCAGAACTTAATTTTCAGCTTTATGAAACGGACCTTTAATGTCTAAGGACTTGCCATCAAAGGAATTTTAGTACGGAAGTTATTAACTGGGTAATTCTGATTTTTAATTTTTTCCTCTGTGGCACAATTATTGATTTTTCCTTTCTTTTTTTTTTTTTTTTTTTTTTTTTTGGGTCTTGTTAGTGGTTTCTAGATTTTGTGGCCTTTCTCTTATTTATTTATTTAAATTTATTTTTTATTGATAAAGAAATATAGATGTTGGGTTTAGATTTTCCTGGTTTTCATTTTCTTGGTCAAGGGTTGATGCAGGGGCTGTTTGTTTGTACCAACTTAAGGGTTGTTTGTATAGTTTTTGTGGAAGAACGAAGATGGTTGGCCTCTTTCGTTTATATATCATTGGAATTAATCTTTACTGTTGCTATAATATATATATATATATATATACGGTCAGGCTCTAGAATGAATAGGATAGAGTGAACATATTCAGTGAATATTTTTTTTGCTTGAAAAAACCCGTGGGTCAGTGGGGCGCACATGGGTCAGTGGAGCAGTCCATGGGTTTTTCAGGCAAAAAAAAAATGTTCATTGAGTATGTTCACTCTATCGTGTTCACTCTAGAGCCCGGCGGTGTATATATATATGGTCAAAAAACAATAAAATAAAATTGCTTGAATAAACTAGTAATTTTTTTTTTATTTTTTGCATTTGGAGCAACAAGTAATCTGGTACTCTGAAAGCATAAATTGTTTAAGCCAAGTCAGTTTATTATCAAAATGGTTCTTTCACCATATCAAAAAAAAGGGGGGGGGGGGGGGGGGGGGGGGGGGGGGGGGGGGGCATCAGTGCTAGTCAAAGACGTCTGTAGAGCAGTACCAGAGCAAGCAAACACAGAAAGAAAATCTCAAAAATCAAGTGGTCGTGCTCAAGGAGCTGCCAATGTATTCCTTTATAGGAAATCAGACCAACTGTAGTTCAATGAGCACACCACATGCAAACAGTAATTTAAGTAAAACACAACAAATGATACAAGACTCAAACTAGTGCTAACATGCAACATTCTTGGGGGTTGGATCCAAGTTATAGTTTTCGGTGTAACTAGGATCCCAGACTCATAAAAGGTGTCATACTCTTGGACGATGCAAAATTAGGGTGTCCTGTTCTTGGATGATGCATTATTGGGGACGATGCAATAGTGAGATGTCCTATTCTTGAATAACTCAATATATCCGTGCGTAGCTCTTCATGCGAGCTAGGTAGAGACACACTATAAGGAAAAACGCTATTTATGTCACTTTTAAAATTGTTTTATGTCACTTTGATTTTGAGTGACAATTCTTTCCCGCGTGTACTTTTTACATCACATTTTAAGTATTTATGTCGGTTTTTTTAAAAAAGTGACATAAAAACTGTATTATTTGTCATTTTTTTTTTGTAAAAGTGACATAAATACTAATATTTCGATGTCATTTTTTTTAAAAAGCCACATAATTAATAAAAATTTTATATTACTTTTTTAAAATCGACAAAAAAAAAAAAAAAGCGGTTGCAAATTTGTAATAAAAACAAAGTTTATTTTGACATAAAAGTTAAAAGATGCGTGCGGTATACTAGAATGAAACTAAAACAGTGACATCAAATTTGGATCTGCAAACTCTCTTCCTCTCTCCCTTTCTTCCCCTCGACCCACACATCGCCGTCGCAGCCACCGCTCACATGCTGCCGATGCCAACGTTGTTCAATCGGTCTCTTGCTTTCTCCATCCTCCCCTTCCCTCTCTCTCTCTCTCTCTCTCTCTCTCTCTCTCTCTCTCTCTTCACATATCATTTTTAAGTCTCCCTCTCTTTCCCATGACCCACACCGTCGCCACTCATAAGCAGCCGCCATTCACTCGCTGCTGCTGTCACCGTTCACACTCTGTGGTTGAGTATTAAAAGAGTTGGAAGTAGTTAGGGTTTGCGTTCGAGTTCGAAGAACATTGCGTTTGCAAAGTGGTTAGGGTTTGATTCCGAGTTCGAAGAAAATTGGGGCTTCATCTCTCTTATGCAAACAGCTATGCATATATGTTTGATTGTTCATTTGTTGTTTTGATTTTTTTTTTTTTTCATTTTTCAATATCTCATCACATCGATTTGCATTCTTCCCCAAAACTAGCTTGAGCTTGAGATTACCTCGAAATAAATGGAACGCTATACATTGAGGGTTGTCCTAATATGTTTACTAAATGCCAGATTTGCTGATGCGAATTTTCCTGTTGATGATATTGCTGTAGTTTGTCTTCTAGTAAAATATGGATTCCCATTTTTTAACTTATGGCTTCATGTTTAACATGGGTATATCCATTTTCAGGTTAATTTCACACTACAAAATCTGACAAGCTGTGACATATTGCAGGTCTACTTTGGGGTTTCAACCTTGCTTGATGCCACCTCCGGAGATGGTCTAAAAGTACAAGAAGAACAAAATAAGGTGAATTTTCAAGTCTACTCCATACCATATTGGAGTGTTAGCCTTGTCAGCATGAGTGATGAAACTTATGTCCACCATTTTTCTCACAATTCTAGTGTATACCTAAATAGACAGCATTTTATGCCTCTATTGTAACATTTATAGAAAAATTAGAACTTTCTTTATTATGTTAATTTCTATTGTTTTCCACACAGCCACATAAACTCAAAAACTGGCATATGTATAACATTGATATTTAGAAAGGTTTCCTTCTTGATGAGTCTGGATGGTGGGGGATTTTGCAAAAGGCTCCCACTCATATATCTTATTCAAAGACGCTTTTCTTTATTTTAGAATAAGGTTTGTGCAAGTTTGTTTGTATGTTTTATTATATTTTTAAGTGAAATGACTTTCACTTGTAATTTTCATTGTCTTTTGACAAACTTAGGATTCCATTTGATTATGTCAAAAATTTCAAAACCAAGGAGTAAATATGTTACTATTGATGATATAATCTGAGATACATATTTAGGCTTATAGCCTAAGCAGGATTCATACTTTTTTTCCCCTTTCAGACTGAGCAATGGTTAAGACATACATTTAATTTGGTTTCTCTATTGCATTTTGAGACCATTAGATATAGACCAAGGATTTTGTTTCTGGATCAGCAAGTCAGAACTTTAGTCTCCTGCAGGAGTTCTATCAGACTACTTTAAAGGCCCTTGAAGAGGCAAAGAATGAGGTAAGCATTTAATCTCATCTTGCAGCTGAGTGCTTTTTTGTTACAATAGGTCATAATATTTTTGCTGTCTTCTTGGACAAAGGCTATGGTTCAAGACAAATCTAAAGCTTTGCAAGATTTGGTTTGACAAGGGTGAATATGGACGGATGAGTAAGGTATTTTAGTATTTTCTTTTTTAGACATTAACTTTATAGAGTCCTTCTATATTAGCTTATTTGGGATCGACTATCAGTTATATGGGATTAATTAGAGATTTGAAAAAATTCACAAATTTTCTGTTGTTCCACTTTCGATCTAGAAAATCACTTTTCAATAATCTATCAATGGATTTTTTTTTAAAAAAAATTTATTCCCACAGCAATACCAACGGGCTCTTAAGTTACTTTATAGTTTACTATCTGATATATGGTTTATGAACCATTTTCTTTTTTCATACTAGATATTGAAGGAACTCCACAAATCTTGTCAAAAAGATGGGATAGATGATCAAAAGAAAGGGACATAACTGTTGGAGGTGTATACAATTGAGATTCAGATGTACACTAAGAGTAAGAACAACAAAAAGCTCAAGGTAAAGTCCTTTAGTTTTTGCTGCTTATCTTTCTTCTGCTGAGGTACACACGATTCTTTCTGTGATTTCCTGAGTGTACTTTTCTGTGTGTTCCTATGCAGTCCTTATCACGATGTGTTTATTTTTCTTTTTGGATAATTGATTAGAATAGATGATGTCCTTTATTGATCCTTTTATTATGTAGATTGGATGTGTATACAGGATAATCGAATGTTAAAATACTAAGATTCAATTCACACACTATCTGCTTTGTTTTATTCTTTTTGCACTTCCTTTTCTTATGTTTTTCCATACACTGTCCATTGATCTGCCTTTTACAATTTGTAACAGACTTCTGCCTAGATGACAGAAGTAACAATGTAAGAGATGGTAAGAGGAAACCATGAAACATGGCTTTGTTTAATTGTGTAGACATCCATGAAACATGGCTTTGTTTAATTGTGTAGACATCCATTCCACTCTATGAAAGCTTCTTATGTTTCCTTATGAGTGCATAGGCTAAACTTTTGAAACAATTTCGTTTGTTAATATGTAGCTTGACTTCTCTTTTCAGTAAATGGATTTATATTCTGAAAATTTGTGACTACTTCCTTTCTGGCATATCGTAGTGTTTGGTTGAATTCAGAGCAGAGATTACAGAGCTAGTCCTTTCTTATACCACACCATTGATGATTCTTCATTACTCTCTTAGGCTTTGCTTGATTTATGGATTTAGAGAAGGTAAAGAAAAAAGAAGGGAACTTGTTCCTTTGTGTTGTGCTTTCCCTAATATTTTCTTCTATGTTTAATTTGTATTAGAGTAAATGAACATCCATGTGTTATCCTAATTGGCTCACACCCATGAGTCCAAGACCAATTTTCTTAACTAATGGGTATAGATGATGGGTAATCGTCCCTTTTCAAAGGTATATATGCATACATGTTTATTTAGTTTTTGGTAATTATAGCCAAATTGTCCTCTTTTTTTATTCTTTCTTTCTTCGTTGGGTTATTATCTTGCCCTGCTTTAGATTATCTTTTGGTTTCATTTCATCGTTGCAATAATGACGTTAGAAATGAGCTATTTCTTTGTGACAAACGAGTCGAGAAACCATCAGTATCAGTTTCAATTTAGTATCTATTTCAGTTTAGGGGTAGCTTGATATCCTTTTAAGTTTCCGTTTTGTTCTTGAATTGATTTTGAGCCTTCAACTATTATAAGCATGATATTTGTTAGGATTCAACCTATTCACAAGTAGACTCATGCAAGACTACGAGTCAATTCAATTTTCATGCAGACCGATACCCAATTCAATACAATTCACTCTCTAGATTGGACTTTAAAGTTTTATTAAGTGTTAAGTGGAAAACTTTCAAACATTTTGAGCATTTCTTTTGGTTGGATTTAGTTTATTTTCTCATTGGTTAGTTGAATAGACTTTATATGATGCAAAATGAGAGTCACCTAGCAAAGTAAAGAAGTACAACTGAAGAAACCGCATAAGTGTTTGGGAAAAGATGAGTTGCACTCTATAATTAGTGATGGTTTGGATATGGGAATGGATTGGGAAAGGCGGAAAGTACAAAAGCAAGTACCCGTAATGACCCATGTAATGGTCAGAGAGTGCACATGCTAAACCACCGTTTCTTGAGATCTTTCTCCATATTTTTGGAGGGATTTCTAAATAGGATTCATCTTCTAATATGCCAAACCACCAATTCTTGAACTTACTTTGGCCAAAATTTTGGAACTTTTATTGGGCATACCAGACTTTTACAGTAAAAAGCACCCTTAATGGTCCAACCAAACACATCCTGACCAAATAGAGCACCATTTTGGAATGCTTGCTTCATTTTGTGAAATATCATTTGGTATCCATTTCTTTGTGACTGAATTGACTATGAAATCATAACTATTCACAGTTCTTCACATCGATTTACATATGCACATCATCCCTTCTCCCATATCCCTACTGATTGTATCTTTGCATTGAATTCCTTAAACGTAACTACTTCCAACAAAGAGTGAGAACTACAATTGGTGCTTCTTTGAGGTAATTTATGACATCCACTTACGCTTCCGTTCTTGGATTTCCTAGATCATGGGATGTGGTTTCTGTATTTACAGCTTCGAAACTTACTTTGTATCCTGTCATTGGGTGATTCTTTTGAATTCGATGTTTAAACTTTCCTTAATTGATTACATAAGAACCATAGCTTCACTCAAGGAAATAAATATTTTATGGAATTCTTGAATCTAGTGTGCGTTTGGTAATTGCAGATCCATCGACTCTTTTTTATTGATATTTGTAATACAAACTCACAACCACTTATTTCCAATTTGGACCATTACAATATGCATAAAAATGTTTTAAAGGCTGACCTAAGTCTACGAATTTGTATATTCGCATCTAACTTGCAATCCGTGAATTGGAATTGCGTGTCATTTCTTCCTACAAGTCCATTTAGGTGAGTGTGAAGTTTAGCTTCTGTCCCGTGTCATTTCAAGTGCCGAAACCCATTTTGGTCTCTCAAAAAGCCAAAACTTAGTTTTACAAGGCCTAAGTCTATGAATTTGCGTATTGGCGTCTAACTTACAATTCGTGAATCAGAATTGTGTGTCATTTCTTCCTACAAGTACATTTAGGTGAGCATGAAGTTTAGCTTCCGGTATTGTGTCATTCCAAGTGTCGAAACTCATTTTGGTCTCTCAAAACCCCAAAACTTAGTTTTAGAAGGCCTAAGTCTAGAATTTGCATTTTCGCGTCTAACTTGCAATCCGTGAATCAAAATTGCGTATCATTTATTCTTAAAAGTCCATTTAGATGAGTATGAAGTTTAGGTTTCAGTCTTGTGTCATTCCGAGTGCCGAAACCCATTTTGGTCTCACAAAACTTAGTTTTAGAAGGTCTAAGTTTTTGAATTTGCGTATTCGCGTCTAACTTCCAATCCATGAATCAAAATTGTGTGTCGTTTCTTCCTATAAGTCTATTTATGTGAGTATGAAGTTTAGGTTCCAGTCTCGTGCCATTCTGAGTGCCAAATCCCATTTTGGTCTCTCAAAACTCCAAAACTTAGTTTTACAAGGCCCAAGTCTATGAATTTACGTGTTCGCGTCTAACTTGCAATCCGTGAATTAAAATTGCATATTGTTTCTTCTTACTAGTCTATTTAGGTGAGAATGAAGTTTAGGTTCTAGTCCCGTATCATTCTGAGTGCCGAAACCCATTTTGGTCCCTCAAAACCCCAAAACTTAGTTTTACAAGGCCCAAGTCCATGAATTTGCGTATTCGTGTCTAACTTTGCAATCTATGAATCGGAATTGCATGTCATTTCTTCCTTTAATTCTATTTAGGTGAGCATGAAGTTTAGGTTTCGATCCGTGTCATTTCGAGTGCCAAAACCCATTTTGGTCTCTCAAAATCTCAAAACTTAGTTTTAGAAGGCATAAATCTAGGAATTTGCGTATTCGCAACTAACTTGCAATCCGTGAATCGAAATTCCATACTATTTCTTCTTACAAGTCTATTTAGGTGAGTACAAAGTTTAGGTTCCAGTTTCGTGTCATTCGAAGTGCCGAAACTCATTTTGGTCTCTCAAAACCCCAAAACAAAGTTTTAGAAGGCCTAAGTCTAGAATTTGCGTATTCACAACTAACTTGCAATCTGTGAATCGGAATTCTATACCGTTTCTTCCTACAAGTCTACTTAGGTGAGTATGAAGTTTAGGTTCTGGTCCCGTATCATTTCATGTCCCCGAACACATTTTGGTCTCTCAAAACCCCCAAACTTAGTTTTACTCTTTTATTATTTTGTATATACTAATAATTAAAATAAAAAAATTTTCTTTTTTGTAGGTGCAAAGTTTCACAATTTGATGGGAAGTTCTAACAAGCGAAACCATTTTTTTTGTTGGGCTAATTTTTTTTTGTTACTTTCATAGTCAAGCGATCGAAGATGTTTCGATCGATCGAAAGCGTGTCAATCGATTGAACCTTCAGATTCTTGAGATGATCCTATTATTCTTAGAATTTTTGCTTTAGAAATTTGCTATCAAATTATCCTCAAATGCTCAGTTTGTCAAAACAGTTTCTTAACTTTTAGACTTAAGGCATTTTTCTCCAATAACTTTTGCAAACCACTTTGAATGCTAACACCATTCAGAGTGCGAGTCTTAACTATTGTTTTAAACCTCTTTCTTGTATTTCAAATCAACTGTGATGATATAGTCCCGCTCATGAAAGGGCTATGGATTCTTTATTTTTAGAGAAATACGGAATACTGTAGAAGATGTACTCCATTGAGCTTTCATGCAATTGCATGGTAGATGGCTAGGTCACTGTGGATTCGTGTGATCTCAACGCTCCCCTTTTATAAAGTAAAAACCTGTTCTAAATTTGCTTTAGTTAAGTAGTTAATTCATAGTTAATTTAATTGCTCTACTTCTAGTAGTTGTTAATTGTAGAACTCTGTGTTCTACACCTTCGTTAAATATTGAATTTTCATTTTCTTTTTAGAGTTTAATCTAAGTAATTAGTTTACAACCTTCCCTGTGGGATCGACCTGGTCTTAACCAAAATGCTACTTGCATGTCTACCTATACTTGGGTATTGCATACAAGTGCACACAAAATAATCTCGTGTCAGTGGCTAACTCTGCTGGGAAAGGGTATTCTTGGAGCCATTCAAGGCAAACCACGAGAACAATGCCAAAATTCAAGACTATTCAATACGAATGATGCAATGATATGAAAAATTCTTCTAATGTAATGCAAATGAGACTAATTGCTCTGCTGGGGATTCATATTCTTATGAAATTGTGATGTAATAAAATTACATGAATGCTTTCAAGTATTTCTTATCATGAAAATCTCATTCAAAAATGCATTAAAAGGATCAAAACAGGGCAATAATTCGGTCCGAGGACCAAATGGGGCATCAAAGGGGCAAAAAAAAAAAAAGCAAATCTGGCAAAATTGGGCTAAGGGCCAGAGTGGTCATTCTTGATGGCCGTGCGGCCATGGGAGACGGCCACTATGGCTTTCAGCCTCTTATATATATTTTTGACTTCTCATTTAACTTCATTTCAAATTTTGGGACTTTCCTCTCCAAGAATGCTCTCTTGCCTTCATTTTTCTCTCTAAAATCTTGAGTTTAAATCTCCTTCATTTCATCTTCATTTTCAAAAACTGATTTGGAAATCACTCATTCCTTACTCAAATTCCTCAAAACAAAATCAAAATCAAGACCTTGAACTGCAAATTCTACTATGTCCTCTCCAAGTTCTTCTTTCAATAGTAAGGATGAACGTCCACTCCCTCTCAAAACTCGAGAGGGGAAATTCTCCTACCGTCCTTCTTCTAACAATTTTCCTACCAAATTATTCCTTAAAGATCCAGATCGACATCTATCATTTCGTACCAGAAAAGGATGGGTAAGCCAACAACCCTCATACTCCAACTTCCATTTTTTTTTCTTTCTTTCTTTTCAATGCAAATTCTATTCTTTATGAATCTAATGCATATCTACGAATGAATATATACTCTAATTATCATCTATATCATGTTTGATACAAAAATGAGGCAAAATTAATCTTGCTACCATGATTGTTTAAAAGTGCTCTAAAGAATGTGCACACCAAGTGTTTGTAAAAATGCTTAACTTACCATTTTTGCTCCTTTTTGTCATTCTAGGATCCAGAGAATTCCCTCAAAGACCACATATGCCTTGCCTATGGATAGAAGCTTCCACCGCCTGTGAAAACCAATGTTGAAAATGCCAGATATGGGGCATGACAAATAATGAATATTGCATATTCATGTGCCAATATAATAGATATAGTGCTTATTTAATCCCCAAATTCTTAGTTTTACATGCATTTCGGAATGAATATGATTTAATGATGATGTTACTCAAATATGTGTAATTGTGTACTTTTACATGTTTTATTGCTAAAGTGAAAATGAAGTTGAAATAATGCAATAAAGGGAAAGAAAGAAGCAGTAAACACATGGGATTATCTCCTATGTGCTTAACAACTTCCCAACTAATGGTCAAACAAACCAAACCAACGTAAGAAAAAAATAAAAGGCTTGATGGTGATGTTTAGATACAAATTTTTCTTTCTGTCTCTCTCTCTCTCTCTCTCTCTCTCTCTCTCTCTCTCTCTCTCTCTCTCTCTCTCTCTCTCTACAGGTCTGTCAGAATGGGTTGAAATATTAGGTAAAGAAGTTGACGAAATTGGGCAAGCTTCCCTTTCATTCCTGTTCAATGATGAATACAATGATGAATTTACATCAATCTTCGTCTATAAATAAACATCTAATGAAGGAGAAGAGAGCCTCACACACGCAGCCTACAACACACAAAACAGAGAACCACAGAGAGAAAAAGTCTAGGGAGGTTACCGAACACTTCATAGTGTCCTTAGGAGTAGAAATTTAAGCTCTTCATTGCTTTTTCTAGTTCTAAAGTTGTAGAGATTTTCTTCTCTGTAATTGATGATTTCATGTTCAAAAATATGTGACAAAACTGTGTACTGTATTTCTCAAATTAGTTCTTAAATATTTGTTTTCTTGTAGGTCCTTTGCTAATTTGTAGTAGTAAAACATTTCTATTAAAATTTTGATTTTCAAGTTCGAACGTTTGTAAATATTTTCATTCACTGTATGACAGAATTTGCAAGTAAATGCTAGATTTCTTTGCCACGTGGTTGTTATAAGCACAGCCCCAAGCACTCCCTATCCATATCTCATTCCCAAATTAGATTAGGATTTAGTTTGGCCTTGCTTGTGTTCGTGGAGTTCACCCACTGTGACCCAGCAAAAATCAAAGTCAAAGGTTCAGTATTTTATTTTTGGTTCAGTATTTCAGTTCATTTATATTTTATTAGCTTAGTTATACTAAACTTTGTTACTTTGCAGATTTCACGAATTCAATCCCAACTCATGTTATGTGAAGAAAAAAGTGTATTAATATTAGTTATCACATTTACCTTAGTGTTATGACCTTAATCTTAATTAGACGGTAATTGTGTATATCTATTTGATTTCTCTTTAAAAATTATTTAGAAGACAGTTTCATTTCCAAAAATGGCAGGGTAAAACTTTAATTGGGGATATGCAATAAAAACTCAGAAACCAAAACTTCTGTGTACTAATCTTAAATGGATAAATTTATCTAGATGAGTTGTTTTTCCATTTATCGCCAAAAATATCTATAGTTTATGACTATTTAACATATGTATAGACTATGGCTATATTGCACTTTAAAAGATTACATAATTGAAATAAGAATTTAATTATGTGAATTGTCAAACTATGCCATCTTCAATGGGCAAATTCCTATAGATGGGTTGTTTTTCCATTTATGGCAAAAAATATCTATAGTTATGACTATTTAACATATCTATAGACTATGGCTATATTGGACTTTACAAGATTACATATTTGAAATAAGAATTTAATTATGTGAATTGTCAAACTATGTCTTTTGTCATAACAAACGCCTAGCGTACAAAACAATTTATTTAATAAAGTTTATATTTCAAGTATGTGTTTATATATTTCTATACGTTAATGGTCAAGCAATTGTGTAGTGGCAGAGTGGTGGGGACTGGACGCCGAATAATTCACGTTTGCGGCGAGTCACTGTTCGAACCTAGCTACTGCCCAATTGCGTCTTTATTTTTCTTTAAACTAAATGACGTCTTTTCATATCAATGCAAACCTGACACACATATGACTTCTACTAGGATAAGTTTATTTTCAAATAAAGAATCACTCTATTTAAAAATGCCAAACCCTTTCAAAGGCACAAAATTTGTGTGATCTAATGTTGATTTGCATATTCCCAATCCCTTTAAATCCAAGTTAATTAATATTTCCTGTTTTTAGATAACTTAGATTAAATATTTGCATTATTTTCATCTTTCGCTATGATAAAATTCAAAAAGTTCATTTTA
Organism: Hydrangea macrophylla; assembly: GCA_033977485.1. Classification (NCBI taxonomy): domain Eukaryota; kingdom Viridiplantae; phylum Streptophyta; class Magnoliopsida; order Cornales; family Hydrangeaceae; genus Hydrangea; species Hydrangea macrophylla. The sequence goes on from CM066988.1 coordinate 67,501,889, forward strand.
TATGAATCTAGCTTTTATTTATTTTTCTTCCTTTTCTCACTAGCATCTTTTTTGTACTGTTAAAATCTTTACCATAAACTACTAAAAAAATAGCCTTTTAATTAAGTTTACTACAAAAGTATAAAAGCTAGTAGTTTAGGAAAAGCCCCAAAAATCCATCATCGTTTATTCTTTTTAGGGACAAACTAGTTACTGCCTATCTTTAAAATCTTTTTTTTCGTTCCCTATGGGTTCGACCTTGTCTTACTAGAACTTTATTACTTGTACGATTATCTACACTTGGGTGTTGATAAGAAAACACGTTAGTAGGATGTTGTCAAGTTTTTGGCGCTGTTGCCGGGGAACGGTTAAAATAAATTTAAAAAATTACAAAATAAAGTTAGGTCTAAAACTATTTCTCCCACTATATATATACCTATTCTACCTTATAAATAATCTAGTTTTTTTTTTAAAATAGTAATAAACGTAAAAAAATAAAAAAATAACTATCGATAATTTTTCTTTGATAAATATATATTTATAAGTATGTACGTATCCATCTTCTAAAAAAAGACATACATATATACATGTATAAACCTGTCTTCTAAAAAATAAAAAAAATATATAAAAAAATACAAAAAAAGGATGTTTTTTTTTCTTACTTAGCTATAAATAATAATAGTGATATTTTCAAAACTTAGTTTTCTTTTACTTCATATGCCCTTAGATACTACTGAAGCTTTATATGAAGTACTGTACAATTCTAATATTTCTACTGATTCATCTAGTATAAATTTCCTAGAATATTGGCTGAGATTGAAGGCATAGAAGGAATAGCTGATGATGCTCATAGTGAACATGGGGATAATACACCACAACTTGTTTTACCAAAGCATGAACAATGCTCTTTACATGATTTCTTTACCCCGGAACGAAACATCACTCCTTCTTGTATCACACTACCTACACATACAGGAAATTTTCACTTTAGACAAGACATGATTCCACTCTTACCAACTTTCCATGGAATGTGGTCAGAACGTACTTATTTATATATTGGTGAATTTGAAGAAGTTTGTAGTACGTTCTCGGATCAAAGTTGTCCTATTGAAATAATTCGTCTTAAGCTTTTTCCTTTTTCTTAAAAGAGAAAGCTAAAGCTTGACTTTTATATCTCCGCCCTAGATCTATAACTTCATGGCATGATATGAATGAAGTCTTTCTAAAAACATTTTATCCTAAAAATTTAACTAATAGCATGATGCATCAAATTAAGCTTTTTACTCAAAAAGAAAAGGAACCAATCCCTAAAGTTTGGGAACATTTTAAAGTACCTACTATCTTGTCCACATCATGGATTTGAAAAAAGGCGTCTAATTAATTTCTTTTGTCAAGGATTTGAACAAAAATCAAAGAAATTAGTTGAAACTATGTGTTAAGGAAAATTTTTGAGTAAAACTGTTGACGAAGTTGAATCATAATTTGATTGGCTTGGCAAAAATGCTTTCCAGTGGGAAAAAGAAGAAATTGGTAGGGCGGAAAAAGCTAAAAGTTTATACCAATTACAATCAGAAGATGAATTAACACTGAAATATGAAGAATTAGCACGAAAAGTAGAAGCTATAACAGAAGAAAAAATAATCCACCTAAGAAGAAAAAAGAACTTTGTGATAACTGTCATACGTTTGGACATCCTACGAATGAATGTTCTAACAGTTCAAATAGTCAAGAAATTGCTCCAGTAGAGATAAATGTTGTGAATAATTATAGGGGTCCCCAAAACTCCAATGGTAATTCATACCAGTCTAATTGGAGAAATCTGCCAAATCATATGTATACCAAAGAGGGTATTTTACAATTTCAACCTCAACACCAATCTCCTACAAAAAAAAATCAATATTTACCTCCTCCACCTCAATTTCAACAAACACAAAATACATATCCTAATACACAGCAAAATTCTAATGTTTATGTGTCTCCACACAAGAAAGTACAAGAGGAACCTTTACAGTATATGATGCAACAATTAATAAAAATCATGGGAAAACTACAAACATCTGTGAATAGGATTAATAATCAACACAATTCTAAAGGAAAAGGCATTTTCCTGCCCAACCACAACCTAATCCAAGGGGACAACCACAAGGTGATCCCTCAACTTCTGGTAAAAGTCAACATGAACAAATAAAAGTTGTAACTATACTAAGAAGTTGCAAGGCTATTGGACAAGAAATTTCACCTTTTTTTAGAAGAAATTGAGCCTACAAATAAGGATGATAATATACTAGAAATTGAGGAAGAAATAGATGAAGATAAAATTGCTAATGAAGTTGAAGTTGAACCCTTGAAAAACAACAAATTTCTCACGAAAATGAAATATTTGATTTACCAGTGAAAAAATAAACAGTGGAAATCCATGAATATTCTCCTCCAATTCCTTGTCCACAATGTTTGAAAAAACACCAAAATACTAAACATCTATTGAAGGCGAAGAGAGCCTCACACACACAACCTACAACACACAAAACAGAGAACCACAGAGAGAAAAAGTTGAGGGAGGTTACCATATGAGCACTTCATAGTGTTCTTAGGAGCACTTGATTATGTAATTATTGATGATTTGAAGTTGAAAAATATGTAACAAAACTTTGTGCACTGTATATTTCTCAAAATAGTTCTTAAATATTTGTTTTCTTGTAGATCCTTTGCTAATTTGAAGTAGTAAATTATTTCTATTAAAATTTTTATTTCAGGTTCGAAAGTCTGTAATTATTTTAATTCATTATATGACAGAATATGCAAGTAAATGCATGATTTCTTTGCCACGTAATTGTTGTAATCACCTATTAAAGCCCCAAGCACACCCTATCTATATCTCATTCCCAAATTAGATTATGATTTGATTTGGTATTGCTTGTGTTCTTGGAGTTCACCCACTGTGACTCAGCATGAAATCAAAGTCAAAGGTTTAGTATTTCAGTTCATTTATATTTCATTAGCTTAGTTATACTAAACTTTGTTATTTTGCAGATTCCATGAATTCAATCCCAGCTCATGTTAAGTGGAGAAAAAGTGTATTAATATTAGGGGTAAAATGCATTTTGCACCCTCAAACTATACAAAGTTTTGTACTTTGGTCCCCAAACTATCATTTTCACATTTTGGTCCCTCAACTATTATTTTGTGGCAGTTTGATCCCTCTATCACCTTTAGTGATGAAAAAAGTCACTTTTTAGTAACACCAAAAGTGACGCTAAAAGTGACGCAGGGGGGGGGGGGGGGGGAAACTGCCACAAAATAATAGTTGAGGGACCAAAATGCACAAAATGATAGTTTAGGGACCAAAGTGCAAAACATGGTGTAGTTTAAGAGTGCAAAATGTAATTAACCCTAATATTAGTTTTCACCCTTACCTTCTTAATCTTAATTAGACGGTGATTGTGTAGAAGATACTTTCAATTCTAAAAATGGTAGGTTAAAACTTTAATTGGGGATATGCAATAAAAACTCAAAAACCACAGCTTCTGTGCACTAATCTTAAATGGGCAAATTTATCTAGATGGGTTGTTTTTCCATTTATGGCCAAAAATATCTATAGTTTATGACTATTTAACATATTTATAGACTATGGTTATATTGGATTTTAAAAGATTATATATTTGAAATAAGAATTTAATTATGTGAATTGTCAAACTTTGCCTTTTGTCATAACAAACACCTAGCATACAAAACAACTTATTTAATAAAGTTAACATTTCAAGTATGTGTTTATATATATTTCTATCCATCAATGGACAGACAATTGTGTAATGACATAGTGGTGGGGACTACCGAATAATCCACGTTCGTGGCGAGTCATTGTTCGAACCTAGCTACTTCCCAATCGCCTCTTTATTTTTCTTTAAACTAAATGACACGGTTTCATATCAAACTTGATACACTTGATATGACTTCAACTGGTATAAGTTTATTTTCAAATAAAGAATCACTCTATTTAAAAAATGCCAACTTTTCAAAAGCGCAAAAGTTGTGTGATCTAGTGTTGATGTGCATATTTCCAATCCCTTTAAATCATTTCTTCCAAGTTAATTAATATTTCTTGTTTTTAGATAACTTAGATTAAATAGTTGTATTATTTTCATCTTTCGCTATGGTAAAATTCAAAAAGTTCATTTCATATGAATCTAGCTTTTATTTCTTTTTCTTCATTTTATTACTAGCATCTTAGTTAGTTTATTTTGTACTATTAAAATCTTTACCGTAAACTACTAAAGAAATATCTTTTTAATTAAGTTTACTACAATAATATACAAAATGGTAGTTTAGGAAAAGCCCCAAAAATCCACCATCTTTTATTTTCTTTTTAGGGACAAAATATTTACTGCCTATCTTTAAAAATTTTATTTCCGTTCCCTGTGGGTTCGATCTGGTCTTACCAGAACTTTATTACTTGTACGATCACCTACACTTGGGTGTTGATAAGAAAACGTCAATAGGACGCCGTCAGGGAGTTTCGTGAAATTGGTAGTTCCAAGAATTAACGGCAGAGCCCAACTTCTTAGCTTGTCGGAGCGATGATGGGATTCTACCAATACTTTCCATTTGCCGTTCGGGGAGATGACCATGACCCCAAAAGATTTTAGTGCCATCACAAGCCTCCGAGTTGGAGGAGAGGTCCTTGTAGTCAAATCCGTCATTACTCAAGAACAGGTCATCGATCTCTTAGGGATATATCCAACAAAAAGAGTAAGCGGAACCGTTACGCACACATGGTTGTATAGCATTCAAACAACATAACAGATTTACAACAGAACAACTACGTGAGCCTTCTTGATGAATGTCCTTGGATGCTCTCTCCTTAGCACTCGGGCTGACCGGATTCATCTCTCCATCCTTGAGTGCCTGTCCACAATATTAGAAATCCAAAAATAGGATTGGGAGTTGCCGGCCTAGCCCTTCTATAGGCACAAATGGGGGAGGTTTCTAGAACGGATTCCTCTTCAGTGTGCGAGTTTTGGAGGGCTTGGGAGGTAAGCATTTCATTTAATCTTTTCCTTAGTGGATTACTCTTTTGTTATTTCTTCCACCTAATGGTTCTCCTTTCCTCTTGCCAGATTTGGAGCTACGAATACTTTGGAATGCTATCCCCTATACCAATCAACTCATATACAACCAGCTTTCCTCGTGGATTGAAGTGGCAAAAAGAGAATATGGAGGTGAAGGTTAGGGCTCACAACTATAATAAATGTAGGGAATTCCTTTCAAACCTTATAGTAGATGCCGTCATTTGGGATCCTTGGGCTAGATTTGTTCCTTCTATTATGGCATTTCTTAGGGCACCGGCTCGACTATCCCAAAATTGATTTATGTTCTCTAGGCCTTATGCGTCTGCTTGGTATCTAGGAAAGAGGGTCATACGACAGACTGGTCTTCGAGATCACTTTGTTCTTCCAAGCTACCCTCATACTACAATGCTAACATCCGATGACCATAAAGGTACTGCCTTTAGGGGGCTCTTGCTGGGACTCTTGCCGTGGAATAATTGTGACTGGGAGAGGATTACAACTGCTTTCGTATTTCATTCTTGATACCAACTTCCCTCTGATGGGAACTCCTGAGGTATATCCTATGTAGATTCCTATTCTTCTCCACCTTTAACCTTTTTCCTTCACTTTTTCTCCTAATTGGCTTATTCCTGATAGGGTGGCCCATCCATGGGCGGTGCTGGGAGCTCGAGTACCTACTTCCATAAGAGTGGGTCCGGCATTCATGATGATAATCCTCCTGAATCTTTTGACGCTCATCTTCCTTCAGTTAACTGGACTGTACCCTCCTTGGATGAAAATGATGGCGAGGTCCCTATCCACATCCCAGAGTCACTCCCTCATGACTTCTAATCTCTTCCTCCGAGTGTGGATACAGTGTCTAGAGTGTATATCAAGGAGCATAGGTGACTGGTAGCTAGCATGAGGTCTTAGATCCGTTGGCTTAATGTCAAGGTAACCCCATACCTTGCCCCTTGTTTATGAGTTCTTTTCCTCTGACTTTCCCTCTATTTCTCTCTCTTCTACAACATCTCAAGATAGTGACTCATTCCCTTCAGGCATGCACTGCCCAATCCAATGCTCGAGAGGCAGGCTTAGTAAGCTAAGCATTTCTACGAACTCTCATGCTAAAAATAATAAAATATGTATGCATGCAACTTTCTTTTCTTCTTTTTCTTATTAAACGATTTTCTTATCTCTTTTAGCACGCCAAGTTACGGGCTGGTGAGCTTCGTGTAGCACGGCTTAAGTTCACACAGGGATCATCATCTCATCATGCAAGTACTAGGGCAGTACCAGAGCCTAGGAGGCATTCTACCTCTCATCGGACGATCATTGAGGAGGATGACGCCATTGACTCAGATCTGGCACCTCCGAGGAGATCCTATTAGGCACAGAGGGGGAACAGACATCCATGAGACTAGATTTTTGCATATTAGGTACTTGTATGGACGACTATATGGATTTAGGTCAGATTTGATTCATGGATGCTTCCTTTTCCTTATTATCTTTCATTTGACCTCTATTTGGCTTATGTGAGTTTGTATGCACCATCCGGGGAACTCATATGACACTTATGATTCTTTTATGTATGGGACTGGATGAATTTAATCCACTCTCAAATATCTTAATTCAATTAAGAACACTTTTCAAGAAGGAAGACAACATATTTGGCTCAATCGAGGACCAGAAAACCAATGGAAATGCAACTGGAAATGAACAAAAATAAGAATTAACTGTCAAGGGCCATAGTGGCACTCAAAAGGAGGGGCGCGACTTAGTCTACTTTCAATTCTTCACTTGTTCTTTATTATGCCTTTCTTATCATTCTTGACTTATTGATTAAAGATTGTCTGCTTTTAGTCTTTTAAACGCATGCCTGAATCTTTTCCCTAAAATCTACATCAGTGTCAGGTTCAAGAGCAGGGCTAGCCCTTTTAAGAGAAGGGTTAGGCTTCAAGACGGGGGTTACCCCTAGTTTAGGGATAGACAAGGAAAATCAAGACTGGAAGGGCTTGCCCCTAGTGGTAACGGCATAAGGACTTAGACCGAACTTGTTGCCAGGCTGCCTATATATCCCTTAATAGGAATCAAGTTTGTTTACATAGTTGGGTAAGATGTGCACAAGTGGGTGAAGCATAGTACTTCTTGAGGTGATCAAGATTAATAGGTCTTTGAATTCAAGGCAATATAGGTCTGTTAGTTAGGCTGCTCCCCCTTCGAGAATGGTTTTAACTAGGTAGGGTCTGACCCAATTAGGCTTAAATTTTTTTCTTGGATCAAAAACTGGCACTCTCAATTCTTTTAGGACCAAATCACCCTCAACAATTTTCCTTGGGCAAACATTCGTATTTTAGGCTCTAGTGATCCTTTATTGGTATCCTCAAACATGGCTCAGTGCATCCAAGCTCTTCTCATCAATCAATGCTAGCTCCTCATACCTCTCTCTCTCTCTCTCTCTCTCTCTCTCTCTCTCAACCATTGGGATTCCTTCACTTTAAGGATTGTATCTCAAGCTCTATCACCAAGACTGACTCCATTCCATACACCAACGAATATGGTGTGGCTCTAGTGGATGTCCTCATGGATGTTTTACAACCCCACAATGCGAATGGTAACTTCTCATGCCAATCCTTATATGTGTCTGCCATCTTCTGTGGCCTTTCACATTCTTATTTGTAGCTTCTATGGCCCCATTGGTCTGTGGCCTATAGGGTGACGATTTGTTGTAGGTGCTTTTGTACTCTCCCAGTAGTGCTAGTACCTCAGCTGTAAAGTACAACCCATTATCAGATATTATTTTGTGAGGAAGACCAGATCTACAGATGATGTTATACTTGATAAACTTGGCTACATCTTTAGCTTCTAACTTGGTGTAGGATGTCGCTTCTACCCACTTTGTAAAGTAGTCAATAGCCACCATGATGTATCTGTTCCTATTCCATGAATTTGGTATCATCTCCCCAATTATATCAATTCCCTAGACTGAGAATGGCCATGGTATAGTAAGACTATAGAGTTTCGATGGTGCAGTGAGTATGAGATTCGCGCGGATTTGACAACGGTGATATCTCCTTACATACTTACAACAATCATGCTCTATGGTTGACCAGTAGTAACCTTGTCTCACTATTTTCTTATCTAGCATATGTCCATTAATATGGGGGCCACATACCCCAGCATAAACCTCCTCCATCACCTTTTCAGCATTTCACCTATCGAGGCATAATAGGTTCTTCCCTATGTGTGATCTTTTATACAATTCTCCTCCATATATGACAAATTGGGTTAACAACCTCCTTATCGCTCTCTTATCCTTCTCTGTGGCTTCCTCAAGGTATTTTTGCTCGCTTATGAATTTCCAAATATCACTATACCAAGGTAGCTCCCCATCATCTTCAAGGTTTGCAATGCTGTAACATTGCAAGGTCTTCTCTTTCCTTTCTATAACCAAGGGTCTCATGGTTACTCCTGTGGGTATCTTAATCATTAAGGCTAAGGTGGCTAAGGCGTCAGCGAATTGATTTTTATCTCGGGGTAAGTATAAGAAGGTGATCTCCTCGAACTTTGCTTGTAAACTTTCTATGTACTCGTGATAAGGCTTCAATCTCTCCTCTTTTACCTTCCAGTCTCTTCTAGCTTGTGAGATTATCAAATTGGAGTCCCTGAATACCTCGACTCTCCTTGACCCTAGTCCTAGGGCCATCTCCAATCCAATTGTGCAAACTTCGTATTCACTAACATTGTTGGTGACAGTGAAATTTAGCTTGATAGCGAACGGTGCATGAGCACTATCCGGAGATATTAGCACTATCCTGACCCCATATCCTTTCTGATTAGTGGCTCCATCAAAATACACCTTCTATGCATCTCTAGTAATAGTCATAAGATCCTCATTGGGAAACGAGATTCTCTAACATCATCCCCATCCATTGCCTGGTCAGCTAGGAATTTCGCTATCGCTCTCCCTTTGACAGATTTCCTCATGACATACTTTAAATCAAATTCAACGAGCATCAAGGTCCAATGGGCCATTCATCCTATTAGCGTAGGTTTCTCGAATAAGTACTTCAGAGGATCCATTCGAGCTATGAAAGACATTGGTAAAGATAATATGTAGTGCCTAAGTTGGCAGGAAGCCCAAACCAAGGCCCATTATGTTTTCTTTAGTGGTATATCTGAGTTCACATCCGACCACCCTCTTACTCACGTAATATATAGCTTTTTCCGCACGGCCCTCATCATCCTCTTGGCTAGCATACATCCCATTGTATCCTCAATTACTGACAGGTATAAGAGCAAGGATTTGCCTTCGATTGACAGCGATAGGATAGGTGGGTTTTGTAGGTAGGTTTGGATCTTTTCAAAAGCTTTTTGGAAAGGTTCACTCCACTCGAACTTTTCTTCCTTCAACAATTTAAATAAAGGTCATAGGTAGTGGTTAACTTCAAAATGAAGCGGCTTATGAATTGGATCTTTCCCAAGAAACTTGTACCACTTTTTCCGACTTAGGTGGCCTCATTTCTAGGATAGTTTTGATCTTAATCAGGTCTACTTTTATGCCTCTCTTTGTACTCAGAAATCCTAATAGCTTTCCTACGGTTACTCCAAACACACACTTCTTTGGATTCAACCTCATTCTAAACTCCTTCAACCTTTCAAAGAATTTCCTTAAGATTCCTAGGTAATCCCCTCTCTCTTTCGCTTTTACTATCATGTCATCGACATATACTTCTATCTCCTTATGAACCATATCATTCAATAGTATGGTTGCAGCTCTTTGATATGTGGCCCCACCATTCTTCAGTCCAAATGGCATCACTCTATAGCAAAACGTGCCCCAATGTGGGACAAAGGTGGTCTTTTTTCTATCCTTCAGTGCCATGAGTATCTGATTATATCCTGAAAACCCATCCATGAATGATAGTAGTGCATGCCCGACAGTATTTTCAACTAAGACATCTATATGCGGGAGTGGAAAGTCGTCCTTAGGACTAGCCTTCTTTAAATCTTAAAAAGTCTACACACACTCGCACCCTTCCATCTTGCTTAAGCATAGGAACTATGTTGGCTTCCGACTCTGGATACTCTGTCACTATTAGGAAACCTACTTATAACTATTTTTCAAACTCTTCTTTAATTTTGAGCGCCAGCTCGGGTCTCATTCGCCTCAACTTCTATTTTACGGGTTTGGATTCAGGAAGAAGCAGGATTTTGTGTTGAACAATTTCAGAGTCGATTCCAGGCATGTCCTCATAGGACCAAGAAAAAATGTCTTTAAATTCTTTAAGTAAATCTGTCAATTCTTAGCTTTTACATTGATTAAGTGTTAAACCGATTTGAACCTTTTGGGGATCCTCTTCAGCACCCAGATTTATTGAAAAAGTATTTTCCACCACTTTTTGAGCTGGTTTGATTTCATCCTTTTGAATTACGCATTTTAAATCATTGGGAATTTCATCATTTTCATTAGGATCTATGCATTCAGATTTAAACACATCAGAATAAGCGGAACTGAGTTCATTTTATTAATAACTGGGAACTTCTCAACATACTTGATAGCAGACTTGATACCAGACTCACCAGACTTCTTACTCCTAGTAATTGACTCATAAACAGAATGAAAGACAACCGTCGGTCCACTAATAGGTGTAGATCCTATTACAGACTCAAAAAATTTAGAAAAGTCCCCTTTTAGGTACAGTGCATCCTCATATTTCCAATTCTTCGGCCTAGTCTTCTTGAACAGTCTTCTAGCTTGTCCCTTTTCCAATTCTTCGGCCCAGTCTTCTCAAAATTGGGGATCCTTTTCTTTGCATCATGGTCATACCGAGGCTCCAGGAAGCCACAATAGTAGAAATCCTCCCCTTCTTTGATGAAAGAGCCATTGAGAATGGGCGCTCTTGGACTTGCTTGTTCTTCCTTTCTCTGGTACATACCCCAGACCATTCTTATTCTTTTGCCCAGTAAAGTTCAAGAAATTAGCTATCCCTTGTTGCCTTCGACCTAGACCCATGCTCAGGAAGAACTTCATCTTATTCATAATAGGAGTTATCATAGGATTCGAATAGTCATCAAGGTACGATGCGACTTTCCCTAACAGTTCTTCCATTCCTAGGGCATTGATCTTATCAAGCTCGAATCCACCAAGAGTAAGATCTTGCTTAGGCAACTGTATCTCTAATGCAGCTCCATCTTAAGCAGTACGGATCCCAGAATCTCCAAACAAAACCACTATCCGATCCTCTACAACCATCTTGATCTTTTGGTGAAGTGTCAAGGGTACAACCCATATGTCATGCAACCAGGGACTCCCTAATAGTAGGTTGAAAGAAGCAGTTATGTGAATTACTTGAAACTCCACATTCCCACGTACAGATCCAATAGCAACTTGTAGATTTAATACCCTAACTACCTTCCTTTGAGTATTATCATAGGTACGAAAAGACTGGCCCGCGGTTTGCAGCTTGTTCATCAGAACACCTAAAGCTTGTAAGGTTTGTAATGGGCAGACATTAAGCGCAGAACCATTATCAACTAAAACCACCAGAATTCTCATCCCCAAGGTCTGGACAGTGATGTACAGTGGCCTATTGTGATAAGGTCCCTCGGGAGGAAGGTCCTCGTCAGTGAAGGATATGATCAGGGTCTCCACCATAGGCTTAATTAGGGCCACCAATTGTTCGAGAGTGGTATCTATAGGTACATCATGACGGTTTAAAGCTTCAAGCACTGCTTGCCTATGGTTTGTAGAAGCCATGAGCAAGCTCCAAATGGATATGTTAGCCTGAGTATTCTTGAGTTGCTTGAGCACTTCGTCTTCTTCTTGGGGCACATTCTCTACCTTTCCTTTCCCTTCCCTTTATCTATCCCTCTCCCTAGATGATCTTTTTCTAGTTGCGGTGTCTTGAAATGTCTACCTACCCTATCAAGTGTTGAACATCCCCTTCTCCCCATATGCATTCCAAAACTCCCTCATTGATCTCAATGCCATCGCAAATGGAGTCATTAAACGGATGTCCATCCCACCATTTCACCTCTCCAAGGCCAAGGTCTAACTCCTCTAAGTAGAATAGGTTATCAATCTCAAGATTGTCATCCACCCAAAATTCTTCATCGAAAAAGCAAGTCTCGAATTCTTCTGAGAGGACCAGTACGGATTCGGGTTTGGGCTCGGTCAAGGCACTGATTTATGTGGTCGGGTTATAGGAGAGTGGGGTGAGGCTAAGGTGGTTGATATTTTATGGCAGGGGAATGACATGGTGTTTAGGCAATGGGTTGAGGGTAATATTTGGTGGAGGTGGGGGTATAATGACCCCATTATCAAGGAGGTCTTGGATCTGATGGTGGAAGCGGGTGCAACAATTGGTATCATGGCCATGTTCTTGATAGAAGGCACAGTATTTGGTAGGGTTATATCTCAATGGGAGAAGATCTGGAGTCAGTGTTGGATTCAAGGGCTTGAGGTGGCCTTTTTATATGAGGCGAGTCAATATGGAGGATAATGGTAGGCTGAGTGCTGTGAGTTTTCTTGGTTCAGAGTGGTTATTTTTTAGTAAGATGGGCTGGCATTCTGGTTATCACTTACGACATTAAAATCTGGTGTAGTGTGGTTATGTGAGTAGTTTCCTCCCATGGCTTTCCTCCTTGGATTGTTCTCTTCTTTCTTGATCTTCCCATCCCTCAAGGCATCCTTTATCTTGGTCCCCACATCGAATAACTGCTCAAAGGTAGTGATTGGCATAAAACACATGCACTCATTGTAGGTGGGTTACAAATTCTTAATGATCATGTGGACCTGCTCCTTCTAAGTCGGCCTATTTGCCATCTCAGCAGCCTTCTTCCTCCAATGGGTCAGGAATGTGGCACAGGATTCCCGGTTGTCTTGCCTAGTGGTCTTAAGGTCCCAGATAGTAATGTTGAGCTCGGTGTTGTAGGCATATTGCTTCATAAATTCGGTCACAATATCCTCCCACAAACGGGTCTTGGAAGATTCAAGGGCAAGGAACCATTGCAGAGCTCTTCTGGACTAGTAACGTGAATATAATTGGGCCAAATGCTCATTTCCTAATCCCATAGGCCTGAGGGCGGTGACATATATCATTAAATGGCTCTTAGGATTCCTAGTCCCATCAAACTTCTCTAGCTTGGGCATCTTAAACTTATCAGTCATTTTGAGCTTGGAAGGCTCAAAGAAACCCTCAAGGTCTATTAGGTAATCATCCACTAGACCCAGGGGACATCTTCACTATGCTTTCTAGGCTGCCAACTTATCTTTCATCATTTTTCCAGAATCCCCGAGCACACCGTCATCGAACCATTCCTCTTCCTTGATAGGATTTGGATCAACGGGGTTCTTTGGTACAATAGGCGGATGAGGTGTATGAGTGGATCAACAATAGGCATTCATTGTGGATCAACGGTGGTTTGCCCCAAACGGTCTATGATAAGCTGTAACTATTGCCACTGACGGGCCAAGGTTTCCTCTAAATGTTCCGTTCTCTCTTGTTCACTGGCCATAGGTTTCCCAAGACTTGTAGCTTAGACTAATCTTCCTATAACAGGGAGACGAACACAAGAAGGTGTGCTTACGATCTTCTTTAGAGCTACCTCTAGACAGTCTGCATTTCCATACGTGCTCGATTTAGGAAAACCGTTTTTATCTTTTCATCATCTTTTCTCTTTAGGTTCTCTCAGTGCTGTGTATGCTCATGAGAAGGGAAATAGATCAAATAACCACCCATTTATATACAGCCGTATAAGTCCTAGTCGCATCATCGAGTATTCTTTTTCATTCTATGGCCACAATGATCAACATCATGTCGGTCATTCCATGCTTGGAACTTCTTATGTAACAAGGTTAATGATAGCATAGGTCTAATCAAAGCTAGCTCTAAAGAGTAGAACGCAAACAAGGTTATGATTCGTTGTCCTACGGACTCGTGGCACATAATCCTAGTATAATACCTAAGCGCACCATCCTCATGTTATGTGGCGAGCATTTCACTGGGCGGAGTGCTTTCAGTTTTAGACAGGGCTATGTATCACGTGTTGTATAGGCTTCTTCATTATGTCACATAATCCCAAAGGACAAATAAGGCATGTGTGCACACATTATCATAAAAGGTCAAGCCCTAAAGGATTGGGATTTAAGGCTACTATATGCATCAAGGTGGATAGAGTGCAAGGGTCCCCCAATGAGATGTCCTATATAACCCCCATTGCAAGGTTTGGTATAGTACGTGGACATGCTTTTTATTTCTGTAGGTACGTGCTAGGGAAGGGAAGTCCTCCATGGGGGTGGTCTGACGAGTTGCAGGCCCCGTCTTTGGTCCACCCAAGCTTCCAAAAACTAATGCACATGCGATCCTCATAATATAGAGTCAAAGAACCTTGAAAGTTTTGGAGTCTAACCCTCTTCGTCTGTCCCTAGCAGAGTCATCAATTGTGGGTACCCGAACCAAGCTTAGGGCCTAGAAGGATTAAGCCCACTTGATTGATTCCATTATATTCCTGATGTCAACAACCATGAGTAAGGTTCACTACCCTTCATTAGCCTTTATCTGATCCGACCGATTTGGATTACTCATATTTGGATTCCATGGGGCTTTTTATCCAACCCGAGGCAACATCGATTCCCATGATCCATATCTGAACCTACACGAGTGAGTAATCCAATGTATATCCCACAAGGCTAAATCTAGAGAGATCCTTACTAATAGAGTCACCACTTGGTTTGATAAAGGAAACCAAGAAATCTAAATCTATCAAGTCCAATGGATAGAGAGAACCACCTCGTCGTCACCAAAGAACTCGGTCGGGGGTTAAGGTACGAGAAACAAAGGAGCTAGATCATGTTAAACACCCCCTCTTGCCCCATTGTGAGATAGGCCACTACTCATCATTCAAGGTGTTTGACTAGATATTATGTGGACCGTTTAAATTATTTCTAATGTAATCCTATTTCAAGTTATAAACAGCTAATGAAATAAAATCGTGTAAGAGACTATACATATATCACACAAGGCATATGCTAAAATGGTAATTCTAGGACTAAACGTATTACTACGCTCCCCTATGTATGCGAAAGGAAATAAACGTGCAAATCACATTCAAACCCTAGAAAATAGGAATTCTAAGCACAAGTACCATATAAGGAAATTAAACCAGTTTTATCCACCTAATCATGCTTCTATGTAATCTAGGAAAAATAATAAATAAGAAAGGTATAAGGACTTACCTGGGATAGCGCAACATTCCTTATAGCATCTTAATTAGCCATGGTTAGCATAATACATGCAGAATAACCAAACATGGATGCTAGGTTCATGTGTGCATGTGTAACCCTTAATCAAGATATTCTACTATTCTATATGTGGATAGTGTGTATGTGTATGCATGGTTCCATGGATAAGGTTAAACTAGGTTAGATAAGAATGCTATACAATTGGGGCTTCATAGTCCCTAGTGAGATTGGAATAGCCATGGCTTGGCTACCAATCTCACTAGTGGTGGCTATTCCATGGTTGAAATAGGACCACTAGGAATAGCCTAACCACAAACGGAATAATAGGTTAACCTAGAAGCCTAGAATATCTAAACTACTAAGAAGGGAAGAACTACGAAGAAAAAACAAGAAAACAGATCTAATCAATGAACTACGAAGTTTTAAACTAAGGAAAACAACAAAAATAAAGAAAAAAAAAAAAGAGAAGAAGAAGAAAGCTTACCTCAAGAACTTCCCTTAGAATCTTCCTCCGGTAAAGCTCCGCTACCACCGCGATATCTAGGATCAGAACCCTAAAACTAAAAGATTAAACTATTCCTAAGTACTTTGATGAGTGCTTCAGAATCCTCTGATGGGGTTTCCTTGAGCTCTCTCTAGTTCTCAGGGTTTTCTGGTGCATTGGTGGAGAGGGGAAGGCCCCTATTTATAGTTTCAATTCTAGGCTGTGTTTTCTGTGTTTAAACGATGTAGGATAGAACTACAAGCTTTAAAGGCTTGTACCTAAGCTATTTAAGGTGTACCTAAGTTGTTTTGGACGTTCTTAACTCTAATTAGTCGAATTGGTGTGGTTCGGAATCTTAATCAAGGGCTAAAAATCAATTTGGGGCCTAGGGCCATAGTGGCCCTCTCTGAGAGCCGCGCGGCCCTCTCAGAGTGCCACTATGGCACTCAGCCCTAGAGGTTATGTTTTCTCTCCTAACTTTGCGGGCTTCGTTCTCTCACCTCGGTTATCAAAAAATGGCTTATGATATACCATTGGAAATGTATGGAAGTCTAGTTTTCAATGATTTTAATCTCATTGAAAAATAATTTGTAGATTTTGAGTTATGATGAAAAAGGTGAGTCTGACTCCGTAAAGGAGTAACCGGAGATGAATAGAAGGGCTATTTTGGCACGAAAATTCTCCTAATAAGTTTTTGGCCAATGTAAAGGCTTTGGGTATCATTTTAAGGCAGTTTAGGAATATTTTTTAAAGGGAGCTCTTAGGATTCCACCCCAAGATCTAGAATTTGGCTCAGTAAAGGTGATTTTTGTCATTTCATGTGGAAATGTTGTCCTAACTTGGGTTTTTGTTTCTAGATTGAGTTTCTAACATTCCTAAGTCTTCCGAGAGGTTAATCTAACATATCTAAGAGATCACGGTGATTCAAGGAGTTCTGTTTCATACAATCAATATATCTTGATTCCAATTATGGGGTTGTTCTTGAGGCGGGGTTCCTTCTGTCGAACGGACGAACCAAAATAGGGTGTCTACAATCTTGCCCTACAACTTTACCACTTTTTAAGGTTGTTATCGATTTAGCTTGTTATTGATTTCCCAAACCAAAAGATAATGGACCATTTTGTGGTTGACCTCTAGGATTTATTTGTGGTTAAGCTGGATAAACTCCTTTTTCTTTATAATTAAGTTGAGTACTAGTTGATTTTAGTGTTCCCATTGCTTGTACCATTTGTTGCATCATTTGTTGGTTCCCTGTGCCTTCTTGTATGGAGGCACATAGACACTAGAGCTATTTTGGGTATTGCCTTGATAGTTTTGTTGTTGTGGGGGCTAACATTGAAGATTATATTGTTGATTCAGTTATTGATATTGATATTGATTTTGTTTGAAGTATTGATTTTGTTCAGGCATTTAATTAAAGTCATTATTCGGTGCTTAGTTCACCTCGGTTCTCCAATTATTTATGTTTAGATGGTCTCTCCAACTAGGAATATGCAATCCAACATAAGAATTTGTAGGGCTTTTATAATTATTCATCACATTCATATCCACAGGCAGTGTTTCTTAAAAAAAAAAGGTATATTAGGGCAAGTTTGTGCCTGATGTCCTATCATATTGCAAATACCACAAACTTATTCTTCGTACGCTACTCTAGGTTGTTCTATCATTCCCTTAGTTAGCGCTTCAACTTGTTTTGAAAGTTATTCATATTTAGTGGATAACTCATCTTTAGCTCTTAACAAGTATATACTTTTTGGTTTAGCCCTATCAGGTTCACTACCCGCTACTCGTTCTACCCCACATGGTGTGGATACCGGCATTTGGGCCCACTTTTGAAAACTTTCAAAACATTTCTTTCAAATTCAAAATCAAAGAGTCACCACTTAATTTTTTTAGGAAAATTAAGAAACCATTTTTTAAAAGCAATTGATCTTTTGCGAAACCAAAGATAATCTGGGTCCGGGGATTAGGGAATGAAAGGGGAAGAAGCACGGCGGACTAAAACACCCCCTTTCATCCTATCTCGTGATAGGCCTCTACTCCTCATCCTTTTTTAATCGAATTACTAATATAAGCATGCCCTCAACTAATACATATATAAATAATACATTACACAAGCATGTTGAAAAGGGTGCAAGATTGCCAACGACAAAATATCATTCATAAGCCACATAGTTCAAATAGCAAGCGAGATGATGTGCAAATAGGGAACTAGGAAACTTACCCGGGATCCAGCTGCGAATTCAAACGTGCAATGCATACATATAAAATAAACCTAAGAAAAGGTCTCTAACGCATATAAACACATAAGGCAAGACCTAGTCTAAGGTGTCGCACATGAAGTTGAAAATCAATTAAATCTAAGAAGTAAATTAAACTAGAGAAGGGGGTAGAAGTCATACCTCCAAAGCGCTACAAATAAAGGTTAGTCCACATGCTTCACATAATAATATGACATCAAATAATCAATCCTAAATCTCTAGTTTAGATCTATCAAGCATGAAAAGAATTGAAAAAACTATGAATTCCTATTGATTAGTTGGAGCCATAGCATCTCTATAGATATACAAGCCTCAACAAGGAGCCAATGTAATGTCCATATAAGGGTTTTATAACTCCAACATGATCATAAGGAATCCATGTTCATTCAATTAGGTTCAACTAAGCATAATTTTATACAAGGACTAGTTATAATCATAAGCATCGACATACATGAATGATGAATGAACATGAACAAGAATGAGATGTTAATTTATTCATTAATTTGGATCACTTAGCCTATGGATTTATGCTAAATTATCACTATTCAAAACATGGTTTAGGTTCCAAGACATTAGGAAACCATCTAAGTTAAAATCAATGAGACTAGACAAAACAGTGACTGTTTTTCCTAAATTACAGAGAGCAGACCAGATTTTGAAAGGTGGAAAAACCATACTTCCAACGGTTGGATCTTAATGATTGTTGGATATGATATGCCTCTATGAGTCTAGTTTCTAACCCAAAAAGAAAATCAAGTTTTGAACGGTTAGATCTCTGGGATTATGGAAAACACTAGACATCACTCAGGAATCTGCAACTCTCTATCTAGAGATCTTGTACGATTTTCTAAAAATAGTAAAAAAAATGAGAAACACTTAGATCTTTTTAGGGTATCTTCCTAACACATTAAGGTACTTAAAAAATTATTAGAAACCCGGGAAACTCTATTAAGGTTCTGATTTGCTAATTTCAAAATGGACTTACTGTTCTGAAATTTTGGACAGAGAGTTGCATGTTTTGAAATCATAAGACCAAACCACCTTAGACATGGAATTTCATCAAAACAAAAATTACACAGATAGTTAAATGAGTTATGAACATCCTCTAATTGGTCTCATCCATTTTCAATGAATCATGACTCTATAAAAAATCTTTTATCACAATTGGTTTATGGATTCACTGTACCTTTGTTAAATTGATGTTCATAGTTTAAAACCACTTGATCCATGATCCTAGAAAGGACTAGAATCAAGTATGATTATGATTATTGGGACAAATAATGAAATAGAGAGAAATCTCTAGATTTAACCTTGATGGATCCCTATCATAGATCTCATAACTGGAGATCTAGAAAGAGAATCCTAAGGTCCTACTTATTTTAAATGAAAATCTACATCCAATTCTTCTCTCAAATGTATGATCCTTGAAGAATGTAGAGTCATCTTATTATTTCTCCTACCAAGTTAATGGTCCTTGGAGACAAAATGAAATCCCAATTACATAAACCGCTATGGAATATAGCATGAATCTCATAAGATTTTTAGTGAGGAGATTTCAAGTCATGGGTTAAGACTTGAACTCAACCACCTATATGTAGAGATGATCATGATCCACTTTAATCCCCATATAAATCATAGAATCATAGGGGACTAGAGAATCAAACTCAAAGAAATCTAATGAGATATTGAAGATCTCATAGATCTCTTGAGAAGAACATAAACACAAGAAAGGAAATCAAAGGTTATTTGAAAATTTCAAGTCAAAACTCTTTTATTCATAAATCCAAAGCTCTATTTTGGATTCAAATTAATGAAACATTATGAAATTCAATCACAAGTTCTAAGTGGTATGTGATGAAATAGGGTAGGAAGAGAGGTTTTGAAAATGTGTAAAGTTCCTAGAACTATGAACTTGTGATTGAATTTATCTAATTCTACCAAAGATTGAGAGGTTACCTCTATGACCTCAAAGAATTCTTCTATCTCTTGTGAAGCTCTTCCAACAATCTTCAAATTCTTCTTCAATTCTTCAAATTCTTCAAGAAACTCTATCTTATTTCTCTCAATTCTCTCTAATGTATGTATATAACTCTTGTATTTCTGTCTCTTGATTCAAGTATATCCCTAAATGATGATGAAGGTTTTGTTTATATAGGCCACCAACTCAAGATTAAATGGGTAAATTCGGGTGAAAACCCATGTGCAAAGTTTTCTTCTAGAACATGTGAGAAAAGCAGTCTGTTATAGCTTGCGGCACTCGATGGCTGCCGGCGGCATTCGCTGAATGCCGGACGGCACTCAGTGAGTGCCGCCGACTTTCCCGCGTGTCGAGGCTAACAAAATTTTGCCCTCTTTTTAATTTTCAAAATATACATTACCATAATCCTAATTATTAGCAAAGTATATACTAATGTACTTATATTTGTAGTGTACATTATTAAGATACACCTATATGCATGGTATATACTATCTTTTTATTTCTTTCTTTTCTTTTTCTTTTCTCTTTTCTTTTGAAAACTCCTTTCATGTTATATTTCTTCTTTGAATTTATATATTTTTTTTAGACTAATTTTCTCACATGTTCTTCAACATTCGGGTTTCCCTTGAGTACCCAATTTCCCCCTCTATCTCTCTTACTTTGATTTTTGAATTTTGTTTTGAAGAATCTTTGAAGAATTTGAATCCTCTGGAAAATCTTCGAATTTTACCGGTCATTGTCATCATCGGTCTTCTAGAGGTAACCAATCCCTGGGCTTGACGTTTGGTCAAAATTGGGGTGTCTACACATGGCTTCCATTGAGATGTGTTCTCAGCAAGCCAATCCAAATATGTTTCAGCTTCGTTTGCTCTCTTACTCATGAACCCTCATTGACACATTGTTTTCACTAACATTTAGATTCTGGGGCTAATCCCATAAAAGAAACTCATAATACGCCTTTTTTTAATATGCATCAGCTTTGTTTGCACTTTTAATCAAAATATGTATCAGGTTCACTACTCGCTACTCGTTTTATGCCACGTGGTTCCCATTGAGGTGTGTTCTCGGCAAGCCAATCAAAATATGTTTAAGATTTGTTTGCACTTTTACTCATGATCCCTACCTTGACATATTGTTTTAACTACTTTTTAGATTCTGGGGCTAATCCCTCATAAAAAGAACTCATAATACGCCATTTTTTTGAAATCATGGTGTGGAAAAGCTAAAAGCAAGTCATTAAAATGTTCTCACACTTTAGAAAATATTTCATTATCATTTTGGATTAAAAGTTTTATTTTCCAAATAAGGTCGCTTGTTAAATGCTTGGGAAAGATTTTTTTCAAAACTTCCACATGCATGGCGGACCATGTACTAATTGAACCAAGTCTAAGGGATAAAAGACACGCTTTTGCTTTATCTTTTAATGAAAACGGAAATAGCATTAATCGAATAATTTCTTGCAGGCATGTTTGATCTGCAAATGTATCACATACTGACTCAAAATCTTTTAAATGCCCGTAGGTACATTCAGTCTCTATCGCGTGAAAAGTGGGTAGAAGTTGCAACATACCATTTCTAAAATGAAAGGCACCATGATGTGGTGGAATAGTAATGTAAGAAGGAGTTGTGTTCTTATCGGGAGTTAACAACTCTCGCAACGGGCGGTTGTTGTCAACTACCCTTTCTATAGGATTAAAATCATGTTGACTTTCAACACCATCGTTTAAACCTAGATTATCTCCCCCATTATTCCCACTATTAATTCCATTATTATTATTGATCTTGTCAAAATCAAGATATAAAAGTATGCTTAACTTATGCTTTACTTTCAAAATATTTGCAGTGTGGAAGTAAAGGTCGAACCCACAGAGATTGATGAACTACCGCGCTTTAATTTTAAAACCTAAATTTAGCCAATTTAAGAAAAACAAATTTTGATTTGATTTTAATTAAACTAATAACAATAAAAGTAAATCTAAATTATGAAAGCAATTAAATATGGTTTTTATAATAAGTTTAAGGAACCTAGGATTGCAAATCCACCACTAGCTTCATAATAAGGGTATTTACGAATTACTTTAGCTTATTAAGTTGGATGATAATGGGGAATTGTAGCTACAAGCCCAATTCCTCCGTCCAGAAAATAACTATGGTTCAAGCACCAACATAATCCATCTTCGGTTAGCACGAATTATCCCACACTAAACTAGGATTGTGGTATAATCCATCTAATCTAGGCATGGACTATTCGGATACTTGATAGCACAATTCAATTTAAGCACCATTACATGTAAATAATCTAAACAAGCACAGCAAGCATAGATCATTGAGCACACTACCATCAAAATAGATCTAAGACAAGAGTAAACTTTGAAAGTAACGATTTAATCAATAAAAGCATGATTTATTTATAAAAATCCTCAGAACATGTAACTGTCATCCATACATAATAAAACTAAAATAAAAACATAAAATACACCCTATTACTTGGCTAGGGTTTCATTGAAACCCTAGATCTTGAGTTTAGTTAGCCATAGAAGTGATGAACGGTAAGAGGTTGATGGAGGAGGCCATGGAAATCCTTGGTCTTCTTCTTCTTCTCCTTGCTTTTCTCTCTTCAATGGTTGAAATTTTAGTTGTCTATTGTGTGTACAATAATTGGCAACCCCTAAATTGAAGTAAAATAGGGTATATATAGATTTTAGGCAAGTTTTTGGAAGCTTTCCTAACCCGAAACACACTAAAACTGCTATATTTTACAGTTTGGACGAAATTAGGCAGTTTCGTTCTCGTAGGAATCATCAGTAGAGTGAAATACGCAAGTTCCATAGGTCGCGTGCGCAGGTCGCGCGCGCGGGCCGCGCGAGCGCGTAATGGGGACCTCGCGCGAGCGGATCGCGGGCGCAATTTCTGATATTTCGCGCGAGCGGGCCGCCCGCGCGATTGGCTTTTTTTAGCTTCTTTCTTCTTGCTTTTTCACCCTGTTTAGCCTGGAACACTTGATTTCTTCCAAATCCTGTCAAAAAATAGAAAATAAAGTAAAAGCACACAAAAACAGGATAAAAAGGTACTAACAAACACGCATTAAGGTGTATAAATAGGATTTGTTCTCTCCCGATCAATTATTATTACGTGATAAAAGTTAGCCATAATGTCAGAATGTGAAGATGTAGCTATAGGATTAATGGAGTTATTGGAAAATTATTCGAGACTTGTATTTCTTGTATTATGACCTCAATAGAATTATTTGACATGAAACAATATAGAGTCGATGTGTGGTATTAAGCAAAGAAAAGGAAAGATAAAATAAATAAAGCAATAATAAACTAAACTAGTTGCCATCCCCGGCACCGGTGCCAAAAACTTGACACAAATAAATATTGTCTGCTCTTTTGCAGCACCCAAGTGTAGGTGATAGTGCAAGTAGTAAAATCTGGAAGTCCAGGTCAAACCCATAGGGAAGAAATAGTTTAACAAGTACTTTTACCCAACTTATTATTACTTAAAAGAAAAGGCTAAGACAAGTTTTCGGTTGAGATTTTGACTAATTAAACTACTAATAGATTGCAGAAAATAATAATAAAATATTAACTACCACTATTAAATAAAAGTACTACTATTTTTAACTAGGTTTTTAAGCCTTAGAAGTAATTTAACTATCTAAACTAATGAATAACAACTAATTCATTAGTGCGGCGAATTAAAAACAGTAACTTGAAATATGATAAAGAACGTTAGAAAATCACGAATCCATGGTAACTAAAGCTAATATACATGCCTAAGGAAAGATATGGCATTCCAAAATACCTAAGATTATGCCTTCATGTATGTAAGTTCCATTAAAGTTGTAAAACACCCTATAGTTGACATAAAGATGTGAAACGACTTCAATTAGTCATTTTTATTAAGTCCAGGCAGATCGCATATGAGCACAATTCATGGCCAAAACTAACTAAATACTAACTAAAAATGAATCTAAAGTACTGAAACCATGAGTTGAGTTCATAAACTAGTGGAAAATCCAAGTTTGAAAACATTAATGTCATGCTTATTAACATTCTTCATATTAGAAAACATAAAATCAATTGATTCTTACTTAAAAATCCATAAAAATTTTGATAAAAGGGTTGCCCAATGAAAGCTTGCATGTAAATCAACATAGTTACCGTTTCATTGCTTTTTCCTAACTATAGGTTTAGCCTTACATATGAGAATTGAATCTAACAATAAAATTAATGAAAACATGATGGATGCTATACTAATCAATTACAAAAGAATCTAAAATTAATAGTCCAACACAAATACCACCTAGAAAATGAAGAACAGTAGCATTAGAATTGAAACTTGAATGAAGACTTGCATTTCCAATTATCCAAATGGAGCCTTAAACTATAGAAAACATGGGGGAGAGAGAAAGTGACTTAATTAACCTAACCTAAAACATAATGAAAAGCTGATGATTTTCATTCATAAACATGTATATATAAGTAGCACGGGGGAGAGAGAAAGAGACTTAACCTAACCTAAAACATTATGAAAAGCTATTGATTTTTGTTCATAAACATGTATATATAAGTAGTAGATGGGCCGAGCTATTTATTTTTGCGTTGGACTTTTCACTACTTTTGACAACTTCATGTACCGATGGGAGAATTTTCATATCTCTCTGCTTGAACCTTGGATTGACGCACAGTTTATGGCCACGCGTCAATAACTCATCGAACTACAATCTCTATCTCTGGACCAAATTTAAAACTCCAAAGTCTTCAATGTCAAAAATGTCCATATCCCTGCTGCTGCTATTATTCTCCTCTTATCTTCTTTTCCTTGCATTATTCTTTGAACTTCAATTTTATTTAAGTATAAAATATCTTATAAAAACACATAAATACATGCATTTTAATGCTAACATTGTAAAATCCAATTATTCTCAAAACACGTATAAAACTAGGGATTTTGGGGACTAAAATATACATAAATGCCCATATGATTATGTTATAAATATGCAATATTAACCTCTAATCATTGGGTAACCCAATATTGACGTTAATACAAGTACAAAAGAAGGAAAGACGTCCAATACGTCTTTCTCCAATATTTTTGTTATGAGTTGTTGTCTTTGTGAAGAAGACGTAGTTCCAATCAATTGGGACTTTTCCCAATTGATTGCCAGAGATGTTGACACAATCGATTGCCAATATTTGTAATCGATTGGTATTGATTACGACCCAATTGATTGGACTTTTTTCTAATCGATTGTTACTGCTTTTATCCCAATCGATTGGGCCTCTATCTCAATCGATTAGCAATTACAAAATTCTAATAATTCATGTTAGTTAAATGATAAACTTCTTAGTTGATTATATATTGTTTTGTAATCCCCCCCATGAAATACTGATGTGATAATGAGATAATGAGATGTCGTAGCGTAGTAACGTTAAGGATAATGTGTTGAAGTTTCGTAATGTTAGTTGACATAATAGTTGTGAATCATTTTGGGTTATCATTCATTTTACTTAGAGCAGTCAAGCTACATGGGAATTGTCTTGTGTCAATGTTAGTATGGAATTAAGAAAGTTTGCTAAGATTCAGGAATCTTACGTGGGTGGGATTTGGTCATTAATATGTCCTTAAAAGCAGCGGACTGTGCATATATCCTTAAAAGCGGTGGACCGGACCAAGTAGCCCTAAGATAGACTGTTGATCCATTAACATATCCTTAAAGTGGACTGCGAATATGTCCTTAAAAGTGGTGGACTGGGATCAATAGTAGAATACAAGGAGTCATGGAAATAGAATGACGTATCGTTGCTCAAAGTGTTGTGCCCCTGTAATGCGATGGACTGTACATATGTTACTAAAAGATGGGGACAGACTAACGTGGTGTCCATGACATTCAGTGGACTGGGAGTATGTTTTTAAAAGCAATGTACAAAGCAATAGTGTATCCATAGAAGTGAACTACTATCAAGTATGTTCTCGTATTAGTAGAGTGTAGTTGGTCTAAGCGTAAAAAGACGTTGGTAATCATAAATGATGAGGATATAATAAGAGAAGATATTATTTATTCGAACTATTACTCATATAATTTCATGATTCATAATAACTTCATAATTGTGATACCCTATAAATATTTAACTCACTTAGTTTTGATTAGCTAACGGTGTTTTATGTTGCTGGATATTTCCACGTTCCAACACACCATGGCTATGACTTTGCAGGGGCAGGACCTATGGGTGATGACTACTATGCTAGGGATGACACTGTTATTGAGGACTACTCCGAGGGAGATCCGGCAAAGGAAGATTACTATGCTGATGACTACATCTACACCAACCAAAGACTAGACTAAATACTAGTATAATATATGTTATACTTTCGGACCTTTTTGTAATCAGGCAATTGTTGCCTTAACACTTTATGTTTTTTTTTTATTCATACCATGGTTGTAATAGATTAGTAAACATTAAGTTATTTTATCCCTGAGATTAGAATTTGTATATTGTTGTCGCTTTATCTTTCCTACTGTTTAGTACTGTGTGGTGTGGACAATCATGTGACTTCAGCAGTCACTGCCTATGGACCCAAAAAAGAAATTTATTTTCTCTATTTTTCCTGTTTCGGAGCATGACAGGGCACATCCGATACCCATCTTCAAAACGTCATCTCTTGTCTTAATCTTGAGCTTCGTGTCCATCTTGGACTCGATGGAAAGGTCGTGGCAGTCCCACTCAAATCGATGGGTCACGTTGTAGCCCCTCATCGACTGGTACAGAGTCACTAAGTCCTTGATCGTGTCGGCCAATATGTTTCCGTAGGTGTTTGGTTCGATCGAGCTGGGTCTCGAAGGTTTTTGATTTGGGTCCAATATTCGAGAATCTTCTCTTCTTGTTTTTGGGAATGAGAAGTCCTTTCCTTCGCAGACATCATTAATGGGGTCGAGGAAGAGCAAGAAGAGAGACGAAGAGAGAAAGAGCGAGAAATTTTTTGGCATTTGGGATTGGGTTTGGGGACTAATCACAGATTGAGGGGAGCTTTTTTAGGGATTTCATTTTTTGAATTTGACTTGCTAGGGTATATTAAGGGTAGTTTTGTAAAAAAAAAATGATGTAGGGAGTTTTAACTGAAACTGTTTAGAAGAGGGACATATGAACCCAAAAGTTTCCTACAAAGGGCTTATTACTAAATAACCCTGAAAATTATTCATACTAAAAAAAATTCATAAAATATAAAATTTTAATTGGACTAAAAATATTTAACTATATTTAGAAAATATATTAAAATATCTAAAGAGATTTTGAAAAATGATTAAATAATAAGGTAGACTAAAAAAGTTTTAAAATTTTTTTTGCTATTTCACTTAAATTAGTAAATGAAGTTTCACTTAATATTTAAAATTTCACTTAATATTCAGTATTTGGACCAAAAATATTTAAAATATTAGATGTTAGAAATATTAAATAATAGTTAAGTTTGCAATTTCACTAAAGTTTGCAACTTCTTTTAACAAAATAAGTGAACTTTCACTTAAAAATTTTAATTAGTGAAATCACTTTAATGAAATAAATTACTCAATATACTAACCTCATACCTGGTATTGGTTGGGATGCTTCTCAAATGCTTTAACAATTGTACTACATATTGTGACAGAGTCGTACGTGTACCGCCGCCGACCACTGCATGTGGTACCATTCGCATAACATATTGACTATTCTATTTGAACTATGTTTAATGAACAACTATGGTACCCTTAATGTTCCTGTGATTAAAAAATATTGTATCCATATTGTGTCGGGATAAGCAAATGTGATACCATTGTAGTTCCTAACATTAAAAAAATATTGTACCCATATTGTGTCGCGATAAGAAAATATTGTACCCTTATTATTCCAAAGATTAAAAAATGGTGTACCCATATTATGTCACGATAAGAAAATGTTGTATCCTTATTGTTCCTATGATTAAAAATATTGTAACCATGTTGTGTCGCAATACACTACAACAAATATGGTTTTTTGTGACGCTCACTTTTTGTGACACGCAAACGCGTCACAAATGATCATTATTTGTGACGCGTATTTAGTATTTGTGACGCACTTACAGACGTCACAAACAAAATAGGTTGACCAATTAGTGGACTTTTTTTGTGACGTATCTAGTGCGTCACAAATAAAATCCATACTATTTGTGACGCATCTGGTGCGTCACCAATAAAATCCCTGCTATTGTGACGCAGTAGATGCGCCACAAATATAGTCCCTACTATTTGTGACGCATTCAGTGCGTCACAAATAAAATCCCTACTATATGTGACGCATATATTTTATTTGTGACACCGATCGTGCGCCACAAATAAACTCAACAATTAAATCCCTAGTATTTGTGACGCATGTAATGCGCCACAAATAAAATCCCTACTAGTTGTGACGCATTTGGTGCGTCACAAATAAAATACTTCCAAAACCATGCTGATTTTACAAAACCATCCAAACCGGAACGGTTCAACCAGGAGTTTGTAAACCAATTCCTGAGGGGTATAGACAAAACAACTTTTTTACTCGTAAACTATGAAAAACTAAGTTTTTGGGGTTTGGGGGTTGAAAATGTAAACCTTCGATCCAGTAACCAAGAAACTTATCAAGATGCACTACAAAACAACTTTTTTGCCTCATAAACTATGAAAAACTAAGTTTTTGGAGTTTGGGGGGTCAAAAAGCAAAACGGCGATCCGGTAACCACGAAACTGAAATCACACCTCCCACACGTCTAAATAAAGTTGCTGGAAGAAATGGAATTTGAAATGGACTCCCGGTTATCAAGATACACTACAAAACAATTGTTTTACCTCGTATACTATAAAAAACTAAGCTTTTGGGGTTTGGGGGGTCAAAATGCAAACCGTCGATCCGGTAACCACAAAACTGAACTCGCACCTCCCACACGTCTAAAGAAAGTTGCAGGAAGAAACAGAATTGGAATTAGACTCCCGGTTATCAAGATATACTACAAAACAACTTTTTTACCTCGTAAATTATGAAAAACTACATTTTTGGGGTTTGGGGGGTCAAAAAGAAAACCGTCGATCTACTAACCACGAAACCGAACTCGCACCTCCCACACATCTTAAGAAAGTTGCAGGAAGAAACGGAACTGAAATTGGACTCCCGGTTATCAAGATACACTACAAAACAATTTTTTGCCTCATAAACTATGAAAAATTAAGTTTTTGGAGTTTGGGGGGTCAAAAAGCAAAACGTCGATCCGGTAACCACGTAAGTGAACTCTCACCTCCCACACGTCTAAAGAAAGTTGCTGGAAGAAACAGAATTGGAATTGGAGTCCCGGTTATCAAGATACACTACAAAACAACTTTTTTACCTCGTATACTATGAAAAACTAAGCTTTTGGGGTTTGTGGGGTCAAAATGCAAACCGTCGATCTGGTAACCACGAAACTAAACTCGCACCTCCCACACATCTTAAGAAAGTTGCAGGAAGAAACGGAACTGGAATTGGACTCCCGGTTATCAAGATACACTACAAAACAACTTTTTTGACTCATAAACTATGAAAAACTAAGTTTTTGGAGTTTGGGGGGTCAAAAAATAAACCGTCGATCCGGTAACCACGAAACTGAACTCGCACCTCCCACACGTCTAAAGAAAGTTGCTGGAAGAAACGGAATTGGAATTGGACTCCCGGTTATCAAGATACACTACAAAACAATCTCAAGGTCAATCCCAATCCGAATCCGAATCCCAATCCCACTCCTAATCCCAAGTATCAGATTCGCAAGGTCCATTTAGTGTTATACAATTCTACAAAAAAACACATTACAATGATAAAACTGATCAATGGACTTGTTCTGAAGCGAAAAATAATTATGTAAGTTTCTTTTTTTAAGTTACATGCTCGTAGTTTAAATTTGTACATGGTCATCTTAAAACGAATTAAACATTTCATTTCTAGGACGAAATGGAAAGGATAAGAACAGAGCCGACCCCAGAGGGATCCAACCCACCCACAAATCAGGACATTTTTACTCGTGTATTGGGAAGGAGGTCTGGATATTTTCGGGGACTCGGCCACGGGGTGGTGCCAATCTCAACAAGATCCGAATCTCACGTGACATGTGAGGCAAGGGAGCGGGAAAAAAATGAAATGCTAGAGCAGGCACTACGAGAGGTGGCAGAGACGAGAGCAGCACTAGAGGTGTCGCTACGGGAACAACAACAACAAAATGCACAAATTCGTGCCTTGATCGAGTCATTGGGAAGGCAGGGGGGATCGTCTACTTGACATGGTAAGTTATGCGACAAAAAATATTATTTCATTATGTATTACAAAGTTTCATTACATATTTCATTACAGAATACTTAGGCTTGAAAATGCATGGTTTTTGGGGTTTGGGGGGATCAAATCGTAAACCGCCGATCCGATGGAGGTGAAACATAACTAGCACTACAAACACGCCTAAAGAAACTTTTCGGAATAAACGGAATGCAAAACAGACTTCTGGTTAACAAATAACGCGTAAAAAACTAGTTTTGACATATTTAGGCTTGAAAATGCTTGGTTTTTGGGGTTTGGGGGGGTCAAATCGTAAACCGCCGATACGATGGATGTGAAACTTAACCAGCACTACAAACACGCCTAAATAAAGTTGTCGAAACAAATGAAATATAAAACGGACTTCCGGTTATCAAATAACGCGTAAAAAACTAGTTTTGACATACTTAGGCTTGAAAATGCTTGGTTTTTGGGGTTTGGAGGGGTCAAATTGTAAACCGCCGATCCGATGGACGTGAAACTTAACCAGCACTACAAACACGTGTAAAGAAAGTTTTCGGAACAAACGGAATGCAAAACGGACTTCCGGTTATCAAGTAACGCGTAAATACTAGTTTGACATAATTAGGCTTGAAAATGCTTGGTTTTTGGGGTTTGGGGGGGTCAAATCGTAAACCGTCGATCCGATGGATGTGAAACTTAACCAGCACTACAAACACGCCTAAAGAAACTTGTCAGAACAAACGGAATGCAAAATGGACTTCCGGTTATCAAGTAACGCGTAAAAAACTAGTTTTGACATACTTAGGCTTGAAAATGCTTGGTTTTTAGGGTTTGGGGGGGTCAAATCGTAAACCGCCGATATGATGGACGTGAAACTTAACCAGCACTACAAACACGCCTAAAGAAAGTTGTCAGAACAAACGGAATGTAAAACGGACTTTCGGTTATTAAATAACGCGTGAAAAGCAAGTTTTGACATACTTAGGCTTGAAAAAGCTTAGTTCTTGGGGTTTGGGGGGTGAAACCTTAAACCGCCGATCCGATAGACGTGAAACTTAACTAGCAACACAAACACGCCTAATTAAAGTTGTCGGAACAGACGGAATGTAAAACGGACTTCCGATTTTCAAATAACGCATCACAAGTAATATTTGTTCATTTGCCTAGTTAGACTTCAAAATAAATATGCTTTTTTAGTTTTTCATTTTATATTTTTCTTGCATTGGCTAAAATGTAACTTTTTTTTTTCTTCACATTTCAGGTTTGGAGTTACATTTTATGGTGGAAGATGTTGCATGTGTTTAGTGATCCAAAATGTTGATGCTTTGAATTTTAGTGTTGTATTGGAAAACACTTATGTTTTTATTTGTATGAATTAGGATTTTGGTTGTTGGATTTGATCTTTAAACTTTTATTTGTATGAATTAGTATTTTGGATGTTTATTTCTTGTGCATTCGTTTCGTAGTTGTGTTTGAAATATTGAAATTATCGCAGGTATGTAGCGCAGGTATATAGCATGTAAAAATTACCTAATTAGAAAAAAATAAAAAATATATATTTAATTTTCCTATAGCATTTGTGACGCATTATAATGCGTCACGAATACTATACAAAATTCTGATAGTGTATTTGTGACGCATATATTGTGACGCATATATATGCGTCATAAATAATAATTTCCATTTGTGACGCATAAAAATACTATTTGTGACGCATATATATGCGTCACAAATAATATTCTCAAAATGAAAATTATTATTTGTGATGCATATAGAGGCGTCGCAATTAATATTCTTAAAATGGAATTTTTTTTTTGGTGACGCATATACATGCGTCACAATTAATATTTTTAAAATGGAAATTATTATTTGTGACGCATACTAAGCGTCACAAATATACGCGTCACAAATAATAATCTTATTTGTGGCGCGTGTATTCGGTATTCATGGCAGTTTATTTGTGACGCCGTATTTTATTATTTGTGACGCACTATGGCGTCACAAATAATATTATTATTTGTGACGCGTTGACTACGTCACAAAAAATTTATTTGCGACTAGGGATTTTGTGACCCCAATTGTGACGCGTTTTGATTATTTGTGACGCACTTTGCGCGCCACAAAAAGTCAAATCTGTTGTAGTGATAACAAAGTATTGTACCCATATTGTTATAAATAGCAAAAAGTTATACCCTTACTGTTTTTATATTGATTAGATCTACATAAAACTCAAAAACAAAGGCTCCTAGAATTTTGAAAATTACACTTTTAGTGTAAGAATTTTTTGAGTTTTAGAAATTGGCCCCTCTAGAATTTTGAAAGACACCGTACAATGTTTAAGTTTCACAAGTAGACTCATATTATAAGTAGACCCAAAAAAAATATTCGTCAATTATGTATAAGTAAACCCTAAAAAAATTGCCAATTCTGTATAAGTAGACCCTAACAAAAATCGTCTCAGGGGCGTTGTCCCGAACCCCCGTATAAGGGCCTCCCTTTAGTAACTCGTCCCGGACCACCAAATACTCGAGACCGACCCTGAATAACTTTAAGTGGTACCAAAAACGACTAGTGAAAATACATTGGAAAAAGATAAGTTTCATATGCTTTTAAAAAAGATGTGTATTCTATTTTATTTCATGATATGATATTTTTTAAAAAAATGAATCATTTTTTTGATTTCTTTAGTAAAGTAAGAACACTCATGTTACATTCAAAATCAATTAATATGAAATGAACACTCATATTCCTATAAAATGTGTGTAAGGCCATACATTAAAAAAAAAAAAAAAAAAAAAAAAAAAAAAAAAAAAAAAAAAACCACACTGCAGTATCATATTTGTTTTCACTTCACTAATATTTTTCTTTTTCACTAATAAATTAAAAACACTAATATTCCTACAAATGTTTGTAAGAAAATACGTACATTAAAACTACGCAATGGGGTATCTTATTTATTTTCATTTCAATAATCTCTCTTTTTTCACTAATAAAGTGAGAACACTCTTATTCCTACAAATGTTTGTAAGAAAATACATTAAGAAAACACAATGGGGTATCATTTTTATTTCACTTCACAAATATTTTTTTTATTTCACTAATAAAGTATGAACACTCATATTCCTACAAATGTTTGTAAAAAAATACATTAAAAAAATGCATAATGGGGTATCATATTTATTTTCAATTTACTAATTTTTTTTTCACTAATAAAGTAAGAACACTCATATTTTTACAAACATTATTACAATAAAAATAAATTAATCTGACAAATTCGTTATCAAATAGAAAATGTCACATTTTTTTTACTGTACAACAAACTATTGTCTTCTCTTGTTCTCCAAAGTAAAGTTTCGTTCTCCAACAAAGGTTACATTCAAGGCCGGCCCTGCCTATAGGCGGGGTAGGCAGTTGCCTAGGGCGTCACATTTTGTTCATATTTTACTCTTTAAAAGGGCCCTGAAAAATACTGAGTAGGGCCCAAAATAAAATTTTATCTATAATATGTTGAACCAATATAAAAGAGTCGAAGCAAATACTGGAAAAAAAATAAATAAATGTGCCCCATTATAATCCAACCCACCCTAAATATTTAAACTAATAGTACTTATCTTCTTACTTTTTTGTTTAGCTCAACCTAAATTATTTTAGGTTGGATCAAGCTTTATAAATTATTATCAGAGATAAGCTCTTATGAATTATTATCAATAAAAAGTAATAATATGAATACATGTGGAATTACAAAAGACCAAAGAGGCTAGTGGAAGGAGAAGAAAATCATAATCAATACATTCAATAAGGATTACAATTACTAAACCTGCGAATTCTAAAAAATGACCACAAAAAAAAAAAAAAAAAAAAAAAACTCACAAATTAACACTATAAGGTTTATAATATGTTTGATATATAAATTATACACACAAACCTGTATAAATAGATCCAAAAATTTTCGCTTCGGGGGCGCTACTCCTGAACCCTCGTTGTTTAAAGGGCCCCGTCTTTCAATGTTCGCCTAGGACCCCCAATTTGTCAGGACTGACCCTGATTACATTTGGACTGATTTGGAAAATAGAAACTTTTCAAAATAATACACTATCTCATAGATAATCTCTCTTTTATTTTATGATTTGTCTACTTAGTGGTTGGTGTGTTACTTTTTTTTTTTTTTTTGTTAAAAAGGTAAATGCATTAATTTAGAAGCAAAAGTACAAATAAAACTTAGTCATACAATGACTATCCTCTAACACAGGAGAAGGATGATCACCAAATGAACTAAGCCAAACATAACAAAGAAAAATACAAACAAAGCAGTAACAAAAACAACAACAACAAAGATAACAAGAGCAAAAACAAAAGGTACAATAGTAAAGGAAGCATAACTGGCTAAAGAAATCGCTCCGAAAGCTGTACGAGAAATCCAGCACCACGCCATAGAGACAGCCGCGAGACTAGAACTGGAACCCAGGGCAACTTCACTCTTGTAGATGGAAAAGACCGCCCAAAGATAGAAGATGGCATGAAGCCAAGCCCAAAAAGGTGAAAGAGCTTCACCAAAGGGAGCAACCAAAGTTGCTTGAAAATCTTCCAAAGTAGTAAAGACTACATCAGGAAGAGAACCAATGCAGAAGGAGATAGTCCCAAAGCCACCAATCATACCCAATGATGACCAAAAAGCTAATCTACTGTTTCAAGACTAGTTTAGCCAAACATTTAACATCTTGAACCCAATGGATTGCACAAATAGGGAGAAAAAAAAACCAGAAAAGAAACAGAAAAAGGGGCAAAAACACTAAGAAAACTTCCCAAAAGAGAGAGAGGAACTTCACAAAGGAAGTGGAAACCTTCACCAAGGAAGGAAAAAGGGAAAGAGAGTTGTCAAGAAACCGAGAAGGAGAACTGTCGAAACAGAGGAAAGGAGGAGGAGGGGCGGTGCGTGTGAGGCGGCTAAGGCTTTAGGGCATCATCTCTTCTCTCTCTCTCTAGAATTTCTAGAGAGAGAAGCTGTCAAGTGGCCATGGTTGGTGTGTTACTTAATAGAAGAGTTATTGCAAACAACTTTAAATTTTACACATTTTCTCCTACGGTACAATATTTGTTACAATAGGTGCAATTTGTGTAATGCTTAGTAAGAACAGTTATTTTCTGAAATATCTTTTGTTATGAGTAGAAACAACAATTATTTGACGTACATAATGATCTTCTCCAACTGATAACAAGTCTTTTTTTTTTTTTTTTTTGGTACAATCTGATAACAAGTCTTTTGCTGTCCTTTTATAGCCTGTATCTAAAGCCTTTACTCAGTGAAGTGGGATAGTATATGGCTACTTTTTATTCAGTATTTTTTTTTTTTATGTTATTCTCTCTCGTAAAAATAAAATTCAGGATAATTTTTAAAAATTATTTTAAAATATTGAATCCCACTTCTATAAAAGAAAATAATACAAAAAAATGCTGATTTTCTGTCCTCTCTGATTCACAGCTGTGAGCTGATTTTCTGTCCTTTTTGATTCACAGCTGTTCCTTTTGATTCACAATTTGGGATAAATGCACGTGATTGTGCTACTTTAACAATTTGGGCTAATTAAAACGTGTGCTAGAAGGGGAAGCTCAAACTCCAAATTTTGACGCGTGTAAGGCTAGTAATTGCATGGTCATAGTCAGAATATGATGTGCTTTTAATTCACGAGCTCTACTATCCTCATTAACTTTTTAATATATTTTTTTACATCCAATTTTAAATATATGTATCTTATGTTATATAAGTGGTACATAAAAAAAGTAAAAAAAATTCAAATAGTAGAAAATACATGAACTTAAAACATACTACATCCGTCACATTTTATGTGTCCATCTTAGTGAATCCAACTATTTAAGGGGATAAAAAGAATCTACACCTAATTTTCACAATTGCGTGTAATCATTGTACTTTCTTTTTTTATTTTGTTTTAGTATTGATTACAAGGAAGGGTAGTTTGAAAAACTAAGTACAATTTGCATACTAATTTAAAAAAAATGAACAACAATTTTAAGACATCCCAAAAAAAAAAAACACCAAAAATAATACGGAGAGAGTCATATGTCAAAAAATATATAAAAAAAAATATACATACCTAATATTATTATTAATTGACGGACCATAAGAGGCAGGTGCTCGTGCTCTGCACAAAAGTATGTCACTGTGGGTTCACATCATAGTACACTCTGGGACCCAATCAACTGTTAGCCAAAAAAAAATGTAGCTTAAAGATTGTAGACCCCACCACAGAGGGCATCATCACTGCAAATGGCCTGAGGATATATAATTGTTAAAAGTCACTTAACAATCTACTTTCAGATTCAAATTTAAAAAGTGAAATATTATTTTATGGGAGAGTAGCGTTACACATACATTTTTTAAAATACTTTTTGACACTCAGTTTTAAATGTATGTATCATATATTGTGTAAGTGGTGTAAAAAAGTATAAAAAATTCAAACACAAGTTACATGTATTTAAAACCTAGTATGTCAAAAAGTGTTTCAAAAAAGGGCAATGCTAGGGGTACTAACAAAATCCACTAACACTTACTAACACACTCTATCTCTCTCCTAGTGGTACTGCGGGGTCCACTGCGGACCCCACAATGCCACTAGGAGAGAGATAGAGTGTGTTAGTAAGTGTTAGTGGATATTGTTAGTGCCCCAAATATAACTCTTCAAAAAATACGTACACCAAATATTTTGCCTTTATGTGATTGTTATTCGCACTTCATGCACTTCATGGAATGCATTGATTGAATAGTATTGCATGGTGTGCTAGTAGTACTTAAAAGTTCCAAAGACTAGTTGGAAGAACTGTATATTTTCACCCTTTTTTTCTTTGATGTAGAATACATTTTATACAGATTACATGACATGTACATCTAGACAATTACTTAAATCAAGCTCCTAGATTCAAGAGGATTACAATGAGTCAATGATTGATAGAGAGACTTTTTCCTAAAATGGGTGTGAACACAATTATTCCAATATTATTTCTTTATATGCCCCCGCAAGATTGGCGTTCCATCCGAATACCAATCTTGAACCGATGTCGAGTAAACAACTGTCGTGATAATGGTTTTGTCAGTGAGTCAGCTAGTTCGTCGGCAGTGTGAACATGATTAACACGAAGTTGTTTTTGAGAGACTTGATCACGAACAAAGTGAAAGTCAATGGTTATGTGCTTCATTCGGGAATGGAAGATCGGATTAGCACAAAGGTATGTAGCACCAACATTGTCACGATACATGGTCGGAGCAGATGATTGAGGAACATGAAGTTCACGGAGCAGTTTTGCACCCAGTTTATCGCACCAGTTATGGAGGTAACAGAACGGTATTCAGCCTCAATAGAAGATTGAGCAACTGTTTTCTGTTTCTTTGAACTCCAATTGATTGGATTAGCTCCAAGAAAGACAATGTAAGCGAAGGTAGAGGTTCGATCATCACGATTCCCAGCCCAGTCAGCATCAGTAAAGGCATGAAGATTTGGTGGAGAGGCCTTGGGAATCAATATACCATAGGTTAGAGTACCTTTCAAGTAGCGAAGTATCCACTTGACTGCAATCCACTGGTTTGATGATGGTTGATGCATGAACTGAGAAAGCCTGTTTACGTCAAATGATATGTTAGGTCGGGTGAGAGATAGGTACTGCAAGGCACCAAGGGTGGAACTTTAAAGTGTAGCATCTACTAGGGGTGAGCCATCATCAATCTTCAAAGGAGATAATAGGAACATAGGACTGGAAACTTCTTTGGCACCATCCATCTTAGTTTTGGCAAGTAAGTATGTACTTATGTTGGGACAGGAAGAGACCAGAAGAGGTAGCTATCGTCTCTACACCAAGAAAATAGTTTAGCTTACCAAGGTCATTGAGGGAGAAACGGCTGGAGAGGGCATTGATGAGTTGTTGGAGAAGGTGTGGCGAGTTCCCAGTAAGTATAATATTATCCACATATACGAGGAGAAAGAGATTGAATGGGCTACTGGTGAAGTATGAATGATGAGGAATCAAATTTGGAGTTGACAAATTTAAACCACAAGACTCTAGGTATTGTTTCAACTCTGTGCACCATGCCCATGGTGATTAATGAAGTCCGTAGATAGCTTTCTGAAGTTTGCATACATGTGTTGGAATTCAAAATTAATGAACCTGGGAGGTTACTGCATATAACATTATCAGTGAGAGTGCCCTGCAGAAAAGCATTGTTAACATCAAGTTGCCTCAACAACTAGCCATAGGAAATAGCAATAGTGAGGACAATCCGAATGGTGGTTGGTTTCACAACCGGGTTGAAAGTATTAGTGAAGTGTATGCTAGGTCATTGGTGAAAACCCTTAGCTACCAACCGGGCTTTATGCAGTGCTATAAAACCATCGGTATTTCATTTGATACAGAAAATCCATTTACACCCAACAATGTCTTGTGAGGAACTAGTCGAAACTAAGTCCTAAGTGTTATTGCGTTACTAATGCATCAAATTCTTCACATATTGTTTTACGCCATTGTGGAAAGTGTTGAGCTTGAGTAAGCGTTAAGGGTTCGGTGGTTTCAGAAACAGGGTGGGAGGTGGCAAGGAATAGCTTTTTTGGTTTAAAAATTCCTAGTTTGGCTTGGGTAAGCATTGGATGGCTAGGGATTTAAGGTGGGGGTGGGGGTGGGGGTGGGGGTGGGGATGGAGATGGTGGAGAGGGAGAAGGAGAATGGACATGTGAGTGTGCTGGTGCGGAGACACCACTTGTGTCGTGGTCGGATGTGGACATAAAAGGATTCAACGCATGTGCATGGGAAGATGAGCCATTATTAAGTAAGACATGGGGAGAAAGAATTGACTCAGCGAGAGAAGCATAGGAGCAATTAATGTTAATGAATTTTCAACTTGATTTGTTGCTTGATTCATGGAAGTGATTGGAACCGGGAAATGGGGAACATCATATGTGCTCCAAGAGAAAATAACAGCCTCTGTAACTCGTTGTTCAAAGGGTGCACTGGTTTTAAAAGGAAAGTAATTTTCTATAAATTGGACATGTCTAGAGATGAATAATTTTTCGGATAAGGGGCCAAAGCATTTGTAATCATTTGGTCAATTGAGTATCTGAAAGAGACACATGGTCTGGATTTTGGCTCTAATTTATTCGAGGAGTATGGGCGCAACCAAGGATAACAATGGCATCCGAAAATTTTAATTTATGATAATTTCCACTTTTTCCAAATAACTTCTCAAACAGACTCTGAAGACTCAAGATTGGGATGGGGAGGCGATTAATTAAATGGATTGCCATTTGAAAGGCGGTGAACCAAAAATGAAGTAGGTTTGATGCTTGGTGGAATAGTGTGAGATCAGTTTCCACGATGTGACGTTGCCTTTTCTCCACTATTGCAACAAATTTAGGAGTGAGGGGAGGACTCTTGAGATGTTGGATTCCATGTTTGTGAAGTGTAGGGGCTAACCCAAGATATTCGCCACCTCCATCCGAGTATACTGTTAAAATTAAGGCTTGAAAGTATGTTTCAACAACCTATTTGAATTTTTTAAAGATAACATTAAACTCTGATTTTTGCTTCATCAAGTAAAGCCAGGAATACTTGGTAAAATAGTCAACAAATACAACATAATATCAGAAATTGTCAAATGAGGTAATAGGTGCAGGTCCCCATATATCAAAATAAATTATTTCAAGAGGTTTATTACATGAATTTGTTGAAACAACAAATGGGAGTCAATGATTCTTACTAAATAAGCAAGAATCACAAAAATGAAATTCAATCACAGAAACAGGATGGAATTGTTTAGACATAGTAGACTTGAGAATTTTAGCATTTGGGTGGCCAAGACGTTGATGTCATTGGTCCATGGATGCTTTGGTGGAGACGAGGGCGTGTGTCATGCCCCGGAGTAGCAAAAATTAGAGAAAAACAAAATTTTCCTTTTCAAATTCATGAGCTATGACTAGCTACATAAGATTGATATGTCCTTGCAAGTATTCTAACATGGTTATAATATAAGAAGAAATGATAAAATGTCTAATGGTATTCATGGGGGAACTTTAAGTGTTTGCTGCTAGGCTATAACAACAGTTCTAAATGAAAACCACAGAAATATAAGTTTGGGCGATCAACGCCACTCAAGTTATTACAATAGACAAAAGATAGTTCTAAAAGGAAGTCCTAATATGATAAATAGACTAGATTCTTCTGTTCAGCTGGCATATCCATGCCCTTCATTAGTGTACTCTTTTGAATAGTCTTGCTCAGGGTAACCTTCCTGATACTCCCCCTCTTGAGGATCCAGATACTCTTCTTCATAGTTACCTGAATGGGCTTCTTCATTATAACCTAGACGTAATATGTCTAGGGTAATAGAGCCATTAGCTTTTGAGGATAAGTGAGTTTGTCTAACCGGTCACTCCTAATACAAGGAATAATATACAAGTGCAACAAATATCTTGAACTAAACATTTGATAAGTATATAATATGATAGTATGAGTGAGATAGTGACAACACAATGCAGTATCGATATATTCGACTTTGCCTATACACCATCACTGACTCATATGACCTGTTACATTACTAGTGTAACGCCGTTAGCTTAGAGTGGAATGATCACGTTGCTATCGTCACCTAGCAGGGCCCAATAGTAGTTTTGGTTTAAAAGGTTGTAATCATTTTACTCTTAGGTCCTCGTGACCTTGTCTGAAAATAGAATAGTTACAGTACTATCACCGCCTAACAGGGCCCAATAGCATTAACATTTGGTAACTATTGAATTCAAGACATAGATGGATATTTTGCTATCATCGCCTAATAGGGTCCAATAGCGTATAAACATCAACTCATGATTAACTCCATTAATTCAAATGGGTAGTTTTGCTATCGACACCTAACAGGGCCCAATAGCATTTATCGTTATTCCATTGATTGGACTGTACTACTCGGACATCCACGGTCCACACAAACATGTGTGATAATATAATTAGGTTAGTCTCCTCGACTAACTATGCAGACGTTAACTTTGACATCATGACTCGACTACGTTCATATGAGTGTTCATGTGAGTATATGATATATAACGTAACAAGCATGAATCTTAACAACAATTATTAATTATGCATGTGTTTTCATATAAACAGTTAATCTTGACTTACGCACATATAATACTCATCAAATATGTCCACACAGTAGATACGAGATATTTATATAATACACAAGGATTATTTCTATAATATACTAAGTGAGTTAGGGCGGCTCACCTCGATGCGAGTTTGCGAATACAAGTATTGCTTCGGTCCCTACAATTCATACCAATACATAGAATGGCGATTAACATGAATACTAGTAATAGGGGTGACACGATAATTTTTTTTCTGTGTGCGCTTGTGTGCTATACCCAAGTGTAGGTAATTGTGCAAGTAGTAATCTGGTAAAGTCCAGGTCGATCCCACAGGGAAGATGTTAAACTAAATACCTAGATTAATCTCTAACAGGAAAATAAAAATCAATATTTAAAAGGGTGCAGAACACAAAGTTCCACAGTTTATCAATCTACTAAAGATAAAGCAATAAAACTAAATTAAACTAATGACTAACTAATCAATTAAAGCGATATTTTAAAACGTGTTTTTCTTAATGTAAAGGAAATGTTGGGATTTACACAAATCCACCGCAACCTAGCCATCTACCATGCAATTACGTTAAAACTCAATGGAGCACATCTTCTACAGTATTCCGTATTTCTATTAGGATAAAGAATCCATAGCCCTTTCATGACCGGGACTATGTCATCACAATTAGGTTTGAAACACATGAAAGCGGTTTAAAACAATAGTTAAGACTCGCACCTACAATGGTTTTAGCATTGAGGGTGGTTTGCAAAATGTATTGAAGAAAAATGCCTTAAGGCTTTAAGTTTAAAGACTGTTTCGACAAACTGAGCGTTTGGGGACAGTTTGATAACAAATCTGTAAAGCAGAAAGTCTGGAAATACTGCATAGAATGTTCTCAAGAATCAGAGAGTTCGATCGATCGACGCGCTTTCGATCGATCGAACATCTTCATCTCTCGATCGATCGCAATGTCTTCGATCGCTCGACAATGTCTTTGGTCCGATTGATCGAACTAACTTCGATCGATCGAACACAGGAATTATACTGCTGCATGGCAGAGGCTTAAGATCACGGTTTCATCGTGATCTCCCAACCTGGGGAGTACTCAGACATAGTTTGGAGTATCACAGAGTCGTTTTTAATATAAAGATCCATTAAAGTCTTGTTTGGTTGTATTTTAAACATGAAAACTAATGGTGTAAACTTATCTAACATGCAAAACTACTAGTTTAATAGATTGAACTATAATAAACTACGAGAAGAATATAAGTAAAGCAATACGAAGTAACCTGGAAAGATGAACTTGTATTAAACTACGAGAAATCAAGCCAAACAATACCAATCTTTGATAAAAACCTACAAAACAAGAAGAAACTCTCTTCTCCCTATATGAAACTGATAAAAAGTAAGAGTAGGCGTCCTCTAAGACGTATACAATACGACTATATATACAATAACCTAATGCTAGGGTTAAAACTCTGTTTCTGCTACGTGCGCGTTATTTCTGATACAAGCCATGTTCGATCGATCGAACACCTCTCGATCGATTGAACTTCTGGGATCTTCGAGCGCTTGAGATGAATTCGATCGATCGAAACCTTGATTGCTCGAGACTTCCTCGATCGCTCGAAACCTCCTTTTTATGATTGAGTTGTCTTCATTAAAACCAAGCACTTCCTTTTATCATGCTCATCCAATTCTTCACACAG
Organism: Hydrangea macrophylla; assembly: GCA_033977485.1. Lineage (NCBI taxonomy): Eukaryota > Viridiplantae > Streptophyta > Magnoliopsida > Cornales > Hydrangeaceae > Hydrangea > Hydrangea macrophylla. Next base: position 67,545,007 of record CM066988.1, read on the forward strand.
CAATAGTAATCTGCACAAATAACCACTAAAACAATACCACTTATCATAGTTTAATCAAATTATGTACAAAATGGTATTGCAATTCAAATTGCGGATAAACAAAGGAATTGTAGACTAATTTAGTGTATTTTCTTCTTTTAGCGCGGCTGTATTTTACAAATACCCCCGCTTGTCAAGGGGCATAATGGTAATTGTGTCGGATAGGTTCCTAAATCTCAACATGATGATCCTGACATTATTCTGAGTCTAACGCTATTGACTAGATTCAAATCGGAGTCCGTCATATAAAATGTTGGGTTTCCTATACCAGTCATATAAATGGTTGGGATTTCCTATACCAGTGTAGACCCTAAGAGTAAGCTATATTTTTTACTAAGTCAGAAATTCACTAAACTTAGAAAAAATAGATCTACACATCATATTAGGAATTTACGAACTGATCGCGTATTTTCTGAGTTACAGTTTATTTATTATGAATTATCGAAGTCCTAATTACATAATTATAGTCTACAAAGTTCTATAGTTATAAAAAATATTTTAGAAGGACAGCTAGTCCTTAAAAATATTTTAATTAAATACTGGGCCTTAAAATAGGCTAGTGACATTTTTCTCAAAATTTTTGGAACTCGTTTGGTATTTTAAATGAATTCAAAGATAAACAAGTGAGTCCTTATAATTAAATACAATCCTAAAGTTTGTGTTTTATAAATTTATAAAACATGGTCATTAGACCTTGGGATAGACAACATAATTTTCTACATTTTAAAAATGGCCATTAGGTATTTAATACCTAATTATTACAATTAAAAAAAATTAATTCTTATTATTTATTTTTCCTAAATAAATAATAAGTATAATATATAATAAATATAACATAATAATAGGATATAAGAATATTATTTAAAATCATGTTTCAGAATATTTAAAACTTAACTTTGTCATTTAAAACTATTCTTAAATAATTTAAACCATTTACACAATAACATATATGTATTTATTAAAGTTAAACTAATAATTATTGTTTAATTAAAACTAAGTAACAATCAATATAACATATAAAAATTATAATTTCAGAATATGAGAATGTTAAGTTACAATATTTTCGAATTTAAAATATTACTAAAACTAATTTAACATAATTTAAAACAATTAATAATCATATTAAACCTATTTATATATAAAACAGATTAATAAAAACTAATCAAAATTTATTACAGATTCACGGGTTACCTGAACCGACCCGATCCAAAACGGGCTATCCGTTTATAGACTCAAGAGAATCCAAGTTTAAAAGTTTGTGGGTCAAATTATCCCAACCCAAAAGTAAACGGGTTAACCGTATATACTAAGGAATTAACCGGACCCATTTACCCAGATCTGGATCCATATCCGAGTCCATACCCTGACCCGACCTTGCTGTTAACGAATTTGGTATGATCCAGGATGAAACGGCGACGTTTAAATAAGTGACGACCCAACCCGAATTTATTAATATAGGTAGACGATATAACCCTTTTCAAAATGGGTTTGTACAAGCATTAAGGCGCGGGGTAAAAGAATTTAAAGCTCTAGGAGCTCCGATCATCTTCTCCCTCAACTGGTCTGCCGCCGGCGAGCCCGTTCTCTTCGGGAAATCTTCCCAAGCTCATTTCTCCATCATTTTTCCATAGAAATGGATGAGACCAACGCTAAACTCTTCGTCTCTCTCTCCTCTACGCATCCATGGGTATAAGGAGGTCTAGTTATCTCGTTTAGGGCTAGCCAGGGGATTATCCTTTTTGGTTTTCTTGAGGATAATGCCTTGCATGGTTGGCCAAACGTGGTCTAAACCAAAACTGTTCTTAGGGGGTGTGTCAGGACAATAAGGGTATGTTTGGTATACTTTTCATGAGCTTCGGTTGTGGTTTGAAATAATGAAGCTCTAAGGAGCTTTAATAGTGGTCTCGATTAGACCAGGGCCAAAGGCTCTATTTGGTTCATGCATGGGGATTCGAGTGTGTACGTGTGAGGTGTATAATAGCTATGAAATAAATAGACAGGGGTAGGGGTTATACCTTAGTCTCAGGTTCACTTTCTTTCTCTTTGGTTGCTTCTTCTTCTCTACTTCTTTCTGTGAGTCTGTATAGCTTGAGGATGTATGTATGGAAAGCAGAAGACAGAGGGGGTGTGTGAGGGTTTGCTTTTGCTCCCTTTTCCTTCTCTCAGTGGTTCTCTCTCTCTCTCTCTCTCTCTCTCTCTCCATGGTCCCTTATACACACACACATACACACACACATATATGAATACACATAGATAATTTAAATGCACACATACACATACAGATTTTCAAATCTATACTGACTAGATAGAGGGGATTTGAGAGAGGTTGACTGAGGGGGATGTGAGCTGGCGGTTTGGGGGTGTTGGTTAAAATTCGGCGATTTGGGGGTGGTGGTGAGTGACCAAGAGGTTTAAGGGAGTGTTTGCATAGTGGTTATAAGGGGGAGTGTACTTAGTGTACTTGCCTCATTAAGTCTGTGGGACTTTGTGTTGTATAGTCCATGTTTGGTACATATTCTATAGGATTGTGTGTCAATGTCAGTCTGGGTCCGTAACTTACAGTCTAAGTTAATAAATTCATAAATACAAAATATCTATATAGGACATTGGAAATACGGAATAAAATACAAAAGCTCATTGACATGAAAGAGATTGTGTGCACTCTTATGAGTACGTCCAAGTATAGACGATCGCGTCAAGTAAAACTGGTAAGACCAAGTTGTATCCCAAGGAACAGAAGTTAAGAATATAATATTCTAGATTGAGACCTAAGGAAAATAAAAAAGATGATTTCTTGAAGATGGAGAATCTAACGATCCTACTGTATTTAGAACTTAACTAAAATAATTAAAATGGAGAGATGTCTAAATTAATCAGGGATAGGAGATGTGATTCGAAGCTATATATGAAAAGGTGTTGGGAACATGTGAATCCACATTGTGCCAACCACTACCATGTTTTAGCATTGACGTATAACTGGGGCTTCACCTTTCTAGTTCTCCTTATTTCAAAAATTATTAAGTTAAGAAACCTAGACATTAGTTATGTGAATTTACATTACTAGTGGTTGAATTACTTTACTTACTATGAAAAACTAAAATAATAACCATTTAAAACTATGAACTATAATAAACAAATCAAGTATAGGATATTCAATGTGTTCATCATATATGTTCATTGAATTAATTGGCTTAAGGGCTTACATTTCAAAATCTGTTTGCAATTTGAATTTGAAAAGATCAATTTGGGTTAAGTTTCTGAAACAAAAGTTACTAGAATACTATAAAGCTTCTGCCCAAGACATGTGCCTACCAATCGATTGTCATAGACATCAATCTATTGGAATAGGATGTCTCCCAATCGATTGCCATAGGATACCAATCGATTGGCTTTGGATCTATGGCAATCAATTGGGTTCTGTGTCAAATTGATTGCCACTGAGTTTCATACAGATTCATTACAGTTGTCACGCCCCGACGTAGCATAATACAGGAAAGCATTTAATTTCCTTTATGGACTCGTAGGTCGTGACAAGTGAGTATGACCAATTGTCCCTGCAATAAATAACTTAATAACATTTCTAAAGGAAAATGATACTAATAAACATAAGCTCCGAAATTAAAACTTACAAAACTGTTACATAAGTCCAGGTCTTAGGCACAAACGCCCTTATTCAAATCTATCATAAAGTCTATTACAACTCCAAAATAAAAGACATAAGAAATATATAAAGCAGCCTCCTGGAAAGTCCCCCTGCCTCTAACTAGCATAGTCGAAATACCCTGGCTGCTCCTGACCCTGAAAATCTGGACATAGAGTCCAGGACGCATCAATACCATCAGCTTATGAAAGCTGGTGAGAAAAATAAACAAGTACTCGCAATGTATATATAAGCATATATAACCACAGTGTAATATAAACTGATAGAACAATAGATTCAAGGTTCCAATTCCAACATAAGTCACGGGGGAATAGAGTAAGCAATAAATATGCGACCGTGTCGGAACAATGTAACATCTCATCTTTCTGACTCTTTTCCCTCAACAAACTCGACTCAACCAAACCACTACCTCAGATACCAGGAATAATATCTGATCGATATTCAAACCGCACACCATACCATCGCTTCGGATACCAGGAATAATATCCGATCGATATCCGAAATGCGCGCCATAGATACCAGGAATAATATCCGATCGATATCTAAGTTGTACACAACACTGTCGCCTCCAATACCAGGAATAATATCCGATCGATATTGAGTTCGCACACCACGCTATCGCCTCAGATACCAGGAATAATATCCGATCGATATCTGGGTCGATCACAACCAACCATCGCTTCGGATAGCAGGAATAATATCTGATCGATATCCGAAATGCGCGCCTTAGATACCAGGAATAATATCCGATCAATATTGAGGTCGCACACCAGACCGCCACTCTTTACTCTTTTTACGCTTTCTCACACACATGTATGTCGACACAACCTCAACCCTAATATGTATGTCAATGTTCACAATTTGTAGTAACAATTATTAATCTCAAAGTTGGATATTCGGCCAACATAGATCTCGGCCATAATCGTTCTTATAAGTCAAATTCCTAACAGTGAGCCTTTAAAAATAGTATATCTGTCAAACAGTTCCTTAAAACTTCCCAAAACATTTTCCAGACGGTCCCTGATACAAAAGTGAACAAACTGTCAAAACTACCTCGTCGCGCGAGCTGTCCGCTCGAGCGGGCCGTGCGCGCGATTAGGCCATTTTCGTAAAATCTTTTAAAATTTTCTTTCTGCCCAAAACAACGCAGGTCGCACGAGCGGGGTCGCGCGCGCGAGTTATTGCAGAACCTAATCTTCTTCATTTTTCCCCTGTTTTTAATTTTCCAAACTGTTACATACCCATTTTCAAATTCTGTTTCAACCACATCATGCCATATATGGATTTCTCTTATTTTCCGCTTAGATTACGAATATGTGATCAATTTAAACTAATACGGATTGTATCTCCCGATTTTTGCGATTAAAGTTAGAGTGACAAAACTTTAAATCAACGATACGTCACTATATGAATGAATTAACCCGTAGGATTTGAACTGTAGCTTATTGGGACTAAGATCTCTCATTCTCAATTCACGGATTTCATTTTGGTTAAGTTTCATAAAACTCCAACTTTCAAGCTTTAATGGTGTATCTATTTATACACACATATATACATATATATAAACTGAAATACACTTATATAAACATGGTGAGTGAGTTTAAATTACTCACTGAGGGCAAATATACAGAGAATTTGAGACCGAGAATTTCCGCCGTCGATTTTGTCGTTCGAATTCTCCTCCGTTCTTGATCTTGATATATATAGCTATATATCTATGTATGTGTATGTAAGTGTGTGTATGTATATAATATATAATATGTGTGTGGGTTGTTTGTTCCTTGAGAGAACAATAGAAAAAGGAGAGAAATTGAGAGAATTTGAGAATCACAGAGAGTTGAGAGATGAGAGACTGTGAGAGTGAGAGATACGCACACATATATATACTGTGCCCAAATTTCGGCTCCAAGCAAGGGAAGGATTTCGCCCGATGTGGTTGAGCTCAAGTGCTCCCACACCCAAAACGCGGTATAAAAGCAGATTAAAACATAAAACTGGTATTTTAGGGTTGAAATAAAAATAATGAAAACCATATTAATGTAGGAATTAAATCCCGGGTTGTACAAAAGTATAGATATAGTTTTCAAATCCTAATAAAGTAATTTTCTATATTTATAAAAATTACGGTTTGACCCCAAACAAATATTTATAAATAGAATTAAAATGAAACACTTATTTATTAATGAAAAAAAAATTACAGGGTGTTACAACAGTGGCTTGGTAACAATGTTTTATCACATTGTTCCCAACCACGGGTCTAAGCTAGCATTATTCTAGATGCAGAAACATAAATAAACTAAGACATGCTTACAAAATAAGATCTAAACATGAGATTGAGCATGAAATTTAGGATTATAATCGAAATCTAAACAAAAGACTAACAAACTCAGAAAAGTAATTTGAAATAAACAAAACCAGTATGAAGTCACTAACACTGATTACAGAACTTGAAAACTTCTATTAGTTTGACAAAAATCTAGTATAAACCCACAAAACCATACAAGAATGAGCCAACCCCTCACTCCTCTTACTCTCCTCTATTTATACTACAATATCCATGAGCTAGGGATGTCCAGGTTCATTCAATAATGGATGGTTGTCGCACAAAAGAGGGATTGCTGAGGTCTTGCACCATTAAAGAGGTTTGACTGCACAATCCAGACTAATCGATTGGCTCTGAAAGCAATTGATTGGTATTCGTGTCAATTGATTGCTTATGAATGGAAATTGATTGGTTCTGAAAAGATGACAATTGATTGCCAATAGATGGTAATCGATTGGGACTTAAATTTGAACTTTGATATGTCCTCTTTGTTTCTTTACTATCCCTTTTCACATGTTATTAATTCAGTTTCTAAAACCTGCATAAAACATGCTAGACATAACAACATACCAAGGAAATATATCATTGTGTACAGATAAAGATTAACGCACAAAAGCAAGTAAAACTAGAGACATAGGGCTAGGATTGATCAATTCTATTCTTTATCGAGCTAGTATTCTTACAAAAACCAGCGCTCATCACAACCCCCAACTAGCACATTGCTAGTCTCTAGTAATAAAGCGGAATTATAACAAGCCAAGACACGCAATCAACCAATGTTACAGTTTTATTAAACTTAAATAAAAGAAAAATCCTAACTCACTATCACATGAATCGTAGCTACATTTAGCGTAGGTTATCCCTAGTGGACGAGTTATGTCTCGTGAGGGTTTACAATGAATGTACCCACAAATTCCATGTGTTAAGCTTTCTAAACTTACCAATAAATCTCATTCTCTCCTAAGTGCTAAAAATCATGCTCAACAAAAACATTACTTCCTTTATCACGCTATGGAAGTAAACAATATGTTACAAAGTAGTCATTCTAGTCAAAATACATCCATAGCCTTCATATATATATCCTTGAATGTGTGTGTGGAGTTAACAACTACAATCGAAATCTTCATCTCAGAGACATGTGGATTGATCATGTTCAAGATTTTATAGTTTCAACTCAAATCTTACACGGTTTACGCTCAAAAATAGAAACACTCAGAAACTTGCGTAAAAAGATGTGCACTCATAGTATGAAGCTCAAATGAGCAAATGTAAAGGCAATCAAACATGCTTTCATACTAGACACTGAAAAATGCTTATTTTGAAGTGTAGGAGTATCATGAAAGGAACACTATTCACTACAAGAGCAATCTACCACGGAGAACTCATTCCTGACTCAAAATTTAATTAAAGTTATCTAGACTCTTTAGGACTTGTGAAAGAAATAGGCAAAGAAGTTCGGATGATGAGATGGGTTTCCGAGTTCAAACATGTGGCTGGGTATTTTTCATATTCAGCTCTACTCTTTTCTTTTACCCAATCCTCCAATAATTTTTTCAACCCTCCAATTCTCTTCTTTTTCTCTTTTCTTTTGCTCATTTCTTTTTATATAGCTTTTCTTTTCTTTTCTTTTCTTTTCTTCTTTTTCATTTAACTCTTTTACTTCTTCTTTTCCTCCTTTAGTAGCCAACACAAGCCAATCACATGCTTAAGCTCTACATCGATATACGATTTTAGGTAAAAGCATTGAGTTATGATAGGTAAGTCAGAATTGTACTTGTTCAGGTAGTGAAGTGAGCTATCGATGGCCTCAATCATTTTCTTCACACATTAGTTCATATTTCGAGTAATTCTCGAGTTCTTAAATTAGTAGATCCTGAACATTCTCCTGTAGCGACTAGCCAAATAAAACAAGAATGAGACTCTTGACGAGATATTAGTGTTTTCAAAGAATGACACAAGTTTATGTAATTAACCCTCAGAATTAAAGAATGGCTCAAAACTCACTAGGGTTTAAAGTTTCCACTATAAGTCCAATCACATGACAGTCATATTTCACTCTAATCAAAGATTTTTAGCTCAGCTGTCAACTCGTTCAAATATTTTTAGGATATATTCATGCTATGGATATATAACTAGATTGGCGACATAGTAACATGTAATCGAGATCCATAACACGACAAGAAAAATATGAATGCGTTATTGCATAGTAATTATCTCTGAGGAATGAGATTTATGAAAGTCATAAGTTTAACGAACAATTTTTTTTTAGAATTTTCAATTTTTCTTAAAATCAAACCAAAACACACCAAACAAACTCAAGTGAATGTTATGAAACTTAACAGATGTACATATTCAGTTCAAAGTAAACAGGTGCGTATCTACCCCTACCCCCAACTGAAATAAACATTGTTCCCAATGGAAGTATTTCTAGACAACGAAAGGTAGATATCACCTGAGAATACAGTGTAGCTCACCAATAAGAATTCACCTATTAACATACAATAATCTCCAACAACACACCAAGATCAAGAATTGTATGGATAACAACAGAGAATATAGTCAATTAAAAACATGATCCATGAGCAAAAAGTACTATCTGTATTGAAATGTCCAAAAATCATAAAAAGTCCACATACAGATGTCTACCAATCCAAAATATCTCCAAATCCAATAATATAAAACAAAAGAGAGAGAGAGAGAAATCAAGGTACAACAAATATAAAAGCACACTCTCTTATTCTCCAAAATAGTTCCTAGAGCTCAGCAGATGAAGGATCACCAGAGGCCTGAGGCGCAAGATCTAAACCAGGATCTGCGACCTCACTACCACCCTCAGTAGCTGTCATAGTCTGGACAACTGTCGGTTCACTCTTAGCCTGTGTAGGAGCACTAGTTGGAGGTTGTTGCATCTCGGGAATGCTGACCTCTAGTGGTGCTAATGAGGAGGCATGGTCTGTAGACAGAGTAATCTGTGGGGACAATGCTGATTTGGAACACAAAGATTGATCCATACATAACAGAATCAAAATCTGCTCGACGAAACCTGTAAGTTGCCTAATCTATGTCATCGTGTGAGCTCAAGCTTCATCAACTCCTACTGAGCAGCTAACTAACGCACTATACCCTCGAGTTGTACCCGCACATCCCTCTCACTAATCAGAATATCATAAACTGCTTGGAGAGTCGCGGGGCCTGTCGTCTCCTGTTTTCTGAACTTAAATCCCTCGGCCTCAGTAGGCATCCCTGGGGCTACATTAGGAGGATGCTCAGGGTTGTCCTCTATCATAACTGTATCCTAACCCTCCGTCGGTGGCGTCCTTGGGTCAGTTTATTCATCAGACTCCTCCCCACTCTTTCTCTTCTTTCCTTCACCCTTCTTCTTACCAATTCCTTTCTCCTACCTTCCCTTTTCCTTTATCAAGGGCCTTAAACTGTCCGTCTGATCTTTTTGCTATAGCCTCACAGAAAATACCAATCTTCAGCCCTTTAAGCAAAAGATCGACAGGGACTGATAGGATGCCCACCTCTGCACAAACTCGATGAATGACCCATGCACCTTTGAGGTGCTGGGTATGCCCTAAGTGTCGCGTGTAGTCGAATAAGAAATCCAAAAAGAGGCAAGGAAGACATACTGGTTTCTTTGTACCAATTGCAAACAAGAGTTGCGCTTACCACCCAGCCAGCTCTTTTTTATAAGTCATCAGAAGGATACAACCCACTATGGCAAGTGAAGAAGATGGTAGGCAGAAGTTAGATTATGATCCCAGAATGTCCCTTCCCCGTTCTACTTTTACTCTTTACCTCCTAAAATCTCTATGGCGACTACGACAAAGGATGGGAAAGGTTGATCGATATGGACTGGGAATAGATGCTCGGGGACTTCAGCAACCCCAATGGTTATCATTACTATCGCTGGGTTGAAAAGAACCTCCCGCCCATGGATACAAGATGAAAAGGTATATGGTGCTCCCGGAACTCTAACTATACTTGAAGTTGCCTGGATCCAATGAGCGTTAACCTTTTTGCCGGCTGTGAGGACTGGGATCCAATCTAGATAAGCACGGAGCTGCGAGAGGTAGAAAAGAATCTTTCCATCGCTCTAGAGGTTCTCAAATTGTCGCTCGACCATCACCTCCTGGGTTCGGAAATATTTTCAGAACCAGGTGTTTTCCTTGTTGTTATGGAACCCGTGGACGAGGGAGGGTATAGACACCCCATTTTGTTGGCTATCAGATTTAGGAGACCCATAGCTTGGTGGTTCACAATGATCGAAAAAGACTAAAAAAGACTCGTGGAAGTTAGTTCTATTTCTCAAAATGCTCCGAATGACCAAAATGCCCCTAAAAGCCCGAAAACTCCCATATTTGGACCAAAAGTTCTGGAAACATGTTATGCCATAAGAAAATGTGTTTTTAAGTAAAATCAGATGAAATCGTCAGCTCCCAGAGACCCCCGGAAGTCCCGGAAGTTCCCGAAAAATCCCCGTTGACCGGTTTGACCAGGATTTAACCGATATCATCCGAATTCGCCAAAACAAAATTCCAAGATCATTCCAGATCATGTGAAAAGTACTAAAATGAGTTTTTAAAAAAAAAATCAGACAAAAATGTCAGCTCCTGAGAGCTCCCAGATGTTCCCAGAACTTTCTGAAGATCCCAGGTTTGATCGATTTGACCTAAAAGTTGACTTCAAAACTAGATCACCATAACAATATTCAAACATTTTTCATGGATACTAGAGGTCAATAGCTTTCTAACGGTATATCGTTAATAATTTCTGGATTTAAAATGGATTTATTATGAATTTCCGACGGTGAAAAAGGCGAGTAAATTGGATTTTATCATGAATACCGTAAAAATTTTCAAAATAACCTAACTCTGAAACATTTTATATATAAAGTAGACTTCAATACCTTTCCAACGGTATATCACAAGCTCAGTTTGGAGTTCGTACGCATTTTTTGTGAATTTAGGACGAAATAGGACCTTTTCACGAATACCAGAACCTCTGGGGGCCTAAATACAATTTTTTGGGCATCTGTGGAGCAGTGCCACGGAGGCACTGGGCCACTGCCGCAGTAGCACATGGCCAGTGCCGCGGTGGCACTCAACCCTCACAGAGTCCATTTTTGTAATTTATTTGGGGGTCCAATTTTATTAATTAAAAACCAAAACGATGTAGTTTTTTTGTTCATAGATGTTTGGGACCAATGTGAGCACTTTCTAAATCCCAAAAGCTCCCCAAATTGGCCTATATAAACCCCCCAGTGCTCTTCATTTAGGGGGGGGCAAGTGCAAAACTTGAGAAAGTTTTAGAGAGAAAGAGAGATAGAGATAGGTTTAGAAGAGAGAAAGGAAGCTTCTCCCACTGATTTTCTATAGAAAGTGAGTTCTAAACTCAAGTTCTTCCATCATCCTTTTATATACTTCATCATCAATACACCCAACCACCATTTCTCTAAGTATTCATGAGTTAGGGAGCTACTTCCATGTCCAAATGTCAATAACTATGAGTGAAACACCAAGCTACAAGTTCAAAATCACAATGATTATCATCTATTGATTGTTATTTACTTGCTTGTTCATATTATGTTCATCTCTTCTTAATCTCATTTCTTTTTTTTTTTCTTTATTTACTTACTTGCTCTTCATCATCTAAATGATGACATGAAGTTTGAGGTGAGTTAATCCTTATGGATAGTAGCTCTTGACCTCAAAAACATGTTTAATAGATGATGATTATAACTTCAATACCTCCAAGGTATCCTTGAAGTTATGTTCAAAATAAAAATGAATCTCTCCAATAATATTGGAGGTTCTTGATGATGAGTTTGATGTTGATATTCCAAGAGGTCATAATCTCTATTTGATGTTGAAAATATACTTTCAAAACCTCTATTTCAAAACCCCTCGCAAACCCTCTCATTTTGATCTCAAGAAAGAAAAGTCAAGTTCTTCTCAAAATCTTTAAAACAGTGAGTCAAAACAAAGAATGATCTGAGCTCAAAGATTTCTCTAGAACTCAATACTCAATGTATGGATGCAAGACCACTTGGAAAGTCTTCCTAACTCATTAGGGAACACCCATGATTTTTGGTTTGACTTGGAGATACATGGAAGGATCCCATTTTTGTCCAAACATTCTCTCCAGATATTCTGCCTTTGCTATCTCAGCAGCTTGGTTGACTTTCAACTTGTCTTACAGAAAACTTTTCCAAAAGGTGTGGTCCCAACTCATTTTTCCCTTGAACTTCAGTGTTTTAGGGAACTTTGTATACAAAATGGGCCTCTAGATCAGTTTTTTTCATTTTCTAAAATGTTTTGACATTTCATTTAACAGTATGAACTCTATTTCTGAGTAACCTCTATTGTTCATATGATTTCTCTCAATCTGTAATAGTTATTACATATTGGATTTTTGGATTGTGTTCTAGACACAATAAGAAAGATCTCCATAAAAAATCATGCATTGAAAACATTCCTAACTCCTCCTTTCAATTTCCAAAAGATTATGTTACTGTTCTGTCCACTATTCACAGCAAGCATACTTTTACTTCCATCATTTGATTTGATGCTTACATGCATTCCAAATTAGCTCATGTTATAGGAAGTAGTTCATACTATATTTGTACATATGCCATGATGATTTCCTTCATTTATTCATATACATTCTAGACTTCTAAGTCATTCTAGGAATCCATGAACACAAAACACATTAAAACCTTGGCACATTCTAGATACATACATTGCATCCATGCAAATATTTGGTGTATTTGTGAATCCTAATCTAAGAAGATTATAAGGAATGAACTTGATCATACGTTCATGTTTCCCCTCGATCTAATCGTTCTTTCTCATCCATCCCGGGGATTGAGAGGTCTTCTTTTTCTGAAAGATTAGCATGTATCATTCCAGCTTGCTAAGCATACTTTGATCCTTTTTGATTTATTTGTTTCAAGAACAATTCATGTCCCCTTTAGATTAGGGACACTTAATTACTTGATATGTGATGAGACGATTTTTCCTAGGTTTATTTCTGTGTTCTTTCACTTTTGCATCATGTGATATTTGGCTTAGATCTTGTGAATGATATCTTATCTTTTGATCTTCCATTTCAAAATTCTTGTGTGATGTAATATACTATCATAGTATTAATTGTCGAACCAAACATAGTAAAAGATGATTATTTGGATGCTAATTGAGGTCCGTCGAGAAACGGGCCGAGTTGAGGGTATTTTAGTCGCGACAAAAGCTCCTTCCCCCCTCGTACCAAAATCCCGAGCCAAGTTCTTTGGTTATGAAAGGCCGGTGCCCTTTATCAATTTGGGTGAGTCAAAATTAGGTTTCTTGGTTCCTTAAAGACCAAGTGGCGACTCTGTATTTGTTTTCAATAGACCCTTTCAAAACAATCTCAAACCAAAACAAAAATAGTGGACGACCGATTCTGCGTGTCCCCAATTTGGCGACTCTGCCGGGGATTTTTTTTATTTTCAAAACAAAAATAATATAGAGGTTTGACTCATAAGAAACATCCTTAAAATCATCTTATTACTATGTTTGGTTCACCACATTGCACGCTGTATTTCCCCTTTCGACTGTGTCTGAAATGCGGCGCTGACATTGTTCAAGTCTTGCTGTGCCAGGGCACAAGTCACCGTTGATACAGTACCTTCCAAGGTATATCAAAAAGATTAAAAACCTCCGTACTATCTCCCTGATGGTATATTGGAATTCTCGTCAACGGACCCTCTTTGACTAAACCCAGCCTTTGCATATGGATTTCTATTGAACCTTTCATAGGACTATTAATTTATCTTTTCAGATAGGACAATGCAATATAAACTGCTGTATGCCCTGATGGGATTACCTTCGCGGTGTAGACACTTATGTGGCATGAGGCAGAACCTCTTTCTTATGAATCCCAAGGCAATCACTCACATGTGATCACATTGAGTTGACCTGCCTAGGCACCATGACAAGGATGTCTGCTCCATGCTCACAAAGATATGTACCGCAAACCTTGTTTGTCGGTCCTAAGACATAGGAGTATGAAAACTTGCTAGACAGTATGATCATCATCATAACCTGTTTCTCCCAGAAACTCTGTCCATATATCCCAGATATAACCTATTTCTCCCGAAAACCCTGTCCATATATTCCAGATATAACCTGTTTCTCCCAGAAACTCTGTCCATATATCCCATATATAACATGTTTCTCCCGGAAACCCTGTCCATATATCCCAGATATAACCTATTTCTCCCAGAAACTCTATCCATATATCCCATATATAACATGTTTCTCCTAGAAACCCTGTCCATATATCCCAGATATAACATGTTTCTCCCAGAAACTCTATCCATATATCCTAGATATAACCCATTTCTCCCAAAAACTCTGTCCATATATCCCATATATAACATGTTTCTCTCGGAAATCCTGTCCATATATCCCAGATATAACCTGTTTCTCCCGAAAACCCTGTCCATATATCCCAGATATAACCTGTTTCTCCCATGAACGCTGTCTATATATCGTAGATATAACCCGCTTCTCCCGAAAACCCTGTCCAAAACTTTTCGGAATATCCTAAAAATCCCTGTTATTCATCGGTGGTCATACTGGAAAGTGAAGTTAGCACACTCTGTATGGTTGGGATCTTATTTGCTTAGTTGTTATCTGCTAGAAATAGGGACATCATATAGACTAGGGCTTACATCCTCATGATTACCTCATTTGCATGCACCGTTCCTGTCAGTCTGCACGCATTGTCTCAGTCAGTCTGTACACAAGTCAATCCACGTTTGTTAACATCACTGTCATTGTTTGTCTAAAGTCATCACTATTGAAATCTGATACAATCCTCTCAAATCTGTGGGGTCACTATAGATTCTCAAGGTCAACAGCTAGGATCTTAGTCTTGGGTCAAAAATTCAGATAGCCGTTTGGTCAGAATTAGCCCGACAGCTTATTTCAGTATGAACCAGGAAGAGTTAGAAAACAAGGTTACTGAGTTGGTAGCAACCATAAACAAGCGGTCCGGCAGCCTAGCCCAAGTTTTAAAGTTCATGGAAGAATTGAAGCAGTAGCGGCCACAGCATTACCTGGGTTTCCACCACCAGGGTTTGAACCGCCTCCACGTAAGAATAATGGAGAGGAAGACTGGTTTCAAGGGGTCCCACCGCTTGCATATGAGAAAAAGCTCTAGGAGAAAATGGACAAGGTTGACAAGCTGAAAAGTGTGCTAAGGAAGAGCAAAGGGGTTGATGATTACATGCTAGACCTTGAAGGCCTATTTGAACCCGTCAAAGTGAAACTACTTGAGAACTTCAAAATGCCAGAAATTGATCGCTTCGATGGAATTGGGAATCCAAAAAGTCACATCAAGTTATGCATGAACATCTTCCAATCTATGGGATGCACTCATGAGCACATAGTTATGCTGTTCCCTCAAACCCTCAAGAATGCCGCACTATACTGGTTCCTCACCCTTGAAGCCTCCAAGACCCGAGTCTGGGAAGATGTTAGAACATTTATTGATCACTATTCTTACAACCAAGAGTTTGATGTCACCATCTGGGACCTGGAGACTACCTGACAGAACATCAACGAGTCCTTCACTGCGTTCTTGAGCAGATGGAGGAATAAAGTGGCCCAAATAATCCACAGACCCGTTGAGAAAGAGCAAGTACGTATGCTGGTCAGGAATATGCAACCGGTATACCACGACAAGCTATTCTACCAATCCATCTCTACATACGAAGAGCTATTTGAAATAGGCACCAGAATATAGGATGCCATCAGAGAAGGAAAGTTCAAGAAGGATGAACCCCAACACCAGTCCAAGAGACCCAACTACTCCCTGGACTCCCTGGGTATCAATGCACTTAGCAACCAACCAATGGCCTCCGCTCTCCATTCATACCAGTCCATTCCACAAAATCGCCCTAAAGGCCCTCGCGAATTTTCCAAACTTGATGTTCCCCTTTCCACAGCCTTGGACCACCTACTCAAAAAGGGCCACTTATAGCTCCTCCCTCATAAGCTGCTACCGTATCCCATACCCTCCCACTACAACATGAGCCTACGATGTGCTTATCACCAAAATCTAGGCCATGCGACGGATCAATGCATCTACCTCTTCCATGACATTCAAAATCTCATAGAGGATGTACCCCATCCTAATCCCATCTACTATCAATGCATCCCTTTTGCTGATGCCAATGAATATTGAAGTTACGCAATAAAGTGATGGTGTCCGAAACTTCTACCAATAAAAAATAAAATAATAAACGAGTCACCGCGACACTCCATTTGAGACCAAATCAAGTCTAGTCGAGTCTGTTGTATGTTTTGAGTCTATTTCAAGTTTAGTCTTGTGGTCGTGTCTGTCTATCATCGAGTTGTTAATGAGCCTGTAATCCTTCTCTTTTGATGGAATGAAATCTCACTTTGCTTAATCTGATGTGTCTAGTCATAAATGCATGAATCATTGAACTGAAAATGTCACTTTACCATGGACATTACTCTGCTAATAAATTTTGCATCAAACAAAAAAAAAAGAATCCCAAAAAGGCCAAAGTCGATTTCGCGCTGACCCCAAAGAAGAGTTGAGAATTGAATAGTCTTACTTTAAGAATTTAAAGATGCTTTTGCTCAAATCTCGAAAAGACATACTTGAGACTGATTTAGGGCTTGCCCAACACCCTTTCCACCATTTCAAAGCCTTGGGCCCAACCCAATTGATAGCCATATGAATCTGTATGGACTTGGTCCTTGATGGTAGCCAAACACTTCAATGAGTTTCATCTCTACTTTAAAAAAAAATTAAAAGAGAAAAAAAAAAAGAAGAAAAAAGAAAAGCTCGCTAGGTTGAAAACCTGAAAGGGCACCTAAGTAAAAGTTAGAGCTGAAAAGGTATTGATTTCCAAGATCGGATCCTAGCCAGTCAAAATAATTTTATAAATGAGAGAATTGTACGATTCAAGGTACATCATAAAAACGTGCCTAGATCACATTGCAAAAGGCTCAGAATGACCACAAATAAATCCCGAGAGCTGACTTGCATATTCTGGAATTTTGAGATTATGATCAGAAGATCTCACATGAATCAACTATGTGAAAAGAAAATTGGCTGGCTAGGCGAAAGTGAAAAGGATCAATCCTCAAAACAAAAGAAAAACAAAAACAAAAAAAAAAGAAATGAAAAGAAAAGAAAAGGAGATAGAAACTGAATCCTCCTCTTCAAGGCTACCACAAAAGACCCAAGTTTGAACTTCTTTGACGATTGGTTTGAAAAACCCTCATATATCAACCCCTCTTTTTCAAGAACTTGCCTTGAACTACGCTCGACCTGATTCTCACTCGGGGATATGTAGGCAACCGCATCTGTTCAGTCGACACCATCATAATCAACCCCCCTCTTTTTCAAGACCTTGCCTTAAACTACGCTCAACCTGATTCCCACTCGGAGATATGTAGGCAACTGCATCGATTCGGTCGACACCATCATAATCAACCCACCCTATTTTTCAAAACCTTGCCTTGAACTACGCTCAACCTAATTCCCACTCGGGGATACATAGGCAGCCGCATCAATTCGGTCGCTCCACCCACAAAAATAGCCCAATTCCTCTCAAGCCTCGCCTGAACTACGCTCGACCTGATTCCCACTTGGGGATACGTAAGCAACCACTTTCGTTCGGTCGACACCAATACCAACCCACTTCTTTCTAACCTTGGCCGGAACTACGTTGGACCTGATCACCACTCGAGGGTACGTAGGCAGACTTTAAAAAAAGAAGAAGAATGGCTTGCTAGGTCAAAAATCTGAAAGGACGCCTAGGCAAAAATTGGAGCTAAATCCAAAGTGAGCAATAACAAAAGAGAGAAAAGAGCTCGCTAGGTCACTTCACCAGTGCCTAGGTAAAAGTTATGAGCATTTGAGAGATTAAAGTCGCGGTCTGTGCCTCAAGCCAGAAAATCACCTTCCACAGTAGGGGCAACTTTTGTTACCCGCCTCGTTTGCTTGAATTTACGATCTACCCTTCATACAAGGGGTAAACTTTGGTCACCTACCTTGTTTGCCCAGAACCTTCAATGAACCATCCTCCAAACTAGGGGCAAACTTCAGCCACTTACCTCGTTTGCCTACCGATCCCACTTCACGCCCTTCAAACTAGGGGCAAACTCTGTTTGCCTAACACGATCCCTTCACACCAAGGGCTAGTTTTTAAGTCACCAAGTTATTTTGAAAATTTTGAAATAGAACATCTTTTATTCTAAAAGCTAAGGCACTAATTCAAAGCACTTCCTAGGAGAAGTAGAGAATTGATTAGATCAATAAGGAGGAATTTTAAAAAACCAGATTCATCAGCAAAGTGCTATCATAATAAGATGAGGAGTGTACAAATAAGAAAAGCGGTACATCGTTTATGACAAAGACACATTAAATTATGCTAATTTGGGCTCTTCGTGTCGTTACTTTTGTCAAGTCAGTCCTTATTTGGTTGAGTCAGTAATAATCTGATCAAAACTGTATCAGAGTTCAATATTCATAAACCCAATCCAACTTTCCTCGTCAACATTGTTCCTGTGAAGTCCATTTGTCTTAATGGTCTTAAATGTGTGGGTTTAAAGTGATTCTCAAATTGTAAAACCTGTGGATACAAGCAGAAGTTCTGAACACCATTATTGCACTTGTTAAGGCTGCAACATGATATGAGTCCTAAGAACCTCGAGCATTGGTGATACCCCCAATCACAGTCACTTGTCTTCATAAATCAGTTCATAAGATACACTGGCTATCTTCTACCAGCTCCTCAGCAACCAAGCCAAAATTGTGTCACAAATGTTCTTCATCCCCAGCTGAATTACTCTATTCACAATGCAACCATTCTTTCCCCAGCCGAATCTTCTAATTCCCAATAGAGCTAGTTCATCTCTAGAAGAGTGCCCTGAACAAATATGGTGTATCTTAGTCAAGACTACATCCTTTCCTCAAAAGAAAGAGTTGTTCATCCCCAACAGATTCAATTTAATCCCCAGCAGGCATATCAATTCGTCAGTTCTTTTGATCACAGTTAGTCCAACCGTTGGTCCAATCCATGACAGTCACAGTAGTTCACTGTCGACTCGTCATCTCGATTCGTACATCATCAGTTCAATCCATGACAGTCACAATAGTTCATTATCGACTCATCACCTCAATTCGTACATCATTAGTTCAATCCATGAGAATCACAGTCGTTCACTGTCGACTCGTCATCTCGATTCATACATCTTCAGCTCAATCCATTACAGTCTCAGTAGTTCACTGTCGACTTATCATCATAATTCATACATCGTCAGTTCTTCTAATCAAGGTTAGTCCAACCATTGATTCAATCCATGACAGTCACAGTAGTTCACTGCCGACTCATCATCTTGATTCATACATCGACAGTTCTTTTGATCACGATCAGTCCAAATCGCTGGTCCATTTCATGGCAGTCACAGTAGTTCACTGTCAACTTGTCACCTCAATAAGTACACTGTCAGCTCTTCTGATCACGGTTAGTCCAACCGTTGGTCCAACTCATGATAGTCACAGTAGTTCACTATTTACTAGTCATCTCTATTCGTGCATCGTCAATTCATTAATCATCTTTAGTTTACCATCATTCGAAATATGTCATGATCCTAAATCTTGGGCTTCCATATCCATTAATTGGGCTTCCGTGTCCATCGCTTGACATCTCGGACTTTCATGTCCATCTCTTAACGTCTTAGGGCTTCTGTGTCCGTCTCCTAATTTCCAGGGCTTCTAGGTCCGTCGGTTATTTATCAAGCTTCATCATTGATTAACGTCCTCTGAGACCCCACGTTTGATTACATTTATTTGCAAAGCATACTTCCCAAAATTCAGAAGTTTGCTCCAAGACCCAGGGTCTTCAAACCTTGGTGTCCCTATTTGGGTCAATAAATACATTACAGTCAGAAACACTAGCACGACATAAGTCCATTTAGAGTGGCACACATCCCACAGCACCAACTCATACTAGGATTAGAACACTAAATATGATAGGACTCAGAACACAATTTATATCACATGCATGCATTGCATATCACTCTTATAGCATAGCATCCGCCAGATTGTTATGTATGTGCATGTGTGATTTATTCCTTTGTCCCCCGAACTACATCCTGGTCTGATTCCCCTTGGGATACGTAGATAGCTCACGTAGAGCACGACCATCACTAGCCTCAGCATCATTGCATCTTTTGCAACGCTTTTTATCCTAAATCTATAGCCTCCAAAAGGCCTGTCTCTTCAAAGCTTTGGCACTCGCTTGCGACATGCGTTGCCTCGTAAGTTCATGCCAAAGAGGGGCAAACTATAGACACTCCATTTTTTCGGCTATCAGATTTAGGAGACCCATAGCTTGGTGGTTCACAATGATCGAAAAAGACTCAAAAGGACTCCAGGAAGTTAGTTCTATTTCTTAAAATGCTCAGAATGACCAAAATACCCCTGAAAGCCTGAAAACTCCCAGATTTGGACCAAAAGTATTGGAAAGATGCTATGTCATAAGAAAAGTAAGAAAACGAGTTTTTAAGTAAAATCAGATGAAATCGTCAGCTCCCAAAGACCCCCGGAAGTCTTGGAAGTTCCCGAAAAGTCCCTATTGACCGGTTTGACCGAAATCATTCGAATTTGACAAAAAAAATTCCAAGATCATTCTAGATCATGTGAAAAGTACTAAAACAAGTTTTAAAAGAAAATCGGGCAAAAACGTCAGCTCTTAGGAGCTCCCAGAGGTTCCCAGAACTTTCTGAAGATCCCATGTTTGATCGATTTGACCTAAAAGTTGACTTCGAAATTGGAGCACCATAACAATTTTCAAACATTTTTCATGGATACTAGTGGTCAATAGCTTTCCAACGGTATATCGTTCATACTTTCTGGATTAATAACGGATTTATTATGAATTTCTGAAAGTGAAAAAGACAAGCAAATTGGCTTTTATCGCGAATACCGTAAAACTTTTCAAAGTGACCTGACTCCAAAACATTTTATATAGAGAGTAGACTCCGATACCTTTCCAACGGTATGTCACAAGCTCAATTTGGAGTTCGTACGCACTTTCTGTGAATTTCGGACGAAATAGGACCTTTTCGCAAATATCAGAACCTCTGGGGGCCTAAATACAATTTTTTGGGCATCTGAGGAGCAGTGCCACAGTGGCACTGGGCCAGTGCCGTGGCGGCACTCAATCCTCACAGAGTCCATTTTTGTAATTTATTTAGGGGTCCATTTTGATTAATTAAAAACCAAAACAATGTAGTTTTATGTTCACAGATGTTTGGGACCAATGTGAGCACTTTCTAAATCCCAAAACCTCCCCAAATTGGCCTATATAAACCCCCCATTTCTCTTCATTTAGGGGGGGGGGGGGGCAAGTGCAAAACTTGAGAAAGTTTTAAAGAGAAGGAGAGATAGAGATAGGTTTAGAAGAGAGAAAGGAAGCTTCTCCCACTGATTTTCTATAGAAAGTGAGTTCTAAACTCAAGTTCTTCCATCATCCTTCTATATACTTCATCATCAATGCACCCAACCACCATTTCTCTAAGCATTCATGAGTTAGGGAGCTACTTTCATGTCCAAATGTCAATATCTATGAGTGAAACACCAAGCTACAAGTTCAAAATCACATTGATTATCATCTATTGATTGTTATTTACTTGCTTGTTCATATTATGTTCATCTCTTCTTAATCTCATTTCTTTTTTTATTTTTATTTATTTATTTACTTACTTACTCTTCATCATTTAAATGATGACATGAAGTTTGAGGTGAGTGAATCCTTATGGATAGTAGCTCTTGACCTCAAAAACATGTTTAATAGATGATGATTATAACTTCAATACCTCCAAGGTATCCTTGAAGTTATGTTCAAAATAAAAATGAATCTCTCGAGTAATATTGGGGGTTCTTGATTATAAGTTTGATGTTGATATTCCAAGAGGTCGTAATCTCTATTTGATGTTGAAAATATACTTTCAAAACCTCTATTTCAAAACCCCTCTCAAACCCTCTCATTTTGATCTCAAGAAAGAAAACTCAAGTTTTTCCCAAAATCTTTAAAACAGTGAGTCAAAACAGTGAATGATCTAAGCTCAAAGATTTCTGTAGAACTCAATAATCATTATATGGATGCAAAACCACTTGGAAAATCTTCCTAACTCATTAGGGAACACCCACGATTTTTGGTTTGACTTGGAGATACATGGAAGGATCCCATTTTGGTCCAAACATTCTCTCCAGATATTCTGCTTTTGCTGTCACAGCAGCTTGGTTGACTTTTAACTTGCCTTACAGAAAACTTTCCAAAAGGGGTGATCCCAACTCATTTTTATCTTGAACTTCAGTGTCTTAGGGAAATGTATGTATAAAATGGTCCCCTAGATCATTTGTTTTCATTTCCTAAGATATTTTGACATTTTAGTTGACAGTACGAACTCTGTTTCTGAGTAACCTCTATTGTTCATATGATTTTTCTCAATCTGTAATAGTTATGAAATATTGGCCTTTTGGATTGTGTTCTAGACACAATAAGGAAGATCTCCATAATAAATCATTCATTGAAAACATTCCTAACCCCTCTTTTCAATTTCCAAAAGATCATGTTACTGTTCTGTCCACTATTCACAGCAAGCATACTTTTACTTCCATCATTTGATTTGATGTTTACATGCACTCCAAATTAGCTCATGTCTTAGGAAGTAGTTCAAACTACATTTTTACATATCCCATGATGATTTCTTTCATTCATTCATACACATTCTAGACTTCTAAGTCATTCTAGGAATCCATGAACACAAAACACACTACAACCTTGGCACATTCCAGATACATACATTGCATCTATGCAAAGATTTGGGGCTTTTGTGACTCCTAATCTAAGAAGATTATAAGGAATGAACTTGATCATACGTTCATGTTTCCCCTTGATCTAATCATCCTTTCTCATCCATCCCGGGGATTCAGAGGTCTTCTTTTCTCAAAGATTATCATGCATCATTCTAGCTTGCTAAGCATGCTTTGATCCTTTTTGATATATTTGTTTCAAGAACAATTCATGTCCCCTTTAGATTAGGGAAACTTAATTACTTGATATGTGATTAGACGATTTTTCCTAGGTTTATTTGTGTGATCTTTCACTTTTGCATCGTATGATATTTGGCTTAGATCTTATGAATGATATCTTATCTTTTGATCTTCCATTTCAAAATTCTTGTGTGATGTAATATACTATCATAGTATTAATTGTCGAACCAAACATAGTAAAAGATTATTATTTGGATGATAATTGAGGCCCATCAACACGGTTTAGCATCTTCCTCTAGGTAATTCCTATGAGTGCATATAGATGGACTTATTCCTCTTAAATCTGTGATGTTCCATCCTAGTGCACTTCGATGCTGCTTTATCAACCTTAATAACTTACCCTCTTATTCTTGATTCAATGCAAATGAAATGATTATAGAAAAGGTATTTTCTTCTCCCAGAAACACATATTTCAATTCCTTCAAGAGCTCTTTCAATTACAACTCTGAAAATTACAGGTTTGACTGCACTGCCAACTTTGTCTTTGGCAATAATTGTTCATATTGAGCCATCCACATTATTCTTGCAACTTCCTCCTCAACAACCTCCAACATCACGCACATCCAACTCATTTCCTTATCATGCAGAGTATATCTGTCTAGTTCATAACAAGAGTTAGTGATAATGAACTCCACAGGATCAGGAGGAGTAGTCAAATCAAAACAGTCTTGGATTACCCACTCTACCCAGTTTACCTCTTCTTCATCATCAAGGTCATCTAATTTGGGATTTGAAAAGATTTTGACATTTAATATCATGTTCCCAAAGACTAGGGTCATTACTCCACTTCTTACCTTGATTGTCGCATCAATCGTTGCAAGGAGAGGACGTCCAAAGATCAACGGAATTTGAGATCTAGCATTGTGTACCGGCTTGGTATCTAAAACAACAAAGTCAACAAGAAAGACAAAGGTGTCAATCTAGACTAGAACATTCTCCAAAGCTCCTCACGTATATTTAATTGATCAATTTATGAGCTGGAAAGTAATTCGAGTGGGCTTGAGTTATCCCAACCCTAACTATTGGTAGATAATATAAGGTAGGAGACTCACACTCGACCCTAAATCAAGAAGGGTATTGTTCACCTTCTTCTGACCAATTATATAAGAAATCGTTGGTGTACCTGGGTCCTTAAATTTAGGAGGCAAATCATGCTTGAGAATTACACTTGCTTTGGTAGGCAAGGTAAATACTCTTCTTAACACTTTACTTTCTCTTAACGAGGCACAAGTCTTTCAAGAACTTGGCATAGGAAGGTACTTATTTTATTGCATCAAGGAATGGGAGGTTGATTTTTACTTGCTTAAACAACTCCAAAAACTCCTGACTCTTAGTTTCTTGTTGAGGTTTCTTTAACCTCTGAGGATATGGTGCCAGAAAAGGACATTTGGGAGCCTCCTCGAGAAGAGGTTCTTTTCCAGGCCTTCTCTTCACTTCTGATCCTCGGACATTGTTATTTTGGGCTCAACTGTTTCGTCCTCCTTTTCTTCTTTCACTAATTCTTCTTCATTCTCTACCTCATCTACCTTTTCAACCACAGGGTGTGGGGGTGTAGGAGAGGAGAAGCTTTTTTAATCACTTTCTCGCTCCTCAACACGGTTACAGCCTTGGCCTCTTCAAGTGATCCTGACCTCGAAAGGCATGTCCCTGAATGTTGGCCTCTAGGATTTGTCTCTGTTTATGCTAGGAACACATTTCTTTCTCTATCCCCTTGTTGAGCAACCAATCTCTCCACACTTGTATTGAGCTTACTCATTAGCTACTGTATCTGCTGCATCATAAGTATGTTTGGATCCTCTTGTGTCTTCTTATGAGGTAGCACATAGGTGTTGGATGAGGACTGGTTGTTACTCCCTTGATTGTAATTAGGTTGAGGTTGATAATTTTGTTGGTATTATTTTTGGTGGTACCCTTTATTCTGTTGGTATCCTTGGTTCTGGGGTCGGTGTTGATTTCCCTGATTTGGCTGCCATTGTTGAGATGGGTTTGCCGTGGCAGCACTGTTCCTGTGATCGGAACTAGGATGGCTCCATCTGCTATTAGGGTTGAAACGACTTAGGGCATTTGCAACTTATACCTCTACGGGATTCTGTTCTAGATAAATAGGGTACATTTGGCAATGTTGAGAGGTATGCCCCATCTAAAGATAACTTGAACAAGATTCTTCAGAAACAAACTGTATTACAGGTTCTTTCTTTGCTTCTAGTGCCTCCAACTTACGAGCTAGTTGCTCATATTTCTCCATCAAACTATCATCGGCTTTCAACTGATAAATACTCTTTTAACTTGAACTCAAACTTGTTTGAGTTCTTATCACATGAGTCTCCTATTCTGGTGTGTGCTCAACTAGCCATTTAAAACAAGCTTTGGTTTGGTCTGCTTTCTTACTCATAAATTCACCATCACTCGTGGTTTCTACTTTCTTCGATTTCAGGCTAAGACCGTCAAAGAAGAAACTTATTCTTCACCACTTCTCGAAGCCATGATGAGGGTATAATAATAGCAAGTCTTTGAATCACTCCCATTCCTCAGCAAAAGTTTTTCCCTCTTTTTTATCATATGTTTTGATTTGTCTCAATACATCGGTTGTTAACCGATTAGGGAATTTTTTTATAAGAAAGGCTTCATGAATAGCTACCCAAGTTGAAATGGAGTTTGGCTTAAGCGATAATAACCATGACTTTACTTTATCCTTCAAAGTGAAGGCAAAAAGCTTTAGTTGAATTGTATCACTTGGGCATGTTTGATCGGTAAAGGTGCCACAAATGTCTTTGAAGTCTTGGATATATAGGTACGCCTTTTCTTTCTCCATCTTGTGAAAGGTTGGTAGCAAATGGTCATCCCATTATAGAAATAGAATGTACCTGTGTGTGTTAGGATGTGAATACAAGAAGGTATGGCTATTCGATCTGGAGCTAGGAGTTCACATAAAGGGCATTGACCGTCGTCAATGAAGCCAGCCCTGTTCTCTCCTCGTTTACTCTCTGTGTCAGACATTGGATTAGAAGTGGACGGAGTAGAGATGGGATTAGCAGCACTATTGATGGAATCTTCAAACAAATTTGTGATTAAAGCTTTGGTGGAGTTGAAGGACATAGAAGAACACAAACCACACAATTTACATTTTGAAGAATGAAAAGAAAGATAGAAATGGGGTAAGAAAGGATCGGATCAATCTAAAACTTCAAGCCTTTATTACTGTTCCCTAGCAATGGCGCCAATAACTTAACACGACAAAGATTGTGTGCACTCTTATGAATATGTCCAAGTGTAGACAGTCGCGTCGAGTAAAAACTGGTAAGACCATGTCATGTCCCAAGGAATGGAAGGTAAGAACATAATATTTTAGTTTGAGACCTAAGGAAAATATAAAGATGATTTCTTGAAGATGGAGGTTCTAACGATCCTACTGCATTTAGAACTTAACTAAATTAAGTAAAATGGAGAGACAACTAAATTAATCAGGGATAGGAGATGTGATTCGAAACTATATATGAAAAGGTATTAGGAACATGTGAATCCACATTGTGCTAACCACTGCCATGTTTTAGCATTGACGTACAAATGGGGCTTCACCTTTCTAGTACTCCTTAATTCAAAAATGATTAAGCTAATAAACCTAGACATTGCTTATGTGAATTTTACATAACTAGTTGCTGAATTACTCTACATACTATGAAAAAGTGAAATAATAACCATTTAAAACTATGAACTAAAATAAACAAATCAAGTATAGGATATTTGATGTGTTCATCATATATGTGCATTGAATTAATTGGCTTAAGGGCTTACATTTCAAAATTTGTTTACAATTTGAATTTGAAAAGATCAATTTATGTTAAGTTTCTGAAACAAAAGTTACTGGAATACTATAAAGGTTCTGCCCAAGACATGTGGCTACCAATCGATTATCATAGACAGTAATCGATTGGCATGGGGGGTCTCCCAATCGATTGGCATTGGCTAAAGAAAGATAAAAATGGAGTAAGGACATAGAAGTTTCTGATGAAAGCTCCAGTGGAGTCAAGGACATAGAAGAATACAAACCACACAGTTTGCGTTTTGAAAAATGAAAAGAAAGAAAGAAATGGGGTAAGGAAGGATCGAATCAATCTAAAACTTCTAGCCTTTGTTATCGTTCCCCGACAACGGTGCCAACAACTTGACACGACAGAAATTGTGTGCGCTCTAATGAGTACGTCCAAGTGTAGACAGTCGTATCATGTAAAAATTGGTAAGACTAGGTCATATCCCAAGGAATGGACGTTAGAAACAGACATTCTAGATTGAGACCTAGGAAAAATAAAAAGATGATTTATTGAAGATGGACATTTTTACGATCCTACTATATTTAGAAGTTAACTAAATTAATCAGGGATAGGAGATGTGATTCAAAACTATATATGAAAAGGTGTTGGAAACATGTGAATCCACATTGTGCCAACCACTACCATGTTATAGCATTGACGTACAATTGGGGATTTACCTTTCTAGGACTCCTATTTTTTGAAAATGATTAAGTTAAGAAACCTAGACATTAGTTATGTGAATTTTACATAACTAGTGGCTGAATTACTTTACTTACTATAAAAAACTGAAATAATAACCATTTAAAACTATGAACTATGATAAACAAATCAAGTATAGGATATTCTATGCGTTTATCATATATGTTCATTGAATTAATTGGCTTAAGGTCTTACATTTCAAAATCTGTGTGCAATTTGAATTTGAAAAGATCAATTTGGCTTAAGTTTCTTAAACAAAAGTTGCTGGAATACTATAAAGGTTCTACTCAAGACATGTGCCTACCAATTGATTGTCATAGACAACGATCGATTGACATAGGATGTCTCCCATTCGATTAGCATAGGATAAAGAAAGATAAAAAGAGAGTAAGGACAAGGAAAATTTGTAAAGAAATCTTCAATGGAGTAAAGGACATAGAAGAACACAAACCACACAATTTGCATTTTGAAGAACGAAAGGAAAGATAGAAATAGGGTAAGGAAAGATCAGATCACTCTAGAACTTCTAACCTTTGTTACCATTCACTGACAACGGCGCCAAAAACTTGACATGACACTGATTGTGTGCGCTCTTATGAGTACGTCCAAGTGTAAACGGTCGCGTCGAGTAAAAACTGGTAAGACCAGGTCGTAGCCCAAGGAACAGAGTTAGGAACATAACATTCTAGATTGAGACCTAAGGAAAATAGAAATATGATTTCTTGAAGATAGAGGTTCTAACTATCCTACAATATTTAAAACTTAACTAAATTAAGTAAAATGGAGAGACGACTAAATTAATCAGGAATAGGAGATGTGATTTGAAACTATATATGAAAAGGTGTTGGAAACATGTGAATCCATATTGTGCCAACCACTACCATGTTTTAGCATTGACGTAGAACTGAGGCTTCACCTTTCTAGTACTCCTTATTTCGAAAATGATTAATTTAAGAAATCTAGACATTAGTCATGTGAATTTTACATAACTAGTGGCTGAATTACTTTACTTACTAAGAAAAATTGATATAATGACCATTTAAAACTATGAACTATAATAAAAAATTAAAGTATAGGATATTCAATGTGTTCATTATGTATGTTCATTGAATTAATTGGCTTGAGGGCTTACATTTCAAAATTTGTTTACAATTTGAATTTGAAAAGATCAATTTGGATTAAGTTTCTGAAACAAAAGTTACAGGAATACAGGTTCTGCCCAAGACATGTTCCTACCAATCGATTGCTATAGACAGCAATTGATTGGCATCAGATCAAGAAAGATAAAAATAGAGTACGGATATGGAAATTTATGATGAAAGCTTTAGTGGAGTCAAGGACATAAAAGAACACAAACCACATAGTTTGCGTTCTGAAGAATGAAAAGAAAGATTAAAATATCGGATCATCTAAAACTTCTAGCCTTTGCTACCGTTCCCCGGCAATGGCGCCAAAAACTTGACACGATAGAGATTGTGTGCGCTCTTATGAGTACGTACAACTATAGACGGTCGCGTCGAGTAATAACTCGTAAGACCAGGTCGTATCCCAAGGAACGAAAGTTAGGAATAGAATATTCTAGATTGAGACCTAAGGAAAATAAAAAGATGATTTCTTGAAGATGGAGGTTCCAACGATCCTACTATATTTAGAACTTAACTAAGTTAAGTAAAATAGAGAGACGACTAAATTAATCAGGTATAGGAGATGTGATTTAAAGCTATATATGAAAAGGTGTAGGGAACATGTGAATCCACATTGTGCCAACCACAACCATGTTTTAGCATTGACGTACAACTGGGGCTTCACCTTTCTAGTTCTCCTTATTTCAAAAATGATTAAGTTAAGAAACCTAGACATTGGTTATGTGAATTTTACATAACTAGTGGCTGCATTACTTTACTTTCTATGAAAAACTGAGATAAAAACCATTTAAAACTATGAACTATAATAAACAAATCAAGTATATGATATTCAATGTGTTCATCATATATGTTCATTGAATTAATTAGCTTAAGGGGTTACATTTCAAAATCTATTTGCAATTTGAATTTGAAAAGATCAATTTGGGTTAAGATTCTGAAACAAAAGTTACTAGAATACTATAAAGGTTCTACCCAAGATATGCGCCTACCAATCGATTGGCATGGGATGTCTCCTAATCGATTGGCTTAGGATACCAATCGATTGGCTTTGGATCTATGGCAATCGATTGAGTTCTATGTCCAATCGATTGACACTGACTTTCATATTCATGGCAGTGGCTGGGTAACAATGTTTTATCACATTGTTCCCAGCCACGAGTCTAAGCTAGCATTATTTTAGATACAAAAACATAAATAAACTGAGACATGCTTACAAAATAAGATCTAAACATGAGATTGAACATGAAATTTAGGATTGTCATAGAAATCTAGAAAAAAGACTAACAAACTACAATTAACGAACTCAAAATAGTGATTTGAAATAAAAAAAAAAAAAAAAAACATGAATGAAGTCACTAACACTGATTGCAGAACTTGAAAACTTTTAATAGTTTGACAAAAATCTAGTATAAACCTACAAAATGTCTACCACTGCATTATAGTCAGAGTACCAGCACAACACATGCCCACTCGGAGTGGTATACCCTACAAAACTAGCTCATGTTAGGATCAGAACACCAACTCATGCTAAGATCAGAATGCTAGGCATAATAGGACTCATGTACACAATCATATCACATTCATGCATTGCATATTATCCTCATAGCATAGCATCCGTATGTCTTGTTGTGCATGTGTGATTTGTTCTTTTGTGCCCCAAACTAAGTCCAGGTCTGATTCCCCTGGGATACGTAGGCAGCTCACACAGAGCACAACCAACACCAGCCTCAGCATTCTTGTTTCTATCATTGCATCTTTTACAATGCTTTTATCCTAAATCTATAGCCTCCAAAAGTCCTGTCTCGTGGAAGCTTTGGCACTCGCTTGCGACATGCATTGCCTCGCAAGTTCATGCCAAGGAGGGGCAAATTGTAGACACCCCATTTTGTCGGCTATCAGATTTAGGATACCCATAGCTTGGTGGTTCACAATAATCGAAAAAGACTCAAAAAGGACTCCTGGAAGTTAGTTATATCTCTCAAAATGCTCAGAAAGTGGTACAAATGACAAAAATGGGCCTAAAAGCCCAAACACTCCCCGATTTGTATCAAAAGTTTTGGAAACATGCTGTGTTTTAAGAAAAGTCATAAAATGAGTTTTAAAGAAAAATCAGATGAAATCGTCAGCTCTCAGAGACCCCTGGAAGTCCCGAAAGTTCTCAAAAAGTCCCCGTTGACCGGTTATTAAAAACATAATCAAAAGATATGCAGTGCCTATCCTATCCTGTCCTGGCTATCTAAAGAGCCGTCATCAAAATAAAAGTGTGTGCAATTATCCAAATGTATATGTCCCCTATCCAAATACTCAGAAAATGAAAACAGAGAGCTGAAAGAGAAGAGTGAGATCAACCCCGACCCCGGCCTCGAGTCTGACGAGTGACACGTCTGAGAGGCTCCTCCTTTGACTCCGTGCCGCTCTCGACGCCACCGCCTCTGCCTCCACCTAACCCGGTGCCTCCGTGAGCTCCGCTGGGACTTAGTCTAAATTGTTAAAGCTGCTGTAGATACCCCAATTTTGACCGATCGTCGAATTTAGGAGAGTGTCACCTCCGTATCCGATGATGACAAGGACCGAAAGATTGAAGTATTCCAAGCTCTTCAGAAAATCTCCAAAACGCTATAAAATTTCACAGAAAGAGGAAAAATGCCAGGTATTTAGGAGAATTCAGGTATAAGACATGATTTTTGGAAAGGATCTTCAAAAATAATTTGTTTCAAAAGGGGGAAGACCTAAAAAAGGGAACCTCAGCTAAAAATGGCACACGACAGACTGCCGCGGCAGTCAGAGAGTGCCGGCCCGGCATTCACCAAGTGCCGCCACAAATTTCTGACTGCCGTTCACTTTTAAAGTCTGTATTTTGCAGTGCAATACGTATGTATATGCAGATAAGAACAAAAAACTGATAAAGTAAGACTGACAAAAATGCGGCAATTCATTAATTGCCGCGGCAGTTCATGACTGCCGTCGCGGCACGCGTCCCATAAGTGAATGTCAAAGCCTGTGTGAAGACATGCCTTTGACCGGACTGTCGAATCTAGGTAAAGCAAAAAAATGCGTTGCAAAAACGGTTCCCACACGGTTCATGTTGGTCGTGCTCAACGGTGAACTGCCTACGTATCCTATCAGGAATCAGACCAAAGCGTAGTTCAGGCATAGGTCGAACATTCACAAATGCAAGTAGTCACACGGATGAATGCAGATATCCTGTCGTGATGCAAGTGCCATGCAATGGTATTTTCTGATTGACCTGGTTGTGTAAGTGTAATGCTTATCATGTTTTCCACACGTACGATGCACATTTCGCGACGTGTTAGTCAAGGAAGATTATCTATGCAAAAATCTGTTACAGAAGTCATGAAAGCACTTTTTGATTTGATCACGAGGGTTAATCGCAAATCCGTCGCGAAAACTGAGAATATAAATCCGTTATACTCTCAAAACGAGGGTTAATCGCAAATCCGTTGCGAAAACCGAGAATATAAATCCGTTATACTCTCCAAACGAGGGTTAATCGCAAATCCGTCACGAATACCGAGAATATAAATCCGTTATACTCTCAAAATGAGGGTTAATCGCAAATCCGTTGCAAAAACCGAGAATGTAAATCCGTTATACTCTCAAAACGAGGGTTAATCGCAAATCCGTTGCGAAAACCGAGAATATAAATCCGTTATACTCTCAAAACGAGGGTTAATCGCAAATCCGTTGCGAAAACCGAGAATATAAATCCGTTACACTCTCCAAACGAGGGTTAATCGCAAATCCATCGCAAAAACTGAGAATATAAATCTGTTACACTCTCCAAACGAGGGTTAATCGCAAATCTGTCGCGAAAACCGAGAATATAAATCCGTTATACTCTCAAAACAAGGGTTAATCGCAAATTCGTCGCAAAAACCGAGAATATAAATCTGTTACACTCTCCAAACGAGGGTTAATCGCAAATCCGTTGCGAAAACCGAGAATATAAATCCGTTACACTCTCCAAACGAGGGTTAATCGCAAATCTGTCGCGAAAACCGAGAATATAAATCCGTTATACTCTCAAAACGAGGGTTAATCACAAATCCGTTGTGAAAACCGAGAATATAAATCCGTTACACTCTCCAAACGAGGGTTAATCGCAAATTCGTCGCGAAAACCAAGAAAATAAATCCGTTATACTCTCAAAACGAGGGTTAATCACAAATCCGTTGCGAAAACAGAGAATATTAATCCGTTACACTCTCCAAACGAGGGTTAATTACAAATCCGTTGCAAAAACCGAGAATATAAATCCGTTATACTCTCAAAACGAGGGTTAATCGCAAATCCGTTGCGAAAACCGAGAATATAAATCCGTTACACTCTCCAAACGAGGGTTAATCGCAAATCCGTCATGAAAATCGAGAATATAAATCCGTTACACTTTCCAAACGAGGGTTAATCGCAAATCTGTCGCGAAAACCGAGAATGTAAATCCGTTATACTCTCAAAACGAGGGTTAATCACAAATCCGTTGCGAAAACCGAGAATATAAATCCGTTACACTCTCCAAACGAGGGTTAATCGCAAATCCGTCGTGAAAACCGAGAATATAAATCCGTTACACTCTCCAAAACGAGGGTTAATCGCAAATCCGTCGCGAAAACTGAGTATATAAATCCGTTACACTCTCCAAACGAGGGTTAATCGCAAATCCGTTGCGAAAACCGGGAATATAAATCCGTTACACTCTCCAAACGAGGGTCAATCGCAAATCCGTTGCGAAAACCGAGAATATAAATCCGTTATACTTTCAAAACGAGGGTTAATCGCAAATCCGTCGCGAAAACCGAGAATATAAATCTGTTATACTTTCAAAACGAGGGTTAATCGCAAATCCGTCGCGAAAACCGAGAATATACATCCGTTATACTCTCAAAACGAAAGATCGACGTAAATCTGTCACGCGGATAGGGGATATAAATCTGTTATATTCTCCAGATTTCAAATTTTCAAGGTTTGGGAGCCCACAGGCTCAAAATCTACTTTACATTTTCAAAAAAACCGGGGCCCGCAGGCCAGGATTTCATCTTTTGAATTTTGGGGCCCACAGGCTCGAATTTGTTTCAATTTCTGGGAGTCGCGAGCCTACAGGCTCAAATTTATACCTACATTTTGAAATTTGTAGTCGATTTAAACCTAGAAACAAAACCGGGGTCAAAAAGTGCAATGAGGGCACACTTTGGGGGGCTCAAGTTCAATTTTTGGGACTTGATTTGAATTTTTGGGGGGAAAGTAAATATCTTTGAACCGCCTTAATAACGGTACACGCGGTTTTTCGCAGCAGTCCGTGACTGCCGCGCGGCACTCGCGGAGTGCCGTTGTGGCACTCGGCGAGTGCCGTGCGGCAGTTGAGTGATTGCCGCGCACGGAAAATTGAGTGCCGCGTTTGAGCGGCAGTGGCTTAAACCGCCGGGTTCATTACATTTCTCTCATTCTCTCACTCTCTTCATCTCGAAATCTCTCTGGAAAAAATTTTCTCCCTATCCTTTCTTCACTTCTATATCGATCTACGACACTCACAGGTTAGTTCTGCTAGATCAGAGCTTGATTAAACTCGTTTATTTCATTATTTTTCCGAATCTTTACTAATCTACGCGTGGATTCTCTCTTACTCTTTGACAGATTATGGCGAGTGGTTTAGGGCGCAAGAAGAAGGCCAGATACACCGCCACTCATCACCCGGATGCTACACTCCTACTGAGGGACCCCGATGAGCATTTGTCGGTCTGCGCGTTCAAGCGCGAGGTAAACGCTCCCCTTTTATTTATTTCTCGTATTTCTTTCTCGTATTTCCTCCTCCTTGTGAATGTAACGTAGAATTGTCACCACTTTTAGATACCCTACTCCAAACGTCATGCTTGTGGTGTCTTGAACGCTCCATTTCATGCCCCTTGCAAAGAAGTTTTTATTTTATGAGATTTCAGAAACTGAATGTTACGCTTGAATTTTTCGAACACTCATCCCTTATTATTATTTTTTTCTTTTAACTTTCCTCAAAGATTTTTGAAAACCATTTAATCAAAACTTTAAACATCCAATGCCCATGAATACACGATCCTGAACCTTCTCCTGTATTTTACTACACTGGCGAGTTTTTCTTGAGCATTCCAAGTGCCATTTAATTATTCAAAAATTGATTCTCGAATGTTTGCAATTATGCATTTCTCTTTGAAACTTATACTTTTTTGGGCCCAAAATCTCTTTCGAAACTTATATGTGCATGTATTTCAGAGAATGTGAACTACTCTTTCTCTTTTCTTTTCTTTTCGAAACCTTGCTAGAATATTGAATGTTTTCTTTTATTCATTTCCTCTTGAACGCAAACAAGTGCCTTGCTTGTGAAATCCCTTATGAACACTTTTGGGTTTTCCATTCCTTTATTTATTATTTATTTACTATTGTTGCTCTCTTCTTTATCCACTCCCTAACAACAAACCTTTTATTCTTTCTTGCAGCTACAGCCGAAGGTGCTGAAGGGACACGGCAGCCTTGCCCACGGCCACGAGTGGTATACTGAGCTGAGCCCGACCGTGAGGGCTCTGGTGGACACAGCGGGGTTTGGAGACTTCATCAAACTCTTGACGAAGAGTTCCAACGACTTGCAGCAGATCCATGCGCTGGCTGAGCGGTGTGGGATACCACGAGTACTTTCCATTTTGATTTCGGGGAGATGACGATGACCCCGCTGGATTTCTCGATGACCACAGGGATCGCCTTCGGCGGAGAGCCCCTGAGATATTTGGCAGACCAGGAGTGGGATCAGATGGAGCCGCTGCTAGGGGTGGTCCCGGAGGAGGCTTTAGTCACGGCCCGGTGGTTTATGGATACCTTCTGGGGCAAACCCGGTTTCACGGATGAGCAGATGGCCAGAGGCTTCTTGATGTACATGCTGGGGTGCTCCTTGTTGAGCACCAAGGGTGATCGGATTTCCGCTTCCTTGGTGGCGTCGCTGGAGCGCCTGGACCGGGTCACCGAGTACGACTGGGCTGGTACAGGGTTGGCTATCCTATATAGGCATATGAGTGACATCTCCCGAGACAGGTCGGCTGCTACTGGCGGGTATTGGAGACCGTGGAAGGTATATCTTTTCCTATGTTCCATTGCTCATATATTTTTTTAAAAAATGTGAGACTAACCTTCTTTCTTCCTTTTTGTATCACAGATTTGGTCCCACGAGTATCTTCGCATGATGTCTCCTCAGACACGTGATGCCGACGCCCTTATCATGCCCCAGGGGCTGAAATGGGCGAAGGACAGGGTCGGGAGGAAGACCGGGGCCCATGATTTCATTTCATTCAGGAACTTCCTGACGAACCTGAGGGAGGGGCACGTGCATTGGCAGCCGTGGCTTAGGGTGTTGCCTGAGGCTAGTGCGGGGATTCTAGAGTCGGCCGGGTATGACCCGACGAGACGACTTCTTGATGGTGGGTCAGAGGGTCTGGCGTGGTATCTGGGAAAGAGAGTGACCCGGCAGTCGATAGCGCCCCCGGGTTCTTTGTGCCGTTTCCTCCTCCCGACTCTATGAGGGCCACAGACACGCTTCAGGGCGGCGAGTTCTCGGCTGCTCGAGCTGGCTCTGGTATCCACGGCTTTTTGGGCGACCCGTCAGGATATGCGGCTTTCCGTGCCGCCAAGCTGATGCCGAACTTCCCTCTGATGGAAGTGACTCGGGTGAGTAAATGATTCCTTTATTATTTTTGTGAGTTCTTCCTTTTATTCTTTACCCATGTTTTTTTACTTCTGTTTGCAGCATGTCCCTACTACGGTCCGTCCCCCTGGCCTACCTGAGTGGGACTGGACCATGTCGACCGTCTCATTCGGAGAGCCCCACTCGACGATGATTCCTCGACTTTCACATGGTGCTCCCACCATACCTTTACATTATGACGTCGTCCCGCGTGCTTACGCGGAGGAGGGCCTGGCGTATGCCCATAGCGTGTGACAGTGGGTTCTCAGGCGAGAGTGGATGGTAAGAAATTCATCCCCACTCCTACTTTTGACTGGGATTGTATCTCCTTTTTACTAATCTTTATTCCTGGTTCTTGTTTTCAGGCTGAGGGAGCTCGGGCGACTGCTGCGGTTCAGTTGAGGGCCCAGGTATGATCTTCTACCCTTTCCATATTCTTAGTATTCCAAATGTCTTTTCAGCACTTTTCCGGACTCATCCCCTCTCTTCCAGATGGAGGAGAACAGAGTCCTGTCTCAGCAGGTGGGGCAGCTTCAACAGCGGCTCCAGCAATTCGGCATCCCTTTTAGCGACACCCCTGGAGGTAGCGGTGCTGGGCGTGGCGGAGGCGGCGGCGAGGGTACTAGTGGTGGCAGAGGCCGAGGCGGCGGCAGTGGCGGACATGGCGGGACTAGTGGAGGCAGCGGGACTGAGTCAGAGGAGGAGCCTCTCAGACGCACGACTCGCCAGACTCGCGGCCGTGGTCGGGGTCGGGGTTGACCCCGCTTTTGTTATTTTTATTTTTGAGAGTTGTGGGAGGATTTACATTTGGTGGATGACTGTATATACACACATATGCTTTATTTTGATGGCTGCTTCCTTATAGTTGGTAGGATAGATGCTTTACATATTTACGTTTTCTTTGCTTACTCACCGTATGTGTGACCATAGCTTGGTCCAACTCTTGTCGTATGTGGGACCATGGCTTGGTCCCGACTTTATTTTTATCTTTGAATGCTTCTATTTCTTTTATCTATTTGATATGTACAAATGAATGAAATGAATGAATGAATGAATGTATTTGCACGTGCTACATGATGCACACGCTTTATTGCTTTTCTATCTAGTTTTCTGTTTGCAGGTGGGCTGATTGTATTACAAACAAACCCTGGCCAATGAAAAACTTGGAATGGCACTCGGTTAGGCCTCCGCGGCACTCAGTGACTGCCGCAACGGCACTCAGTGACTGCCGCAGCGGCATTCACGGACTGCTGCGCGGCACTTCGTGGAGTGCCGCTGCACTTTATCGTGTGCCGCGATTGAGTGGTCAGCCTCATTTTCCTATTTATACCCCTTCTTCCTTCAACATTCCGCGAAATAATCCTCTTCCTCCTTCATTTCTCTTCAAATGGCCCCCGTTAGTTCCCAAATCCTCTTTCCATGGATGGATACTCTCTCGGGTATTGACAAGCTCAACTTCGAGTGTTTTCGATTAAACGATCTCTTTTCTTTTCAACGGATGAATCTGAATGAGGGCCTACTTCGAGCTGCCATTCAGTGTTGGGATCCTTCTCTTAATGTTTTTCGCTTCGGCTTTCAGGAGATTTGTCCTTTGTTTGAGGAATTTTGCGCCATTCTCCACACTGATCCCTCTGCTGAATTGATGGTTCCTCTAATTCAGGCCGGGTATGTCCGGGACTTAGCCACTCTTCTCCACACATCTCGAAATACGGCAGGTTCTTTCGTTCATGATGGGCAGATTGACTTTGAACGCCTTTCTTCTGTTTATGCTCCCATTGGGGACCCTTATGATGGTGAATACCAAATCATCCGACGTAGTGCCTTGTCAATTGCCATGCTCTCCTACTTCCTATTTCAGTCGTCTTCTGACACTCTTATACCCATTGCCCGTGGTTTGAGGGAGATGAAAAGTGATGTTATGCTGGTTCTTGGCGAAACTTTGATTAGATTGAGTCATGCCCATGTTACCGGGGCCATGTTATCTGCTGGGGCACCTTTCGTTTTACAAGTTTGGCTCATGGAACGCCTCGACCTCTTCATTCACCCCTCGCATCTTCGTGGGCCACTTTCTTACGACCGCATGGAGGTCCATTGTTTATTCCATTCTGCCGATGCATGGCTCGGTTGGCTCCAGGGTCTCTCTTCTAGTGACATCTGCTAGATCTGCCCTTAGTGGACTCATCGTTCTGTTGCTGTACGTCTCCCTGGGCGACCTGGCATTTGGTTACCAGGCTTGAGTGCCACTACTTTCTACATTCCCGATCGGGTGGTCCGTCAGTTCGGGCTTCTGCAGGATACTATTGAATCTGTGACTGCTGATTTCACCAGGGGGTCCACTTTGCGCCCTTCTATTGTGAAGGCTTTCATTGAGGCTTGGTCGAGTAGGATGGCTGCTCCGTGCCCGAGGGTCCCTGCTTCGACTGTACCCACTGCCCAGTATCTTCTGGAGATCCAGGCCTTGGTTGTGAGACAGACTTGACAAGACACGTGCACAATAAAGTAGACGAAAACAGGGAAGAGTTTGTCATTTCACAAAACTTTCTGACAGACCCTGCCTACTCTTTTACGCTTTCCGAATGTGATTTTTCTTCAAGAAGTGTTGTTACCTTTAGGAAGATTTCTAGTATGCTTAATCAAAGTGCTCAACCTTTCGATTAATCTTTTATGAAGAATTCTCCTTTTAATGTCTTTACTCGGCTCCTTACTTTGCTTTTTGTTTTCTACTCATTCTTTTCCATGAATTCTTATTTGTTTCTTTATAGTACTTATTTTGACAGCCAGGCGACCTGAAGGATGGTTTTATTTCTGGGTTCTTCGGCTAGCAAACGAAGTTTGCCCCTGGTTTTAGGTCTTCGAAGTGACTCCGGGCAAACGCCAGTTTGCCCCTAGTTTAGCGCAGCAGTTTTTTTTTTTTTTTTTTTTTTTTTTAAATGACCGAACCAAGTTGGTTGCCTACGTATCCCCTAGTGGGAATCAGGTCAAGCGTAGTTCATCGAGGTAGGAGGCTTTGAAAGAAACGGTTTCAAGCAAAGTATTTCTTGAGGCGATCAAGGTTGATGGGCTGTTTAAATTCAACCCCGTCTAGGTCCATGGGATATGACGCCCCTCCGAAAAGGAGGGTCTTAATGATGTACGGCCCGACCCAGTTAGGTTTGAATTTTCCTCTAGGGTCATAAACGGGCACCTTAAGTTCTTTGAGGACCAGGTCACCCTCAGCAAGCTTCCTTGGGCGAACCTTTTTGTTGAAAGCACGAGCTATCCTCTTCTGGTACCCCCGAGTATGGTTTATCGCGGTCAGCCTCTTTTCATCGAGCAACATCAATTCCTCATACCTTCCCCGTATCCATTCTAATTCGGTGATCTCGCACTCTGCCAAAACCCTGAGAGAGGGTATTTCCACCTCGACTGGAAGGACTGCTTCCATCCCGTACACTAATGAATATGGTGTAGCACCCGTTGAAGTTCTCACTGAGGTCCGGTATCCCCACAAAGCGAACGGCAGCTTCTCATGCCAATCTTTGTATGTATCCGTCGTTTTTCCCAAGATTGCTTTAACATTCTTATTTGCTGCCTCGACTGCTCCATTTGTCTGAGGCCTATACGGGGACGACTGATGGTGGGCGATCTTATATTTTTTCAAGAGCGGGATAACTTCTCCTTGGAAATGACTGCCATGATCGGAGATGAACTCATTTGGGACCCCATACCTGCAGATTATGTTCTTCTCGATAAAATTCACCACATCTTTGGCTCTTAAAGTCGCATATGAGGCTGCCTCTACCCATTTGGTAAAATAATCAATCGCCACGATTATGTATCGGTGCCCATTGGAAGCCTTTGGGACTATCTCACCAATGATATCGATCCCCCACACAGAAAATGGCCAAGGGGTGGTCATGTTGTAGAGCTGTGATGGCGGGGTATGCATCAGATTTGCATGAATCTGACACTTGTGACACCTTCTGACATATTCACAACAGTCTTTGTCCAAGGTCGTCCAATAGTACCCTTGTCGAATGATCTTCTTCGCCAGCATGTGCCCGTTCATGTGGGGCCCGCATACTCCCTCATGTATTTCCTCCATCATTCTCTTAGCTTCCCTTCCGTA
Source organism: Hydrangea macrophylla (assembly GCA_033977485.1). NCBI lineage: Eukaryota > Viridiplantae > Streptophyta > Magnoliopsida > Cornales > Hydrangeaceae > Hydrangea > Hydrangea macrophylla. The sequence continues at coordinate 67,585,653 of CM066988.1, forward strand.
TAAACACTCCAAATTATACCCGGTGTAGGACTTCTTCCATAGTTTGTCCGCGTAGATCACAAATTGAGCAGCAAATCGTCGAATCGCCTTCTTGTTCTTTTCTGATACTCCTTCGGGGTACTTTCCTTCTTTGATGAACTTCCATACATCTTCATACCAAGGCACCTCATCTTCTCTTTCTACGGCCGCGACCATTTCGAATGACGGTTGATTCCTCACTTCTATGGACAGCGGGATCATGGCAATTTTGGAAGGGATTTGGATCATTGAGGCTAAGGTAGCCAAAGAGTCGGCTAGTTGATTTTCTTCGCGAGGGAGGTAGTAAAAGGAAATCTTTCGGAATTGTGCTTTCAGGCTTTCCAGATAGTCATGATAAGGTCTCAATTTCTCATGTTTTACCCTCCAATCGCCTCGGACCTGGGATATGATCAAGTTGGAATCTCCGAAGACATCAATCCTTCCAACCTTCAAAGCCAAGGCCGCTTTCATCCCAATTATGCATGCTTCGTACTCCGCGGTATTGTTAGTTGAGTTATACTCAAGTTTGACGGCTAATGGGGTAGGGATCCCATCGGGTGCTATGAGAATGACTCCAATTCCGTAACCCAGTTGGTTGGCTGCTCCGTCGAAGTACATCTTCCACAAATCTTCCTTAACCTCCATTATTCCTTCATCTGGGAACTTGAAATCTCCCCTGTCCCCAGATTCTATAGCGAGGTCGGCTAAAAACTCAGCGACGGCCCTTCCCTTTACGGACTTGGCGGTGACATACTTGATGTCGAACTCAGCCAGCATCATGGTCCAACGGAAAATCCTACTGGTCAAGATGGGTTTTTCGAACAGGTATTTTAGTGGGTCCATTCGGGATATCAGGATTACAGGGAAGGCTAGCATGTAGTGGCAGAGGCGACGGGTACACCAAACCAAGGCCCAACAGGCCTTCTCCAAGGGCGAATACTTTAACTCATATCCGACCATTCTCTTGCTTAAGTAGTAAATGGCCTTCTCCACGTGCCCCTCTTCTCCTTCTTGGGCCAGCATACATCCCATCGAATCTTCGGATACAGAGAGATAAAGTAACAGGGGTCTCCCAGGCGAAGGTGGTGACAAGACAGGTGGATTTTGGAGGTAGGTTTTGATTTTGTCGAAGGCTTGTTGACACGGGGTGTCCCATTTGAATCTCTCTCCCTTTCTGAGTAGTTTAAAAAGTGGGTCGCAGGTCAAGGTGAGTTTGGAAATGAAGCGGCTGATGAACTGTATTCTCCCCAGGAATCCCCTCAGTTCTTTCTCATTTTTCGGTGGCTGCATTTCGGTTATGGCTTTTATCTTGGTAGGATCCACCTCTATTCCCCTCTGAGTAATAAGGAAACCCAATAACTTCCTGGTGGTGACTCCGAACGTGCACTTCTGCGGGTTTAGCCTCATTTTGAACTCCCTCAATCTCTCAAAGAACTTTCTCAAAGCTCCTAGGTGCCCTTCCCTTTCTTTGGACTTTACAATCATATCATCCACATAAACCTCCACCTCTTTGTGGATCATGTCGTGCAATAGGGTGGTGGCAGCCCTTTGATAAGTTGCTCCTGCGTTCTTAAGTCCGAACCGCATGACCCTATAACAATATGTCCCCCATGGGGTGATGAACGTGGTTTTCTCCCTATCCTCGGGAGCCATGAGGATTTGATTATACCCAGAGAATCCATCCATGAAAGATAGAAGCTCGTGTCCCGCAGTGTTATCAACCAACACGTCGATATGGGGTAATGGGAAATCGTCCTTAGGGCTTGCTTTGTTTAAATCTCGAAAATCAACGCAAACCCTAACACGACCATCCTTCTTTGGGACAGGTACAATGTTGGCAATCCACTCCGGATACTCGGTGACCATCAAGAACCCGGCTTTTAATTGCTTTTCAACCTCCTCTTTTACTTTAAGTGCCCATTCTGGCCTCATTCGCCTCAATTTTTGTTTTATGGGTTTTGAATTGGGAAAGAGGGGGATGTGGTGTTGGACTATTTTTGGATCGATACCTGGCATATCATTATAAGACCATGCAAAAACATCTTTGAATTCATTTAATAGACTGATTAGTTCTTTGCTTTCTTTATTGCTAAGTGTAGAGCCGATGAAGACATTTTGAGGATTATTCTCATTTCCTAGATTAATTGTTAAGGTGACCTCAATGATTTTACATGCAGATTCCTTTTCTTTTTCAATTAGTTTTTGCAGTTCAATAGGTATTTCATGATCATCACATTCATCACATTCATTAAGCGCGTTCGAGTAGGCAGAATCAGTCATACTTTCATTGATTTTCTTTAGAGTGATTACAACAGACATGGAAATTGAAAGACGCCTCATTTGGGCCATTACAGACTCCGGGTGCGGAGGGAACCTATCACTAGACTCAAAAACCCACTCTTTCTTGCTCTCTCCTCCCAAGTCAGTAATGAAGCATTCTTCTGGATCTCTTGTCTTGGTGATTTCTTCCATCTCTCCTTTCTCAGCCTTCCCCTCGTCGGTCTTATTCTGATCTTCCTCACCTTCCTCACTTTCGACTGCTTCCTCTACCATACCCTCGACGTATTCACCTTTGGCCTTTCCGGGATCCTCCTTCATGACCTCTGCATTCCCTTCGCCTAACAGATCTTTCACGGAGGAACCGTCTAGCGTACCAATCCAGTCCTTGGCAGCAACAGACTTCTCAGGCTTTTGCAAAAATGGGTCTTCGTACTTGGAGAATTCATGGGAGAAAAGATCTCAAACCCGGGCTTTAGGCATTTGTCCTTCTGGTCTATCCATGGTTCTGGAAAACCACAGAAGGGGAAATCTTCTCCTTCTTTCACGAAGTACCAGTTGAGCGTTTTCAGGTAAGGGTCTAGCGGCGCATTGACAGCCTTTTTCTTTGCTCTTAGTTCCTTCTTCGTTGGCTGGTACCCTAGACCGTGAGTATGAGTGTGAGTCTGAGTAGGGATCCTTGGAGCCTCAGGCAGGCCCTGAAGGTTCTTCCCCAACCCCAATCCTGGAAAGAAACCCATTTTCTTCATGATTCCTGCGACCACCGGACTAGCATACTGATCAGACTGAGGCGGTAGAAACTCTCTCGACTTTCCCTCTTCTATCATGCTGATGAACTCGAACCCTCCCATTTTCGCTTCTTCTTCTTGTAGCTGTAATTCTAGGACCGGTGCACTTGACGATGCTTCGGACGAACGAACCCAACTGTCCCCGAGGATATCACAGACTTTGTCTTCCCAGACATACTTGACCTTTTGATGGATTGTGGATGGTATAGCACCCAAACTGTCCAACCAAGGCCTTCCCAGCAGCAGATTGAAGGAAGCGGGGATATCGATGATTTGGAACTCATCTTCTTTGTCCATCGGTCCGATGGCAAGGTTAAGAAAGATGATGCCCATGACCGCCCTTTGGGTGTTATCGTATGCCCGGACCTTTTGTTGAGACGGTACAAAGGAAGACTCATCCAAGCCCATTTGCTTAGCTGTGCGGAAAGGACATACATTAAGAGCAGACCCGTTGTCAACGAGACAAGCGGGCACGGTGTTCCCCAAACATTCAACAGTGACGTACAATGGCCTATTGAGCATGGGTCCTCCCGGAGGCAAGTCGCTTGACGAGAAGGTGATAGATGAAGTCAGAATTTTGTCGATCAGTCCTATGAGGTCCTCCAGGGTGGTGTCAATAGACACGTCAGATTGATTAAGGGCGTCTAGGACCGCCTGCCTATGACGTTTGGAGGCAATCAACAATCCCCAAACAGTGATGTTAGCCTGAGTCTTCTTCATCTGCTTGAGGACTCTATCCTCTTCTTCTTCCTCATTCATCTTCCCTTTTCCCTTGTCTTGATCTCTCCCCGGGTGATCTTCCTCTAGTTCGTTCGGTTTGAAGTGTCTACCAGACTGAGTCAAATGATCTATCTCCTCTCTTGCCCAAATGTTGTCGGCTTCTGAAACGGTCTTTGAGCCCTCCTTTGCCTCTTCGTCGCTTTGATACCACAGATCATCCTCTCCTACCTGGTTTATGTTTCGATCATTGCTTTCTTGAACCCACCAATCTGACTGCCTCATCCCTTCATCTTCCCATATTCCTGGCTGGCTTCCAAGCATACGGATCCCCGAATTTTCTGGCAACTGATAGAACTTCTTTGGCTCTCCAAATTTTGTGATTAGCTCGGATGGATCAAATTTTGTTTCTCCCACCCCTAAGAAATAAAGACCCCGTGGCGGTGGCACAGCACGATGGTTCGGCAGAGGGTTCTTGGTGACATTGGGGGCTTTGGCAGGTGGTTTGGATATCACTTTGTTATCGATGAGGTCTTGGATTTCGTGCCTTAACCTCATGCACCGATCCGTCGAGTGGCCCTTTTGTTGATGATATTTGCAGTAGAGATCTCCTTTGAAATGCGACGGGAGTGGGCTTGGAGGGGGTCGAGGTTCCAACTGTCGGAGATGCCCTTTCGCTAACAGCCTGTCGAGGGCGGTTGATAATGATACTCCCAAATCTGAAAACTTCCTCAGTGGCTTATCCTCCCCTCCTCTTGGATGGTTTCTGGTGATATCGAATTTTCTCTCTGGCTCGCTAAGTGCATTGACATCGGTGGGGCCAGAGTGACCCCCCGAATGCCCTCCATTCGATCCATAACTGGGCCTCCGATATCGGTTCTGTGGTTCTTCCTTCTTGATTGTTCCTTCTTGAATTGCATCTTCGATTCTCGTCCCCACATCGAACACCTCAGCAAAGGTGTTGATTGACTGAAATCTCATCTTCTCCTGATAAACTGGCTGTAGATTTTTCATCAGCATTCGGATTTGGTCCTTCTCGGACGGCCTTTGCACCATTTTTGCAGCTTTCCCTCTCCATCGGCTCAAATACTCGGCAAATGATTCTTTGTTCCCCTGCCTGGTTATTTCCAAATCTCGGACAATAACATCCAAATCCTGATTGTATTTGTATTGTGCCACAAATGCTTTAATCACTTCTTCCCATACTCTGGTTTTGCTTGGCTCAAGTGTAAGGTACCACGACAAAGCAGCTCCGGTTAAGGTTTGTTGAAATAGGACAGGCATCATGGTAGTGCTCAGTCCACTAGGCTGAAAAGCTCCTATGCACATTCGGACATGACTGCGGGGGTTGCCTGTGCCATCAAATTTATCAAAGACGGGCATTTTGAAACCGGCCGGCAGCATCTCATGGACTCCGTCATACAATCCTTCCAGTTCCATCAGATAGGTATCCACCCCTTGAGCCTGGCGCATTACCCTCTCCAACTTTTCTATCTTCTCGGTCAGCAGCTTCTCCTTCTCATCTTTCTCTCTGTCCCTGTTGGCTCTCAGTGCATCATTCCAATGTGCCTCTTGATCGTCGAACCAATCTCCGTCTCCTCCTCCCAAAGGCGGGTCTATAATGGGTGGAATTACATGCGGCGGCGGTCGGCGATTCAGCTCTTCTATCATTCCCATCATGCGGTTCATGTTCTCGGCCTGTCTCCTCATCTATTCAGCTTGCTGTTCGACTAGTACCCTCAATCCGGTCATCTCTTCATTGTTTCTTTCTTCGGCCATGTCAGTGTATCCTCTTCTTACTAACCTTGCCGTAGGATTCCTAAACCACGCTTGATTTGCTATTTTTGCTCCTACAGCAAATTTTGAAATCTTTTTTAGAAAAACCTTTTTTACCTTCATTTTATTCGAGGAAGACTTTTATTTTATACATCATGCGGATGCAATGCATGTGTGCGTGTGTGCCTACTCTATATGCAAAAAAGAAAATCCTAATCCTAACACATAAGCACATAAGCACATAAAACCCTTACCCATGTCAAGTACGTTAACTTCTCTTTTCATCGTGACCCCTTTCTTATCCTTCGAAGTTTTGAAAAATTTTTGGGGGTTTTTGAAATTCATTTTGGGAAGCATTTCTAATGAAATCTTTTAAAAAGCAGTTTTCAAGAATTTTGGATCATAAGGTGATTGGGTCAAATTTCTGTTTTTGAAAAGCACGAATTTTTCAAAATCTCGATTTTGAAATCTCCCAAGTCTTTTGAAAGAGCGGTTTTGAATAAAGGCCGCGGAAATCTTGTTCTTCAAAGGCTGATTTTAAAATTCTCAGGGTAGAAGGGTCACGTGATAAGATCATCACCGTACTTTTCATGGGCTTGGATAGATACAAGGTCAATGATGCTTAGCTAACGCGATATAAGAAGTATAACCTCATAACCAAAGTTCGGCATGTTCCCATTTGTCGTGAGACATGATGAGGGATTGCTAAAAGTGGTTAAGGGGTTATACATTTTCATCAAGTAAGCATCGTCATCATCTCAAATAATCCTCATACAAAACCTCCTAGCACAGTCCTAATCAAGAGTAGATTCCCTAAGATTGAAAGGTTCTATAGAAACTACCGTGAAAAAGCTGGGTTTTGGTCAGATAAGGGACCCTTGACACACACCCGATAGGATGCTTAATATACCAAAACATGGTACGAGATCAAGGGTGATCACACAGTCCCATGATGACTTGACTGACCGGGTTGCCCCGAGTCTCCAAGGTCATAGTTCCGTGCAATCGACTGGCTGGACATGCAAGTGAAATGCAACAGGCACACAAAGATTAATTAATTTGATTTAAAAGGATGTTTTCAAGTCTAATCCTCAAGTGAACCCAAAATCAGAATTCTGGTCTGCGAAACCAGAGATTCTGGGTTCGATTCCCAGCAGAGTCGCCAGATTGTGGATATCGCAGGTTGACTTATCCACAGCGCTTTTATTTTAAAGTAATTTTTCAATTTAAAACACAAAACAATGAGTCGCCACTTAATTTTTAAAAGGAAAATTAAGAAACCATTTAAAGGAAACTGGTCTTTTGCGAAACCAAAGATTAACTAGATCCGGGGATTATGGAATGAGAGAGGAAGGAGCCCGCCGGACTAAAACACCCTCTCTCATCCTATCTTGCGATAGGCCTCTACTCAACATCCTTTTAATCAAATTTATTAATCTAAGCATGCCCTCAACTAATACATATATACGTATACATCATAAAAGCATGTCCAAAGGGGTGTAAAATTGTAATTGACAAAATATCATTCATAAGCCAGGTAATTCAAATAGCAAGCAACATGGTATGCAATAGGGAACAAGAGAGCTTACCCGGAATCCAACTGCGAATATTAAACGTGCAATGCATACGATTGAATAAAATCTAGGAAGAGAGTCTCTAGTCCATATATACATATAAGGCAAGACTTAATTCTAAGGTGTCGTAAAGAAAAGGGCTTGAAAATCAATAAAATCAATAAATGAATAAACTAAAGAGGATTTTGAGAAATCATACCTTTATAGCGCTACAAAACAAAGGTTAGTGCACATGATATGCAAGAGGTGGAATTAGAAATAACAATCTTGAATTTCTAGCTTAAATCTATCAAACGTAATTGAATCCAAAGCAAATAAGTCCTAATTACAAGTGCCAAACCATATGGATGAATATGTGCATGGGCGAGAATAAACTATGAAATACTCTTAAGCTTTGAATTCAAGCTCAACTAATCATTATTGCAACATGGTTTAAGCCCTAAGTCATAGAAAAGCCATTTGACCCATTATTAACAAAATTGGTCAAATGTGTCATAAAAATTCTGAGAAAAATACAGAGAGCAGTCCAGAACTTTAAGAAAATAAACAGCACGTCTCTTATGGTTTGATGTTGATGAGTTTTGGACACGAGATGCCTCTGTGAGTCTAGTTTCCAAATCAAAAAGAAAATCAAGGTTTCAACGGTTAGATCTCCAAGAATATAGAGAACACTAGACGTCACTCAGCATCTTACAACCTCCTGTCCAGAATTCTTGCACGATTTATTAAAAATAGCAAAAAAATCAAAATTGCTTTGTTCTTTTTAGGGTGACTTCCCAACACATTAATCTACTTAGAAAAAATTATTTTGGGTCACAAAAACTTTTTTAGGACTCTGATTTAATTATTTCAAAAGAGTGTTGCTGTTCTGAAACTATTCTGAAACTCTGGACAGATTATTGTTGCTTCACAAAACTCATGATCAAACCATTCTAAACATGAAACCACCTTAAAACAAAAATCACAGTGGTAGAACAATGTGTTATTGACGCTTTCCCGTTGGTTCTACTTGATTTCAACGGTTAGATTTCAAACTAAAAATCTTTGATCAAAAACAGTTTGAGGACTCACTGTTTTCATTTGCTAAGTTCGACTTTTATTTGGTAATTCCAACTATCAAATCATGAAGTTGGGTTAAACCAAACTACTTCTCCTACCATTTGATGGTCATTGGAGACTAAAACTTTTATTCTTTATAGATTTCAAGTGAAGTATGGATGGACTTCATGAAATCTCAAGATGAGGATTCTAAACCATGGAAAGGGGAAGGCTTAGACTCAAAATCACAAGTCTCCTACCATTTGGTGGTCATTGGAGATGAAGGTGCAACTAATACTTGATAGTTTTCAAAGGAATATGGAAAGGATTCCATGAGACATCAAGTTTAGAGGATCCAAGTCATGAGCATGAACTTGGATCCATCTATGTGAAATAAAGTGATGATCAAGTTTTGACTTTCATGTAGAGCATAAGCTTACATGAGATTCAAAGGATCATGCTCAAGAGATCAAGAGAGTTATTGAAGATCTCCAAGGCCTTCAAGAGAAGAAAATAGACAAGAAAATAGAAGGAAGTATTGGGAACAAAAAGAACTCCTAAGTTTATTTGGCAAACAAAGAAAATAATGAAAGGTTTTAGGATTAGAGATTTTAAGAGAAGAAAGAGTAAGTTAATAATCTATGGTTAGAGGATCACCTCCAAATTATCCTCAAAGTTTTCCTTTCTTTGAAGATCTTCCAAGCCCTTTTGATTCTCTCAACTCTCTCTTTTCTAAAATGTTGGTGTAATGGTAGTGTATTTTGTATATCTTCCTCCCCCAATATTTTTCTCTTGGTCCTCCTCTTTCAAGGAAGATCCCTTCTCTTTTATAGGCAAAATTACCAGGTATTTTTGGTGAATTTCGGAGCAAAAAATAGGTGTAATTCTCTCATTTGGTGGTACAATATGTACTTTCTGAAATTAGACAGACTGCTGCCCAGCGCGGCAGTCCAGAAACTGTCGCGGCAGTCCGTGACTGCCGCTGCGGCAGTTCATGACTACCGTCGCGGCACGTCATGACTACCGCTCGGCATTCATCAAATGCCGCAGCAATTAATGAATTGCCGCGTTTTTGTCAGTCTTACTTTATCAGTTTTTTATTCTTATCTGCATATGCATACGTATTGCACTGCGAAATACAGACTTTAAAAGTGAACGGTAGTCAGAAATTTGTGGCGGCACTTGATGAATGCCGGGCCGGCACTCTCTGACTGCCGTGCGGCACTCAGTGAGTGCCGCGGCAGTCTGCCGTGTGCCGTTTTTAGCTGAGGTTCCCTTTTTTAGGTCTTCCCCCTTTTGAAACAAATTATTTTTGAAGATCCTTTCCAAACATCATGTCTTATACCTGAATTCTCCTAAATACCTGGCATTTTTCCTCTTTCTGTGAAATTTTATTGCGTTTTGGAGATTTTCTGAAGAGCTTGGAATGCTTCAATCTTTCGGTCCTTGTCATCATCGGATACGGAGGTCAAACTCTCCTAAATTCGACGATCGGTCAAAATTAGGGTGTCTACAGCTGCTACTCAAGCTCTCTCACCTGCAGGACCAAAGCCCTTTTCTTTTCCTCCTAAGCAAGGAAAGAGATTTAATCACCGAGTTTGATTGGAAAATTGGAACGAAAGTGCTAAAAAGGAAAATAATAAATAAAAAGGGGTAGTTAGAGTTTACCCTGGCTCTCGCCTGAGCCTCAGCAGTCACCCGCGCTGCATCGGCCTAAATCAGGATATCAAAAAAAATTAGGAATTCAAAATGAGAATGCAAAAATCGAAGTTGGGTTTTAGAAGATTACCCTCCACTCTCGTCCGTGAATCCACTCCCTCACGCTATGAGCATAGAGTAGGCCCTCCTCTGCATAATCCTGGGGGACATGGTCGTACTGAAGCAGGATAGTAGGAGCACCTATATGATATCGAGGAACCATAGACGTGCCCTGCTCGCCGTAAGAGACCGTCCTAATGCTCCAATCCCATGGCGGTAAAGCTAGAGTCCGAGATGCAGCAGGAATGGGCTGCGAAGAAGAAAAATGAATTCAGTGAAAAAATATATATATGATAAGAACTAAAAGAAAGAATGAAAAGCTAAAAGAAACTCACCCGAGTCACTTCCATCAGAGGGAAGTTCTTCATCAGCTTAGCAGCGCACAAAGCGTCGTACCCATCAGGAGGCTCCAGAAATACCTGAATAGTGAAGCCATTCAGAGCGGCCATGAGCAGGCTACCCTGAAGCATCTTGCCAGCTCTCATAGAATTAGGTGGGGGACATGGCACGAAATATCTAGGAGCCATCAGCGACTATCTGGTTACTCTCTCCCCCAAGTACCACTCCCAGACGTCTGGGCCATCTAGCAACAATCTCATCGGGTCATAACCCCCAAATCTCCGTATCCCCTGAGAGGTGATAGGAAGCACATCCACCCAGGGCTGCCATCGGATGTGCGACTCCCTCAAGTTAGTTAGGAAGTTCCTGAATGCTGTAAAATCATGGGCCCCGGTCTTCCGCCTGACTCGCTCCTTCTGCCACTTCAGTCCCTGTAGCATGATGAGGGCATCCGCCGACTGTGTCCTAGGCGACTTCATATGAAGGTACTCGTGGGACCAAATCTGCAATAAAAGAGGTGTAAGGTTCACATTTTTATAAATTGGTTGAAAAGCTAATAAAGAAAAAAAATTAAATAATAATAATAAAAGAGAATAAATAAAAGATTGTACCTCCCATGCTCTCCAGAAGCCGCCCGTAGAGGGTGGGCAATCTCGGGAAATCTCTCCCATGTGCTTGTACAGGATTGCCAATCCTACACCATCCCAATCGTACTGATAAATGCAATCCATGTACTCCAAGGACCCCACCAGCGCCACCAAAATCTGATCTCCCCAGGTGCTCAGTAGAGAGCACCCCAACATGTACATGATGAACCCACAGGTCATCTGTTCATCTGTAAAGCCCTCATGGTCCCTGAAGGTATCGAGGAACCTCTTGGCTGTAACCAAGGGCTCCTCAGGGACTACTCCTAGCAGCGGCAGCACCTAGTCCCACTCTATCACCGTATCCAAGTACTACAAGCACTTCCCCCTGAAAGGGATCCTAGTGATCATAGAGAAGTCGAGTGGGGTCATCGTCATCTCCGCGAACTCGAAGTGGAACGAGTTGGTGGTGTCCCACTATCGCTCTGAGAGAGCGTCTATCTAGCGTAGGTTGTTCGAGCTCTTTGTCAAGAGCTTGACGAAGTCCTCTAAACCCGCAGCGTCAATGAAGCCCCGTACAGTCTCGTTCAGCATCTCATACCACGCGAAGCCATGGGCTAGGTTGCCATGTCCCTTCAGTACATCGGGCTGGAGCAGCAAAAGTTACAAGGTTCAATATCAATCTGCAAGCAAATGGATACAAAAAGGAATAAAATAAAAATAAAAAGTAAATAGTAATAATAAAGAAAAGAAGTAATGAATGAGTAAGAAGAGTGATTGCAACGCTTGGAAAAAAATTCACAAGCATAACATTCACATTCATGAGAAAGCACGTGAAGTTTTGATGGCATGCATTGCATTATGAGCTTTATGAGAAAAATTTGAAAATATATAAAATAGAATCAAGAATGATGAAATAAACATGAATGAATAAAAAAGAGCGATTGGAATGCTCAAAAGATCCTACAAGAACGGCATTTGCATTCATAAAGGAGTACAGGAAAAGATTTGGAAAAGAGAGAACGATTTAGAGGAGCGTATACCTCTCGTCGGAACGCTCGGGCAGACAGGTGCTTGTTTGGATCCCGGAGCAAAAAGGTAGGATTAGGATGAGAAGTGAATCTGTACCTTGTCCTCTTCCTACTAGAGCTACCCGAGCCGCTAGCCATGGCACTCAACCTGTTGAGAAGAAAAGAACAGAATGTTAATTTTTTTAAAAGAATCCAAGAAAGTAATAAAAATAAAGAGAACAATGGGATTTTGGATAAAGAGAAACTAACATGTGGATCCTCTAGGTCAATGCAAGAAAAGGGAGAAAAATCTCCAGAGAGTGCTTCGGCTTAGAGAGAATTTAGAAGTGAATTAAATAAAGTAAAAACCTGCGTATATGCAATCTGCCTGCTTAGAACGGTACTCGAAAAACGTGCACGAAAGTTGGTGAAGTGTCGTACAGCACTCGCTGAGTGTTATAGCGGCATTCAGTGAGTGTCGCATGGCAGTTACGGACTGCCATGCCTTGAAGCGTGTGTCACGAGTAAGGCGGTTAAAAGGCCTTTGGTTTCCCCCCGAAATTCAAATTGGGTCCTAAAATTTGAAATTTGAACCCCAAAATTTGCTCACCTTATACTCTTTGGTCCCCGAAAGTGATTTCCAAGACCAATTGACTCCTGATTTTAGAATTTGAATTGTTTTGGGTCAAATTGACTCCTGTTTTTGAAAATTTTGAATCCTTTGAGTCAAATCGACTCCTAATTTTGTGAAATAGAAATTCTTTGAGTCTGATTGCCTCCCGATTTTATAAAATTTGATTTGTTTTGAGTCTAATGACTCCTATTTTTGGAAATTTTGGATTCTTTGAGTCTGGTTGACTCGTGATATGGAATTAGAAATCCTGATTGACTCCTGAAATAAATTTAAGTCTGATTGACTCCTAATTATGAAAATTTGAAAGGAAATTAAGACTAATTAACTCATGGAATCAATTAGAGTCTGATTCGACTCCTGATTTTGAATATTGAAATACATATTTGACGGGGCTGAAGGGCTGTTGTAGACACCCCAATTTTGACCAAACGTCAGGTTAACGGGAGTATTACCTCTAAGATCCGATCCGACTAATTTGGGACTTCCAAAGGTGATTCAAGCTCTTCCGAAGGCTCTTCTAATTCAAGGCAAAAAGGAAAAAGAAAGAAAAGGGGAAAACAGAGGAGAACGGCACATAGTAAGATTTACGGCAGTCACAGGTTACTGTACGACACTCGCTTAAGTGCCGGAGCGCAAATTTTACTAAATGCAGTGAAAAAATAGATTTCCAGAAAAAATGGCAGTCCCTGGAGTTGTCTGTGGCATTCTCTGAATGCCAGTGCGGCAATCAATGAATGCCACGACGACATTCATCAAGTGTCGTTCCGGCACTCACCAAGTGCCGCTTCCATCTCTAGTGAGTGCCGCATTTTTGGTTAGATAGCTGTAATATAGCATGATTTGTACCACCAAAAGGACATATGAAATAAGTGTTTTTTGCCCCTAAAATGACTAAGATACCCTTTTAAAATTGCCTACATAAGAGGAGTGAATATCCCATTACAAGGGATGAGCTTTTTGAATCTCCTAACCTTATCTTGATTCTCCTTCTCTTAAACCTCTAGAAAAGTTTTCTAAATATACTTAAGAATTGCTTTTGTAGTTTAAAAAAAGAGGAGTTTGTGTGTGAGTTAGAGTTGAAGAGTTTGATTACCTTGTGGATTTCCTCCAAACCGTCAAGTTGAGGATATTTAAAGGTAGGCTCTAGACTAAATCATCCTTTAAATACATGTTAACTTAGCTAATGTTTTAATGTTGAGTCTCTATTTTGGTTGTGTTCATCTCTTGGGATTTATGAGACTTTCAATGTCTTATTCAAATCCTTTGATTTGAAATCTCTTGGTCTTCTTATGAGTTCATAGTTTATAAGAAGATTAGGATTGATAATGAGTATTTTGGTTGACAAGATTAAAACCATCTCCATGGCTTGATTTTGTTATTCTAGGACTTCATAAAGTTTCTCCATACTTCATTGAAGTCCATCAAGTATGAGAGTCATTAGGCTTCCATGACCACCAAATGGTAGAAGAATTAACTTAACTAGAGCCAAGTTTGATGGCTTAGTAGTTAAAAATTAGTAAGCAAAACACAAACTAGACAAAAGATGCAGTGAGTTCATCAACTACTTTTCATCAAAGATTTTTAGTTAAACATCGAACAGTTGAAACTGAATGAAACCAATAGGAAAATGTTTATAACTCAAAGTTCTACCACTTTAATTTTTGTTTTAGTAACATTTCACGTTTCAAGTGGTTTGGTCATGAGTTGTAGGAAACATTAACAATCTGTCCAGAGTTTCAGAACAGCAACACCTTTTTGAAATGAGTAAATCAGAACTTTAATCAAACATTTTTTACCCCAAATATTTTTTATGAAGTTTGATGTGTTAATAAGTTCCCCTAAAAATATCTAAGTGTTTCTAATTTTTTTTTACTATTTTTAGAAAATCATACAAAACTCTGGACAGAGAGTTATGAAGTCCTGAGTGATGTCTAGTATTTGTCTAATTCCCAGAGATCTAACTGTTGAAACCTTGATTTTCTTTTTAGATTAAACACTAGGCTCACAGAGGCATCTAGTGTCCAAAAATCATCAAGATCAAACCATAGAAACCATGCCTTTTATTTCTTTGAAGTTCTGATCTGCTCTCAGCAATTTTCAGAATCTTGTCACAACTTTGGCCATTCTTGTGAATAATGGCTCAAATGATATTTTCATGAGTTGGGGTTCAAACCATGCTTCGATAATGATTAGTTAATGCTTGAATTCAAAGATTAAATGATCTAAATCAATGAGTATTTCATAATTTATTCTTGTTCATGTATACATTCATCCATGTGGCTCGATGCTTGTAATTAGGATTCGTTGCTTTAGATTTAACTATATTTGATAGATTTAAGCTAGAGGCCAAGGATTGTCATCTAACTTTATATCTTGTTTATTATGTGGACTGATCTTTGTTTTGTAGCGCCGATGAGGTATGATCTCTCGACTCTTCCTTAGTTTAATTATTCCTTAATTTCATTGATTTTTCGACCTCATGTGCGACACATTAGAATTAAAACTTGCCTTATGTGTATATGTTATTAGAGACCTTTTTATTAGGATTTCAACTTTTGTGTGCATTGCACGTTTCAATATTCGCGGCTGGACCCCGGGTAAGTTCTCTAGTTCTCTATTTTGCAAATCATATTGCTTTCTAAATGAACTACTTGGTTTTGAATGATATTTTGTCTTTAGCAATTTTACACCATTTCGACATGCTTGTGTAATGTATGTTTATATCTATGTATTAGTTGAGGGCATGATTAGATTAATAGTTTGATTAAAAGGATGTTGAGTAGAGGCCTATCGCGAGAAAGGATGAGAGAGGGTGTTTTAGTCCGTCGGACTCCTTCCTCTCTCATTCCATAATCCCGGTACCTAGTTAATCTCTGGTTTAAAAAAAATCGATTTCCTTTCAAAATGGTTTCTTAATTTTCCTTGTAAAAATTAAGTGGCGACTCATTATTTTATGTTTTGAAATTGAAAATATTTTAAATAAAAAATTGTGGATAAGAAATTTGTGATATCCACAGCTGCGAATTTTCCAGAGTAAACATATCCGAGGGGGCCGAAGGGCTGCGGATTTTTCAGAGCAAACATATCCGACAGGGGTGAAAGGCTTTGCGGATTTTTCAAAGCAAACATATCCGACGGAGCCGAAGGGCTGCGAATTTTCCAGAGCAAATATATCTGACGGGGCTGAGGGGCTGCGAATTTTTCATGAGCAAACCCGCATTGACACCGAGGCATAAGTCGTGAAGCGCCGCCCAGTCAATTGCGTTTGCCCGTTTGGCCGAGACGACACGTATCTTGAAAGGAATCAACCTTATGATTATAGAAACTCCGAATTGTAAAGAGCAACTCATCTTTAAGTTCGAGTAAACCATGAGCATTAAGTAACATAGGGCATGGATTGCATCTAGATGCATTAAGATTGCACGGTCTCGAATCACATCATTTATAGAGCATGAAGTTGCAATAACCATCGTCATTTGCATGAACACGTGCATCACAACAGGGTAGGTGCATTCATCCGTATGACTACTTATATTTGTGTGTTTGACCCGTGCTTGAACTACATCTTGGTCTGATTCCTGAATGGATACGTAGACAGCTCATCATTAAGCACGACCAGCATGAACCATTGTCGCGCTCCTGTTTTATCTTGCAACGCATTTTGTTTTACCTAAATTCGATAGTTTGGTCAAAGGCTTGTCTTCACATAGGCTTCGACATTCACTTGTGAAACGTGTTGCTCCACAAGCTCTGTCGAAGAGGAGCAAACTATAGACTCCCCAATTTTGACCAAACATCGAATTAAGGGGAGTGTTACCTCCAAGTCTGATGATGACAATGTCTGGACGAACCAAAGGCTTCCTAAGGCGATTCAAGCTGTTCAAGAGGCTCTTCAATTCAAACAAACAGAAAGAAAGAAGAAAAAGAGAAGAAAAGGGGATAATAGAAAAAGGCATATGAGGAGTTCCGCGGCAGTCACGAAATACTACTGCGACACTCACCAACTGCTGCACCGGCAGTTAGTGAGAACCTCGGCGGCATTCCCCGAGTGCCGTGAATATCTCTGAATACCGCAAAAATAAAAAAGACGCCAGTTCACAGAGTTGTCCACGACATTCGTTGAGTGCCGCATCGACATGCACTGTATGCTGCGTCGGCAATCAGTGAGTGTCGTTCCGGCATTCACTGAGTGCCGCTTCCATCTCTGTTGAGTGCTGCGATTTTTAGAAGTCTGCTTCAATATAGTACATTTTGTACCTTCAAAAAGGATGTTCGGAATTAGGGTTTTCACTGTGAATTTACTGAAATAACCCTCCAAAATTTGCCTATATATAGGAGATGAATATCCCATTACAAAGGAGGATCTTCTTGATTCTGAATCATCTTCTTGAATCTTGAATCTTATCTTGATTCTCTTTGTTTGAAATCACTTCAAAATTCTCAAACACAATTAGGAGAAAGTTTTAGAGGAGTTTAAGAAATAAGTTGCATGAGTTAGAAGAAAAAGAGCTTGAACCACCTTTGAGAGGCCTTTAAAAATCTAAAAGTTGAGGATAATTGGAGGTAGCCTCTAGTTAATTAGTCTCCAATTCAAGTTCAATCATAATATATAGAATTCCTTAGGATCTTTTACACATTTTCAAAAGCTCCCTTCCCCACCTCATTTCATCACACACCACTAATATTGTGATTGAGCTTTCATTTCATTGGTTTGGATCAAAAGTGGCTTAAGGTCTAAGGTTAAATAAATCATGAAGTTAACTTGGATATTACTTAAGCCTTAGTTTCCTTTTTCTTTTTGATTATGATTCACCTCTTAGGATTCATGAGACCTTCAATGTCTTATTTGAATCCTTAGACTTGGAATCCTTTAATCTCCTTGTGAACTTATGATTTATAAGAGGATTAAGGTCGATGTTAACATATTTGGTCAATGGCTCTAAACCTATCTCCATGGTTTAGGTTCATTACTTTGAGATTTCATGAAGCTCTTCCATACTTCATTGAAATCTATAAATATATGTGTTTTTGGTCTCCAATGACCATCAAATAAGATGAGAAATAATTTGGGTTAAGCCAATCTCCATGGCTTGATAGAAAGGTTTAACGTAAATGAAACTTGACAACGGTGCAGTGAATTCATAAACCACCTTTGATAAATGATTTTTAGTTAAATAATGGACTGTCGGAATTGAATAAGACCAATTGGAAAATGTCAATAACACAAAGTTTTACCACTATGATTTTTTGTTTTAATGAGATTTCATATTTAAGTGGTTTGGTCATGGGTTTTGTGAAGCAACTATAATCTGTCCAGAATTTTAGAACTGTAACACAGTATTGAAATAAGTAAATCAGAGCCTTTATCAAGCATTCTTGACCTCAAATATTTTTTCTATGAAGTTCAACGTGTTAATAAGATCTCCTAAAAAGGTTAGAGTCTTTCGGATTTATATACTATTTTTAAAAAGTCATACAAAAACTCTGGACAGAGAGTTGTAAATTTCTGAGTGATGTCTAGTGTTTGTTTAATTCCCAGAGATTGAACCGTTGATCTTTGATTTTTCTTCTTGGGTTGGAAACTAGACTCACAGAGGCATCTTGTGTCCAAATTCATTGATATCAAACCATGGGAAGCATGCATTTTCTATTTTTGAAGTTCTAATCTGCTCTCTGTAATTTTCAGAATTTTGTGACAAATTTGATAAACTTTGTAAATAATGATTCAAATGAATTTTCTATGACCTAGGGCTTAAACCACATTTTGATAATGATTAGTTAAACTTAAACCCAAAGGCTAAATGATCCAAACCAATGAATATTTCATAATTTACACTTGTTCATGTATTCATATGCATTCATCCATGTAGGTTAATATTTGCAATTAGGACTTGCATTGCATTGGGATTGAATTGCACTTAATCGAACCTAATTGTGAGTTCCTTATAACCATGTTGGGACTACACCATCTCTATATGGATATTACATTGTCTCCTAGTTGAGACTTGTATATCTATAGAAATGATGCACTTCTAACTAAATAGAAGGAATTCATAGTTTTGTCAATTCTTTCAATAGATTTAAGTTAGAAGTTTAGGATTGATTATTTTATATCATATTTGAAGTATGTGGACTAATCTTTGTTTTGTAGCGCTATTGAGGTACGATTTCTCAATCCCTCTCTAGTTTATTTTATTCTTTGATTTTAAATTGATTTTCGACTCTATACGCGACACCTTATAATTAGGTCTTTCCTTATGTGTATATATGGATTAAAGACTCCTTTAGGTTTCTATTTACTTGCATGCATTACACGTTTTCATATTCGCGGCTGGATTCCGATAAGTTTTCTTGTTCCCTATTGTACGTCATATTGCATGCTAATTGAATTGTGTGGTTTTGAATGATATTTTACCGTTAGCAATCTTACACCCTTTAGACATGATTTTGCAATGTATACCTATATCTATGTATTAGTTGAGAGCACATTTAGATTAATAATTCGATTAAAAGGATATTGAGTAGAGGCCTATCGCAAGTTATGATGAGAGGGGGTGTTTTAGTCCGCCGGGCTCCTTCCCCTCTCATTCTATAATCCCCGGACCTAGAAATCTCTGGTTTTAAAAAAAAAAGATCAGTTTGCTTTCAAAAGGTTTCTTAATTTTCCTTTTAAAAATTAAGTGGCAACTAATTTTTGCATTTTGAAATTGAAAAAGATTTAAAAAAAAAAAGCTGTGGGTAAGAAAAATGCTATATCCACAGAGTTTGACAAATGCGTTTATGTCAAAGACACCAATGATGGTTATGTCATCTTGTGTCTTTGTGTTGATGACATGCTTATTGTGGGAAGTAATGATAAAATTATTACCTCAACTAAGTAAATGTTGGATTCTAAATTTGACATGAAAGATATGGGACTTGTTAATGTTATACTGGGCGTCAAGATCTCTAGAAATACTAATGGACTTGTTTTGTCATAGTCAAATTGTGTAGACAAGATTCTAAAGAAGTTCAATCAGTCTGATACAAGTATAGCCAGGACGCTTATAGACTTAAGTCTATACCTATCTAAGAATGCCGGTGAGAGTGTTTCTCAATTGGAATATTCTCGAGTGATAGGAAGCTTGATGTACTTGATGAGTTGTACAAGGCTTGACATTGCTTATTCAATTAGTGAACTGAGTAGATACACTAGTAATCTAGGAAATGAACATTGGAAAGGGATAGGGTGAGTACTCCGATACTTACGTTACACTCATGATCATGGGTTGCACTATATGAGATATCCAACTGTGTTGGAAGGATACAGTGATGTAAACTGGATATCAGATATGAAAGATTCAAAGTCTACAAGTGGATATGTTTTTACACTTGGTAGTGCAACTATTTCCCGGAAGTCTTCAAAAGAAACTTGTATAGCTAGATCGACAATGGAGTCGGAATTCATTGCACTAGACAAGGCAGCCGAAGAAGCTGAATGGCTTTGCCATTTTGTAGAAGACATTCCGAGATGGTCGAAACCTGTGCCAGCAATTTGCATACACTGCAATAGCCAGTCTGCTGTTGGAAGGGCACAGAGCAATATGTATGATGGTAAGTCAAGACATATTCGTCGAAGACACAATACCATAAAACAACTACGCTCTAGTGGGATTGTCACAATTGACTATGTAAAGTCAAAGGACAATATTGCGGATCCACTAACCAAAGGGTTGAGTCGAGAGTTAGTTAATAAGTTATCTAAAGGAATGGGACTAAAGCCTATGTCATTACAAGGTACCGGAATGGAAACTCAACCTAGTTGACTGGAGATCCCAAGATCTAGGTTCAAAGGAACAATCTAATTTCATGTACCTTAGGAGAATCACTGAGGAGAAATGCTCTTCTGTCCATTTCTATGATACAACAGTGATACTTGCATAGTGTGAGGGTAAGCTTAGCTTTTAATGACTATGTGCATTGGTATTGCCAAGCGGAGTATAGCAAGATACTTGAAATAAGTCACCTATGTGAATGAGAAGTGGGGCCGCTTCTAAAAGAATTTTAGGCGAATTTCTTTGATAAACATTTACTGAACCAAGCAAGTGTTCAGGGCCAAAATTTTATCGAATTAATATACTTTTAAATTTTGTCGTTCTTATAGTTAATAATTAGTATTTCATAATTTATTGTGATGGAAAAATAATAATTTTTGTCACTCATATTTGTTATGCTATTTGTGACGGAATTTTCAAACAAAATCTGACACAAATACTATTTGTGACGGAATCTTGAATATTCAAACAAAATCCAACACAAATACTATTTGTAACAGAATCTTCAAACAAATCCGCCACAAATATTATTTGTGATGGATTATTTGTGACGGTTTCAGGTAGACACAAATAATAAGTATATATGACACTAATATTTATATTGGACCAAATTTCGTCTGAAATATTATTTGTGACGGTTTCGAGTCGACACAAATAAACTGTCACAAATAATAAGTGTATATGACGCTATTTTTTGTGTCGGACCAAATTCCGTCACAACATCCGTCACAAATACTATTTGTGACAAAAATTGGTCCGACACAAACTTTTTGTTACGCCCGAAATTGTGTCGGGCATAAATCCGTCACAAAAGACATGTTTTTCTTATAGTGATTCATTCAAAGCTGGCTCGCCACATAAACAAGTTATATCTAAAGCTAGTGGCCGTAAGAGGTCAATGCCATTGCGGGCATAACTCAAGACATCATGTTCTATATAAAGGCATTGATCCCTTGTCCTTGCTACCATTTCTACTAGCACTAGGCTAACCCGGCCTCAGGCCTCGGGTCACGTTTGAATGTCGGAAGGAGGGGAATTAGATAATTTGTCCATTTTAATTGGACTATACTTGGAACTAAATCCAATGAGATAATTAGTAGCCCAAATGGTAGACTGACTCCTTTTTTAGGTTTTTGTTATTTGTATGCATTGCACGTTTTTCATTCGCAGTTGAATCTCGGGTAAGTTTTTTTGTTCCCTATTGCATATCATTCACCTGCTAGATGAACCTACTTACTTTTTCATGTCTTTTATCGTTAGAAATCTTGGACCCCTTTCGACATACTTTTGGAATGTGTGTATATATATATTATTAGTTGAGGGCATGCTTAAATTAATAATTCGATTAAAAATGATGTTGAGTAAAGGCTTATTACGAGATAGGATGAGAGGCACGAGAGATTGACAAGCTATAAACTATGGCTATTTAAATTAAATAAATTAATAATTCAATACCCTCTTAATCCCGCAAAACAAACACTGCCTATGAGTGAAAATGCAAACTAAAAGTCTCAGTACCTTATTTCCATCTTTGACATTATACAAAACAACAATGTGAGACACACAATGCATTCCACAATAGGATTTTCAATGCATGTACCCAGTGCTGTGCAAGTGATGCATAAAAAAGTGTGAAAAATTCAAACAGCATATGATACAACACATTTAAAACTATGTTATGAAATGTGATGTGTGTCTAACATTGTTATATTTCGGGAGATTGTATTTCGGGAGTAAATGATTCTTTTTAGTTTTTATGTACGTACCTTTAATGCTGTGATTTTTTCTGATGTGTGATTAGTGGTGTCAAACGGGCCGGGCCGGGCTCGGTCAAAGCGGGCTTGACCGGACTTCGGGCCGGGCCGGGCTTGGGAAGGGAGGGGGGATGTCCGCCCCGGACCGGTGGCCCGGGCCTAGCGGGCCGGACATCGGGCCGGGCCGGACGGGCTAGCGGGCTTCCTTCGACTTTTGGCCTTAACCGTGGTGGGCTTCGGGCTGGGCCGGGCATTTTCTTCATTTCGGGCCGGGCCGGGCCGGGCCATGAACGGAAGAATGTGTGTCCACCCCGGCCCGGGGTATGTGAACCGGGCCTAGCGGGCCGGGCCTTGTGGCGGGCCGGGCCAGGCTTTTAGCCCGAAAAAAGCGGGCCGGGCTCGGGCCGGGCCGGGCCAACCCGGCCCGTTTGACACCTCTATGTGTGATACCATTTTATAGTGCTTAATTAAAGTAACAAAACTATGATCCATTTTTATTGAAATCTCATGCATATTATCTTTCAATTTGATTCATGACAGTCCACGTAGATATGAGATATATGTATACTATCGATTGTTGAGTGAGTACATGAGCTAAAAGTTACAATGAAAATAGAACAGGTTACAAGTATGAAAATGCTAGTTTGAGCTTGTCAATAATTACTTTTTTGGCAACATTTTAAGTATAATAATTAGTCTACCTCATCCTCCCACAAACAAAATATCATTGAACCACAATTCCATTGTTAGTCCACAACTTATACTACCTTTTGCTAAAGCAGTGTAAGTTTGTGAGATTAACAATTTCTTGGTCCCTTTCCCCCAAAAAACAAGTATTTGGTCCAAAAATAAATTGTAACCGAATAAGCTTGTTTTAATTTGTATAACTAAGTATACTTCTACTGAAACATATATAGTTTATAGTTTCTCATCCATATTCAATAAAAGTTCCTCACTCCGTTATTTTATCCACGCTCATTTAAGAAAAAAAAAGGGTTAGAATATTTAAAAGGCTAAAAATGCCCAAACCACCCCCCCCACCCCCCCCCCCCCCCAAAAAAAAAGGGTTAGAATATTTAAAAGGCTAAAAATGCACAACCCCTCCCCCCCTCCAAAAAAAAAAAAACACACACACACAGTTGTATGGAATCGTGAATAGAAATGCGAAACCCACAATTTTAATTAACTAAAAGAAGAATGGAAAAAAAAGTTTCTTTAAACTTTCAACCAACTCATTTTCCGGATGTAAGATAGAGATCTTTTCTATTTTTGACAAAAGAAAAAGCATGCCACTTTTTTTCAGAAATACAACACACGTTTGCATAACATAAGATTGCAAAATACCCTCCAATGTTTTACAATTTCATCAAATGTTGAGTATTTTAAATTTTGTTTTTTTATGTATATACGAATAAAGAATTTTCAAGACCAAATCTCATTTTCAATATGTCCATCCCATTTTATATGTCCATCTTTAGGATAACAATTTTTTAAGAAAACATAATGATTGCTTGAAATAAATACAATTGTTCCAAAACTACCCTATTGGTTTTTTTGTTCCCTTTTACTTTTTGTTGAGTATTTTCAATATCAATAAGGACAAGTGTGGAAAGTTGCTAAAACATTATCAAAGTGGACATTAGTTAGTGAGTAATTCTTTGGTGACAACTTTCATACAACCTCCTAAATGATGTGTCTATCTCTCTCTTGTGTCATTGTGGGGTCCAGTGACATCACAGGAGAGAGATAGACACATCATTTTAAAGGGTTGTATGAAAGTTGTCACCAAAAAATTACTCTTAGTTTTGGGACATCTAAAAAAGGAAAGATGTACACATAAAATGGGTACTTTTTAAAAAATTAATTTTGTTAAAAAATAGAAAATCTTTGGATTAAATTTTATTCATACTAAAAAAATCATAAAATACTTATTAAACGTAATAGTAAACTAAAAAAACATTTAACTATAACTAGCAAATATGTTAAATTTTTAAAGAGATTTTGCAAATAGATTAAATAATTATGTGGACAAAATCGTTAAATATGTTATATTATTTCATTAAAAAAAACTAAATATTAACTATTTAGGCTAAAAAAATATTAAGAAAATTATAAATTTCAAAATATTGCATACGAATATCCAATAGTAGATTCTTGGACTTCCAAAATATGTTAAAAGATCACATATTTAAAAAAAAAAATTCAAGATATTCTATTAAACACCTCCCTGAACGAAATTTCATAAAAATATGTGGTTTCTTAAAAAATATATACATTATCGATTAATAATATATACTGAATTTTTGTACCATAAATATTTTGTACAAATATAAAAAACATTTGTTTAAATCTTATTTCATTCCACTAATTGATTGTTTAAAATCTAAAGTGGAATGTGATTGACACATTCTTAGAAACTTAGCCAAACAGAGGAATGGAATGACTATTGATATTTCATTCATGTTTCATTCCATTTCATTCATGCCTTATTCACTTCCTGCTTACTAAATATGCCCCTAAGGTCCACACAAAAAATTAGAGTGCATTTTTCCTCACCCTTATTTGCTCTCCCGTTGCTCACACCTACCAACAGTTTTCTAACACATGTCCATTTTCATCACTACTTTGCCCATATTCTATGAACATAAATTATTAGATGGACATGAATGGGACAGTGAGCAATAAATAGATGAGCAAAAATGCACTCCAAAAAATGAGAAATGTTAGGCACACATCTCAAATCACACCCCAAACTACACCCCTTGCTTTAAATGCATGTACTCTGTGCTGTGTAAGTGGTGCACAGAAAAGTGTGAAAAATTCAAACAGCACAAAGTACATACATTTAAAATAAGAGGTGTAGTTTAGGGTGTGGTTTGAGATGTGTGCCTAAAACATTTCTCCCAAAAAATTATTGGCCAACACATGTTCTCCTACTTGGTGACACGTGGACGAACAAGAACAGAGAATGGGCATAAGCCGGAGCTCGTGCGTTAATTACTTCAGTCAAAGAGCCAAAGGGACTACAGCCAAATGGAAACCAAGTGTTCCATTGAGGGGCGGCTCAACATATTTTGAGGCCTCAAGAGCATCTTCAATAGTCAAATTCATTATCAAAAGTTAAAATTTGATAATGTTGTACAAAATGTGTGTTCCAATGCAAGATCATTTATGTTGCTAAAATTTGAAAATGTCATTTACTTTCTCAAATATAGTATAGGATTTGGTTTTTGTCAAATTTTGACCATTGTACTTTTTTATAGTTTTTCGTTCCTAGTACACAACAACAATCTAATATACAACATCAATTGCTTTTGTATAAATAAAAAATTATTTTTTATTAGTTGTGGCAAAACTAGTGTATAAAACACACTGCCCAATGTACTAGATTAATAGCTTTTGTTCCAAAAAATGACATTTTGGATGAATTTTTTTGTATTGGAGCATAATTGTCAAATTATAGATTTATGACACTGTAACATTGCTAAATTATAGATTTGAAAGATGCAAAATAACTTTTTGCATTGGAGATGCTCTTAGGCGAAGAATTAAAACGGGACATTTATTATATTTTAACATGTAAATAATTATATATATATATATATTAATTTTAATCAAATATTATTATTAAAAATTAATTTTTAATTTTTTGAAATGCAAAATTATTAACATTTTATAATGAGTTTTTTTTTTTTTTTTTTTAAATTCACATGATAACATGCTAAGCTATTTAATCTCTTATGCGACATGATTATCTTAGGTAAGATCTTTATCAGTTTTAGTTTTGTAAAACTTCTTTAGGTGGACGCAATTGTTACAAGTACTGCTAATAATCTAGTTTTTTTTTTTAATAATAAAATGTAGCATCTCAAATTGAGGTTTCTATTGTTTCTCAAAAAAATTCTTGCAAGACATTTCGATAGAAAATCATGCAATTTTTTTCCCTTTCTTTGTTTTATGATAGGCATGAAGTTTTGAAGTTTAAGTAGATAATGAAATGTTATGGGCCTCTACAATAGGAGTAGATTTATCTTTTTCTACGAATATATGTATTTTAGTTAGTTACAAAAAATTGGAGACTTTTTATTTATTTATTTTTTTTTTATGTACATGATTTTTTCTTTTCTTTTTGATAAGAATGTAACATTATATGGTAAATGTAAAAAAAAAAGTTGGGCCTTAATTTTTCGGAGGTCTTAGGCGTTTGCCTAAGTTGCCTTATAGTTGAGCCACCCCTCACATCATATTTTGATGTCAAATTAAAAAAAAAATAAAAAAAAATAAAAAAAAAAAAAGAAATGGCACAATTTATTAGTAGTTTATATATTTATTTATAATAATAATAATAATAATAGTTTATATATTTATTTATTATTATTTATTTTTGGGATTGGGTGGCTAGACATCTATAGTCGTTAAGTTGAGATTAAAGAGAGTACCCTAGGTTGTCTCTTCCTTCTCTCTAAAATAAACCCTAGGTTTTCTCTCACGTCTCTCTGACTTCTGTGCTCTTCTAGCGATCGCCCCTTAGGGGCTCTCCCATCCACTTATGGGAGAGCCATCAATATGGGAAAGCCAATGACTATTTTCTTTGTTGTTTTTTGTTACTTTCAGTAATATGTCCCCTCTTGTGAGGGTTTTGTCCCTTTTTGTTGGGGGTTTGTCCCTTCTTGTTGAGGGTTTGTTTTGATTTTGTTTGGTTTGGTTAGTTGATACCGTTAGATCTCTTTGTCACTATATTCTGTGGTTGGATCCGGTCTAGTTCCACACAGATCTGTGTTAGATTTGTTGTTTGTTCGAATCATCTTCATAGTCACGGTGGTTTTGAATCTCGAATCTTTGTTGTAGTTGTTGGAAACTTTTTACTTCAACCGCTCAGTATTTGAGCTACGTCACAGTCCGCGATTTCATATTTTAATTTTGGAGATTGCAGTTCAATATATCAGAAGATTGCTGTGATTTATCATGTATTTTTTTTTCCTTCTTCTATTTTGTATTTGTTCCTTGTGAACATGCCTTTTGTGAAATAGAACTTTCATGCATTGTGATAAAAACAAATTTAAAAAAAAAAAAAAAAGGTTAAAAGGAGAGTTTTTTCGTTGCCATCCGCCAATTCTCACTATTCCCAAACATACGAATTCTCTACTATTCCAAAACAAGCAATCCCATAATGGAAAATTCTATGATACATCCTATTGATTCGGATGTATTATAAATGCTAATGATTTTGGTACTAAAATAAAAATAAGAAAATAAAATTTATGTTTATTATTATAGCAAAAAGTAAGGGATAAAAGAGTCAATCGAAAATGAGTAATGCTAGATGCACTCTCAAATGCACAACTAAATGCACAACCCTGTTTAAAAATGTTAGACCTCGTACTAAAAAGTCTGTACACAAAAAAAGAGGGTATACAGGGTATACAAACTTTTCAGCACAAAATCTAACATTTTTAAACAAGATTGTGCATTTAATTGTATATTTGAAAGTACATATGACATTACTCATCGAAAATGAGTATTCGATTTGTCCAAAATTAGGCAAAGGCATTTGGGACAAAGCTGGTCCACCAAATAGTCCACGATTGCATTCACCAAATCGAAATCCCATTGGGCAATCTCAAAGTTTGCCAAAAATAGTTCATATATTTTTATATATTTTTACATTAATTATGGTTGATTTCCATGAGGTTTGGATTTTATTAAGTTATAAAATTATACTAGACTCGCTTGTAATTTAGCTCCATAATACAAAATAATCTACATCCTTAATCACCTTCTAACTCCCCAATTTATTTCCTATAAGGTAATGAGAATTTTTAAATGTTTAGTCCGCTAAAATTAATTCCTTAGTCCGTCTTTCTTGACCATTCATATCATGTTCTAAGTACAACATTAGTTGCAAAAACAGTATTGGATTCAGACCTTTAAAATTCTTTGTTTCATCTTCTATAAGGACAGTTCCTTTACCAAAAATAAAAATAAAAATCTTCTAGAAGGACAAATTTGGTAAAAACAGGAAAAAGAAAGGGGAAAAAAAAAGATTTTAAAGCTGATTTTGTCAGTCACATTGTTCAATTAGGCCCCGTTTGTTTTGCAGGACTAAGGGGGGATAGAGGGGGATTGGACTAATAGTCCATTTTAATCAAATAGTCCGGCGTTTGGCATCGCTATGGAGCACAGGACTAATTGTCCATTTTAAAAGAATAGTCCCCCATATGGGGGACTAAGTTATACCATGGGAGAGGTAGTATTAGTAGTCCCGGGACTATTTCTTAAAAAGGACTAATTGTCCAATCCCACCTCTGCCATCCAAACGTGGCCTAAGGGTCAACTACAGGATGGGGCCGGTATGCTTTGTTTGACTGTGAAATGGACTGACCTATCATTGAAGGTGACACGACGGTTACAAACTTACAATAATGGTTGGAAAAAATTATTAATGTTGTACTCTCTAAATTTAAATTTTAAATAGTACTTTAATAGGTGTACATCATATTCTGACAGTGGTCGGTCATATCACATGCAATTACATACATCGGAAGGATATCATTATTTGAAATTACGTACAGTGATGTTTTTAATTCTATAATGACACGACTTTTTCCATTCTATTCCTTTTTGTGCTACGCGTGGCGGAATAAGGAAAAAAACCTAGGATGTATATATATACTAGTCGATAACCCGTGCTATGCACGGGCTATACGATGTATGAACCATTTCCATGTTCTGCTAAAATTCATATAGATGATTTATTGGCTCATTTCGACAAAAACTGATCTTTTCTATAATTGCCTTTTAAGTTCAATAGTCATATACAAATCAGAACAACTTATGTCCAAATTTTCACATATAAGACCATATATAAACGGCCATCTAGAGTGAATAGGAACCCAGTGAACATTTTTTTTTTTGTCTGAAAAAACCCGTTGCTGTGCCCTGACCCGCTACCTGTGGGTTTTTTCAGGCAAAAAAAAAATGTTCACTAGGTATATTCACTCTATCCTGCTACAGCTTGACCGAATATATAAATAGAAATTTAATATTCATAGGATGAAGCAAGCATGGCCTGAAGAACTCTTTATAGCAAAGCGTAAACAATAGCTTTATGATACGTAGAATGCGAAGGTAATAGCTAAATTTGAATTAGGAAACGAAAAAAAGTGGGCACCTCATGAGAAATTTTAAGACTGCACATTCCTAGGTTTTATTATGCATGAATACTGTATGGAATACATTTTTGTTCACACCAAAATTGCTCAACTTTGCTCATCCCACTCCATTAGCCAATAGGAGAGGAGAGTGAGCAAAATGTGAGCAATTTAAGATGAGCAAAACTGCACTCTACTACATGTAGGTCGAGAGAAAGACAACTCAATAACACACGAAGTAATAGAAGACATTAAAAATCAAAGCTTCTCGAACGATCGGTTCATACACATGAACAAACATAAACACACTATTACAGAATTAGAAAGATTGTTTTTCAATCTCAATGTATTAAATAGTTAGTTAGTTAGTTAGAGTTTAGTTTTCTTGTTAACTCAGTTGAGTTGAGTTAGTTAAGGTAGCTAACTCAGTAATAATATGTGTATAAAACAGAGCCTTGTATTTTCATTTTATTCAGTTCAATAATAATACATTTTTTCAGAGTTATGATATTTGACATGGTATCAGAGCAAAATTTTCCTTCCCTTCCGCTACATTTTCCTTCATTTTTTTTTCCATTTTCTCACCTTGATTTTCTCTTTCTTTTCCAGATTCAGTCTATGTTCTTCAAATAGTGCTAATGATTCTTCTTCAAACAGTGCTACTGTTTTTTTTCGATTCATACTTTGATTCTCAATTGGAATTTTTTTTTCCTTTCGTTCGTCAATTTTCTTGAGATCCAAACACTATGCCTCTGCAAAATCAACCTCAAATTCCTTCTGTGGATCAATCTGATGATCCTTATTTCCTTCATCACGCAGATAGTCCAGGTGATGTTCTTGTAACGCAACCCCTTACTGGAGATAATTACAATACATGGAGCCGTTCGATGATCATGGCCTTAACTGCGAAGAACAAATTAGGGTTTGTCGATGGATCCATCTCACCACCTGCTGCAACTTCTTCAAATTCTTCATCATGGATTCGATGCAACAATATGGTCCTTTCATGGATGCTCAACTCAGTTTCTCGAGAAATTGCTGCTAGTGTGATCTACATCAACACTTCCAGAGAAATGTGGCTAGATCTTAAGGATCGGTTTTCTCGGAAAAACAGACCAAGAATTTACCAATTAAAGAAGTCTCTATCTTCCTTGAATCAAGATCAATTTTCTATCAATTCATATTTCACCAAACTCAAAGCCCTTTGGGATGAGCTTACCAATTATGGTAGTTGCACATGTGGTGCCCAACAATCTGAGTACGTTATGCAATTTCTCATGGGGCTAAATGATTCTTTTTCTCATATTCGAAGCCAAATTCTACTTCTAGATCCACTTCCCCCAATTAACAAAGTTTTCTCACTAGTTGTTCAAGATGAAGAATAACGAAACTTTGGCCATAATTTTTCTTCAATTCCTGAACAAGCCTCTTTTGTTGACAAAGCTGATCATCCAAAGGTAAATCACAGCTTCTCTGCTTCAAAACCTCCTCGTAAAGATAGACCAATGTGTAGTCATTATGGAGGAGTAGGTCATACTGTGGATAAGTGTTACAAACTACATGGCTATCCTCTTGGTTACAAATTCAAAGGCAAAGGTTCGATCGATCGAACCCTTACTCTTCAAGCACTTCAACACTCTTCAAGCGATCGAACGCTCGATCGATCGAACCTTCTTAGATCGATCGAACTCCACATTTCAGCTTTGACTTCTTTTGTTTGCATTCCAGCATTCCAGTTATCCTGATGTTCATCTGTTTAATCCACACAGCAGTGATCTGCATAAACAACAGCTAAAACAATACAACTTATCATAGATTAATCATAGTGTATAAAAATTAGCCTTGTAATGCAAATTGCAGATAACACGGGAAGTTGTGATAAAAACTAATACAATTCTTCCTTTTAGCGCGTTGTATTTTACAAATACCCCCGCTTTGCACATGGCACGAGAAAAATCTTGTGCGCTCTTGTGCAATACCCAAGTGTAGGTAGACGTGCAAGTAATATCTGGTAAGACCAGGTCGATCCCACAGGGAAGGTGTTGACCTATTGAATTAGACTATCCTCTAAAAGAAAGCAAAATAAAATGAATAAATTTGAACGATGGTGCGGAACACAAAGTTCCACAAACTAGGATTACTAATGAAAATGATTAAGATTAACTAAACAATCTAACTAGCTAATTAAAACAGTACTTGAAATTAGGATGTTTAACTTTAAAAGAAAGTGTTGGGATTACACGAATCCGCAGTAACCTAGCCATCTACCATGCATTTGCCTTGAAGCACAATGGAGTACATTACCCACAGTTTTCCGTATTCCTCTAAAAATAAAGAATCCATGGCCCTTTCATGACTGGGACCATATCATCACAGTTAAATTAAAATACGTAAAACCGGTTTAATTCAATAGTTAAGACTTGCATCCTCAATGGTGTTAGCATTGAAGATGGTTTGCAAAATGTACTGAAAGAAAATGCCTTAGGGCCTTAGTTTTAAAAGCTGTTTTGACAAACTGAGCATTTATTTGGGACAGAATGATAACAAATCTTAAAACAAAAGGTCCTGGAATACTGCAGGGAACATCCTCAAGAATCAGGGAGTTCGATCGATCGACGCGCTTTTGATCGATCGAAGACCTTCATCCCTCAATCGATCGAACTGACTTCGATCGCTTGACTGTCTCTGGTTCGATCGATCGAACTAACTTCGATCGATCGAACACAGCGATTATTCTGCTGCATGGCAGAGGCTGGAGATCACTGTTTCATCGTGTTCTCCCAACTTGGGACTACTCAGACATCGTCTGGAGTGTCACAGAGTGATTTTTAACGTAAGAAAATTTTAACACCTTGTTTGATTGTGAGTTTTTCATAAAAACTTTCAAATCTATGGTTTTAACAATATTTAGCATGCAATACTATTAAACGAGCGATTAGACTACGACTACCAAATGCAGAATATAAACGAGTGATATATAGATAACCTGGAATGAAGAATACTAGTATTAACTCAGAGAAATCCAGTCCACAATGTAAAGATTCAATGAAAACCTACAAAACACAAGCAAACTCTCTATCTCTCTCTCTAAACTGTAAAAAATGTAATGTGGGCGTCCTTGTGGACGTGTCTAATACACCTATATATAAGAAAACCTAAGAAACTAGGGTTAAAACCCGCATCTGCTGCGCACGCAAATGTTACTGGAAATACCCCGTTCGATCGATCGAACTGCTTTCGATCGATCGAACCCTTACTCTTCAAGCGCTTCAACACTCTTCAAGCGATCGAACGCTCGATCGATCGAACCTTCTTAGATCGATCGAACTCCACATTTCAGCTTTGACTTCTTTTGTTTGCATTCCAGCATTCCAGTTATCCTGATGTTCATCTGTTTAATCCACACAGCAGTGATCTGCATAAACAACAGCTAAAACAATACAACTTATCATAGATTAATCATAGTGTATAAAAATTAGCCTTGTAATGCAAATTGCAGATAACACGGGAAGTTGTGATAAAAACTAATACAATTCTTCCTTTTAGCGCGGTTGTATTTTACAAATACCCCCGCTTTGCACTCTTCCCACAAGCTAATCAAGCCTCCATTCCTCAACCAGAATGCAATGCTCTTCCCTCTGCTGATTCATTCCCTTTTGCACTCAATCAAGACCAATGTCAACAGTTATTGTCTTACCTTAACTCACATGCTTCTTCAAGTGGGGGATCCAATGCTGCAATGGCCTCTGTACAATCAGGTTCTTCACAGTTATCAGGTATATCAAATTCTTTTACCTCAGCTGTTACTTCTTCTTCTCTTTCCATCTCCACTGCTTTGACAACTTGTTCCTCGTCTTCTGATTATTGGATCATTGATACTGGTGCTATAGACCACATGACCAATTCTCGTTCAGTTTTTTCCTCTATGACTCCAATATCAAACACATTTGTCAAATTGCCAAATGGAACTTCTACTCCTGTTACTCACATATGAATAGTAAAGCTCAATGATTCCATTACCCTTACTGATGTCCTTTACATCCCTACATTCACATTTAATTTGATGTCAATAAGCAAACTCACTCAATCTCAACAATTTTCTTTTGTTTTCTTACATGATCATTGTTATCTTCAGGACCTCATCCAATGGAAAGTGATTGGGATGGGTGAAAGAAGAGATGGTCTATACATTTTTCATGCCCCACAAGCTGCTCCTACAGCACTTTCAGATAATTGTGTTCCTTCTATTTTTCCTATTACATGTAATTCTGTACAAAATAATATTTGGCACTGTAGAATGGGCCATCCCTCTCCTGCCAGATTAGACTTACTGAAGCATGTTCTTCCAGATTTCTCATCCATTGTTCATAATTCCATTCCATGTTCCATTTGTCCTTTGGCTAAACAAAAAAGGCTTCCATTTCAATGTAATCCTCATTTGTCAACAATTCCTTTCTCTATAATACATTATGATATTTGGGGTCCATTTACTGAGGATGATGCTTCTTGTAGATACTTTCTTACCATTGTGGATGATTGTACTAGATGCACCTGGGTGTATCTCATGACAGCTAAATCTGAAGCCAAAAATTTGTTAATTTCTTTCTTTCACTTTGTTAAAACACAATTTGACAGCAATATCAAGATCATTAGATCTGATAATGGACTTGAATTTGCTCAAATTGAATTTTTTCACTCTAAAGGAGTTGTCCATCAATTAAGTTGTGTAGAAACTCCACAACAAAACTCTGTTGTGGAAAGAAAACATCAACACTTACTTAACATTGCTAGGGCCTTACTATTTCAGTCCCATCTACCCCTAAAATTCTGGGGAGATGCTATTCTCACAGCAGCCTATCTAATCAATAGGACTCCAACCCCTTTGTTGTCAAACAAAACACCATATGAATTACTTTTTCACAAGGTCCCTTCTTATTTTCATCTTAAAGTGTTTGGTTGTCTGTGTTATGCTTCCACATTAACCAGACACAGACACAAATTTTCCCCTAGAGCTAGGAAATGTATATTCCTTGGTTACCCTTTTGGTATTAAAGGTTACAAGTTGTTTGATCTTGATACTTCTACTATATTCATCTCAAGGGATGTCATATTTCATGAGCACATTTTTCCACTCCACACTCCTTCTACCCCTATTTCATTCCCTTCTCTTGTGCCTCCTATTCCCTCTATTGGTGAGTCTTCCCCTATTTCCCCTCTTGTTGAGTCTTCTCCTATTCAACAGGGTATAGAGTCTTCCATTTCCTCCCCCTCTATTCCTGCTACTCAATCCAGGAAGTCTACTAGATCTTCCAAAGCCCCAGCCTACCTTCAAGACTATCATTGCAATATAGTCACCAATCCTTCTTCCACCCTTTCATCTTCTCATCCATATGGTATTTCTCAATTCATCTCTTATTCCCATTTGTCTCCAAGTCACCGGCATTTTGCCTTATCCATTTCCACTCATTTTGAACCCAAATTCTACCATCAAGCTATTAAGTATTCTCATTGGAGAGAGGCCATGGCAGCAGAAATCTCAACTCTTGAAGCTAACAATACTTGGGTTCTAACTTCATTACCCCCTGGTAGACATTCCATAGGGTGCAAATGGGTGTACAAAGTCAAACTTAAATCTGATGGATCAGTGGAAAGATATAAAGCAAGACTTGTTGCCAAAGGGTATACCCAACAAGAAGGGATTGATTATTTAGAAACTTTTTCTCCAGTTGCAAAATTAGTCACTATCAAATGTCTTCTCTCCCTAGCAGCTATAAACAATTGGCATCTAATTCAATTAGATGTCAATAATGCTTTTTTACATGGTGATCTCCTAGAAGAAGTTTATATGAATTTACCCCCTGGTTTTCATAGTAAGGGGGACAACTCTGTTTGTAAACTCACCAAATCTCTTTATGGGTTAAAACAAGCTTCAAGGCAATGGTTTTTCAAATTCTCCTCTGCACTTTTGGATCAAGGTTTTCATCAATCCAAGTCAGATTACTCATTGTTCACCAAACAAATTGGATCTTCCTTCATTGCACTGCTTGTGTATGTGGACGATATCATTATTGCTGGCAATGATATCTCAGCTATCAATACTCTCAAGGATAGACTTCACAACCAGTTAAAGGTGAAAGATCTTGGTGTCCTGAAGTATTTTTTAGGACTTGAAGTAGCTCGAAACCCCAATGGTATCACTATTTCTCAAAGACAATATGCTCTTCAAGTATTATATGATTTAGGCCTCTTAGCATCCAAACCAGTTTCCACTCCCATGGAACAAAATTGCAAGATTAATAGATCAGATGGTGATCTTCTTCCTGATCCTTCTATGTATCGAAGGTTAATAGGCAAGCTGTTATATCTCACCATCTCCAGACCTGATCTTTTCTATTCAGTTCACAGATTAAGCCAATTCCTTGCTGAGCCACGACTCCCTCATCTCCATGCTGCTCATAGAATCCTTCAGTACATCAAAAATAGTCCTAGTCAAGGTTTATTTTTTAGTGCCAAATCCAAAATTCAGCTTAAAGCTTTCACTGACTCTGATTGGGCTGGTTACCCTGATTCTCGGAGATCCATCACTGGATTTTGTGTCTTCATTGGAGACTCCTTAGTCTCCTGGAAATCTAAGAAACAAGCTACCGTCTCCAGATCCTCTGCTGAATCTGAATATAGATCCATGGCTGCTACTGTTTGTGAGCTCACTTGGTTGTTAGCTCTTTTCAAGGATCTTCACATTCCCCATCCTCAGCCTGCGTTACTCTTCTGTGATAGTAAGGCAGCCCTCCACATTGCAGCAAATCCAGTATTTCATGAGCGCACCAAGCACATCGAAATTGACTGCCATCTTGTCAGAGATAAGATTCAAGAAGGTGTTGTTAAAACCTTACATGTCCACACTCAACATCAACCAGCTGACATCTTCACTAAGCCACTTGGTGCTACTCTTTTTCATTCTTTTCTTCAGAAGTTGGGCATCATTAATATCCATGCTGCTTCACAAGTCAAGATATGTTCATCTTGAGGGGGACTATTACAGAATTAGAAAGATTGCTTTTCAATCTCAATGTATTAAATAGTTAGTTAGTTAGTTAGAGTTTAGTTTTCTTGTTAACTCAGTTGAGTTGAGTTAGTTATGGTAGCTAACTCAGTAATAATCTGTGTATAAAACAGAGCCTTGTATTTTCATTTTATTCAGTTCAATAATAATACATTTTTTCAGAGTTATGATATTTGACACACACATCCATATGAAGAAAGAATCGAAGAAGTAGCGCTTATTGAAAGGTGGTGTCGAAACACACACAAGCAAATCTGTGTTTGGGATTTGAAATGTTTGTTGAAATATGCATTCCAAATTTAAGTAATCAAAACATCATTGCTATCTGGGCTAGACATGTTTCAAAATCAATGGTGTCTCGAAAGCACTTTTCTGCCTTGGCAAATGGGTTCCTATCCACCTCGTGGAATTTAAACAAATGGGTGCTTATGGTTCACACTTCGCACTTACAACTTCACAAAGTTGCACTGTGTTGTGAATATACAGATTGGTCACTTGTTAATGAATAGTCACAATGATTAGGAAACTAACTGAACAAATACAATACATGTAGATATCTTCTGAACTTATCATCAGGAGAAAAAGAAATTATATGAAAAAAAAACAATCTACATTTTTGTAGATAATTAATTGGATGTTGATTCTTCCATTATTTAATTCTAAGAGCTCTTGACTTTGTCACCAATCTCCATCTCTTCCTCCACATGTATTTCCCACTGGCCGGTCATGTCCACAAATACCCAGAATCCATTTTGGATCAACTAAATGCAAGAATGTTAGATTTAGAGAGATGTAGAAAATAAAATATTAGATGAATAGAGAGAGTGAGAGAGATACCGTACATGGTAATGTTGCAGGTGGTTTGAATAGAAATAGAGAGAGAGAGAGAGAGAGAGAGAGAGAGAGAGAGAGAGAGAAAGAGAGAGAGAGAGGCATTTATGGTATTAGTAAACAGAAATGCTAGGAAGACTTGGAATTCCACATGGAATCTCACATTAGGGACTTAATAGCAAATATTACAAAATTTGTGTGGCCAACTCACTAAACATTTCAACACACAAATGACATACATAAATCAGTACACACTCTCTTTCTCTCTCTATCTCTCTCTCTCTCTCTCTCTCTCTCTCTATGTTGAAGAAATTGGAAAATGTGAAAAATCCCCAAATCAAGAACCTAGCCCTAAATCGAGCAGAGCACCGCGCCCTTCCCTCTCCACCCACGGCCTCCCTCCGGCGTCGACCTTCACTCGCAATCTCTCGCGGGAGACATTCTGCAGGTATCTCTCTCTCTCTCTCTCTCTCTCTCTCTCTCTCGTTCACGGTTCATATATATACAATGGTATTCGTTCAGATATATACAATCATATATATATACATATATGCACAGTTCTATGCATATATATATACGATGATATACATATATACACAGAATCCTAGCATTGTTGGTCTGGTTAAGCTGTCATAGCTGAGACACTGACAGTATTCTTTTTGGGTCTGGGTTCGGGTTGGGGATAGTTTTGGGTAAAGCCTGAAAGGGTAGTGGAAGGCTGACTCTAAACTATATACAAAGTGGAATACGAGAAATAACAGTGCAACTTTCTTGTTTTATTTTTTTTATTTTTTTGTTTGTTATTTAAATTTATTTATTTATTTTGAAAAAACAATCCAGATTGCTTGCTTATTGAAAGGTATTGTTATGTTCCTGTTTACATTGCATGCTTACCCTTTCCCTAGGTGCTTTATTGAACTGTAATGTCCAAAATAATTATACAAATATGCAAATTTCATTTGTATGTTGTTCAAATTGTTCCCCAAATTGATGTATCCTTTCTTGCAGTGCCTCATTTGGCTTGCTCAGCTCTCTTAAGAGCATACAAATTAAACTTCCAAAGGAACTGAGGAAGCTAATGCAACCATACTTTCACAATCCATTTTGATATTGAAGACAACACATTAGGAGTCGCTGGGGCATAAGTTTCATGTTGGCAATGCCACAACATGGGTCAAGTTAACTGATTCAAGTTCACCTTGCTTGCCCTTCAAAGACTCAAAAGACTAAATAGCATATGCAAGTTGCATCGTTCTAATGACCATATTCCACCAAGTTTGCTTTGGAAGCTATTAGTAATGATGTGAAATGGGCAGATATTACTTGCTTTGTTTGGCTTCAAAGAATGGTGACATGTAGACAACTTGTATAAGCCTTGATTCATAAGCTTTATTCTTTGGTTTTGTTTGTTGAGGTTATTAATGCCTTATTCTGGAAAATTCCCCTACCTTTGTACAATTTTATATTCAATACAATTAACCTTACTTGAAAGAGAAAATTGGCAATCTCTTGCCTATCTATGACATGTTTCTACAAAGATTGTATTGTATTGTGAAATTACTTGTGGTTTGCGTGGGTTAATTAACAACTGTAGTTTACCGCAACATAAACAACAATGAACTCAAGATGCATTTTTGAAACAAGTACATCCCAGATTGAAATTTTCTACAAAAAGAGATAACAGTTCAGCACACCCTTTCGAAAAACTAGCACTTACGTATTTCCAAATGTTGACTATATAAAACCTAAGCTTAACAAGGATCACAATGATCTTAGGACATAAGAAGCTGTATTTATTTAAGAATTACTTGTCCCAGAACCACTTCAAAGCATCCCCTTTCGTGCCATTGTGCTTCATTCCTATGCAAGACTTGCACATGTGCAGTGGTAAGATCAATGTCGACCTCTATATCGGGTAGTGACCATTGTCATTGTTGTTCTCCATAGTTAAATCCATAGACACTTGCTGCGGGAAACAAATGAATTTGTGTTAGACTTATTACCTTTTAAAAACAAACACTGATCAAGCCAACCCTAGAATCTAATAAAAAATGCAGAACCTATAAGACCAATATCAAATGAAAAAAAAAAAAGCACTACTGCAGATAGATGTTAACACATGATGCTTCATTGTGGGTTGTCACTTTTAAGAATGAAATCTTCTCCTCTCTCTCTCTCTCTCTCTCTCTCTCTCTCTCTCTCGCTCATCCTACTGGGTTCTTTTCCTCTCTCTTTTTGATCGATTGTTGTAAGTTTCGATTGTCCTCTACGAAACAATAAACAATGAGATGGAGAACAATTTTTTTTTATGGGAAACTCTGATTGGAAAAAAATTATGATAATAACAAGAAGGGCGGGCATCTTAGCAAATCTGAACCTCTTAAGAATATGGTTAAAGATCAATTACTTGCAATGCAATCTGTTTGAGAATACATCATTTTGGTCTATCAAAGAACTAGTAACTTTATGGGAAACTCTGATTGGGAAAAAAAATAATGATAAAAACAAGAAGGGCGGGCATCTTAGCAAATCTGAACCTTTCAAGAATCTGGTTAAAGATCAATTACTTGCAAGTTGCAAATTTGCAATCTATTTGAGAATACATCATTTTGGTCTATCAAAGAATTAGTAAGTTTTAGAGTAACTTGCAATAGATCATGCAGAGACTTATGTGCAATTAAATAACATGTACCAAAGACTTAGAACCGATGCATATGTGAAATGCAGAACCGATTCTGAGCCTTTCCAAAAACCATTTTAGGGGCCGTCTAATTCATCAATTTTGTTGACGGAAAAGAAAAGCGAAAGGAAAACTTGTTCTTGTTTGTTTGTTTTTTGTTTTTTTTGTTTCTCCCATGGTTAAAACATTAGATATAAAAAATTTACAAAATATATTAAGGAACTCAAGAAAGAAGTAAGGGAAGTGAGACAAGCAATTGAAAAAAATTAATCTTTCTACTAAACAACTCATTGTTTTCCTTAATAACCAAACAAACCAAACGACTTCCTCAATGTTTTTAATTATTTTCCACAAGAAAATCCATAAACCAAGCAGAGCCTTAAAAAAGGAGAGTCAGTTTTTGGTTTCCAATTTCCATGCCCATGAACATAAAATTCCTGGTAATGCAAGAAAGTTGGAAGTTGGAACACAAGAGCAGAGATAAAATTACAAAGTGCTTGAACACTATGTTTCCCAAGTAT
This sequence comes from Hydrangea macrophylla, assembly GCA_033977485.1. NCBI lineage: Eukaryota > Viridiplantae > Streptophyta > Magnoliopsida > Cornales > Hydrangeaceae > Hydrangea > Hydrangea macrophylla. Next base: position 67,625,980 of record CM066988.1, read on the forward strand.
TAGATTCTTTGGTATATACTCTAATTGAAAAATGCCTGTAGAGAAAATACAAAGAACACAAATTCAACAAGCAAATTTGTAATTAACACCATGATCATAATTACATCTTATCACAAGCTCTCTTGTTTACAAATCATAAACTTGCTTCCCTGTGAACTTGATCTCAATGGCACTAACATTTTTGCCAATGGATCTGAGATTCACACCCACACCTCACGACCCCGGTTCACCTTCTCCGGGTAAACCCCATCTTTCGGGTGCAAATATTGAACCTCCCCATAGGGGAAAACCTGGTAAAATTGGTAGTTGATCTTGTATTTGGATCTCAACCTTGTCCCAAGTGCCAAACACTGCTCTTTTCTAGCCAATTTAAGAAAATTAGGACCTTGCCTCATTATAGCTGCCGAGAGCGAGAGAGAGAGAGAACGAGAGAGAGAGAGAGAGAGAGAGAGAGAGAGAGAGAGAGAGAGAGAGAGTACCTGAGCTCAAACCGCCAGCCGATTATGGAGGGAGCCGGTGGTCGCAGGGGAGGAGGGGGAGTTGAAGGGGAGGCTGGGTTTCTCTCATCCAGAGCTTGCAATGTGTTTGAATTAGGGGATTTTTACTAGTCAAGGTTGAGAGTGTTGAGTTTTGAGTTCGTGGGTCCCAAATGTTTTTGTAAAATTTGCTATTAAGTCCCTCATGTGAGATTCGGTGTGAAAAACCGAGTCTTCCTAGCATTTCTGATTAGTAAATGGGGTAAGTGGAATAGATAGTCATAGAGAGAACTTTGGTAATGTGTAAGTCTTTTTTTTTTTTTTTTCCTGCTGAAGAGGTAATGGTATAGTCAATAGCATACAGTATTGAATACAAAGAGACGAGAATTTATGAGTTGTGTGGGTTTCAAAGCAGAGAGAGGAAGGGTCACACGGAGAGAGTCAGAGGCTCTTTGGAATTAGAGAAGTTGTCCATGTGGATGACAGTTGCTGCTAGTATATGAGGCCATGTAGGCGCCACTTGGAATGTCTAAGAGAAGGCTTTTGGCCTTGAAATTTAGATATATTAGTCGATAACCCGTGCAACTGCACGGGATTTTCTGAAAAATATGTATATCAAGCTAAATGATTTCAAATTGGACAAAAAATCAATACTGAATATATGTGTGGGTTTTTTTTTTTGGAAAAATAAATAATATCTTTATTAAAGATAAAGATCATGATACATTCATCCTAAAAATGAAAAGAACAACCCCCTTGCCCCTACTACAGTTGCCAACACCCCATACAGGACTTAATTACAATCCCCATATAGAGGACGATTAGTGGCTCCACAACACATTTGAGTACATAAATGGATAGCTAAACAATCTCCTCCTATCTCAAGAAATTACACGAAATCAAATTAATCATACCATGTATCTAAGGACCCAAACAGAAACCAAGTTTTCACATCGAAACATCATTCCGAACAGCTTGATACATATCCGATCTGCAGGGGAAAAAAAAAACATCCCGTGAACAAAAATATAAATAAAAAAGAGAAAATAACTGTTAAAAAAAACCAAGTGTGCAACGTGTGGCTACACATCAAAAACAGAGTCTATGATTAGCATAGGAAAATGTAATAACATTGCAGGCAATACATAGAAGGATTAGAGCAGATGAAAAATGGATTGGGATAATTAACAAACATTAGCAATACATAGAAGGATTAGAGCCGATGGATATATAAATATGTACATATGTAGAGCCGATCGATTGAGATAATTAACAAACATGGCTGAATATGTGTGTGTGTGTGTGTGTGTGTGTGTGTGTGTGTGTGTGTATAGAGAGAGAGAGATAGCATGAAGGAGAAGAATAGCCAATTTATAGTTAGAAAGAGTACCTGCAGATTGCATTCATAGATGGATTAGAGCATATTAGAATTGGATTGGGCTAAAAAAAAAAAAAAAAACCATGGCTGAGCATACACAGAGAGAGAGAGAGCATCAAAGAGATGAATAGTCCATTTCATAATTACAAAGAATAAATGCAATTGCATTCATCATCTGAAAATCATTAAATTTTACTTAAGAGATGAAGTGTTGGAAGTTTAAGGGAGAGGACCATTAAATTTTTAGAACACACAAACTTAATTGAGGAGAGAAAAATATTGGGACCTAAGAATTCATTTTTCGTTTGCTGTTGGCCTGTATGTATAGATAATAATATATATCTATTCCCACCACATTGAATATGAGGGGGAGAGAGAGATGGGGTAATTTTTCTGTTGGGAAAACCAACAGATATATATCTTCCTTGTGTGTGTAAGTTACAAAAGCTTGACCAACTCAAGTAAAAATTGAAGGAAAAAAAAAAAAGATAAAGTGCCAAGTGGCTTCTTGCAATGAGAGTTTGTATGGAGAAAGCCACGTAGATGCAAAGGAATATAGAGAAAAAGCCACCTAGCTCCATGTGGCATAGTTAAGAGAAGAGATTTGGCTTTGTCTTTTATATATAGGGATTTGCTAACTTACAGCATAGGAGACTTTTAGCGACAAAAAATAAGGTTTTAGTGACGAAATTTTTTGTTGCTAAAAGTTGGAACCTTTAGCGACAAAAATTTCGTCGCTAAAAACCTGTTTTTCGTCGCTAAAGGGCTGTTGTATGCTGCTAACTTACAACCATCATGTTGTAAGTTAGCAGTCCCCTTATATATATATAATAGATATATATATATATATATATATGATAGGCAAAGATTCTTTAAAGAGGGTCACCTCTTTTTATTAAAGAGATGACCTCTATTTTGGCCGTTAGATTGTGTTTAAAAACTATGAAATGACAAAACTGCCATTAATGAAAACACGATTCGACGGCCAAAACAGAGGTCTTCTCTTTAATAAAGAGAGGGCGCCCTCTTTATAGTCTGACTGATATAATAGATATAATAGATATATATATATATAAATATTAATGTATACATAACAACATAAAAGGATTTGTGAATTAGCCATGGGCCACAGCAGAACTTTAAAAGCCTCTTCATTTCAAACTCCTACATTATTCCCTCCCTCTAATCACTTAAGCAAATCAGTATAGGGTTTCTAAGTTTCTGCTTTCCATGCAAAATAATGAAATTCAATAGACATTTTGCAGAACTATATATGGAAACCCGGCCAAGAGATGTTTTTCAAAGATATTTCACATCCTAAAACCACTTGTATTCCTATTTCCCTAATTATTAACCAGCTGGCCCCAATCACAAGATCAATTTGGATGGTTGTCATTGTCAAATTTTCCCTAATTATTAACTCGAAATGAGAATCACGCTGAATTTGGATGTATTTTAAAAATTATTGTTAATTGTTTACTTTACACGAATGTTTTGATTGTTTTTGCTATTTAAGTTGATATATATATATATATATATATATATGCATATATATTTACATGAATTTTTTTACTAGTTTATAGAATAATAACTAGCTAGATAACTGGTCTGTTCCAAATGCTCTAATAACTTCTCCCACTACTAATAGTTTTCATTTAACCACTGTCTAAGTATAACTATGCATATATATATATATATATATATCATTCTTTACCACGTTATTTTAACCAGTGTGAGGGATTTACCTCCTTGACACATCACTAGAGACTAAAATCGAAGAGAATTCTAGCGTGATTATCATACTACGTCACGTCACGTCATGTCACGTCATTGTGTGAATGTGGTGTGCCACTCCAATTAAATGACTTTATGTAACTCCCTATTTTATGGTGGTTCTGATATATAATTGATTACACTCGATACTTAAATGGTCATACCTTGTGCTCCCAATTTTTAGAAGAAACACATCTGACGTCACACAACTCACACCACATTAGCGTGACGATCCTGTGTTGTGGAAGTCTCATAATCTCATAGGATGACTTTTCAAAACGAGAAGTCATGCATGCATATTAAAAGTATGTCCTAAAAGCCAATTAGATTGGAGTATTATTATTAGGAATATTACTTTTCAATAACAGTTTCATATTAATAAATGGGAAGTTTATTATTTGTCATTATTATTGTCTAACAATTATCTGATATGTCCATAGAATTAAAGTTGAGAAGGTATGTACTTAAAGAGTTAAGGAACAAGATCATATACTTCTTGGTTGCTTTATTCTTAAATTTTTCTTAGTCGTAAAATTATTAAATTGGGCATTTGATAATCTGGTTAGACTAACATATGCCATGTTTATTTTATTTGATAAAATATGACTAGTCTTAAGTCATCAGTGTGGAGACACTGGAACAGACATATGGGTGCTTGTTATAGAAGAAGTTCACTGAACGTGATGAACTATTAGGAAAATCCAAATGGAGTTTTACTTATCAATCAATGGATTGTTCTTAGTTACAGTGGTACAAGTAATCCTTAGACCTGAGACATTACTGTTGTCTTGTGTATGAGTTATTATTTTTTAACGTGCACGGTGTTTATGTTTTAATCAAAGACATTTTCATGTACTGTTGGATATAGTAAGTCATGTATGGAGACATGTGAATGTAAAGCAAGGAATCTATCAATCTCAAGTAAGAGAGAGAATGTCCTATGTGATCTTCTATGATATATCTCAAATTAAGTTCCCTGGGCAGGGCAGGGTTAGAATTAGAAAATGAGTTTTCTAATTTCACCAAATAGAGAAATATCATATGGTTTGAGAACATTTAATTAAATCGGGTTTGATATTATGTCCATTGCCCAAAAGATTTAATTGAGACATGGTATGATAGAAGGATTGAATTGTACGGTTACTGTTAATGGAAATGGTCACTATTTTTCAGACTGTCTGGGGTGTGTCATGATATACTGCTAGGTGTCACTCATGACTTGTAGAAGCTCAGAAAAAATAAATATTAATATTAATTATTTCTACAAGGGAGAATTAGAAGTTGTTCTAATTTAAATTAATTAGAAAGGGTTCTACTTGTAATACTTTAAAGTATTAGTATCTATTACCAGATTAGTATGAATCTAAGTGGTCACACACAAAAGGGCAATGTGCAATTGGAAGAAGTTGTAAGAGTCTACTTGATATTAAGTTGTTAATATGGAAGTAGTATAATAATACTATTAGTTTATATTTAATTTAAGAAATTCTTCCAATCAAATATAGTTTCCTGATTAGATTAGGAAAGGGTCTTATAGCATTATTATATATATGAGGTATGAGAAACTAAAAGGATTCTAGCACATGCAATATTTTCCCAACAACACATCCCTTGCACAAACTGTACGGCCACCCACTTTGGCTCCAACAAATTTCGTTTTTCTTCAATTAAATATTTGGAGAAATTGGACACTCTTCCAATTTGTGATTTGCTCGTGTGAATACTTTTAGAGATCGGACGCTTGGACGATTTGGTGAACTGTTCGTGGGACAAACCAGATTCAATAGTTTGTAAAGCACGCTTCAAGGGTAACTATTCTATTAACCCCCTATGGATGTTGTATGTATTTTGTATATATCATAGACTTGATCATGGGTTTAGGAAACCATTAAAATTTTGTTTTCTGTTGCGCGAATCTTTAAGGGTTCCACATGGTTTTCTTTCGGTGGTATCAGAGCCTTAGTCTATAATTAATACAAAATACCTAATTATTTTTATAGTATGGATTTATTTTTAAAAAATCTGATTTTTGGGACTTTAGATTTTGTATAAGATACAAAATTTTAAATTCTTAAAGATTGATACATATATGTATATATGCATATGTATCAGTAAGTTTAAGTATTTGAAAACTTTTACACGTTATAAAAGTCAAAATCAAAAGAATGGGAAGATGTCAATCAGACGGTACGGACTATGTGGATGGGTCACTTTTTGTGGCCACATTATTCTGACAAGAAGTAACCAACTTTTGATTAAAATAGAATTTATTTTTAATCAATTTAAAATCCTAATATGATTAGTATTTAATCCCAAAATGAATTACTCTAATTATAGCTTGCTATTTTATTTAATAGCTTATTGTTTTATTTACATAAGATGTGAATGGTTAATTGAAAGGATGATTATGGATTATACCAAATAATTGAGCTATGTGATTAGTTGAATGATTTGTGAATAATTTATTATTTTTCAAGTTTGGATTTGTGATTTTTAAATAGGGCTTGCAAGTCTTCCTCCTTCTTTCTAGATATAATTTCTGTCTCTCTCTTATATACCTCCCCTTTGATTATGGATCAAGGGTTTTCATTTTAAAGCCATGTAAAATTAGGTTTAGAGACGAAAATCAGAAGATTACAAGTAAGAAGAAGGTGAAGCCTACTTGGAGTAGATAAGATGTCCAAGAAAAGAATGAAGACTATTTATTATTATTGTTTCAAGTTTAGAGCTTGAAAACATGTGATGTTTAATAATGATTACAACTCCAAAGACCTAGATTCAACTTAAAGGCTAAAGTTGAATCTCCTTAAAAATCTATAATCATCCATAACCCCTTTTATGTGATAATTGTTGGGGCGGTTTCACCATATATTTTATATGTCCATATTTTAAATTTTTTTAAAAAATAATCCAATTAATGTGTCATGAGGATACTCCTTTAAATTAAAATTTTAAAATTATTTTCTAAATTTAATTAGTGGGAGTATTGTATGGACATATTAAAGTATAAATTATGAAATATTTATTTTATGTATTTAATGCATGTATAATTGATGAGACTATAAAATTCTCTTTTTGTTACGATATTAAGTTGTAAGCGAATAGACATTATGAATATCTTATCGTAGCCTTCCACCATTATAGGTGACTGCATTTTCTTATTTGGGTTTGTCGGCTACAGATATGTGGGGACTGCTCATTCTAAGAAAAGCCACTCATACTATTTAAATATATGATATTATGAGGTGAGGGGTTAGTGGGATCCAAGAAACTATTATGTGAAGGTCTCATTAATGACTCATACTTGTATGAATGGTGGGTCTAACTTAACTAAAATATATAGATCAAGAAACTATTATGTGAGATTCATAATTTAATAGGCTAAATGATGATTGGAACTTGCTGACGAAGCAATAGGTAAGAAGTTACCTTCTTATCAAAGTTAGTACAACCAAAAACTATTATGTGAAGCTGTACTAGTTTTTGTGGGACCCCAATCCCACTAGAAATTTTTTATAAATAAAGAAATCACAAATTTCTTTAAAGGGATGAGGAATTTAATAAAAATAGTAGGAGGTACCATTAAGATTTAAAGACCCAAAATCTAATGGATAATAAAATTGAATTTTATTTTATGCTTATAAATTGCTATTTATCTTCTGTAGACCACCGCTAAAAATGTCAAACTTCAACCCCCTTGCTAAAATTCTGGATACCAACCGTTTGACTGGACCAAACTTTGATGATTGGTTAAGAAACTTAAAAATCATTCTTACTTCTGACAAAATTGCCTATGTCTTGGATGGGCCAATGCCGAAATCTCTTTCGAAAGGATCCACTGAGGAAAAGCATGATACTTTAAGAAAGTGGCAGGAAGATGAAATAAAGGTGAGATACTACATGTTAGCATTCATTAGCAATGAGCTTCAGAAGCAACATGATTCATATAAAAGCTCAACCTTTATTCTTCTTCATCTACAAGAGTTGTATGGGGGACAGGGCAAAACACCAACGTTCAATGTTTCAAAAGAACTCTTCCAGGCCAAAATGGCAGAGGGGTCATCTGTAAATGAGCATGTTCTTAAGATGATTGGTTACATTGAGCAACTCGAAAAGCTTGATGTAGGCATGGATACAAATTTGCAAATAGATTTGATCTTACAATCCTTGCCAGATTCATTTTTGCAGTTCGTTATGAACTTCAACATTAGAAGGTTGACAGTTCCACTGCATGAGTTGCTAAATATGTTAAATACTGTGGAAGGCTCCATCAAAAAGACAGGGATTTGCTCTCGCCATTCATGAGACTTCTAGTTCCAAGTCCAAGCCCTATGGTAAAGGAAAATGGAAGGGGCAGAAGTCCAAGATGAAGGCAAAGGGCGGGATCAAGAAAGGCAAGCTCACAAATGATAAGGGTAAAAGAAAGTGTTTTTTTTTTTTTTTTGTGGCAAAGAAGGACATTGGAAGAGGAATTGCAGATAGTACCTTGCTTCCATAAAAGACAAACCTTCTGAAGGGATGTCCAATTTGCTTTTTTATAGAAACAAACCTTTCGGTTAATTCTGTTTCTTCTTGGGTATTAGATACTGGAGCTAGTTATCACATTTGCAATTCGTTGCAGGGATTAAGGGGAAGCAGAAGACTGAGTAGAGGACAGGCTGCTGTTCGAGTGGGAAATGGAGCAAGTGTTGCTGTATTAGCTGTAGGGAGCTACTATTTAGCATTACCATCTAGCGTAGTTTTATAATTAAAGGATTGTTTATTTATGCCAAATATTATTAGGAATATTATTTCTGTTTTTGATGAAAAGATGGTTATAAATTTTTTTTCGAGAAAAACAAATGTTCATTTTATTTAAATGATGATTTAGTTGGTGCTGGCATATATTTAAATGGTCTTTATTTCTTAAACTTGGATAATGGTATTTACTATATTGAGAAAGCAAAAGATCAAATACCAAAGAGACCTAGAGATAAAGTTAATCCTACTTATATGTGGCATCTTAGATTAGGTCATATTAGTGATGATAGGATCAACAAGTTGGTTAAGGATGGACACTTTGGTTCATTGGTTTATGAAACTTATCCAACTTGTGAATCCTGTCCCATGGGCAAGATGACCAAATCACCCCTTGTAGGACATGGGGAAAGAGCTGCCGACATACTAGGATTAATTCACACTGATGTGTGTGGTCCTATGAATTCAATTGCAAGACGAGGTTTTTCATACTTCATAACCTTCACCGATGATCACTCACGGTTAGAGTATGTATATTTAATGAAATATAAATCTGAATCTTTTAAAAAGTTCAAAGAATTCCGAAATGAAGTAGAAAAACAAACTGGGAAAAGTATTAAAGTTCTTCGATCAGATCGAGGAGACGAATACCTAAACAATGAATTCTTGGACCATCTTAAGGAAAATGGTATTTTATCACAATGGACTCCACTTGGAACACCGCAATTAAATGGTGTGTCCGAAAGGAGAAATCGTACCTTATTGGATATGGTACAATCCATGATGAGCTACACAGATTTACCTATATCATTTTGGGGATATGCGCTTCAAACAACAACACGTACATATACTGAATAGGGTGCCATCCAAATCTATTCCTAAGACACCGCATGAGATGTGGCATGGGAAGAGGCCTAGTCTTAATTACATTAAGATCTGGGGTTGTCCAGCTTATGTTAAGAAACTAGAAGTGGACAAATTGGAATCCAGGTTAATAAAATGTAGATTTGTGGGCTATCCGAGAGAGTCGTTGGGATACTATTTCTATCACCCAGGCGATCAAAAGGTGTTTGTTAGCAACTTTGTTGTATTTCTTGAAAAAGAGTTTATTCAAGATGGAGGAAATGGAAAAGTGATAGAATTAGAGGAAATGTCCTCTGAACCACAAACCAATATTGACCAACATGAGAAAGAGTCCGCAAACCCTATTATAGTAGCACCTTCTATCACACAACCTCCACGTAAGACTAGTAAGACTTCCATACCTAATAAGAGATACTTGGATCTCCATCAAGGTGATGAGGAACTCTTTCATTGTGGAGACAATGGCGACAAGAATGATCCTACTAATTACAAAGACGCGATGTCAGAAATCGATTCAAGTAAATGGCAAGTTACCATAAAATCAGAAATGGATTCTATGTACTCCAACCAAGTCTGGACTTTGGTAGACCCGCCTCAAGGTATTGTACCTATTGGCTGCAAATGGGTTTATAAAAAGGAAGATAGGCTCGGACGAAAAGGTAGAGACCTACAAAGCTAGGCTAGTGGCAAAAGGTTACAAACAAAGACAAGGAGTTGACTATGAGGAAACTTTTTCGTCAGTAACTATGCTAAAATCCATTAGGATTATGCTTGCTATAGTTGCACACTATGACTATGAGATATGGCAGATGGATGTAAAGACCGCTTTTCTCAATGGTCAAATTGAGGAAGAGATTTACATGGAACAACCAGAAGGCTTTATATCCCGTGGTGAAAACCACAAAGTGTGTAAGCTGTACAGATCCATTTATGGACTTAAGCAAGCATCTCGACGTTGGAACATCCGTTTTGATGAAGCAATCAAAGCATTCGATTTTCATCAAAATATGGATGAACCATGTGTGTATAAGAAGCTTAGTGGGAGAGCGATTACGTTCCTGATTTTGTAAGTTTCTGAAATCCTACTCATTGGGAATGATGTATGAATGCTATCATCAGTCAAACTATGGCTTTCACAAAACTTCTCCATGAAGGATTTGGGAGAAGCATCTTATATACTAGGTATAAAGGTTTATAGAGATAGATCTAAAAGATTGCTTGGTTTATCCCAATCCTTGTATATAGATAAAGTGTTGAATCGGTTCAACATGTCAGATTTCAAAAGAGGGGTGCTGCCCTTCAGGCATGAAATTCATCTCTCAAAGGATATGGGTCCTAAAACACTAGAGGAAAGAGAGAGCATGAACAAAGTACCATATGCTTCAGCAGTGGGAAGTCTCATGTATGTTATGCTATGTACCATACCTGATATCAGTCATGCTGTAAGTGTTACAAGCAGATATCAGTCTAACCCAAGTATGGATCACTGGATTACAGTGAAGAACATCCTTAAGTACTTGAGAAGAACAAAGGATATGTTCCTAATTTATGCAGGAGGAGAACTGAGAGTTGATGGTTACACGGATTTGGACTTCCAGTCTGATGTGGATGATCGAAAATCCACATCCGGGTATGTGTTTACCCTTAATGGGAGAGCTGTTAGCTGGAAGAGTTGTAAGCAAGATACTACGACAGATTCCACGACCAAAGCAGAATACATTGTTGCTTCAGAAGCAGCAAAGGAGAGTATATGTATAAGAAAGTTCATCAGTGAACTAGGTGTAGCTCCAACTATTGAATCATATGTGCCTCTGTACTGTGATAACAATGGGACGATAGCTCAAGCCAAGGAACCGAAGTCTCATCAGAAATCCAAACACATTCAGCGTCGATTCCATATGATTAGAGAAATCATTGGTAGAGGTGATGTGGAAATACACAATATAGCATCAACAGATAATGTAGAAGATCCATTCACTAAGGCCTTAACCCAGCAGCAATTGGATCACCATCTTGAGAGGATGGGTATGAGATACATGGTCGATTGGCTTTAGTACAAGTGGGAGATTGTTAGAAGTATGCCCTAAAAGCCAATTAGATTGGAGTAGTATTATTAGGAATATTACTTTGTAATAATAGTTTCATGTTAATAAAAGGGCAAGTTTATTATTTGTCATTATTGTTGTTTAATAGTTATATGCTATGTCCATAGAATTAAAGTTGAGAAGGTATGTATCTAAAGAGTTAAGGAACAAGACCATATACTTCTCAGTTGCTTTATTCTAAAATTGCTCTTAGTCGAATGATTATTAAATTGGACATTTGATAGTCCGGTTAGACTAACATATGCCATGTTTATTTTATTTGATAAAATATGATTAGTCTTAAGTCATCAGTGTGGGGACACTGGAACAAACATATAGATGCTTGTTATAGAAGAAGTTCACTGAACATGATCAACTATTAGGAAAATCCAAATGGAGTTTTACTTATCTATCAATGGATTGTTCTTAGTTACAGTGGTACAAGTAATCCTTAGACCTGAGACATTACTGTTGTCTTGTGATGAGTTATTATGCTTTAACGTGTACAGTGTTTATGTTTTAATCAAAGGCATATTTATGTACTGTTGGGTATAGTAAGTCATGCATGGAGACATGTGAATGTACAACAAGGAATCTATCAATCTCAAGTAAGAGAGACAATGTCCTATGTGATATTCTATGATATATCTCAAGTTAAGTTCCCTGGGCAGGGCAGGGCAGGGCAGGGTGAGAATTAGAAAATGAGTTTTCTAATTTCACAAAATAGAGAAATATCATATGGTTTGAGAATATTTAATTAAATTGGGGTTTGATAAATATGTCCATTACCCAAAAGATTTAACTGGGACATGGTATGATAGAATGATTGAATTGTACGGTTACTGTTAATGGAATTCACTATTTTTCAGACTGTCTGGGGCGTGTCATGATACACTGCTAGGTGTCACTCATGACTAGTAGAAACCTAGAAAGAATGAATATTAATATTAATTATTTCAACAAGGGAGAATTAGAAGATGTTCTAATTTAAATTAATTAGAAAGGGTTCTAATTGTAATACTTTAAAGTATTCACTACAAGAAAACATGCTTTTTGTGACGAACGTTTTTGTGACGGATACAAATCCGTCACAAAAAATATTTTTGTGACGGATGTTGTAACGGAAATATGTATGACACAAATAAAATTTTATTTGTGACGGAAACGTACAAATCCGACACAAAAACATTTTATTCGTGACGAACAAGTACCCGTCCGACACAAAAAAAATGCATTCGTGACGGAAATATGCATAGCCGACACAGAAAAAAAAAAAAAAAAAAAAATTATTCGTATAGGACATGGCTTTCATCTGACACGAATAGTTTGAGCGGTCAAATTTGGGGGCAAATTGAAAAAACTAAAAAATCGCTTTAACAAATAACAACAGAATACTATTTTGCCCTAAATAATAGTTTGCTCTCTCTCTCTCTCTCGTGACTGCCCACTCCTCTCCCTCAAGCGATTGCTCCACCGCCCCTCTCCACCACCGCACCTCTCTCGTGACTGCTCCACTGCTGCTCGCCTCCACAGCAGCTCGTCTCCACCGCCGCTGGACTCTAGGTTTCTCTCTCTCTCTCTCTCTCTCTCTCTCTCTCTCTCTCTCTATCTATGTTCTCAGATCCACCACAGCTCCTCATCAAAACAAACAGATTTCTGATTTCTTTTGTTTGGTTTGGTTTAATCCGTTTTTTTGTTTCCTTCCTTTTTCTTTCTTTTTTTTTTTTTCCTTTTTTTCTTGTGTTACAAATTTTGTCTTCCTTTATTTGTTGATACTGATCTTTGATTGTGAATAGTGAGTTCTTTTCTCTTTGATTCTCAGGGTTTCTGAACACTGAGTTCTTCTCAACCCAGCAAACTAATTAGATTTGACTTTTTTTAGTTTTGTAAACAAATCCATAAATGTTTGTGTGGACCTAGGATGAAAATATGGAAATCAGTGACTAAAGCTTGAGTTTGGGGTTGAAAGTGGTTAAAAGCCCACGATTGATACCCATTTTCTATATGTAATCTTTTTGTTCTCATATTGGGTCATCATTATTTTAGTGTTGAAAGTGGTTAATGCTGAGTTGAATTTTTTTGAGTTATGTTTAGTTGAATTTAGATCAGTGATGGAATAGATTTACTGAAATCTGATGATTGTCATAGTATTTGTTTCTATCTCTGTCTCAAGTCATTAGTGTATCATAATTGCTTAGTTCAGCCTGACCATTTTTATTTTTCTGTTTGTTAAAATTTTATAATTTTCCTTTATCTATATAATAGCCCAAATGTGAAGAACTTCACATATCTTTCTCATATAATATGTATAAAATGCTTATTTGTTGCTTAGTGATGCAAAGCTTAGTAATAGCCCATCTGCATTTTAGGCTTCCATTTGTTGCCCTTCAGTTATTTGTTTTGCCCTGAACTGTAAGAAATACCCAACAGAGCTTATTATAGTCTTTTTCTGTTGCTTCTTTGCAGCGATTCTCACTGCAGCAATATCTTTGATAGTGGAAAGAGACACAAGCGCTTTGAGTTTACAATCTAATATAAGGTTGATTGTCGTTAGATACTCGGTAAGCTGATAAAACCATATCTTTGATTTTGGATCTTAAATATGATTAAATTGGGAAGTTATCTAATAATTCTAATGGGCTTGAAATAATTATAGGGGGTCTTCGGTTCTGCATTTCAAGTCGGCATTACTACGTGGTGCCTGCACCAGACAGGGTCTCTTTTTGTTGCTATGTTTCATCCCTTGAGGATAGTCATTTCAGCTGCATTGGGTATCATCTTCCTAGGTATGATCATACAAACTCCAAAGTTGAAAAGAAAGATATATTAATCATATTGCTGAAAAGAAAGAAATATTAAGCATTGTTAACGTGAATATGCTTCTCTGTGTGCTAATTGAGATTTGTTGTGTACGAGTCAAACATATCCCAAATCTGTGTGCTAATTGAGAATTGTTCAAAATACATTATGTCTTGTGGCTTTTGTGAAAGGTTCAGTCAACTGTTAGGAGCATTTAACAACACAAATAGGGTTTACAAATTCAACTTAAAAAGATTAGCATTTGGGTGTGGTCCAACCTCAAATTTAGCTATACAAACACAACCAATGTGAAATTAGAAGAGAGAAGTGCTAGGCACACATCTCAAACCACACCCCAAACCACACCCTATGCTTTAAATGCATACACTCTGTGTTGTTTAAATTTTTCACATTTTTTTGTGCACCACTTACACAGCGCAAGGTACATGCATTTAAAGCAAAATTGTGGTTTGGGGTGTGGTTTGGAGTGTGTGCCTAGCATTATTAATTAGAAGAACTGAATGTGCATTAAAAGCTTAGGGGTGGGGTCCATACTAAAGCTCTTCAAAGTACATATAAAGTACATGAAAGACTCCATCACAACTTACTAGTTTATATCTATACGGGACATATATAATATATGTGTATATCTATTCAAGGCAAGTTTGTATCCTACATGAAAATTAAATATGCTGTGCAATTTGGGTTTTATTTAAAAAGCCATAAAACAAATATAAAAACAAAGAAGTAAAACACTTTGTCCATAGTCTTAAACTATTGGAGGTTAAACACTTTATACATAGTCTTAAACAAATATTAAACACTTTTATAATTTTGTGAATTTATTGCATTAGATGAACAATAGGTATTTTATGATGAGTACTTGTCTTTTAGTAGAGAACCTCCAGTTCACAATTGAATATGATGTTTGAGTTTTCATTCTCTAGGTTCTTGTTATTTCCACCAACAATAAATAGCATTCTATAGCTGATGATTTACTGCTTGAATAATATTAAGTAGGACTTAATTTAATGACATGAATAGAAGTTTAATGTCATGCTAATATCTCTTCCATCCAATGTATTTCCCAAGGAATTTTAAGCATACTATGTGGTATATTTGTAGGAACTCCGGGAAAAAAGTAAGTGAAGTATCTCACAAAATTCAAGAGATGAATTTTTTTTTCATTCTTTTTTCTTTTTCCTTATAACCAAATAAAGAAAGATGCTTTCCTCAATGTTTTATTTTCTTTGAAATTAATATTCAATTATGTGTAAGATTCAAATCCTTAGTGCAGGGTTTCTTTTCTGACTTGAACTGGTTTCTCTACTTTTATGTATAATAGCTTAAAAGCAATTTGATACATTGTCCATCTGTAAAGTGAAAAGCTATTCTGTGTTGAGAGTTGATAATCTAAAAGTGAATTATTTTGTCCTGAATACTTTTGTCATGACTCCAAGTACTTCATAAAAATAGAGTTGATGAAGAATTTTGAAATGCAGATTTTCACTGGTTATGTTTACTTTAAAGAAATTGAATGCACTCAAAATAGCTAAAATCTTTTGGCACTGATAGATTTGTTCTCTTTCACATATTGTTGTACACTTTGTGATTGTGATTCTTGTTATGTGATAACAGTTCAAGAAAGTATACATGGATGATAGAAGTTGGATTGGTTTACCTAGGAATTCAGCGGCATTTTTTAATCAGACAAAGTACTTCACAAAAATAGCTGTGATGAAGAATTTTGAAATGCTAGGTATATTCAAGTTAGGAGTTTAAATAATCCAATAGCTATTTTGAGAAAATGTTAGTTTCTATTTTTTTTTTCATCAAGAGATAAACAAGAGGAAAAACTTTACCTTCTCATTTTCTTTTTTCTTTTCCTCATTCTCTCCTCAGTCATTCCATAGACAGTTCCATGATGTTGTGAGATATTTTGATGTGGTTACTTTTTATCTTTGATGGTCATTTCTAAAATTTTGTGTGTCCCAGGTTTTGTAGCTACTTCATTTCTAAAATTTCGCAGCTTGGAGCTCACATGATCAAGGGTCTGACAAAAGGTTTGTCCCTTTTATCTTTTTAATTTATTTTAGTACATTTTAGTTGCAAATTGGTAGAAAGAAACCAATATTTGTCACTTCAGCTTGAATGCCTATGAATTAACTAATTTGTTTGAAATTTCAACACGGTAAGGGAAAGTGATTTATGTTTATCTCCCTGAGATAGGAGTTGTTTTTTGGGGGGAAATTGTTAAAATTTTATTACTCAACAAGATCTCCAAGTTCAAATGTGTGCATAATTAGATTAGAATGTATATAAGATGTAGTGTTGTGCTTTGATTTAAGCAAAATCTCCAAGTTCAAATGTGTGCATAATTAGATTGGAATGTATATAAGATGTAGTAGTTGTGCTTTGATTTCTAGTGATTTTGTGCCAGAGGTATCTGAGATTCACATAAGGTTGGAAAAAAAAGAAGGGAGAGAGAACAATGCATGTTCATATAGAGGCTAATACTTTTCTAAGAATTAAAGTTTTGAAGTCTAGAGTGTAGGGGTCACTATGACCAATGTAGCTCGGTGAAACTACTGGCATTGATCCCTTAAAAGCGGCATTTAAGGGAAAGTAGTCCCTTTTTTTTGTTGGGAATCTTCAATGGATATTGTGGCTATTTTAGTTTTATAGCTTAGTAAACAAAGCTTACTCTTTGTCATCATTGTGCTTTGATAAAAGTAATCCATGTACTCTATTTTTTCCGCCTTATTTTGCCTTGGTATTACCTATTTTCACTGAATCACTGATACGTTAATCCTTGTTAATTCTCTCTGTTCCACATGCATCAGCCCATTTCTTTTTTCCTTATACCAAGGTACAGGGATACCAAAATGCTAGTATTGCTTTTTTTTTTTTACTTGTTATTAATCTTAATTGCATAAAAATCTTAATTGCATAAAAAAATCAAGACACGTATAGTTTATAAATGTATTTAAAAGTAGATTTTTAATATTTAATACAAGTACTCCCGCCGCACCTGCACTCTTGATTTTGGGAAAGTTGGCGAACTTCCCGCACCTGCAACGTTGCTTCCTCACTTATTAGAATGTAATTTGTAGATTTTTAATATTTTATACTAATACTCCTGCCGCACCCGCACTCTTGATTTTGAGAAAGTTGATGAACTCCCCGCACCTGCTCCCGCACCGTTGCTTTCTAAATTAGTAGGATGTAATTTTGGTACAGTTAAATACGTCGTTGTCTGTAACTAGTGGTTTTTTTTTTTATTTCAGCTTGGAGCTGGATCTTTTTTGTTGCATTATTTCTCCATGCTGATTAATTCTATTCTCGTCAACTTCGGGCTGAGTGAAGAAATGCACAACCCTGTATGTTCTCTTTCCTCTCTATTTTCATTATTATTAAATGCAGTGAACATTCCATATACCAATGGGAAATGTGTGTTATCTTCCCTCGACTTGGTTAAGAATTGATGGCTTTGACCTTGGTATGTACAAGTTTATGACAATTATCCAATTTTGATTTAGTATTTTTCTCTTTGACTTGATCTTTGTTATCTTTCATTCGTTTGGTAAAACTCGCTAGTTCGTTTGAAGTCAGTTACTTGTTATCAACTTGTCGAATTGCAGCACCAGTATTTTGATTTAGAGCCCTCGTATAGTGGCTGCAAGGGATGAGACCATTCAGAGGAAGTTAATAGGTATTGGAATCCTCAAGTTTGGGTACTTATGGTCTTCTTGTGACATTGGCCGCATTATAAGCCATCCTTTGAGTAGGTTTAGTAACTTGAAGAAATATGTGCAAATATGCCTAAAATACCCCAAAAAAAAAAAAGAATAGGTAAGCATAAAATAAATGAAGTAAGAAAATGAAACAGCTTTATGTGTTATGGGGATGTTTTGAAAGCAAAGGTCATAAGATAACCTCTAAAAAGTACTGCTTCACCCTGATCATTTGGTGCTTCTTGTATGTTGATTTTGGATTGTGATAAATTTATTTACACAGGCTTATGAAAATTTTTGGATGTTATAGAAACAGAGGAAACTTTGCCGATTTTTTTTAGGAATCTTTGCTGTTTATTTTTTTGTTCTTGTGTTGCTTGTTTGGATAGTTTTTTATTTGTATTTTTGGTCTTGTTTTGCTCTTTGGGTTGCTAAGTGATTGCATTATTATATTTTTAATTGAATTTTCATTTTCTGTTTCAGGTTGTGGCGAAGGATTAGAGGATTAGAGCATAATTTTCCATTTTTAATTAAATCAATTATGAGCGTCATGATTTTACTTAGACTATTATTATTTTATTTTTATTTCAACTAATGTCAACTATGAAACAATTATGTATGAACGTATACTTTATTATCTCTTGTTTTATCTTTAATTAATATGCCTTTAAATTTTATGTGATTCTTGTCGTTTAAAAATAAGTATGGTATAATTTATTGTGATGGAGAAATAATGATTTTTGATGACAATATATAAATTTTCATCACAAATAATATTTGTGACGGTTTTGGTAATAATTGTGGTCACAATATTTAAAATTTCGTCACAAACAATATTTATTCCGTCACAAATACTATTTGTCCAAAACCGTCACAAATAGTATTTGTGACGGTTTTTGGTCGACACAAATAAAGTGTTTTAAATTAAATGTGACACTACTATTTGTGTCGCATACAAATCCGTCACAAATATTATTTGTGACGGTTTTGGTCGACACAAATAAACCGTCACAAATAATAGTTATATGTGACACTATTTTTTGTGTCACACACAAATCCGACACAAAATCCGTCACAAATACTTTTTTGTGACGGAATTTGACCGACACAGACTTTTTGTGACGCCTTTAACTTGTGTCGGGTACAAAACCGTCATAAAAAGTGCAATTCCGTCACAAATACTTTTTGTGACGGAATTGCACCTTTGTTGTGACGGATTTTTTCCGTCACAAAAGACCAATTTTTTTGTAGTGATTAGTACCTATTACCAGATTAGTATGAACCTAAGGGGTCACACAAAAAATGCAATGTGCAATTGAAAGAAGTTGTAAGGGTCTACTTGATATTAAGTTATTAATATGGAAGTAGTATAATAATACTATTAGTTTATATTTGATTTAAAAAAGTCTTCCAATCAAATATAATTTCCTAATTAGATTAGGAAATGGTCTTATAACATTATTATATATATGAGATATGATAAACTAAAAGGATGCTAGCACATGCAATATTTTCCCAACACCACATCCCTTGCATAAACTGTACGGCCACCCACTTTGGCTCCAATAGATTTCGTTTTTCTTGAATTAAATATTTGGAGAAATTGGACATTCTTTCAATTCGTGATTTGCTCGTGTGAATACTTTTAGAGATCAGACGCTTGGACGATTTGGTGAACTATTCGTGTGACGAACCAGATTCAATATTTTGTAAAGCACGCTGCAAGGTTAACTATTCGATTAACCCCTATGAATATTGTATGTATTTTGTGTATATCATAGATTTGATTATGAATTTAAGAAACCACTAAAATTTTGTTTTTCGCTGCGCGAACCTCGAAGAATTTCACATAATTTTCTTTATGCATGCCACGCGTTTGAAACCCACGTTGACACAAGTCATTGTTGATAGAGCCATAGATTTCATCTAAACAACAAACTCTCCATGAAAAGAAACACCAATGTGTATTTGTACGTGGCCCTAGAACACAGCCTAAAAATGATCGTATCACATCTTTGACGTCTTTGTTATTTAGCTGTTATAGATCATTTTTTTTTTGGGTAAAAATTAAAGAAGCACTAACATTTAGGAGATGATAAAAAAGATGATCAATCGAGGCTACCCCATCACGTGCCATAGCACATGCGTGGCTAGTTTATTGGGTGAAGTGGCTATAAGACCTCATGGCTTTCATAAGGCTATCCTCATGGAGACTTTGTATCTTTCTTGTCAGGGCATCATGGGTATGCGCTATAAACATGGTGGTTCAGACTGTAAAAACACACATGTATAAAAATATCTATATGTATGTGTGTATGTAAGTAAGCATGACAGACAAACCAACAATGGATTTCTGATGCATGTCAACTATAACCGCAAGCTGCAAGTATATATATATATATATATACTAATAATAACCCGTATCCGTGGACACAAAGCTAAATAAAAAAAAAAGAAGAAGAAGAAGAAAAAAAAGGGAAAAAAAAATGTAATACTTTAAAATTTTCAAATCGTTTGCGTAAAATTGTACAGATCATTCAAACCCACATGCTATTTAGTATTAATCTGTGCCCAGGGAAAAAAAAGCAATACTTTAAAAAATCTGAGATATGGCTGCAATTTTAAGTGAAGAAGACATTGGTTCCAATATTAAATATAGGGTAAATTACACAAACCTCCCCTGAGGTTTGCCTTAATTACACGGACCTCCCCTCTTGTTTCAAAAATTACACAAACCTCCCTCGAGGTTTGAATTAGGTAACAAAACGCCCCCTCCCCTAATGGTTCATTAGTTTTTTTTACATTAGCCTCCCCTAAAAATTACAATTTGCCCCCCTAATATTATAAAATTGTCATACTAAGCCCCCTTTCTCTTATATTTTTGTTCTAATTATAAAATCCCTCCTCCCTCCTATGTTTTTGGGTTAATTTTTTTAGCATTAATTTATATCATCTACACAAACTACATATAAATAGGTCCAAAAAAATTTTCCCCCAAACAAACCTCTATCAAGCCCCCCATGTGTTAATTTTCTAGATCCGCCCCTGTCACTATGCTTCAAAAGTGGACACTTAACCCCCTATGATTGTGGACTAAAATGGAATTGTTATGATTTCACTCAAAACTGACAAAATTCTAAAATTGGTTAAAAATATAAACACTTAACCCATTTTGTGATGTTAATTTTGGGGTTAACGCTCTTTGAGTAAAATCATAACAGTTCTATTTTAGTCCACAATCACAGGGGGTTAAGTGTCCACTTTTGAAGCATAGGGACATGGGCGGATCTAGAAAATTAATACAGGGGGGCTTGATAGAGGTTTGTTCGGGGGAAAAAAAATTGGACCTATTTATATATGTTTTGTGTATATTTTGTGTAGATCATATAATTTAATGCTAAAAAAAATAACCCAAAAACATAGGAGGGATGAGAGATTTTATAATTAGCACAAAAATATAAGAGAAATGGGGCTTTAGTATGAAAATTTTATAATATTAGGGGGACTAATTGTAATTTTCAGGGGAGGCTAATGTAAAAAAAACTAATGGACCATTAGGGGAGGGGGCGTTTTGTTACCTAATTCAAACCTCGAGGGAGGTCTGTGTAATTTTTGAAATAAGAGGGGAGGTCCGTGTAATTAAGGCAAACCTCAGGGGAGGTTTGTGTAATTTACCTTTAAATATATCATTAACTCAATTTAGTTAAATATATTTAGTCCAACATTGGATGAATATTTTAAGTATAATTAATGTTTCTTCGTACAGACTTCCCCCGTGCCCGAGGGTACGAAGTGAAAACAAAAAAAAACAAAAAACAAAAAAACAAAGGCTTTTTCTAAACTTTTGGAAAAAAATAGAAAAGGAAAGCAAAACTTTTGTGATTATTTATAATTAGCCCATATTTGGGAAGCAGCATTACTCATTTCACTAATTAGCCCTATAGACTATATCAAACTGATAGAACTAATCAAATGACCTATAAAAATGGTGGAACTAATCAAACTGGTAGCAAAATTTACAGCCATAGTGCTGAAAAAACCTATTTTCTAGATAGACAATAGAATATAAAAAAATACGCTTCCTAAAAAAAGTGCAAGTGAAAATACATTTCTTGAGACTTGAATTATGAAATCCATTGTTAAAACCCACTACCTATACTTCAACTTTATGTGATTTTTCACTCATATTATATCAGTTTGATTAGTTTTATGAAAGTCATTTGATCATAGTCACGGAAAGGAAAAAAGAAAAACCTATAAAAAAAAATAAACTCTATGAATGTATGTATGATATGGGAAGTTTATATTCCAATATTTCTATTTTGAAAAAATCAGTCCACTGATTTAGTTTATTTCCCAAGATTTGTGTTTTGTATTTACTATCAGATATGTATATATTCAAGGGTAAATATCACCTAGACCCCCTGAGGTTTGCCCCGATCACAGACACCACCCCTCACATTTCAGTAATATCACCTACACCCCCTGAGATTTGAAGCGCGTATCACCTAGACCCCCTCCGTCAATTTACCGTTAAAAAAGTGACGGACTAACATAATTAATACAAAACATACCCCTAAAAGTTTGGTCCTTGTGTCATTTTAGTCCCTGTGATTTCAATTGGGTCAATTTGGTCCCGACAGTTTAAATTGGGTCAATTTGATCCAAATGGCCCATTATATAAGAAAAAAAATTGACAAAATTTATCCATTGTTATGCACAATTACGCTAATAAGCAGGTTGGGAGATTGATGGTGTTCCATTTTTGTCCTTAAAAAGTGTGACAATGCATAGTATGTGAGTAAATTCTGTTAATTTTTCTCACAGAATTGAACATATGATCAAATTGGTTCAATTTAAAATTTCAGGGCCCAAATTGACCCAATTGAAACTACGGGGACTAAAATGACACAAGGACCAAACTTTTAGGGGTATGTTTTGTATTTATTTATGTTAGTCCGTCATTTTTTTAATGGTAAATTGACGGAGGGGGTCTAGGTGATACGCGTTTCAAGCCTCAGGGGGTGTAGGTGATATTACTGAAACGTGAGGGGTGGCGTCTGTGATCGGGGCAAATCTCAGGGGCTCTAGGTGATATTTACCCTATATTCAAATTCAAATTAATTTAGGGAATTCCTTTTTTGCTAAAAAAAAAAAACAGTCTAATGATTTAATTTACCCAAGATTTGTGTTTTGTATTTACTGAAGTTGACAATTTAGATATTGACATGTATTTATTCAAATTCAAATTAATTTAGGGAATTCCTTTTTAATTTAGAGTTTTAATAGGATACAATGCAATATTTAATGGGATTAACTATTTTTGGTGGACAATCAGTCCGACGGTCTGAAATATCTAAACTTGTCTCAATGGTCAAGATTAAAAGTTGCTAACTTGAAAGGGACCCACTCCGCTCTATCTTATTATATATATATGAATATATAATTTAAATGAGCATTTAGTTCTTGATCGTGCAAAATAGAGAAAAATAATTCATACAACCTACTCTAATTAATTGGGACACATTACTTGATTTGATTTGTTTAGTTTGGTCAACTGTAACTGCAAGTGTTGTTGGGAAACAAGATTGAAGAGTAGGCCTCAAGCAGCAAGCCTATGTTTCTCTGCCAAGACCTAGATTTTCAACATCTGATGTGTATATACGTGTCTTTCTCTACACATAGAGATGTATTAGTATAAGGTGGCTAAAAATATTATCGAACAATTCTAACCAATGCCTTTGTCTAATGACTAATTTAACGTATCTTCGGCATTTTTCGTGCCTTTGGTGCATTTGATAATGTACGAAAAAACATTTTCAGAATAGAATTCGTAAGTCATAAAGTCAAACAATCCTTAAGTTAGATAAGTAACAGTCTTTAAGCCATAAGTCAAACAGTCATTAAGACATGCAAAATTCAAACAACCCTTGAGCTAAGCTAATCAAACAAACCTTTAACCTAAAAGCCATTAAACCTCAAGCAATTAACACAAACACCTCTTAAGCCAAAAACCATTAAGTGAAACAGGTCCAAAGCCAGTATCAAAATAGCCCTTTCGCTAAAAGCCGAACTGCCATTCATTGAAACATTTTTTAAGCCAAAATCCATTAAGCCAAATAACCCTTAAGCCAAAAGCCAAACGTCCCTTAAGTTCTTAATTAAGCCACATCCGAATTAATAGCCCTAAAAGAGAAGGAATATTGAAAATTTGGTGATCTCAAATTTGGACCCTTAGATTAAAGTCATCCTAGCAATATCCTAACCTTTTATTGTTTACCATTCATGTACGTTTTGATGGGTCCTACAAGGCCCTAATTTATTATATAAATATAATTTATGCATATACTAGAAATTGCTCGTGTCCATGGTGCTACTGAAAAAAAATGTTGAAACCTAAATTAATTACTCGTATGTATATTTTTTAAAAAAATGATTTTTATAGTACCAATATTTAGATGCTTATTTACTTTAGAGAGAAGAGAGTGTTGAGAGGATGGGATGGTGTACAGAAGGAGAGTGAGTGGAGGGAAATGCAAAAGTTTTAAAAAGTGGGGGGATCGAGTTTTAAATTTTTCAAAATTTAAATTTAAGAACGTGGTAAATAGTGGAATAGTTTGGGATCCTTCGATGTACGGGTGCAACTTGGAACAAAAATTGCGATTCTGATCCGAAAAATTTCGAGTTTGGCAACATCTAAGTAATTCCGAATTTTAAAATTCCAAAATTCTGAAATATATTGGATTAGAATCAGAATAAATCTGGAAGTTCTAAAAATTCAAATTTCTGATCCGAAAATTCAGAACATTTTTCAGTCTGAAATTTTAAAAAATTTTGGAAAATATGTAGACTTTTTTAATATATATTCTACATGATAATAAAAGGGGTCTAATGTACTTTTAAAAACTTTTGTACCAATATAAAATTATAAAAAATTGACTAATCAAAATTTGAAACAATGATATGCTAGATTTTGTATTTATAAAAGTTTCAAAATATCCGATATTTTTGAAAAATCAATATCGGGAGAGAAAATGAACATTCTGAAATTTTGGAAAGGCTATTTATGTTCAAAATTTTTTTAGAATTTTTCTAAAGTAATCATTTTAGATCCGCCCATCCGAAAAATAGCCTTACTTAGAGGATAACCCACATAAAGGGTCCTAAGTGTCTTAATCATCAAGTTATTTAAATCATCAATAATGCTTGGGGCACCAAAGGACACAAAGAACTTCCACAAAATGAGTGGAAAGTCTATGTGGCACACTGGGACTCGCCAGCAATTAACCATTATTTTCATTAATTGCTAGTGGGTCCCAGTGTGCCACATAGACTTTCCACTCATTTTGTGAAAGTTCTTTGTATCCTTTGGTGCCCCAAGCATTATTCTTAAATCATTTGTAGGGGAAAAATCAAAATACCCCACCTAGTTGCTCTCAATACCCACCCAATATCGCTATTAAAATTAATATTTACTCTCTACACTCACCTTTCATCAATTTAAAAATAAGCTCAAATTTAAAGAACACAAGTATTTCTCTATTCACCCGTCATCCTAGCCTTTTCGACCTAACTTTGTCGTTAATTATTTGATTCACTCTCTACACCCTCTTCCATTCTCTTTATAACTTGAAAATACTTTTGCTCACCCAAAATTTGGTACACTAATGCTCACCCAAGCATCCCATTGGACAATGCAGTGGGGCCCAGGATTAAACAATATTAAACAACATTTGTCTAATCCTGGGCCCCACCGCATTGGCCAATGGGATGCTTGGGTGAGCATTGGTGTACCAAATTTTGAGTGAGCAAAAATGCTCTCTTATAACTTTTGTAAGATTAAACATGCCCTTCTATACGTAGTGGAGTTTAATGAGTTATTTTTATAGCAGTTTGTATTTAAAAAAAAAATATTATTAATCCTGATTTGGAATGTAAAATATTCGGGTTATGTGAAATGCAAGCAGACAAAGGATTGTTCAGCCAAGTGTTATTATTATTATTATTATTATTATTATTATTATATAGCGATTTGTAAGTGCTAAATATTAAATAATTAACTTTATGTAAACTTTGGGTTGGAGTAATGAAAATGATAGGGATGCTTGTATATACCAACCTTACTAGCTCCAGCCTCCACACTAGTGAAAGGGCTGGGCCTGTCACGGCCGGAACCAATGAATTTGCTAATCACAATAATGACTTGCACTATCCATTACCCCATACAGGTAGTATGAGGTATACTGTGGTCTGGCACAATCTTTTATCTGGGGGTTGCAATTTGGATAGGCTAATCGGAAAGTGCTCCAGCTAGCCCAACTCACAACCTGAATTGCACAACTTTCGATCTCTCTTTGCAGCGTCTGGATTCAAAAATTCAAGTCCGAATTGAATTTAACTTAAATTTGGACAGAGGGATTACTAATCCGAATAACCCAAGTCCGAGCCTATAGTTATACGTGTATACATATGTGTATTTGGACAGAGGGATTACTAACCCGAATAACCCAAGTACTTATACGTGTATACATATATGTATTTTATGTTGAAATACTTTAGTTATATTGTATCTTTATCTATGTATTATCTCTAATCGTAGGATCATAGAACCTTTGTTATTTATTTATTTTTTAATTTTTTAATTTTTTTTTATGGAAAAACATATACCGTTAGTTCTTATTTAAAAACCTAAATTGATAGATGCTGGGTTTTTCACAAATGCAAACCGAAAAAATTAGGGTTGATACTTTATAGAAGGTTGGTCCTCTATTGCAATTCGGGCTCGGGCTCTAAAACTCAAGTCGGTCTTGGCCTTTGACTTGAACAGACTCTACTAAAACTCAAGTCGAGTATGAACATACCTCAAATTAAGCCCAGCCCATCTGAGTTGCAATCCTATCTTTATGGCTGGCTTATGTGTCAAAAGTAAGCCAGTGGGCCTTTTAATGTAAGCCTGTCCCATATCTGAGCTGTACTTACTCACATACCAGCAAATGAAGGCTGGGGTAGAGTGTGCCTAAATGGTCCTAACCAATTGGACAAAAAAAATGGATTCCAATTGGGCCTGACCGAAATGTCATTTTCATTTGAAAATTTCAATGGATTCCAACCGGTCGGTTTTTAAAATATGGAAAAAAAAAAAAACAACAAAATTGACCGATGTGGACCTTTAATATTTGACTTATATTTTCATTCTAATCATAAAAACATGCAGGAATTAAAATACTGAGACTTCAAGTTTTGACTTAAATGTTAAATTAACATAAAATACCAGTTATCCTAGCAAGAAATGATGTCATTTTCTAACCAAAAAAGGAAAAATGAAAAGAAAAAAGAAGTTCGGGTAATAGAGAGTCAGCAATATTTCTTAGAGTCGGGCCAACCCGGATCAAGCTAGACTTTAGACGTTTCAATGGACTGAATATAACAGACTAGACATTTCAATATATGGCCTGGATTTGTATTCAAAATCCGAATCATAGAATTTTGACGAATTTGGGTGGTTGCTTTGTAATCCGAATCCAGAATTGAATTCTTATCCATTAGAGAGTAAAATTGGCAGAATGAATTTGGATTTATCCAATCCAATCCAATTCCGATTCCAATTCGATCCAACTATTATTAAATTATTAAACAATTTTTTACTAAATGTAATATGTAGCATACAGTATAATATACCATTTTGATTCTAGCATGAATTATTTCAATCTAATGGTAGGGATATCTTTTTATGGTTGATTTTGAGAGAAATTCATAGAAGAATTGGTTAGCATTAAGGGCATAACATATTTGCTAGACAATATATATGTTGTTTATCGTAGAAGCAGTAGTTGTTGCCAAACAGGCCCTCATCCCTTACTAATTACTCAGCGACCACTCAAAGTAAGGGACTACCTGGATTAATTATTGAAAATTTGATCTCGTGCGTTATTGGATTCCAAAAAACACGGGCACACAAAATCATTTATTTGGTGTAGTGGTCTCGTGCGGGGAGGTTAAAAGCATTTATTAGATTATGTAATGTTTTCTCAATCCTAAGAACTACATCATATGTGTTTACTTCTCCAAAATCAAAACTAATCTTCAAGGATGAGACGATTTCCTATTAGTTGCTCCAAAATAAAATTTAACACTCCATTTGGATTGAAAGAAATGGGGAGAAGAGAATAGAAATTAAGGAGACCATTTTCTTTCGTTTGGTAAAATAAGTGCGGAGAGAAGAAATTGTTAATAAGAAAAAGTGGAGAGAAAAAAGTCTAATTTTGTTTCTCTTCAAATCGGAGAGATTCCAATGAGAAAAGAAGAGTATATAAAAATAAAGTCTAAACACCCTGTAGTTTGGGCGAAGTTTCACTTTGAGCCCACTACTTTCAATTGTAACACTTTGGTCCTTGTAGTTTTAAATTGATTTCAATGAAGGCCATACCTCTAACTCTGTTAGTGCAACTTGATGAAAAACTCACATTTTGGTATCCTATAATTTTTGGTGAAGTTTCACTTTGGCCCTGGAGATTAGGTGAAGTTTCACTATGGGCCCTGAAGTTTTCAAGGCACATGAGTGCGCCGTCAAGTTGCACTAACCGAATTAGAGGCAGGGCCTACATTGAAACCAATTCAAAACTAGAGGGACCAAAGTTTAGCAATTAAAACTAGATGGCCCAAAGTGATCGTAGTACAAACTATATGGTACTAAAGTGTAATTTAGCCATAAATAAAATATTCTTTTAAAATACAAACATACTGCTGAATAAGTCACACTTAAAAAGTCGATAAGGATAAAAGACTAAACTGATGCTATATTTTTTTTCCTTTCTCTCATGAAATTTAAGCTACCGCCAAATGAGAGTTTTTTTTCTTTTATTTTCTTTTCTCTTCTCTATTGCCTATCCAAAGTGGCTGGAAAAATCCTTTCTTTCCTTTCTCATCTCTTCTTCTTTTTTTTTTTTTTTAATGAGATTTTTTTTTCTTACTTCTCTCAATCCAAGTGGACGGTAAGAGAAGTGACAATATGTTGCAAATTCTTTTTTATACATTTTTCGTGCAATAAACAAGGTAAGGCTAATTCATCAATTCACTTTCTTTGCTAAACTCGCCTTATTGCTTCATGATTCATCGCACCATGGTTCGACTGTTTGAACATTGTTTTCCGAGTTTTATTGTCAAGAATTTTTGGCTAAAAATTCTGGTAACCAGGTTGTTATCCGATTAGTGTCTCAATTTGTAGTTTGTTTGTTTAAAAGTTGTGATCCATTGGATAATTTTTTCACAACTTTTTTTGAGTATTTTGATTCTGTTTTAATCTAAAAAACCGCCTTATAAAAAGCTTCAATTTGTAATTAAAAATTATTTTGAAAACTAATCCAAACTAGGGGTGTCATTGTTTCAGTTTGGTCGGATGCACTTAAAAATTAAACCGAACCGAGTTGGTCAGTTTACAAGTTATGGGAACCGAAATAGATTGGGAAAACACATAACCGAACCAAACAAGCCATGATTCATGAACCTACGGTTTGGTTTCGGTCTGTTTGGCCAAAAATAAATTTCAAATCAGATCATCACCAACACAATCAACATGTTTGATTCAGTAATCAAATGAAGCTTGAAATTGATTTGTTTAGGTTGTATACAATCAAAAAATTGAAAAGAGAACTAGAGATTGAAGAGTGGATTACCAGATGAGAGGTTTGCCTGTGAGGTTTAGGGGTCTTCGTCGGTTCAATTTTCGCCAAAGAGGGTGTCAAGCCCCAGCGTTGTGAAAATTAGAGAAAATTAAAAATTTTCTTTCCGGACTTGTAGATATGTGACAAGTTGGGTTCATCTGATTGTTCACAAACATACTAACAACAAAATATAATATTGGGAGTTGACTAAGTTTAGCTGAAATTAAAGAGTAATTTTTAGGACACAACTTTCATACAACTTTCACACAATCTTCTTAAAAAATGTGTCTATCTCTCTCTTGTGATGTCATTGGACCCCATAATGACACAGGAGAGAGATAGACACATTTTTTGGAGGTTGTGTGAAAGTTGTACGAAAGTTGTGTCTCAAGAATTACTCGAAATTAAAACAACCACACCAAAGTCTTACAGATTATATATTACAATCCACGATACCCAAAAGAGAACATATGTCGTCTCACAGAAGCACATGTCGATAACAAAACATAGTTATATTCATTCCAAAAGAAAAGATAAACAAGAGACTATGCCTAGGAAATAGAGTCTTTAACTAACGAAGCCATAGCCCTCCTCGTAGTAGACTCCCTCTGAGTAGCCTTCTCCGGCGTTACCCTAAACCGTATTACCCTCAGCAGTATAACCAGCACTGACATAACCTCTCTCAGCTTGGACTCCATCTGCTAGATTCTGTAATTGTGAAAAGCTGAACATGGATGGTTTAACGGCATAAAATGCCGTCAGCTTCAAAAAACCTCAAGTGGTACCGTTAAGTAAAAGATTTAATATTATAGTAATATGAATAATGTTCATTACTCTTAATGTAGTAGAATTTGATTAATAAAGATTATAAAGTAGCGACACGAAAAATCGACATCACGAACATAAGACCGAACGTAAGAATAACTGCACAATCCACAACTGACTGAACTTGAAATCTCCGAATCAACCGTATCATCAATAATCTCTTTGCAATTGTCTCTGATATAAAACCATTGGTTTAGAATAACATGCTATAGTAGCCGCATGATGAGTATACCAGATATGTCTTAACAGACGCATGATCACCCTGGTACACTATCCATTACTCCGAACATGTATACTTTGGTCTAGCACGAATGATCGAAAATGATTCGAATGAGGTACAAGTGTATAATGCGCGCAATCATTCACAACACCACACCTATGTACAGTATTCTTCAGTAGCAATGAATAAGATTCGTAAAACACAGAACTATGAAAAGTAGAAAGTCATAGACAGAACATCCTTCACAAGTCCTTTCCTTAGTAATTGATTGGGTTAATCAATCGATTGCAAGCCCTACCAATCGATTGGTCCTGGCAATCGATTGATAGTAATGTTGGGATTGTGCCCTCAAACTGGGTCTTTATGTATGTGACATTTGACATTTTATATATGAATATCATTTATACATTTTTATTATATACTAGTTGGAGCCCTGCGCAGTAAATTTAATTGTGTGGTTTTGTGTGGTTAAGTGGTTAAAAGTGTATAATAAGATGTTAAAACAGTTAAATAGAAAATTGTAAATGTAACTATTTAATCTAAAACTCTTCTTACAGAAGAAGTTGATAATTCTGACTATCTTATAAATGAGTAGTAAAGGTACCTAATAAAGCGCAACTAAAAATATATGACACAAGTAGGGTATTTCCTCTAAAAGAGGGCATGAATGTGTTTGTAGGTCTTAATTGATATTCAAATACAATCTATAAATCCTGAATTTGAGGGAAGAAGTTTGACAAGCGGGGGTATTTGTAAAATACAACCGAGCAAAAAGAATAAAATACACTAATTTAGTTTACAATTCTCTCATTTATCTGCGATTTGAGTTACAACAACAGTTTCTACACATTGTGATTAATCTATGATAAATTGTGTGTTTTAGCTGTGATTTGTGCAGATTACTGTCGCTGTGTGAATAATTGAAGGAGCAGGATAAAAAGGAAGTGCTTGGCTCCAATGAAGACAATTCAAAGCTAAAAATTGAAGCTCGATCGATCAAGGTCCTCTCAAGCGATCGAGGTTTCGATCGATCTAACTTTTCTCAAGCGATCGAAGATTCTAGAAGTTCAATCGACCGAGAGTTGTTCAATCGATCGAACATGCCTTTTATCAGAATACACGCACGCAGCAAAAGACGGAGTTTTAACCCTAGCATTAGGATGCTACTATATAAACTCGTATTGCTTACATCCAGGAGGACGCCCCACTTACTTTTTAGCAGTTTTCATAGAGAGAGTAGAGGTTTTTTTTTGTTTTGTAGGTTGTTACTCAAGATTTGACGTTGATAGATTGGATTCTCATAGTTTAAATACGAGTTCTTCGTTCCAGGTTACGTAGTTATTGTTTTATTTACATATTGCACTTAGGTAATCGTAGTTTAGTGTTTAATCTTATTGCTTTACATGCTAGATACGTTAAATCTCAAGTTTTCATAGTTTTAATGAAAAGCTCACAATCAAACAAACCCTTAATGAATCTTTACGTTAAGAACGGATCTGGGACACTCCAGACCATGTCTGAGTAGTCCGAGGTTGGGAAATCGCGATGAAATTGTGATTTTCAGGCCTCTGCCATGCACCAGAATAATACCTGTGTTCGATCGATCGGAGTTATTTCGATCAATCGGTACAGAGATATAGTCAATCGATCGAAGACATTTCGATCGATTGAGAGATGACGATTGTCGATCGATCGAAAGCGCATCGATCGATCGAGATCTCAGATTCTTGAGAACATCCAATACAGTATTCCAAGACTTTCTGTTTTAAAGATTTGTTATCAAACTGTCCCCAAATGCTCAGTTTGTCAAAGCAGTCTTTGAACTTAAGGCCTTAAGGCATTTTCTTTCAATACATTTTGCAAACCACCCTCAATGCTAACACCATTGTAGGTGCGAGTCTTAACTATTGAATTAAACCACTTTCATGTATTTCAAACTTAATTGAGATGATATAGTCTCGGTCATGAAAGGGCTGTTGATTCTAGATCTTTAGAAAAGTACGGAATATTGTAGAAGATGTACTCCTTTGAGCTTAATTGCAATTGCATTGTAGACGACTAGGTCACAGTGGATTCGCGTGATCCCAACACTTCCTTTTATTAAGAAAAACCGCTTTTAAAATCTCGCTTTAGTTAAATAGTTAATCGTTAGTTAATTTAATTTGGTTGTTTTTAATTTTAGTAGTTGTTAAGCGTAGAACTTTGTGTTCTACACTTCTTTTAAAACTTTGAATTTTCTTTTCTTTTAGAGTCTAATCTAGGTAACTTAATTCTCAACCTTCCTTGTGGGATCGACCTGGACTTAATCCAGTTTACTACTTGCACGATTACCTACATTTGGGTATAGCACACAAGCGCACACAGAAAAATATTCGTGTCAAGTTTTTGGCACCGTTGCCGGGGAAGGCGACGAGTTAATACTTAGGTTATCTCAATCTCTCTTCATCTATTTCTATTTTTTTAATTAATTCCTCATTTTCAGTTCTTTTGGTAAACACTCACCTTAGGAACTCTCCTAGTTCATGTCCAACACTTCCATTGAAGGAATATTTGGAAATTCTTTCTACCTATCTGACTCTGCTAGTTCCATTAATCCCGTAGCCACTCCAACTGAATCAATGGATGATAATCAGAGTGAACATTGTGACAATGTGGTGGTACCAATTGATGAGGCGCTATGTCCTCTATGCGATCTCATGCAACCAGAACACGCACCTACGCTCTCTTGCATTCGAATCCCACCACATACTGGCGAATTTCAATTTCGCAATGGGATGATCCAACTACTTCCCACCTTTCATGGGATGGAAAGTGAGAAGGCATACTTACACGTCACGGACTTCGAGGATGTTTGCAAAACATTCTCACAAAGTTATCCTAGGGAGGTGACGCATCTTATGCTATTTCCCTTCACCTTGAAGGATAAAGCAAAGGCGTGGCTACACTCCCTTAAACCCAATTCAATCTTCACCTGGCATGCGATGAGCACCGCATTTTTAAAGAAATTCTATCCAACTTGCATGACCACAGACCTTCAACGTCAAATTAATTCCTATAAACAAAAGAGCAATGAAACCTTCACTCAAACATGGGAGCGTTTCAAAGATTTGCTTCTCTCGTGCCCACACCATGGGTTTGAGAAATGGCGAACTATCAGCTTCTTTTATCAAGGATTGAATGGTGAAACGAAAAAGTTGGTAGAAACTATGAGTTCAGGACCATTTCTCCGTAAAAACACCGAAGAGGCTGAAGCCCACTTTGAATGGTTGGCCGAATACGCTCATGAATGGTCAAATTCTGACAATGTCTCACGCTCATAGATATCCTGTGTAGAAGAGAAAAGCCTATACCAACTGGACAGTGAAGATCACCTCATGACTAAATATGAAGAACTAGCAAAGAAAGTAGAAGAGTTAGGCATGAGAGGAGGTAGTTCAAGGCAGCATTTGCCTGAAGAACCATGCGGCACATGTAATATGCTAGGACATACCACTCAATATTGTCCTAATGTGCCGTATTTTCAAGAACAACCCCCCATGGAAATGAATGCCATGCAAGGGTATAGGGGGCAGGGAATTCCTATAACAACAATAATTCGCAAAATAATAACAACCGTTGGAATCACCCTGGTTTTGACTGGAAAAATGATGCTGGGACCCAAAATCAACATCAACAACAACAGCCCTATAACAATAACCAATATCAAGGGCAATACAATAGGCAGTCCCAGCCATACAATCAAAATAGATTTAATAATTACAACCAAGTGCAACCCTCTAATAATCAACAGTCTAATGTGTACGTGCCACCGCACAAAAAGGTGCAAGAGGAAGATCCTCTCTCTAACGTCAACCTAACGCAACAATTAATTCAAATGATGAGTAAAATGTCTGCGACGCTAGATAGAATGGATGCACGATAAGAGGGATCGGGCGAAACATTTCCTGCCCAACCACTTCAAAACCCTAAGGGATACAATAACGGTCCCCCGAATCACGAACAAGCAAAAGCCGTGACGACTCTGAGAAGCGGCAAGATTATAGGGCAAAATATGCCTACCTCTAACCCCGAAGAGTATGAGGAGGACGAAGTGGTTAATACAAATAAACCTTCTACTCAAGAAGAGGAGCCCACTACGAGTAAAGAACCATTAGAAACGAATACTGAAGCTCCTAAAGAAGTGGAAGAAGTTGAGAGAAGGCCCGGAAAGGAACCCATTAATGATGAAGTACCAAAATGTCCTTTCCCCGCGCCTTATCCTCAAAGGTTAAAGAAACCCAAAAACGAGGCAAAGAATCAGGAGTTCTTAGAATTATTCAAACAAGTTAAAATAAATCTCCCACTCCTCGATGCTATAAAACAAGTGCCGGCCTACGCTAAGTATCTCAAAGATTTATGTACGGTAAAAAGGAGGCAAAGTGTGAAGAAACACGCTTATGTCGCTTGCCAAGCAAGTGCAATCATCCAAAATGAATTGCCTCCTAAACTCAAAGACCCCGGCACTCCCACTGTCTCATGTCAAATTGGAAATCAAAAGATAGACAACGCACTCCTCGACCTAGGAGCTAGCGTAAACCTCCTGCCATACTCGGTTTATAAACAACTAGGGCTAGGTGAATACAAACCCACCCGAGTTGCATTGCAATTGGCAGATAGGTCTGTTAAATACCCAAGAGGAGTTCTGGAAGATGTCCTTGTTCAAATAGACTCATTTGTCTTCCCGATTGATTTTGTCATCTTAGACATTGAACCTGTCTCCAACCCATGTTCACAAATCCCGGTCATTTTTGGACGTCCTTTCCTCAACACAATAGATGCCACAATAAAAGTGAGAAGTGGTATAATGACCATCGTATTCGGGAATATGACGTTAAATATCAAAATTTTCTCAAATCCCCGACCTAAAGAATACGATGATGAGGAGGAAGTGAATTACATCAGCACGGTCATAGAAGATGATGCCGATTTCGTTGATTACAAAGATCCTTTGGAGGTAGTGGTGTCACAATTTGATGCTATCTATCAACCTAAAGAGTCCACTCCATTGGATGCTGCTTTAAATCACACTTGCCTCATGTTGGATACACTAGAGGAGGATAGAGCTGAATGCATGTGGATAACACCATATGAACCACTGCCTCCTAAAACGAAGCTAGTCATGTCCTCGAACATGCAGTTTCCCGAATTGGAATTAAAGGAGCTTCCAAAAGAGCTCAAATACACTTTTCTAGGGACTGAGAAGACTTATCCTGTCATAATCTCATCTACGTTAAATTCTGAACAAGAGAATAAGTTAATCGAGGTGTTGAAACAACATAAGGGAGCATTAGGATGGACTATTGCCGACCTCAAAGGCATAAGCCCGTCTGTGTGCACCCATAAGATATATTTGGAGGAAGACGCTAAACCTTCGCGATAAATGCAAAGGCGTCTGAATCCCAACATGCAAGAAGTAGTCAAAAAGGAAGTGCTAAAACTACTTGATGTTGGGATCATATATCCAATATCTGACAGCCCTTGGGTTAGTCCAACCCAAGTAGTGCCGAAGAAGGCAGGCATAACGGTCATACCAAACAAAGACGGCGAATTAGTACCAACACGCATTCCCACCGGATGGCGAATGTGTATTAATTACCAAAAACTGAATACTATGACCCGAAAAGACCACTTTCCATTACCATTCATGGATCAAATGCTAGAACGAGTGGCGGGTCATAAGTACTACTACTTTTTGGACAGATATAGTGGGTATAATCAAATTGAAATCGCTCCTGAAGATCAGGAGAAAACTACGTTCACGTGTCCATTTGGTACTTTTGCTTACCGTCGTATGCCATTCGGCTTATGTAATGCACCTGCTACCTTTCAGCGGTGCATGTTAAGTATATTCAGTGATATGGTCAAACAAATCCTCGAAGTCTTTATGGACGACTTTTCTGTGTTTGGCCATAATTTCAAAAATTTCCTAAACAATCTTGAACGTGTGCTAGATAGATGTGAGGACAAACACCTAGTAATTAATTGGGAAAAGTGTCACTTCATGGTGACCAAGGGAATTTTCCTCGGCCACATCATTTCTGATAAAGGTATCCAGGTTGATAAAGCTAAATTGATATAATCTCGAATTTACCTGTCCCTCGTACCGTCAAAGACATTCGATCTTTTCTGGGGCATGCGGGATTTTATCGTCGCTTTATCCAAAACTTTAGTGCAATTTTCCGACCACTATGCCAACTTTTAGTCAAAGACGCACCTTTGAGTGGTCAGATAACTGTCAAACATCTTTTGACGCACTAAAGGAACACCTTACCTCCGCACCGATAATACAAGCACCCGACTGGGGTTTGCCATTTGAGTTAATATGCGATGCTAGTGACTACGCCATAGGTGCAGTCCTAGGACAGAGGAAGGATAATAAGCCTTACGTGATTTACTATGCCATTCGAACACTTAACGAGGCTTAAATGAACAATACAACTATTAAAAAAGAGCTCTTAGCAATTGTCTTCGCTCTAGAAAAATTTAGGTTATATCTGATAGGGTCTCCAATCGTCTGTTTTACGGACCATTCGGCCCTCAAGTACCTGCTATCTAAAAAAGATGCGAAACAAAGGCTTATCCGTTGGATA
The DNA here is from genome assembly GCA_033977485.1 of Hydrangea macrophylla. Classification (NCBI taxonomy): domain Eukaryota; kingdom Viridiplantae; phylum Streptophyta; class Magnoliopsida; order Cornales; family Hydrangeaceae; genus Hydrangea; species Hydrangea macrophylla. The sequence continues at coordinate 67,663,159 of CM066988.1, forward strand.
CTCCTACTCCAAGAATTCGATATAACGATCAAAGATAAAAAGGGAGTAGAGAATGTGGTCGCCGACCATTTATCTCGGTTAACTTTTGTTGACAACACTGAACCCACACCGATAAAGGATGAATTCCCAGATGAGCAGCTGATGACTGTTTTAGGTTTGCCCTGGTATGCTGATATAGTAAATTATCTTGCCACGGGAGAAACCCCAAGTCATTAGTCCAAACCAGATAGGAAGCGGCTCCTCTCTTTCGCACGTCATTTCTTCTTCGATGACCCGTACTTATTCAAATATTGTGCTGACCAGGTCATCAGACGTTGCATTCCAAACGAGGATATAACTGTAATTTTAGCATCATGCCATTCTGAGGCATGCGGTGGTCATTTTGGATCACAAAAGACCGCGCAAAAAGTTCTACATGGCGGTTTCTACTGGCCCACCTTGTTCAAAGATGCCTACGCTTTCTGCAAAACGTGCCAACGCTATCAACAACTTGGTACAATTTCAAAAAGGAACTCCATGCCCTTAACCCCCATTATCACGATTGAAATATTCAATTATTGGGGCATAGACTTCATGGGCCCGTTCCCTAAATCTAATAACTGTGAATACGTACTCCTAGCTGTGGAGTATGTGTCAAAATGGGTGGAAGCGATACCAACGAGACGCAATGACCATAAAACAGTCATATCCTTTCTTAAGGAACATATCCTATCGCGTTTTGGAACCCCAAAAGCCTTAATAAGTGACCAAGTTAAGCACTTTTGCAATAGGCCTTTAGAGTCACTCCTCAAGAAATATGGGGTCAACCACAAAATCGCTCTCGCCTACCATCCACAAACAAACGGGCAAGCAGAGTTGGCTAACCGAGAAATTAAGCATATTCTCGAAAAGACGGTTAGTTTCAACAGAAAGGATTGGGCATATAAACTGACTGATGCACTATGGGCATATCGTACTGCATACAAAATGAACTTAGGGATGTCCCCATTCAGGCTACTTTATAGAAAAGCATGTCACCTCCCTGTCGAAATCGAACACAAAGCTTATTGGGCGACACGCTCATTGAACTTTGATATTAAAGAGGGAGGGCATCTTCGAAAACTCCAATTGGCTGAATTGGAAGAGATACGTCGAGATGCATACGATAATGCTCGATTACATAAGGAAAGGTTGAAGGCTCGTCACGATAGAACAATTTGTCGTAAATCATTTGAGCCGGGGCAGAAAGTCTTGCTATACGACTCTCGCCTCCACCTTTTCCCAGGCAAACTCCGATCTCGGTGGACAGGACCATTCATAGTCAAATCTGTCTTTCCACATGGGGTGGACGAGCTGATAAACCCCAAGAACGATGCAATTTTCAAGGTCAATGGCCAAAGGCTAAAACCGTTCTTGGAGAATTTCCAAACAGAGGCTGAGTTCATCCAACTGGATGAACCCAACTACTCTTGATCTCAAACGTTAAGCGTTTCTTCACGGTGTTGTTGTATATCTTTACTTTTGATGTCTTTCAATGTTTAACTCTTTTTATCTTTCTCTACATATGACCTTCTTTCTTAATCTGCTATTCCGTGCTGTCTTTCCCTTGCAGGATATCAAAATGCGGGATGATGACGTTCATTCTATAGGGTCATGGGCTGATTCTGAATACCAGAACCTACCTTGGACTGCTGACGAGATAGCATTCTTCTTATCTCCTTATCAAGGACCAGGGGCAGATGATGTGGTGGACCTGACCTATGGATACATCCCTTATGATCCTGCTCTCCTCCAAATTAACCCTTTCGAGCATATGGACCTTTCTGGAGCAGAAGGAGAACCTGAAGGGTATGCTGTTGGAGAAGTGGATGACGCACTGTTGGAACAATGGGAAAATGACTCGATGTGGGAGCCATGGGACGAAGAGGACCTACAAGATGTGGTGCCTGAACGCCACAATGTTGTTTTCACGTATGTTGATGACTTCATAGTCATCCATGTGGTTCCCTACATCTATGAGTATGTCAGCTACGTGCTGTTCAGGCTTCAATGCCCTCTTCCAGCTAGTGCACCTGGGGATTTATGGCCAATAGTGAGGTGAACTTGGTGTCACATTCTGTTCTTTTCCTTTTCGTTTTGTTTTATTTATCTCGTCCTTTTTATTTTATCTCTTGTTAACCTATTTTCTCAGTTTTTCTTTGTTGTTTGTTTTCCTTTGTCAGGAATATCACTATGAATCTACCGTTCCCACCGCTTTACCTTCCACATCAACTGGTTCATGGTTTTGGTCCCTACATAAGGCCCCCGGGCACTTCGCCGCAAGAGGAAAGTCCGTTGCACAGTTCCACTCCGTTATCCTTGTCTCCAACGGGATCACCTCTTGCATGGGCTTTCAATTCCTTAGAGACTTCAGACTTGCTTGATGATGTCCTTGATGATGTCCGACTGTTCTTGGAAAGGGAATCATCAAGTTTGGAATCCACGTGTGAAGTTTTAGCGAAGAATGAACCAATGGTGGAAGAAGAAATTTTCTTGCTCGAAGAGTAGTGTTCACTTCAATTGTATTTTGTCGTTGGTCTTTCTGTTATCAATTGAAGTGTAATCCTAGACAAACAATTTTATTAGTTTTAGTTTAATTTTTAGTTTTCTTTAGTTAAATAAGGTCTTAAATATTAAGTGGGGGCAATAATTTTGCAATATGGATGCTATTATAAAGTTTTATTTAAATAAAAATTGCAATTTTTCTATTATGAGGATGAGTTTTTGGCTTACATGTCCTGTTACTGCACTGTTTTATCATTCTACTGTTGTCCTGAATAACTTAGGTCAGTTGGGGGTACTGAATTTTTCCATTCTGTGATGTATTGGAATTTCTAGGTTCGATCAATCGAACATTACCCGATTGATCGATGATTTCATATCCTCGATCGCTTGAAAAGTTCTCAATCGATCCAAGGTTCGATCGATCGAACTATCTCGATCGATCGAGACTTGTATTTAAACGAGGCGTCCTGCGTACACCTCCATCAGTCTCACTTCATCTCCCTCTCTCTTCGAACGCTCGACGACAGAGGCGACTTGGGCGATTCTCACAACCCCCATCACTCACACCATTTTTGAGGGCTCCTGATCCCACCACTCATCACCACTCTCACCCTCATCCTCCTCTCGGCGAGTCGACTCGAGGTAAGGCCCCGAGTCACCCCCTCTTTCCTTTTTCTTGATTCGAATCTTGATGGGGGTGCCCCCCATTGGTCATACGACCATTTTTTATTTAGTTGTAGTTCCTTTTCCTTGTTTTGGTTTCTTCCCCGTTCTGTTTCCCAGTCGCCGCCGATCGAGCTTGGCTCAAGCGATTGAAGCTTAGCTTTGTTCGATCGATTGATAAAAGTTCGATCGCTCGAACTCTAGCAGTGGCAGTTTCTTTATTTTCTTTTCAGTTCCTATTTTTAATCGTCGTTTTCGTTTCCTTTCCATTTCAGGATCCTCACAATGAACCCTATTATGGGGTATCACAGGGAGAAGCCTTTTGACCTTTCTATTCCCGACCCGGTCCCGCAACACGGCTTTTGGAGCACCCCCGACCGCCAATGGTTTACGCGATATTTTAAGTCTAGACCGCTCATGCTTGAGCGACCATTGGTGACAGCTTGGCTCACTACTGCTTGGTATCTCGCCCGCCTCCAAGCCATGCCACATTGGTACAATTTTCTCTCTCAGGCAAAGAGAGTGAATCTTTCGTGGATCCGCGCGGCTTGTGCAACGATGATCCGAGATCCCGATGCCGCATTCACACTACGATCATTCTTTCATGGCCGGGAGATTGTGTTCAGTGCGGCCACCATCTCAACTGCTCTAGGGGTCCCGGAGGTGCCCGACTGTGTATGCCCGCACCGTGCTGACACGCCAGTGCTTCCACCGACTGCTATCATTCGAGAGCTTACCGGGGGTGCATTACCGCGCTGGGATGGTAAAGCCCTTATTGCTGACGTTTATCTGACCGTTATCATATACTCCACCTTGCCCTAAGCAACTGCCTATTGGTGACCTCCTACCGGGAGAAGATTGCACCCTGGTATGCACACGTGTTATATGCCATAGGGACGGGGTTACCGGTCTATTTGCCTAGCCTGTATATTGACTTCATGAGGCACCCCACTCGCTATATTGCTGCCAAGAAGTACCTGAAAGGTGCTTGGGCCATTCACCGGGTGATCGAGCAGGCTGGCCTCCTTCCCTTAGCTGGTGATGCAACCTCTCAGGCTCGCAGTTGGTTTGGCGAGACAGCTTCTCGCCGATCTGATGCTCAGAAGAGGAAAAGGAAGGGCAAAGGGAAAGCAAAAGTTGAAGAGAAGAGGAAGAGAGCTGATGGCACCGATACAGAGGGTGCAGCTTCAGGGACGCCGATAGAGGCTGAGGAGCTTGATTCTGATGATGAGGTTGATCCTCGGGTGGAGATTGCACAGTTTGAGCTGAGACAGCGATCTCAAGCTCAAACTCAGGCCCAGGGAGAGTCTTCGTCATCCGTACCTCTCTCGACTGTTCATGAGTTATTACTGGAGGAGAGAGAGGCTCGGATCAGACTCGAGGGCCGGGTGGACCGCATGGCGACATTGCTTGAGGCCATTTTGATTCAGTTGGGAGTTGACCAGTCATTACATACACCCCCACCTACCACTACTCCACCGCCACTTGCTAATCCTGCTGCACCATCATCCTCCGCGGCACCACCTTCTGCGAAGCCCCCACTTCCACCACCTCCAATCATGACTGAGAGTGACCCGGCGACGGCTCGTACTGTTGCTGAGGGTGGAGTTGAGGATACCCCCGATGCGCCGATAGGGATATTATCAGATGTCGCGGAGGATGTTTAGGTCTTGACTTTGAGAGTGTTTGGAAAGTTTTGTTGTATCTTTTCTTTCTTATTTCTATCTCTCTGCTCTCTTTATTTATTTTTGGTTTTTGGATTATGTGGGACTGTCAGTGGTTATTTTTGGACTGTTGGATGTTTTGAGGTTGTATGACCTCTATTATCACTGCCCTGTCATTTCCATTGCTTCACTTTTACAGTAATCGTTTCTGTTTTTATTCATAGATCATACGCTTATTGTACCCTTGTATATCTTTCGTTTGATCTTGGTTGCTTGGAGATTGAATATTTCTTTACAGATTGTTACGCTTGCATTTATTGCGTTGCTTTATCAGGTGATATCTTTTTATCTATTGTTGAAAATCAACTTCTGAGGTCATCGCGATTTTCAGTTAGGGGTGGGATGTAAATAGATTATCACCTGAGCATGTTTTACTTTATTTAACAATCTGATTTACTTTATTGCACATGGAATACAATCACAAATGCGCTGATCACAAATGCGCACGTAAACGAAGAAATTTTGAAAATTGAGCTATAATTAAAGAACAAATATTACATCAAAATTTTTGAAATTTTTGTTATTATGAACTTTATCGGTGGAATACTTTTAAATATTCTCTCTTATTCAGCTGCTATCCAGTGATGATATATTCATATTAATCTCATCCTTTTATGAATTACATTCACGCGTTTTTCTAGTGTCACCAAGACGAATGCATATGTTGACCATTCTAGTATCCAACATCCATTTGCACGTTTTAATAGCTATGCTAAAAACCTAAATAAGAGTTAATACGACGGTTATGCTTTAAGGAATAAATAGTGGAAACTAATGACCCTTAGTGAGCTTTTGAGCCCAAACTTGAATTCCGAGGGACTTATCACAATAAATTCGAATTGTTCTTCTTGAATATATTTTAAATTCGTTGAATAGTCTCAAATTCTTCATGTGTAGACACCCCAATTTGACCAAACTATTAAACTTAGGGGGATTTACCTCTGGAGATCAATGATGAATATGTCTCGACGAAATCAAGACTCTTACAAGCAATCTGACTCTCTTCGTAGAAGAATCTCGGTTCAAAATCACCATTTTCAGCCAAAAGACCAAAATTCTCATCTACTCGTCACCTTGTAGACCATGAGTTTTGAACACGTATAGGAATACGGCAATGTTCTCGGAGCATCTTAAAATCATTTTCAAAAAGAGAGTAATTCGGCATGAACCCTGAAAGAAAAAGTCAACAGTTGACCCAGTGAAAAGTCAACGGGTCAAAAGGGAGTCAATCGTAAAATTTTTGAATTTCAAGATGAAAAGTCCCGGTAATTGTTCATTGGGTCTCCCTTATGCTAGAAATGATTTTTTAGAATTTTTAAATGAAAGGAATCATGGTGAAATTGAAAGTCTTTTAAGAACAATCGTGCAGAAAATCAAAATTTTGCCTTCGGAGGGAGAGTTGACTTTTTTTCCTTAAGGATTTTGATTTTCTAGATATTTTTATTGAATCCAAATGGGGGGTATTTCCTTAATTACATTTAATGTCTTAAGTAAATACATAAATTAAACGACATTTACTTAAATGACATGAAATGGTGTTTTAGAGGGGTTTTGAAATAGGGTTTTGAAACGACATTTACTTAAATGACATGAAATGGTGTTTTAGAGGGGTTTTGAAATAGGGTTTTGAAAATCTATTTCCAAAACTCAAAGAAGACTATAACCACTTAGGAAACCAACATCAAACTCATCATCAAGAACTTAAATGACATGAAATGAAATTAAGGTACTGAATTGCTGTGAATAGTGCTGGATTGCTGTGCAGCGGCACTCAAAGTGCCCGAACGGCAGTCAGTGAATGCCGCTGCGGCACTCACTGAATGCCATCCGGCACTCAGAGAGTGCCGTTTCATCTCATCGAGTGCCAGCTGCGGCACTCACTGAATGCCGTCCGGCACTCAGAGAGTGCCGTTTCATCTCATCGAGTGCCGGCCTGGGCTAATTTGCATTTTTAAGTCAAAATTCTTTTTCAATCTTTGATCAAATGAATATACCAAACGATGCCATTTTTTGTGTACGTGTTTACTACTCCTAGGTCATGCAAACCATGCTCCTACCATCCCTAATTGACCTATCTACCCTTATCTTAACCCCTAAGATAATGAAAGTCTGTAAAAGCCCCATTTTCTCTCATTTTGGGGGGTTGGAGACTTGAATCTTGGGAGAGAGACTTGAATCTAAAGGAGAGAGGCTGAATTTTGAAAAAAGAGTTTGTCCTTAGAGAAATATAGAGAGAGAAACCCCAAGACCCCATAAAATCTTACCCAATTCATCCACATTCCTCAAATCTCCATTGAAGAACCTTGAAGCTTCAAGGAAGAAGAAAAAGAGCATTGCTTGTAAGGCTTGGATCTCTCTAAATCAATCAAATCCTGAGAAGATCTAGAGGTTAAATCCTTATCCCTATACTTATTATATATATAATTAAATCACAATTCATAGATCAAGGACTTTTACACATTTTCAAAACCTCTCTTCCCACCTCATTTCATCACACACCACATAGAATTGTGATTGAATTCCTACTTGCTTTCATTGATTTGGATCTAAATAAGAGCCTTAGGTTTAAAATAAAACTAGTTTGTGAAGGGATCTTCACTTGGTTTTCTTCAAGTAAACTTTGATTCTATTTCTCTTTGTCTCTATTTTCCTTTTGCGATCCATGAGATCTTTAATATCTCATTGGATCCTCTTGAGTTTGATCCTCTAGTCCCCTATGATCCTATGATTTATATGGAGACTAAGGTTGATCATAGTCATATCTACCCATAGTTGGTGAGATACAAGTCTTAACTCATGGCTAGGGGATCTCACTATGAATCTTATGGAATTCACTCCATGTTCCATAGAGGTTTATGTAAATCATAGTCTCATTTAATCTCCAAGGACCATTAACTTGAGAGGAGAATAAGTTGACTCTATATTCTTCCATGACCATGTATTTGGGAGAAGAATTGGGTGTAGATTTTCATAGTCTATATTTAAAATAAGTAAGACCTTAGGATTTTCTTGATAGATCTCCAACTATGAGATCTATGATAATGATCCATCAAGGTTAAATCTATGAACATCTTGCTATGTCATTAATTTGTCCCAATAATCACAACCATGCTTGATTCTAGTCCTTTGTAGGATCATGGATCAAGTTGGTTTTAAGATATGAACATTAATTCAACATTGGTGCAGTGAATCCTTAAACTCTGTGATCAAAGATTTTTCATTAAATCATGGTCCATTGGAATGGGATGAGACCAATTGGAGAATGTTCATAACTCATATGAGTACCTCTGTGATTGTTGTTTTGATAATATTCCATACTTAGGATGGTTTGGTCTTATGATTTCCAAGCAAGCAACTCTCTGTCCAAAATTTTAGAACAGCAAACCGGTTTTAAAATTGATAGATTAGAGCTCTAACCAAGTTTTCATGACCTCCAATAATTTTTTCTAAGAACCTTAATGTGTTCGGAAGGTTCCCTAAAACGAATGAAGCAATTCGGATTTGTTTGCTATTTTTAAAAAATCATACAAGATCTCTGGACAGAGAGTTGCAAAATCCTGAGTGAGGTCTAGTATTTTCAGTATTCCCGGAGATATAACCGTTGAAACCTCGATTTTCTTTTTGGGTTAGACACTAGACTCATAGAGGCATAACATATCCAAAAATCATTAAGATCCAACCGTTGAAAGTATTTTATTCCTATTTTTGAACATCTGGTCTGCTCTCTGTAATTCATAAAAAAACTGCTACTGTTTTTGTCTAATCTTCTTTATTTTAACTCAAATGGTCTCCTAATGTCTTGGAACCCAAACCATGTTTTGAATAATGATAATTTAGATTAAACCCAGAGGCTTATGGATCCAAATTAGTGAATAAATTCATGTCCCATTCTTGTCCATATTCATGCATTCATTCATACATGCTAATATTCATAAGTAGGACTTATCTCTTATCTAAGATGTATCTAATTAAACATGACTTAGGATTTACTTATTTCCTATATTATATCTTGTCTAAGGCATGTGTACTAACCTTGGTTTTTGTAGCGCATTTGAGGTACAATTTCTCAACTCTTCTCTAGTTTAATTCCATTCTTTGACTTAAATTGATTTTCGACTCCATGTGCGACACCTTAGCCTAGGTTTTGCCTTATGTGTATATATGTGTTAGAGACCTTTCTTAGGTTTATTTTGTTATCGCATGCATTGCACGTTTGATATTCGCGGCTGGATCCCGGGTATGTTTTCTAGTTCTCTATTGCATATCATGTTGTTTGCTACTTGTATTACGTGGCTTATGAATGATATTTTGTCGTTAGCAATTTTACACCATTTCCAACATGCTTGTGTGATGTATATGTATATATGTATTAATTGAGGGCATGCTTAGATTAATAATTTGATTAAAAAGGATGTTGAGTAGAGGCCTATCGTGAGATAGGATGAAAGGGGGTGTTTTAGTCCGCCGGGCTCCTTCCCCTTTCATTCCATAATCCCCGGACCCAATTTATCTTTGGTTTCGCAAAAGATCAGTTTGCTTTAAAATGGTTTCTTAATTTTCCTTTAAAAAATTAAGTGGCGACTCTTTGAATTTGAAAAATATTTTAAAAGTGGGTAGGAAATCCTGCGATATCCACATCATGTAGGCTGTTTATTAGAGGAGAACGTTCAGGATCTACCAACTAAACTCAATGAACACTGAAGTGCTAAACCTAAGAAGTTAAGAAAAATGATTTAAGCCATCGTTGTTCATTCCTTACCTTTTTCATATACCTGTATCAACATCCAAGAATCTCTTAACCCCACACCGATTAAATATTGCCAATATGAAAGCCTAAAACCCTTCATCTGATACTTTAACCTCTATAAACTCGATTGCACATCTAATGTGATTAAAATTGTTGTAGTATGTGATGAGAATGAATAGTTGTGGGAAGGACATTATAAAAAGAAAATATGCAAGGAGATGTTGGATATATATAGGTTTAAAAAAAAAAAAAAAAAGAGAGAGAGAGAAAAGGAAGGAAGGAGGAGTAAAAAGAAATAAACGTATATGAGAATAGAGGATGGTTGGAATAAAGAAGAAATAAACTAGTCACTATCACATTCTAAGGATGTGTACATCTCGCCCCTCTTATTTCTATCCTACTAAATAAAAGCCGAAAAGTCAAAGTCTTAATGATTTTTAACAACTTAGTTTGAATATGAACGTGTAATTTGAGTATCCACGGTATTTCGCTCCACTAGTAAGTAGTATTCCTTTCATGAGACTATACACTCTAAATGTTCATCCTTTATCGAGTTAGGTGTGAAACACTAGTAGCCAGAACATCACTCTTATTAAAGCTTTCACACCATGAGCGATCATTATTAAACCAGTTTCTGTGAGATGTTCATTTTGGAGCGTAGCCCCATGTGAGAATTGAGTTGAAACTACGAATTCCAAGGGTATGATAGTCTAAGCAACTCTAAACTAAGTTGAATGCATAGTTGTTGATTTCACACACACACAGATACATGAATGGAATGAATATGTATATTTATCTCAGTGACATGAGGAACATGTGAATTTCTTCATGGTTTGTATGAGGATGATATGTTTTGTAGAGCTAAACTGATAGCCAAATAGGAAGAAATGTTTATAAGTTTTTCTATCTCTTTTTGATCTTAAAAATTGAGAATTTTGTGGGTATATTCACTGCAAACCCTCACGAGACAACACTCGACCACTAGGGGAACTTAGGGATTTAACGGCTTGTTGCAATTGCTAAATGCAATCACGATTCCTGCGAAAGTGAGTTAGGTAGTGTCTCTTTCTAATTAGATTAGTCTGCTTTAGTTTATTTTGTTTATTTTAGTCATCGTAGTAGTAGTTAGCTTGTTTTATTTTCGCTGTATTGCTAGGGACTAGCAATTCGCTAGTTGGGGGTTGTGACAAGCGGGGGTATTTGTAAAATACAACCGGGCTAAAAGAAGAAAATACACTAATTTAGTTTACAATTCTCTCATTTATTTGCGATTTGAGTTACAACATCAGTTTCTACACATTATGATTAATCTATGATAAGTTGTGTGTTTTAGCTGTGATTTGTGCAGATTACTGTCGCTGTGTGAATAATTGAAGGAGCAGGATAAAAAGGAAGTGCTTGGCTCCAATGAAGACAATTCAAAGCTAAAAATTGAAGCTCGATCGATCAAGGTCCTCTCAAGCGATCGAGGTTTCGATCGATCTAACTTTTCTCAAGCGATCGAAGATTCTAGAAGTTCAATGGATCAAGAGTTGTTCGATCGATCGAACATGCCTTTTATCAGAATACGCGCTCGCAGCAAAAGACGGAGTTTTAACCCTAGCATTAGATGCTACTATATAAACTCGTATTGTTTACGTCCAGGAGGACGCCTCACTTACTTTTTAGCAATTTTCATAGAGAGAGTAGAGGTTTTTTTTGTTTTGTAGGTTGTTACTCAAGATTTGATGTTGATAGATTGGATTCTCATAGTTTAAATACGAGTTCTTCATTCCAGGTTACTTAGTTATTGTTTTATTTACATACTGCACTTAGGTAATCGTAGTTTAGTGTTTAATCTTATTGCTTTACATGCTAGATACATTAAAATCTCAAGTTTTCATAGTTTTAATGAAAAGCTCACAATCAAACAAACCCTTAATGAATCTTTACGTTAAGAACACATCTGGGACACTCCAGACCATGTCTGAGTAGTCCGAGGTTGGGAAATCGCGATGAAACTATGATTTTCAGGCCTCTGCCATGCACCAGAATAATATCTGTGTTCGATCGATCAGAGTTATTTCGATCGATCAGTACAGAGATATAGTCAATCGATCGAAGACATTTTGATCGATTGAGAGATGACGATTGTCGATCGATCGAAAGCGCATCGATCGATCGAGATCTCAGATTCTTGAGAACATCCGATACAGTATTCCAAGACTTTCTATTTTAAGGATTTGTTATCAAACTGTCCCCAAATGCTCAGTTTGTCAAAGCAGTCTTTGAACTTAAGGCCTTAAGGCATTTTCTTTCAATACATTTTGCAAACCACCCTCAATGCTAACACCATTGTAGGTGCGAGTCTTAACTATTGAATTAAACCGCTTTCATGTATTTCAAACTTAATTGAGATGATACAAAGTCCCGGTCATGAAAGGGCTGTTGATTCTAGATCTTTAGAAAAGTACAGAATATTGTAGAAGATGTACTCCTTTGAGCTTAATTACAATTGCATGGTAGACGGCTAGGTCACAGTGGATTCGCGTGATCCCAACACTTCCTTTTATTAAGAAAAACCGCTTTTAAAATCTCACTTTAGTTAAATAGTTAATCGTTAGTTAATTTAATTTGGTTGTTTTTAATTTTAGTAGTTGTTAAGCGTAGAACTTTGTGTTCTACACTTCTTTTAAAACATTGAATTTTCTTTTCTTTTAGAGTCTAATCTAGGTAACTTAATTCTCAACCTTCCTTGTGTGATCGACCTGGACTTAATCCTGTTTACTACTTGCACGATTACCTACACTTGAGTATAGCACACAAGCGCACACAGAAAAATATTCGTGTCAAGTTTTTGGCGCCATTGCCGGGGAAGGCGACGAGTTAATACTTAGGTTATCTCAATCTCTCTTCATCTATTTCTGTTTTTTTTAATTAATTCCTCCTTTTCAGTTCTTTTGGTAAACACTCACCTTAGGAACTCTCCTAGTTCATGTCCAACACTTCCATTGAAGGAATTTTTGGAAATCCTTTCTACCTATCTGACTCTGCTAGTTCCATTAATCCCGTAGCCATTCCAACTGAATCAATGGATGATAATCAGAGTGAACATGGTGACAATGTGGTGGTACCAATTGATGAGGCGCTATGTCCTCTGTGCGATCTCATGCAACCAGAACACGCACCTACGCCCTCTTGCATTCGAATCCCACCACATACTGGCGAATTTCAATTTCGCAATGGGATGATCCAACTACTTCCCACCTTTCATGGGATGGAAAGTGAGAAGGCATACTTACACGTCACGGACTTCGAGGATGTTTGCCAAACATTCTCACAAAGTTATCCTAGGGAGGTGACGCATTTTATGCTATTTCCCTTCACCTTGAAGGATAAAGCAAAGGCGTGGCTACACTCCCTCAAACCCAATTCAATCTTCACCTGGCATGCGATGAGCACCGCATTTCTAAAGAAATTCTATCCAACTCGCATGACCACAGACCTTCAACGTCAAATTAATTCCTATAAACAAAAGAGCAATGAAACCTTCACTCAAACATGGGAGCGTTTCAAAGATTTGCTTCTCTCGTGCCCACACCATGGGTTTGAGAAATGGTGAACTATCAGCTTCTTTTATCAAGGATTGAATGGTGAAACGAAAAAATTGACCAAAATGTAAATATTAGTGACAAATTCATAATAGCTACTAAAATAGCCACTTTATTTGACATTTTAAATATACCAGAACTTAAATTTTTAAGAAGAAGTTGACCAAAATGTGAAATTAGTGACCAATTCCTAAATAACCACTAAAATAGTCACTTTTTAAAACTTTTTTAAAGTGAATAATAAATATCCCAAAACTTGCTGACCTAAATGCAATTACAATATTACAATATATGAATCCTAAATTTGAGAGAAGAAGTTGAGCAAATTGTAAATTTTAGTGTCCAATTCCTAAATAACAACTAAAATAGCCACTTTTTTTTTTTTTTGACTTTTTATGAAGTGAATAATAAATATCCCAAAAATTATTGAACCAAATGTAATTAGACACAAATTGTTGATCGAAACCTCATTTGAGAGAAGAAGTTGACCAAATTGTAAATATTAGTGACCAATTCTTAAATAGCCACCAAAATAGCCACTTTTGTTGACTTTTTTTGAAGTCAATAATAAATATCCCAAAATTTGTTGACCCAAATGTAATTAGACACTAGATTATTGATTAAAACCTTATTATTATATTAAATAAAATTTCAAAAGCTGACTTGAATGTAATTATTTGTCCAAAATGACAAATTTCCTCTCACACAAATCAATATATCCTTACGATGTATAGATAGATATATGAGTAATTATGATGTAGTCAAGGGCAAAAGAGGAAGTTCATATTTTTTGACGTGCTTGCTTATTTGTTTTTATAGTATAGTAGATGTATTATATGATGATTGTTTGTAATCCTTAAGTATTATAATAGGTAATTCGTGTTTGTATGAGATACATATATGTGAGATACGAATTACTATTCTTTGATACTTAGAATCTGTCACAATGGATTATGAGACTAGACATCTCATCAGGTATACACTGTAGTAACACCTTGTAATTTCATTTTCATTAATAAATATTATATTTCATTTCTATGAATGAGACCCTCTGATATGATTTCGAAACTTTATTTTATATTGGAGACTATACGAATGACTTTCTTGGTGCAAAATGTATTTTAACATATACAAATATTTATTTAGGGTCAAAACAAAATTTTTATAAATAAAGAGATACTTTCTATGGATTTGAAAAATCGTATTTTTATACAACTAGAAATATTTTCCTACGCTAATATGATTTTCTGTATTTTTAATGTAATCACGGACACCTAAAAATACCAATTTTTGTTTTAAGCGACGACTATACCATGAAGTGGGTGAGGGCGCACGTGAGCTCAACCTCACCGGATAAAATTTGGGCTTTGCTTGGAGCCTAAATTCTCTAAACAGTTTATATAATTCTCTTATTCTCACAGTCTTCATTCTCTACGAATTCACTCTCAATTCTCTCACGAGGATTTCTCTGTCACTCTAATTCTCTCTCATTTCTCTCTTACTCTCTCTAAGATACACCCACATATAGATTACAGTATACATATATACATAGATACATATACATATATATATATATATCAAACTCAAAAGTGAGAACGAGTAGAAATTCAAGGCGATAGAATTTACGGCGGTTTCCTTGGCGCGCTAAATTTCTGTCTAATCACCTCCGTGAGTAATTTTAACTCCCTCCCAATGTAAATATATGTGTATTTGTATATATATAGAGGTATATATATATAGGACCACTTGACGAGCTTGAAAATGGAGTTTTTTTTTTATAAAACTTAACCAAATCGATTCTGTGAATTGAAAATGAAAGATTTTAGTCCCATTAAGCTGTGGTTCGAATACTACGATGTAATTTATCCGTATTGTGATACATTATGAATTTAAAGTTTAGAAATTTTGTAGTTAGTCCCTACCTACCATGGCTGTACATCAATAGGGATTACCCCCTTTCCTAATTTAGTAATATATCCCCACCTACCCAACGTTTGTATTAATAGGTCCCGTTGCCCACATAATTACCAATTTTAATGACAATTTTACCCTTAAATATCTAAGGTTATTACATATAATCGTTTTATATGTAAGTGCATTCATTCATGTCTTTTAAATGGTCAAAGTTGGTTATGGAAGGTGAAACAAATCAGCAATTAAGCACATTTAAATCAGATTGAACCAAATCAGCTTGATATATCCACGATTTTAGGAAGATCTTTTGTTTGAATTCTCACACCCCTTCAGTTGCGAATTGTTGATATTTTTAAGAGTTTTGAAGTCTTTATACTATTGTGAAGATCAACAGATTTGAAGATCAAAAGTTCAAGGTTTGTTGAAAGTAAGAACAACTGATCGAGCTTATTCATTCTCTACAGTAAGTGTGTATCACAATCAACATTTTTTTCACACGTTTTTTGATTACGTTTTTTCCCAAATCTGTAAGGCTTTGATCGAGATATAAACATTTTTGCATTACAAAAACGATTTTTTGATCGCAATATCAGTTTTCTGGATTTTAAATGTTTTATTCAACCTGAAATTTCATATCACTGAGTTTTGTTTGTTCACATGATCTATTGTAGTTTCCATTTTTTTTTCTATAGACTCCCCTTTAATGGAGGATCATATGATCATTTATTGCACATACGCCGGCGAGACTGCAGTGACTGATATCTCTATTTCGACGAGATTCAATGAGTTGATGGATTTTGTTTGTCGAAGATGGCCCAGTGTTGTGAAGGATGATATGTCGCTTATTTACAAAATTGCTGGGTACGAGAAGTGCATGTTGGATAGTGAAGATGACTTGGTTAATATGATCAGATTGGCCAAGTTAATGAAGGTGGAACAAATCGATGTTTGTGTTGTGGTGATGGAGACGGACAACGACATGACTGATGGCGATAATTACGGAAATGTTGATGGTGATCATGGGTTGGAATTAGCGGAAATGGATGATTTCGAGGCTGATTTTTGTTCGAAAAAATAGAAGATTTTGATGGGATGTCAGTGGGGGTCTGTTATAATTGGTAGAGGTCAAAAATTTGAAGGTGGTGCAGAAGAAATCCGTAGCGCCCTATGCAAGTACGCTGTTGAGGTTGGATTCAATTTTAGGTATTTGAAAAATGACAAGGTACGTGTGACTGTTGTGTGCAGTTATCGTGAGGAGAGAGGATGTGAATGGAGATTGCATGCATCAAAGTCGGCGTTGAATGGGTTTTTTTACATCAAATCTTTCAAAAACATACATACATGTGGGTCGGTTGTCCGTAGATCGAGTCATAGCCGAGTGAATTCACAATTGGTCGGTGACTTAATGCAGGAGAAGATACACATGAAGCCGTTATACAGACCGATTGATGCCATTGGTGACATGAAACTCGATTATGGACTCGACATCAAATACCACCACGCATGGCTAGGAGTTGAGAATGCAAGGAAGCAGATTTACGGGGATCACTCTGTGTCGTTTGATAAACTTAGATGGTACTTTCAAGAGGCTGAGAAGATGAACCCCGGTAGCCATTTTGTATTAGACGTTGATTCGGAATCAAGGAGATTCCAACGTTGTTTTGTGTCATATGCAGCTTGCATTCATGGGTATAAGTTTATGAGGCCGTTGATATTTTTGGACGGGACCTTCTTGAAAGGGAGGCACAAAGGTGTAATCCTTGGTGCAAATTGTAAGACTGGTAATAAAGGTGAGACATTTGTCTTCCAAAGCTTTTGATTAACATATGAAATTATGTATATATAGATTATCGGTTGTGGTTTTGTCACTTTTTAACTGAGAATTTTCACACAAACGGATGTGAAAATTCACATCACAACAGTTGTCCTTGTATGTTTGCTAACATTAATATTGCACTTGAATGATTTTCAGAAGTGTACAACCTTGCGTATGCGGTTGTAGGATCGGAGGACACCCAGAATTGGTTGTGGTTCTTAAAAGAGCTTTACAAAATCTTAGATCACGAACGTAAGATCACATTTATTTCTGACAGGCATCCTGGCATCATAGAAGGAGTGAAAAAGGTTTTCCCAGATTGCTTCCATGGTTACTGTTTGTTCCATATGAAATATAATCTCATGGATAAACTGAAGGGTGTTCATCCGACACTTCAGAACAGACTTGTGTACAAGCTTACGAAGTGCGCGTACGCTCCCGATGCTGAAAAATACGAGTATTGGATGCAATCCTTGCTTAATGAAGGTGGGAAGAGGGTAGAGGGATTTTTTAGCGGTTTATCAACGGAAAACTGGTGTAATGCATTTTTTACAGGACAACGGTATGGTGAGATGTCCTCAAGTCTTGCTGGGTCATGGAACAAAATGGTTGAAGAGGCGCGTCATATGCCGATTACAAACATGATTGACAATATAAGGGTTCGAATGATGGAGGCTATGGCAGAAAAGAGGGCGAATAGTAAACAATGGAATAGTATCCTTTGCCCTAAGATGCACGATAGGTTGCAGGCGACATTGGATGAAGGCAGGACATGGGTGATTAGGTTATCTGACAAAAATAGCTATGAGGTTGAATGCGAGCCATCTGTGCTGGTTAACACAGCTCTTAGGTGTTGCTCATGTGGAGATTGGCAGCACCACGGGTTCCCGTGCTCCCATGCTGTGGCTGTGCTCAATTGTAGCCGCCAACAAACCGGGAAGGACTTGATGGATTTCATAGAGCCATATTTTTTTGTGAGTTACTATCAACAATCTCTTTCATTATCTATTCAACCTGTTGCTACTTTTGGAAGGCCCGTGGCCGTGTTAGAAGCTCCGGAAATTCTTCCACCAATTACAAGGAAGCTGCCGGGAAGGCCTAAGAAGAAGAGAATACCGTGTAGGGGGGAGAAGGTGCGTTGCAATAGGTGTGGTAGATGCGGACAGAAGGGAAGACACAACAGGAAGTCTTGTAGGGAAATAATAAGTAATTAATCATTGGTTGGTTGTTTGTTTTATATTTCTAAGAGCTGTTGCCAGTTTTTAGTTCGCTGAATAATTTGAATAATAACATGTTGATCAACTGTTTTTACTATTTGTTTTGAGTGATGGGTTCATTGTACATTTTTTGTTTACAAAGAGTACAAAGATTTATGTAGACAATGCCACTTTTTTGGAATCATGTGTGTGAAGTCTCTTTATAACATGTGAATTTTCACCTCTTCAAAATCTCATTTGATCGAATGTTGACAAATGTTATCTGAAATCTGTAATTTTATTCTGGCGAATGGTAAATTTGACAATTAGTTCAGAATCTCACAAATTTCACACTCCCTGAAGTAATATCAAACTACACCCTACAGGTACAAATGTTATATAACATGCACAATAGAAATTTAGTCTACACATGCGATTATTTGGAATCACACATGGTCGTACATTCCCATTATAACATGTGAAGTCTCACCATTCAAACAACATCATCACTTTTTCCATATGTTATATAGGACATGTGAAATTCCACTATTCGGGATGATAAATTTCACCTGCAGCATTCAAACAAATTCGGAATGATAAATTTCACCTGCAGCATTCATGTGAAATTTCTTTAAATTTCACCATCAATTCAGAAGTTCAGAAATTTCACATTGCATTCAGTCATAGTAAATTCCACCCTACACGCACAAAAGTTGCAGAATATACAATGCACAAAATATGTACTTTGCATACACGACGGTGGTGCTGAATTTGTTTTCACAAATTCAGAGTTTTGGGCACCACTTAGTCCAAAATGTGCTGCCTAAATACGACGGTGGTACTCAAACAACATCTTCATCACTTTTTTCCATATGTTATATAGGACATGTGAAATTCCACTATTCGGAATGATAAATTTCACCTGCAGCATTCATGTGAAATTTCTTTAAATTTTACCATCAATTCAGAAGTTCAGAAATTTCACATTGCATTCAGTCATAGTAAATTCCACCCTACACGCACAAAAGTTGCAGAATATACAATGCACAAAATATGTACTTTGTATACACGACGGTGGTGCTGAATTTGTTTTCACAAATTCAGAGATTTGGGCACCACTTAGTCCAAAATGTGCTGCCTAAATATGGTGGTACTACTTATTATAACATCCAAAAAACCAGAAATTCAGTCTTCAAAGTTCAAATAAAAGATAGATTAACTATTTGAGATTCTTTATCTTCTTATTTGCAGTTCTTCGTTCCTGCTCGTCATGATGCTTCAGCAAGGTCCATGATCTTTCAGGTGTGTTTAGTAATTCATGCACCAACTCTGCCCTCGCTTCTATTGCGTTACATTTTCTTGTGATTGCACTATGTTGGAAGATTTGCTTCATGACATGACACAGTATGACCCCGCAATCTGGTTCTCCGAATCCTTGCTGTGGGCAGTTTTTAACTACTCAACATCGCACACAATATCTTGATCTGTCAGTTGATTTAGCCCCATGTCACGTTGAGCCTTGAGGCAGCTTTCAACGTACCCTTTCTGCCAATTCGTGAATGTTTAGTAATTGTAAGATGTATATATATATATATTTCAGTTATGGTTCACAAAAAGCAAATATCGGGGGTTTGACATATGTATTACCATGGTCTCAATGTCATTCCGATACGGATCACTTTGGGCCTTTGTCCTTGGCCCCAGGGAGTTATACTGACTCCAGCCGGGAGCCTGTTTATCGAATACACCCAGCGTCCAGTGATTCCCAGATGTTCCATCCTCTGATAGAAGTGGAAAGTGTTGGTACCTAAAATGATCTCTATTGATGCCAAGGTATGGATCTACGAACTTTTTTAAGTAGGCCTTTTTATGGCCTCTTACCAATGGCTGTTGGAATTTTCACACGATCAAATACAAAGTTTTTGTTAGGTGGGACTAATAAATTAGTTCATAGGAGATCAAATGGTTCGAATAATGATTGAAAGAGTATGTACCAGACTCAAGCTCCGGAATACGAATGATTTTTCATCCCCTTCAGCAACAGCTGCTTGTTTGAGAGTTAGAGATTTCACATAACAATCAACAACCTGGCAGTTGATATTGAAAGTTACATCAGTGCTATAATGTCTGTCATCTGAAATTTCTCATTATCAAATGTGCAGCTCTAAAAAATAAAAATCTTACTCACATTACAGGGGAGCTCCTGTTGCAAAAGTATTGAAAATATATCTGCAAGAGAAGTGTAGTCTGAGTCGTCAACCAATGTATACACCCGCGCCCTGATTTTTGGTTTTAAGGTTGTCAGGTGTGTTACAGTAACAATGTATTAAAATTGAGAAACCAATATCGTAGATAATAATTACTGACAGTGGCCCAACAATCCTCAGAATATAGTGGATTAGCGCCTTATCTCTTGATTCTAACACAGCATATACTGGGGATTTATTCAATGTAGCCATGATTTTCAATAGATCCTTTTCCCTTTCAAAATCAATGATATCCACATCGATGACCTGCTCCATATCATTGTATCCATTACCTGCATTTTCAACTTGTTTTCCTGGTGCAACATCATTGGGTTTTATATCATACATATGTCCCAAGACACTTTTGTCTCCCCCAATATGCTGTTCTTCCTGGGTTGGGAGTCCTAATTTTCTCCAATTGGGGTATAAATAACATGGCAACCTTACTGGTTTTTGCACCTTCTTCCTGATATTTCTAACCAAAGATGGTGTCTGCCTACTCTTATTAGGGGATTTAGAACACACAGCTTGTGTCGACCCATAGTAATCAATTACCGTAGAGGGTTTCTGCTTGCTTCTATCTGGGGTTTTAGTTCCTCCCAATTGTGTCGACCCAGAGTGATCAATTAGTGTAGAGGGTCCCTATGAGAAGCAGTTAGAGATATACACAACTAAATCAGTTGGCGAACTGAATATGATATGTGTTGACTATTATCGGGTAGTTTTTTTCATTTTTTTTTTGAAAACCAGATTAATATTCTTCATTTTTTATAGTCCCACATACCATTGAACGTGTATGCCTGCGTTCAATTGTGAATTTCCTCGTATTGCTTCCCAGTTCGACTGGAGATTCATGTTTATTAGATTTTTTTGGTCCCTGTTATAAACAATACAATTTTTATACATGTCAGGCAAATAACATTAGAATTTGAAGTCGCACACACAAATAACATCTGAAATTTCACATCATAATATGATGTCAGCCAAATAACATTAGAATCCGAAGTGTCACAACAAAATGACATCTGAAATTTCACATCATAATATGATGTGAAATTTCACTATACCGAGTTTGTCATTTCATATTAGTACGTACCTGTTGTGATGGGCTCTGAGTTCTGTACGCATGCAACTCAACCTCCAGCCTTCTCTTCAGAGCTTTCTGTCTATTTATCTCAATCTTGAGGGACTGGATCTCTTCATCTCGTATTGTCAATTGATCTCTCAGTAACCAATTCTCTTTAACAATTTTATCATTAGCAGCATTTGTTGATGGCTGAGTATATTGGTGACACTCCTTTTCTTCCAACAAGTTACGAAGATCCTTGTTTTCCCTTTTACTTAAGTCGTAGTCCTCCTGAAGTTTTCTCATCTGACTTTCCAAATTAGAGTTACGTATTTCCAGGACCGCGTTCTGTTGCAGTAATTCCCTTATCCTAAGTGACATACCAGACGCCCCTTCACTAATGGTTTTACTCTTTTTTATTTCTGACTCATGGCATTCTGGTGGACCATTCTCAATATAGAGAGTATCTTTTTCTGTTATTCGGTCCTCGTCACCCGAAGTGTGTCCCCAAATTTTGGCTGTCAATTGGAGAGGTGTATAAAATTGAGCAGTCTTCCATACTTCATCAAAGTCCAGATCAAATTTTATAGGACTCCCCCCTGAAACATTTGACGTGTTTCTCCCATCATTTTGCTCTTCTTGGGTAACGGGATCAATTTGATTAGCTCTTGATCCATGGTAGAGTGACTTATCAGTATCGATACCGAGATGATTTTCTTTTTTTTGGGTTGCCTGCATTTCACCTGATGTGTCCCCCAAAACATCCTCCGTCAGTTTGAGAGATGTATAAAATTGTGTAGTCTTCCATAACTCATCAAAGTCTACATCAAGATTTTCTGAGATGACTCCCGATTCCTTTGTTGCATTTCCTTCATCATCACGCTGTTCCATGGTGGGGTCAACGCATGTTCCTTTCTGTACGTCTCTCACTGCTCTAGTCCTCTTTGTTGAAATTGTCAGATTTATCGACGTACTCCATCTGAAATTTACCATCTTCATCATCGCCAACAGGAATATCCTCACTTTCAGTACTTAAATCTGCTGAACCATCATCCGTGGATTCAGTGTGTTCAACAATACAACCATTGCTCTCCCCCCCGGAAGAACTTTCATCAGTGTTGATAAATTCTTCAACAATCTTCGTTCTCTTTGCTGATTTGCCCTTAACACCGTTGTCGGTCCGATATGAATTTTCACGTCTTTTCGCAGTGTCTTCAACGACCTTTATTTTTTTCGATGATTTCCCTTTCAGGGTAATTTCAACTGGTGGCTCACTTTTCCTCTTACCTTCAAGAACTTTCATAAACCTGTTATACTCTTTTGTTTCGGCCAACGTCATGTCAAGTTCTCCAACTTTCACCTGTTGATACATGGTAAATCAAACAATCATTCATTTTTTATACTTTAAGTTCCTGTATGAAGGCCTTCAAGGATTGCATGTGAATGTTCAACGATGACGTGTGAAAATTCAGTACACTTGAATTTTATAGAAATAAAAGAATTTTACCATATCCCTCTTCATAAATATAATGTTATATGTGATACATTATAAAGCCAATAAGAAGCATCCCTAACCTCATTAGCTTGCAAGGTTTGAAGACCTCTGTTCATTAGGATCCTGTTCAATTTTACCAGATCCCACTTTATGAACCGTGGTATGCTGTCAAGTGATGGACTATTCTTCATAACTTTGATCGAGGATTCCAGAATTCTTGTATGCTCGCACACCCAATACTGCACGGTATGAACAAAATTTAATGTATATCACATCAAATAAATGGAAAATTAAAAGTGAATTTTTTGTCATTGTCACTTGCAATGCCACCAAACACCCAGTAGCTTTAGATGGTTCATGTTGTGTCTTCTTTATGGAAGTCATTAGATCGTTTAACACTGCACTTCACCAGTCATACTGGTACATTGATTCGATATCCTCTACGTATCTGATGAATCCCCATCTTAGCCTACTCCCAGATGTTGCAAAAAGCATTATCCCACACAGGTACAGACATATCATCCTCACTGTATCCATGACATCCTCGCGTTTTTTGCCGTCTAAAGTGTTTAACAAAACTGTCCTGATCATTGGAATACTTAGATCATTAACCCCCGGAAACCTTCGTAGGATGAAAGGAGAGTTATCTTTTGGTGGATTAAGCCTATCGACGTACGATGTGTTCATCCTTCGAGTACCATTAACAATCCCAAATATCAAATTAATGTCTGCCGAACGCAATCTTAGCCTCTCAGGACCTATTGCGAATGTGTTATCTTCCTGATCAAAATCTCCAATCAGTCGCACTGAGATCTCATCAAATTTTTTTTGTGTACCTCACTTTCTTGCTGTGGTATGCATCTATTATGTACCAAAAAGGTGTCTTTTTTAGCTCGACTAAGTGTTCATTCTCGAGGTGTAACTCATTCATCAATGTTGCAAAGCATACGACATTACATCTACCTTGAACTACCGGAGGTCCTATACGTCGTGGTTTCTTCCTGGAACCTTTTGACGACCGTACTGTACTTAAGCAATGAACCAAAATCAGTTTCAGAATTCATACCTACATGCTACTCAAATAACTATAATAATCATGTGATTCATTATGTAATATATTAATAACACCTGCAGCATTCATGTGAAATTTCATACTTATATGATACTCAATTAGTTATCGCATTCATTTGAAATTTCACATAAACTCAAATATCGAATGCATACATACAAAATTTCAATCATTAAGTAGTATGAAATTTCCTAATAGGGTCATTTACATAATAATATGAAATTCTATTTAAACCATATTTTAAACATTTTCATGTAAACACATACCCATAAATTTCTATTAAAAACCCTAAATAAAATGTACGAACATTTACTATATAGTCCAAACTAGTAGCTGTTGCTAGCAATTGGCCCAGTCCCTTTAGATGACATCAACATGACATCACCATAATCGGAAGTTTAATATAATAGAAATCTTGTTAAAAAGCTTAAAGATTTAGATGACTCTAGCCACAAATATTCTTCAAAACAAAAATCAAAAACCCAATTTTTACAATCAAAACTCAAATCAAGAACATGCAAAACACCAAATCATCTATTTAATACGCTGATCCTACATTTTCAGAACAAATAAGGTCAAAATCTAACCATTATGACCCATATTTTTTGCTTCGACGTGTGATCGTGAGTCGCAGCGACATGGTGCCTATTCCCGCCGAAGTCGGAAGATCATCCAGTTGAAGCGTCGTCGTTGTCGTCGTCGTCGTGGTATGATGATCGCTTCCCAGAGAGCTTGGATTTTGTTTAGGATCAAATCGTGGAACTAGTATTCATCAACTTGTTTTCAAACTTAATTGTCATTCGCGAGGATCAAGGAATCAAGGTTTAATTGCCAGTTGGGCGTGATTTTGGGGATTGATGAAAATATGGTTTGCATGCAAGTTTTATTCAGCGTAACTGATCTTACGTTGGGATAAGGGAAAAATCGTCAAAAATAGTGAGCAGGGACCTATTACTAACTTCTTTATTGGACTGGGCCAATTGCTAGCAACAGCTACTAGTTTGGACTATATAGTAAATGTCCCTTTAAAGTTTTAACACCCTTACTTTAATCGCAAAAATTGAGAGATGCAATCCATATTAGTTTAATCCGATTACATATTCATAATCTATGCGGAAAAATGAAGAAATTCATATATTGCATGACTTGGTTGAAACAAAATTCAGAAATGGGTAAATTTTGAGTTTTGAAATTCAAAAACAGGAGAAAAACGAAGAAGAAGATGACTCTGCTTCATCTCGCGCGCGAGACCTCGCTCGTGCGACTTGTATAGATTTGTGCAAAATTGAGTTTTTAACAGATTTCATGATAAGAGCCTATTCGCTCGCGCGACATTGTATTTTGGGTAGTTTGTTTCTTTTTTTTTTTGTAAGGGACTGTTTGGAAAATGTTTTGAAAGTTTTAAGGAACTATTTGGAAGATGTACCATTTTAAAGACTCACGTTTACGAATTGGCCTAATAAGAACGATTAAGACTGAGTCTCTTATTCGTATGGATATTTGGATTTTGTCTTAATAATTGATGTTACGATTCATGACATTGACATGCATGATAGGGTCGAGTTGAGTCGACATGCATATTTTGTGAGAAAGTGTGAAAAGAGTAAAAAGAGATTGTGTGTTGGCATGGGTTGCCTCCATGGACACTCTCTAGTACCGGAGTTCCGGATACTAATCGAGATAATCTCTGGTATGCCATGGTGGTACTATAATGTGATGCCAGGGATCAAGGTTGTGGATGTTGTGATGATGTGGTCCTAGGGTACCTTTAATATGACAGTGGCAAATTGGACACTCCCTGGCACCCATGGTAGTGCTATAGTGTGTGACACCTCCACGAAGACTCCCTGATACTCGAGTTTTGGATACTGATCGAGATTATCTCTAGTATGCCATGGTGGTATTATAGTGACACTCCTTGATGCCTGAGTTTCGGATACTAATTAAGATCATCTCTAGTATGCCGTGGTGGTATTATAGTGTGATGCCGTAGATCAAGGCTGACTAGACATTCCCTGGTACCTGTTATACTATAGTGTGGCTGCCCGAATGTTTCAAGGTACTAGAACGAGGAAGTTTGGATGATGTGATCTGGTGTTTTGTCGAGAGAAAAGAGTCGGTAAGATAAGATGTTACATTGTTCATGCACGGTCACATATTCATTTGCTTATTGTCTTCCCGTGGGTATAATAGTTGAAGTTGGCACCTTAAATTAATGTTTAAAAAGGTTAAACTGCATGTCGTTAATATTCTTATATATACATTGCGAGTACATGTTTATTTTACTGACCAGCTTGCATAAGCTGATGCCGTTAATGTGCCCTGGGCTCTATGTCCAGGTTTTCCAAGTCAAGAGCAACTAGAGCATTTTGACTATGCTAGTTAGAGGTAGGAAACTTCCAGGAGGGCTATTTTTTATTTCTTATGATTTTGAATTTAAGAGATGTAATAAACACTTCATTAAATATTTGAATAAGGCAGTTTGTGCCTAAGACAATGACTGATGTAATAGTTTAGTAAGTTTTAATTTGGGAGCTTATGTTTATTAGTATCCTTTTCTTTAGAAATGCTATTAAATTATTTGTTGCAGGGACAATTGGTCACTCTCACTTGTCATGACCTATGAGTCCATAAAGGGAATGAAACACTTTCTTAATTTATGCTACATCGGGGCGTGATAGGCTTTTTGGTATCAGAGCCAGGTTATGGTTTGATTAATTGTCCAAGACACATAGGATTTTCTGTTAAGATAGCATTAAGATAAGATAGTTCGACTTCATTCTTGCATTTTGTCACTTTTGATTATTGAGAACTTTCTGTTATATCTGGAGATTGACTGAATTCTGTTATTTGAAGGAAAGGATAAGAGAGAGAAAGAGTTCATGGAATAAGCACAAGGAAATCTGACAGTCCACGAGTACACTACTCGATTTGAATGATTGTCCTGCTTTGTATAATATATGGTGGACACAACCAAGAAGAAAATCAAGAAATATCATTAGGATCTCAACTCATCTCTCCGACATTTGACTATGGGACATTTGGGCCAGTTATTTGAGGCTCTGGTGAGATTGGCTGCAAGATTGGAGAATGACAGTTGTCAAAATTCAAAACCATATGGATATTGACCTCTGTAGAAAGGCTATCTTGAACAGAAACTCGTGTATCCTCAGGGACAGAAAAGAACCTGAGATGGAGGGAAGAAACCTCAACAGAAACAGACAGTATAGCAGAATTCGCCTCGAGCAATAGGAGGGAATAATAATGATAACTGCTTCAATTGTGGTATCCCCGGCCACCGAGCTCGAGAATGCAAGGCACCTAGGCGTTCTGATCATCTGAGAGTTGTGTACTATAATGGTGGGATATCAGGTCACATAAGTAAGGACTACAGGGCTCCTAAAAAAGGTAATTAGTGTCAGCAAGGACTAGCTTGCCTAAATGCTGTTATCCCCGAGACTGCTGGTTATAAGGAAACAGTGTATGAAGAAGGTACGTATGAGGAGGAACTTCCTAAGCAATGAACTGTGGAAGGTACTCTAACCTTGTTCAACTCTCATGTTAAAGCTTTATTTGACACGTGCGCCGCACATTCCTTCATATATGTTAAGATCGTTTAGAAATTGGGTACAACACCGCAACGTTTAGATGAAGCTTTGAGTGCTATCTCACCACTAGGGACCATAGCCAAATTGGTACATGTATGTAAGGATTGTCCTCTACATTTAGTAGATTGTGAACTTTCTGTAAGATTGGTGGTTCTGTCGATGAAGGAGTTTTATATAATCCTGGGAATGGATTGGCTAAAAAGTAATCATATGAAGTTGGATTGTGCAATGAAGAGAATCACATTTGTAGAGAATGAGAATTGACCCTTTGATTTCCAATGAAACCTTTCGGGTGATATGTTCCTCACTAGATGCCTAGAAAACATCTAAGTCATCAGTACAGAAGTGATGGCGTCATCAATACCAGTGATCAAAGAACTTGAGGAAGTATTTTGAGATATTTCTGGATTACTACCTGAGAGGCACATAGAATTTTATATGGAAATTGTGCCAGGCACTTGACCTCTAACTAAAGTTCCCCACAGGATGGCCCCTGTCAAACTACTAGAGCTGCAGGAGCAAGTTCAAGAACTTGAGAAGTTGGGCTTTGTTTTCCCAAGTACATCACTGTGGGGATCACCAGTATTATTTGTAAAGAAGAAAGACGGAACTATGCAGTTGTGTATTGACTACTGGGAACTGAATAATGTTAATAAAAAAAATTAGTATCCTTTACCTTGAATAGACGTTCTGTTTGATCAATTGCAAGGAGCCACAACCTTTTTTGAAATTGATCTACGGTCGATGTATCATCAGTTAAGGGTATAAAAAGAGGACATACCTAAGACTGCTTTCAGGATAAGGTACGAACACTATGAGTTCTTAGTGATGCCGTTTGGGATGACGAATTCTTCGACTATTTTTATGGACTTGATGAACAGAGTAATCAAGCCCTACTTGGATCAGTTTGTTATTGTCTTCGTCAACGATATTGTGATCTATTCTAAGTCAGAGGAAGAGCACGAACAACATCTGCGAATTACGATGCAGACTCTCAAGGATCTCGCCTATATGGTAAATTCAGTAACTATGAATTCTGGATTAAAGAAGTTATGTTCCTCGGGCATGTCATCTCTTAACAACGAATCATGGTCGATTTATCCAAGATCCATGCAGTTGCAAATTGGACTTGGCCAATGAATGCTACAGAAGTCAGAAGTTTTCTAGGACTCGCTGGTTACTATCGGAGATTTGTGGAAGGATTCTCAAAGATAGTTACCCTGTTAATTGGTTTGACTAAGAAAGATTTGAAGTTTGAATGAACTGACAAGTACGAGTGCACTTTTTTGAAATTAAAAGAAAGTCTAACAACATCGCCAGTGCTTGCAATACCCAAGAGTGATGAGAAGTTCACTATTTTTAGTGATGCCACTTATCAGGGACTGGGATGTGTCCTTATGCAAGTCAAAAAGGTTATCGCCTATAGTTTACAATAGTAAAAACCAAATAAATTGAATTACCCAACTCATGATTTGGAACTGGCAGCCATCATGTTCATGCTTAAGATCTAGAGACACTACCTCTATGGGAAGAAGTTTGATTTGTTCTCAGAGCACAAGAGTCTTAAGTATTTGCCTATGTAGAAAGGGCTAAACATGAGGCAACACCGATGGATGGAACTAATTAAAGACTATGACTTTATATTAGAGTACCACCCTTGTAAGGCTAATGTAGTCGCTGATGCCCTAAGTCAAAAACCTCAAGGAATGATTGCTTCATTGATGATAAGGTAATGTAGAGCCTTAGAGACAATCACTGAATTTGATATGCAGATTTCTGAGGAAAGTGACGGGCAACACTTTGGATGCCTCATAGTACAACCAACGCTTGTGAGTCTAATTGTCGAGGCCAAAAGGGAGATGAGAAATTTCAAGTATGGTTTGTCAAGTTGTCAAAAAAGGACTTGACAGAATGGAAGGTAGGGATTGATGGAGGATATATATATGTAGAGACAGATTGTGTGTGCCAGATTTAGGAGACTTGAGAAAAGATATTCTTGAAAAAGCACATAAATCTAGACTGCAGTATACCCAGAAGGAACAAAGATGTATAAAGATATGAAGAGAAACTTCTAGTGGGAAGGAATGAAATGAGATGTGGTTGAGTTCGTGTCTTAATGTTTGACTTGTCAACAAGTAAAGGCCGAACAACAGAAACCCCAAGGATTGTTGCAACATTTACCTGTTCCAGGATGGAAGTGGGAACACATAACTATGGATTTCGTAGTTGGATTACTCCGGTCACAACAGAACCATGACACAATTTGGGTAATTGTGGATCATCTAACAAAGTCCGCACATTTCATCGCGTATAGTATGACTTACCCAGTAGAAAGGATGAGTCAAATGTATCTACAACAAGTGGTACAACTGCACGGTGCACCTGTGTCTATTGTATCGGACCGTAATGTTTGCTTACCTAGGGATTTCGGGAAAATTCTGCAGAAGGCTATGAGAACTTCACTCAAGATGAGTACTACTTTCTATCCTCAGACCGATGGACAGATAGAGCGTGTTAATAAGATTATAGAAGATATGCTCAGAGCGTGTATAATCGACTTTGCGGAGTCTTAGGATATGCAGTTGCCGTTGGTCGAATTTGCGTATAACAGCAGCTATCACTCGAGTTTTGGGATGGCACCATTTGAAGCCTTGTACGGATCGCCGTGTCGATCTCCATTGTGCTGGACAAAAGTGGGAGACACATAATTTTTGGGACCAAATTTGGTGAGGGAAACCAATGAGAAGATTCCACTGGTCAAGGAAAGAATGAATGCTGCACAGAGTAGACATAAGAATTATGTGGATCAGCGTCGAAAGGATTTGGAGTTTAGTATCGGAGGTCACGTACTCCTTAAGGTTTCACCTGTTCGAGGAGTTGTACATTTTGATCAGAAAAGAGGAAAGTTGGCACCTCGTTTCGTCGAACCGTTTGAGATACTAGAACGTGTTGGAAAAGTGGCTTATCGACTTGCATTGCCACCAAAGATGTATAGTGTTCATAATGTATTCCATGCTAGTATGTTAAGAAAATACATATGAGATCCCTCACATGTGGTTAATTATGATGATATTGAGACGAGTCAGAATGTTGTTTACAAGGATAGGCCCATGAGGATTCTTGACCAGAGTATCAAGAGGGTAAGGAGAAGGGATGTTCCTTTAGTTAAGGTTCAGTGGAGGCATCATGATGAGGGAAAAGTATCGTGGGAGTTAGAGTCAGACATGAGGAATAGATACCCAGAGTTGTTTCAGGCTTAGTTAGTTCAGATTTTGGGGCGAAATCTCTGTTACGTTGGGTTGAGTGTAACACCCTGTAATTTCATTTTCAGTAATAAATATTATATTTCATTTCTATGAATGAGACCCTCTGATATGATTTCCAAACTTTATTTTATATTGGAGACTATAAGAATGACTTTCATGGTGCAAAATGTATTTTAATATATCAAAATATTTATTTGGGATCAAAACCATAATTTTTATAAATAAAGAAATGCTTTTTATGGATTTGAAAAACTGTATTTTTATACAACTAGAAACATTTTCATACGCTAAAACCATTTTCTGTATTTTTAATGTAATCACTGACACCCAAAAATACCAATTTTTGTTTTAACCTGCGACTAGACCGTGAAGTTGGTGAGGGAGCACGTGAGCTCAACCTCACCGGATAAAATATGGGCTTTACTTGGAGCCCAAATTCTCTAAATATTATATATAATTATCTCATTCTCATAGTCTCTCATTCTCTACGAATTCACTATCAATTCTCTCACGAGGAATTCTTTGTCACTCTAATTCTCTCTTACTCTCTCTATGATACACCCACATACATATTACAGTATATATATACATATATACATATGTATATATATATCAAACTCAAGAGAGAGAACGAGTAGAAATTCAAGGCGATGGAAGTTACAACAGTTTTCTTGGCATGCTAATTTCTGTCCAATCACCTCTGTGAGTAATTTCAACTTACTCCTAATGTAAATATATGTGTATTTTTGTATATATATAGAGGTATATATATATATATATGTATATATAGGACCACTATTGATGAGCTTGAAAATGGAGTTTTATGAAACTTAACCAAAATCAGTTCCTTGAATTGAAAATAAAGGATCTTAGTCCCATTAAGTTGTGGTTCGAATACTACGGTGTATTTCATCCGTATCGCAACGTATTATAAATTTAAAGTTTTGACACCCTTACTTTTATTGCAAAAATCGAGAGTTACAATCCATATCAGTTTAATCTGATTACATATTCGTAATCTATGCTAAAAAATGAAGAAATCCATATATTGCATGACTTAGTTGTAACAGTATTTAGAAATAGGTCAATTTTAGTTTTTAAATTCAAAAATAGGGGAAAAATGAAGAAGAATACGACTCCGCTTCATCTCGCGCGTGCGACCTGCTCACGTGAGACCTCGCTCGCACGGCTCGCTGACGTTACGTGTACAGAATTGTGCAAAATTGAGTTTTTAATAGATTTCATGAAAAGAGCCTGATCGCTTGCACGACCTGCTCGTGCGACTTCTCGCTCGCGCATCTTGCTCGTACGACATTGTATTTTAGATAATTTGTTTCTTTTTAGTAAGGGACTATTTGGATAAAAGGTTTTGAAAGTTTTAAGGAACTGTTTGGAAGATATACTATTCAAAAGACTCAAGTTTAAGAACTGGCCTAATAAGAATGATTAAGACTGAGTCTCTTGTTCGTATGGATATTCGAATTTGTTCTTAATAATTGATGTTACGATTCATGACATTGACATGCATGATAGGGTTGAGGTTCAGTCGACACGCATTTTTGTGAGGAAGTATGAAAAGAGTAAAAAGGGATTGTGTGTTGGTATGGTTTGCCTCCATGGACACTCTCTTGTACCCGAGTTCCGGATCTAATCAAGATTATCTCTGGTATACCGTGGTGGTATTATAGTGTGATGCCATGGATCAAGGCTATCAATGTCATGATGATGTGGTCCTAGGGTACATTTTAATATGATGTTGGCAAATTGTACACTCCTTGGCACTCGTGGTAGTGCTATAGTGTGTGACACCTCCACGGACACTCTTTGATACCCGAGTTTTGGATACTGATCGAGATTATCTCTGGTATGCCGTGGTGGTATTATACTGACACTCCCTGATATTCGAGTTCTGGATACTTATCGAGATTATCTTTGGTATGTTATGGTGTTATTTTAGGGTGATGCCATGGATTAAGGCAGACTAGACATTCCTTGGTACCCGTTGCACTATAGTGTGGCTGCTCGAATGTTTCAAGGTACCAGAACGAGGAAGTTTGGATGATGTGATCTTGTGCTTTGTTGAGAGAAAAGAGTCAGTTAGATGAGATGTTACATTGTTCATGCACGGTCACATATTCATCTGCTTATTGTCTTCCTGTGGTTATGATAGTTGAAGTTGACACCTTAAATTAATGTTTAAAAAGGTTTAAACAATAAGTCATTAATATGCTTATATATACATTACGAGTACATTTTTCTCACTAGCTTGCATAAGTTGATGGCGTTTATGCGCCCTGGGCTCTATGTCCAGATTTTCCAGGTCAAGAGCAACCAGAGTATTTTGACTATGTTAGTTAGAGGCAGGAGACTTTCTATGAGGGCTATTTTATATTTCTTATGTTTTTGAATTTCGAAGATGTAATAGGATGGGATGGAATAGAGGCATTCCAACCTAACATACTCTAGTAAATGGGTCCACAGAGATAGGGAGGGAAGTGGGATACCAGAAGTATAGTGAAAAGTTGAGTGCCTATCTAACCATTTAATTGGATATAGAGGAAGGTTTCAGCAAGCGGGTAAACCAATGATGACTAGTACAAACCCACCGAGCGGTAGGTCGAACGTCGCTCATCCCTCATGGCAGAAGCTTGGCTATAGCCGATAGGTTAGCAGTAAGCTTGGCTACAACGAAGCACTTACCAAGAGCAAAGGAAAGGGCCTTTACCACATGAGCCGTATGTGGGAGAACTCGCATATGCGGTTCTTAGGGGGTGGGGGAGAGCTAGTAGGAGCTATCCCATCCCAATAGCGTATATTTGGAGCTTAATATGAAATCCTATTTTCGTGTAAGACCTGTTCGGATAAGGGAAAACTCTAGAGATCGCTTTGAAGTAAGATTCTTGCGTTGACCCTGAACCAGAATCGGGGGAGGGTGAGAGGAAAAGGGGACACTTCACTAGATATTTGAATAAGACGGTTTGTGCCTAAGGCAATGACTGATGTAGTTGTTTAGTAAGTTTTAATTTGGGAGCTTATGTTTATTAGTATCCTTTTCGCTAGAAATGCTGTTAAGTTATTTGTTGCAAGGACTCACTCTCACTTGTCACGACCTACGAGTCCATAAAGGAAATGAAACACTTTCTTGATTTATGCTACGTTGGGGTGTGACAATATGCTAGTGCTTATAGTGCATTGATGGACCATGAGCTTTCCTACTAACTTGTATAAGGTACGTGTTATCAATTTTGAGACGATTATGGACACAGACTGTGGATGTGGCTACTTTGACTACCAATCAGTGAGGTCTTAAAGATCAACACTTGGGTATCTTGGATATGTTACATTCATAGGGTTGTGAACATATATTGTCAAGATAGAATCTATCCTCTGATAAAGAGTAAGCATTCCCTTGAGAATGTCACCAAGTTGATTACTAAGAACTATAGTCTTGTTGATAAGTAGTTATCAACATATTTGGCAATCATAAGAGGTGAATGATACTCAAAGAATAGAAGATATAATCATCATTCAGGTTGACAGTAACAGTTTATTCGACTGTCTGGATATATTTGTGAATGGTGATGGTAGAGGGACATTAGTACACCATACAAGTCTAGCTATCGCTTTGGATATGTTCTTTTGCGTTGGAGTGCTGTTATCATTTTATAGTGGAGTAAATGTTAACTGATCAATTGGTTAATTTGTTGATCAACGAGTTTGGTCATGGGGATTAACAATTGATCTGAGCTAACAATAAAGAACCTAGGAGGTCCCACTCTTAGTTCTGCAGAGAATACTTGGAAAGGCATAAGGGGATTGAACCAATCAATTGAAAGAGTTTCAATTGATTGATGTTTCGATCAAACGACGATCGATTGATTATGGGTTCGGTTCGATCGATTGAAAAAAGTTTGATCGATCGAAAGTGGTTTGATTGATTGAAATCTAAGTCAGTTTAGAAACTTATAAATAGGTGGACTTACGAGATAGAATGTTTAATCGTCTTTTTTCTTCTCTCACAAGTCCAGATAGTTTTATATGTCTTCTAGTCTCTCCTGTATCCTCTATTTAGGGTTCCCACCAACCTTAGTCTCTTCGACAAGTGTTTGAGCAGTCATAAGAGTGAATACCATCTAGAGGAGGTTTTGGAAGTTGATGAATTCAGAATTGGGTTCAAGACACAAAGGTATTGCATACTAATCTTTTCCGGTACGTATCTATGGAATTGATAAGTAGTAGATCTAGGCATACCGATAAAGATTTTCAAATTTGTTTTCTACTGTGCATATATTTCAGTTTTTGAAACCTAAATCTATCAATTGGTATCAGAGCCACGATTATTTGGATCTATAGATGCATTTTTGGAACTTTAGTTTGATTTACAGGTTGGTTCTTAGGACTATTTTTGAAACTGCATCACCATAGATCCGTTTCTGTAGTAGTTTTGTAGGAGAAAATAGATCTGTGATTGCATTGGATGCATAGGATTTTCAATTGATTGAAAGTTCTTCGATCGATTGAAAAGCTACTGAGTTTGATCCATTGAACGGGTTTCAACGATTGAAAGTGTTTCGATTGATTGAACCTGGTTCGATCGACTGTCCAGAAGTTCATACAAGTTAAAAACTTAAAAAAATATTTGTTTTAACATTTTATAATATTATGGAAATTTTTTTAAATCAATTTGTGAACTTTCTATTTCGATCAATTTAAACAGTTTCAATCGATTGAAACAGTTCAATCAATCGAACCTTCTTTGATTGATTAAAAGAGAACCAAAGATGCTATTTTTAAAATTCTAATTACTTCCATAAAGTGTTTATGGAATATGCAAATCAGTTAGGGGTTCCAATCGACATATACATTTTTTTTGTTATATGTGCATGGTTGTTTGTATAACTAACTTTTTGCAGCAAGAACTAGTCTTCTGTCTCCCATGGCACTAGGACAATTGTTTTGTTGTGAATTTGTGATTGATGTGTACTTTATTTTGGTTTGATTTTAAGGCATGTTTAAAGGGTACTGTGACTTCATTCCTACGAAAAGGAAAGTCACACCAGTTTTCCTAGCCTTTTTATATTTATTGCTATTTTCTATTTTCTAGATAAAATTTAAGCTTTGAATTAAGTATAGGGCCAATGTAATAGAATAGCATATTCCATGAAGATGGAGAAGCAAACCAAAGCCCATGAAGATGGAGCTGGAGGTGATCAGCCAAGAGGTGGATCTATAAAGATAGAGCTATGGGAGATAGAGGCATTGTTGAATGCTTTTATTTCAATTTTAGTTTTTTGTTTTATGTGCTTTGTTGTGATTGGCATTACATATATTCTTACTACTTGCATGCACGTAAATTATGTTTTCTAATATAATATTCAAAAACCGTTTCAACACATTAGTAAACATTGGATGCTTATGGGTAATGTGAAGAAATAGCGTTTTTAGTGGCAAAATCCTTAATTATCAAATCTAGTGGGAGAGGGACTTATTAATAACTCCCACGATCTTTCATTAATGGTTGACTGTAAGATGAGTAGAGTATTCTATGTCACCCAACCATGGGTGATCATTCCATACGGAGGGTACAATACTCATTGGTTACTAGATGTGAACTTCCTAAGGATAGGATCACTGAGACGTGTTAAAGGGTGACCACCACAAAGGGGTGCTACTTGAGGCGGTTGTCATTGGATCCTAGTTAATTGTACACACTAGCTAAGGTATGAATAAGGGATCCAACATGGGGCATTATTCAGAAACTTAGAGATCAAATAGGTTCGTGAGTCATGACCTATTTTGCAAGAGTTATATGGTGAACAAATCATGATTAATTAAAAGATCGAATATTGACCGACACACAGAGGCTTTGTTCATTTGTTTTGATATTCCGGTGATGTTGATATCCATATTTATTATGTCTATTATTCTTTTCAGAATTGATCATGTATGGATCTGCAATTAGTCCACTTGCCACCATACTCACACAAAACAAGCTAACAGGAAACAATTACATCTAATGGAAACGTAATTTGGACATCGTTTTATCTACGAAGGATCATATATATATATCCTTACTACCCCCATGCCCTGCCGAACCCAGTGCAAATGCTTCGGCAAATGCTAGACGCGAATTCGATAGGTGTAAGAAATCAAATGGGGTTGCATGTTGATACATTCTGGCCTCTATGCCTGGTATGTTGCAACACCAGTTCTAGTTGAATGATTCTACTAATGCCATTATCACTTCCCTAAAAGAAATGTTTGGGGAACATGGTAAACCTATTAAGAAGATCGGCATACAAAAGATAATGAGTGCAAAAATGTTGAAAGGAGCTCTAGTCAGAGAGCACGTTTTAAAAATAATTGGAAATTTAAATGAACTGGAGACTCTGGGTGCCAACATTGATGTAGAGACCCCAGTTGATATGATCCTCAACTCATTGTCACCATCATTCGCTTAATTCAAACTTAATTACAATATGAATCAAATAAATTTTTCAATGAGCGATCTGATGAGCTCTCTTCAGGCACCGGAGGGGGTGATCAAACTTAGGGGCAATGTTCTGAACGTTGATAAAAGTGATTCATCCTCATGTTCTGCGTCGAAAGGCAAGAAAGGAAAGAAGAAGGCAGGCGGTGGTGGTCCAAGTGTTAGACCGGTCCCAAAGATTGAAAATCTAAGGGAAAAGGGGAAGGTAAGGGGAAGGCAGGTGGTCAAGGCAAAGGACAGTGTTTCCAATGTGGTGAGAATGGCCACTAGAAGAGGAATTATTCAAAATTCTCAGCTACAAGAGTTCAAGGTATGATCGAATCACACGTGATTGAAGTAAGTTTTATACTAGATACTTCGAACACTTGGTGCATTGATTCTAGTGCGACTAACTAAATCAGTAATTCGTTGCAGAGGTTTAGATCAACCAGGAGATACAGTGATGGGGAGATCGTGCTTACTGTAGGTTCTAGCCCAACCGTTTATGTGGTTGCTATAGGAGTGGTAGTTTTAGAATTTTCAGATAATAAGACATTGGTTTTATCAGATGTACTTTCTGTTCCTTTAATGAGACATAATTTAATTTATGTTTCAGAATTATCGAATAACAGTTATTCTTTCTATTTTAGAACTGAAGTGTCATTAAAAGAAATGGTTCTTTTATATATTCTGGTGTTAAAACTAATGACTTGTATGTGATTACTCCAAATATTTCTAAGGATTCTAACATGGAACTTAATAATGTAGTGGTAACTGTACCATCTAAAAGAATGGAACCTTCCACTAATCTAACAGTGCTTTGGCATATGAGGCTAGATCATATCAATCTAAACAAGATTAGTAGACTATTCAAAGAACGGGTCTTAGGTGATTTGGTTCTCGAACCAATGAAAGTCTATGAATCATGGTTAGAGGGAAAAATGACCAAAAGGCCCTTTCCCACAAAGGGCAACAGAACCAATGCATTGTTGGAATTAGTTCATACTGATGTGTGTGGTCCAACAAATGTTGGAGCTCGGGGCAGTTATGAGTATTTCATAACATTTATTGATGAATACTTTAGGTATGGATATGTGTACCTAATGCAGCACAAGTCTGAAGCCTTTGAAAACTTCAAAAAGTTTTAGGGCTGAAGTGGAGAAGCAATTTGGCACACATATCAAAGATATTCGATCTGATCGAGGAAGCGACTACCTCTCTAATGAGTTTCTTGATCACCTTGTATAGAATGGGATTTTGTGATAGTTGATTGCACCTGGCATTCCTCAGCAGAATGGTGTAGCAGAGAGAAAGAACCAGACTCTTTTAGACATGACTAGGTTGATGATGAGTTATTCGGAGTTGCCATCATTTCTTCAGGGCTATGCTTTGGAAACCGTTCTAGTTCCAAGCAAATCTGTTCATAAGACACCACATGAGATGTAGATTGGATGCAAGCCCTCTTTGCAACATCTCCAGACATGGGGGTGTCCAGTATATGTGGTGAAAGGAAAGATGAACAAATTGGAATCACGATCAGAAGTATGTTACTTCATAGGGTATCCAAAGGGTACTTATGGTTGGTATTTTTATGATCTGAGAGAGCAAAAAGTGTTTGTTAGTACAAATGATGTTTTCTTGGAGGATGATTATATCATGAACCATGAATCCAAAGGAAGGATAGAGCTGAGAGAAATAGATGGAGAGCCCTCTGTTCCTCCAATAGTTGAAAATGATAGAAGACAAGAAAATACCACATCTTCACCTATTTCTGCCCCAGTACCTCGTCGTAGTGGGAGGATTATCAGCCAGCTTGACAAATGCATGTTTTTAGGAGAAATTTTTGAAGCTATCTCCATAGAATCTGAATCTGATCCTGCCACATACGAAGAGGTAATGGATGATATTGATTCAGCTCATTAAGTTAAAGCTATGAAGCCTGAATTGTAATATATGGACACTAATCAGGTCCACGATCTTGTAGAACTACCTGCCAATTTTAAACCCATTGGCTGTAAGTGAGTCTATAAGAGGAAAAGAGGATCTAATGAAAAGGTTGAGACCTTTAAGGCGAGGCTTGTAGCAAAAAGGTTATACTCAGAAAGAGAGCATTGACTATGAGGAAACCTTCTCGTCACTATCCATGCTAAAGTCCATCAAAATACTCTTATTCATTGCGATATGCCTTGATTATGAGATCTGATAGATGGACGTCAAGACTGTATTCTTGAATGGCAATCTTGAGGAGGACATCTACATGCAGTTGCAAAAGTCCATTTATGGGCTTAAACATGTAATCAGGAGTTGGAACATTCGATTTGACTAATCGGTCAAATCATTTAGCTTCATCCAAAATCTGGATGAGCCTTGTCGATATAAGAAATGTGAAGGTAAGGTGGTGGCTTTTTTTTATGCTTTATGTTTTATGTTGATGACATTCTACTTATTGGGAATGATGTAGGGGCATTGTCATCAATCAAGGTTTGGCTAGATAGTACTTTTGAAATGAAGGATCTAGGAGAGGCGAGCTATATCCTTGGGATAAAGCTCTTTCGAGATCGTAAGCGAAAGATAATGGGATTATCTAAGCTGGTTATATTGAAAATGTACTAACTAGGTTTTCCATAAAAAAATTTGAGGAAAGGTTTACTAACTTTCAGGCATGGTTTAGCGTTCTCCAAGGACCAGTGTCCTAAGACACAGGATGAGAGGTATCGCATGGCTAGAGTTCCCTATGATTCGGTAGTCGAAAGTCTCATGTGTGTAATGTTATACACTAGACCAGATATCTGCTTTGCCATTGGCATGGTCAGTAGGTGATCAGTCGACTCCTGGTCCCGAGCACTGAACAACTGTCAAGCACATTCTTAAGTACTTGAGAAGCACTAAAGATTACATGCTTATGTATGGTAGCGATGAATTGATTCCAATGGGATACATTCACTCGAATTTTATGTCAGATAAAGATTGGAGGAAGTCAACATTCGGACATATCTTTACCTTGGGAGGTGGTGTTGTTAGTTAGAGGAGCATTAAGTAAAAATACATTACAGACTCAACTATAGAAGCTGAGTATGTGGCTGCGTGAAG
Source organism: Hydrangea macrophylla (assembly GCA_033977485.1). Lineage (NCBI taxonomy): Eukaryota > Viridiplantae > Streptophyta > Magnoliopsida > Cornales > Hydrangeaceae > Hydrangea > Hydrangea macrophylla. The sequence goes on from CM066988.1 coordinate 67,703,641, forward strand.
CCGCAAAGGAAGCTATTTGGCTCACGAAGTTCCTCATGGAACTTTAGGTTGTACCAATGTCACCATCATCTACTATACTATACTGCGATTATAGTGGGGCAGTGGCTCAATCCAAGGAGCCAACCACAAAAAGGGTAAACACGTAAAAAGGAAGTATCTTCTCATCCGAGACATAGTCCAACGTGGAGAAGTGATTGTCACCAAGATTGCCACCATTGACAATCTTGTGGATCTATTCACAAAGGCTTTGCCACAGAAATTCTTTGATCATCATCTAGATAGTTTAGGTCTCAGATGTAGCGGGTTATGAGTGCAAGTGGGTATTTGTTGGGATTGTGCCCTAAAACCCGATCTTTATGTATGCGACATTTGGGATTGTATATATGGATATCATTTATATATTTTTATTATGTATGTATCATGAGATGATTTTTTGTAATCCTTAAGTATCATAGTAGGTAACTCGTGTATGTATGAGATACATATATGTGAGATACGAATTGCTATTCTTTGATACTTAGAATCTGTCATACTAGATGATGAGATTGGATATCTCATCAGCTATACATTGTAGCATGATTAACTACCATTGGATGGAGTGATGAATCTCAATCGCTAGAGTATGACTCTTAGTTAATAACTAGTGCTTATAGTTCATTGACGGACCATGTGTGGACACGCGGAATCGGTTTTCTACTTGTTTTCAAATTGATTTGAAAGGAAAGAAAAGGTCTGTTGAAAATAGATACAGATTCGCCACTTGGTCTTTAAGGAACCAAGAAACCTAATTTTGACTCACCCAAATGGATAAAGGGCACCGACCCTTCATATCCAAAGAACTTGGCTCGGGGTTTTGGTACAAGAGAGGAAGAAGCATTTGTCACGACTAAAACACCATCAACTCGCCCCGTCTCTCGACGGGCCTCAATTAGCATCCAAATAATAATCTTTTAATATGCTTGGTTCAACAGTTAATACAATGATAGTATATTACATGTCATAAGAATCTTGAAATGGAAGATCAAAAGATAAAATCATTCATAAGATCTAAGTCAAATATCATACAATGCAAAAGTGAAAGATCACACAAACAAACCTAGGAAATATCGTCTAATCACATATCAAGTAATCAAGTTTTTCTAATCTATAAAGGGGGACATGAATTGTTATTGAAACACGTAAATCCAAGCTAGTATGATGCATGTTAATCTTTGAGAAAAGAAAATCTCTCAATCCTCGGGACGGATGAGAAAGGGTGATTAGATCGAAAGGGAAAGTATGAACGTATTATCAAGTTCATTTATTATAATCCTCTTAGATTAGGAGTCACTAAAACTCCAAATCTTGAATGGATGCAATGTATGATCCTAGAATGTGTAAAGGTTGTAGTGTGTTTGTGTTCATGGATTTGCTAAAGTGATTTAGAAATCTAAATATACACATGAATGAATGACGTATGTTATTATAGGATGTGTACAAATGTAGTATGAACTATTTCCTAAGATATGAGCTAATTTGGAGTACATGTAAGCATCAAATCAAAGAATGAAAGTAAAAGCATGCTTGCTGTGAATAGGGTACAGAACAGTGAGTTGATTTTGTAAAAATGGAAAGTGGGGTTAGGAATGTTTTTCATTCATGTTTGATAGATGATGATTTTGACTTCAATACATTTCTATGTATTCTTGAAGTCACATTCAAATGAAAACAAATCTCCAACAATCTTGGAAGTTCTTTACTTAAGTTTGATGTTGATATTCCAAAAGGTTGTAATCTCCATTTTATGTTGAAAATGTGCTTTCAAAAACCCCTATTTCAAAACCCCTCTAAAGCCCCAATATTTGGATTCCAAGAAGTAAATCTTGTTTTCCTCAAAAATCTTCAAAATAGTGAGTTATTCAACTTCAAAATAATATTCTGAGTTCCATACTCAATGGGTGATTACAAGACAACTTGGAAAGTCTTCCTAACTTATTATAGAACACCCATGATTTTTGGTTTGACTTGAAGACAAATGAAAGAGTTCCATTTTGGTCCAAACATTCCATATGGAGATCATCCGTATTGTTTTTAGAACACATGTGAAAAAGCCAAAATTCAATAACTATTACAGATTGAGAGAAATCATATAAACAATAGAGGTTACTCAAAAACCAAATTCGTGATATCGACTGAAATGTTGAAATATCTTAGAAAATAAAAAGAAAACATCTAGAGGCCCATATTATACAGAAAGTTCCCTAAGACACTAAAGTTCAAGGGAAAAATGAGTTGGGACCACTCCCTTTCAAAAAGTTGTATGAAAAACAAGTTGAAAGTCAACCTAGCTGCTGTGACAATAAAAATAGAATGTTTGGAAGGAGTGTTTAGACAAAATGGAACTCTTTCAAGTGTCTTCAAGTCAAACCAAAAATCGTGGGTGCTCTACAATAAGTTAGGAAGACTTTCCAAGTGGTCTTGTAATCACCCATTGAGTATGGAACTCAGAATATTATTTTGAAATTGAATAACTCACTGTTTTGAAGATTTTTGAGGAAAATAAGGTTTACTTCTTGGAATCCAAATATTGGGGCTTTAGAGGGGTTTTGAAATAGGGGTTTTTGAAAGCATATTTTCAACATAAAATGGAGATTACAACCTTTTGGAATATCAACTTCAAACACAAGTAAAGAACTTCCAAGATTGTTGGAAAGATTTGTTTTCATTTGAATGTGATTTCAAGAATACATAGGAATGTATTGAAGTTAAAATCATCATCTATCAAACATGTTTTTGAGGTCAAGAGCTACTATCCATAAGGATTCACTCCTCTCAAACACCATGTCATCATCTAGATGATGATGAACTAGTAAGTAAATAAAGAAAATAAAAAAGAAATGAAATTAAAAAGAGATGAGCTTTATATGTAAATAAGCAAGTAAAACAATCAATAAATGATTTTCAATTAGATTTTGGACTTGTTGCTTGGTGTTTCACTCATATATGGTGACTTTGGACATGGAAGTAGCTTACTATCTCATAAATACTCACTAAAATGGTGGTTGGGTATATTGAATGTGAAGTAAAGAGGAGTAATGAAGTAAAAACAAGGTTGAAAACTCACTTTCTTGTTAAAAATCAAGAGGAGGAAGCTCTTTCACTATCCTAACCTTATCTCTACAACTTTATCTCTACAACTTTCTCTAAGCTTTGTATTTGCACCCCCCAAAATGAGAAGCCAAGGGGGGTTTATATAGGCCGATTTCGGGGGGTTTTGGGATTTAGAAAGTGATCCCATTTGTTCCAAACATTTGTGAACAAAAATACGTTGTTTTGGTTTTTAATTAAACAAATTGGATCCCCAAAATAAATTACAAAAATGGACTGTTCTGGGAGAAAGTGCCACGGCGTGCCACGGCGGCAGTGGACCAGTGCCACAATAGCAGTGGGTCAGTGCGGCTGTGACAGTGTGCTAGTGCCGCGGCAGCATTGCTACTCCGATGTCCAAATAATGCTGTTTAGGCCCCCAGAGATTCTGGTATTCGCGATAAGGCCCTATTTCGTCCGAAATTCACATAAAATGCATACGAACTCCAAGCCGAGGTTGTGATATACCGTTGGAAAGGTAATGGAGTCTACTTTACATAAAAAATAGTTTAGAGTCAAGTTACTTTGAAAAGTTTTGCGATATTCGCGGTAAAAGTCGATTTGATCGTCTTTTTCACCTTCAGAAATTCATAATATATTCGTTTTAAATCCAAGAATTAAGTGCGATATACTATTGGAAGCTATTGATGTAAAGCCCATAATTTCTGCAAGTTCCACGTAGGAATATGAGAATGGTGACGACACTGGGTTACGATTACAGAAGGTCCATTAGGATAACCACAATTAGAGATCTCTATAAGGTCCTATAGAAGTTGTTTTCAGGACGACATCCCCTTATAATCTAGAACATATTAGAGTGGTCGTAACCATGACGTTTAAAATTTCAACTTGAATTCATAGACGACTCACACTTGGATACGTGCACTGGCTCGTACACAGCCTGTACGTAGACACAACTGTATTTGTGCACGAACTTTGAGACGTTCACGTAACCCCCTGTAATGGCACATAAATCAAGATATGGGCCCCACTCATGGCCACGTGGCAGCCATGCGGCGACCACCCACCCACATGGCAAGCATGCAGGACCACCATTACATGTGTCACACATGTGCACACCACTACAACACTTGGCACTACATGCAAAGCCACTTGTCAATGCACTTGTCTCGTCCACATACTTATACCACATGCTCACACCATTTTCGGTATATTCAGCACACTCACACACACCATCTTATACATCACACTAAATATGTAAAAGGAGAGAGAAACCCGAGAGCTTTTGGTGAGGAAAAAAATCAATCACACCATACTCGCCCTTACATTGTATAACCACACCCCCATCTTTATTCACACCCACTCTCTGTACCATCCCTGCCTCATCCCTGTCAACACACACATACACTGGAGGCCAGAGGAGAAGAAGTAGCAGAGGAGAGAGAAGAAGAGAATAAAAAAAAAAAGAGAGAGAGTTGAGACATCCTGAGGTAAAACCCAGCCTCCCCATTACTATCTAACCTTCTGCATGTCACACACACACCCATAGGTCACACATGCACACAACCAAACAGAGCCTAAGGCTCTTTGTCACATCCAGCCAGCCATTAAAATCTCCATTTGGAGCTTGATTTCTGAAGTAGCACCAAAGCCCCTTCTTTCCTACACCAAACTGACCCTTATGAACCCAGATAGACTCACTATGAGCAGTGTTTGATTAGGAGTCCATTTGAATGGCCATGTAGGCCATTATTACTTTTTTGGCCAAAAAGAATAATGGACTGATCTGAGTACTAAACGAATGAACCAATCTCCCATATCCTAGTATGTTGTAGAGGAGATCTTAAACCGGCCACAATGCATTTGATCTCATGCGTTTTGGGTTAGAAACGAAGGAGATATGAGACCACGAAGATTTTCCGGCGAGCCCTGACTTTCTGACTGCCTAAGCTCGCTGGAGAAGAAAAAGAAAATAAGGGTTTGGGTCGGGCCCGGCCGGGTCAGGTTTAGGTTAGGATTGGGTTGGTCTGTGTGTGTTAGTGGGTTAGGGTCACGGGTTAGGGTCAGTTTTAAAAACCCGCGGGTCCTTTTAAGTTAGACGACGTCGTTTTGAGTTTGGGTAGATTTTTGGGTTTTGGTTCGGGTCATCTTGAGTCAACAGTTGGCTTTGGGTTCGGGTTAGGGTTAATCCGATGGGCTGTTCTATTTGGATTCCTTTATTCCTTTACATGGGTAGTCCATTTAGAATTGGATCGGATCGGATCTGACCCGTTGGGTCATGCGGTTTGGTCCTTCTTTGAGTGCATGTGGGTTACCCATTTTATATGGGTCGGTTCGGGTTGACCCATCGGGTCTGACAATTATTATTATTATTATTACTATTAATACTTTCTATTTGATTTAAAAAAAAGGTTTTAATAACTATAAATGGTTTATAATTATAGTAGTAGTGTTTTATATTATAGAATATTATCTTATAATATTCTTAATAATCTGTATATTATTACTATATTATTATATTATATATTTATTATTTAGATGGTTAATAGAAATAATAGATATTTAAACACTTACGAGCTCTAATAAATTATGAAAAATTATGGGACTGTCCTCAATGCTATTTTATGATATCCCAAGAGTTATAAAGCTATAATACTATATCTTAGTATTTTTAATAATTAATAAGGAGCTATTTTAAGAAGTATATTAATTATTAAAAATATCAAACAAGCTCCGAAAATTATGAGATAAATACTGGGAGCGAATTTTAATGTCTAGTATTTAATAAAAATACTTCTAAGGTCTGTTACTCATGTGTGGTCATACTTATGTATTTAAGGACTAATACGGTGATATTTTATATAATGAATTATCTTCGATAATTCATAATAAATAATCTAAGACTCCAAAAATTACGCTGTCAATTCCCAGAGTCTTAGAATAATGTCTAAAATGTTCTCCTTAAGTTTGGCGACTATCGATGAGGTCAAAAATACAACTTTTCTCTAGGACCCACATTAGTGTAGTAAGCATTGCCTTTTACCTCGTAAAATGTGACAGACTCCGAATTGAGTCTAGCCAATGACATTGGACTTAGAATGACATGAAGATCACTACCTTGAGGTCCACACCCTTATTTGGTAAAATTACCATTATGCCTTCACTTCAGGAATTCACATTTAACCTTTGTTCTATCGTATGCTTTGTAGGGAATCTTCTTCCGATCATCAGTTGAGGACGCGCAAGACTTAAGATATCAAGGTGAGCATTTATAACCTCACTCCAAATATGCATGGGGGCTGCTAGTGTGATTTATATGTGATGTGTACATATGTATATATAAACGATATTTCATTGTAATAATAACATGGTATATTACTATGAATATTTAGAATGTTCTATTGCTATGTGTTGCTTTGATTAGCGATAATTGATTTGTAACACCGTGTATATGAACATGTCGAGGGATTTATCTATACTTTTTGTTGGTAGCAATCCATGCTGAGAGATATATGAATTGTTGTATCACTTTTGATTATAAACGACTAAATGAATATAGTAAGACAAAAATGAATAAAGATTGTTAATGCAATCCATGACTGATAATGTTGACGAGTAAAGGATTGTGATCACAATCATTCACGGCATGTTGTCAGCATGCATTGCATAGTCTGGATTCTATGGACAGAGATGGATGTTGTAAGACCAGTCGAGGCAACTGGATCCGTAGTGATCAATGGCTGACGAGCCGGGGTTTTCTTATTATCGGGCTTTATTTGTCTCGACAGTGTTGAATGTGGAAGTCTTCGGACTTGGCGGGATATGCTAGAAGTCTTCAGATTTGGTTGGAAAAGCTAGAAGTCTTCAAACTTGGTGGGATACGCTAGAATTCTTTGGACTTGGCTGTATAAGCTAGAACTCTTTGGACTTGGCGCGATATGCTAGAAGTCTTCGAACTTTGTTGGATAAGCTAGAAGTCTTCGAACTTGGCGGGATACGCTAGAAGTCTTCGGACTTGAGTTTGATTCTTCGATTCTTCATGACAAAGTGACAGTTGTGGAAGTTTTATATCATTTCAATTCTTTGTGACGAAATAGATACAGTCTTCGTGACAGAATGGATACGATCTTCATGATGGAATGGATACGGAATGGATACGGTCTTTGTGACGGAATGGATACGGTCTTCATGAAGGAATGGATACGGTCTCTATGACAATCTGAAGGTTGTTGATATGCCAGAATTGAATCAGAGTCGTTGTTCGAGATGAGATATTATTATTCGGATTTCTTATCTTAATCTGAAGAATGTTTGAGAAGAGATATTATTGTTCGGATTTCTTACTATATTTCTGAGGAGACAAAATGATTTATATAGTTGCACACTCAGCGTCCCGACGGGAGGTATAATGCACTTTTTTAGGGAGATCATCCTTATTGTGTCAAGAACATATAACAAAAATCCAAACTTCAATAACTATTATAGATTGAGATAAACCATATAAACAATAGAGGTTACTCAAAAACAGAATTCGTACTGTCGACTAAAATGTTGAAATATCTTAGAAAATGAAAACAAAATATCTAGAGGCCCATATTATACAGAAAGTGCCCTAAGACACTGAAGTTCAAGGGAAAAATGAGTTGGAACCACTCCCTTTGGAAAAGCTTTCTGAAAAACAATTTGAAAGTCAACCTAGCTATTGTGACAATAAAAGCAAAATGTTTGGAAGGAATGTTTGGACCAAAATGGAACTCTTTCAAGTGTCTTCAAGTCAAACCAAAAATCATGGGTGTTCTATAATAAGTTAGGAAGACTTTCCAAGTAGTCTTGCAATAACCAATTGAGTATGGAACTCAGAATATTATTTTAAAGTTTAATAACTCACTGTTTTGAAGATTTTTGAGGAAAACAAGGTTTACTTCTTGGAATCCAAATATTGGGGCTTTAGAGGGGTTTTGAAATAGGGGTTTTTGAAAGCATATTTTCAACATAAAATGGATATTACAACCTTTTGGAATATCAACATCAAACTCAAGTATAAAACTTCCAAGATTGTTGGAGAGATTTGTTTTCATTTTATTGTGACTTCAAGAATACATAGGAATGTATTGAAGTCAAAATCATCATCTATCAAACATGTTTTTGAGGTCAAGAGCTACTATCCATAAGGATTCACTCACCTCAAACACCATGTCATCATCTAGATGATGATGAACTAGTAATTAAATAAAGAAAATCAAAAGGAAATGAGATTAAGAAGAGATGAACATAGTATGTAAATAAGCAAGTAAAGCAATCAATAGATGATATTCAATGAGATTTTGGACTTGTAGCTTGGTGTTTTCACTCATATATGGTGACTTTGGACATGGAAGTAGCTTACTATCTCATAAATACTCACCAAAATTGTGGTTGGGTGTTTTGAATGTGAAGTAAAGACGAGTAATGAAGTAAAAACAAGGTTGAAAACTCATTTTCTTGTTGAAATCAAGAAGAGGAAGCTCACTTTCACTATCTTAACCTTATCTCTACAACTTTTTGTTTACAACTTTCTCTAAACTTTGTATTTGTACCCCCCAAAATGAGAAGTCAATGGTGCCAATTTGGGGTGATTTTGGGATTTAGAAAGTGTTCCCATTGGTCCCAAACATCTATGAAAAAAAAACTATGTCGTTTTAGTTTTTAATTAATCAAATTGGACCCCCAAAATAAATTACAAAAATGGACTGTTCTGGGAAGAGTGCCACGACGGCACTGGCCCATTGCCGCTACAAATATGGACTGTTCTAGGGAAGAGTGCCACGGCGGCATCGGGCCAGTGCCGCGGCAAAAGTGGGCCAGTGTCGTGTCAGCACTGCTCCTCTGACGTCCAAATAATGCTGTTTAGGCCCCCAGAGGTTCCGGTATTCACGAAAAGACCTTATTTTGTCCGAAATTCACAGCAAATGCAGACGAACTCCAAACCGAGATTGTGATACCCCCCAGAGGTTCCGGTATTCACGAAAAGGCCTTATTTTGTCCGAAATTCACAGCTAATGCAGACGAACTCCAAACCGAGATTGTGATACCGTTGGAAAGGTAATGGAGTCTACTTTACATAAAGAATTGTTTGGAGTCAGGTCACTTTGAAAAGTTTTGCGGTATTCGTGGTAAAAGTCAATTTGATTGTCTTTTTTACCTTAAAAAATTCATAATAAATTCGTTTTAAATCCAGAAATTAAGTGCGATATACCGTTGGAAAGCTATTGACCTCAAGTATCCATGAAAAATATTTTAAAAATGATCTGGTGCTCTGGTTTCAAAGTCAACTTTTAAGCCAAATCGGTCAAACTTGGGATCTCCAGGAAGTTTTGGGAACTTCTTGGAGCTCCCAGGAGCTGACATTTTCGTCCAATTTTCTTTCAAAACTAATTTTAGTACTTTTCACATGATCTAGAATGATCTTAGAACTTTTTGGAGAGTTTGACTAATTTCGGTTAAACCCTGATCAAACCTAGTCAAACTTGGGTCAAAATGGTCAACGGGGGTTTTCTGGGAACTTTGTGACTTCCGGGGTTTTCTTACAACGTAGCATGTTTCCAAAACTTTCGGTCCGAAACTGGGAGTGTTTGGGCTTCAAGGGGCATTTTGGCCATTTGTACCACTTTCTGAGCATTTTGAGAGATAGCACTAACTTCCATGAGTCCTTTTGAGTCCTTTCAATCACTGTGAACCACTAAGCTATGGGTCTCCTAAATCTGATAGCCGACAAAATGGGGTGTCTACACCATGAGCTTTCCTATTGACATCTATAATTGTCAACAATCAATAGGTACTAATAGCTTATATATGGTACGTGTTCTCAATCTTGAGACGATTATGGACACAGACTGTAGATATGGCTGCTTTGACTTTCAAAATAGTGAGCTCTTAAAGATCAACACCTGGGTATCTTGTGTGTGTTACATTCATATGATTGTGAACATATATTGTCAAGATAGAATCTACCCTCTAATAAAGAGTATGCATTTTCTTGAGAATGTCACCAAGTTGATTACTGATAATTGCAGTCTTGTTGATAAGTAGTTATCAACATGTTTGGCAATCATGAGAGGTGAATGATACTCAAGGAATGAAAGATGTAATCCTTATTTATGTTGACATCAACAGTTTATCCGACTGCCTAAATATGATTATGATTGCTGATAGTAGAGGGACATTAGTAGACCATACAAGTCTAGTTATCGCTTTAGATATGTTCTTTTGCATTGGAGTGCAGTTATTGTTTTTATAGTGGAGTAAATGTTAACTGATCAGTTGGTTAATTTGCTGATCAAAGAATTTGGTCATGGGGATTAAAGCTAATCTGAGACAATAATAAAGAATTAACCTAGGAGGTCCCACTCTTAGCTCTGCAGAGAATACTTGGAAAGGCATAGGGGGATTGAACTAATCGATTGAAAGAGTTTCAATCAATTGGTGTTTCGATCAACTGAACCTAGTTCGATCGATTGAAGAAACCTTCAATCGATCGAATGTGGTTTGATCGATCGAAACCTAAAGTCGATTTAGAAACTTATAAATAGGAGGACTTTCAAGACAGAATGTTTAATCATCATTTTTCTTCTCTTACAAGTCCAGACAATTAATTGGTAACTGACCAATCGATTAGGGGTTGTCTTCTTCACAGAATCTGCTAGTGATGTGCAAAAAAGGAAGGGGGTTCACTTTGGGATCTTGTATGGGACATAATATACTTATAAAACACATTAATATGGTTACCAAGTGAGTTTGAAAACTCACTATGTGATGGATGATGTGTGTAAGTGATTGTGGGTTTTGTAAAAGCTTGAGAGGAGCTCAAATGGTGGATGTCTTGTTCTTTACCTATTCTTTTCTTTTTTTCCTTCTTAATCTTCTTCTTTGTCTCTACTATAACTCTTCTTCTATACTTCTAGTTTCAGTCATAATGTGTGTGCATGTGTGTGATGAATACATATAAAGAATGTTTGTGTGTGTTTGCATGAGAGATGAACTCTCTATATATATAGTTCTCTCTATCTTCAAATAGAAAATATGTTTAATCTGGGAGAGAAATGAAGGCTTGCTTAGGCTAAGGTAGAGGATAGCAATCCAAGGCTTGAGAGGAACTCAACTATGTTCGCCACCAGGTGGCGAACATATTTCCAATCGATTGCTCTTTTACCAATCGATTGGGGGTCTCTGGCACATACAATTGATTTCTTAAAGGGCAATCAATTGGTGTAGACTAGGCACAAATCAATCGATTAGCCCTACCAATAGATTGGTGGGGCCCTTCTCCCAAAGCTTCAGAAAGCTCAAATATAAATTCAAAAGGAATCATAATGGGAACAAAAGGGTTAGATTTCCAAATTCATATACATACATATATATATTGTCATGAGGAAAATTATAAGGAAAAATACAAGAAATTTGGGGAATTATAGGGAAAATTATAGGTGCTACATCTCTCCACAACCAATCAAAAGATTTCGTCCTCAAAATCTAAACTGGCTTGTATTAGAATAACTACGGATACTTCTCGCGCATTTCTAATTCCAATTCTGAGAATGCTTTTCCTTCGTCATGATGCTTCCATTGAGTCTTCACCAAAAAAATCTCCTTGTTCCCCAGTTTCTTGGTCTCACGATCCATGACACGCACCAGCCTCTTATCATAGGACACATTGGCATTTATCTCGATGCCCTTAAAGTTGATCACATGCATCAAGCCATGAACATACTCCCGTAACATACTCATATGAAATACGTTGTTTACTCCAGACATCCTTGGTGCCAATGTAAGTCTGTAATCAACTTTTCCAATGCATTCTAGGATCTCGAATGGTCTAATGTAGCGAGGCGACATCTTTTCTTTCTGCTGCCCGAACCTCACATAACCTCGTACTGGAAATAATTTGAGGAACACGTGATCTCCAACACTGAACTCCAAATCCTTTGGATATTTGTCTGCATAGCTCTTTTGTCTGCTGTGTGCTATTTTCATCTTTTCCTATACAATGATGATCTTCTCACTTGTTTTGTGAACCATCTTTGGTACCATCTACAATTTTAGTCTAGCATAAAGGTGATCTGCATGGTCTCCTATACAACGCTTTAAATGGTTCCATTCCTACGCTCGAGTGATAGCTATTATTGTAGGTGAACTCGTTTAAGGGCAAATGGATCTCCCACAAACTCTCAAAGTCAATAATATACGCTTGGTGCATAGCATCCATCACTTGATTAGTCCATTCTGCTTGTCCATTCATTTGGGGGTAGAAGGTGGAACTAAGTCCCAATGAATTTTCCATAGCAGTTTGAAGACTCTCCCAAAATTCTAAGGTGAACCATGAGTCATGATCTGATACTATTGTGATAGGTACACCATGAAGTCATATAACTTGCTATAAGTATAACCGACTCATCTTCTCTACGGTGTAAGTCATGTTGCACGTGATGAAGTGAGCTGCCTTAGTTTATCTGTCTACTACCACCCAAATAACATCGTGGTTCTAATGAGATCTCAGTACCCCTACCATGATATCCATGGTGATGTGTTCCTACTTCCATTCTGAGAGTTAGTGGCTGAAGAAGACCAGATTCTAGTGTTCTGCTTTGATTTGCTAACACAAGAGTCACTTGGACACATGTTTAGTGACTTCTCGCTTCATCCCTTCGCACCTAAAGTTCCTCTTAAAATCCTTATACATCTATGTGACTTATGTGCTTCATCCAAAATGTCATTTCTAAGGTCCTCCACATTGGGCACTCAAAGTCGGCCTCTACATCTAAATCTGCCATCTCCACAAATACTCCATTCTTTAGGGTCTTTTGCTGAGGCTTTGTTGAACCATTTCTGTAGTCCTTCATCTTTCTTCTAATATTTAAAAATGCAACTAATGAGTGTCAGTTTTATCACAAGACACCCAAAGTGTCAACCTTCCCTGACTCGATGGGTTGGAGATCAAATTCTGCTACAGTCTCCAAGGCTTGTCACTCTCGGATCATAAGAGAAGCAACTATTTCGTGTTATTTTTGGCTCAACGCATTAGCAACTTGTTTGCTTTACCCAAATGGTATTGCAAAGTGAATTCATAGTCCTTGAGTAGTTTCATCCATCATTGTTGCCTCATGTTTAGCTCCTTCTATGAGAACATGTATCTCAAGCTCTTGTAGTCTAAAAATAGGTCAAACTTCTCTTCGTAGAGGTAGTGTATCCAAATCTTTAAAGGAAAAAAAATTACAGCTAACTCTAGATCATGCGTAGGATAGTTTTTCTCATGCAGCTTTAGCTATCTTGATCCATATGCTATCATTTTACCATCTTGTATGAGCACACACCTAAGTCCTTGGTGTGAAGTACCACTGTAGATGGTGAATCTTTCACTGCTCTTGGGTATCACAAGCACTGGCACTGAAGTCAATCTCTCTTTCATCTTTTGAAAAGCGCGTATATGCTTGTCTTTCCATTCAAACTTAAGATCTTTATTCATTAGACCAGTTAAAGGGGTTGTGGTTCTGGAGAATCCTTCTACAAATCTCTAGTACGTAACATCCAGTCAAACCAAGAAAACTCTTGACTTCTGAGGCATTATTTGATCTTTTTTAATCTAGTACCACATCTGTCTTTGAAGTATCCACAACTATTCCTTCATGAGAAACAAAACATCCCAGAAATTTGACTTCCTTGAGCTAAAACTGAAACTTATTAAATTTTACGTATAGACGGTTGTCTCTGACAATCAATGATGCAATCTACACATACTTCTTATGATCATCCATAGTCTTGGAATAGATCAAGATATTGTCTATGAAGATAATAATGAATTGATCAAAGTAGGGCCTGAATACCATGTTCATCAAATCCATGAACACTACTGGAGTATTAGTTAACCCAAATGGCATTACTTGAAACTTGCAATGCCAATTTTTAGTTCTGAATGTTATCATCGGTACATATTCCTGTCGAACCAACAATTGATGATATCCTGATCATAAATCAATCATTGAAAATTTTGTCGTTCTATGTAGTTGATCAAATAAATCATTCATCCGGGGTAGAGGATATTTGTTCTTGTTGGTAACCTTGTTCCACTTCCTACAATCTATACAATACCAGAATGTCCCATCCTTTTTCTTCACAAACAATACCGGCGCTCCCCCATAGTGGTGTGTTTGGTCGAACAAATCCCAAATCTTTGAGTTCTTGTACTTGTTTCTTCAACTCTTGCATTTTTGTTGGCGCCATTGTAGACACCCAATTTTGACCACACTATTAGGATATGGGTGGAAAATTTCTTGGAGGATTCAATGATGAAAATTACCCCATCGAATGTACTGGATTCCACACAATAAAAGATCGAACTTCAAAAATTGATTTCAAGGTCAAAAAAGCCCTTTTCAAACATAAAATCTCAATTTTTGTCAAAAAACGTCTCTCAGAATTCATATTCACTTGGGAATAAAAGGACATGAACTGTTCTAAACATAGTTTCTAGGTATCTAAAGATTCAATTCCAAAGAAATACTCAAAATCGATGCACACTGAAAACTAATTTTGAAAACGAAGTCATTTGATTTCAAAAGATGACGAAAGTTCTGGAGGACTTCTGGACTTCAATTGACCTTCAATTCTCATCATAATTCCTCCTGGAATATTTTTATATTGAAGTTCATTTCAACAGCTTTCCAACGGTACGTAAATGGACGATTTTGGAAGCCAAAAGCATTTTTACAAAAATATGGAAAAGTAGTACGCATGATTTTTGAAACAGGGCTTAAGGGCAACCAGGGGGCATGTTAGCAAGTGGCGGCTCCTCCTATGTAGGTGGCGGTTTAGGTGGGACCCACCACCTATATATTTTACCTGACATCATATTTGTTTGGTTCTAGACCCTTCCAGGAGGTTCGTAGTGCGAAGAAATGACCCAGAAATTGGTTTAGGCACTAAAATGGCCTTTTTAACTCCATTTTGATATCTAAAATCCCTCGTTTAACCCTGAAACTTAAGAATTAAGTTTTCAAAACTCTATATTTAGAATATACTCTATATGTAGATAATATGCATCTCATATGAGATCATCTTGAATCAACCTTGAATGTACTTAGAGATAATAGCATATATTTGAATATCCTTAGAATAAACTTGAATTTGAGAAGAGATTTCTAGAGAGAGAATGGGTGAATTATGAGTTGAATTCCTTTAAAATGAATCTTAGGATAATAAATTATAGAATTGAAGGGAGTTTTTTAAAATCAAATACCTCTCAAAAACTTCCACCATTGATGAGTGCATGAAGAACTTGAAGAACACTTAAAGAAGGAGATCCTTCAAACTCAATTTTGAAGTATAATTGAGAATCCTCCAAGAGGTAAACACTAGAATTCATCTCTAATCTATACTCTTATATATAGATCTATAGGATTTCAATCTAGTTTAGTTCTTAGAACAATCTCTCTCTTCTTCTTGCATTCTCCACACACTCACATAGCTAGATATAAGTCCTCCTTGATTTTATTGATAATCAATGATTAGAAATCCATTTTCATTATGATTTTCCTCGTTTGATCTTAATTTATATTCATTCCTTTCGTTTAGTTTAGATCCATGCATGCATGATTATATATATGTATATTGTTTTCAATTCTATGATGGCTTAGAAAGTTGATCTATGAGAAGGATGAATCATATGTTTATACCTTTCTCTTGATTATTTCTATTACCTAGAATTCCTACTTTGAATTTCGTCTCCAAGAGAACATTTATATGACCCTTTGATCCATGATCTAAAGTTCTCCATAGAACTTGGGAGAAAAATTGATTGGGAATTATGATAATCAAGTTAATCTTTGTGTTTGATCTCTCTAATGAACTATAATCATCACTAGGACCAGAGCTAGGAATAACGGCTTGGGGGGGCATTTATAGAGCAGTAAGAATCACACGAGGTTTCGAGGGCAGCGTCCTCGAGGTGAAATTTTTTGGGTCTATTTGTTATTCTGCCATCACATGAAGATTATCACTATTTTCAGTTTTAAGTGTTGATTTGTAGAATTTACAATTATGGTTAAACAATTTAGGTTGGTTTCAATCATTAAGTGAGAAGAAAGATTATAGGTCTAAATATTTAGGATGTGATAGATTATAATTAGGCCAATGTAACATATTACATATGAATTTGTTTCAATGTTTGGGTGGTTCGATAACAATTAGCCCAACATACTAAATACAAAAATTTAATTTGAGCCTAGCAAATATTTTTTGAGAATTGTGTAATAGGCATACTATTTTTTTGGAAGGAGGCCAATCTAAACAAAATTTAAAATTTCTAAAAAGTCTACATACTCAAAATGGTATTTTAAAAAGTCTTAGGGGGGCCATGGCCTCTGCCTACCCACCCCTCCCTTTGCCCCTGATCATCACCTAAGATATTTTTTTGACACTTTAAAATAAACGAGTTAAAATTCAGCAAAATAGATTAGTTTTGTCCATAAGATTTGGTCTATCAAAATCCATAGTTTTATGGATTTTAAATTTTTTGGGTAAAATTTGATGAATTAGCTTTCGTTCGATCATTTTTGAGAATCATTAGGATCCATCTACTATTTTTAAAAATTGTTGAAAATTTGGTTGACAGATTTGAACATAGTCTCTTTGTGCTTGAATCCTAGAAAATCTATGATAGTTTTCGTTGATCCTCTTTTTGGGCATGATTCCTAACTCATGTATCTACATGTTGATGTAATATCGTGAGCATACGATTGAGTTAAGGTAATTTTCTAAGCGTTTGAAATTGATTCGACTATTCTGGGATTTTCTAAATTCATCCACAATCATGATTATGTATACAAAATGGTCACGCCTTGATCGTTCAACAACCATTGATGAATAAAACTTGGATTAAAAATCATCTAGGATGAATGGATGAGAGATCAAAAGTCTAGATCAACTTGATTAACATGATTCATGAAGTTCTATTATGTTTTGCATTCATTAATTATGTCAAATGATACCAAATTTTCAGAGTAGTAGAGTTTGGTTAAAGTAATTTTTCAGAGACCTTAGGTTCACAGAACGTCTATGGGTTTATTTTTGTCAGAAACGTCAATGAAATATCTTTCTTTTGATACCAATTAAACCTTCATATGATTTTTGTGGAATTAACTACACTTTTTACAATAACAGTGGACAATACTAATCCACTATTCACAAAAATGCTAAGGAGGTCTTACTTTTTGGAAAAGCTCCCTAAGACATGTATCTAACTTTTAGTAAAAGTATTTTAACCTAGCTCATGTTCAAGAGCACTTTTGATATGATTTCAATAGAGGTCATTGAATCTGGAAATTTGATTGATGACAATTCATTCTTGTTTATCATGCATATCATCTGCTAGCTTGGATTTTTTCAATACATGTGTATTCTTTGGTGTCCTAGTGTAGGGAATTGAATGTCGTGGATCTGGATTTCAATGTGTGGATTTTCCTCGTCTATATGTGGCTTAGTGCCCATGTATCATGTACTCTTCTTTACCCTTCTCTTAGAATTTTTCTAGGTTTACAACTTTCTTTTCAACGACATAATTCCTTTAGGATAGTCTCCGTTTATGTGCTTATATGTTAGAGACATCTTATATAGGATTGTTGCATTTTACGGGTACTTTCTTTTTGTTTATGCGACTCTGCTTGAGTCAACTCAATGTAAGTTCTCTCGTTCCCTTTACATATCATGGCATGTTCCCTTTATTTGCATCAGTCCAGGGCGGGACTAGCCACTGTGAGTATATCTCTCTTGTATTGCATGTGCATCCAATTGCTACTTGATTTAGTCTTTTGAAATGATTTTCAATTAGATGCTCTTTTTGCCATGTATATATTATCTATTATGTTTAATGAAATAACACCTATTCTGAATTAAGAACAAGGATATTTAAGTTAAGGCCTAATATGTGGTAGGACGAGGATGGAATGCTTTAGTCCTACTTGGGCTCCTTCCACTCTCGTACCAAGGCCCCCGAACCTTGCTTCTGGTGATGAAGGGAGAGTAACCTTATTCATTTTAGGCCAGTCAAATTTTTCTTTCCTAATTCCCGAGACACTGTGCAAGTTCGATAGAACTTCATGGAGCCAGCCCCATAGTCAGGTGACTCTACTGGGGACTAGAACATGAAACCTCTGATTTCTTGTTCATCGAGGGTTTGACTTGAGCATTGAATGTCCTTGTTATTAATTCAATAATTGTGCTATTTTAGCCTGCATTTGCACTTGCATCATTCTTTCATCGCGACTGCTTGAGACCATTACCTTGTGGGTAGAGGGCCCTCTTTTCTCCATTCGTCAAGAGACTTTGGTAGCATGTAATCACTATTAGCCTAGTACCGCGTACGGTATATAGAGCCCTTGGCTTGCTAATAGACCCCTTTTGAGACTAAAACCTAGCCTTTGCATAATTAGGATTTTGATTATCATCTTGATTAGGACTATGTGATGAATTACTTGTGATTGCCCATAAGGGATGATATGGATGATAAAAACGTCTATATGAATGCATCATCAAACCTTGTATGGTAGATTCCTCTAGGGTAGTATGGTCTTTATCTGAACATGCAATAATATTTAAGGATAACTTTTGAACCTTTTTTTTTTTTTGTAAATACTAGAACTTCTGTGAAAAACCCCAGTCTTTTGAAATTTGGGAATACCCCTTTTGAAAATTCGCTTTGAAATTCCCTTTTACAAATCTTTTTAAATATTTGCTGCCTGAATTTTAGAGAATTTCAAGTTTTTTTACCTTGATTTTCAAGAATCATGATTTCACACCTCAAGCAACGATGGTTCAAATTGTTTTTGAAAATTGCAATTCAATTTTGAAAACGTCAGCCATCGAGACTTTCAAAGCCATAATTCATGGATAATGAATGGAGTAATATGGTGATTAGCATACTCAAGGACTCTTATGTCCTTATTTGCCAAGTCTAAGCCAGATTAAGATGCATTGCATGTAGATTAGACTACATTCCATTTGCGTTGCATACACTACACGAGCATTGCATATACGACTCACGAGCACAATACCTCTAATATACTTTCAAGAACAAAAGAGTTATTCTCCTCAGGATTTTAAAAAATTTAAAACGCCTTTCAAAATGAATTCTTTGATTTTAGAAAAAATGATTTGAAAATGAAAGGAAATGATTTTTCATCTTTGCAAATCCACTTATGTAAATATCATTCCTGGAAATTTTTTTAAAAATAAAAGCCTAATCATTTTGAAATTCTTGAATAAATCAAAATAGAAGATAGGAACCAAGGGTTGTACTTCTTCCTGGGTCAAAGCTCCAAACAATAGATTGGTTAGATCAGAATCTGGCTCAGTATCAGTTGAATTAGTCAGAATGTCACACGATGATGATATGGAGGATAGGTTAACCACAATGCAAGCAATGTTGGACCAGACTAGGGAAAAGTTCACCGCCATAATGGGTATGATGGAGAAGATGAACACTGCGCCACATGGTGAAAAGAATGATGAGGGTTAGCATGAGGATCCAGTCAACAACGGGGTTTAGGGGATTGATAAGGAAATAAGGAACAAGGTCGAGAAATTAGAGAACGCGATCAGAAAGAGCCGTGGGGTTGATGAGTATATGCTAGATCTCGAAGGTTGTTCGATGAACTAAAGCTCAAGCTGCTAGAAAAATTCAAAATACTTGATATCAATAGATTTGATGGAACTGGAAACTTGAAAATCCATCTTAGAATGTGCATTGGAGCACTACAACATATGGGAATTGGACCTGAGTAGATGCCTCAGGTATTTCAGCGAACTCTAACAGGTGATGCATTATCTTAGTACGTTACCCTTGAGACTACAGTGGTTAAAGATTGGCGAGATTCTTGCCAAAACCTTCATGGCACAATACTCATATAACCAGACCTTCGATATAACCACATGATATTTTGAAACTACCTATTAGGAGTCAAGGGAGTCATTTGCTGAGTTCATCAATTGTTGGAATGGGAATAGCGGCCAGGATAACAAATAGGCCAATTGACAAAGGGCAAGTCTGTATAGTTGTGAGAAATCTGCAACTTGAGTAACTAGAGAAGTTAGAATTTATGGTCATTTGAACATTTGAACAGTTATTCGATGTGGAAAGTCAAGAGGGAAACTAGAACAATTGATATAGAAAGACAGAAAGGCCAGTTTATTAGTCTACTAACGTCAACGTATTGGCTTCTAAGTCTTTTCAAAGAGAACATCGAAAGGTCACTATTGCTAGAAGAAATTAGAACAAGCGGCAGTCAAGAGAGAAAAGAGAGCTTTCCAAATTGGGAATGTCTTTGAGAACAACGCTTGAAAGAATGTTGGAAAAGGGTATTTGAAGAAACTGGAACCAAAGGCAGAGCCTGATCCACATCTACCTGGCTTCAAGGCTGAAGTCTATTGTGACTTTTATCAGATCCGTGGGCACAGCACGGACAAATGCTGGAGACTCCTCCATGAGATCGAAGATTAAATTGAGAAAGGGGTCATCTCTCCTGCGCCAACACAACCGAATGTTCAGAAGAATCCCTTCCCTAACCATAAGGGAAATCTGCCAAACATCAACTTTATAAAAAAAGGGTTTAAGATATACAACCTAATGATCTATATCATACCATTATATCAGTTAGCCAGGATGTTCAGCTCTCAAAAAGTACTACAATTTATATTTTGAGAACTATGGAGGAATGGATCGAAGATAGAAAAGAAGAACTGGAATTCAAAGAAGAGATCGCCAATGGAAATCCTATGATTGAATGGTGGGATCCTAATACCCTCACTGATGACTAAATCTGCACAAAGAAGAGAAGCCTATAGAAGCAATCACAAAGAAAGAAAACACTAAACTGATAGAAGAATTGGTAGAGTATGTGAAAAGCCTCAAATTCGGAGATGACAATTTCATTACGATGATGGAAGAAGAAGACTGGTGGTATGAGGAGAAGGATGACTCCTTCAACAATACTATAATCCCCGATGATTCTATTTGGAAAGTTACTACTGGGACCAAATAATTGGCCAAATAACTTGAGTCTATCTGGATCACCTATGAAGCCAACCACTTGACTCACTCTAGGCGTCATTTCAAATTCCATGATTTAGAGAATCATAGAAAGGAAGTATAGAATGAGAAATAAGTCAACAAATCTTCTTCCCCACTCCTCTGGAAGTCTATGAAGGCCAAAATGAGCTGTACTATTGAGTCTATGAAGGCCAAAATGAGCTGTACTATTAAGTCTATGAAGACCTTAGTGATCTCCAGCCTCTTCCATGCAACAGTATAAAAACATATTCTCGATCGATCGAAGTTATTTCGATCGATCGAAGAAGAGAGATAGTCTAGCGATCAAAGACATTTCGATCGATTGAGAGATGAGGATGTTCGATCGATCGAAAGCGCATCAATCGATCGAACCTTCATATTCTTGAGATGGTCCTTTGCAGTATTCCTAGACTTTCTATTTCTGAGATTTGTTATCAAACTGTCCCCATATGCTCAGTTTGTCAAAATAGTTTCTTAACTTTAATCCTTAAGGCATTTTTCTTCAATAACTTTTGCAAACCACTTTGAATGTTAACACCATTTAGAGTGCGAGTCTTGACTATTGTTTTAAATCGTCTTCATGTATTTTTAAATTAACTGTGATGATATAGTCCCAGCCATGAAAGGACTATTGAATCTTTATCTGTAGAAAATACCAAATATTGTAGAGAAACATACTCCATAGAGCTTAATGAAACTGCATGGTAGATGATTAGATCTCTGTGAATTCGTGTGATCTCAATGCTTACCCTTTTAAAAGGACAAACCGTTTTAAAATATCGCTTTAGTTAGTTAGTTAATCATTAGTTGAATTTAGTTGCTTTAATTTTAGTAGTTGTTAATTGTGGAACTTTGTGCTCTACATCCTATTTAAAGATCAAATTTTTATTTTACTTTTGAGTATAATCTAAGTAACTAGTTTATCACCTTCTCTGTGGGACTATCCAGTACTACTTGTAAGTCTACCTACACTTGGGTATTGCACACAAGAGAACACAAAAGATTTTCGTGTCAAGTTTTTAGCACCGTTGCCGGGGAAGGCGACCATCTAGTATTTAGATTACCTCGCTCTGTCTTCATCTATTTCTTTTTTTCTTTTTCGTTTTCTTTAGGTTTAAAATCTTTTTAGACTTTTCCCTTTCATGTCCGATAATTCCATTGAAGGAATTTTCAAAAATCCATTCTACTTATCTAATTCCTCTGATTCAATCAACCCCGTAGCCACACCTACAGATTCAATGGTTGACACTCAAAGTGAAAATGGTGAGAACGTGGTTGTACCTATTGACAATTTGGTGCGTCCCTTGCGTGATCTCATGCAACCCAAACACGCACCTATGCCTTCTTGTATTCTCATTCCACCCCATGTAGGTGAATTCCAATTTCACAATGGAATGATTCAACTCCTTCCAACCTTTCATGGAATGAAGAGCGAGAAGGCATATCTACATGTCAAGGATTTCGAGGATGTTTGTAAAACATTCTCTCAGAACTATCATGTAGATGTGACACGCTTAATGCTATTCCCCTTCACTCTGAAGGATAAAGCAAAAATGTGGTTGCTCACCCTCAAGCCAAATTCAATCTTCACCTGGCATGCAATGAACACTGCATTTTTAAAGAAATTCTTCCCACCTCGCATGACCACCGAACTTAAACAACAAATAAACTCCTACAAATAAAAGAGCAATGAAACCTTCACTCGAACTTGAGAGCGTTTCAAAGATTTACTTCTCTCATGCCCACATCACGGGTATGAGAAGTGGCAAACCATCAGCTTTTTCTATGAAGGACTAAATGGTGAAAAGAAGAAACTAGTTGAAACCATGAGTGCAGCTGCATTTCTTACCAAAAACACCGAAGAGGCGGAAGCCCACTTCGAGTGGTTAGCCAAACATGTTCATGAATGGTCTAACTCTGAAGAGGTTTTACATGCACAGTTAACAATTGTAGAGGAGAAAAGCATTTATCAGTTAAAAAGTGAAGATCATTTAATGAACAAATACAAAGAACTAACAAGAAAGGTAGAGGAGCTAGGAATGAAAGGCGAGAGTTCTAGGCAGGTTTTGCTTGAAGAACCATGCGGCACATGCAATATGTTGGGACACATAACTCAATACTGTCCCAACGTGCCATATTTTCAAGAACAGACCCCCATGGAAATGAACGCCATGCAAGGATATAGAGGGGCGGGGAATTCCTACAATAACAATAACAATAACAATTTTCAAAACAATAATCGATGGAATCACTCTGGTTTTAATTAGAAGAACGACGCTGGGACCCAAAACCAATATCAACAATATCCCTACAATAACAATTAATATCAAGGGAAAAACAACAGACAGCCCCAACAATTCAATCAAAATAGATCTAATAACTACAACCAAGCTCAACCCTCTAATAGTCAACAATCAAATATGTACGTGCCACCACATAAAAAGGTGCAAGAGGAAGATCCGCTCTCTAACGCGAATCTAACATAGCAATTGATTCAAATGATGAGTAAAATGTCTACGACTTTAGAGAGATTGGATGCACGACAAGAGGGATCAGGAGGAACGTTTCCTGCCCAACCACTTCAAAACCCTAAGGGATACAACAATGGTCCCAATAATCAAAACATGCTAAAATCGTGGCTACTCTGAGTAGCGGCAAGATTATAGGGCACAACATGCCTCTTTCTACACTGTAAGAGTATAAAGAGGATGAAGTGGCGAATAAAGAACAACCTTCTACTCAGGAAGAGGAGCTTTGTACTAATATGAACCATTAGAATCAAATGATGTAGCTCCTAAAGAAGTAGAAGAAGTTGAAAGAAGGCCCAAAAAAAGGAGCCCGTTAAGGACAAATTACCTAAATGCCCTTTTCCCGTGCCTTACCCTCAAAGGCTAAAGAAACCTAAAAATGAGATTAAGAATCAAGAGTTCTTGGAACTGTTTAAACAAGGTAAAATAAACCTTCCACTCCTTGATGTAATTAAACAAGTACCGACCTATGCTAAATATCATAAATATTTATGCACAGTCAAGAGGCGGCAGAGTGTGAAGAAACACGCATATGTCGCTTGCCAAGCAAGCGCAATCATCAAAAATGAACTGCCCCCTAAACTCAAAGACCCCAGTACTCCCATTGTCTTATGTCAAATTGGGAATCAAAGAATAGATAGCGCACTCCTCAATCTAGGAAGAAGCGTAAACCTGCTGCCATACTCTGTCTATAAACAACTAGGGTTAGGTGAACTTAAACCCACTTGAGTTGCACTACAACTGGCAGATAGGTCTGTAAAATACCTTAGAGGAAAATTGGAGGAATTCCTTGTGGAATCTTCTATTTGATTTTGTATTCTTAGACACTGAACCAGTGTCCAATCCATGTGCATAAATCCCAGTGATTTTCGAACGTCCATTCCTCAACACAATCGATGCCATAATAAAAATAAGAAGTGGTATAATGATCATCATATTCGAGAATATGACTTTAAATGTCAAAATCTTTTCTAATACCCGACCTGAAGGATACGAGGATGAAGAGGAAGTAAACTACATCGAAACAGTCATCGAAGATGAGGCTATGTTGTCGATTACAACAATCCTTTGGAGGTAGTTATGTCACAATTTGACGTTGTCTATTGACCTAACAATTCTACTCCACTGGATGCCGACCTAAATTAAATGTGCCTCATGATGGAAACAAAAAAGGAGGATAGAGCTAAATGCATGTGGGTTACACCATATGAACATTTGCCTCCAAAAACGAAATTAGTTATGCCCTCGAATTTCTAGTTCCCTAATTTGGAATTAAAGGAGCTTCCTAAGAACTGAGAAAACATGCATGGTTATAATATCATCCACCTTAAACTCCAAACAAGAGGATAAACTAGTTCGAATGCTGAAACAACATAAGGGAGCATTAGGATGGACGATCGCCGACCTCAAAGGCATAAGTCCATCCATTTGCACCCACAAAATTTATCTGGAAGAAGACGCTAAACCATCACGACAAATGCAGAGGCGTCTAAATCCCAACATGCAAGAAGTAGTTAAAAAAGAAGTTTTAAAATTACTTGATGTTAGGATAGTATATCCAATCTCTGACAGTCCGTGGGTCAATCCGACCCAAGTAGTTTAGAAAAAAGTAGGTATAACGGCAATAAAAATAGAGAGTTGGTACCAACATGTGTCCCCACCGGATGGAGGATGTGTATCGATTATAGAAAGTTAAACAGTGTGACCCGGAAAGACCATTTTCCTTTGCCATTCATGGACCAAATGTTAGAACGAGTGGTGAGTCACAAATACTAATGTTTTCTAGATGGATATAGTGGATACAATCAGATCGAAATTGCTCCTAAAGATCAAGAGAAAATAACTTTTACGTGTCCCTTCGGTACTTTCACCTACCTTCGTATGCCCTTTGGCTTATGCAATGCACCTGCTACTTTTCTACGGTGCATGTTAAGTATCGTTAGTGACATGGTCGAACAAATACTCGAAGTCTTCATGGACGATTTCTCTGTGTTTGGCCATAGTTTTGACAATTACTTAGAAAATCTTGAACAGGTGTTAGCACAATGTGAGGACAAACACTTGGTTTTAAACTGGGAGAAGTGTCACTTTATGGTGACCATGGGAATAGTCCTCAGCCATATAATCTCTGATAAAGGTATCCAAGTGGATAAGGCCAAAATCGACATAATCTCGAATCTACCTATCCCCTGTATAGTCGAAGACATCCGTTCTTTCTTGGGACATACGAGATTTTATCATTGATTTATCAAAAATTTTAGTGCAATCTCCTGACCACTTTGTCAACTGCTTGTCAAAGATACACTATTTGAATGGTCAGAAAGTCGCCAAACATCTTTTGATGCACTAAAAGACCTCGTCACCTCCGCACCAATAATATAGGCAATCGACTGGAGTTTGCCTTTTGAAATAATGTGCGATGCTAGCGACTACGCTATTGGCACAGTTCTAGGATAGAGGAACAATAATAAGCCATACGATATCTACTATGCCAGTCGAATGCTAAATGAAGCTCAAATGAATTATACAACTACTGAAAAAGAGCTACTGGCTATAGTATTTGCCTTGGATAAATTCAGGTCTTATCTGATAGGGTCCCCAATTGTCTGTTTCACAGACCACTCGGCCCTCAAATATTTATTATCCAAGAAAGGCACAAAATAAAGGCTTATCAGTTGGATACTCCTACTCCAAGAGTTTGATCTCACAATAAAAGACAAAAAGGGAGAAGTAGAGAATGTGGTCGCGGACCATTTATCTCGATTAACGATTGTTGACAATACTGAACCACTACCGATTAAGGATGAATTCCCAGATGAGCAACTAATGACTGTTTCCAGTTTACCCAGGTATGTGGATATAGTAAATTATCTTGTCACAGGAGAAACCTCTAGGCATTGGTCAAATTAGGATAAGAAACGATTCCTCTTGTTCGCACGTCACTTCTTCTTTGATGACCCGTACCTTTTCAAATATTGCTTTGATCAGGTCATCAGACGTTGCATTTCGAATGAGGACATAACTGTAATCCTAGCATCATGGCATTCAGAAGCTTGCAGTGACCACTTTGCTTTGTAAAAGACCGCATAAAAGTCTTACACAACGATTTTTATTGGCCCAACATATTCAAAGATGCCTATTCTTTTTGCAAATTGTGCCAACACTGTAAAAAAAGCTTGGTATAATTTCAAAAAGGAACGCTATGTCCTTAGCCCCTATTATCACAATTGAAATATTCGATTATTGGGGCATAGATTTTATGGGCTCGTTCCCAAAATCAAATAATTGTGAATACATACTTCTAGTTGTGGAATATGTATCCAAATGGGTAGAGGCAATACTGACGAGACGCAATGACCACAGAAAAGTAATGGCCTTTTTAAAAGAACATATTTTGTCGTGTTTGGAACCCCGAGGGCATTAATAAGTGACCAAGGCAACCACTTCTGTAATAGGCCCTTGTAGTCACTCCTCAAAAAATACGGGGTCAATCACAAGATCGCGCTAGCCTACCACCCACAAACTAATGGGCAGGCAGAGTTGGCTAACTGAGAAATAAAACATATTCTAAAAAAAATGGTTAGCTCTAACAGGAAAGACTGGGCATATAAACTGACCGATGCTCTATGGGCATACCGTACTGCGTACAAAATGAACCTAGGAATGTCCCCGTATAGGCTAGTGTATGGAAAGGCATGTCACCTCCCTGTCGAAATTGACCATAAAGCACATTGGGCGACATGCTCATTAAACTTTGAAATTAAAGAGGGAGGCCAGCTACGAAATCTCAAACTCGCAGAGCTCGAGAAAATCCGTAGAGATGCGTATGACTCTGCAAAGTTGCATAAGGAAAGGTTGAAGGCAAACCATGATCGAACGATCTTTCATAAAACATTCGAGGTAGGGCAAAAAGTCTTTCTGTATGACTCTTGCCTTCACCTTTTCCCAGGCAAGCTCCGATCCTGGTGGATAGGTCCGTTTATCGTTAAATCTATTTTTCCACATAGGGTTGTCGAGCTCATAAATCCCAAGAACCATGAAAGTTTCAAGGTTAATGGTCAAAGGTTAAAGCCGTTCTTGGAAAATTTCCAAATAGAAGCTGAGCACATCCAACTAGATGAGCCCAACTATTCTTCCACCTAAAATACAAAAAAAGAGTCACAACCTATTGTTGTACACTTTTTATTTCTCGCACTTTGTCTATTTTATGCTATTTTTGCTTTAATTCTTCTTCTTGAATGTAACGCTGTTCTTAATTTGCTATTCCTCGTATCACTCAACTCCAGGTTCCAAAATGAGAGATGATGATGTCCATTTAGGCCGATTCTGAATATCAAAACCCGCCATGGACAACTGAGGAGGTCGCATTCTGCTTTTCTCCATATGAAGGGCTAGATGCGAATGTTTTCATCGACATATCTCATGGTTACATCCCTTACCCATCAGCTCTCCTCGACATAAATCCTTTTGAAAATATGGATCTCTATGAAGAAAAAGGCAAAGAGGAGAGTTACTTTGTTGGTGAAGTTGATGATGCACTCCTATAGCAGTGGAAAAATGACTCAATGTGGGAACCTTAGGACGAGAATGACTTACAAGATGTTGTGCCTGAATGCCACAATGCTGTTTTCATATATGTCGATGACTTCCTCATTCCCGAGCTGGTCCCATACATCTATGTACACCTACGCTATTTGCTATTCAGGCTTCAATATTCCTTCTTAGCTAGTGCACACTGGGCATTTATGCTGATAGTGAGGTTAGGACAATGTCATATTCTCATTTGTTTTAGCACTTTCTCTAGCATTTGTTTCTATTTCTTGTTTTCCTTGTCTTATTTTCCTTTTGTCTCCTTTTGTTTTTCTTTGTCCAGGATTATCACTATGAACCACAATGTTCTACCAGTGTTCCTTCCACACTTACTATTTCATGGACCTCCCATAGGGTCCCCTGGTACTCCGCCGCAAGAGAAAGAACAGTTGAGGGTTACACTCCTTTATTTATGACGCCGTCGATCACCTCTTGCTTGCACTTTCAATTCTTTGGATGTTTCAAACGCTTTTGATGATATTCTTGACACTTTTAGATCCTTCTGGAACTTGAATTATCGAGTTTGAACTCCATTTTCAATGATTTGGCAGAGTATGAAGCAAGTATGGACAAGGAAGTTTTCTTGTTCGAAGAGTAGTGATTCACTTCAGTTATATTAGTTCCTTTGTCCATTCTTTCGCAATTGAAGTGTAATCCTAGACAAAACTTTATTATCTTTAGTTCAATTCTAGTTTTTGTAATAAGGTCTTAAGTACCAAGTTTGGGGGAAATTATTTTGCAAAAGGATGCTATTAAAATTTATTTTTATAAAATTTGCAACTATATATTACTATGATGATCAACTCTGGCTTACATGTTCTGGGTTTGCACTGCTTTTAGACTATTTTGTTTGTTCAGATCAATTTTTGTGAGTTGGTGGTACACAGGTTCATTAATTCAGAGAGTCATTGAAATTCTATGTTTGATCAATTGAGAATGGTTCGATCGAAGATCTAGAACTCTCTAGCTCTTGACAAAGCCTCAATCGATTGAACACACGATCGATCAAACATTCTCAATCGATCAAAACTTGTTTTTAAATGAGTCATCTTACAGACACTTCATCAGTCTCTCTTTCTCGCTCATTCCTTCGAGCGATCATAGATAGAGAGAGAGCTCGGGCGATTGTTTGGCTACGCACACACACATCAAATTGGAGACCCTGGTCATTCCCCAAACCATAGTCATCTTCTCTTTGGCTTCCCGTTCTGTGTGTATATCAGAGGTACGGTCTACATATCTCCCTTTGTCTATACTTGTTCAATCCGAGATGGGTTGCCCTCCCATTGATCCTATGACAAATCAATCAACGTTTTGATAATGTATTTTTAGTTTTCATCTCCTTTCTATGTTTATTCTTTGTCCCTACATTTCTTCCGCATTGTGGACGCGCGGCCTCTATGAGCCCACCCCAGTTCCTTATTTCTGGTGGAGTTTCAGAATTGATTTTCCTTTAGTTTTGAAATCAAAGTTGATTTGAACAAAAGAAAAGGTCTGTTGAAAACAGATACAGAGTCATCACTTGGTCTTTAGGGAACCAAGAAACCCAATTTTGACTCACTCAAATGGATAAAGGGCACCGGCCATTCATAACCAAAGAACTTGGCTCGGGGTTTTGGTACGAGAGAGGAAAGAGTCATTGTCATGACTAAAACACCTTCAACTCGCCCCGTCTTTTGACGGACCTCAATTAGCATCCAAATAATCATCTTATACTATGTTTGGTTCGACAACTAATACTATGATAGTATATTACATCTCATAAGAATATTGAAATGGAAGATAAAAAGATAAGATATCATTCATAAGATCCAAGCCAAATACCACGCAATGCAAAAGTGAAAGATCGTACAAACAAAACCTAGGAAAAGGTCATCTAATCACATATCAAGTAATTAAATTTTCCTAATCTAAAGGGGACATGAATTGTTCTTGAAAGAAATAATCAAAATAAGCTTAGCAAGTTAGTATGATGCATGTTAATCTTGAGAAAAGAAGATCTCTCAATCCATGGGACGGATGAAAAAGAAAGATTAGATCGTGGAAAAGCATGGATGTATGATCCAACTCATTCCTTATGATCTTCTTAGATTAGGAGTCACAAAAGCCCTAAATCTTGCATGAATGCAATGTATGATCCTAGAATGTGCAAAGGTTGTAGTGTGTTTGTGTATATAGACTTTCTAAAGTGACTTAGAAATCTAAAATATGCATGAAGAAAATCATCATAGGATATGTACAAATGTAGTATGGACTACTTCCTAAGATATGAACTAATTTAAAGAACATATAAGCATCAAATCTAAGAATGAAAGCCAAAGCATGCTTGCTGTGAATAGTGGATAGAACAGGGAATTGATCTTGTGAAATTGGAAAAGTGAGGTTAGAAATATTTTTAATGCATGGTTTTTTATGGAGATCATCCTTATTGTGTCTAGAACATATATCAAAAAGCCAAACTTCAATAAATATTACAAATTAAGAGAAATCGTATGAACAATAGAGGTTACTCAGAAACAGAGTTCGTACTGTCGACTGAAATGTTAAAAAATATTAGCAAATGCAAATAAAACATTTTCGGGCCCATATTATACAGAAAGTTCCCTAAGACACTGAAGTGCAAGGGAAAAATAAGTTGGGACTAATTCTTTTGGAAAAGGTTACTAAAAAACAAGTTCAAAGTCAACCTAGCTGCGGTGACAGCAAAAGCAGAATGTTTGGAAGGAATGTTTGGGTCCAAATGGACCCCTTCCAAGTGTTTCCAAGTCAAACCAAAAATCATGGGTGTTCTCCAACAAGTTAGGAAGACTTTCCAAGTGGTCTTGTAATCCACCTATAATTATTGAGTTCTAGATAAATATTTGAACTCATATTGTTCATTGTTTTGAAGATTTTGAGAAAAACTTGGTTTTATTTCTTGAAATCTAAATGAGGGGTTTAAGAGGGGCTTTGAAATAGAGGTTTTTGAGAGTATATTTTTAGCACCTAAATGAGGATCATGACCACTTAAAACATCAACATTAAACTTGCACCAAGAACCTCCAAGATTGTTGGAGAGTATTGTTTTCATTTTGGAAAATGACTTTAAGAATACATAGGAATGTATTGGAGTCATAATCATCATCTATCAAACATGTTTTTGAGGTCAAGAGCTACTATCTATAAGGTAACACTAACCTCAAACTTCATGTAATCATTTAGATGATGATGAACTAGTAAGTAAATAAAGAAACAAAGAAATGAGATTAAGAAGAGATGAACATTGTATGTAAACAAGCAAGTAAGTAATCAATACATGATATTTAATGAGATTATGGCCTTGTAGCTTGATGTTTCACTCATATATGGCAACTTTGGACATGGAAGTAGCTTCCTATCTCATAAATACTCACTAAAAGGGTGGTTGGGTTTATTGAATGTGAAGTAAAGAGGAGAAATGAAGTAAAAACAAAGTTGTAAACTCACTTTTTTTGTTGGAAATCAAGAGGTGGAAGGTCACTTTCACTATCGTAACCTTATCTCTACAACTTTTTATAAGCTTTTGTATTTGACACCCCCAAATGAGAAGTCAAGGGGGGTTTATATAGACTAATTCGTGGGTGGTTTGGGGTTTAAAGAGTGCTCCCATTGGCCCCAAATGTCTGTGAACAAGAAACTATGTTGTTTTGGTTTTCAATTAATCGATATGGACCCTCAAAATAAATTACAAAAATGGACAGTTCTGGAGATGAGTGCAACGCCAGTACTGGGCCTGTGTTGCGGTGGCACTGCTTCTCCAACGTCCGAATAATGCTGTTTAGCCCCCCTGAGGTTCCGGTATTCGCGAAAAGGCCCTATTTCGTCCAAGTTTCACAGAAAATGCGTATGAATTCTAAATTGAGCTTGTGTTATATTGTTGGAAAGATAATGGAGTCTACTTTTCATAAAAAAAAAGTTCAGAGTCAGGTTACCTTGAAAGTTTTGCTGTATTTGTGATAAAAGCCGATTTGATCCCCTTTTTCACCTTCAGAAATTCATAATAAATTCTTTTTAAATCCAGAAATTATGTGCGACATACCATTGGAAAGCTATTGACCTCTAGTATCCATGAAAAATATTTGAAAAATGATACAGCACTCCGATTTCAAAGTCAACTTTTTGGTCAAATCGGTCAAACTTGGGATTTCTAAGAAGTTCTGGGAACCTCTGGGAGCTCCCAGGAGTTGACGTTTTCGTCCGATTTTTCTTTTAAAACTCATTTTAGTAATTTTCACATGATCTAGAATGGTCTCTGAACTTTTCAAAAAGTTTGGGTGAATTTGGTCAAATCCTGGTCAAACCTGATCAAACCTCGGTCAAACCGGTGAACGGGGACTTTCTGAGAATTTTTTAGACTTCCGGGGGTCTCTAGGAGCTGACAATTTCATCTGATTTTGCTTCAAAACTCATTTTATCCCTTTTCTTATGACGTAGTATGTTCCCAGAGCTTTTGGTCCGAATCTGGGAGTTTTTGGGCTTTCGGGGGTATTTGGTCATTCTGAGCAATTTGAGAGATAGAACTAACTTCCAGGAGTCCTTTTTGAGTCTTTTTCGATCATTGTGAACCACCAAGCTATGGGTTTCCTAAATTTGATAGCCAAAAAAATGGGGTCTCCACAGTTTGTCCCTCTTTGGCATGAACTTGCGAGGCAACGCATGTCGCAAGCGAGTGCCAAAGCTTTGAAGAGACAGGTCTTTTGGAGGCTACAGATTTAGGATAAAAGCGTTGTGAAAGATGCAATAATGAAAAGAAAACATGATGCTGAGGTCGGTGCTAGTCGCGCTCTGTGTAAGCTGCCTACGTATCCTAAGGGGAATCAGACCAAGACGTAGTTCGGTGCATAAAAGAACAAATCACACATACACAACAAGACATGCGGATGCTATGCTATAAGAATAAAATGCAGTGCATGGACACGATATGAATGTGTCACGAATCCTATCATGCCTAGTGTTCTGATCCTAGTATGAGCTGGTGTTGTGGGGTGTACCACTCTGAGTAGGCTTGTGTTGGTCTAGTGCTTATTTGACTCTAATGCAGTGGTTGATCCTGATAAGGATACCAAGGTGTTGAAGACTCTGGGTCTCAAGGGCAAGATTCTTGAATTTTGGAAAGTGTGCTTCTCAAGAGAAAGGGATCGGATATGGGGTCATTGAGGATGACAACTACAGACTACCGACAGGTGAAGGAACTCACGATAACCGACAGTTTTGAGAAAATTTATCACAACCAAGTGAGGGGGACTCACGATAAGTGAGGAAGCCCACAAGTGGGGAAGCTCATAGTAACTGACAAGTGAGGAAGCTCACGGTGACTGATAGATGAGGGAGCTCACAACAAATGACAACCAATGATGGTAACCAATAGTCGTGGAATCTTGAATGTCATAAGTTTTAACTGTGACTGGGCAGTGCTTTCCTTTGGAGCTGGGATCTCAAGACTGCGGGTGGTGTTTTTCAAACGTTTAGCCGATTCTTATGATGACTGAACTAGAAATTCAGTTTAGACTTCTGCTAAGGAAGGTAGGAGATTCTTCGGGATCCTTTCTTAATTTCTGGCTTAGAACAAAGACCCATCTCTGAATCACTCATGGTTGATCAAATCTTTCTAATCCGGAACTAGGACCCATCTCTGAATCTCTCATGGTTGATCAAATCTGTAGTGCCCAATCCAAGAAACTAGTTAGGGCCTTTGGGAGCCAATATCTTATTGTATTTATCCTCAAGGGATGGTGTTGGATTCTCTGAGAATCTTTCTTTAACTGTTTCCTGACCAGGAACCGAGACCCATCTCTGAATCTCTCACGGTTGATCAAATCTTCTAGGGCTCAATCCAAAAGAACCAGTTAGGGCCTTTTGGGGCCGATATCTTTCTATATTTGTCCTCAAGGGATGGTGTTGAATTCTTTGAGAATCTCACTTTAACTGTTTCCTGACCAGGAACCGAGACCCATCTCTGAATCTCTCACGATTGATCAAATCTTCCAAGGCTCAATCCAAAAGAGCCGGTTAGGGCCTTCGGGAGCCGATATCTTTCTGTATTTGTCCTTGGGGGATGGTGTTGGATTCTTCTGAGAATCTCTTTTTAAGTGTTGATTAGGAACCAGGACCCAAATTTGAATCTCTCACAGTTGATCAATTTTTGCGACGATTATTCTGAAAAAAAATACTGTTCGGGCCTCGGGGATCCGTTTTCTCTCTACAACTATCCTCTGGGGATAAGTTGGATCTACTGGGGATAAAACATTGTAAATTTTGACTAAAATGGGCCACTGGGCTAATCGGGACCAGAGATTGGCTGAAAAGGGCCAAAACGTGCCAAAATGGGCTAAAATGGAGCAAAATAGAGCGAAGCGGGGCCCAAGGGGAGCAATGCTGCGGCCGCATTGGGTGGCCAGACTCCATCTTTTTATATCTCAGGTTTTTGAGCTCTAAATGCTCATTTTGGGCCATTTTGGGGTGCTTTTGGAGCCAAAATTCGTCAAAACGCAGCTTGTGCACACTCAGGTGAGTAATCTTTTCCCACGATTGGAATTTTGATTGGTATTTTATTCTTCTCCAATTTTCAAGAAGAAATTTTGGCTTAACTTCCATTTCCTTTGTAGATCCATGGCGTTAAGCTCGAGGAGGCTCTCCAAGAAGGCATAGGAACGAGTAAGGACCGAGAGCCAACCCCCGGAGTTGATTTTGCGTGACCCTCAATGTCACCTTTCGGTCGCAGCTCTAGCGAGTCAGGTATGTGAAACTTTCGATAGTTCAAGACTATTTTTGTACACTGTGCTAGTTTTGTGAACTGTAGTGTGCGCCTAGAGGTCGTTGGAAGTTTGTTTTGTGCTCATTTGTTGATTTTGTAAAGTTAGACTTAGAGTAGTAAATACTGACTTTATGCTAGTTTTTTTTTGCCATTTTTGATGTGTGTAGGTGCTAGAAGTGACCTTGAAGGGCCATGGTAGTCTCGCCCATGCTTTCTTGTGGTATACCCAACTTTCGCCTGCTGGTAAACAAATGGCAGATAATGCCAGGTTTGGCGGCTTTCTCCGCCTAGTTTTGAAGAGTACCAATGACTTGGTCTACTTCTATGCAGTAACAGAGAGATGGTGGGACTCGACAAATACTTTCCATCTGCCGTTTGGTGAAATGATGATGACGCCCTTCGACTTTTCCAGGATTACCAGTTTGAGAGTTGGTGGGATGCGCCTGATCCTAGACTATTTTTATGAGATTGATCCTAAAGCTGTTGAGATGCTAATTGGGGCTATTCCTCATAATTTGGAGGGGCATCGGTTTCCTATGACCGGCAGTTGCTATGGACCTTCATCCTATATGTTCTTGGCTGCTCGATTTTTACGACACAAAATGACCAGGTGAGCCTGTGGCTCCTTAATTGCTTGGCAACCATCGACGAGATTCTTTCCTACAACTGGGGTGGTGATGCCCTGGCTCACCTTAACAAGCACATGGGAGAGGTTTCTCGTGATGGCATTAAATCCACTAGAGGATTCTGGCGAGCATGGGAGGTATGCCCCGTGACTTTTCTTTTCTTTTGGCTCTTCCCTGTTTCTACTTTCTGACTTTTACTCTTCTTCTTCTTCTTCTTTTTTTTTTTTTTTGCGCAGCTCTGGAGCTTTGAATATTTGAAAATGTTTGCTCCTACCCCTGCCGATGAATCGGTTGAGGATGAAGATGGTATGGCTTCTGTGCCTCTGTTTCCTATGCTGGGAGAACGTTTCCTATGCTGCCCCAGAGGAGATTCAGGCAGTTAAGCCTTTTGCTTCTTGCCGACTTCTGATGGAGAGTACTGAAGGCAGACAATGGTACCTTACCGAGCAAGTGTCTCGGCAGGCGGTTGGTGGTTCGAGATACCGCATTCCCCATACTCCTCCTGTGATGAATCCTTACGACCTTTCTGGTGCTGTTTTGTTGGCAGCTTTGGCTAGTACTGATGCTTGGGATTATTTCTGTTCTGAGACTGGTTATGAGACTTACCATGGCCGCTTTCTGATGCCTACTTTCCATTCTTGGAGGTGAGTTTTCTTTACATTTTTGTCTCTCTTCGTCACTTATGTTTTTGGACTCATTTTTTCCTAACTTGTTTTGTGCCTACAGTTTCCCCAGATGTATAGGAGACAGGCCCCTCCGGCTTCTGATCCCAACCCTCCTTGGGATTGGACCGTCAATGTTTTGGGTGCCGATGGCTCTTTGTAGGTCATGGATGTGCCACGAGTCATGTATGGGTATCCCATCTAGCCAGCAGGCGTCCTCAATGTCCCTTGGAGTTATGCTGAGGAGGGTCACACCTTGGCAGCTAGCCTACGGTCTTTGGTCCTTACGCGAGACGCCAGATGGATGGTATGCGGCAGTTTGCCGCCAATCAGATGGCGTCCTCAGTAAGTTTCTGACTCAACTCTGTTTTTGTACTTTTGTTGCTTCTTGACTGATTGCTTTTATTTTGTTTGTGTGTGTAATGTCGTAGAGGTGGTGCTGGCTCGTCGAGGACTAGGCCAAGGTGTAGGGGTGGCAGGAGGCCATCGTCAAAGTACACTCCGGGTAGTCTGACGGAGGATGAAGAAGAGGAGGACTGAGGCCTCCTAAGCGGAGACTTTTGTTTTGTCTCCATTTCATGTCTTTGATTTGGTTGTACTAGTGCATTTTACGATTGATGGACAATGTGTAGGATGATTTGTCACCTTTAATAGAGTATTATGATGTTTTACCTTTGAAGCCGGATAGTTTCCGGTTTGAAGGCGCAGTTGTGTGCTTGTTTTGTTGGTGATCACATGATGATATATATATATATGCACTGTGATTTTGTGATTGTTACTGCGATAAGCAACCTTATGATAGTGAGTGTGTTTGCCTTGCAGGTGGGATAGTCCGTGAAATGGAGAGGTGCTGCCGAAATTTCAAATTTTGCTAGAGCCTCGACAGAAACATGGCATTGTACGATCATGCTCAACTCACGGCTTAGCTGAACATCACAGATAGTGTGGAACTGACCAACCTTTTCATTTATGGCTTGATTGAGCTGTTCTCCCTTCACCAGATGGCTTTGAATGCTGAATTCATGCATGTTGCCATTGTCCACTGGGACCCGGTAAATCATGTTTTTAATTTCAATGGCCTGAAGATTTGGCCCCTGTTTGAGGAGTTCTATACTATCCTTGGCTTCGATCCAGACTCAGACTTGATTCTTCCTTCTGCTGAAATCCCCAGTCCTACGCGAGCTTGCTGAATACCTAAATTGTTCCACTACTGTCTCTCGCCAACTAGTCTATGGTGAGGTCCTCGATATCACCTCCACCATTGCTCGATACGCTAATCCTGGTAATTCTAGTGTATCTGATGCTACCCGCGGGGCTACTCTGATCTTATGTATGACTTCTCACTTTCTGTTCTTAAGTACTTCTAGCGACTTGGTGCATGTGTGCCTCAGACTAAAATCGGGTAAGAACCCCATGGCTATGGTTGTAGCGGAAACCCTGAATGGTTTGGATAATGATTTTAACCAAGGAACTCTTCTTCTTTTCGGACCCCTTTGGTGTTACAGGCTTGGTTATACGAGCGCCTATAGCTGTGGACAGGCCGAGTGCCATCGGTTTACTTGTGCAGAGCTGTGCTTTATCCTCACTATACTTTTGCTGATTGGGTTAGCATGATGGGTACTCTTACTGAGGCCGACATTGGCTGGATTGTGGGGCGTTGGGGTCTTCATGCTGTGACCACAAGCCTCGGGGATCACCAGAGAGTGTGGTTGATGGGTCTGAGAGAGACTTCTTTCTATCATCCTCACCGATTGGCTAGGCAGTATGGGCGAGTTCAGGAGGTCCCCCGAGGGTTCACTGAGAGGGTCTTTGCTTCCAGAGTCAGAGCTGTCACTATTGTTGCTTTCATCAATGGCTGGGCCTATCGAGTAAGAGCCTACTTCTAAAGAGCTTTGAAGAAATAAAAGACACAAAATGAAACCAGACTCGACGGGCTCTGCTTTTCCTAAAGTGTCTTTGATATTTGTGATTGCTTTTTGAAAGACTTTTATTATTTTTCTACCATTCCTGCTTATCTAATATTCCAAGTTTGTTTATTGGTGAACCTTGATTACTTTGAGAACCTTCTTTTTATGCATTTTGGACTTTTTGAAGACATTTTGTGACATGATTCTTGATTAGATGTCGCTTTTTGGTACTTGTTTGGGCATGCTGGGGTGTTTAGAGGCGAACGAGGTGGATAACCAAAGTTTGCCCCTAGTTTGGGATATGGGTGGTTGTGTGGAAAACGAGGTAGGTGACCAAAGTTTGCCCCTAATTTAGAAGATAGTTAGGCAAATGAGGTGGGTGGCCAAACTTTGCCCCTAGTGTGAAGGGTGGTTTCTAGGTTATGGCAGGGACCGCTACTTTATTTCTCTCACACACTCATAATTTTTGCCTAGGTACCAGTGAGGTGACATAGCGAGCTCTTTTCTCTATTTTGTTATTGCTCACTTTGGATTTAGCTCTAAGTTTTACCTAGGTGTCCTTTCAGATTTTTGACCTAGCGAGCCATCCTTCTTTTCTTTTGAAAGTCTGCCTACGTACCCCCAAGTGGGGATTAGGTCCAACGTAGTTTGGGCCATGGTAGGAAAGAAGTGGATTGTTTTTATAGGTGGAATGACCGAACCAATGCGGTTGCCTATGTATCCCCGAGCGGGAATCAGGTTAAGCGTAGTTCAGGGCAACCTTGAAGGAAATAGGTAAAAGTTAAGCATAGTACTTTTTGAGGCAATCCATGTTGATTGGTTCTTTGAATTCATCGAGGTCCATGAGGTAGGTCGCTCATCTGGAGAGGATAGTCTTGACGATATAAGGGCCAACCCATTTAGGTTTAAACTTTCCACGTGGGTCAAAGATCAGGGCTCGCAGTTCCTTCAGAACAAGGTCACCCTTGACAATTTCCTCGGACGAACTTTCTTGTTAAAAGCACGGGCTATCCTCTTTTGATTGATTCAGACATGGTCGATTGCCGCTAAGCTCTTTTCATCTATGAGAGCCAATTCTTCGTACCTTTCTCTTAACCAGTCAGATTCTGAAACATCATATTTCATCATCACACGCAGGGACGGTACTTCTATCTCGACTAGAAGTACTACTTCCATGCCATATACCAGTGAATAAGGAGTTGCTCCTGTAGATGTCCTTGTCGAGGTTTTGTATCCCTACAGCACAAATGGTAGTTTCTCGTGCCAGTCCTTGTAAGTGTTGGCCGACTTCTATAGTATGGCCTTGACATTTTTGTTTGCAGCTTCGACTGCCCCATTGGTTACAGCCTGTATGGTGATGACTTATGATAAGTGATTTTGTATTCCTCAAACAGATCCCTGGCTTCTGCCTTGAAATGATTTTCGTTGTCTGAAATAATCTCATGGGTGACTCCATAGCAGCAGATAAGATTTCTTTTCATGAATTTAGCCACTTCCTTGGCCCCCAGCTTGGTGTAGGATGCGGCTTCTACCCACTTCGTGAAGTAGTCGATGGCTACCAAAATGTATTGATTTCCATTCGAGGCCTTCGGAACAATTTTGCCAATAATATCGATTCCCCAAGTCGAGAATGGCCATGGAAAGGTCATTCTATAGAGCAGAGATGGTGGTACATACATCATGTTTGCATGGATCTGGAACTTGTGGCACCTTCTTACATATTCACAATAATCCTTTTCTAATGTTGCTAAGTAGTACCCTTGTCTTATGATCTTCTTGGCCAGCATGTGACCGTTCATGTGCAGATCGCATGCCCCCTTGTGTATTTCCTTCATCATATTTCTTGCGCTTTTTCTGAATAAGCAAGTCAGGTTGTGGCCATTGTATCCTTTCTTTAACAATTTTCCTCCGTAAATAATGAATTGTGCTGCAAACCGTCGGATTTCTCTTTTATCTTTCTCGATAAACTCTTGGGGTATGTTTCCCTTTCTATGAAGTCCCAAACATCTCGGTACCACGGTGTTTCATTCTCTTCTTTGTCGATTGCAGCGATCATGCTAAATGACGGTTTATGTCTTTGTTTGATTACTAGAGGCATCATTTTGACTCCCACAGGGATTTTGATCATGAAAGCTAGGGTAGACAATGAATCTGCTAACTGGTTTTCTTCCCTGGGTAGGTAGAAGAATGTTATGCTCTTAAACTGTTTCTTGAGTCCATCGAGATGATCATGATAGGGCTTCAACCTTTTTCTTTCACTTTCCACTCTCCTCTAGCTTGCGATACAATGAGGTTTGAATCTCCGAAGACATCCAATTTCTGAACTCTTAATTCTATGGCCGCCTCTATCCCTAAAATGCATGCCTTGTATTTAGCAGTATTGTTGGCGGAGCTATAATTGAGCTTGACTTCCAGTAGGGTGTAGTCCCCATTTGGTGACACCAGAATCATTCCTACTCCGTAGCATTTCATGTCGGCTGCCGCATCAAATACAATTTCTACTGCTCTTCTTTGATTTCCATGATATTTTTGTCTGGGAACAGGAAATCTCCATTCTCTTCGGAATCAACAGCGTGTTCCGCAAGATGCTCAGCTATAGTTCTCCCTTTTATCGATTTGCTTGTAACATACTTGATGTCGAATTCGGATAGCAGAAGTAACTAACGGGATATACGACCGATTAGGGCGGGTTTTTCGAGGAGGTATTTTAGAGGATCCATGAGGGATATGAGCATAACTGGAAATGCTAGCATGTAATGCCTTAATCGGCGGGTGCATCAGACTAAGGCCCAACACGTTTTTTTGAGGGCAGAGTAATTGAGCTCATACCAAGTCATCCTCTTGCTAAGATAATATATGGCTTTTTCGGAGCAGCTCTCTTTCCCTTCTTGGGATAGCAGACAACCCATGGCATTTTCTGAGACAGATAGGTAAAGAAATAAGGGCTTGTGAGGAGTGGGTGGTGAAAGGATGGGTGGATTTTGAAGGTAGGCTTTTATTTTGTTGAATGCGGCTTGGCATTGGTCATTCCATTAGAACTTCTCTTCTTTCCTCAGTAATCGGAACAAGGGATCACATGTAGTTATGAGCTTTGAGATAAAGCGACTGATGAATTGAATCCTCTCGAGGAATCCTCTCACGTCTTTCTCATTCTGTGATGGTGCCATTTCTAGAATTGCCTGGATTTTAGAGGGATCAACCTCTATCCCCCTCAGTGTAATGAGAAAGCCTAGGAACTTCCCAGAAGTCACACCGAAAGTGCACTTCTTTGGATTCAGCCTCATCTTGTATTTGCACAACCTTTCAAAAAACTTCTCCAATGCCACCAAGTGTCCCCCTCTATCCTTGAATTTTACGATCATGTCATCTACATAAATCTCTACTTCCTTATGAATCATGTCGTGTAACAGAGTAGTGGTAGCTCTTTGATAGGTTGCTCCAGCGTTCTTGTGTTCGAAAGGCATCTCTATAGCAGTAGGTCTCCCAAAGTGTTGTAAATGTCATCTTGTCCCGATCTTTAGGTGCCATTAGAATCTATTGTACCCTGAAAAACCATCAATGAATGATAGTAGCTCATGTCCTGTAGTGTAATCTACCAAGACATCAATGTGGGGAAGCGGGAAGTCATCTTTTGGACTGTATTTGTTTAGATCCCAGAAGTTGACGCACACGCAAACTTTTCCATCTTTCTTAGGGACTGGAACGATGTTGGTAACCCATTCCGAATACTCTGTAACAATGATGAACCCTACCTTGAACTGTTTTTCTACTTCTTCTTTGATCTTCAGTGCCCATTTCGGTCTCATCCGTCTCAATTTCTGCTTGACAGGTTTAGAATTGGGGAGGAAAGGAATACGATGTTGGACAATGTCGGGATCGACCATAGGCATATCCTCGTAAGACCAAGCAAAAACATCTTTGAATTCTTTTAGCAAGAGAGTCAATTTTTCTTCTTCTTATTTATTAAGTGTTGATCCAATTTGCATAATTTGTTGATTATCTTTATCTCCTAGGTTAATTGATAAAGTATCTTCGATTATTTCATAAGTATGTGGTTTTTTCGATTAGTTGCTTAAGTTCGATTGGGAGATCCTCGGAGGGATCTGTGCATTCATAAGTATTAGACACACAGGAGTATCCAGAACCGTCTTTCATTTCATTCATAACAAGTGGAGTGATTACATCAGATGATGGTGGGCTCACAGCGGCCGATTGAGGTACAGACTCGATAATTGGAAGTATAGACTCCGGGGGAACAGGGGATAGGGAGACACAGACAGATGACTCTACAGCCTGGTTGGTCAGACCCTCCTTAGTTGGTGTGATCTGACCATCTTGGCTCTTGGCCCTATTTCCTTCCTTTTCTTCAGCAACTTCTTCCCACATCTTCTCGATAGCTTCAGTGTCCAAATACTTCAACCAGTCTTCCTCTAGGGTTTTCACAACTTCTTCAGGATAGAACAGATCTTGATAGGGAGGATGTGGACACGCGGCCTCCGGGAGCCCACCCCCGTCTGTACTTACGGCGGGGTTTCGGAATTGATTTTCCTTTGTTTCAAATTGATTTGAAATTGGAAAGGAAAAGAAAAGGTCTTTTGAAAACAAATATAGAGTCGCCACTTGGTCTTTAAGGAACCAAGAAACCTAATTTGACTCACCCAAACGGATAAAGGGCACCGGCCGTTCATAACCAAAGAACTTGGCTCGGGGTTTTGGTACGAGAGAGGAAGGAGCCTTTGTCACGACTAAAACACCCTCAACTCGCCCCGTCTGTCGACGGGCCTCAATTAGCATCCACATAATCATCTAATACTATGTATGGTTCGACAATTAATACTATGATAGTATATTACATCACACAAGAATTTTGAAATGAAAGATCAAAAGATAAGATATCATTCATATGACCTTAGCCAAATATCATACAATGCAAAAGTGAAAGATAACACAAATAAACCTAGAAAAAATCGTCTAATCACATATCAAGTAATCAAGTTTTCCTAATCTAAAGGGGACATGAATTGTTCTTAAAACAAATAATCAAAGAATTCAAAAATATGCTTAGCAAACTAGAGTGATGCATGTTAATCTTTGAGAAAAGAAGACCTCTCAGGGGGAGCATGAATGTTTGATCA
The DNA here is from genome assembly GCA_033977485.1 of Hydrangea macrophylla. Classification (NCBI taxonomy): domain Eukaryota; kingdom Viridiplantae; phylum Streptophyta; class Magnoliopsida; order Cornales; family Hydrangeaceae; genus Hydrangea; species Hydrangea macrophylla. The sequence continues at coordinate 67,747,042 of CM066988.1, forward strand.
ATTTCATTGCTTATAATATTCTTAGATTAGGAGTCACAAAAATCCCAAATCTTGCATGAATGCGTTGTATGATCCTAGAATGTGCAAAGGTTGTTGTGTGTTTGTGTACATGGACTTTCTAAAGTGACTTAGAAGTCTAAAATGATGAATGAATACATGGAGGAAAACATTATGGGATATGTACAAATGTATTATGGACTACTTCCTAAGATATGAACAAATTTCGAGTGCATGTAAGCATCAAATCAAATATTGAAAATAAAAGAATGTTTGCTGTGAATAGTGAATAGTGAACAGAACAGTGACTTGATTTTATGGAAAATGCAAAGTAGGGTTAGGAATGTTTTAAATGCATGATATTTTATGGAGATCATCCTTATTGTGTCTAAAACACATTTCAAAAAGCCAATCTTCAATGACTATTACAGATTGAGAGAAATCGCATGAACAATAGAGGTTACTCAGAAATAGAGTTTGTACTGTCGACTGAGATATTGAAAACTATTAGAAAATGATAACAAAATATCTAGAGGCCCATATTATATAGAGAGTTTCCTAAGACATTTAAGTTTAGAGTAAAAATAAGTTGGAATCACTCCTTTTGGAAACGTTTTCTGGAAAACAAGTTGAAAGTCAACTAAGCTGCTATGACAGTAAGGATAGAATATCTGGGGAGAATGTTTGGATCCAAATGGACCACTTCCAAGTATTTCCAAGTCAAACGAAAAATCTTTGGTGTTTTCTAATGACTTAAGAAGACTTTCCAAGTGATCTCATGTTAATGCTTTAAGTATTGAGTCCTAGAGAAATCTTTGAACTCAGATTGTTCACTGTTTTGAAGATTTCTTGAGAAAGCAAGGGTTTTATTTCTTGAAATCAAAAAGAGGAGTTTGAGAGGGGTTTTGAAATAGAGGTTTTAAAAGTACATTTTCAGCACTTAAATGGAGATTATGACCACTTGAAATATCAACATTTAAACCCATATCAAGAACCTCCAAGATTGTTGGAGACCTTGCTTTATTTTGAAAACAACTTCAAGAATACATAGGAATGTATTGAAGTTGGAATCATCATCTATCAAACATGTTTTTGAGGTCAAGAGATACTATCCATAAGGATTCACTCACCTCAAACTTCATGTCATCATCTAGATAATGATAGACTAGTAAGTAAATAAATAAAATCAAAAGAAATAAGACTAAGAAGAAATGAGCATAATATGTAAAACAAGCAAGTAATTAATCAATAGATGATATTCATGGTGACTTTAGACATGGAAGAAGCTTCCTATCTCACAAATGCTTATGAAAATGGTGGTTGGGTGTATTGAATGTGAAGTAAATGGGAGTAATGAAGTAGAACACAAAGTTTGGAACTAACTTTTAGTTGAAAATCAAAGGAAGAAGCTCACTTTCACTCTCCTAACCTTATTTTCTACAACTTTTCTCTCTATACTTCTCTAAGCTTTTGTATTTGCACCCCCCAAAATGAGAAGTCAAGGGGGATTTATATAGGCCAATTTGGGGGTGGTTTTGGGGTTTTAGAAGTACTCCCATTGGTCCCAAACAACTGAAAACATAGAGCTACGTTGTTTTGGTTTCTAATTAATCAAAATGGAACCCTAAAAGAAATTGCAAAAAATGGACTGTTCTGGAAGAGAGTGTCGCGGCAGCACTAGGCCTGTGCTGCAGCGGCACTGGGCTTGTGTCGCGGTAGCAGTGGGCCAGTGCCGCGGTGGCACAACTCCTCATTCGTCCAGATAGTTCTATTTAGGCCCCCAGAGGTCTCGGTATTTGCGAAAAGGCCATATTTCGTCCAATATTCACAGAAAATACATATGAACTCCAAACTGAGGTTGTAATATACCTTTGGAAAGGTAATGGAGTCTACATTACATAAAAAATATTTTATAGATAGGTCACTTTGAAAAGTTTTGCGGTGTTCGCGATAAAAGCTGATTTGATCACCTTTTTTATCTTCGAAAATTCATAATAAAATCATTTTAAATCAAAGAATAATGTTCGATATACCGTCGGAAAGTAATTGACCTCTAGTATCCATGAAAAATATTTGAAAAATGATATAGTGCTCCAGTTTTAAAGTCAACTTTTGGTCAAATTGGTCAAACTAGGGACCTCCAGGAAGTTCTGGGAACCTCTGGGAGCTCCCAAGAGCTGACCTTTTCATCCGAATTTCTTTTCAAACTCATTTTAATACTTTTCTCATGATCTAGAATGATCCCGAAACTTTTTGACAAATTTGGATGATTTCGGTCAAACCTTGGTCAAACTTAGTCAAACCGATCAATGGGGACTTTCCGGGAACTTCTGGGACTTCTGAGGGTCTCTGGAAGCTAAAGATTTCTTCTGATTTTGCGTGAAAACTCATTTTTTAGTACTTTTTTATGATGTAGCATGTTTCCAGAACTTTCGGTCCAAATCTGGGAGTGTTCGGGCTTTTAGGGGCATCTTTGGTCATTTGTACTACTTTCTGAGCATTTTTGAGAGATATAATTAACTTCCATGAGTCATTTTTAAGTCTTTTTGGATCATTGTGAACCACCAAGCTATGGGTCTCCTGAATCTGATAGCCGACAAAGTGGGTGTCTACAGAGGCCTTTCACAGTCAGCGAAGATTTCAATCCCAAGGTGCCTTTTTGTGGTGGTCTGATGGATCCAAGGTTCAGGGAACCCAAAATAAGGTAAATCATCCCCTTCCTTGATGAATTGCCCATTCAAGGTCTTGCGGTACGGTGGGAGACTTCTTACTCTCTTCTTCCATGGCTTTTGTAGCTCAATGTCTTCCACTGTGGGCATGTACCCTAATCCGAAAGTGCCACTTGCCACCATACTCACTCAAAACATGTTAACTAGAAACAACTACACTGAATGGAAATGTAACCTTGACATTGTGTTAACTGCGGAGGATCACATATATGTCCTTACCACCCCAAGTCCTGAAGAACCCACAGGAAATGCTTCGGCAGCTGCCAGACGCGAGTTCGACAAATGGAAGAAGTTGAATGGAATGGCTCGTTGCTACATTCTGGCCTCAATGGCTGGTGTATTGCAACACCAATTCTAATCAAATGATTCTGCTAGTGACATTATCAGGTCCCTGAAAAAGATGTTTGGGGAGCATGGCAGGCCTGCCAGACAGGTAGCCATGCAAAAGATAATGAGTGCAAATGTAACACCTGTAATTTTTTGTCATTATAATATCAACTTTTTTCTAATTTCTGTATTGGACCGACTATAATATTATATTATTATTTTAATTACGTGACGGTAGGGACGTGTTGTAGTATTACCATGTGGACTATAGTAACCATACCGACTCGACCATAATAAGATTTAACTTAGTCTCATACCCGGACCCGGACATTAGAAATAATACCAGTTTCCATGTACTTCGAGACCGACACGCATACCGAGGAACTTTTGCACGTAAACCGAGGAAGTGGCACACAATCCAAGGTGGGCCCACATGGCCGGCCATGTGGCAGCCACATGCAACCCTCTTGGACAAATGTCCACTAGTAGGACACATGTCATGGCATATACACATGCCACATGACACCTAGCTCCTAGGATTTCTATATAAGCATGCATATAGCATGCATTATACATACTTTGTCTCCATGACCAGCACTTAAAATCTATGAGAGAGAGCTGGAGTTTTAATTCTTGAGAGAAAGAAGAGAAGAAGTCACCATTGAAGTTGAAGTTTAAGCTCCATCAAGCTCAAGAACAACATCAAGCTTTAATTTCAAGCTTTGGTGAGTAAATTGTGAATAAATTGTGAGTAATCTAACTCAATTTAGAACACATATAATATGTACTAATGTTTAGTAGAAGTTTGATGTTGTTGTATGGAAATTTCCATGACATGCAAAACAAATCCATAAATCTGAGAAATTGAAACTCTCAGCAGAACATAGTTTAGTAAAATGAATGTTTTGTGCAGCTTAAAAATCCTAATTAAGCTAGATTTTTTTGTGGTAAAATCTAACTCATATATCTATAAATAACTCTTCTATAGCTCAGTATATAAATCAATCCTTCATGGGTGAAATGCATGTACAACACAGTGTTTTAAATCTGAGAAACTGAAGCTTTCAGCAGAACATAGTTTAGTAAAATGAATCTTTTATGCAGTTCAAAAATGAGAATTAAGCTAGGTTTTTTTGTGGTAAAAGATAACTCATTTATCTAAAAATAACCCTTCTATATCTCAGTCTAAAAACCCCTCCTTAATAGGTAAAATTCACGTACAATGCAGTACTATAAATCTGGGACAGAATAGTCCGAGATATAAGAAATTTCTTGTAAAATAAATAGTTTGAGTAGCTCAAAAATGTAATTGAAGCTAGATTTTTTTGAACATGAAGATATTCCTATTATCTACAATGTTTTAGTTTTGAGTTTGATCTACAAAGCAATTTATCATGTCCAAATAAATCATGTTAATTCAGTCAACACAGTGAAAATGTATCTTGGCAGATTGTACAGCTTTTTGTATAATGTTTTGTTTATGCATGGTGTTGATTGTTGATGCTAGTTTTCCAGTACATGTGTTGTTATGAAAATCTCGTGCTATGGTAGTGCTATCGCGTAGATGAGTATGTTAAGGGTTTTGTCTATGTGTTTATTGGTATTAAATTCATGTTATAAATCCATGAGCTACGTGCTATGTTTTCTATTATTATGAATATAGTCTAATGACCGTTGAAAGTTCATACCCAAACTATAAATATATTGTATGGCACGATTATTGCGTTGATAAGTGATCGGAAAAGTTTCCATCGTAAGTATATTGAGAGGAAAACGGAATGTCGGACTTATAGCGAAATATTAATGGTTATAAATGGATGATATTAATGAACTAAACTACGAAACGTGCGAACGCGTAAAATAATGATAAAACCTTCGATAATAGATTTAATGTGAATAAGGGACATTGGGCCTCGTTTCTAGTTGTGTGTCTACTGGTCAAAGTTGATTCGTGAACTTTTGTGTCGTGTTTGGATAATTCTTGCAAAGTTGGTCTCTCGATTATTCCATGGAGTCGATTGGTGAGTTATGTTTTGTTCCTTGATCTGAGGATCGGCATGACGTTTTCGGTCAAGTGCGGATGACCTGAGGATCGTCGTGACGTGTTCGATCAAGTGGTTGATTATTTTTCCGCACCCTTGGACTGAGGATCTGCATGACGTGTTCGGTTATGTACGGGTGACCTGAGGATCGGCATGACGTGTTCATCCAAGTGATTATTAATTTCCCGTACCCTTGGTCTGAGGATCGTCATGACATGTTCGGTAACGTACGGGCGACCTGAGGATCGGCATGACGTGTTCGACCAAGAGATTGTTAATGTCCCGCACACTTATGCCATTTGGACGACAGTTTGAGTGCCAGTTGGGTGACAGTTAACTATTCATTGTTCAGTGTTGTTCTTTCTTGACCAGTAAATGCGTTTGGAGTTAAGTCTTCTTTAAGTCAATGTCATTGGTCAGTTCAGTTATGGGTTAAGTTTCAAAAGGAATGATTGGGTTTAAATATGACATGATTTTGAGAATAAGAAAAGACGAACAAGACATAGTATCGAGAATAAGAAATGATGAATGAGATATGGTCTTGAGGAATAAGAAGAGATGAAGAATAACTTACCTTAAGTGGTGGTAACCTTAAGGGGACCCTCACTTAGCTTAACCGCTAACGGCTTTTCATGCCGCTGGACCTTCCACGTCCAGCCTTTGCAGGTCCAGACGGAGCCGACTGCTATCAAGATGCTGACTTTACTACTGAAGACTATGCTGGTGAAGATTACTACGAGAAAGGCTACGGTTTCGCCAGCTGAAGACTTTGGAGCTTTTCTTTTATTATAGTTCTGTTATTATTATGTTAGTGATGTAATAGTTTAGCTGGTCTTGTAATATGTATCTTTTGGATATCTTTTTGGCCTGCAATATACTACTGATGTAAGACTTGGATGTTTTAAATTTCTACTTCCGCTGAACTTAGTCACTTTCCCATATCACATTATTGTTATAAGCATGTTTGGACAATCAGGTGACACTCACAACCAGTCACGTGTCTACGAACCCATAAAGGAAATTTATTTTTCCCTATTTTTGGTACTTCGGGGCGTGACAGCAAAGATGTCAGAAGGGACTCCAGTCAAGGAACATGTTTTAAAAATGATTGGTTATTTAAACGAGCTGGAGACCCTAGGTGCTAACATCGATTCATAGACCCAAGTTGATATGATCTTCAATTCGCTGTTGCCTTCATTCGCTCAATTTAAACTTAACTATAATATGAATCAAATGAATTTTTCAATGAGCAAATTGATGAATTCTCTTTTGGCAGCGGAAGGGGTGATCAAACCTGGTGTCAACGTTTTGAACGTTGAGAAAAGCGCTTCCTCTTCCCAATCTACACCGAAAGGAAAGAAAGGGAAGAGGAAGGCTGGTACTGGTGGTTCAAGTGTTAGACCGGTCCCCAAGAATGCAAAATCTAAGGGAAAAGGTAAGGGCAAAGGGAAGGTAGGTGGCTAAGGCAAAGGAAAGTGTTTCCAATGCGGTGACAAGGGCCACTGGAAGAGGAACTGTCCAGAATTCTTAGCTACAAGAGTTCAAGGTATGATTGAATCACATGTGATTGAAGTAAGTTTTATAACGGATACTTCAAACACTTGGTGCATTGATTCTGGTACGACTAACCATATCTGTAATCCATTACAGGGGGTTCAGATCAAGCAGGAAGTGCAGTGATGGGGAAATCGTACTTACTCTAGGTTCTAGCGCAACCGTTTCTGCAGTTGCTATATGAGTCATAGTTTTAGAATTTCTAGACAATAAAGTTTTGATTTTATCAGATGTACTTTACGTCCCTTCAATGAGACGTAATTTAATTTCAGTTTCTAATTTATCGAATAATGGTTATTCGTTTCATTTTGGAACTGAAGTTGTGATTAAAAGAAATAGTTCTTTTATATGTTCTGGTGTTAAATCAAAAGGTTTGTATGTGATTACTCCCAATATTTCTAAAGATTCTTGCATGGAACTTAATAACTCAGTGGTTTTTGTACCATCTAAAAGAAAGAGACCTTCCACTAATCCACAAGGCTTTGGCATATGAGGCTTGGCCATATCAATCTAAATAGGATTGGCAGACTAGTCAAAGAAGGGGTCTTAGGCGATTTGGTTCTTGAACCAATGGAAGTCTGCGAGTCTTGTTTAGAGGGTAAGATGACCAAAAGTCCCTTTCCTGCAAAGGGCAATAGAACCAATGCATTGTTGGAATTAGTTCATACTGATGTGTGTGGACCAATAAATATTAGAGCAAGGGGTGGTTATGAGTATTTCATAACATTTACTAATGACCACTCTAGGTATGGATATGTGTACCTAATGCAGCACAAGTCTGAAGCCTTTGAAAAGTTCAAAGAGTTTAGGGCTGAAGTGAAGAAGCAATTGGGCACACATATCAAGGCCATTTGATCTGATCGAGGTGGCGAGTACCTCTCTAATGAGTTTATTGATCACCTCGTACAGAATGGGATTCTGTCACAGTTGACTGCACCTGTTACGCCTGAGCAGAACGGTGTAGCGGAGAGAAGGAATCGGACTCTTTTAGACATGACTAGGTCGATGATGAGTTATTCTGAGTTGCCATTATTCCTTTGGGGTTATGCTTTGGAAACCGTTGCTTATATACTAAATCTAGTACCAAGTAAATCTATTCCAAGGACACCACGAGAGATGTAGATTGGGCGCAAGCCTTCTTTGCAACATCTCCGAATATGGGGGTGTCCGGCACATGTGCTGAAAGGAAAGATGAGCAAATTGGATTCTAGATCGGAAGTATGTTACCTTGTGGGGTATCCAAAGGGTACTTATAGATGGTATTTTTATGATCCGAGGGAACAAAAAGTGTTTGTTAGTACAAATGCTGTTTTCTTAGAGGATGATTATATCATGAACCATAAACCTAAGGGAAGGATAGATCTTAGAGAGATAGAAGGAGATCCCTCAGTCCAACCCATAGTTAATAACGATGTAAATCAAGAAAACACCACTTCTTCACCTATTTCCGCACCGGTACCTCGTCGTAGTGGGAGGATTATCAGTCAACCTGATAGATACATGTTCTTCGGAGAAGTTTTTGAAGTTGTCTCCATAGAATCTGAATCTGAATCTGATCCTGCCACATACGAAGAGGCAATGGCTGATGTTGATTCATCTCATTGGGTTAAAGCTATGAAGGCTGAATTGGAATCTATGGATTCCAATCAGGTCTGGGATCTTGTAGAACTTCCAGCCAATATTTAACCCATTGGCTGTAAGTGGGTCTATAAGAGGAAAAAAGGATCTGATGGAAAGATTGAGACCTTTAAGGCTAGGCTTGTAGCGAAAGGTTATACTCAGAGGGAGGGCATTGACTATGAGGAAACCTTCTCGCCAGTGGCCATGCTCAAGTCCATCAGGATACTCTTATCTATTATTGCATGCCTAGATTATGAGATCTGGCAGATGGACATCAAGACTGCATTCTTGAATGGTAATCTTGAGTAGGACATCTATATGCAACAACCAGAAGGGTTCATAGCTGGTCGGAAAGGTAACTTGGTATGCAAGTTGCAAAAGTCCATTTATGGGCTTAAGCAGGCATCTAGGAGTTGGAAGATCTGATTTGACCAAGCGGTCAAGTTGTTTGGTTTCATACAAAATATGGATGAACCTTGTGTATACAAAAAGTGTAAAGGGAAAGCGGAGGCTTTTCTTGTGCTTTACGTTGACGACATTCTACTCGTTGGAAATGGTGTAGCGGCATTGTCAACGATCATGGTTTGTCTAGCTAGTACTTTCAATATGAAGGATCTAGGAAAGGCGAGCTATATTCTAGGGATAAAGCTCTTTCGGGATCGTTAGCGAAAGATAATGGGATTAACTCAAGCTGGTTATATCGATAAAGTGCTAACTAGGCTTTCAATGGATAATTCGAAGAAAGGTTTGTTACCTTTCAGGCATGGTTTAGCATTCTCCAAGGACCAGTGTCCAAAGACACAGGAGGAGAGGAATCGCATGACAGGAATTCCCTATGCTTCGGCAGTAAGAAGTCTTATGTATGCGATGTTATGCACTAGAACAGATATCTGTTTTGCCATTGGCATGGTTAGCAGGCATCAGTCGAATCCAGGTCCAGAGCACTGGACAGCCGTTAAGCACATTCTTAAGTACTTTAGAAGGACTAAAGATTACATGCTTATGTACGATGGTAGTGAGTTAATTCCAGTAGGACACACTGACTCAGATTTTATGTCAGATAAAGATTCGAGGAAGTCGACGTCCGGTCATCTCTTTACCTTGGGAGGTGGTGTTGTTAGTTGGAGGAGCATTAAGCAGAAATGCATTGCAGACTCAACTACAGAAGCTGAGTATGTGGCTGCTTGTGAAGCCGTAAAGGAAGCTGTTTGGCTCAAGAAGTTCCTTATGGAACTCGAGGTGGTACCAGCATCCCTGTTGCCTATTACGCTTTATTGTGATAATAGTGGGGCAGTGGCTCAGTCCAAGGAGCCAAGGAACCACGGAAAGGGAAAGCACATAGAGCAAAAATATCATCTTATCCGAGATATTATTCAACGTGGAGATGTGACTGTCACCAAGATTTCCACCGTTGATAATCTTGCTGGTCTGTTTACAAAGGCCTTTCCACAGAAGGTCTTTGATCGTCATCTAGATAGTCTAGGTCTCAGATGTAATCCTATATGGTTGTGAGTATAAGTGGGAGTTTGTTGGGTTTGTGCCCTCAAATCATTACTTTATGTATAAGACATTGACATCTTAATATATGGATATCAGCTTTACATTTCATTATGTATGTTTCTTTCATGAGATGATTGTTAATCCTTAAGTGTCATAGTAAGTAATTCGTGTGTGTATGAGATACATACAAGTGAGATACGAATTATTATTCTTTGATACTTAGAACTTGTCACAGTGGATGATGAGACTGGATATCTCATCAGGTTTATACTGTAGCATGATTGACTACCATTGGATGGAGTGATGAATCTCAATCACTAAAGTGTAACTCTCTGTTAATATGCTAGTGCTTATAGTGCATTGACGGACCTGAACTTTCTTATTGACACTCAAGACTGTCAAACAGTCAATACGAGCTCATAACTTGTATAAGGTACGTGTTCTCAATCTTGGGACGATTATGAACACAGACTGTGGATATGACTACTTTGACTTACCAATCAGTGAGGTCTACAGAATATCAACACCTGGGTATCTTGGGTATGTCATGTTCATAGGGTTATGAACATATATTGTCAAGATAGAATCTACCCTCTGTTTCAGAGTAAGCATTCCCTTGAGAATGTCACCAAGTTGATTACTGAGTACTGCAGTCATGTTGATAAGAGTTATCAACATGTTTGGTAATCATGAGAGGTGAATGGGACTGTGGATATCGCAGGTTTTCTTCTACCCACAGCTCTTCTCTTAAAAATTCTTTTAAATTCAATTTCAAAAACAAATGAGTCGCCACTTAATTTTTAAAAGGAAAATTAAGAAACCATTTTAAAAGGAAACTGATCTTTTGCGAAACCAAAGATTAAACTAGGTCCGGGGATTATGGAATGAGAAGGGAAGGAGCCCATCGGACTAAAGCACCCCTTCTCATTCTATCTCGCGATAGGCCTCTACTTAACATCCTTTTTAATCGAATCAATAATCTAAGTGTGCCATCAACTGATACATATATAAATAATACATTACACAAGCATGTTGAAAAGGGTGCAAGATTGCTAATGACAAAATATCATTCATAAACCACATAGTTCAAATAGCTAGCAAGATGATGTGCAAATAAGGAACTAGGAAATTTACCCGGGATCCAGCTGCGAATTTAAACATGCAATGCATACATATAAAATAAACCTAAGAAAAGGTCTCTAACGCATATAAACACATAAGGCAAGACCTAGTCTAAGGTGTCGCGCATGGAGTCGAAAATCAATAAGATCAATCAAATGAAATAAACTAGAGAAGAGATGAAAAATTGTACCTCAAATGCGCTACAAAACAAAGATTAGTCTACATACTTCACATAATAATATGATATCGCACAATCAATCCTAATTCTATAGCTTAGATCTAGCAAGCATGAAATCCAACTTTATCCAATAACTAGTTCTAATTATAAGCATTGATGTACATAAATGAATGAATATGAACAAGAATAAAACATGGATTTATTCATTAATTTGGATCACTTAGCCTCTGGATTTAAGCTAAATTAGCCATTATTAAGATATGGTTTAGGCCCTAAGTCATAGGAGAATCATTTGGGCCATTATTTACAAAGTTGGTCAAATGTCTCATAAAATTCTGAAAATTGCAGAGAGCAGGCCAGAACTTTAAAAAATGAAAAAACACATTTCTCATGGTTTGATTTTGATGAATTTTGGACACAAGATGCCTCTGTGTGTCTAGTTTTTAACCCAAAAACGAAATCAAAATTTCAACGGTCGGATCTCCGGGAATCGGACAGAAACCAGACATCACTCAGCATTCTACAACCTTCTGTCCAGAGTTCTTGCACGATTTTCTAAAAATAGCAAACAGATCAGAAATGCTTTGTTCGTTTTAGGGTGACTTCCTAACACATTAATCTACTTAGAAAAAATTATTTTGGGTCACAAACCTTTTATTAGAACTCTGATTTACTTATTTCACAAGAATGTTACTGTGCTGAAACTCTGGGCAGATTGTAATGGCTTTGCAAAACTCATAACCAAACCACATTAAACATGAAATCTCCTTAAAACAAAAAATGTAGTGGTAGAACTTTGAGTTATTGACACTTTCCCGTTGGTTTCACTTGATTTCAACGGTTAGATTTCGAATTAAAAATCTTTGGTCGAAACCGGTTTATGAACCCATTGTTTCATTGTCAAGTTCAACTTTCATTTGTTAACCCCAACTATTAAACCATGAAGTTGGACTTAAACTAAACCATTTTCTCCTACCATTTGATGGTCATTGGAGGCTAAAGACCTTTATGTTTGTAGATTTCAAATGAAGTGTGAATAGACTTCATGAAATCTCAAGATAAGGAATCTAAACCATGGGGATGGGCTTAGACTCAAGACCACTTTCTCCTACCATTTGATGGCCATTGGAGATGAAGACATGACTACTACTCATGAGTCTCAAAGAATATAGGGAGGATTCCATGAAACAACAAGCTTAGAGGACCCAAGTCATGAGTATGGACATGGATCCATCTATTTGCTTATAAAATGAAGTGATGATCAAACTTTGACTCCCATGGGAAGCATAAGCTTATATGGGATTCAAAAGATCATATTCAAGAGATTTTAAGAGAGATATTGAGAATCTCTATGAGTCTCAAGAAAGAAGTATGACTAACAAAAGAAACAAAACAAAGAAAACAAAGCAGTTTGAGGATTAGAGATAAAGATGAAGGAATGCAAATAAACAACTTATGGTTAGAGGATCACCTCCAAACTATCCTCAAAAGCTTCTTTTCTTTGAAGATCATCCAAACTCTTCTCTCTAGTTTTTTTAAAACTCTCTCTTTTCTCTCTTCAAAATTTTGGTGTAATGGTAGTGTTTTTTTTGTATGTTGTTCTTGGTGGTAGCCCTCGTTTTTTCTTCCAAGGAAGATCCTTCCTCTTTTATAGACAAAATTCACAAGTATTTTCAGTGAATTCGGAGTAAAAGACAGGTGTAAACATCCTATTTGGTGGTACAATACGTACTTTCTGAAAATAGACAGACAGACTGCTGCACAGGGCGACAGTCAAAACCTCTTGCGGCAGTCAGTGGATGCCGCAACGGCACTCCGTGAATGCCGCGGCGGCACTCCATGACTGCCGTGCGGCATTCGCTGAGAGCCGCGGAAAATTATTAACTGTAGCATTTTAGTCAGCCTTACTTTATCAGTTTTTTGTTTTTATCCGCCTACATATACGTATTGTACCACAAAATACGGACTTTAAAAACAAACGGCAGTCAGAAAATGTCGGCGGTACTCTATGAATGCCGTTCGGCACTCACTGAAAGTCGTTCGGCACTCACTGAATGTCGTTCGGCACTCACTGGGTGCCGCGGAGTTCTGCCGTATGCCGTTTTTTGTTGAGCTTCTCTTTTTAGGTCTCTTCTTTCTTCTCTTTTTCTTAAAGAAACTTTATTTTCGAAGATCTTTTCCAAAAATGGTGTCTTATACCTGAATTCTCCTCAATACCAGGTATTTTCTCCTTTCTGTGAAATTTCATCGCGCTTGGAAAACTTTCTGAAGAGCTTGGAATACTTCGAATCTTTTTGGTCCTTATCATCATTGGACGTGGAGGTGACGCTCTCCTAAATTCGACGTAAGGTCAAAATTGGGGTGTCTACAGTTTGCCCCTCTTTGACAGAGCTTGTGGGGCAACGCGTCCCATAAGTTAATGTCAAAGCCTGTGTAAAGACAAGCCTTTGACCAGGCTGTCGAATTTAGGTCAAACAAAATGCGTTGCAAAAATGGCTTCACAAACGGTTCATGTCGGTCGTGCTCAACGGTGAGCTGCATACGTATCCATTCAGGAATCAGACCAAGACGTAGTTCGGGCAGGAGCCAAACATACACAAGCACAAGTAGCCATACGGATGGATGCACCTATCTTATCGTGATGCAAATGTTATACGATGGTATCTTCTGAATTGACCTGGTCATACAGGCGCCATGCTTATCATGTCTTCCCTATGTACGACGCACTTTATGTGACGTATTAGTCGGGGAAGGTCATCTAATTCTTGACCGATGCAAAATCTATTACGGGGGTCATGAAGATGCTTTTGATTTGATTTCGAGGGTTAACGCAAATTTATTGCGAGGATCGGGAATATAACTTCGTTATATTCTCGAAAAACGGGTTAAGGAAAATTCGTTCCGGAAACCGAGGATGTAAATTCACTACATTCTCAACATAAGGATTAACTTAAATTTTTTACGAGGATCGGGAATAGAACTTCGTTATATTTTCAGAATAGGGGTTAACACAAATTTATTGCGAAAACCGAGAATGTAAATTCGTTACATTCTCAAGATAAGGATCAACGCAAATTTGTTGCGGAGATCGGGAATATAAATTTGTCATATTCTCGGAATAAGGATTAACGCAAATTTGTTGCGGAGATCGGGAATATAAATTTGTTATATTCTCAAGATCTTTAATTTTCAGGAATTGATAGCCCACGGGCTCAAATATTTTTTAATTTTTCAGGAATTGGGAGCCCACGGGCTCAAATATTTTTTTAATTTTCAGGAATTGGGAGCCCACGGGCTCAAATTTATTCCTAAATTTTGAAATTTGTAGTCAATTTAAACCTGAAAACGACTCCAAGGGCCAAAAGTGTGATGAGGGCAAATTTTGGGGGCCTCAAATTCCATTTTTGGGACTTGATTTGAATTTTTGGGGGGAAGTGAAATATCTTTGAACCGACTCAATCGCGGCACGCGCGGATTTTTGTGGCAGTCACTGACTGCTGCGCGACACTCACAGAATGCCGTTGCGGCACTCGGCGAGTGCCGCTCGGCAGTCCATCAACTGCCGTGCACGGAAAACTGAGTGCCGCGTTTGAGCGACAGTGGCTAAAACTGGCGGTTTTAATTCATTTTCCTCATTCTCTAAGTCCTCTCTTTCTCGAAATGTCTCTGGAGAAATTTTTTTTTCTTTTTCCTTTTCTTGCTTGGATCGATCTCTGGTACTCACAGGTTAGTTCTGTTCGATCAAGACTTGATTAATCTCTTTTATTTCGTTGTTTTTCTGAATTTTTCATGAATTTAACATGTGGATCTCTCTCTTCTTTTGACAGCTTATGGCGAGCGGTTCAGGGAGGAAGAAGAAGGCCAAGTACACGGCCACCCATCACCCCGATGCTGCACTCCTGCTCCGAGACCCAGACGAGCACTTATCGACCCGCGTGTTCAAGCGCGAGGTAAATGCTCTCCCTTTATATATGTGTTTCTTTCTTAATTTCCTTCATGAACGGAATGTATAGTGAATCATAGCTTTGAATGTCTCATTTCACATGCAAATGTCATGCTTGTAGTGTATACATACTTTATTCAATGATTTTGCATCTAACCTTACTTCCTATGAACTTTATGAATATCATGCTCGACGAATCATAATTTATTACTCTCCCTCGCGTCCATTGGACTTTCAGGTGTCCCACTTGCATTGGTTCCTTTATTTCCCTTCCGATTTTTCTCAAAAGTTTTTCGAATGCCGTTCGTGTTAACCAAAGAATCTTATGCTCGTGATTTTTCCTTTCTGTTTTTCTTAGGATTTACCGATGCGATGCCTTTTAAATGAAATCCTGAACATTCTCCTTTTTTATTATACTTGTGAATTTTCTTGAACATTCCAAACGCCCTTTTATTATTCAAAATTGATTCCTCAATGCTTGTGACCACATGCTTCTCTTTGAAACTATACTTCTTTTGGACCCAAAACTTTATATATGCATGTATTTAAAAAAATGTGAACAAACTACTTCCCTTTTTTTTTTTCCTTTTTTTTTATTTTTTTAATTTTTTATTCATTTCCTCTTGAATACAAACGAGTGCCATGCTTGTGAAATTTACTACGAACATTTCTAGATTTTCCATTTCTTTATTATTACCAATTTATTTCTATTGCTCTCTTCTTTATCCATTTCCTAACAACAAATCTTGTGATTCCTTTCTTACAGCTGCAGCCCATGGTGCTGAAAGGGCATGGCAGTCTAGCTCATGGGCATGAGTGGTACACGGAGTTGGGCGAGACCGTACAGGGGCTTGTAGATGCGGCGGGATTTGGGGACTTCGTGAAACTTTTGACGAAGAGCTCCAATGATTTGAGACAGATCCATGCCCTTGCCGAGCGGTGGTGGGATACTACGAGCACATTCCATTTCTCGTTTGGCGAGATGACGATGACGCCGTTGGACTTCTCCATGATCACCGGGATAGCATTCGGAGGAGAGCCCTTGCGGTATCAGACAGACCAGAAGTGGGACCAGGTGGAGCCCTTGTTAGGAGTGGTCCCAGAGGAGTCTTTGGTCATGGCCCGATGGTTTATGGATACATTCCGGGGCAAATCGGGTTTCTCCGATGAGCAGATGGCCCGGGGATTTCTTATGTACATATTGGGGTGCTCTCTGTTGAGCACCAAGGGTGATCGGGTCTCTGTTTTCCTGGTGGTATCTCTGGAGCACCTGAACCGGGTTGAGGAGTATGATTGGGCTGGTACAGGGTTAGCTATCTTGTACAGGCATATGAGCGACATTTCCCGGGACAGGTCGGCCTCCACTGGTGGCTATTGGAGATTGTGGGAGGTATACCCTTTCCTATATTCCATTTATTTTCAGAAACTTATTTAGATTGCGAGACTAACCTCCTCTCTCTCTTTTTTATTACAGATTTGGTCCCACGAGTATCTTCGCATGATGTCCCCTGAGACACGCGATGCCGACGCCCTTATCATGCCCCAGGGTTTGAAATGGGCGAAGGATAGAGTCGGGCGGAAGACCGGGGCCCACAATTTTGTTTCGTTCAGGAGCTTTCTAACGAACCTGAGGGAGGAGCACGTTCACTGGCAGCCGTGGCTCAGGGTGCTTCCTGAGGCTCGCTCGGAGATCCGAGAGTCGGCCGGATATGACCCAACGAGGCGACTTCTTGACGGTAGGTCAGAGGGCCAGGCGTGGTATCTGGGAGAGATGATGACTAGAAAGTCACTGGCGGCCCCCGAATTCTTTGTGCTATTCCCTCCTCCTGACTCTATGAGGGCCACAGACATACTTCAGGGCAGCGAGTTTACGGCTGCTCGAGCCGGCTTCGGTATTCACGGTTTCCTGGACGACCCTGCAGGATATGCGGATTTCCGTGCCGCTAAGCTGATGCCAAACTTCCGTCTGATGGAAGTGACTCGGGTGAGTATAAGATTCCTTCAATCTTTTATGAGTTTTCTTTCATTCTTTGTTTATGTTTTATTACTTTTTGTTTGCACCCTGTTCCTGCCGCGGCTCGTCCTCCCGCCTTGCCTGAGTGGGATTGGACTATGTCGACCGTCTCGTTCGGCGAGCCTCACTCGACGACGATCCCCCGACTCTCACAGGGCACCCCTACTATTCCTCTCCATTACGACATTGTCCCGCGTGCTTACGTGGAGGAGGGCTTGAAGTATGCCCACAGCGTGCTGCAGTGGGTTCTCGGGCGAGAGTGGATGGTAAAAAACTTATCCCCGCTTTTCACTTTGACTAGGATTATCGCTCTTTTTGCTAATATTTTATTCTTGATTCCTATTTTCAGGCTGAGGGAGCTCGGGCGACTGCTGCGGCTCAGTTGAGGGCCCAGGTATGATTTTTTACCCTTTTTTATTCTTGGTATTCCATTCGTCCTTTTCAACATTTTTTGGACATATGTTCTCTTATTTCAGACAGAGGAGATCAGAGGCCTATCTCAGCAGGTGGGGAAGCTTCAGTAGCGGCTCCAATAGTTCGGTATTCCCCTCAGCGACACTCCTGGTGATGACGGTGCTGGACGAGGCGTGGGGCGAGGCGGTGGTAGCGGTGTAGGCAGCAGCAGGGGTCAAGGCAGAGGCGGCAGTAGCGGCGGACATGGAGGGACCAGTGGAGGTAGCGAGACAGAGTCGGAGGAGGAGCCCCTCAGGCGCACGACTCGTCAGACTCACGGCCGGGGTCGAGGCTGATCCTGCTTTTGTTATTTTTGCTTTTGAGTGTTATGGGAGGATTTACACTTTTACTCGGATGATTGTATATGCACATACTCTTTATTTTGATGGCTGCATTTAGGGTAGCCGGTAGGGTAGGCACTTGGGTATCTTTTTCATTTTGCTTATTCACCGTATGTGTGACCATAGCATGGTCCTCCTTTTACCGTATGTGGGATCATGGCTTGGTCCCGTCTTTATTCTAATTTTGAAAGCTTTGATTTCTCTTTTCCTTATTGCGAAGTGAAAATGAATGGATAAATGGATGAATGAATGAACGTTTCGATCTTTGTTGCACGTACTGCATGATGCGCATGTTTTATTGTTCTTTTATCTAGTTTTCTATTTACAGGTGGGCTGAAATGTTACAAACATACCCTGGCCAATGAAAAACCCGGAACGGCACTCGGTTAGGTCTCCGCGGCACTCAATGAATGCCGCAGCGACAGTCAGAGAATGCAGCGACGGCACTCACAGACTGTCGCGCGACACTTCGTCGAGTTCCGTTCTGCTTTATCGAGTGCCGCCCTGACTCCAGGCAGATCTACCTCTATTTATACCCTCTTTTCTTCAAAACTCCGCAAAAGACTGCTTTCCTTTGTTCTCCTTTTTTCCAAATGGCCCCCATTAGCTCCCAAATCCTTTTCCCATGGATGGATACTCTCTCTGGCATTGACAAGCTCAACTTTGAGTGTTTCAGACTAAACGATCTCTTCTCTTTCCGACGGATGAATTTAAATGAAGGCTTACTTCGAACTGCCATTCAGTGTTGGGATCCTGCTCTCAACGTCTTTCGTTTCGGCTCTCAAGAGACTTGCCCTTTATTTGAAGAATTCAGCGCCATTCTGCATACTGACCCTTTTTCCGAGTTGACAGTCCCTTTGGTTCAGGCTGGGTACGTCCGGGATTTAGCCATTCTTCTTCGCATATCTCGAAATGCAGCGGGTTCTTTCGTTCATGATAGGCAAATCGACTTTGAGCGCCTTTCTTCGGTTTTTGCTCCCACAGGGGACCCTTACGATGGTGAGTATCAGACCATTCGACGTAGTGCCCTGTCGATTGCTATGCTTTCTTACTTCCTCTTTCAGTCATCTTCCGACACTCTCATACCCATTGCTTGTGGCTTGCGGGAGATGAAAAGTGTTGTCATGCTAGTCCTTGGTGAAACTCTGATTGGATTGGGCCATGCTCATGCTACCGGGGCCATATTGTTTGCCGGGGCACCTTTTGTCCTGCAGATTTGGCTTATGGAGCGTTTGGACCTCTTTATACACCCTTCCCACCTTCGTGGGTCACTTCCTTATGATCATGTGGAGATTCACAACTTATTTCAGTCTGCTAATGCATGGCTTGGTTGGCTTCAGGGCCTCTCTTCCAGTGATATCTGTTGGATTTGTCCGCAGTGGTTTTATCGCTCCATTGCTGTACGTCTTCCTAGGCGACCCGGCATTTGGCTACCAGGCTTGCGTGCTACTACTTTCTACATTCTAGATTGGGTGGTCCGCCAGTTTGGACTTTTGCAAGATACTATTGAATCTGTGACTGCTGATTTTACCAGGGGGTCTGCTTTGCGCCCTTCTATTGTGAAGGCTTTCACTGAGGCTTGGCATAGCAAGATAGCTGCTCTATGCCCAAAGATTTCTGCTCCGGCTGTGCCTACTGCCCAGTATCTTCTAGAGATCCAGGCTTTGGTTGCGATGCGAGCTTGACAGGCACATGCACAATAAAGTAGATGAAAACAGGGAGAAGCTTACCATTTTACAACAATTTTCTGACAGACCCTGCCTACTCTTTTTACACTTTTGAATGTGATTTTCCTTATTTTTTTTCTTTTCAAGAAGTGTTGTTATCTTTCAGAGAGGTTCTAACATATTAAATCAGAAGTGCTCACCCCTTCGATAAATCTTTTATGAAGAATTCTCTTTCAATATCTTTACTTAGCTCTGTACTTTGCTTCTTTGCTTAAGCTTTAATCCTTCTATACTAAGAATTCTCATTTGTTTCTCTATAGTACTTATCTTGATAACCAGGTGATCCACAGGAGGGTCTTGTATCTAGGCTCTTCGGCTAGCAAACGAAGTTTGCCCCTGGTTTTAGGGTTTCGAAGTGGTTCCGGACAAACGCCAGATTGCCCCTAGTTCAGCATATTTTTTTTTTTTTTGAAATGACCGAACCAAGTTGGTTGCCTACGTATCCCCTAGCGGGAATCAGGTCAAGCATAGTTCATTGAGGTAGGAGGTTTTGAAAGAGACGGTTTCAAGCAAAGTATTTCTTGAGGCGATCGAGGTTAATTGGTTGCTTAAACTCAACCCCGTCCAGGTCCATGAGATAGGCCGCTCCTCCGGAGAGGAGAGTCTTAATGATATATGGCCCAACCCAGTTGGGTTTGAATTTTCCTCTGGGATCATAAACAGGCACTTTCAGTTCTTTGAGGACCAGGTCACCCTCAGCAATCTTCCTTGGGCGGACCTTCTTGTTGAAAGCACGAGCTATCCTCTTCTGTTACCCCCGAGTATGGTCTATTGCGGCCAGCCTATTCTCATCGAGTAACATCAACTCCTCGTACCTTCCTCGTACCCATTCCGATTCGGTGATCTCACACTCTGCTAAAACCCTAAGGGAGGGTATTTCTACTTCGACCGGGACAACGGCTTCCATCCCGTAGACCAACGAATATGGCGTAGCACCCGTTGAAGTTCTTACCGAGGTTCGGTATCCCCACAAAGCAAACGGCAGCTTCTCATGCCAATCCTTATATGTATCCGCCATCTTCCCCAAGATCGCTTTGACATTCTTATTTGCTGCTTCCACTGCTCCATTCGTCTGAGGCCTATACGTGGACGATTGATGGCGAGTGATCTTATACTTTTCCAGGAGTGGGATAACTTCCCCTGAAAATGACTGCCATGATCGGAGATAAACTCACTCGGGACCCCATACCTGCAGATTATGTTTTTCTCGATGAATCTCACTACGTCCTTGGCTTTCAAAGTTGCATACGAGGCCGCCTCTACCCACTTCGTAAAATAATCGATTGCCACGATTATGTATCGGTGCCCATTGGAAGCTTTCGGAACTATCTCACCAATGATATCGATTCCCCACACAGAAAATGGCCAAGGGGTGGTCATGCTATAGAGCTGTGATGGCGGGGTATGCATCAGATTTGCATGAATCTGACACTTGTGGCATCTTCTAGTATACTCGCAACAGTCCTTGTCCAAGGTCGTCCAATAGTACCCCTGTCGGATGATCTTCTTTGCCAGCATGTTCCCATTCATATGGGGCCCACACACTCCCTCGTGTATTTCCTCCATCATTCTCTTAGCTTTTTTTCCATATAGGCACTCCAGATTATATCCAGTGTAGGATTCTCTTCCATAGCTTATCTACATAAATCACAAATTGAGCGGCGAATCATCGAATCGCCTTTCTGTCCTTTTCTGAGGCTCCTTTGGGGTACTCCCCTTCTTTAATGAACTTCCACACGTCTTCATACCAAGGCACTTCATCTTCTCTTTTTATGGCTGCGATCATTTCAAATGACGGTTAATTTCTTACTTCTATGGATAGCGGGATCATGTCAACTTTAGAAGGGATTTGGATCATTGAGGCTAAGGTAGCCAAAGAGTCGGCTAGTTAGTTTTCTTCACGAGGGAGGTAGTAAAAGGAAATCTTTTGGAATTGCGCTTTCAGACTTTCCAGATAGTCATGATAAGATCTCAATTTCTCATGCTTTACCCTCCAATCTCCTCGGACTTGGGATATGATCAAGTTGGAATCTCCGAAGACATCAATCTTTCCGACTTTCAAAGCCAAGGCTGCTTCCATCCCAATTATGCATGCTTCGTACTCCGCGGTGTTGTTGATTGAGTTATACTTGAGTTTGACGGCTAGTAGGGTAGGGGAACCATCGGGTGCTATGAGGATGACCCCAACTCTGTATCCTAATTGATTGGCTGCTTCATCGAAGTACATCTTCCACAGATCTTCTCTTATCTCCATCACTTCTTCATCAGGGAACTTGAATTCTCCTTTCTCCCAGTTTCTACGGCGAAGTCAGCTAGGTACTCGGCGATGGCCCTCCCCTTGACGGATTTGGACGTGACATATCTGAAATCAAACTTGGCTAGCATCATGGTCCATCGGGAAATCCTACTGGTCAAGGCGGGTTTTTCAAACAGGTATTTGAGCGGATCCATTCGGGACATTAAGATCACGGGGAAGGCTAACATATAATGTCTAAGGCGACGGGTGCACTAGACTAAGGCCCAACATGCTTTTTCTAACGATGAGTACTTTAACTTGTATCTAGTCATCCTTTTGCTCAAGTAGTAAATGGCCTTCTCCACGTGCCCCTCTTCTCCTTCTTGGGCCAACATATACCCCATCGAATCTTCGGATACGGAGAGATAAAGCAACAAGGGCCTCCCAGGTGAAGGCGGTGAAAGGACAGGTAGGTTCTGGATGTAGGTTTTGATTTTGTCGAAGGCTTGCTGACATAAGGTATCCCACTCAAATCTCTCTCATTTTCTGAGTAACTTGAACAGCGGGTCGCAGGTCATGGTGAGCCTTAAGATAAAACGACTTATGAATTGTGTTCTACCCAGGAACCCTCTCAACTCTTTATTATTTTTCGGTGGGTTCATTTTGGTTATGGCTTTTATTTTGGTGGGGTCTACCTCTATTCCCCTCTGGGTTATGAGAAACCCCAACAATTTCCCAGTGGTGACTCCGAACGTGCATTTCTGCGGGTTTAGCCTCATTTGGAACTCCCTCAATCTCCCAAAGAACTTTCTCAAAGCCCCTAGGTGCCCTTTCCTCTCCTTGGATTTTACAATCATATCATCCACATACACCTCTACCTCTTTGTGGATCATGTTGTGTAGCAAAGTGGTGGCAGCCCTTTGATAGGTTCCACCCGCATTCTTAAGTCCGAACGGCATGACCCTATAGCAATATGTCCCCCATGGAGTAATGAATGTGGTTTTCTCCCTATCCTCGGGTGCCATGAGGATTTGACTATACCCAGAGAATCCATCCATGAAAGATAGAAGCTCGTGTCCCGCAGTGTTGTCAACCAACACGTCGATGTGGGGTAACAGGAAATCGTCTTTAGGGCTTGCCTTGTTTAAATCTTAAAAATCAATGCAAACCCTAACACGACCATCCTTCTTCGGGACAGGTACAATGTTGGCAATCCACTCAGGATACTCGGTGACCATCAAGAATCCAGCTCTTAATTGCTTTTCAGCCTCCTCTTTTACCTTAAGTGCCCATTCTGGCCTCATTCGCCTCAATTTTTGTTTCATGGGTTTCAAATTGGGAAAGAGAGGGATGTGGTGCTGGACTATTTTTGGATCAATACCTGGCATATCATTATAAGACCATGCAAAAACATCTTTGAATTCATTTAATAGATTGATTAGTTCTTTGCTTTCTTCATTGCTAAGTGTTGAACTGATAAAGACATTTTGAGGGTTATCTTCATTTCCTAGATTAATTGTTAGAGTGTCCTCAATGACTTTACATGCAGATTATTTTTCTTTTTCAATTAACTTTTGCAATTCAATGGGTGTTTCATGATCATCACATTCATCAAATTCATCAAGCGCATTCAAGTAAACAGAATCAGTCATGCTTTCATTGATCTTGTTAGGGGTGATTACAACAGACATAGCAATAGTAAGGCGCCTCATTTGGGCCATTACAGACTCTGGGTGAGGAGGATACTTATCACTAGACTCAAAGACCCACTCCTTGTTGGCTCCCTGCTTGAGCTCCATAGTATTACAACCTGGCAGTCCCCTGGTTTCCGTCTTCTCTTCCTTTTCCGGTTCTCCCTCTAGTTCGTACTCTTCTTCTAGCACATCCTCAACATTCCCCTCTTCAGCCTCGACTTTCAGGCTCTTGCCCTCTTCTTCTTCTCCTTCGGCTTTTGCCCCTCCTTTGCTCAATAGGTTCTGCATAACCGGTCTGTCCAGTACACCAATCCAATCGTTGATGGAAACAGACTTTTCAGACATTTGCAGGAACGGGTCTTTATACTTGGAAAATTCGTGGGAGAAGAAGATCTCGAATCCTGGCTTTAGACATTTGTCTTTCTGGTCCATCCATGGCTCTAGGAAGCCACAAAAGGGGAAATCTTCTCCTTCCTTCATAAAGTATCCATTGAGCGTCTTTAGGTAAGGGTCTAACACTGCATTGACGGCCATTTTCTTCGTCCTCAGTTCCTTCTTTATTGGTTGGTACCCCAGACCGTGAGTGTGAGTCTGAGTAGGGATTCTTGGAGACTCCGGCAGGCCCTGAAGGTTCTTCCCCAACCCCAATCTTGGAAAGAAACCCATTTTTTTCATGATCCCTACGACTACTGGACTGGCGTACTGATCAAAATGGAGCGGTAGAAACTCTCTTGGCTTTTCCCCTTCCAGCATGCTGATGAACTCAAACCCTCCCACACTTGCTTCTTCTTCTTGCAGCTGTAATTCTAGCACCGGCGCGCTTGACGATGTTTCGGACAAACGGACCCAGCTGTCCCCGAGAATGTCGCAGACCTGGCCTTCCCAAACGCATTTAACCATTTGATAAATGGTGGACGGTATGGCACCTAAGCTATCCAACCAAGGCCTCCCTAGTAGTAGATTGAAGGAAGCAGGGATATCGATGATATGGAATTCGACTTCTTTGTCAACTGGCCCAACGGCAAGATTAAGAAAGATAATGCCCATGACTGCTCTCTAGGTGTTGTCATATGCCCTGACCTTTTGTTGGGACGGCACGAAGGACGATTCATCTAAACTCATTCGCTTGGCTGTTCGGAAAGGACATACATTTAGAACAGACCCGTTGTCAACGAGACAAGCGAGCACGGTGTTTCCCAAACATTCGACAGTGATGTACAATGGTTTGTTGAGCATGGGTCCTCCGGGGGCATGTCATTTAATGAGAAAGTAATAGCCGAAGCCGGGATTTTGCCGATCAGCCCGATGAGGTCTTCCGGGGTGGTGTCGATAGACACGTCAGATTGGTTCAGAGCGTCTAAGACTGCCTGTCTATGGCGTTTGGAGGCAATCAGCAACCCCCAAATGGTGATGTTAGCCTGGGTCTTCTTCATTTGCCTTAGAACCCTGTCTTCTTCCTCTTCTTCATTCAGCTTCCCTTTTCCTTTGTCTAGATCTCTCCCCGGGTGATCCTCCTCTAGCTCACGTGGTTTAAAGTGTCTGCCCAAACGAGTTAAATGACTGACCTCTTCCCTTGCCCACAGATTGTCAACTTCTGAACCAACTTTTAGGGTACCCTCCACTATCTCTGTTTCTTTGTCGCTCTCGTACCAGAGATCATCTTCCACTTGGCTCACATTTCGATCGTCGCTCCCTTGGATCCACCAGTCTGACTGCCCTATTTCACTCTTCATCGGCTGATTCTCCAAAGCACAGATTGTTGAACCCTCAGACAGCTGGTATGGCTTCTTGGTGTCCTGGCCTTAGTGATTAGCCTAGACGGATCAGAGATTGTGTCTTCTATCCCCAAGAGATAAAGGCCCCGTGGTGGTGGCACAGCTTAATGATTCGGAAGCGGGTTTCTAGTAACATTTGGAGCTTTGACAGGTGGTTTCAAAATTACTTTGTTATCAATGAGGTTCTGGATTTCGTGCGTCAATCTCATACACCGATCCATCGAGTGACCTTTCTGCTGATGAAATTTGCAGAAGAGGTCTCCTTTGAAATTTGACGGAAGTGGTCTTGGTAGCGGATGAGGTTCCAATTGACGGAGGTGCCCCTTTGCTAACAGTCTATCAAGGGCGGTCGACAGTGATACTCCCAAATCCAAGAATTTTCTTGGTGGCTTATCTCCTCCTCCCTTAGGGTAGCTTCCCGTGATATCAACTTTTATCTCTGGCTCGCTAAGTGCATTGACATCAGTGGGGCCGGAGTGACCCCCTGAATATCCTTCGCCTGATCCATAGTTCGGCCTCCTGTATCGGTTCGGTTGTTCTTCCTTCTTAATGGTCCCTTCTTGAATTGCGTCTTCAATCCTTGTCCCCACATCAAACACCTCAACAAAAGTATTGATGGATTGAAACCTCATCTTCTCTTGATAGACCGACTGCAGGTTCTTCATTAACATCCGGATCTGTTCTTTCTCAGACGGCCTCTGTACCATCTGGCGGCCTTTCCTCTCTAACGGCTCAGATATTCAGCGAATGACTCTTTGCTTCCCTGTCTGGTTGTTTCTAGATCTCGGACAGTGACATCTAGATCTTGATTGTACTCATACTGGGCCACAAATGACTTCACGACTTCTTCCCAAATTTTGGTTTTGCCTGGCTCAAGCGTAAGATACCACGATAGAGCAGCTCTAGTCAGGGTTTGTTGAAATAGAACATCCATCATAGTAGTGCTTAGGCCGCTAGGCTGAAAAGCCCCTATGCACATTCGGATATGACTGCGAGGATTCCCGGTGCCATCAAACTTATCAAAAACCGGCATTTTGAACCCGGTAGACAACGTCTCGTGGACCCCATCATATAGGCCTTCTAACTCCATCAGATAGGTATCAACTCCCTGAGTCTTGCGCATTACCCTTTCCAACTTCTCAATTTTCTCGATCAGTAGCTTCTCCTTATCATCTTTCTCTCTATCTCTGTTGGCCCGCAGTGCATCGGTCCATTGTGCCTCCTGATCATCGAACCAATCTCCTTCCCCTCCTCCCAAAGATGGGTCTATAATGGGTGGAATTACATGTGGTGGTGGCCGGTGGTTTAGTTCTTCTATCATCCCCATCATGCGGTTCATGTTTTCGGCCTTTCTCCTCATCTGCTCCGCTTGTTGTTCTACCAGTACCCTTAACCCGGCCATCTCTTTGTTGTTTCTCTCTTCGGTTATGTCAGTGTATCCTCTCCTTACTAACCTCGCTGTGGGATCTCTAAACCACCCTTGGTTTGCTATTTTCGCTCCTACAATAAATTTCAAAATTTTCTCTTTTAAAATTTTTATTTTTATTTTACCATACAAAAGATATTTTAGAAACACTTTCTTCTCATCTGTCATGCGGATGCGATGCATGTGTGCATGTATGCCTATGCTATATGCCCAAAAAAGAGAAAATCCTAATCCTAACACATAAGGCACATAAGCACGTAAAATCCTTACACATGTCAAGTACGATGATTTCTCCTTTCATTGTGACCCTCTACCCTCTCCAAGGTTGGACATTCAAAATAAATTTTCAAAATTCATTTGAAAAGCCTTTCTTTTCAAAAATCAATTCCTAAGATTTTAGATTTAGAAAAATGATCTTGTGAAAAATGTAATTTGATAAAGGTAAATTTGGAGTTTCAAAAAGAAGTGAACCTCGAAGATTTTCTTTTAAAAACTTTGGAATAAAAAGGCAAAATATGCTTTGCTTTTAAGGATGGATTTAAAATTCTTTGGGTAGAAGGATCACATGATCGGATTATCACCGTACTTTCCATGAATTTGGATGCATACAAGGTCAATGATGCTTAGCTTAACATGATATAAGAAGTATAATCTTATAATCAAGGTTCGGCATGTTCTCCAAATGTCGTGGGGACATGAGAAGGAATTGCTAAAAGGTGATTAAAAGGTTATACATCTTTCATCAAGCAAACGTAGTCATCATCTCACATAATCCCTTCCGGGCATACAAAACTTCCTAGCATATAATCCTAACCAAGAGTTGATTCCCTAAGATTGAAAGGTTCTATAGAAACTACTATGCAAAAGCTGGGTTTTGGTCAAATAAGGGACCCTTGACAAACATCCGATAGGATGCTTAATATACCAAATCACGATACGAGATCAAGGGTGATCACACAGTCCCATGATAACTTGACCGACCGGGTTGCCCCGAGCCTCCAAGGTCATAGTTCCGTGCAATCGACTGGCTGGACATGCATGTGAGATGCAACAGGCATACAAAGATTAATTAATTCGATTAAAAGGATGCTTTCAAGTCTAATCCTCAAGTTAACCCAAAATCAGAATTCTGGTCTGCGAAACCAGAGATTCTGGGTTCGATCCCCAGCAGAGTCGCCAGATTGTGGATATCGCAGGTTTTTTTCTACCCACAGCTTTTCTCTTAAAAATTCTTTTAAATTCAATTTCAAAAACAAATGAGTCGCCAATTAATTTTTAAAAGGAAAATTAAGAAACTATTTTAAAAGGAAACTGATCTTTTGCGAAACCAAAGATTAAACTAGGTCCGGGGATTATGGAATGAGAAGGGAAGGAGCCATCGGACTAAAGCACCCCTTCTCATCCTATCTCGCGATAGGCCTCTACTTAACATCCTTTTTAATCGAATCAATAATCTAAGTGTGCCCTCAACTGATACATATATAAATAATACATTACACAAGCATGTTGAAAAGGGTGCAAGATTGCTAATGACAAAATATCATTCATAAACCACATAGTTCAAATAGCAAGCAAGATGATGTGCAAATAGGGAACTAGGAAACTTAACCGGGATCCAGCTGCGAATTTAAACATGCAATGCATACGTATAAAATAAACCTAAGAAAAGGTCTCTAACGCATATAAACACATAAGGCAAGACCTAGTCTAAGGTGTCTCGCATGGAGTCGAAAATCAATAAGATCAATCAAATGGAATAAACTAGAGAAGAGATTAAAAATTGTACCTCAAATGCGCTACAAAACAAAGATTAGTCTACATACTTCACATAATAATATGATATCGCACAATCAATCCTAATTCTCTAGCTTAGATCTAGCAAGCATGAAATCCAACTTTATCCAATAACTAGTTCTAATTATAAGCATTGATGTACAAAAATGAATGAATATGAACAAGAATAAACCATGAATTTATTCATTAATTTGGATCACTTAGCCTCTGGATTTACGCTAAATTAGCCATTATTAAGATATGGTTTAGGCCCTAAGTCATAGGAGAATCATTTGGGTCATTATTTACAAAGTTGGTCAAATGTGTCATAAAATTCTAAAAATTGCAGAGAGCAGGCCAGAACTTTAAAAAATGAAAAAACACATTTCTCATGGTTTGATCTTGATAAATTTTGGACACAAGATGCCTTTGTGTGTCTAGTTTTTAACCCAAAAACGAAATCAAAATTTCAACGGTCGGATCTCTGGGAATTGGACAGAAACCAGACATCACTCAACATTCTACAACCTTCTGTCCAGAGTTCTTGAACGATTTTCTAAAAATAGCAAACAGATCAAAAATTCTTTGTTCTTTTTAGGGTGACTTCCTAACACATTAATCTACTTAGAAAAAATTATTTTAGGTCACAAACTCATTATTAGAACTCTGATTTACATATTTCAAAAGAATGTTACTGTGCTGAAACTCTGGACAGATTGTAATGGCTTTGCAAAACTCATAACCAAACCACTTTAAACATGAAATCTCCTTAAAACAAAAAATGCAGTGGTAGAACTTTGAGTTATTGACACTTTCCCATTGGTTTCACTTGATTTCAACGGTTAGATTTCGAATTAAAAATCCTTGATCGAAACCGGTTTATGAACCCCTTGTTTCATTGTCAAGTTCAACTTTCATTTGTTAACCCCAACTATTAAACCATGAAGTTGGACTTAAACTAAACCATTTTCTCCTACCATTTGATGGTCATTGAAGGCTAAAGACCTTTATGTTTGTAGATTTCAAATGAAGTATGAATAGACTTCATGAAATCTCAAGATAAGGAATCTAAACCATGGGGATGGGCTTAGACTCAAGACTACTTTCTCCTACCATTTGATGGCCATTGGAGATGAAGACATGACTACTACTCATGAGTCTCAAAGGAATATAGGGAGGATTCCATGAAACAACAAGCATAGAGGACCCAAGTCATGAGTATGGACTTGGATCCATCTATTTGCTTATAAAATGAAGTGATGATCAAGCTTTGACTCCCATGGGAAGCATAAGCTTATATGGGATTCAAAAGATCATATTCAAGAGATTTCAAGAGAGATATTGAGAATCTCTATGAGTCTGAAGAAAGAAGTATGACTAACAAAAGAAATAAAACAAAGAAAACAAAGTAGTTTGAGGATTAGAGATAAAGATGAAGGAATGCAAATAAACAACTTATGATTATAGGATCACCTCCAAACTATCCTCAAAAGCTTCTTTTCTTTGAAGATCTTCCAAGCTCTTCTCTCTAGTTTTTTTAAAACTCTCTCTTTTCTCTCTTCAAAATTTTGGTGTAATGGTAGTGTTTTTTTTTTTATTTTGTTCTTGGTGGTAGCCCTCGTTTTTTCTTCCAAGGAAGATCCTTCCTCTTTTATAGACAAAATTCACAAGTATTTTTAGTGAATTCGGAGTAAAAGACAGGTGTAAACATCCCATTTGGTGGTACAATACGTACTTCCTGAAAAAAAGACAGACTGCTGCACAGGGCGGCAGTCAAAACCTCTTGCGGCAGTCAGTGGATGCCGCAACGGCACTCCGTGAATGCCGCGGTGGCACTCCATGACTGCCGTGCGGCATTTGCTAAGAGCCGCGGAAAATTATTAACTGCCGCGTTTTAGTCAGCCTTACTTTATCATTTTTTTGTTTTTATCCGCCTACATATACGTATTATACCACAAAATACGGACTTTAAAAGCGAACGGCAGTCAGAAAATGTCAGCGGCACTCTATGAATGTCGTTCGGTGCTCACTAAAAGCTGTTCGGCACTCACTGAATGCCGTTCGGCACTCACTGAGTGCCGCGGAGTTCTGCCGTATGCCGTTTTTTGTTGAGCTTCTCTTTTTAGGTCTCTTCTTTCTTCTCTTTTTCTTAAAGAAACTTTATTTTCGAAGATCTTTTCCAAAAATGGTGTCTTATACCTGAATTCTCCTAAATACCTGGTATTTTCTCCTTTCTGTGAAATTTCATCGCGTTTAGAAAACTTTCTGAAGAGCTTGGAATAATTCGAATCTTTTTGGTCCTTATCATCATTGGACGTGGAGGTGACGCTCTCCTAAATTCGACGTTAGGTCAAAATTGGGGTGTCTACAGGGACTCAAGGAATACAAGAAGTAATCATGATTCACGTTAACAGTAACAGTTATCCGACTACCTAAATATGATTATGAATGCTGAAGGTAGAGGGACATTAGTATAACATACAAGTCTAGTTATCGCTTCAGATATCTTCTTTTGCGTTGGAGTTCAGTTATCGTTTTATAGTAGAGTAAACATTAACTGATCAGTCGATTAATTTGCTGATCAAAGAGTTTGGTCATGGGAATTAATCAACTAATCTAAGCTAACAATAAAGAGCCTAGGAGGTCCCACTCTTAGCTCCGTCAGGATACTTGGAAAGACACTTGAAGAAGTTGTCAAGACAGGTTCGATCGATTGAAGATAGTTCGATCGATCGAAGTCATGGCATGTTCGATCGATCGAGAATGGTTCGATCGATCGATGTCCTTCGATCGATTGAAGGTTAGGTCAGTTATGGGAATCTATAAATAGGGCAGCTGCATTCTGAAAAAGAAGTTCGTCGTTTTAGAATGTCAGAAGCTGTAAAAACTGTTTTAGAGCCCCAAACCTTCTTCTTCCTCTCTATTAGAGATCCCACCATCTCTAGTCTCTCCGGGAAGCATCCGCAGGAGACATAAGGGTGAAGACAACCTGGTAGAGGCTGTTGCATCACCAAGGAAGAAGAAGAAAATTAGAATTGGGTTCAAGACATTAAGGTATAACTCTTGTCCCCTTTTGTGCGCATCTATGGAATTAACGAGTAGTAGATCCTGGGCTACCATTAAGTTTTTATAACTTGACTTTTTCGCTACGCATTTAAACTTTTAATTTAAAATGATTTTTCCTTCAGTTCTGCCGGGTAGTTTCTAACTCCCTAATCGTGACATCCAGCTCTTGATTGTAAGAATAGTAATTGACAAATACTCGAATAATATCTACCCATGCCCGAGTTTTGGAAGCTTCCAAGGTAAGGAACCACGACAGTGCAGACTTTGTGAGAGTTTGTGGGAACAATATTGCAATGTGCTCATGATTGCAGCCCATTGACTGAAACATGCTCATACACTGTTTCACATGGCTTTTCGGATTCCCCGTCCCATCAAAATGGTCAATGGTAGCATCTTGAAATTTTCTGGCAGTTTCAGCCTAACAGGCTCAAAAAGGCCTTCTAGGTCTAGCATGTAGTCATCAACCCCTTTGCTTTTCCTCAATATGCTTTCTAGCTTGTCAACTTTGTCCATTTTCTCCTGGAGCTTTTTCTCATATGCAGGTAGTTGGACCCCTTGAAACTAATCTTCTTCCCCATTATTCTCATGTATGCCAATGGGTGGTGGCACAAACCCCGACGTTGGTGGCGGCATGAATCCCGATGGTGGTGGGAACCTAGGTAGATACTGTGGCTGCTGCTGTTTCAATTCTTCTGTAAACTTCAAAACTTGGGCCAGTCTATCAGACCGATGGCTTATGATGCTGCCAACTCGGTAACCTTATTCTCTAACTCTTCCTGGTTCATGCTGAAAAAACTTATTGTGCTGATTCTGACTAGCCGATTATCTGAATTTCTGATCCAAGGCAAAGATCCCAGCTGTTGACCTTAAGAATCTATAGTGACCCTATAGATTTGAGAGGATTGCATCAGATTTTGACAGTGATGACTTCAGATAGAGAACGACAGTGATGTTAATAAACATAGATTGACTTGTAGACTGACTGAGACAGTGCGTACAGGCTCACAAGAACGGTGCATGCAAATGAGATAAGCATGCGGATGTAAGCGTTAATCTATACGATGCCCCTACTTTTAGCAGCTAACAGTTAAGCAAGTGAGGTCCTAGCCATACAGAGTGTGCTAACTTTACTTTCCAACATGATCACCAGGGGATAATAGGGGTTTCCAAGATATCTGGACAAAGTTTCTAGGAAAAACTGGTTATATCTAGGATATCTAGACAGTTTCTGGGAGAAACTAGTTATATCTGAGATATCTGGATAGAGTTTCTGGGACAAACTGGTTATATCTGGGATATCTAGACAGAGTTTTTGGGAGAAACTGGTTATATCTGGGATATCTGGACAAGTTTCTTGGAGAAACTGATTATATTTGGGATATCTAGACAGAGTTTCTTGGAGAAACTGGTTATATTTGGGATATCTGGACAGAGTTTCTGGGAGAAACTGGTTATATGTAGGATATCTGGATAGAGTTTTTTGGGAGAAACTAGTTATATCTATGATATCTGGACAGAGTTTCTGGGAGAAACTGGTTATATGACAAAAGCAGGTGATGACGGTGATCATACTGTCTAGCAAGTTTTCGTACTCTTCTGTCTTTGGACCAACAAACAAGGTTCGTGGTGTATATCTTTGTGAACGTGGAACAGACATCCTTGTCATGGTGCCTAGACAGGTCAACTCAATGTGATCGCATGTGAGTGATTGCCTTAGGAATCATAAGAAAGATGTTCTGCCTCATGCCACATAAGCGTCTGCATCGCGCAGGTAATCCCATTAGGGCATACAGCAGTTATATCACATTGTCCTATCTGAAAAGATAAATCAACAGTCTTATGAAATGCTCTACAGGAATCTATATGCAAAGGCTGGGTTTAGTAAAAGAGGGTCCGTTGAATAACTCACTGTTTTGGAGGTTTTGAGAAAACATGTTTTATTTCTTGGAATCCAAATGTTGGGGTTTTAGAGGGGTTTTGAAATAGGGGCTTTGAAAGCATATTCCCAGCACTCAAAGAAGATTATAACAACTTAGGAAACTATTTTCACCTAAAAATTGCCAAAGGTTTTTGAGCCCGAGTGATATGTTGAAATGGGCCTGGGGATGATCGACCCAAGGTACGTCCAGGAGTGGCCGGCCCAGAGGCTACAAGGGCCCATTGGGCTCAGAGAGGGAACATCATGTGGTTTAGGACAAGGCTGTTATCCCAGTTTGGTGGAGCCCGATATGCGGTATGAGTCATGTACCGACCGATCGGGCATCATCTTTTGAATAAGTAAGTAATAACGAGTGTGGGAGTCTGAATGGGAGACCAAGCAGGAGTAACAGCGATCGGGCATCCGAGTGGTATAAGTTGGCGTCAAAGGGAAGCCTGATGAATGATTAAGAGAGTACATTTAACAATCGGACACCATACTGGTTAATAATAAAGGCAGGTTTCCTGAGCCCAATTGGTCATGAGCATTCGAAAGATCGCCATTGGGCATGGAAGTCCGAAAGAATGACAGTTGGAAGTTGCGAGCCCGATTTGGCTAAAGATGTGATCATGAGAGCCCGATGAGCCAAAAGGGGATGGCGGCACTGTAATTAGCTGTCACGGTGATGTTACCCTAGATTTAAGGAGGCAGATTCAGTTTAGGAGTGGGATCTGATCACGTCCAGCTAGATGTGGAAGGCTAATCCCTAAAATATTAGGATTGATTCAATTAGGATTGGGGTAAGGCAAGAATTTTGGATTAGGAAGGATTCTATGTTCAATCACCTGCTTAAAAGCGCAAGTCAAGGAGTCCTTGCCTTATCAGAACTGTTAGAGGCCGCTATAAATACAAGGGCAGGCCAACCGTGCAAAGGACTTCGCATCTCTTCGAAAAACCGCATACAATAGTACTCATACATCATTCAACCTTTGTGTTGTCATTATTCTGCATCCATAGCAAATAAGTCAGTCCTTTTATTATTTTACTATTTTCGTTCTTCTGAATAATCAGAGTATGTTCTGATTTTGTTCTTTGGTTATGTTTTATTTTTCTAAACATTTAATAAAATATCCTCGTATTTTTCTAATCGTTTGTGATTGTTTACTTGGTAAACTCTACACTAATTGGTTTATGCGCTTCAGTACTGCCATATGATTTTTGGTGAGGGTACTTTCCTACTCATCTCACACAACCACCAGTTAAAAGTCAGATCATAAAGCCTTGTGTATCACTCACACAAGCGTATAGGAAATTAGTTTGCACACACACTGAGCCCATTTGGCTCTGGCACGCCCGCGCATAACTAGTAGTAAAAATTTTGGCATGCTCGGTGGGACCCATAGTGCTAAGATATGTTTGAGAAGAAAAATGGGAAGAACGCATAGGACGTTCCTGTCATTGACCCAACTGCCGAAGAGAGTACCGGTCATTCTCAACATGTTAGCGGCGTGACTCTAGAAGCAATTTCAGAAGTCCTGAGAATGAACGTTGGACCTATGAGGCGAGATAAGAATGCCTTGATAGGCACGATGGGTAACTTCAAGGAGCTAGTCAGCTAAACGGCCGAAATACATCGGGGTTAGGCTGACCTCGTCTCGTCTACTAGGGGCACGCATTCTAAGTTAGACGGCCTGACCTCAGAGATCTCAGGCCTGTCAAAAATCCTCACCGCGCTAGCAGAGAGGCTTACTCCTGTTTACGTCTACCCGAATCAACGAGGGCAGAACGGGTTAAATAGGCATCCCGACCCACAAGGAGGGGAATCGGGCAACAGAGAGGTCACCAATCCTAATGGATCAGCGACACCAGTAACCCTTCAACATAATGGCCGTAACGAAGAACCAATCGATCACACAGCCCCCCTGCCCACGCTGCTGGAGGGCAAAGACCTAATGATGTGTTTTGGCCTCATCAGGCCAATCACAACCAACACCAAATACCACCTCCAATAACACCCCCTGTGGTGATATCTCAGCCCGTTGTTCCTCAACCTATTAATAGGGAGCAGTTGGTGGCAGCCATACACGAAGAATATGGCCCGTTTATGAGAAGGATGGAGAGGCCTACTTATAGATGGCCATACTCTCCTGAAATTGATCAAGCTAATTTTCCTTAGGTGTACAAGGTGCCAAACTTCACTTTGTTCTCTGGGGAAGGAAAAAAGTCGTTTGTTGAGGACATAGGCCGTTTTATAGTGCAATACGGCCATGTGGGTAGTAGTGACCCACTGACGTTTAGGTTGTTCCCAAACTCCCTCACAGGGGTAGGCTTCTTATGGTATGTCAACCTCCCTGCCAATTTTGTGCGAAATTGGTAAGGGGTGGAAGAATTATTCCATAGCCAGTTCTATAGGACTAAGCCTGTAACATCGTTGGCAGATCTGTCCAAGATGCTCCAACTGGTGGGAGAGACAGTGGAGACCTATATAGCCCGATTCAGGAAGGCTAAGTATAGGTGCAAAATTGTTCTGCCAGAAGAAGAATATGTCAAGATGGCTATGGGAGGGATGTCCTTTGAAATCCGTAAGAGGTTTGAAGGGATTGACTTCCCCAATTTATTCGAGCTGGCCACGGAGACCACTCGCTATGAGCGTACCTCTTGGATAAACAGGATAAGAAGAATTCATCCAAGGGTACCTACTATAAAGATCCGAATTACGAGGTTCATCTAGCAGATTGTGACCTTGAAACGGAAAATGATATGGCTGAGTTAATTTGCAAACGGCCGATTATCTACAATGCCTTGAATTAGCCTATTAATAATAATGCTAACATGAAAAAGATGGCGTTCGAGGCAGGCAAAAGCTACACATTCGACATCACAATGGCCGATCAAATTTTTGATGCCCTTCTGGCCGATAAGTGATTAAGATTCGTGATGGTCATCGGATCCCTAAATCTGATGACAAAAAAAATAAAGAATATTGCAAATGGCATAACTCTTGGAAACACTCTACTAACAATTATGTTGTATTTTGTAATGTGATAAAGGAAAACGTAGAAAAAGGAGTGTTCAAGTTCTCAGATAAAGCCATGGAAATCGATACGAATCCGTTTCCTCAGATTGTTGGTGCCAACATGGTCGTACCCGATTTAACCAAGCTAATAAGGCCTAGACTGAAGGTTGACCTGACCGAGAAGGGGGAAAGAGCACAACAAAGGAAAGGGAAATAGATCATTATTTCGGCCACTAAAGGGCCGAATGTGACAATTCACGAGCTACAGGGGACGCATCAAGAGCAAAAGGAAAAAGAGCGCAAGGCCGGAGTTAAAATGGCCAGATCAACCACTGACAGCTTCATAGCTGACCTATGACACCAGCTTAAGCTGATAGAGCAAGGCCTCTGCCCAAGATGCAAGGCCTATATCAAGAAGGAGGCCTCCAGCCTGAGGAAGAGGCCTAGAGTTAACAAGCACCACGAGCACAGCCCAAGAAGGCCTGTGCACTAAAGGCTTTCGCTGCCCAAGCAAAGTCAGCTGAAGCGAATGGTAGTCAAAACTATCGCTTGCCCTGCAGACCGACCTAAGAGTTTCAGGCCGGTTGGGGGCAAGGCATAATTAGACGTTCTCTAAACCAGGTATGCCTGAAAAGTCCCTAGCCTTGGACATATGTACAAGGATGATACTGCCACCCAGATTAGAGACAGAAAGGTGGTATAAGGCTGAACACCCTAAATTCTCGACGGCGCCTAGGTACAGTAAATCCCAAAAAAGAAGATTCCAGAGGACAAGGCAGGCAGAAAGAGAACAGCAGTACTGGGAGGATCGAGCTTATAATCCCCCCAAGATTCTTCAACCTTATGTACCCGATCTTTAGGAGCAGCCGTCAACAAATGAAGAGCCCGTCTTTGATCAAAAGGCGGGCAAGGGAGCCCTGTATGCCACTAAGCGCCTAGAGGAAATGTTTAGGCAGAAAAAGGCGATAAAAGAATGTAAACCTAGAGCAGATTTAATGGACAAGAAGACCAACGATTTTGGGGATTCAGACGGTTCATCGATTCATTTTGGGATTATCCCAAAGGGACTATCTTCAAACATGGTGTTTACTCTCCCCATGTCTTTCTTGGCCAAACCGGAGCAACGACGACCATGATGGGGGATGTAATGGAAGGCCAGATCGAAGAGTCAGCCATGATAGAAAATGTGTGTTGGAACAGAGGAGAAACTGTCAAGCCTGCCGTGATAGAAGCCACAAGCAAGATTGTGGATGCCATCGATGAACAGTCCGATCGGCCCAAAATAACCATTTTAAGGCCGAAAAGGCTACAAACGGAAGATGAACAGAAACTATTAGGGCCTGTCAAGGTGGTTTTGAAAAACCCACCTATCAGATGTCTCAGCACTTGAAAGCCCTATATTCTAAGGGACATATTGAAGGCATCCCAATAAATTGAATTCCCGTCGATGGAGAACCTACTATTAACATTATGCCCCAGATTATGCTGAGAATTCTTCAAAAATCTAAGTCAGAGCTGATTATGACCGAAGTGAATGTCCAGAGCTTCACAGGAACACCTTCAAGGACTAAAGGTATCTTGCCTTTAGAGCTAACTGATTAGAGGTGAAAAGTGCGTATTCATAGCATATTTTATGGTATTTTATGCATGCTTTTATTCCCAAGTCCCTAGATTTAGATGCATATCATTGATTAAGTGTTTTCTATGATGTTGAGACTCAAACATGTGTTTTACACTATTTTACAAGTCATGAAAGCAATTGTCGCATAGAAAGTGATTCTGGTGGAGAAAACAAAAGAAGTAGATGAGAAAATGCCATTTTTGATAATGAATACTTTAGATTTGGAAGATTTTCCCATAAATCCAAAATGTAGATCTTTGAGTTATAGTCGCGTGGCCGCAAACGGGAGGTCAATTCGATGCCGAGTGAAAAGTTATGGCTATTCTCCCATCGGTGCACAGAGTTGTCAAAATCAGAGAAGTTCAAGGTCTTGATAGTATCTTAGGTTATGCGAGCTTTGAAATTAATGTTTTGTATTTTTGGTTGTCCATTCACACACGCTGAAGATTAATAGGTATGGTATATTCTAATGACTTTGATAGTAGATTAACTGTAATGTGTGTGTTGCATGGCTATGGCATACTAGAGAATTTCATGAGATTGTTGAGCTTAACCACATTGCTAAATGAGAGGAAAATTTTTCTTGAAAACATTTAAATGAGAACCATTACCATAAACATGAATTTTGTGGGTAGATTCACTGCAAACCCTCACGAGACAACACTCGTCCACTAGGGGGAACTTAGGGGTTTAAAGGCTTGTTGCATATACTAAATGCAATCGCGATTCCTGCGAAAGTGAGTTTGAATTTTTACTTTCTTATGTTTTCAATTCTTAGAGTTTAAATAAACATTGCTGTAGTTCGCTTCATTGCTAGGGACTAGCAACGAGCTAGTTGGGGAGTGTGATTAGAGGTGAAAAGTGTGTATTTAAAACGTATTTTATGGTCTTTTATGCATACTTTTATCCTTAAGTACCAAGATTTAGATGCATATCAATGATTAAGTGTTTTCTATGATTTTGAGACTCAAACATGTGTTTTTACACTATTTTACAGGTCATGGAAAGCAATTATTGCATAGAAAGTGATTCTGGTGGAGAGATCAATAGAAGCAACTGAGAAAATTCCATTTTTGACAATGAAGACTTCAAAGTTGGAAGATTTTCCTGAAATACAAAATATAGATCTTTGAGTTACGGTCGCGGGGTCGCAAATGGGAGGTCAATCCAATGTCCGAGTGAAAAGTTATGGTTATTCTCCCATCGGTGCGTAAAGTTGTCAAAATCAGAGAAGTTCAAGGGCTTGAGGAGAGTTTAATCAATTGAGAGTTCGATCGATCGAACTAAGCTTGATCGATTGAAGTTTATTTTCTCTCAAAAGTTGTGTAAACTCTGCAAGAACCCTATAAATAAGTCATTTTGATGCCTGACGAAAGGAGGACGCCCCAGAACGTGAAAAACAACAGTTTTAGGGTAGTTTTAGGGTTAGATTAGGAGTAGATTAGGTTAAATTCATGTTTTTTTCCTCTTTTTCATTATTATACTGAAGATTATTGAAGATTCAAGTTATTTACAAGCTATTTTCAGATTTATTCTAGGTTTTTTTTCCTTTCCTTTTCTCTATTTGATTATTTATTAGCTTAGTTATGATTGCTTTAGTTTACTTTTTCTACATTAGTTTATTTATGTTTCTGTAGTTTAGACGTTGGGAATATGTGATGAATCATTGATTCCCAGCATCTGCCATGCAATCTTTAGAAAACTTGGGCTCGATCGATCGAAGACATGTCGATCATCGAACTAGAGCCATAGTCAAGCGATCGAAGGCATTTCGATCGATTGAAAGATTATGCAGTCCGATCGATCGAGAGCGCTTCGATCGATCGAACTTGTTGATTCCTGAGAAGATTGTTTTAAGTATTCTTTGACTTTCTGTTTTAGAAATCTATCATCAAATTTTTTCACAACAGTTTTTAGAACTTAAAGCATTAAGGCTATTTTCTTCAATGACTTTTGAAAACCACTTCGAATGCTAACACCATTTGGAGTGCAAGTAATAACCATTGTTTTAAACTATCTTTAGAAAAATACGGAATGCTGAAAAGGAATGAACTCCATAGAACGTTAATGAATGTGCATGGTAGATGGTTTTGATTAATGTGGATTCACGTGTTTCCAACACCTTTAGTTTATTTATTTAATTAGTTATGCTTCTTTATACTTTAGTTTATTATTTAGTTTAATTTAATTAGTTAGGATTCATTTGAACCTCCACTCCTTTATTGATCTTTTTCCTTTCTTTAGTTTGTAGCTTAGTATACATTCTTCCTATTCCTTCCCTGTGGGATCGACCTGGACTTATCCAGTATTACTTGCACGATCACCTATACTTGGGTGCTGCACAAGAGTGCACAACTTTCTAGTCGTGTCATGTTTTTGGCGCCGTTGCCGGGGAAGGCAACTAGGTTAGAATTTTACTAAGTTATTTCCAATTTTTCTTCCTTAAAAAAAAAACCTTTGGACTTTTCTCTCACAGGAAAAAAATTTAAAATTAAATAAACACAATTTCTTTTGTTTTGAAAATTTTGGGTAAACATGTCTTATCCATATTACCCTCCATATAACACAAATGCTACCACAGTAGGTACAATTTGAAAATCAAAATAATTATCCCGCAAATTGGCAAGCACCCACCTATGATGCGTATTATCAACCTGAGGGCTACCAACCACCACAATGGGAAAATGATAGTTGTAGTCCCCCATGTTATCAAATGTATCATGAACCTCCACATGAAGAGTTCTATCAACCGCAATGGGGATATAACCAAAATAATAATGTAGGATATAGTAGTAGTTTCCACAATTATCAAATGCACCAAGACTTTCCTTCTGGGGAGTCTTGCCCCCAAACGCAATGGGCAGGGGACTATTACCAACAACAATGGGGCAAAACTACACATAGTAATAATGAGGAGAATAACCAAGTTGAGGATAATGGTATGTTAAAATTACTACTTAGTAAAATGAAAAGGCTAGATAGTGCACTTAATAAATTAGAAACGAGATATCAACAAGCATATGCTAGCCAACCTTTAGAAGACTATACCAGTCTTTCAACACTACAACCTAAATTTCAAGACACTAACAATGGAAAGGAATTAGAGGACTATGATGGGTTTATACCGAATGAGGTTAACAACTCACTCAAGAAAGTCAAAACCCAACAAGAACTCCAAAACCAAACCATTGAGTATGAAGTTGTAAAACCATCTTCTACTCAATACACAACCCTAGACATCAACTCCTTCACTGCCTGGATAAATTTGCACAATCTCTTTGCCCTGAGCAGCTCAATAGACGACAAACATAGTGAGGAGAGTTACAAGGATGAGAATGAAGATTTAAAAGATGATTAGAGTTTAGGTGATTGTACACAACTAGAAAAGGAGGAGTTGCATGTTGACTCTAGCCCTACCGTTGAAAGTGACCCTAGGGAGGACGTAACCAAAAAATCTAAATCTGATTTAGATTCTTGTGATATTCATGATGCCTCACCTCTTTCGGCAGAAGAGGTGGTGTCACCAAGTTGCCCATCACCTATCCTCTCTATCAATCAAAGCTCTTATCCCAAGCTTGATAATCATGTGTACCCTAATATTGAACAAATAGAATGTGTTGTGGAAGGGGATGGTAGGGATTCTAGCACATGTACTTCGCAAAATTTTATTTTTCAAAATTCTTTAAGAGAGGACTTAGAAACTTTTGGGCCCACATTAGATGATCTTAAACTTCAACAAGAAACTAGTAATCTGCTTGACTGCTTGACCTTCTTGACTAACAATGACATTGAGGCTCAAATGGATAGCTTTATCAAAGTTCAGTCCAAAACCATGTGCATAGAACATAAA
This sequence comes from Hydrangea macrophylla, assembly GCA_033977485.1. Taxonomy (NCBI): domain Eukaryota; kingdom Viridiplantae; phylum Streptophyta; class Magnoliopsida; order Cornales; family Hydrangeaceae; genus Hydrangea; species Hydrangea macrophylla. Next base: position 67,788,964 of record CM066988.1, read on the forward strand.
TTAAATTCATATGATCATATCTCCATAGATTCTGTTCTAGAACAAGAGGAGGGTAATGACGATAAATTAGAACATTCACTTAGACCCTGCCCCTTTCATTGAACCGTGGCCACCTCCTTGTCTTAAAATAGAGGCTATTATAGGAACTACCAACACCAAAGATCGTTTCTTGCATATAATTCCAAAAAAGTATGGTATACCTCTTATAATTGTCCCCAACAAATTTGGAAGCCATAGGTTTTGCAATATCTCCTCCGACCTTGAGCCTGACATTAGTTGGGGGGAGTTACATTTTTATGAGGATCACAACATTCTTCTCACTGTTAAATTATTTTATTGGGAGGATCCTCAAAAATTTTGATTATTACTTTATGATAAAAATCTTGATTAATAGAATTTATTTACTGAGTATTTGTATTATATTCTCTATTTTTCCTTGTTTCTACTAATGATTCTACAGGTAACTTAATAAAAATGTGATATTAACGCCTCGAGGTAACATCCTTCCTTCTCTCTCTTTACTTTACATGTTCATGTTCTCAGTTTAGAACATTGAGGACAATGTTTAGTTTTAGTTGGGGGGGAGTGAGTCATTGCATGCCTCATATCTTTTTTTTGTGCTTTAGTGTCATATACTTGCTTAGCAACATGTAACTTAGTAAATTAAAAATTGCAAAAATTTAAAATTTTTATTTTTTTTAAATATAACAAAATGGTTCTGGTGTTTCTCTCTTGTTAATGTAGTCAGTTATGATGCATTAGTGTTATTTTTTGTATGTTGTTAGTATGTGATACACTATAGTAGTTTCTTTACTATCCTAGTCATTGTATGTTTTATACTTTTTAATCTTCAAACAACTTTGAGCATGTTGTGACAATCTTGTACTTAGCTAAAATGGATTAGTAAGCATATCTTAGGTGTCTTGAGAGACCATAGTGGAGACTTAACCCAAGTGAGCTTTTGTGCCATTCTTTTTTCTTGAGGGTTTTATAAAATTACTCATATTTTTTTAAAAGCGTTTTAATTTGTTGAAAGTCTCATTTTTCTCTTCATTTTGACTGATCACTAGAAGAGAATGTTCAGGATTTACCAAATTTAGAGCTCTTGAATTTACTGAAATGAATAATTAGTTGAACTTAGAAGATGATTTAGGCCATGTTTTGACCATACATGAATAATACAGCCTTGGCCTACCTTTATGATATTCCTTTACTTCACATCTTAAGCCTTTTCATAATTGCCTTGTCGTTACAATCCTAGAATCTATGCCTAACTCCAAAATACAAGTTTGAGCTTCTTTTCTCTATATAGGAGTGGTTGGGATGTGTTATCTTGACAAGAAGTTTGGTTGTGTAAATAAGGGTAAGTTGGCAAAAAAAATATGATGAAAAGAAAGAAAAAAAAAGAGAAAAGAAAAGCATGAAAAGGAAAAAAAAAATATGCCAATGGTTGTTACAAAGAAAAATAAAATAAAATAATAAGAAGAAGAGTGTGGAAAAGAGAAAAAAAAAACAAAAAAAAAAAGAAAAAAAAAAGAGAGAGAGATTGGAAATGTGGGGAAGTTTGAAAAGTTCTAGTAGACATTCCAATCACATCCTTTGACCCAATTGTAATCACAAGCCTCTTTCTTCTCAATCAAACACCTCTTTTTCAAAGTCCTACTGATTTTAAGTAGATGGGATTTGAAGTTAAGGTAATGAGAGAGTTTTCCATTGTGTCTCGCTCTTCTAATGAAAAGTATCCTTTCATGAGACTTTATGCACAAAAATATCCGTTTTTCAATTTAAATATGAGATGCATTTGTTTCCATTCCATTTGCTCTTTATAGCTTCCATATCATGAGTGACAATTATTACACCTAATTCGGAGTGATTTTATCTTGAGAGTGTAATCATGTCTTCATAGTATCTTAGGTTATGCGAGCTTTGAAATTAATGTTTTGTATTTTTGGTTGTCACACACACTTGAAGATTAATAGGTATGGTATAATCTAATGACTTTGATAGTAGATTAACTGTAATGTGTGTGTTGCATGGCTATGGCATACTAGAGAATTTCATGAGATTGTTGAGCTTAACCACATTGCTAAATGAGAGGAAAATTTTTCTTGAAAACATTTAAATGAAAACCATTACCATAAACATGAATTTTGTGGGTGGATTCACTGCAAACCCTCACGAGACAACACTCGTCCACTAGGGGGAACCTAGGGGTTTAAAGGCTTGTTGCATACACTAAATGCAATCGCGATTCCTGCGAAAGTGAGTTAGAATTTTTACTTTCTTATGTTTTCAATTCTTAGAGTTTAAATAAACATTGCTGTAGTTCGCTTCATTGCTAGGGACTATCAACGAGCTAGTTGGGGGGTGTGATTAGAGGTGAAAAGTGTGTATTTAAAACGTATTTTATGGTCTTTTATGCATAATTTTATCCCCAAGTAGCTAGATTTAGATGCATATCAATGATTAAGTGTTTTCTATGATTTTGAGACTCAAACATGTGTTTTTACATTATTTTACAGGTCATGGAAAACAATTGTTGCATAGAAAGTGATTATGGTGGAGTGATCAATAGAAGCAACTGAGAAAATTCCATTTTTGACAATGAAGACTTCAAAGTTAGAAGATTTTCCCGAAATACAAAATGTAGATCTTTGAGTTACGGTCGCGGGGCCGCAAACGGGAGGTCAATCCAATGTCCGAGTGAAAAGTTATGGCTATTCTCCCATCGACGCGTAGAGTTGTCAAAATCAGAGAAGTTCAAGGGCTTGAGGAGAGTTTAATCAATTGAGAGTTCGATCGATCAAACTAAGCTTGATCGATTGAAGTTTGCTTTCTCCCAAAAGTTGTGTAAACTCTGCAGGAACCCTCTAAATAAGTTATTTTGATGCCTGACGAAAGGAGGACGCTCCAGAACGTGAAAAATAGCAATTTTAGGGTAGTTTTAGGGTTAGATTAGGAGTAGATTAGGTTAAATTCATGTTTTTCTTCCTCTTTTTCATTATTATACTGAAGATTATTGAAGATTCAAGTTATTTACAAGCTATTTTAAGATTTATTCCAGGTTTTTTTCCTTTCCTTTTCTTTATTTGATTATTTATTAGTTTAGTTATTATGATTGCTTTAGTTTACTTTTTCTGCATTAGTTTATTTATGTTTCTGTAGTTTAGATGTTGGGAATATGTGATGAATCATTGATTCTCAACCTCTTCCATGCAATCTTTAGAAAACTTGGGGTCGATCGAACCAGAGCCATAGTTAAACGATCGAAGGCATTTTGATCGATTGAAGGATGATGTAGTCCGATCGATCGAGAGCGCTTCGATCGATCGAACTTGTTGATTCCTGAGATGATTCTCTTAAGCATTCCATGACTTTCTGTTTTATAAATCTATCATCAAATTGTCCCCTATAAGATCAACTTGTCATAACAGTTTTTAGAACTTAGAGCCTTGAGGCTATTTTCTTCAATGACTTTTGAAAACCACTTCGAATGCTAACACCATTTGTAGTGCAAGCAATAATCAATGTTTTAAACCATCTTCTAATTAGTTTTGCTTCTTTATACTCTAGTTTATTATTTAGTTTAATTTAATTAATTAGGATTCATTAGAACCTCCACACCTTTATTGATCTTTTCCTTTTCTTTAGGTTGTAACTTAGTATATATTCTTCCTATTCCTTCCCTGTGGTATCGACCTGGACTTATCCAGTATTACTTGAACGATCACCTACACTTGGGTGTTGCATAAGAGCACACAACTTTCTAGTCGTGTCACTAACGGTGGGAAGCAAAACAGTGATGACAGCTGTATTTATAGTAGAGACATCGACCGCATACAGTGCATTACTAGGCCGAGATTTGATCCACCCCAACTATTGCATCCTTTCCACCTCGCATCAACTATTGATTTTCTGGAGAGGTGATGAGGTTAAAGTAGTAGTGGCTAACATGAGACCGTTCGTAGCACGTGTACAAACGATCGATGCAGTTCTATACGAAGATGATATAGGGCCAGTCAAGCTATTAGGATGTGGCAAGCTAGGGAAACCAAATGCAGCCACATTCCGCAAAGGAGCTCCATCAAATTTGAAGTCATATTACCGCAATCCCAATCGAATTGAAGAGTTAAAATCGATTGAGGTCAATGAACAAGACTGTATCGATGAGTCTATAACCGATTGAGACTTGGAGGCAGCTGGCCCTAAGGGTCAGCATGGCCAGATGGTGCGTATCTGGTCGATAGAAAATTAGAAATCAGCCCAACTGATGGAATAGTTAACTTGGCCGATTGCATCTATGAGGAAGAACTACTATGGAAGGAAGAGATCAAAATGGATGAACTGAAAACGGCCACAACAAAGCTAGACAATCTAAAGGCCGACGTTCAAGATCCCCTATTGGAAGTCAAACTGGGCGACGAAGAAGAACATAAGCCAACTTATGTAAGCCAGATGCTAGAACCACAATTTCAGGCCGAGGTAATAGCAGTTTTACATAAGTATAAAGATTGTTTTTCCTGAGATTATAATGAAATGCCAGGGCTATCTAGGGAACTGGTGGAGCACCGATTACCAATTAAATCGGGGCTCAGGCCGTTCAAACTGCTACCTAGGCGTATGTCACTAGAGGTTACACTTAAAGTCAAGGAAGAAATTGAGAGACTCCTGGAAGTTGGCTTCATTCGAACTACCAGGTATGTGGAGTGGGTCTCGAACATCATCCCAGTCGTAAAGAAAAATGGGAAGCTCAGAGTGTGCATTGACTTTAGAAACCTAAACCTTGCTACCCCGAAAGACGAATATCCCATGCCCATGGCCGATCAGAGGCGCAGTTGTGTGCTTGTTTTAGTTTGGTGATCGTGTGACGACATATATGTGAATTTTGATTCTGTTGTTGATGTTACTGCGATGAGTAGCCTTATGATAGTGAGTATGTTTGCCTTGCAGGTGGGATAGTCTGTGAAACGGGGAGGTGTTGCCGAAATTTCAAATTCTGCTAGAGCTGCGACAGAAAACATTGCATTATATGATCCCGCTCAACTTATGTCTTGACTGAACATTGCATATGGCAAGGAATAGATCAACCTTTTTAGCTACGACTTGACCGTGATGTTCTCTCTCCGCCAAATGGCTCTGAATACTTAGTTCATGCGTGCTGCAATCGCTCACTGGGATCCAATAAATCATGTTTTCAATTTCAATGGCTTGGAGATGTGTCCCATATTCAAGGAATTGTGTGCTATCCTCGGTTTCTATCCAGACTCATACTTGATTCTTCCTCTTGCTGATAACCTCAATCCTATTGGCGGCTTGGCTGAATATCTTGACTGTTCAACTACTGTCTCTCGTCGACTAATTCAGGGTTAATTTCTCTACATTACCTTACCCGTAGGGTCGCTCTGATCATGTGTATAAGTTCATACTTCCTATTTTTGAGTACTTCTAGTGCCTTGGGTATGTATGCCTTGGACTAAAATTAGGTAGGAACCCCATGGTTATGGCTCTTGTTGAAACCCTAAATGGTTTGGATAATGCCTTCAACCTAGGAACTCTTCTTCTTTCCAGGGCAACTTTAGAGTTGCAGGCCTGGTTGTATGAGCATCTTCAGTTATGGACGGGCTATGTACCGTCGGTTTACTTTCAAAGGGATGTGCTTTATTCTCACTACACTTTTGCTGACTAGGTTCGCATGATGGTTACTTTATCTGAGGCAGACATTCGCTGGATTGTGGGGCGTTGAGCCTTCATGCTGTGACCACAAGCCTTCGGGTCACCAGAGAGTGTGGTTGATGGGACTGAGACAGACTTCTTTCTACCACCCTCGCCGGTTGGCTAGGTAGTATAGGCAGGTTCAAGAGGTCCCCCAGGGATTCACTGAGAGGGTCTTTGCTTCTAAAGTTAGAGCTGTCACTATCGCTGCTTTAATCAATGGTTGGACCTTCCGGGTAAAGGCCTATTTCTGAGGGCCTCTGAAGAAACAAAAGACTAAAAATAAAACTGGACTCGATCGATTTTGTTTCTTCCCCTAAGTGTCTTTGATATTTGTGATTGCTTTTGAAAGACTTTTATCTTTTCAACCATTCGTGCTTATGTAATATTTGAAGTTTGTGTATCGGTGAACCTCGGTTACTTTGAGAATCTTGTGTCATGCATCTTTGGCTTGCTGAAAACATTTTGTAACAAAATTTTAATTAGATGTTGTTTTTGGTACTTGCTCGGGCATGCTTGGTTGATTACAGGCAAACGATGCGGGTAGCCAAAGTTTGCCCCCAGTTTAGGATATGGGTGGTTGGGAGGTAAACGATGTAGATGACCGAAGTTTGCCCCTAGTTTAGGGAAGGTTTAGGTAAACGAGGCGGGTGGCCAAAGTTTGCCCCTAGTATGAAGGGTGGTTTCTGAGTTATGGTAAGGACTGCGATTTTATATCTCTCAAATGCTCATAACTTTTGCCTAAGCACTGGTGAGGTGAGCTAGCGAGCTCTTTTCCTTCTTTTGTGATTGCTTACTTTGGATTTAGCTCTAATTTTTTCCCAGGCGCCCTTTTGGGTTTTTGACCTAGCAAGCCATCCTTCTTTTCTTTTTGACAATCTGCCTACATACCCCTGAGCAGGGATCAGGTCCAACGTAGTTAGAGACAAGGCTTTGAAAAAAGAGGGGATGATTATGATGGTGTCGACCAAACCGATGCGGTGGCCTAGTATCCCCGAATGGGAATCGAGTCGAGCAAAGTTCAAGACATGGTTGGAAAGAAGGGTATTATTTTTAGGTGGGTGGGACGACCGAACCAAGTAGGTTTCCTACATATCCCTGAATTGGAATCAGGTCAAGCATAGTTCAAGCCAAGGTTTGAAAGAAATGTTAAAGTCAAGCATAGTAATTTTTGAGGTGATCAAGATTGATTGGTTCTTTGAATTCGACACCATCGAGGCCCATGAGGTAGGTTGCTCCTCCGGAAAGGATGGTTTTGACGATGTAAGGTCCAATCCATTTGGGTTTGAACTTTTTGCGAGGAGCGAAGGTTGGGGCTCGCAGCTCTTTAAGGGCAACATCACCTTTGACGATTTTCCTCGGACGAACCTTCTTGTTAAAAGCGCGGGCTATCCTCCTTTGATAAATTCGAACATGGTCGACTGTCGCAAGGCACTTTTCATCAATAAGTGCCAATTCTTCGTATCTTTCCCTTAACCAATCTGATTCTGAGATTTCATATTCAGTCATTACTCGCAAGGATGGTAATTCTATCTCGATCGGGAGAACTGCTTCCATCCCATACACCAGTGAGTAAGGAGTCGCTCCTGTAGACGTCCTTATCGATGTTCTGTATCCCCAAAGGGCAAATGGTAGCTTCTAGTGCCAATCTTTGTAAGTATCAGCTGATTTCTGCTGTATGGTTTTAACATTCTTATTTGCATCTTCGACTGCCACATTGGTTTACAGCCTGTACGGTGATGACTTATGATAACTTATTTTATATTCCTCAAACAGATCTCTAACTTCTGCTTTGAAATGATTTCTGTCATCCAAAATAATCTCATGGGGGACTCCATGGCGACAGATGAGGTTTCTTTTGATGAATTTGGCCACTTCTTGAGCCCCTAACTTGGTGTAGGATGTAGATTCTACCCATTTTGTGAAGTAGTCGATGGCTACCAGAATGTATCGATTCCCATTCGAGGCTTTTGGAACAATTTTGCCAATGATATCGATTCTCCAGGTTGAGAATGGCCCTAAAGAGGTCATACTATAAAGTAGAGATGGCGGTACGTGCATCAGGTATGCATGAATCTGGCACAACCTACTCACATATTCACAACAATCTTTTTCCAATGTTGTCCAGTAGCACACCTGTCTTACAATCTTTTTACCTAGCATGTGACCATTCATGTGTGGATGACACACCCCTTCGTGTATCTCTTCCATCATCCTTCTGGCACTCTTTCTGAACAAGCAAGTCAGGCTGTGGCCGTTATACCCTTTCTTCAGCAATCTTCCTCTACAGATGATCAACTGTGTGGCAAATCTTCAAATTGCTCTTTTGTCTTTCTTAGAAGACTCTTGGGGGTACATTCCCTTTTTGATAAAGTCCTATATGTCTTGGTACCACGGTGTTTCCTTATCTTCTTCTTCGATCGTGGCAACCATGCTGAATGATGGCACGTATCTTTGCTCAATCACCAGGGGTATCATCTAGACTCCTACGGGGATTTTGATCATGGAGGCCAAGGTAAACAATGAATCTGCTAATTAGTTCTCCTCCTTGGGTAGGTAGACGAATGCTACACTATTGAACTATTTTTTGAGTTCATCGAGATGATCATGATAGGGCTTCAACCTTTCTTCCTTAACCTTCCATTCTCCTCTGGCTTTTGATACAATGAGGTTTGAATCTCTGAAGACATCCAATTTTTGAACCTTTAATTCTATGGCTGCCTCCATCCCCAGAATGCACGCTTCGTATTCACCAGTATTGTTGGTGGAGTTATAGTTGAGTTTGACTGCCACTGGGGTGTGATCACCATTTGGTGACACCAGAATCATTCCTACTCCATAGCCTTTCATGTTGGCTACCCCATCGAAGTACAACTTCCATTGCTCTTCTTTAACATCCATGATATTCTCATTCGGGAACGGGAAATCCCCATTATTTTCAAAATCAATAGTGTGTTCAGCAAGATGCTTAACTATAGTTCTTCCTTTTACTGACTTGGTTGTTACATCTTTGATGTCAAATTCATATGGTAGAAGTAACCAATGGGATACGTGTAACGACCCACCTCCCTGTCTAGCAACAATATTGTTCGCTTTGGGTCTAAACACAAAGAACTTCCCAGGAGGTCACCCATCCCTGGTACTGCTCTGACAGCAGCATGCTTAACTGTGAAGTTCTTTCGTGTTTAGCTCCCCCACAGCTTTAAAAGGCCTTGTTCAGGTATCAGAGCTTACGCAGCCTACCCCTCTCCAATATTGTCCTCTTTGGGTGCCTACCATGTTTCGAACACTGGCGCCTGCCCTCAAGGTTTTGTTCCTTCATCACTCGGGCAAGGAGGCCTTGTTGCATATAGAGGGGCGATTAGTCCTTATAAACTAGTCCAGGAACTTCACCCCAGGCGATGTGAGACAAGCCCCCACACCTGACCTCACCTCATCCATCTTGGCCTTCCTACCTCAGGAGTATTGGCCCTTGGTCGTCACAATACGCGACTGGTTAGGGTGGGTTTTTTGAGGACGTATTTTATAGGATCCATGTGGGATATGAGCACAACCGAGAAGGCTAGCATGTAGTGCCTTAGATGGCCAGTGTACCCGACTAAAGCCAACATAATTTTCGAGCATAGAGTAGTTGAGCTCATACCCATCATCCTCTTGCTAAGGTTATTTATGGCTTTTTCAGAGTGGCTTTCTTCTCCTTCTTGGGCTAGCATGCAACCCATGGCATTTTTAGAGACGGATAGGTACAGAAGCAGAGGTTTGTGAGGGGTAGGTGGTGAAAGGATTGGCGGGTTTTGGAGGTAGGTTTTTATTTTGTCAAAGGCGACTTGGCATTGGTCATCCCATTGGAACTTCTCTCCTTTCTTCAGCAATCGAAACAAGGGATCACATGTGGTCGTGAGTTTGGGTATGAAGCGGCGGATGAATTGGATTCTCTCAAGGATCACTCTTAATTCTTTCTCATTCTACGGAGGTACCATTTCTAGAATTACTTTGATTTTTGAGGGGTCTACTTCTTTCCCTCTTTGTCCTTCTCTATCCTTGGATTTCATGATCATGTCATCTACGTACACCTCTACTTCTTTGTGAATCATGTCATGCAGCAGAGTGGTGGCAACTCTATGGAAGGTTACCCCGGCATTCTTGAGCCTGAAAGGCATTGCCCTGTAATAGTAAGTCGCCCATGGTGTAGTGAATGTCATCTTTTCCTTGTCTATTGGTGCTATTAAAATCTGGTTGTACCCTGAGAACCATCCATAAATGACAATAACTCATGTCCCGCGGTGTTATCTACCAAAACATCAATGTAGGGAAGTGGGAAGTCGTCCTTTGGACTGGCTTTGATTAGATCACAGAAATTGACGCATATACAAACTTTTCTATCCTTCTTGGGGATCAGTACGATGTTGGCAACCCATTCTGGATACTCTGTGACAATGATGAACTGTTCCTTGAACTGCTTTTCTACCTCTTCTTTGACCTTGAGGGCCCATTCTGGCCTCATGCTCCTCAGTTTCTGCTTAACGGGTTTAGAATTTCAGAGAAGGGGAATATGATGTTGGACAATGTCGGGATTGACCCCAGCATATACTCATAAGACCAAGCAAAAACATCTTTGAATTCTTTTAGCAAAAAGTCAATTTTTATGTTTCTTCTTTATTAAGCATTGACCCAATTTGCATAATTTGTAGATTATCTTTTTCTCCTAGATTAATTGATAAAGCATCTTCAATTATTTCATAAGCAGGTAATTTTTTAATTAGTTGTTTAAATTCGATTGGGAGATCCTCAGAAGGATTTGTGCATTCACAAGTATTGGACACAGAAGAGTAAGCATAACTGTCTTTCATTTCATTCATAATAGATGAAGTGATTACATTAGATAGTGGTGGGCCTACAATGGTCGACTCTAATACAAACTTGATAATTGGAAATATAGACTCCGGGGGGACAGGGGATAGGGAAACACAGATAGATGACTCTATAGCCTGGTTGCTCAGACCCCCATCAGCTAGTATGATCGGATCATCTTGGCTCTTGGCCCTCTTTCCATCCTTTTCTTCAGTAAGTTTTTCCCACATTTTCTTGATAGCTTTGGTGTCTAGATAATTCAAACAATCTTCCTCTGGGGTCTTGACAATTTCTTCTGGATAGAATTGATCTTGATAAAGGAGCCTCTCGCATTCAATTTTAGGTATATCCTTTTTCCGTACCTTTAACTCTTGATATCCTGACCGTGGATCTATCTTGGAGAATGTTGTAGCACCCTGTAGTTAATCAAACAAATCATCGATTCAGGGGTAAGGGATACTAATTCTTAATAGTCACTGGGTTCAACTCTCGGTAGTCGATACACAGCCGAAGTGTTCTGTCCTTTTCTTCATGAATAACATTGGTGCTCCCCAAGGCGATGTACTTGGGCGAACAAAACCAAAATTCTTAAGTTCTTGAACCTGTTCCTTTAGTTCTGACAGTTCAGCGGGGGCTTTCCGGTAGGGAACTTTAGTGATTGGTGCAGTGCCTGGTATAAGTTCAATACAGAACTTTATACTTCTCTCAGGTGGTAAAATAGAAATATCTTGAAATACTTCCTCGAAGTCCTTGACTACAGGTATAGATGACACTGCCATTTCTGTACTAACGACTTTGATGTTTGCTAAGCATCTTGTGAGGAGCGTATCTCCTAAAGAGTAAAACTGGAAATTAAAGGATTAATTCCCATTGTCGGAGAATGTAATTCTCTTCCTTGCATAATCTAAATTAGCTTGATTCTGAGCGAGTCAATCCATCCCTAGGATTATGTCAAACTCCTGCAGCGATAGAATAATCAACCTTACAGGGATCTCACGGTCTCCCAGTCATAGGGAACAATCCTTGCACAGATGTCCTAACTTGACTATGGCTCCTAATGGTGAGGTAGCCTTCAAAGCCTTATCTAGACGGTGGGGTAGAATACCCAATCTCTAAATGGTCTTAATAGATATGAATGAAAGTGAAATACCAGTGTCAAATAAAACTTTAACATGGGAGTTAAACAAGGTTAATGTACCTTCTACCACTTATTGTTCGGGTTGTTCTTCTCCATAGTTTCCCTCTTCATAAATAGTTTCATCACACCCAGCAGCATTAGGAATAATAGCACTCAAGCAAGTTTAACCCTGCTGACCATAAGTCACCCGTTTAGGAGCAGTGCAGTACTTGCTGATGTGACCAGTTCACCATAGTTTTAGCAGACTATATCCTGATGACGGTCGTTGCACTTAGGTGCCTTGTAGTCTCGAGCTAAATGACTTGGGGTGCCACAATTAAAGCATTTTCCAACACTACCTCCCTTTCCTACTCGGGACTGAGTCGGATGGGTGACAGTTTGGCGTTTCTTGCTTCCATCAAAATTCCGCCTTTGCCCTTAGGAATGATACATCAGTGGCTTGTTCCCAATATTACCTTTCTGAGGCGCCCGTAAGTCAAGTAGTTTGCGGTTCACATGAGCATCTTTTTCCAGTTCAGTAACCAAGCCAACTAGTCTATCAAATGATTTATCCATGTGGACGATAGTCATGCGACGAATTTGCGGTGTCAGTCCTTGGTTATACTTGTATATTTTCTTCTCTTTCGTATCAACCATATGAGGAACGAATCGAGACAGCCTTTCAAACTGCATAGTGTATTCCTACATAGATTTATTCCCCCGAATCAGATCCATGAATTCCTTCTCCCTTCTCTGCCTCTCAGTAGGTGGGAAGTACTTTTCCAAAAATCTGTCCTTAAACATAGTCCAAGTCATTCCCATAGCAGCTTCATTTCCAATGGTTGCTTTTACTGAGTCCTACCAATCTGAGGTGGCATCGGTCAACTGAAAAGTCGCTAACCTTCTCTTTTCCAATTCATTACACTAAACTACTTCGAACACACGGTCCATCTATCTCAACTACTGTTCAGCCTTCCAGGGTTCTGGCACAAAATCTCTCCAACAGTTTGTCTCCTATTTGGTGATCACGCCAATTTTCAGTAGGGTTCCCAATCCTCTCGAGGCGTCTGACAAATGCCTCAAACATTCCCATAGGGTCAGCTGCCAAAGGTGCCTCCTCGATCAGATTCCTATTCCTCCTTGGTCTTCTAGCCATTTTACATATATCATAACGATCAAAGAATGAGAATCATGAATAATTACAATAATACAGACCAGTTTAGGCAGCAACAACATAAAAAATATAGTGTTTCCATATATATAACTTCTCGTTAAGTAGATACAAAAATATGATCATCCCAATGCCTACCCTATCTGTATGGGTTAAGACATACATCGTCCATGCATGAGTTGATGCCAAAATGCGGTCATTGCCCTATAATCATATGCATATAATTGCAGTTTGCAAAAAGAGATAGGTTACGAGTTAATATTGCTAATATGTACAAAATTATGTCTAGATTATCAATCGTTTCCATAAGTGGCCATTAGCAAGTCCAGAGAGTCGACGGGATGAAACTGTTGTACCTGGAACGGCTCTACCACATAGAAGCTACTACTCTAAGAGGTTGGTGATGGAGTATGCTCCGAAACATCCACCTTGATCAACATCTCCTCGAGCAGATCCGGCATAAGTGCCAGCACCTCTTTAAGGTTGGCAGCAAAGTCATCCAAACCCATACCATCCCCCTCATCATCATCATCATCATCCATAACAAAAAGTGCCAAAATGACGACTCCGCCGTCAATATCCTCAGTAATGGGAATTACCGGATACAAGGCATCGCTATTAACTAACCGAACAATCTCTAACAGAACCAACCGCTGAGCCTCTATGAAATATGAAAGCTCCAGACGAACCTGGGGTAAATCACCCAGTCCCACTACGTGGACCTGGTGTTATAAATATAACTATTCTACTGCTGCCTACTGCTCGATCGCTGTGTGGTATAGTACAGCAGAATCCGAAACTACTGCACCCTATGTAACCCAGTGTCCTCCGTATACGTCTAGTACAAATAGTGGCAGAACTGGATCCATACTTGACAAAAAAGCACTAACTTATATCAGGTATAATCTTAAAAGAGATAAGCTTAAGCGTTTGGGCTGCGGGTTTGTCCTCCTGTCATATCATCAGGTGTGCGAAGCTTAAGTTGGCAGAATGTGGAATCGGTTTATACTTGTAAAACCTAATGTGGCTAAACTTTTTTTGATATGACCTAGCTCTGATACCACTAAATCCTGTCACGCTCTGATGTAGCATAAATAGGGAAAGCATTTAATTTCCTATATAGACTCGTAGGTCGCAACAGTTTGAAGAATTGATTTTCGTCCCAAACATTGAACAGTGCTAGTGCTCTCACTTACGGAAAAAAAGGCTCCCGCATCAGAAAGAAGAGCGGCACCTCAACCAGCCACAGCCGCATTAGCAGTTCGCGTGAAATCAGACTAAACCAAGGTCGAAGAGGCCTTAGGTAGTAATTGAGATGCCTTCAATTCAGACAAGAGATGACGCACGCTTCACAAGGAGGCTTGGAAATGGAGTGTACTAATTTAAATCAGAGTAAGAGCAATCAAGACTTATAAAATTTTTCAAACATAATAATTATTACATCACGTAGGAATCTTAAGGCACAACCCGCCTTACAAAAACCTATAAATCTCTATTACATCAATCCTTATTACAAGTTCAGGTAGTTGTTCTCAATTAGCATAGTCGTATTGTCCATCTTGATCATAACCTGAAAAGCCTAGACATAAATGTCCAAGGTGCAACAATGCAGTAACATTCAATTTCTCTTCACAGGTAGTTGTTCTCAATTAGCATAGTCGTATTGTCCATCTAGATCATAACCTGAAAAGCCTAGACATAAACGTCCAGGGTGCAGCAACGCCGTCGGCTTCACGAAGCTCGTGAATATTAAAAACATACAATTATAATGTAAACCATACTTTCTTACCATCTCCGATTTCCAGGTTAATTAATCAACATATTAGAAATACATGAGTGATTTCGTATTTAATCGAACCAAAAGATCAACATATTTATTACCAAAGTACCATTTTTAGATTAACATTATAATAAGATAAGGAATAATAGGAAATAATCATCATCAACAATATAATCCATAAAACATGTGACCGTGCATGAAACAATGTAGCCCACTCATCTCACTGACTCTTTTACCTCGACTACAAAACTCAACACAACGGTTCCCCTGAACCACCGACCCACGGCCGTCAGGTTTAGAATGTTTGTCGATATGCCTACCATATCCGAATCAGCCTGGGCATACCAAGACATTGTATGTTATAATAACCTGAACGGTCTATCATATCCGAGTGAGCGTGGATGCGATCGGACTGGCCTATCGTATCCGATTCGACCTGGGCTCAATCCCTCTTAATTAACCTACCATATCCGAATCAACTTGGGATAATTAAGGCTACAATACATCACTGATTGGCCTATCGTATCCGAGTCGACCTGGGCTCAATCATTCCCAATAAACATGCCGTATCCGAATCGACCTGGGATAATTGGGGTCGCAACTCACATACCACATTTTCTCGACTCTTCTCAACTCACCAACACATGCCATGCATGTCAACTCAACTCTAACATGTATTACAGAGACTTCATCTTCTTCATTTTTCTCCCCTATTTTAGTTTTTAGGCCATTTTTTTACCCATTTTGTAATCCGATTGTAAATATGCCTTATAATATATGATTCTCTTCATTTTTCCGCAAGGATTATGAATCAACGATTGGATTAAAGTGAATCGAACCGTAGCTCTCAAATTTTACAAAAATTGGAGAGGTAACAAACTTCATTTCTAATATACATTCTAGTATGAATGAATTAGGCTCTAATATTTTAAACATGACTTCTATAGATGGTAATCTACCATTATTAACTATCAAAATGAATTTTGGTTATGTTTGAAAAATCATGTTTATCAAGCTTGAACTCCATGGATGAACATAACAATGGTGATTCTCAATTAAACTATACAAATAGTAACAAAAATGAATTACATTTCAAAGTAAGTAAATAATATTCACTATGATAGAAGATTGAAGTATGTTGGGAAAGAAATCAAGGATTAAGAAATCCCACAACAAGCTTTGGCTATGGTGATATGAAGCTCTCTGTCTCTAGAAATTCTATAAAATTCTATATCTCTCTGAGTTTTCTCTCTGAAATTATTGTTTGTAATGTGCAGAGACTGAGTGTGTTGTGTGTTGTATATACCGAATCACAATTTGAAATTCTTGGGGACCAAGTCCTTTCTCCCTCACTCT
Source organism: Hydrangea macrophylla (assembly GCA_033977485.1). NCBI lineage: Eukaryota > Viridiplantae > Streptophyta > Magnoliopsida > Cornales > Hydrangeaceae > Hydrangea > Hydrangea macrophylla. Next base: position 67,804,951 of record CM066988.1, read on the forward strand.
ACAAAATCAAATTTGTTTTAATCTCCTAGTGTACACTGCATATATATGTATACGTATATGAAATAATCTGTATTGTAGGAGTCAATTAGGATTAGTAGGGGCCAAGTTCAAGTGTTTGGAAATTGTAGCTTATGGCACTAAATTAACACACTCCAAGTAAAAATTGCCAAACAAGGCACAAGTAAATTGTCTAGGAATCTATTGGAGTGTTTGGGAAAAATAGCTTATGGCACTAATATACACATACACAAATGGCATTCCCAAACAAGCCTAAAACAATCATTAGTTGTATTAAATGAAGATAAAGCACATCTCACATCCTGATTGATGGAGATTCCCAATCTGTGGGAGTTCATAGCGGCGCGGATAGTTTTCATTTATAAACTATTTTTTTTGCGGCGCGGTGATCACCACAAAATATAGAAAATCTATATTAACGTAGGAAATAATTTTCCGATTGTATAAAAATACAGTTTGAGTCAAAAGCAAATATTTTCACCATCTTGAAAATACAGTTTCCAAAACCAACACAGGTATTCCTCAATTTATAAGAATTACAGTTTGACCCCAAATAACGAATTTCCATTAAATCAAACAAGTAATATGAACAGAATATTAAAATTACATTTAGAAAATAAAGTAAATTACAAGTAGTTACAAGTATATAGCTGAGTTTCGAGTGATGTAGATGATTTCTCATTCTTGTGACCCATTTTTGTTATTTCATTAGGCAAAAAAATAAGTTTTTTTTACTCTCTCTTAATGATACATGAGGAATTAGATCCCATAACTTCATAATACAGAGGATTTTCATTGCTATAATATTATTCTTTACTGTTTCTCAATGATGCATGAGGACTTAGATTTTGTAACTTCATAATGCTGAGGATTATCATTGCTATAATAATATTGTACTCGAGATGCTTCTTAGCACAATATATCTCTAACGCAACTTGGTGTTTGAACCATGCAATCACACGTTATCGGTGAACTGTATACTTACATTTGGGACATGAACTTGACTTTAGAGTTTTTGGGAAGGCAACTGAACATGTTTCCGGTATTCTCCAAGTGCCCATAAAGGGAAATAGTTCCTATACTGAGGATAGTGCAGCATGCAATTCTTGAAGAAGACTGCAGTAATTTCCTGTATGGTAATACATCTTTAGAATTTCGTTTCTAGAAAATTGACTCAAAAGAAGAAACTCTCAAGAGCATGCTTAAAACATTTTGAGAATTCCCAAAATTGCTTAATATCAAATCAAAATTACCTGTTGTGGAAAGTCACCGTCATCCAACTGTGCGTTAATCAATAACTTAGCTGCTCTATGTAACGGTGTTGGATCTCTCTCAGCCTAAGTAATTAGAAAAAGTTAAAAGAGATCAATAATTGGTTTATGGAATTAAGATTATACAAGTAGCAAATTCTTAATAAGTTTAGCCTTAAAACTGGAAGATATTGATACTAACCTGTCCACCATAAATTAAACCTAGCATAGCCCATGATGTTTGTACCAAATTTGTTCGATTTCCTTCCAACGGTGTATATTTCTGTTTCTTACAAACATCTAAAGTAAGTCAAGAGAAAAATATTCAAATTAGTGTTGGCATAGAACTTAGGTAGTTAACTAACCATGCTTGGGCATGATTCAAGATCCTCTCCCCAACCACCTTCTTCATTTTGTGTTGAAAGCAAAAATTGGACACCTTTGCGAACTGCTTGGCTATTGTTGTATGTCTTCTCAGCAGCAGCTAGCCCTCCTAGTGCAAAATATGTGCCATAGATGAAGCAAATTCCCCAGAATCCATACCTACAAAATATCGTCGTATATATTACGTTACATTGCATAGCTCTCTCTCTCTCTCTCTCTCTCTCTCTCTCTCTCTTAGACACACACACACACACACACACGCACACTAATACATACACATACATTTGTGTATATTTCTACTTACCATGAACCATCTGGCCATTGTTTCTCTTCAAGATAACCTAATGCTTTTGCTACCGAAACCTCTATTTCTTTCTCCAGATGCCCCGGATGTAAACGCTTGAACAAGAGAAGGGCTTGGATTATAGCACCAGTGTTTTCAACGTGCCTGAACCACCAAAATGGCAAGTGTGAATTGATGAACTATGTTATAGAGGTTTTGTAGTGATAATGAAGTAGGAGAAGTTTGGAAAGAACTTACTCTTTCTCAACAACAATGTCGGCAAAAATCTCTGATGGATTCAACATCTGAGAAAATTTGGAAAAATGATATGTTATAGGGCATGTTTTGGAAAACTCTGGAATCAAAGCACACATATAATGGTACAGGTCATTGAATATTCTGTTCCCCCCATCACAAAGGAAAGGATAAAAAAATCAAATTACCTGTAGATATTGTTGTGGAATTGGTGGCTCCCAAACTCCAAAACCACCACTTAAAGGACTCTAGATGAAGGGAAAAAACTTAAAAAAAATGTCAAATATCTGCAACAAGAAAAGTCTCATAACTTGATTTTCAATGTGAAAAAAAATGAAGGATGGCATGTATTTCTTACCTGTAAGTAGAGAAGAGAATCCACTGCCTCATACAATCGCTCCATCGGCGCTTTCTCTCCAGCAATTTCTTGGGGCATTTGTCCCAATAGCAATAGGCACTATGGAAGGAAATGAGTATTTGATTATTATTAACATCTTATTTCTTAATTTCTTGTATGTTTGTAGTATGATTATACGGATATGTATAAGCTCAAATCACCTTCAATCCCTCGGCTGTGGAGTCTGATATTGGCCAACCATGATCTTGATCCGAAAAAGTCCACCCTCCTTTAGTAAAGTGACGGTACATAGCCTTGTAATCCCCTCTCGGATTTCCTTTAACCTATAGATATAGTTAAAAAAAAGTACATAATTTATTGGAAATATAAATTGTCAAATTAAGTATCAAGAAAATTATGTTCTTGGAATGGGTAAAAACCTGTGATTCTTTCAAATAAAAGTGTGCTTTTTTAATAGAATCTCCATATTCATCAACCATATTACTTGCGATAATTGCTTGGGTTGCAAAAGCACTATCCCAGTTCTGACTACCAAAACTCTGCAATTTAATGAACATGTTAGAAATTATAGTTCTCTACTGTGCTCGCCCCCCAAATTTGATGAAGTTGTAGCTTATTGTAAGCTCATAAATACAGACCTGCACTTTCATTCCATCCTCAGCGATCCATAAGAAATCAGGAACTCTGGCAAGGTGGTACTTGAACTCTTCACAGTTTGGGTCAAGTGCATAGAAAGCCATCATTGATAAACTCTACATAGAAGGCATTATTAGAACTACTTTTTGGCAATCAACAACCAGAAGTGTTTGGATTAATTGAAAAATGATGCAAAAAAGTGGAAAATCTACTTGGGACAAACCCGAATGGGCCCGAAATGCACAAAAGAGCCCATGATTGATAAGAAACAGTGTGTGTGTGTGGGGGGGGGGGGGGGGGGGAGCAAAAATGCCCTTATCTAGGTCTGTAAATAAAAAATCTTTTTTTCCTATGCAAGAACATCTGTTTTGATTGTTACTTGTTTCGCTACCTTTCGTTCAAGCAGAATAGGCATCTTCATTATCTAAGGTATGTAAAAGTATTAAAAGTTTAGCTTTATTGATAATACAAAATTTTAAAATTCAGAGAACTGTTATTGTTCTCGGTTGATTCTGAATTTCAATCAAGATGTATAAGTTGTCCAAGGAAATGAAGTTTTGTAAATTTAATTTTGCTTGTTTAACTAACCTTTTCGACACATCCTATGGTAATGTATCTGGTCTCCTCTGCTTCGTAGCGCATGTATTTGATTGCTTTGTCAAGAGCTCTTTCTCTGATCTTGTTGCAGGGCCATCGGGTCATAACGGGCTCACTAAAGTAATGAAGAGTGTTCCATAGTAGATCTTGTACAAAGGTATGTGGATAGTAAACATCCTCCTACAATTTGTATATGTAGTTTGCTTCATTACACTTGGATATCTTCAAGAACGGACTTCCATTTAAAACACTGCATTAATATTTCAAAAAAATTCTTCTTTGAAAAATATTGAAATGCATGTTTAGCTTAATTTCACTAACCGGACAACAGTCGTGTCGCGCTTTGTTCCAGAGTATCTCATCATATGGTTTGGTATAAATTTCTTGTCTCAATGATTTAACAAGATCAGTGATTGGTCCATGATATTTTTTCCCATACAAGTACGACATTGCCATGTAAGTTGTGCGGCAGTAACACCACATTTTTGCTGCATTGCACAAGTAAAGAGATATAGAGAGTGAGAAATTCAGACCAAAATACTGAATATTAATAGATATTTTACCTGGATGGAAAGGAAAAATTGAAGGGAAAAGCCAGAACTCTGGGGGCAATGGGTTGCAGCCTGCCCACTCATACACTCCAAGTACCTGCAGAAATGAAATTTCGTGATATTCGAAGGAATTGAAAAGATCGTTAAGAGTAGTTTCCATCATCACAAGAATTGAAAAGACCGTTTAGGCCTATTTTCTTCTAATTGCTTCCTAATTGTTATTAAACCTCTCATTTTTAGGCCTAATTTCTTCTAATTTCTTGCTAATTTTTATGAAATTTATAATTTTTAGGACTATCTTCTTCTAATTTCTTCCAAATTTTTATGAAACTTATCATTTTTAGGACTAATTTCTATGAATCTTAGTATAGAGGCATCATTTTTTAGGCCCCTTTGAATGTTGGCTTGAGGCCTCGGAAAATTGTTTTCATCTCAGGGCCAGCCCTGCATCATCACCTTCTAGTTTGTTGTTTAATTGCTCTATTTGGCTGTTAGAGAAAATAGAGTGTTGGATAATTTTTATGCCCCTTTTCTTTCCTAGAAGCAAAACAGAATGTGTCAGAGAATTCCAACTTTAGTTGCTCTTTGAAGGAGAAAGGAATTCTTTTGATAATGCCAGGAACATAGTTTTCTAAATTTCTTGAATTTTATTGGAAAGAAACGAATCGATGAGTTTGTAACTTTCATATGTGCGAAGGAGTTCAAAGTGTGTTTGGGAGTTTTTCATTATCATATTCAAGTTTTGTTTAATTGCTATGCTCGGCGGCAGAGATGATATATGATATAAGAATTATGCCCTTGTCTTCCTAGAACCCAAACAATAAAAAGATTTTCGTCTTAATTTGTTTCTTTGAAGGAGAATGAAAATGACATCTTAGTAGGAATTATTGTGATACATTAGAAAAAGTACCTTTCATGAACTTTCTTATTAAGAAATTATTCGCTATTTGTTAATTTCATGAGAAATTGTTCTGATAGTACTTTGACATTTACTTTTCTTGCGAATTTTATAAATAATTTGAAGTTTGTGAATTTTACCGAAAGATATGTCTTTCCCCACGAGGGTATCCCAGTGGCACCACCATGATCAAGTATCCATTTCCGGGCACTTTCAATCACTCCATCTCCATCGTTGGGTCCTTCACCGAGCAAACGTAATGCAATGTAGCTAAGCACGGAGCCGATCATGGTGCTGTGGCCTTCTATGTAGAATCCCCATCCTCCATCGTCATTCTCCATAAAACAAAAAAAACATTAATTGCACTAAGATTAGATCATTGATTAACATTTTTTATCAAGAAAAGATTGATCAGAATGGGTTTTTAATAAGTACTTGATGAAGGTACATGTAGCGGATCAACTCCTTTTTGTGCTCTGGTGTTAGGACAGTGTTAATAGCTCCACTGATGTGTAGGATTATGAGCTACAAAATTGTAACATTTCCAACTATTAGTTCAATAGTTAGAGGAGCTTTACATTTGGTTCCCGAGAAAACAAAGGAAATAATGGACTTACAAACACCTAAATTATTATTTTAACCCCAAAATAGTTTTTCTTAGAACAACCAAATAGTTTTTTTTTCCTTCGAAAATGCTTTTCTAACTAGTTTAAAGAACCAATTTTTTCATTTTTCTTCATTATGTATCCAAACCAAACAGAGCCTAAATACTTGTATTTTTTTCCCAATTAAGGAAAAACTTACCAGTGGAGGAGTGAAAAACATAGGACCAGAATTTTCAGCAGGCCAGTGGCCATCCTTGGCTTGGATTGCGCGATTTAATCGGACGGCTTTCCTCAAAGCAGTTGTAACCTTCTCATTGGTTAATTCTTCATTTTCACCAATTCTCACCGGTGGTATGCTAAGATCAATTCCACTTTCTTTCTTCAGCTATAAATCGAAAGATCAAAGTACTCAAATTAATGTTAATCTTCTCTTAATCCTTCAATTAATTGTACTAAAACATACTTTCATACTACTAGAGGCATGACAACAATTCGTGGGTCAAAGTCGTTCTGTGGTCTAGGGAAGAACTAATTTCTCAATAAGTTAGTTTTTGTGTTGCTGCTTTTTGAGTACTTAGGTTTCCGTGCTCAACTTAAAAAAGTTTTAAGAAATGTTTTTTTTTTACTAAATCAACACAATTTTTATGAACCAAATCCTTGGTAGCCCAGTGGGAGGCAAACCAAGATAGGGAGTGTTCTACCCTCTTGGTCTTGTGTACAAAACTCGCTACGGGTAAATATTAGGGATTTGGCCAAGGCCTTTTGGCCTCCCAAAGGGGTGTCATGGTTTCGAAACCCCCAGGGGTCATGCAAGCTAGATGGAGGGATGGACCTCAAGATGGGCAATGTCTAGCTTGGTGTGGGTTCAGATCCTACAGCTAGCTTGCCTCCTTGATTTACCTGGTGAGTGTGTTGTGGGGTCGGTTCTTATGCCGGGGGTTCGTCCCTTGTTCTACTACGATAAAAACAACAAAAGGTATCAATCCCAAAGTCGCGGAGGATAGGCAGGGAGATTTCTTCTCGTATTCCGAAAAACAAATGTTGGTTTTTATGATAATGGAGAGAAAAGTGAGTTTTTATGACAATGGAGAGAAAAGTGAGTTTTTATGATAATGGAGAGAAAAGTGAGACTTGGCCAGAACTTGATCCTACTTTTAGATTCCCAAACAAGCCCTTGGTTCCATCCGTGTGCACACTAAAATTAAAGGATCTATGGAGGGAGAAGGGCCCAGACTTTAAAATCAATTTCAAATAAACCTATTTTTTTTAGGATTTTGAGTTTTTGTTTTAATTTTTATAGCATTAAATTATATCACATGAACATAACATATGTAGAGTAAATAAAATAACGCCCCCTCAACTATAACTCATGTTTTACTCAGTACCTTAAACTTTTTTATCCGACAAATTGAATCTTTCATATGTAAGTATTTGACACTTTTAACCTACTGCCCTAATAAGCCTTCTTCCACCTTTGTTCTAGTCCCATTTGCAGGCCTTATCTTGTAGATCCACAAACACAACCCTCAAGCTCCGTCGAAGAAGGTGGGCCAAAATGAAAGTCTTATTCAGAGGTCCTCAATGGCTACTCCAAGATATATACATATATATTGATGAATCCACGCAATTATTTCATTCTCATGAAGAAAACTCAGATACTCTAGATCCAGAGCATCTTCTAGACTCTGAACAAGCTACCTAGACACCTCCTAATCCCTATGCTCTGTCATTTCATTCCTAAAATGTTTCCTCAAAAAATCCACCTCCCTTGGAAGGATTGCCTCGTTGTTCAAGCTGCTTAGAAGATCTATCGGCTTCAAATCTTTCCAAGACAAGACCAAATCTAATAGATATGTACCTATATAAATGTATGCATACACGCATTTATTTTTAGTATGTATACACGGACGGATATAGGAAATTTGAAGTTTGAGGGCTTGGTAATGGCTGAATTAGGAAGTTTCAGAGGGGGTTCAAGGACTCCCCCTTCTAGGGAATTTTTTCGGATCTAATTATACATATAAGTATAAATTACATAAACACCCATACAACTATTACCGATGATGCTGCAAGGAAAACAGTTTGGTATAAGGATAGGGACTCATTAGAAGTCGAAGGGGGTTAATTCCAATTTTGGATCGTCTTAGTGGGAGATGGACAATGAGTTGGAACTTGGAAGTGGGCAATAGTATTATGTTGGAGAGCGAAATTGAGAAGTCAAGGCTAAAGAAGAGGGAAGGGAGGGAGGATAAAAACATTCGATTTAATCCTTGATGGATGCGAGGATGATATTCATAGGCAGCAAGGTTGTAATCCCAAAGAGAATAAATTCATCAAGCCCAAGAAAAGTAGGAAATTTGTGTAGCCAGTAGAAGAGGCATGTGAGCTATTAGGGGGTGGGGGTTGCTTAAAGATATGCACTACAACAAGGGAGGTAGTGCCTGACTACTCTCCCATTCAATAAATGCACGTGGGATGGAAGACCTTACAATGGACCATCCCATGGTCTCATAGAATACACATCACTATCCTTAAAATCTTGTATATTAATTTCCTCAATAGTTAACTTTGTGCTTACTTGCATACGCACTAGAAGGTCACCACATGGTCGAGCACGAGACCATTTTGAAGCATTATTAAGCTTGTACTCCTCTCGGACTCTCTCAACCTCTTCTCTCTCTTTGGGTGTACCAGCTTCCGAGTCGAACTCCCAAATTTGTCGACCCACAAAGTTGTTGGTGCTATACAACCGAGGTCCATGTCCTTCTGCAACCTTAAGCTTCCACATTCTCTCCTAGTTAGCTGAGTTGCTCAAAAAGGCTTTGTTTATTCTCTGCATTTACACGAATCGAATTAGAACAAAAGTACAAACAAATATAAAGTATTAATCAAACATTTAACGTTGTTAGCAGTTTAATTTTAGCACTCGCTAATGTTTATATTTTATTTTTAAAATAGCTTTCGGATGAATAACTTTTGCTATATTTGGAGCAGAAGTAACTTTGGTTTCGAAGTAAATCATTAACAATACACCATTAATAATACACTTTAGACACAGAGAGAAAACTAGAGGGATTGATCTAGATGAGAGAGAAAATTGATAAAAACTTATTTTGTCAGTCATTACATGAAATACAATTTCTATTGATGTAGCGGAACGTCTAAATCTCGAGGGAAAAAAACGCGAAACACATCCTTCTCAGAAACTGTTAATTATCACACGTTAATGCCAGGAACCAGGGCCTAGTGTCTTGTTGATTCACAAGAATACCAAAAGAAATAGAAGACATATTGAGAGAAATCTCAATGAATTTTATTGATTTAAAAAAGATGCTGAAATAGTCTCAAAACAGACTATATCTAGGCTGCAAGCCCTAAATCGCATAAAGAAATAAAAAGCAGAAAAGTCCAAAAGTGCTGAAAAAATAGAAAACTGGCCCAAAATTGGGGCCTAAAACTTAATTGCGTGTCATCGGATTCAGGTATTGGCTTTTCAAAACTATATTATAAATTTAGATTAGTAATTTTGATACCCATAGTGAAAGTTATGACTTTTTGGTGGGAAGGGTCAAAAGTGACCCTTTCTGTCAAACCGCTTGTAATAAGCCAAAGTCATTCATGCTGCAACATCTACCTTAAAGGCGTAAGAAAGAATTGTATTGTATAAGAATGCAACTCTAAAATTTTTATGCAGAATTATAACCTTTTACGGCTTATTTGAACGAAAATCTGAAGTGAGGGACCATTTTTTGAGGATCATTTTATTCTCTTTTAACGAAATAACTTGAATTTCATTCTTTTGTTTAAAAATCTCAAACATTGATTTTTGTTTGGGAATTAACAAAACCTGAATTTCATTCTTGTGTTTAAAAAAAAAAAAAATTAAATAACACTACAAGTTAATGAACCTAAACAAAGCCGTAATCAAGCTCTCTCTCTCTCTCTCTCTCTCTCTCTCTCTCTATATATATATATATATATATATAGAAGAGCATGTTATGAACTCTTCAACACGTCAAAAATATACCTACACACAAATAGATATATACGTATACATATTTTTCCTCACTTGTTTTCCACCTATATTGCTTCCACTAACCTCTCCACTAGCAATAATTTCTTAATTAATATTTGAAACAATTAAGAATAATAAGACCAAGAGTTTGATAAATTTAGACATAATAATAAATGTGTCTTTTTAGAACTCGTTGGTTAGAGGTCTCTGTTCAAAACAGTTTCATTGAAATGTCATTTTCGTATTTTTTTTTAGGTCAAATACCCCTCAAACTAAAAAATATCGAGAAACATATCCCCTAAATTAGAATTTTGCAAAAGTTTTGGGCTTGTTTCCTAAGCATCTTCCTCAATTTTCAAATTTGTAACCCTCCATTGCTATTCACGTTCTTTCCAGAGAACAATAATAGATCATCTAAGTAATATTGATGAGGAAATTCTAGAAAAAAAGTCTTGTGAAATTTACAAAACATGTTTCGGGAATTTCATAAACAAAATTTTGATAAAATTAAGGCTTAATTATAAAATATACTCTTGAAGTTTGGTCCATGACTGCTTTTAGTCCCTGTAGTTTTAATTGTGTCAATTAGGTCTCGGAATTTTTAAATAGAAACAATATCGTCCAAATATCCCATTTTGTAAGTAAATTTGACAAATTCACCCACTGCTACGCATAATTCCTCTGATAAGCAGGTGGGGAGATTGGTAGTCTTCCATTTTTTGACCTTGAAAACGTGACATTGCATATCATGTGAGCAAAATTCTGTCAACTTTTCTCACAAAATTGGACATTTGGACCACATTGCTTCAGTTAAAAACTTCATGGACTAAATTGAGACAATTGAAACTACAATGACTAAAATTGAGATAGGGACCAAACTTTAGGGGTACATTTCATATTTAAGTCTAAAATTAACAACTATTAACTTGAGAAATTTGAAGATATAAATTCCATAAAATAACAGAACATCTAAGTAAAGAATGTTGATCTAATTATGGAAATGAAAGTTTTATGAAATTTCACAAAATACATTTTTGGGAAAATTAACAAACGGTTAACTCGAGAAATTTGAAAAATGGACCAAACAATTTTTTTAAAAAAAAAGGACCGGGGAGTCTCACCCCTCAACCCACGATTCAAACACAAATGCTTAAGAACACAGAGACAAACAAAAATGACAGCTTTAGGAATAAAACATAACAATTGCTTAGTAATGAAGATTTTCTAAAACTTTGTGTGAGTGATGTCTACTAATGAAAGTGCATTTTATTGAAGGACTGTTTAATGGGAAAGAAATCTGTAGGTCCTTTAACCACATAAGTATGGAAATAGGGATTTTCGGGCAAATTTCTCAGCTTCTGGGCTAGTCATGAAGATTTTCTAAAAATTTGTTTTGAGTGTCTACCAACGAAAGTGCTTTGGCTATTTAATGGAAAAGAAATCTGTAGGAACTTTAACCACACAAGTCCGTGAATTAGGATTTTTGGACAAATTTCTCAACATAAAAATAATAGACTATGGGTTCCTTTAATAAAACTGAAAATTTAGTGCCGAATTTTAAGCACTCGATTGAGCATGTAGTACTCAAAACAGTGTTTCAAGTGTTGAAATATATTACATTCACTGATAATTTAAAGTGGAAGTTTTTCACTTAAAGTTTTCAGTGGATTTTTGGCTACTTTTTCAATTACGTGGTACAATATCAAATGCACTGAAATAAAATTAGTGCTGAAAATTTCTTTTCCAGCACTTAATTGTGTTATCAAACACACCTTATGTGGTTTGTTTTCTGAAATAGTTTTATTTTGGGATATGGTGGAAATTGTTGGTTTGTGCCATGCAAGAGTGAACCATATTTAAGAAGTTCATACCAAGCGGCCTAGCCCAATCGGTGTGACCTCCTCTCCCTAGTGGGGAGGGTAAGGCTCGAATCCCCTTTGGGGGATTCCTTGGATTGCCCTTCTGTTTGGTCTTCAGTCGAAATGACTAGGTTATTAACTTGGGCTCTGTTGTGGGCTATTAATGAGTTCTGAGGTTGGGTTGGAATGGATAGGAATATGTGTGTCCAGTTATAATCCACATAAGTATAAAAGATTTAAGTGTTGCATTAATCTAGGAAAATAGTGAGAAGATTTTTGGAGAGAAAGAGAGGGAGAGTACCTGAGTCTGGAGGTTGTGAGGAGCAAAAGAGAGATGTTGAAAAAGAACTTGAAATGGTAGTGATGGGTTTGAGACTTTGAGTAAAGAGAACAACACTACTTATACACTACCTCTGGACATATGACCAAAGTAAAAAATAAAAAAACTACCTTTATTTTCCAACTTCCAACTTGCTTATAAATATGCATGTGTATAGAATAATACTCAATTGGGAGCAGAAGAATGTACTTGTAAAAAGACCAAAGTTCACTGCTCCAATACTATTGAATATGATTATGACGTGTCTATTCATTAACTACAATTACGGTGCCTCAAGCTCAGAAATTAAAATAAAATAAGTAAATAACTTAAACTATGATGCAAACCGTTTCAAAGTGCAAGAAGGTCCTTCGTTAAGTGGCTATTTGTTAAAATTAAAATTTAAGTAGTGAAAATTAAGCGTTGAATTTTTTATTTTAAATAATTGAATTTGCAGTACGGAAAATAATGTTTCAGGTATTGAAATAAACTGCATTCTGTGATTTATTTCAATAGAATATTGTCACTTAATGTTTTTAGTGAGTTCTTTGCTGCCTTTTTCATTTAACTAGTACATTATCAAATGCACTGAAAAATAATTACTAAATATTATCATTTTTTGTACTTAATTGCATTATCAAACACACCCTAAGACTTAATGTACGGTCGCTTGGTAAGCCAACCTCCTAAATTATTCTCTGCCCTAAAGCTTTTCTGCACATATGGTAAACATTTATGGTGCGTTTGATTGCAAGATAGAAAATGTGTTGAAAAGAAATTTTTTCCATGGAATTATTTTACATGTAAATTTTTTCCATGGAAATAAATTTGGGACTGTTTGATTACAATTATTTTCAGGCTAAAAAATCTAACATTTTTCATGAAAAATCTAGTTTTGCTGTTTGATTGTCGCTATTTTTTAGTGAAAAGTTATCATTTGCCATGGAAAATAACTTTTTTGATGTTTGATTGCAATAAATTTTTGTGGAAAATTAACATTTTCCATTGAAAACTTACATTTTTTCAAGCAATTAACCTATGAATCACAAACAAGCAGTTTGAAAATGATACAAATTCAAGCAATTGAGACAACTACTCATATCAATAGTCAATTTCACAAACGATGAAAGTACTATATGAAAATTAGTACTTTTTTTTTTGCATCAAACTTCATTGAAACTTCATGGCATAATTGAAAATTAGAAGTACTCATAAAAGTAAATAAAATAAAATAAAATAATTAAAAAAAAGGCTTGATCACCCGAAGTTGACGTTAGTTGTTGGAGTAATTCTTGACATGAGTTGTGGCTATTTCACCAACTCAGGTGGCAAGTTCCAGGTAAATTATAGCCTTCATCATCTCCCCTTTCTATCCAAATAATAGCATCGGCCTCGTCAAATTTAAGTAGCAAAATATGCAATATAATACTGAAACAACACACCAAATATTAATGATCCATTTCAAAGTAAAAAAAAAAAAAAAAGACTCGTGGGTGTTAATTTACTCACTGTTTCGTATTACCAATGCTATAAAAAAAATTAAGCAAGTTAGAACTTATTATGATCATCTAGATTTATCTTTCGCCTGCTTAAAAATGCGAATGATGTTATGGGTTTAGTGTCTCAAACTCGAACCATGCCATCCTATGATCAAGAAACAAACGAAATTCCGTCCTCACCAAAGGCCTAACATGTGGCTGCCTTACTATTCAAAAAATATAATGTAAATCTTCAAAGAGAAAGGAAACACGACTTAAAAATGTATCTTATATCATGCAAAACTAAACTAGTATGAGGGCACACTTTGTTATTTGAATTACAAAACCACCATCCACTTTGGGTATGAATCCATATTATTTCACCATTACTCAATGAAAGGAAATTATTGAATTGTGGACCTATGAGCAAGCAAAACAAACTGCAACAAGGTCTGAAATGGGTGTTTGTACGAAAGTGAAATACAAGGTTCTTTTACAAAAAAAAAAAAAAAAAGAAATACAAGGTTCAATTTCTATGGCCTTGTGAATGTCCATTATTGTCTTCCATATCACACCCACACATATTATTTCACTACATTTTTTTTAGAGTAAAGAAAGCACATGAAACTAAAGCTACCACTCCAAATATGGATTAAAGAATTGCCCCAAAAGAATGCAAATACCAGCATGTATGTATACATTCAGATACAGATGTGAATATACATCTAGATTTGCTATTCTATATATAAACAAAAATATTACCTCCAGGAAGGGCAGCAACCAAAAGCAAGTCAAGGCCGCAGGCAATGTATGTGTACCTAAATGCATATTAAAACAGTTTAAATTGTAAAATGACACCTTATTAATTTGGACAGCATCCTTGAAACATTCCAAAGAAGCTAAAAAACAAAACAGCTCTATAAGTCAACTATTCAAATTTCATTCTCTGTTGCTATACATCTCTCTATGATATACTTTTTCTTGATCTACAACTTCAAAGAAACATTCAAATATCACGTAGACCAATCAATTTTTTTAAACAAAAGAAATGTACCTAGTCTTTCTTCTCTTTCTTTCTTAATAAAAAAAAAAAAAAGGGACCCTTTCATGAGGAGAGTTTAAATGAAGAGTTCATGAATAACCCAAAATAAATAAATACTCTCAAGACAGAATTTGAATCATAGAAGAGAATAAAATATAGCAAAGACCTTCACTCACATATTATGTATATTCGTATGTGCTGATGTCAAATAATCACTGAACCACATTACAATAAGAATGAACATCGCTTGTGATGCTATAACAAACCCCAGAAATTGCCCTGAGACCTTATAGCTTTAACAGCTAAATTCTAGGATGGTATTCTTAGAATCACCTACTATATATATCTATATCTATTTTTGGCTCTACCAAACACATCAGTTAATCTCAGATGATGAAAACTTAAATGTGGAGGTAATGCTAAAATTTAAAGCTTTCTCCGTAGAAATTTTATTTTTTTCTGTATATGTGACAAAAAATCCAAGAAGAAACATGTGATGAATCTTCAACAAGCTTTTGAGAATTTGATATGGGATTTGTTATGGCATTCATCAGAAAGATGAGGCTGCCCTGCATAAGCTACAACATCATCAAAGAATGAAAAATATAGTATTATATAGGAACACACACACTCTCTCTCTCTCTCTCTCTCTCTCTGCCTTCCCAACCGATTCTTTGCCTTCCCAACAGGGATTAAGAAGAGGAGTTTTTCTCTTTCTTGAAAAAGTCAATGCAGAACAACGCAAAGAAATGGACACGCCTATGCAAGAGCAAAAGAAAAATAAAAAATCTATGTATTTTCCTTTCCGATTTCGTAAATTCGGAAATTTTAGGTCCCTCCTAACCATAGCACTATTTAAAAAGAAAAATGATTTTACCTTGATTAAACATGGTTCCCAAATTTTTTGGTAGTGATACTACCTAAAAGTGTTTTCGGTTGAATTAGTGCTTAGGTCTTTCCCCCCACCTCCACCCGGACAAAATAAGAGAAAAGACATTAGTAAAGATTTGCAGTTTTCCTATACCACTAAATCATCTTCATCTACATCCGTTCCTAAAAAAAATTTTTGACTTGCCACAAGGCAAGCACAATAGATTGAAATAAACAATAGATTGAAACTAATCATTTTTGCTGTACTATTTTTCTTTCCTCCACCTTTTTGCTGTTTTGTTAACTTTTTCGTTTTGCTATTTCTTTCTAAAGCCAAAAATGATTATGAGGGCCCATCAAAGATGTGAAATTAGAAACAACATCAACAGAGTACAATAAGAATCAGAGACACCAAGAAAGGTTTTGGCAAAATGTATGTATTAACAAAAGGGGTGATGAAAGCACTCATTTACCGACAACATATTAGCATAAAAGAACTTCATAGTATTGTTAATTTTTTAAAATACCCAATTCTCAGAGTAACACTTCAAGAAAAAATGAGATTAGCAGGAAAGTATTTACCTTTGTACGCTGATGGTTATCCGTGCCAACAGAGCAATCTCATCTCTCAGACTTCATGATAAGATCTAAACTCCATACTTAGAAAAAGACAATTCCAGTATAGTTTTGAGTTCAAAAGGATCCAAATCATTTACATTAACCGAATCAACCACTTTTGGGAATTTCTTTTTCAATCAATGAATGGCAAGCAACCAAGTTGAACAATTTGAGTTTGCACAACACTCCTAAGAATCAAATGCAATTTTGTTAAAGCAAAATTGAACAAATAACCTTTTCTTCCCCTTTGTTACAAAAAATTCTGTTTTCCTACTACTGTTGTTTCACTTATGATATACTCCAAAACAAATACATAACCAACATTCTAGAGCCCAATCGATATAAGAATAGATTAGTAGGTTTTTATCAGCTCTCAAACAAAGGAAATAGAAGCATAAAATGGGTGCACAAATAAAACTAAGATATTAGTAGTGATCTTGTAATGAACCCATAAAGATACAAGCCATTAGAGCCAAGATTAAGCTCAGAAAGATCCCAAAAGTTAGGATAAATCAAGTGAAAACAGTATCAGTATGTATGTATGTTCTTGATTAAACGAAAAATCCATTTGGATTGAGTTCGGTTCAGAGCAACAATTGAATATCAGTATGTATGTATGTTCTTTCTAACAAAGAAAAAAATAATTGAGGTTGAAGATCTCAGTATGTATGTTCTAAAAATTAGTAAACAAATCAAATTTGAGGTTAACCAATACACCAGGACCATGAGGAACACCCGGAGGAGGAACCATATAAACCTCCTCTTGGAGGTCTCCATTCAAGAAAGCATTTTTAACATCCATCTGAGTTATATGTCACTGACGAATAGAAGCAACTGCAATAAGAGTACGAACAGTAGTCATTTTAGAAACAGGAGCAAAAGTCTCCTCATAATCCATAGCATACTGCTGGGAAAAACCCTTGGCAACCAATCTTGCTTTGTACCGCTCAACAGACCCATCTGACTTGCTTTTGATTTTATAAACCCAACGAGAACCAATAGTGCTCTTACCAGAAGGTAAGGGAACCAAACTCCAAGTGTCTGTCTTATACAATGCTGAGAGTTCCTCTGCCATAGCCTGTTGCCAAAAAAGATCAAGAGATGTCTCCTTATAGGACAGAGGCTCAGAGAGATCATGAACTGAAGCTAAAAATGAAGCAAAAGAATCCGAATAACAAGAATAAACAAAATCAGGTGATTGAGTAGACTTACGAGTGCGAGCAGGATAGCGAGGAGGTTCCACAGTCTTACTAGGTGCTTGGGTGGCCTCTGGAAGGGAGATAGCATCAAGCGGCAAGGTACCAGTATCAGTAGAAGTAGAACCATGAGGTGAGACAATATCAGTGGTGCATGGGGCTTGAGAGGGCACACTATCGGTATCATCAGAGAATGGGTCAAGATGGATGAGAACAGATTTAGTCAACTCATGATGATTATCAGGAATAGAAAAGAAGGGTATGTGCTCGAGAAACACAACATGGCGAGAGACATATAGTTTCTTAGTAACTGGGTCAAAGCAACGATATCCCTTCTGACCCTCACCATAACCAAGAAAAACACAAATAGCAGACTTAGGTGACAATTTGGTACGCTCTACATGAGGTCGAAGGACAAAACAAGTACACCCAAACACCTTTAAGGAAGACTAATCAGGAGCATGCCCATTCAATTTTTGAAAAGGTGACAGACCTGAGCAGTGAGAGGACGGAATTTTATTAATTAAATTGACAGCAGTAAGGCCAGCCTCTCCCCAAAAATCACTAGGGACATATGCAGATAATAAAAGAGAGCGAATAGTTTCAACAATATGCCGATGTTTCCTTTCAGCAACACCATTTTGCTCAGGAGTGTCTGTACAAGAGGACTGGTGAATATTTCCATCTAAAGCAAGCAACTCACGAAATTTATGATAGGTATACTCTCCACCTAAATCACATCTAAAACATTTGATGACAGCAGAATGTTGAGTTTTAACAAAAGAACGAAAGGTATTGTAAATATCAAAGAAGTCTGAACGGCGTTTCATAAGATAAACCCAACAGTAACGAGTGCAATCATCAATAAATCATACATAATATCGAGACCCCCCTCTTATAGAAACAGGAGAGGGTCCCCACACATCAAAATGAACTAAATCAAATGGTGCAAGAGAATAAGAAATACTTCTATTAAATGGTAAAGCAGAAAATTTTGCCAGTTTACAGCCACTACAATCAGAAATGTCATGAGTTTGTAAATCTCCTAATTTTCCTGTAGAAGCTAAATATTTTAAGCGAGAGGCTGAAACATGACCAAGGCGAGAATGCCATAAATAAAAACTAGACAAAGATGAACTCAAACGAAAGGATGACAAATCAACACTAGAAGTTGCAACCACTGGTACATTGAGCTTGCCCAATGATACGCCCAAAATTATGGACAGTTTCCTACTCAAGTTAGAAGACTAATGGAAAATGCAAACTATTTCCTAATCCAATTAGGAAACCCCCACAATTAATGTCAATTAATCCTAATACAATTACGAAACCTACTTGATTGGTGTCAATCACATCCTAATGGGATTATATTTCCTTATCCATGTACGAGTAGGTCTCTTACATCTATAAAAGAGACCACTCACCCCCCCATGGAAGGGGCCAACTCTTTAGTCTACACAGCACCTCTACAAAATTTACCATTATATGCATACACCCGGCCGGTATTACTGGGAGTGCCGCCCCTCTTTGTTGGCTCACTAGGCCCGCCGGTGATCTGCTAGTGAACGTGCTCAGACACACCCGTGGACGTAGGTACCATCATTAACAGGGCCGAACCACATACAAAAAATAGTCTCTCACTCTCTTTCTCTCCTAAATTGCATTACTTTACTGTTACCAATTTTTGGTATCATCAGCTTGGCGCCGTCTGTGGGAAACGACAATTCTTCTCATTAACAAATTCTTGACTGATCAATATGCCACAAAAGAAGGGTAAGAAGGCTGCGCAGCAGTCCGACCGGGATGTTCCTTCGGCCCCGGCGTCGACTGTAGCAGTCCTGACATATGAGCAAATCACCGCAACCCTCACACAACTCTTGGAGGGCCAGCGTCAAATCCAGCAACAGATCGAAGCACTGCTAGCCCAGCAAAGCGATCCTCCAATGGCCGGGAAATGACCCGGGAACATTGCGTACGGTCGAAAACCGATCTTGACCAGACAACGGACCCGAGCCAACCTGTCCCATGTTGAGGATGCCAGAGACATCAACAGTGGGCGTGCTGCCCGAGAGGAAAGGCAGGAGCATATGGCCCGGGAATCAGTCCAGGGTCACTCGGTCAAGAGCCAAGTTGTCCCTAGGCGAACGGTTACCCGGAGTCATAGCCGAGCCCGATCCGAGAAGACAGCATCCTGCCATGAAGAAGCCTCTTCCACCAACCCGACCAGCTCCTCAGATACCGGTCGGGAAGGAGTGGAAGCCCGAATCAAGTACTTACAGAAGCAGATGGCGAGGAGAGGCAAGTCGTCGGTGGAAGAGTCGAGAGAGGTCGATCTATTATTGAGAATTTCTTTTCCATGGAAATCGTTTTTTAGTATGTAGGCAGGAATTGATTTTCCTCAGAAATGAGGAAAATGAGGGTCACGTGACCTTTTGTGGAAAGCTTTTTTATAGCAAATTTAGGTAATCAAACACTACAAAATGTGGAAAATTAGTGCAAAAAATATTTTCCATGGAAAAAAAGGGGCCTATCAAACGCACCCTTAGGGTTTTTATTATCGATCTTGGTATTTGGTTTAAGAGTTTGTTCACTTTATTGCTAAAAATCAGTTCATGAAAGACCCATTATTCGATGTTGTCGCAGATAATATTTATAAGCTTCAATCATTTGGTTGGATTTATTTATTGTAATCCAATTGACACCCACCCCTCACCATATCCACACACACCCTCCCACTTGTTGGGAATTTATCATACAGAACCAAATTTCCCCAATAAGCACATACATATGAGCAGTAATTAAACATGCACGCCAAATAAATGACACATAGATTTCTACATGGTTCGGGCAAACACCTACCTACATCCACATTCGAGAGACTATTCTTTCACTATTGAGAATAAACAATTGGTAGAAGACACTTTGGATTAAGTCCCATAACCCAACCCTCACACCGTTTGTACTCCCACTCTCAATACCCCAAAGAATCCTCACTCTATCACCCTAGACCATGCACCCCCATGAGGGGAGAGTCCCAACTTGGTACACCAAGGGCTTTCTAAATTCTTATCCAACATCCACTTATATAGAGCTTACAACCTACTACTTGTTGGACAAGTAATACAACTATATCACAAAGGAAATCAAACCATAATAGGAATCTAGCCAAATCACAATCCCTAAATCAATGGAATTATCCCATATGCGATATAACCCCAACAATCATCCCCTCTATCACTTGTGGGGAAACTGTCCAATCAATCTATCACACGTGATAAACACTCCCTCAACCGAAGTGCCCACAAAGTTGACCACTTTGTAACCTTTTGTCTTTGACCGTCTTTCGTACCAACTTGCACATCCCGAATAAATATGGTCTCAACACCTCTGATTCGTCAAACCTCGGCCAATACATGTGCAGCTGTCCCATGTTGATTATACCTATTAACTCCACCAGAGAAGAGCCTCGATACCTCCTTCTCCCCAATAGGATTTTCCCTCACCATCGTCTGAACCTTGAACAAACCATCCACGCACTCACTTATATAAGAATTTTTTATCGAGGACTTGGGAGTACAACTCTACCAACCAGACGACATAAACCATCTACACTTCTCTCAATCTCCGTGTGTGATTTCAGCAACAATGTTAGATTCCTCCGCAACATTGGGATCAATATCACACCACCCAACTAGCGAACCTGCTCCAAATGATCAACGTTCCTACATGCAGTATCCTAATAATTACTTCCATCGGATAATTGCACCTGTGTCTGCTCCCGTCTTCTTGGAACCCATCAAATTATTTTCTCCAGAATCACATACTTACCGTATCCGGAATCTAACAGCCCAAGAGAAATACCAGTATTAGTGGAATGTGAGTACCTCTCCACCATACGCAACTTGCTACAATCACAGCAGCATCAAAATTATTTTTTTGGCCTTAGATCCCAACCTGCTATTATATATATAGGATCTATCACTAAGAAAAATAAATTCCAATCCCTACAGGATTTCACAAATCTGCACCCATCGATGAATCCACAACGCTTCAAAACCTTAGGAATCATCTCTAACCCAAATTCCAAGTGACATAGCTATGCACACTAACTATTGAAAATTCCAACTAATCAGGAGTCTTGAGTTCGTTGCACCTTGCCACATGGGATCACTACCTATCAAATCCAAATCAAAACCCATGATTCCTTGATCCACCACCTTCAACACTTTAGAAGTCAAATCAAAACTCTGCTATTTGGCTTTAAATGCTCCACAAACAAGACGACAGAGTGATGCATCCACGATGTCGCGCCGTTCTCACGTCCCAATGCTTGCTGCCTTCATCGGATTTTTTTTTCTTTTCTGCTTTTCTTTGTACCACCGTGCTACTATTCTACTGCCACCATGTGATTTATCCACCAAGATCTCACCAATCTAGCTCTGATACCACTTGTTGGGAATTTACCATGAAGAACCAAATTCCCCCAATAAGCACACACACATGAGCAGTATTTAAACATGCACGCCAAAGAAAAGACACAGCTTTCTACGTGGTTCGGCCAAACACCTGCCTATGTCCACACCCGAGAGACCATTCTTTCACTATTGAGAATAATCAATTGGTACAAGATACTTTGGATTAAGTCCCATAACCCAACCCTCACACCCTTTGTACACCCACTCTCACTATCCCAAAGAATCCTCTCTCTCTCTCACTCTAGACCATGCACCTCCTTAAGGGGAGACCCCCAACTTGGTACACCAAGGGCTTCCTAAATTCTTATACAACATCCATTTATATAGAGCTTACAACTTACTACTTGTTGGATAAGTAATACAACTCTATCACAAAAGGAAATCAAACCACAATAGGAATCTAGCCAAATCACAATCCCTAGATCAATGGGGTTATAACTCTTTGGGCACAAAAAAATCTCACAAAAGGCTCAATGTGTATTTTTTTTTTTGTTGAAGGCCAAATGCATTAAACTAAAAACAACAATACAAACAAAACCTAGTCATAAAGTGACTATCCTCAAACACAGGAAGAGGAAGGTTACCAAATGAACTAAGGCCAAATATAACAAAGAAAACACACAAGCAACAACTCAAGCAACAAAAAAATAAACAAGTGCAAAAACAAAGATACAATACTAAAGAAAAATCACAGTATGTCTATTTCTCTCATCTGTAGACCCATTACAACTCAATTAGCCACTACTATGGCTTAAGTCAAGCCCAACTACCTCCAATCATGGGCCACTAAGACTACACCATCCAACTAACACCCACCCCTCACTAAACCAAAAGGGCAAATTTGTAACGAGCAGTTTTTAAGATTTGTAAAGGTTTTGGCCATTACTAATTTGTAACGGTTTTATCCATTACAAATTTGAGAAAAGCGTTACTAATTTTTAGTTATGTGTTTTATTATTTTTATAACGGTTATGAAATAATTACTAATGGTTTATATCCGTTACAATTTTGGGCAAGAAATAAAATAACAATGTAATTAAAGAGGACAAATATGCCACAAAGGCCAATTTGTTGTGACTTTTTGTTAGGGGGCAAAAGTTATAAAACAGAAAAAGGGGGAAAGAAATAAAAAAAATTAAGTTTGCAAATTTACTTGCAAGGAAAAAAAATAAAAATAAAAAAGGTGGAAAACATATGGATTTTGGAGGGAAAAATAAGGGAGGGAAAAATAAGGGTTTTGGACCCTTGGAGTTGGATCTCATCTAAGGGCTGAGATGCACTCACCCAAAACTCCCTAAATTACCCTAAGTTCCCTCCCCCCCTCTCTTTCGTCTTACCCCCTCTGTTATTTGCCCTGAATGAACCTTCTTTCTTTCTCTCTGTCTGTCTGTCTCTCTCTCTCTCTCTCTCTCTCTCACCACCAGATCGTTGCTGCCAGCACCAGATCGCCGCCACCAACACCAGGCCACCGCACGCACCACACCGCGACCACCACCAGGCCGCGAACACTAGCTCCCTACCACCACTCTTCTTCTTCTTCTTCTTTTTCCCTCTCTCTTATCTCTCTCGCATCCACCACCACCTCCTCTCTTCCGTGTTCTATTATTCTTGTTGAAGATTACAATAATTTGCTTGTTCTTCTTCTTCCTTTTTTTTTTAATCGCGGTTGAATTTCAAATTCTGATTTTGGACTTTGATAAATTGTTTTATTTTTCCAGGTATGGGTGACTACCATCAAATATTGAATTTGACTGAAGTTTCCAGGTTTCTCTATTGAATTAGTATATACAAATGAAATAACAGATGAAACTTTTTTTATGCAATTACTTTTTCTTTCCATGTATCTTTTTTTTCATTGTAACTGCAAACTTATTTTCTTTTTTCAACACTGTCCATCAACTCTTCAAGAGAAGGTTAGGGCTTTAAGAAATTTTTTCCAGGGTTTTGTGACTACGATTGGAGGTATACAATGTTTCCAGGCTTCTCTATTGAATTTATTTGTTCCTTTTTTCTATTATGCAATTGCTTGAATTTGAAACAATGGATAAATGCTGAATTTTAAGTTGAAATCTTCAAAGGAAGTCTGTTGTCATTTGGAGAAATGATTTCCATGATTCTAAAGTTGAACTTGCTATCACTTGCTTTGTAACCATGTGTTTCGTAATTGCTCCCAAATCACGTGTAACTTCCTGTAAATAAATGATGCCCTCACTATGAAACCATTTGTGCCTTTGTTGATTAGCTTTAGTGATCGCTACCCTCACTTTTAAACTAAAATCATGTGTTAACTAGAGACTGTGATGATAGGTTCTTCCCTTCCAATGTAACTTGGGGTCATTTTTTTTTTATTATCAGTGCTTTAAAAACATTAGAAAATTACAACTTTTCAACTATGATATGATAGATAGATACTAGAGAAAGTAGGAAGGGAAGTGACCCGCAAATTTTAGAATATTTGATTTGTTTTTCACCTTTTTTTTTTTCTTATTTTCTTCATTGTTTTCAACATTTAACAAAGCAAAGAAAATAGCCTTCCCCAATATTTTATTGGGTAAAAAGCATTTTGCACCCCTAATGTATACACTGTTTTGCACTTTGCACCCCAATGTTTCAATTTTCTCAAAATGGCCCTTAACCTATATAGCGAGTTGCAAAACAGCCCTTCCGTTAGTCAATCTGGTTAAAACTAACGATTTTAGATCATGTGCCCCTCACATGACCCAATTAAATGGGTATTCTTGCCATTTTACAACTGATGTCTCTTGGAGGAAAAATCCCAGCTTTCCCGCCCCCCTGTTACTGATATATACATATACCTATACATATAATATACCTAAACCTGTAGACAAGAAAAAATATACCTATACATATAATATACCTAAACCTGTATACAAGAAAAAGAAGAGAAGAGAAGAGAAGAGAAGAGAAGGAAGAGATCAAAAGGAAGAGAAGAAAAGAAAGAGAAAGGGAGACAAAGAAGAGAAAAAAAGGAAGAATGTCCACCCAATCCACCCAACAAATGCGTGACTGCTATTGTAGAGCTGCGACTCGGCTGAAGACATCCTGGACTGATGCAAACCCAGGACGAAGATTTCTTGGTTGTGGTGCTAATGGATGTGCATTCTTCCAATGGTATGATCCACCAATATGTTCTCGATCGAAGAAAGTGATTCCGGGGCTATTGAAGCGATTGAACAAGATGGAAGAAGTTGAAAGAGTTCGTCGTGTAAGAAAAAACTGTATGTGGGTTTTTATGATTGCTACATGGATTGTTTTGGTACTATGTATGATGAACATGATGAGTGAGAAGAGAAATGGCAAGGCAACTCAAGTTAAGGAGTGGCGTGCATTGGAGTGAAGTTGTAGGTGTAAGAAATGGAAAGAGAGGTTGTAGTTTGTATGAAAATGGTTGTAGCCAATAGGCTGTTTTGGTTTGTGAACTATTTTGTATGGATGAAGCCAATAGGCTCTTTTATTTTGTAATGAAATGCATGAAGCCAATAGGCTCTTTTATTTTGTAATTTTGTATGGATGAAGCCAATAGGCTCTTTTATTTTGTAATGAAAATGCATGAAGCCAATAGGCATTATATCAAAGTTCATTTATCTTAGTTGACAAGAGGCAACCAAAAGAAAAATTTACCCAAGTGACATGATCCATGTCTTACACACTTATACTCACTGTCAGCACTACTACACTCATTTCTCAAACCAAATTTCATTTAGTTGATAACTGACTTCTTAGTTTATGCCTGACACAAATTGATTGCTTAACATAGGGACTAGTTAAATTGGTAGCAAGGAGATGAACAATTGACCCAAGTGATAACCCAAAAGATCCTGTTGATTACACATAAATATAACCTTAAGATCCATGCATGTCTTACACATAAATATAGCCATAAGATCATGTTGATTACACATAACCTAAACAAAATATAGTCTTACACATAAACCCAAGTGATAAACCAAAAGATACATGACCAAAAGATACATAAAAATAAACATAAGATCATGTTGATTGAACAAAAGATAGTACATAACACCCTAAGATCTAGTTGATTGAACAAGCCTTTTTCCTTGTCTCCTATTACCACCCTTTCCTTTCCTAGGTTGCTGCTGCTGTTGTGATGTTTGAGGTTGCTGCTGCTGTGATGTTTGGGGTGGCTGCTGCTGCTATGAAGGCTGGGTTGGTTGGGTTTGTTGTGGTGGTTGGGTTGGCTGCTGTTGTTGTGAAGGTTGGGTAGTCTGGGTTGGGTGTTGTTGCTGTGAAGGTTGGGTAGCCTGGGTTGGCTGTTGCTGCTGTGAAGGTTGGGTAGCCTGGGTTGGCTGCTGTTGCTGTGAAGGCTGGGTTGGCCGCCCCCCAAGTCTGGCACAGCTCCTTTGGTTGTGTCCCTCAGCACCACATTTTCCACACTTTCCTTTCGACCCAGTTTTTCTCAACTTGGTCCCATTCACTGGTTCATCAACTTCATTTCTTCTGCTTGTTTTTGGCCTACCTGTCTGTTTGTGATAAGTATGAGGCAAGACTGGGACCACGTTTGTTTTGTGCCACATCTTTGACCCATTCATAGGTTCAATTATTGGTTCATAGCATTTCAAATAGAGCTCCCTCTTGTAAACATGATTTACATAGTCCTCTGGCCTCCATGACCTATAAAAGATAGCAGAAATTGCATGAGGGCATGGAATTCCTGTGAGGTCCCATCTCCTACATGTACAAGACCTTTCATCCAAGTTGACAACATATTGATCACCCATTGAACAGGAAATCTGATATTTGTTGTCTCCAGACCACCTTGGTATGCAAGCCCCAGATTCATTCTTGTTCTTCTCAAGGATCTTGTGAATTTTGGGACAATACAAACCCTCCAATGTTTTCATCTTCTCCCTCCTTATTGGCATCCTATCCATCAACATACATCTAAGTGTTTCAAGCAGGGTCAAAATGGGTTTCCCCCTTGCCTCAACAATGGTTGCATTAAAACTCTCACATAAGTTGTTGAGGAGCATATCACACTTTGGGTAGGCACTGAAGTGTGACCTAGTCCATGTGCAAGGCTACTTCCTTGCAAGCCATTTAAAAGCCTCTTTGTCAATTTTTTCAAGCTCTCCCATTTGAAAATCAAAATATTGCACTGTAGTGTCTCTTGCAGCACTCCACAGAATGTCCTTCAAAACTTTACCTTTAAATCCTCCTTGATCTCTGAAATTCGAGTATAGATCTCTCACACAAAATCTATTGTTAACATCTGGCAACAACTCCTTGAAAGTCTCCAGGAGCTTTTATATACAACAATGAATGCAAAGATAATAAAGGTACATTCATACTTGAAAACATTAGAATAATAAAGGTACATTCATACTTGAAAACATTAGAATAATAAAGGTACATTCATACTTGAAAACATTAGAATAATGTACCTTTTGTTGATCTGTAATAAAGGTCCATTCATGTTGCCTTACAATCCCAATGTCATCTATAAGGAACTCAAGAAACCAAGTCCATGTGCTTCTATTTTCTATCTCAACGACAGCATAGGCAATAGGAAAGCTTGAGTTGTCACCATCAATCCCTACTGCAGTGAGCAATTGACCAGTATGTGGCCCCCTTAAATGACACCCATCTAAGCTAATTATAGGTCTACAACTAGCAGCAAACCCAGCTTTACAAGCAGCAAGACAAATGTACACCCTCTGAAATGATGCTTTATCCTGACCATCACTTAAATTCACTTTCATTTTTGCTGTAGTTCCAGGATTTGTCCTTCTTAACTCCTCACAATAGTCCTAAAGTTTGTTGTATTGGTCATCATTAGATCCCTCTATTAACAACTTGGCCTTTTTCTTTGCCCTATACAATTGGTCCTTACTCACACCTACCACAAAGTCTTCCATGACAGTTTCCTTGAATGCTGCAATAGGCCACTCAGGATTTGATCTCCACTTGTCAACATACTTCTTTGATAGCCATGTTGACTTAACATTTCTGTTTTTGAATTCTCTACCATAGTTGTGTTCATCCTTGAAACTTTTAATCTGGAAAGTCTGCTCATTTCCCCTAGTTGAAGCAAAAATCATCCAATTACAATTGTCCCTGCACTTTCTTCTTACCCTTTTTGGTTCATTCTTCACAAACTTGATGTTCTTCCCAATCTTAATTGCATACTCTCTCACAGCTGCTCTGAACTCAGTGGCATCTCTAAACAACATACCCACTTTAAATTGAGGGTCTCTCGTATCAGTGGCTGCCCTAAACTCTGGATACTTTGTTCTTCTACTCCCCTCATCATCATCAGAAGACCCACATAGGCTGACCAACTCTTCTGCATCCATACAATCATCAGAAACATCATCTCTCCCATTCAACTGACTATACTCAAACTCATTTTCACTTTCATTTTCAATCCTGCTAATACCACCCCATTCAATGTCCTTGTCAATGTATGCCTCATACAGTTTGTCATCATCAGAATTTTCATACTCACTATCATGGAACTCAGAGTCATCCTCACTTTCACCACTACCATGCTCAGACTCATCCTCATTTTCACCACTACCACACACATACTCACTGTCAGCACTACTACACTCATGGTCACTTTCACCACTACCACACTCTATATGTTCCATATACATGTCAATGACCTTAGTTGGACATTTACATCTACACATTTCATTTATATCCAAATTGGATTCCACATTTCTCAATCCAAATTCAAGTTCTAAGCCAGGTTCCCTATAAAAGCATTTTACGATTCCAAGATATCCAAACCCCTCAATTATTTCATTCAATTCAATATTTGAAACATTTAGAGGGTTGCAATAATCATAAAAGCACACAGTACCTCCATAGTATGCTTTCACTGGTGTATGAATAAAGTGACCCCCATAATGGACTTTAAGAGTAAAAAAGTCTTCTTCATCCCCTGTATACAAGGAGACAAGGAGACCAACAATTATAAAAAAAAAATTGATTTTCACATAAACAAATTTGATTAAACACACATATTTTATGAAAAGGGGACCACTCACATGGATTTCAACAACCAAAATGTAATAAAAAAAAAACAACAAAAATTACATACACGAAAGATTTCTAACACTAAATCTATGGGACCACTCACATGTATCAAACAAAAAACACATAAACACACATAAATTTCAAAAATAGTAAGATTCTACTATTGTTCTTACCGTATGTAGGTGCGACAACTCCTTCATCTCGAAATATCATTGTCCTATCCAACAGATGATCACTCTTTCAAATCATTAAGACTAGCTCGAACTCTTGTAGATTTTACGAAATCAACTCTGAATCAAATGCCCTAAATCACCATTTTGCCTCCTTAGCTCATTTCTTAACCTTCTCTGTTTTTTTTAACCTAAATCAGATTAGGCCTCTTTGAATCTTTAATATAAATCAGTCGTAAAATGACAAGAATACCCATTTAATTGGGTCATGTGAGGGGCACATGATCTAAAATCGTTAGTTTTAACCAGATTGACTAACGGAAGGGCTGTTTTGCAACTCGCTATATAGGTTAAGGGCCATTTTGAGAAAATTGAAACATTGGGGTGCAAAGTGCAAAACAGTGTATACATTTGGGGTGCAAAATGCTTTTTACCCTATTTTATTTTCCTTTCCCTCACCAATTCCAAGAACCAAATAGAGTCTTTTAAATTTTTGGTTGTCGTATTGTGAAACTGTTCTCTGCCTCTGGCTTTTAGTGAACTTTAGCCTATGTTGAATGTTTTCAATTTGGAAGGGCTAACAAAGTTGGGGATTATTGCCTTTTTGCCCACGAATTGATCGAGAGTCACAGTTTTTAGGTGATTCGTTTGAATTTTGTATGAGTGTAGCAAAGGAGGTACTCGAATTGCTTTTCTATGTGTATTCAGGATGTTGTGAAATTGATGTTTTTCGAAGTAGTTCTTAGTAAAGAGTATGGCATTCACTTACTTTGAAATCCACCCAGCCCTGCCTTATGTGTTTTTTGAACTTTGTTAACTATAATCATTTATAAAATTATTTCTATCATTGGTATTGTTCCTGAGCTTCTGGATGAAAAAGAAAGAAAATTAAGTTTCGTATAAAGCCAGTTTACATTTTGTCAAGAAGGTGCTAGTAACAAATGTAGGACATTCTTGGTCTAGTACAATGTTGGAATTCAGTTATCCTAAAAACTTAAAGAGTGTTCTAGTTTCTTTTCCTCTTTGAGTAGTTTCTAAAATTATGCTTATTAGGGAAATAATTTCCTTTTACTTTTTTGGTTTCTTAATACATGTTAGTTATATTTGGAAAGGGATGTTTGTTGATGTGGGCAAAGGTGATATATCCCCTATAGCAAGTATTCATTGTACACTTGTAAAATGATTTTCTTTCTCATGTTTACTTTTTGTGATTCATTTTTTTCCTCAACATGTTTTTTTTTTTGAACGGAAAATTTCATTGATATAGCCAATTACAAAGAGATAAGCATCGCACTTTACAATTTCATCATATAGCTGGAATCCAAGAAAAGAAGCCCCAAAAAACTAGACAACAGGTTCTGATTTGAAACAAACTCCCTTTTAAGAGTTTTAGGAAGGAACCACCAAAAAGAGGATAAAAAAGGCTGTAAACAAAAAATAACAGCCTCCTACCCATCACAAAACCAGGATGCTAGCATCAGCACAAGTAAAATTCTACAGGAAATTACCAAACAAACTCCCCAAAAACAGCAGAAACCCCCAATAGCCACAAATTCTCTCTTCCTTATATATCTATCAGTAAAATTCTACAGGACATTTCCTCAACATGTTATTTGTTATTGTTTTATTGCCCTTATTTGATCCAATCTTATAATCATTTTTACACTAATTAGTTGTATGTTTAAGCTAGAATTATATACTACATTTGATATTAAACTAGTCATTACATGGTTTCTTGAGGCAAGCTCAATGGTCATACAAAAAACAAAGGACTTGACTTAATGTTTTTTTTTTTGCTTTTTTCCTCCCTGTTTTGAAGGAAAGGAGTTTTCCCCAAAATGTCTTCATTGCTCACACTCTTTCAGGTAAACTCTCCGAATTTATCTTCTCTTTTCGTCTTTTTCTTCCTCTTTTTTCATATGGACTCAATCCTTTTATGTTGTTTATGCTTCATAATTAATACCTTCAACCCACTTTGTTGATTGGTTTTTGGCAAATTGCTTTTGTAGAAAGTTAAACTCAATACCTTTATGACCTTTTTAATTTTTATATCATTTGTCATCCTTTTTCTTTTGTATCACAACACTCGTGCACAACAGCACAACACAAACATGTGCACAACTCATGTGCACTACACACACGTACGATCTCGCACAGGCAGCATGACAAGCGGGGGTATTTGTAAAATACAACCGCTCTAAAAGAGGAAAATGTATTAAATTATTTCACAATTCCTTCATTTATCTGCAATTTGAATTACAATGCTAGTTTGTACACAATTTGATTAAACTATGATAAGTTGTTTGTTTTAGCTGTAGTTTGTGCAGATTACTATTGATGTGTAAAGAATTAGATGACAAAGATAAAAGGGAGTGCTGAATTTTAATGAAGACAAGTGAAAGATGAAAAATGAACCTCGATCGATTGAAGACCATTCGATCGATCAAAGGTTCGATCGATCGAGAGAAGATCAAGCGCTCGAAGACTCCAGAAGTTCAATCGATTGAAAGATGTTCGATCGATCGAACATAGCTTTTATCAGATTATACGCGCACGCAGCAGAAGCGGCATTTTAACCCTAGCATTAGGTCTTCAGTATATATACTCGTATTGTATACGTCCTTAAGGACGCCCACTTTCATTTTCATCAGTTTATAGAGAGTAGAGAGCTTTACTTTGTTTATTTTTGTAGGTTTAAGCAAGGTTACACATTGTTTGGTTTAGATTTCCCTTAGTTTAATACAAGTTTTCATTTTCAGGTTACTTTGTTTATGTTCTGCACTTAATTTATAGTATTATATCTTGTTATCCAGTAGTCTTGCATGTTGGTTATAGTTATACAATTAGTTTTCATAGATTCATTGCAAAAATCACAAACAAACACGCCTTTAATGGAACTTTACGTTAAAACGAATCTGAGACACTTCAGACGATGTTTGAGTAGTCCCTAGTTTGGGAGATCACGATGAAACCGTGATCTCAAGCCTCTGCCATGCAGCAGTATAATTCATGTGTTCGATCGATCGAGAAGGCTCGATCGATCGAAACAGAGATACAGTAGAGCGATCGAAGTCAGTTCGATTGATCAAGGGATGAGGATATTCGATCGATCTAAAGCGCGTCGATCGATCGAACTTTCTGATTCTTGAGGACATTTTATGAAGTATTCCCAGACTTTCTGCTTTACTGGATTGTTATCAAATTGTCCCCAAATGCTCAGTTTGTCAAAACAGTCTATGAACTTTAAGCCTTGAGGTATTTTTCTTCAATATAGTTTGCAAACCACCCTCAATGCTAACACCATTGTAGGTGAGAGTCAAAACTATTGTTTTAAACCGCTTTTGTGTATTTCAAACTTAATTGTGATGATATGGTCCCGGTCATTAAAGGACAATAGATTCTTTATTCTAAGAGAAATACGGAATACTGTGGAGAGTGTGCTCCATTGAGCTTCAACGCAACTGCATGGTAGATGGCTAGGTCGTGGTGGATTCGTGTAATCCCAAGATTCCTTTTTAGTAAGAAAGACACGTTTTAAATCATTGCTTTAATTAATTAGTTAGTAAGTAGTTTAATTGTTTTATCTTTAGTAGTTGATAAACTATGAAACTTTGTGTTCAGCAATCTTTTTAAAATATTGATTTTTATTTTCTTGTTTGAGATTAATCTAAGTAATTAGTTTAACACATTCCCTGTGGGATCGACCTGGACATAACCAAACTACTACTTGCACGATTACTTACACTTGGGTATAGCACACAAGCGCACAGAAGAATAATTCTTTATTCTTGCTTTTTTTTTTTTTTTTTTTTTTTTCTGTTTTTCTTTTTCTTTCGTTCTTTAGATTAAAAACTACTTAGGGTCTTTCCCTTTATGTCCGATAATTCCATCGAAGGAATTTACGGAAACCCATTCTATTTATCCAATTCATCTAGTTCTATTAACCCCATAGTTACACCTAACGATTCAATGGCTGATAATCAAAGTGAAAACAGTGATAATGTGGTCGTACCAATCGATGATTCACTTTGTCCTTTGTGCGATCTCATGACACCTGAACACGCGCCTACTCCTTCTTATATCCTCATTCCACCCCATGCAGGCGAATTTCAATTCCGCAATGGAATGATTCAACTCCTTCCTACCTTTCATGGAATGGAGGGCGAGAAAACGTATCTACATGTCAAGGATTTTGAGGATGTTTGTAAAACTTTCTCACAGAACTGTCCTGTAGACGTGACACGTTTAATGCTATTTCCTTTCACTCTGAAGGATAAAGCAAAAGCGTGGTTACTCACCTTGAAGCCAAACTCCATCTACACCTGGCATGCGATGAACACTGCTTTCCTGAAGAAAATATTTCCACCTCGCATGACCACTGAGCTTAAACAACAAATAAGTTCTTACAAACAAAAGAGCAATGAAACATTCACCCAAACTTGGGAACGTTTCAAGGATTTGCTACTCTCATGCCTACATCACGGGTACGAGAATTGGCGAACCATTAGCTAATTTATGAAGGATTAAACGGTGAAACTAAGAAATTGATCGAGACTATGAGTTCAGGGCCATTTCTTCGTAAAAACACGGAAGAAGCTGAAGCTCATTTTGAGTGGTTAGCTGAGCACGCCCATGAGTGGTCAAATTCAGACGATGTCCCACGCTCACAGATATCCTGTGTGGAAAAGAAAAGTTTATACCAACTAAAAAGTGAGGATCATCTGATGAATAAGTATGAAGAACTAGCTAAGAAAGTGGAAGAATTGGGAATGAAAGGAGAGAGTTGTAGGCAGTTTTTGCCTGAAGAACCATACGGCACATGCAACATGCTGGGACACACTACTCAATACTGTCCCAATGTGCCGTATTTTCAAGAACAACCCCCCATGGAAATGAATGCCATGCAAGGGTATAGGGGGGCGGGGAATTCCTACAACAATTACAATTCACAAAATAACAATAGATGGAATCACCCTAGGTTCGATTGGAAAAACAATGCTGGGACTCAAAACCAATATCAACAACAACAGCCCTACAATAACAATAATCAATATCAAGGGCAATACAACAGCAGTCCCAGCCATTCCATCAAAATAGAGCAAATAACTATAACAACGCTCAACCCCCTAATAATCAACAAGCAAATGTTTACGTGCCACCTCACAAAAAGGTGCAAGAGGAAGATCCACTCTCTAACGCGAATTTAGCACAACAGCTAATTCAAATGATGAGTAAAATGTCCGTGACATTAGAGAGAATGGATGCACGTCAAGAGGGGTCGAGTGGAACATTTCCTGCTCAATCACTTCAAAACCCTAAGGGATACAACAATGGTCCCCCTAATCATGAACAGGCTAAAGCCGTGACTACTCTGAGAAGCGGCAAAGTCATAGGGAAAAACATGCCTCATTCTACTCTCGTGGAGTATGAAGAGGAAGAAGTGGTAACTAAAAACAACCCATCTACTCAAGAAGAGGAATCATCCACTAATAACAAATCATTAGAATCAAACGAGGATGCTCCTAAAGAAGTAGAAGTTGAGAGAAGGCCTGGAAAGGAGCCCATCAAGGAGGAATTACCTAAATGCCCTTTTCCCGTGCTTTACCCTCAAAGGCTCAAGAAGCCCTAACACGAGGCAAATAATCAGGAGTTCTTGGAGTTGTTCAAACAAGTTAAAATTAATCTCCCGCTCCTTGATGCAATCAAACAAGTGCCAGCTTTTGCTAAGTATCTAAAAGATTTATGCACGGTCAAGAGGAGGTAATGTGTGAAGAAACATACCTATGTCGCTTGCCAAGCAAGTGCAATCATCCAAAACGAGTTGCCTCCAAAGCTTAAAGACCCTGTCACCCCAACTGTCTGTGTAGAATTGGGAATCAAATGATAGACAACGCACTCCTTGATCTAGGAGCTAGTATAAACTTACTGCCCTATTCAGTATATAAACAACTATGGTTGGGTGAGCTCAAACCCACCCAAGTTGTACTGCAATTGGCAGATAGGTCAGTCAAATATCCTAGAGGAATACTGGAAGATGTTCTGGTATAGATAGATACATTTGTCTTTTCGGTCGATTTTGTGATTTTGGACACTAAACTTGTGTCCAATCTGTGTTCACAAATCCCGGTGATTTTTGGACGTCCATTCCTCAACACCATTGATGCCATAATCAAAATAAGGAGTGGTATCATGACCATTGTATTCGGGATCATGACTTTAAATGTCAAGATTTTTTCAAATCCCCGACCCAAAGAATACGAGGACGAAGAAGAAGTTAACTTCATCGAAACAGTCATCGAGAAAGAGGCTGATCTTGTAGAATACAAAGATCTTTTAGAGGTAGTTGTGTCATAATTCGACGCTACTTATCAACCTAACAATTCTACCCCATTGGACGTTGCCCTAAATCATGCCTGCCTCATGATGGAAACTAAAGAGGAAGATAGAGATGAATGCATGTGGGTCGCACCATATGAACCCTTGCCTCTGAAAACGAAGTTAACCATGTCGTCAAACTTTCAGTTTCCTGATTTGGAATTAAAGGAGCTTCCAAAAGAGCTCAAATATGCTTTTCTAGGAACTGAAAAGACGCATCCTATGATAATCTCATCTACATTGAACTCTGAACAAGAGGATAAGTTGATTCAAATGCTCAAACTACACAAGGGAGCATTGGGATGAATTATTGCCGATCTAAAAGGCATAAGCCCATCTATTTGCACCCATAAGATATATCTGGAGGAAGATGCTAAACCTTCGCGACAGATGTAGAGGCGTCTGAACCCTAATATGCAAGAAGTTGTGAAAAAAGAAGTCTTGAAACTTCTGGACATTGGGATAATATATCCTATCTCTGACAGCTCTTGGGTTAGTCCCACCCAGGTGGTGCCCAAAAAGGCTGGTATAACTGTTATCCCAAACAAAGACGGCGAGTTAGTACCAACACGCATCCCCACTGGATGGCGGATGTGTATTGATTACCGAAAGTTAAGTACTATGACTCGGAAAGACCACTTTCCATTGCCATTCATGGATCAAATGCTAGAAAGAGTGGCAAGTCATAAATTTTATTGCTTCTTGGACGGATATAGTGGCTATAACCAAATTGAAATTGCTCCTGAAGATCAGGATAAAACGACTTTCACTTGCCCGTTCGGTACATTCACCTACCGCCGTATGCCTTTCGGTTTATGCAAAGCACCTGCTACCTTTCAGCAGTGCATGTTAAGCATATTCAGTGATATGGTCGAACAGACACTCGAGGTCTTTATGGACGACTTCTCAGTGTTTGCCCATAGTTTTGATAACTGTCTAAAAAATCTTGAGAATGTGTTAGCGAGATTCGAGGACAAAAACTTAGTACTAAACTGGGAAAAGTGTCACTTCATGGTGACCAAGGGAATTGTCCTCGGCCACATTATCT
The DNA here is from genome assembly GCA_033977485.1 of Hydrangea macrophylla. Taxonomy (NCBI): domain Eukaryota; kingdom Viridiplantae; phylum Streptophyta; class Magnoliopsida; order Cornales; family Hydrangeaceae; genus Hydrangea; species Hydrangea macrophylla. The sequence goes on from CM066988.1 coordinate 67,841,274, forward strand.
CTGGCAAAGGTATCCAAGTCGATAAAGCAAAAATCGATATTATCTCAAACTTACCGGTCCCCCGTACAGTTAAAGACATCCGATCTTTTCTGGGACACGCAGGATTCTATCGACGCTTTATCCAAAATTTTAGTGCCATCGCCCGACCACTGTGCCAACTCCTAGTCAAAGACGCACCTTTTGAATGGTCGGAAAACTGTCAAATATCTTTTGATGCACTAAAAGAACACCTTACCTCTGCATCGATAATACAGGCACCTGTTTGGAGTTTGCCATTTGAGTTAATGTGCGATGCTAGCGACTATGCCATTGGCGCAGTTCTAGGACAGAGGAAGGACAATAAGCCGTATGTAATATACTATGCTAGTTGAACACTTACTGAAACTCAAATGAATTATACGACTACTGAGAAAGAGTTATTGGCAATAGTATTCGCGCTAGACAAATTCAGGTCTTATCTAATAGGGTCCCCACCCAATAGTCTATTTTACAGATCACTCGGCCCTCAAGTACCGGCTATCTAAGAAAGACGCGAACAGAGGCTTATCCGCTGGATACTCTTACTCCAGGAATTTGATATCACTACAAAGGATAAAAAGGGAGTAGAGATTGTGGTCGCCGATCATTTATCTCGGTTGACATTCACTGACAACACTGAGCCTGTACCTATAAAAGATGAATTCCCAGACGAGCAACTGATGGATGTCTCCAATTTGCCTTGGTACGCGGATATAATAAATTACCTTGTTATAGGCGAGACCCCGAGCCATTGGTCAAATCAAGACAAGAAAAGGTTCCTTTCGTTCGCGTGCCATTTCTTCTTTGATGACCCTTACTTATTTAAGTATTGTGCTGATAAGGTCATCAGGCATTGCGTTCCGAATGAGGACATAACTGTAATTTTGGCCTCTTATCATTCTGAAGCCTGCGGTGGCCATTTTGCCTCCCAAAAGACCACGCACAAGGTATTGCATAGTGGTTTCTATTGGCCAACCATGTTCAAAGATGCCTACGCTTTTTGTAAATTGTGCCAGCGATGTGAAAAGCTTGGTACACTTTCGAAAAGGAATTCGATGCCCTTAACTCCCATCACCACAATTGAAATATTCGATTATTTGGGCATCGACTTCATGGGCCCATTTCCTAAATCTAAAAACTGTGAATATATAATCCTTGCTATGGAATGTATATCAAAATGGGTAGAAGCAATACTGACGAGACGTAATGACCATAAAACGGTAATGTCCTTTCTTAAGGAAAATATTTTATCGCGTTCCGGAACCCCAAAAGCCCTAATAAGTGACCAAGGCAAACACTTTTGCAATAGGCCTTTGGAATCACTACTAAAGAAATACGGGGTGAACCACAAGATCGCTCTAGCCTACCACCCACAAATAAACGGGCAGGCAGAGTTAGCTAACCGTGAAATCAAGCACATATTAGAAAAGACGGTTAGTTTCAACAGAAAAGACTGGGCCTATAACTGACTGATGCTCTTTGGGCGTACCGTACTGCCTACAAGATAAATCTGGGAATGTCCCCATATAGGCCAGTGTATGGTAAGGCATGTCACCTCCCAGTTGAAATTGAGCACAAAGCATATTGGGCGACACGCTCATTAAATTTCGATATTAAAGAAGGAGGTCATCTCTGGAAACTCCAGTTGGCGGAACTGGAAGAAATCCGATGAGATGCATATGACAATGCCAAACTTCACAAGGAAAGGTTGAAGGCTCGCCATGATAGAATGATTTTTCAGAAATCTTTCGAGCCGGGGCAGAAAGTTTTATTATACGATTCACGCCTTCATCTTTTCCCAAGAAAACTCCGATCTCGGTGTACAGGACCCTTCATAGTCAAATCTGTCTTTCCACATGGGGCCATGGAGTTATTTAATCCTAAGAACGACGGAAGTTTCAAAGTCAATGGCCAAAGGGTAAAACCGTTCTTAGAAGATTTCCAACCAGAGGTCGAGCACATCCAACTGGATGATCCCGACTATGCCTCCACCTAGAACGATAAAGTGCATTTTAACAATGTTGTTGTACTTTTTCTTTTTACTATTTCTCATTTTGTTTTGTTCTTTCGTTTATCTATTTCTTTTTTAGTGTGATCTTGATCGTAATCTGCTATTCCATTTCTATCTTGTGCAGGCTATCCAACATGAGAGATGACGATGTTCACTCGATTGGGTCATGGGCTGATTCAGAACATTAGAACCCACCGTGGACTGCTGATGAAATAGCATTCTACTTATCTCCATACCAAGGGCTAGGAGCCAAAGACATTGTTGACTTAACCCACAGATATATCCTATACGATCCTGCTCTCCTCCAGATTAACCCATTTGAGCACATGGAACTCCCTACAGAGGAGGCAGAACCAGAGGGATATGCTGTGTGGAAAGTCGATGATGATCTGATGGAACAGTGGAAAAATAACTCAATGTGGGAGCCATGGGAAGAAGGGGACTTACAGGATGTGGTGCCAGAACGCCATAATGCTGTATTCACATATGTTGACGACTTCCTGGTCATCCACGTGGTTCCCTACATTTATGTCCATTTGAGCTATTTGTTGTTCTGGCTTCAATGCCCTCTACCTGCTAGTGCACCTGGGGATATCAGGTCAATAGTGAGGTTAATTCTTGGTCACATTCTGTTCTTTTTCTTTTCGTGTTCCTTTATTTATTTCTTCTTGCTTTTACTTTCTTTTGCTCTAGTTAATTTATTTTCTTCATTTTCCTTTTTGTTTCCCTTTGTCAGGAATATCACTATGAATCCACCATTTCCACCGTTGTACCTTCCACATCAACTCTTTCATGGATTTGGACCATACATAAGGTCCCCGGGTATTCCGTCGCAAGAGGAACGTCCGATGCGCAATTACACTCCATTATCCGTGTCTCCATCCGGATCCCCTATTGTCGGTTGTATCAATTCCTTAGAGAGTTTGGACTTGCACGATGATGTCCTCGCTGCTTTCCGCTTGTTCTGGGAAAGGGAATCATCAAGTTCAGACTCTACATTTAAAGTTCCGACAGAGAAGGAGGTTGTGGAAGAAGAAATCTTCCAGCTTGAAGAATAGTGTTCCACTCCAATTGTTTTATGCCATTTCATATTTCTTTTATCAATTGGAGTGTATTCTTAGACAAAGTTTTGTTATTTTCAGTTTTATTTTAGTTTTCTTTTTCATTAAGGTTTTAAAGGCCATGTGGGGGCAATAATATTGCAAGTGGATGCTATTTTAAGGATTTATTTATATAAATTTGCAATTTTCTTCTATGAGGATGATGTTTCTGGCTTACATGACTTACCAATGAACTGTTTATCACTATTATATATGTCCAGGCCGATGTTGGTTAGTTGGGGGTGTTTAATTTATCAATTATATGATCTTGTAGAACTTTAGAGTTCGATCGATTGACCGTTTCTCGATCGATCGAGATCATCAGAACCTCGAGCGCTTCAGCAGGGCTCAATCGATCGAACCATCTCGAGCGATCGAAACCTGTTTTAAATGAGGCATCGTTCAGTTTCTTCTTCAGTCTATCTTCTTCTCCCTTCCTCGAGTGATTGACGACAGAAGGGAACTCACGCAATTCTTGCCCCCCCCCCCCCATATACACCAACATCAATTGAGGAGTAGTTGGGCACTCTGATCATCACCATCATCAACCTCATCCTCTACTCGGCGCGTCTATCGAGGTTAGGCCCCGAGACCCCCTCGTTAATCTTTTCATTTCAAATTCGTGTGGGGGTGCCCCCCATTGGTTATTTTTAATCTTTTTCTTCTTTGTCTTGTTATATTTTTTGTTTGCGGGTCTTTTCTGTTCTCATCGCTCGAGACTGCCACTTCGCTGTGTTCGATCGATCGAATTGGGTTCGAGCGATCGAACCCAGCATCCTTTCAATCGATCGAACATGTCTCGAGCGATCGAACCTGCGATGTTCTCGATCGATCGAACATGCTTCGATCGATAAAAGTGTGACAGTTTCACTTTCTTTTCTGGTTTTCCCTATTTTAATGTTTCTTTGTTTGTTTCTAATGTTTCAGGGCTATACAATGAACCCTATCACTGGGTATCACAAAGCTAAGCCATTTGACCATACCATACCCGACCGTATACCCGATCACAGGTTCAAAAACGAAGAAGACTGGGTATGGTTCACTCGATATTTCCAATCGTGCAAGGTCATGCTTGAGCGGCCCCTCGAGACAGCATGGCTAGCTACTCCTTGGTATCTAGCCCGGCTACGCGCTATGCCACAGTGGTACACACTCTTCTCCCAGCCTAAGCACGTAAATCTGTCCTGGATCCGAGAGGCGTGTGCGACGATGATCAGGGATCCAGTTGCTCCGTTCACACTCCACTCATTCTTCTGTGGCCGGGAGATTATTTTTAGTCCGGCCACTATCTCTGCTGCTATTAGGGTACTCGAGGTACCTGATTGTGTTTGTCTGCATCGCCCCGAAACACCGCTGCTCTCTCCAATTATTATTATCAGAGAGATCACTGGGGGTGCTCTTCTGGGCTGGGATGGCGAGACTCTTATTCCTGACTTCTACCTTACAGATAATTATCATATGCTGCACCTCGCCCTCAGCAATTGCCTCTTAGTGACATCTTATCGGGAGAAGATTGCAGCTTGGTATGCCCGGGTGTTATATGCGATCGGGACACGGCAGACTGTCTATTTGCCTCGCCTCTACATTGATTTCATGAGGCACCCTACTCGATACATTCAGGCCAAGAAGCACCTGAAGGGTGCTTGGGCCATTCACAGGGTTATTGAGCAGGCGGATCTACTTCCATTGGCAGGTGATGTGACTGCCCAGTCTCGCAGCCGTTTTGACGAGACTACTTCCCGCCGGTCTGAGGCGCAAAAGAGAAAGAGGTGGGGTAAAGGCAAGGCGAAGGTTGGAGAGAAGAGGAGGGGATGAGGAGGCACCGATACGGAGGGTGCTGCTTCTGGGTCGCCCACAGAGGCTGAGGAGCATGATTCTGAGGAGGAGTTGGATCCTATTGAGGAGGTTGCCAGATTTGAGCTGAGACAGAGATCTCAGGCTCGTACCCAAGGAGAGTCTTCTTCTGCGCCTCTCCCGACTATTCATGAGTTGCTATTGGAGGAAAGACAGGCCAGGATTAGACTTGAGGGTAAGGTTGATCAGATGACGACTCTGCTGGAGGAGATCTTGATACAGATCGGAGTCGACCAGGCAGTTCATGCAGCTTCTGCACCACCACCCAGCGATCCACCTACAACTGCTCCTGCCATTTCCACCAACCCACCTACCTCAGATCCTATAGTTCCACCATCCACCACCGGTCCATTATCTGCCGATCCACCTTCCAAGATTGATCCTTTAGCTTCTACATCATCGGTGTCACCGCCTGCTACGGAGATACCACTTCCACCTCCTCTTGTCGTGGACGACACACCCTTATCTATTCCAGCTGCCACGATCACGAGTGACCCAGCGGCACCGACTGTTGCTGAGGGTGACAGTGGGGATGCTCCTGATGTTTTTATTGAGATATTATCGAACGTAGCCGATGATGTCTAGTTTCTAGGGGATCGGTGTTGTTGATTGTTTTTGGTTATTGGGTTGTTTAGATAATTTGATCATTGTGGTTGGATTTGGATTTGGATATATTTTTGGATACTGTTGGGATTTTTTGTATTGTTGGATGCTTTGTATATTTTGTATTTTAGTTGCATGGTGCATATTATCACTGTTCTGTTCTTTCATTTTTTTTTTATATTTCCAGTGATTAGTTCCATTTTATGCATGGATCCAATGCTATATATTTCATATTCTTTTGATCTCTGCTGCTTGGAGTTTGTATGCTTTCTGTACAAGTTGTTACACTTGCCATTCTTATGATGATATCTATCAGGTGAAATCTCTCTATCTATTTTTGAAAATCGCCTGCTGAGGACATTGCAATTTTCAATTGGGGGTGGGATGTTGATAGATAATCACCTGTGCACATTAGTTCGTAGCATTCTGGACCATTCTATCTATTGTGTATGTCATACAATTTCCATTCGCAACTAAAGTAAATGACAAAAATTTCACATTCAACAACTTTGCAAAATTTTCAAACAATTAAGTAAGTTTTTGAACTAAATTGGTAGAATAATTCTGAATATTCACTTTTATTTACCTGTTGTCAAGCAATGACACAACCATTTTATTCTCATCCTTTTATGAATTAAGTTCACACGTTTTTCTAGTTTTGCTAGGATGAATGCATCTGTTGATTATTCTTGTATCCAAATCATTTGCACATGTTAATAGCTATGCAGAAAACTTAAAATAAGAGTTAATACGACTTTCGTACTTTAAAGAATGAAGTAGCGAAAACTAGTTACCCTTAGTGAGCTTTTGAATCCAATCTTCAATTCTGAGGGAATTATCACATTAAAACTCGAATTGTTTTTCTTGAATATGCCGATTAAATTCGTTGAATAGTCTCTAATTCTTTCATTTTGGCTTCTTAGTAGAGGAGAACGTTCAGGATTTACCAACTAAACTCAACGAACTTGTAAGTGTTAAAAATTAAGAAGTTGAGAAAATGATTTAAGCCATCGTATTTGCCCCTTGCTTTCTCCATTTACCTATATCGACATCTCTGAATATGCATTGTTCTTAACCCCACACCTAATAAATAATGCCGAATCCATTATGAAATTCTAAATTCCTAATCGTATACTTTGACCACAATATACCCCATTGCACACCCAATGTGATTAAATTGTTGAAGTATGAGGAGGGATTAGTGGTGAGAAGGGCTGAAAAAAAAAGGGGAGAAAAGGAGAAGCAGGATTTAAAAAAAATTAAAAAAATGAAAAAAAAAATATGATGATATATATTTATATGTATGGAGAGGATGGTTGGAACAAAGTGAAGAAATTACTGAACACAGCCACGTGCTGAAAATGTGCAATTTCTTACCCCTCTAATTTCTACCCTACTAAATAAAAACTAAAAAGTCAAAGCCTTGATGATTCTCAACATCTTAGTTTAAACATGAACGTGTAAGTTGAGTAATCCGCGGTATTTCGCTCCTCTAGTAAGTGGTATTCCGTTCATGAGACTATGCACTCTAAAATGTTCGTCTTCTATAGAGTCGAGTATGGAAGCATTAGTATCTGAAAAATCAATCCTATCAAAGCTTCAATACCATGTGCGATCATTATTAGCCAAGTTTCTGTGGGATGTTCATTTTTGAGTGTAATAACTATGTGAGGATTGAGTTGAAACTACAAGTTCTGAGAGTATGATAGTCTAAACAACTCTAAATAAAGTTCGATGTATAGCTGTTAATTTCACACACACATGGATACATGGATGTGATGCGTATGTTATTTTTGTCTTGGTGACATGAGGAACATGTGCATTTCTTTCATGGTTTGAATGAGGATGATTTGATTTGTAGAGCTAAATTAATAGTTGAATGGAAGAGAGTGTTTAAAAGTTATTCTATATCTTTTTGAGCTTAAAATCAGAGAATTTTGTGGGTACATTCACTGCAAACCCTCACGAGACAACACTCGTCCACTAGGGAAAACCTAGGGGTGTAACGGCTTGTTGCATTTGCTAAATGCAATCGCGATTCCTGCGAAAGTGAGTTAGGTAGTTTCCTTCGTGTTAGTTTAGTGTAGTTAATCTGGATCTAGTTTATTTTAGTTTTTCTGTTATAATTATAGTTTAGCTTGTTTTTATTTTCGCTCTATTGCTAGGGACTAGCAAATCGCTAGTTGGGGGTTGTGACAAGCGGGGGTATTTGTAAAATACAACCGCGCTAAAAGAAGAAAATGTATTAAATTATTTCACAATTCCTTCATTTATCTGCAATTTGAATTACAATGCTAGTTTGTACACAATTTGATTAAACTATGATAAGTTGTTTGTTTTAGCTGTAGTTTGTGCAGATTAATGTTGCTGTGTACAGAATTAGATGAGAAAGATAAAAGGGAGTGCTGAATTTTAATGAAGAAAAGTAAAAGATGAAAAGTGAACCTCGATGGATTGAAGACCATTCGATCGATCGAGAGAAGATCAAGCGCTCGAAGACTCCAGAAGTTCAATCGATCGAAAGATGTTCGATCGATCGAACATGGCTTTTATCAGATTATACGTGCACGCAGCAGAAGCGGGATTTTAACCCTAGCATTAGGTCTTCAGTACATATACTCGTATTGTATACGTCCTTAAGGACGCCCACTTTCATTTTCATCAGTTTATAGAGAGTGGAGAGCTTTACTTTGTTTATTTTTGTAGGTTTAAGCAAGGCTACACATTGTTTGGTTTGGATTTCCCTTAGTTCAATACAAGTTTTCGTTTCCACGTTACTTTGTTTATATTCTGCACTTAATTTATAGTATTATATCTCGTTATCCAGTAGTCTTGCATGTTAGTTATAGTTATACAATTAGTTTTCATAGATTCATTGCAAAAATCACAAACAAACACGCCTTTAATGGAACTTTACGTTAAAAATGAATCTGAGATACTTCAGACGATGTCTGAGTAGTCCCCAGGTTGGGAGATCACGATGAAACCGTGATCTCAAGCCTCTGCCATGCAGCAGTATAATTCCTGTGTTCGATCGATCGAGAAGGCTCGATCGATCGAAACAGAGATATAGTCGAGCGATCGAAGTCAGTTCGATCGATCGAGGGACAAGGATATTCGATCGATCTAAAGCGCGTCGATCGATCAAACTTTCTGATTCTTGAGGACATTCTATGCAGTATTCCTAGACTATCTGCTTTACTGGATTGTTATCAAATTGTCCCCAAACGCTCAGTTTGTCAAAGCAGTCTATGAACTTTAAGCCTTGAGGCATTTTTCTTCAATATATTTTGCAAACCACCCTCAATGCTAACACCATTGTAGTTGAGAGTCAAAACTATTGTTTTAAACCGCTTTTGTGTATTTCAAACTTAATTGTGATGATATGGTCCCGGTCATGAAAGGACTATAGATTCTTTATCCTAAGAGAAATACGGAATACTATGGAGAGTGTGCTCCATTGAGCTTCAACGCAACTGAATGGTAGATGGCTAGGTCGCGGTGGATTCGTGTAATCCCAACATTCCTTTTTAGTAAGAATGACACATTTTAAATCATTGCTTTAATTAATTAGTAATTAGTTTAATTGTTTTATCTTTAGTAGTTAATAAACTGTGGAACTTTGTGTTCTGCAATCTTTTTAAAATAATGATTTTTATTTTCTTGTTTGAGATTAATCTAAGTAATTAGTTTAACACCTTCCATGTGGGATCGACCTGGACTTAACCAGACTACTACTTGCACGATTACTTACACTTGGGTATAGCACACAAGTGCACAGAAGAATAATTCTCGTGTCACAGCACACGTGCATAGCAGCACAACACTCGTGCACATGCATGTCCTTTGTTTGACTACGTCATAAGCCTTTTTAAGTATAAGCAAAAATACTTATTTGGAGGCAAATATGATAGTTAAGGGCTAGATTCAAGTTCTAACAATTATAGATTGGCAACTACAACACAAATAGAATTTTAAAATAGGCACTTGGTGAAATAAGAAAAAGACAATTGAGAAATTCCAAGAAAGTTCTATCTTCATTGAAGGCATTCGAAGTAAGTCAATAAGGATACTATATTTTAAAATGTTGCAAATGTTCAACGTGTTGGTTTTTATTTTTTGGCTCGTTTGTTTTTACCCTTATCTATTGATTCATACACCATTTAAGCTTTTTTTCTCAAAAACTGAATGCACTATGTAGTATATTTATGTAATTTCATCCAAGTTTCCTCAGCTTTATATAATTTCTATAGACCGTAGGCATATAACAATTACATATCTACTGTTCACCTGGAGTTACCATTCAGTTTGGTCTTGTGTCTTGACTATTTTAGCATGCTCTATGTACAGTGCGTTTGCCTTATAGCCATGCATCCAAAGGGCTTGTGGTCGGATGGATTCTTTATCATAATAGATAAATCCTTTTTCCCTTTATTGACCACCCTTTGTAAGCTTAATTAGGAATGCTTGATTAGGCTCTTTTGTTTCGATGAAAAGTTCTTTTGAGCGAAAAATCCCCCCATGAGATAGATATTGTATTGTAAGATAAAATTGTCTTCAAATAAAGCATAGTTTTAGTACTCGGTCAATACCATATATAACAATGTCACAAAATGGTATTCCTATGCTTCTTGCACTCGGAAGCCATTATGAATTGCTGCAACAACTGGCAGCTTGTTATCGCATGTTAATTTGGTAGTTATTTAAGGATTACCTGCATTAGTGTTTGGTCCAATGGCGAAAACTCAAGATGACATGGATTAGATACTTAGCATAGCTATTTTATGCAAAAATCACGTCAAAGATCATGGTTGCGATCAATGTACTCCTCCCAGCATTTTGCGTGAACAGGACCACACTAGTAATGGGCCATTGCTTGAGACGTATGAACTTTTAGAGTTTAAGGTGGTACTATAAAACTTAAAGTCCCAGGATCAAATGATTAAGAAATATGTCTTTCTTTGTCAAGGTAAGGCGATTGTATTCTGTTCAGCTGTATCGCAAGGTAGTGCTTATAGCCAACATTGACCAGGAAAACAATGTCAGAATCAACACCCTCAACTGATAATGCCCATAGATAAACTAAAATCCGTTGAAACAATAGTTTGAATCTCATAACATTTGGTTCCCCTAGTTTCACCTCTTTAATATCAGAGGATGAAACAGAGTGCTAAGTTAATAATTTATCTCCTTGTGAACTTCTCTTGGGAATAATCTCCCTTTGTAGTGTTTTTCTTGTCTCCTTTCAGTATACTTCCAAGTTGAAGCCATGTCTCTCACCCTAGCTTCTTTTCCAGAAATCCTTCAGGCTGTCTCTGGTTGTTTGGGAGCAGCTTGCAAACTAAACTTTCTTCTAATATTAAGTTATGCGTCAAGTTTGATTTTTTTTTCCCATTGAACTTATGGAGAAAGTTGATATATTTGGTTTGGTGATGTAATGGTGAGTAGAAATTTGCATTTCACATTGTAGAACACCTGTTATTGACAATCCTTTGATTGCTCCTACATTAATGTTTCCACAGGATGCTTATTTTTGTTGAGTTATTAGTTTAACATCATAATCTGCCTCACTCATGGTTTCATACTAAACTTGACAACATGATGTCACATAATAAAGTTTTTTTTTTCGAACGGAAGAGAAAGAGGGTTTAAGGAAATGTTTACCCCACAAACAAGAAATATAGTTAAAGGTGGATTGCAACGCTGGATACTGATAGTGGGTTATTTACAAATTTACAGCCGAGGTTCTGCAATTTATTTTTAGTGTGTAATGTTTTATGTATGCCACGATGTTTGAATTTGGGTAAAACCGTATAATGCAGTATAGCAAATCTTTGTTTTCTATGACTTTAACAATTAAAATTGTCTTGTTCTTATGTGAATGTGTCTGGTTATTTGCTGGTATCTTGAATTTTGTGGAAGGCAGTCTGTGTAGGAATTTGCCCTTTGTTAGCGGTCATCTATTGAGTTGAGTTTCTTGGTCTTCCCATAGATTTAACTACTGCATTTTCATCAGGTTTTGTTTGGTTCAAAGATTTCATGAGGGAAAAGAGAGGGATACGACAAACTGAATCCTTGTTATGGTTAGTAGTTCTTCCTTGGCATATTAGAATTTAGAAATGGTTAAATTCTCACTGTTAGTCCTGGAGTTTGAGGCACGTAAATGAATCTGTAGGGAAAAACCGACATTAAAGCATAAGCAGCAATCCATGATCTTAGTAGATGTCCAAACCCCTGGTGTACATATAAAGATTTTTTTGATTATGTAATATGATCACAAGCAACGTGCCCGTGCATTCTAGTGAGTATTGTACCATACGGATTCTTTTGATATTTTTATAATTAATGCTTATGAAGATAGTAGAGGTTAACACTATGGTATGTTTTCCTACATCATTTGGCACTTGCACATTTTAGGCTATTGCATTGTTCGAGTATTGAATTTGAAATTTTCAACATTGACTTTGTAGGTGTTTCAAACAAGATTTTTAAATTGGGTATGATTGCAAACAATATGGTGAGTTTCACATCGACTTTCCCTTGTTTATTAAAATTATTTGATTACGATTCTTTTGAGATTTCTTTTTCTAACACCATCATCGATTATGGTAAAAAACAGGGTGGTGATAATTCAAGGGAAGTGGAGAAGGAAGAGATTGGAGCAATTGTAAAAAGTTAAGTTGATGATCTTGGTTATGTACATAAAGAGATTTGTGTATTTTATCTTTCTTGAGTTAATTTCATGTGTAAGATGTAATGTAGTTAAACTAAGAATTTGGGTTTGGACAAAGATTTGTAAGATGAAACATTTTGTATTCTACTTGTGTTTGATATAGATTGATCGAGCTTGTTATTTTTGTGTTTGTATGGATTATTATGCTTGTTAATTAGGGGAAAAAAATAAATAAATTTGGGGAGCATATAAAATAATAATTGTTTTATTAAAATTTGTAACAGTTATAATCGTTACAAATTCCATAACCAACAGTCAAAAGTGGAATCACAAAAGTGTTACTATTACATTTTGTAACAGTTATAAAACGTTACTAATTTTGGATTTGTAACGGTTAAAACCGTTGCAATATTCATTACTAACGGTCAAAATTAGTGTTGTATTACCGTTACTATTATATTTAGTAATGGTTTTAACTGTTACAAATAATAAGCTAGTAATGGTTTATAACCGTTACTAAATCTGTCACTAATATTCCCCACGGGAAATTTATAACGGAAAAAAACCGTTACTAATATTCTTACTAACGGGTATAGACCGTTACAAATTGGTCCAAATGTTGTAGTGCCTCACCATATCCATACATAGATTTGACACCCTCCCACTAACTTAAATACAAGTGCAACTCTTTGGCCATGTTTGGCAGCCAGGAAAACTTATATTCAATCCAGTGTTTGTGGCGTACACTGGATAGAACTATTTTATCCCAAGCTCTCATTTTTATCCCAATGAGTTTCGGATAACTCAATACCAAGGGGGGGGGGGGGGGGGGGGGGGGGGGGGTGTTTTAGGTTGGATAAAGAAGTTTGGGATAACTCTTGAGACTTTTTTTTTCAGATTTTTTTTTATAATTTTTATAATTTATTTTTTATTTTTAATTATTTTTTCAAATCTCTTCTTTTTTTTTTTCGTCGCCAAATTTGCTTCTTCTTTTTTTTCCAGATCTTCATTTTTATTGTATTTTCAGAACTATGTTTTTTTTTTCCTTTCCATATTTGTTTGTCTTTTGAGATTTTTTTACTAATTTAAATACAAGTGTAACTCTTTGGGCAAAATTGTGGATTTTTTTTGTGAGAATTTTGTGCCCAAAGAGTTACTCTAAACACAAACACATGCAAACACAGATATATCTAAATTGGTTCCAACGCTTGGGATTGAGAGCTCCCACTGTCCGCTTAATTAAACTGTGCGAGCCATACTAAACAGTGTGACTTATCAATGGCCAACAAATTATAGTTACTTGATTGACGCTTATATTCGAGTATAGAATTCCATTGTTTTGATAAGATTACTAAAGGGGTTTTCACTAGTCTTACTTTCTTGTAACAATATACAGGAAATTACTTGAAAATTTTATTCCCATTTGATTTTTAAGTACACATTGCCGGTTTAGAGGCCAACGCCTGAGAAAAGTGACTGGCTGATAGCCACGTATACTTGTATAAAGACCAAATTAAGTTCATTGCTCTAATGCTATTGAATATGATTGTAGCTAGTGTGATGCATGTTAGTGGACATATCTAGTCATTCAACTACAATTATGGTGACTCAAGCCCAGAAATTAAAATAAAATAAATAAATAAACCCTTAAATTATGATGCAAACCGTGTCAAAGTGCAAGGTTCTTCATTTAGTGGCCATTTAATAAAACTGAAATTTAAGAAGTGAAAATTAAGTGTTAAATCTTAAGTAATGAAAATTTTAAACAATTGAATTGTAATACAGCAAACAGTGTTTCAAATATTGAAATAAACTGCATTCAATAGTTATTTATAATAAAAAAATTCACTTAAAATTTTCAGTGAGTTTTTTGGCTGTTTTTTCAATTAAGTAATACATTCTATCAAACACACTGAAAAAATAAATGCAAAATATTATCATTTTCAGTACTTTATTGGGTTATCAAACACACCTTAAGACTTTAAGTACGGTCGCTTGGTATGCCAGCCTCCTAAATTATTCTTTGCCCTAAAGCTTTTCTGTTGTTTGCACCCAAAAACCGTCAAAGAGCTTTTAGGCCGAAACTGAAAAGAAAACTCACCCTTGAAGAAGAGTAAAGCCCGATTGACTCGATGGGAAGAATACTAGTCAGACCATGAAAGAAGCCTGGGGCTTCAGACTTGAGGATGTTGGATAGATTACGAAGATTACTTTAGGCAAGGCTAAGCCCAATGAGGAAAAGGGCATTGTGCCCCAGGTATCGGGCCTTAGAATAATAAGAGGTCCAATCGGTTCGAAGTAAAATGACTCGATAAAGATTGCAAAGCCACAAAAGGAATTCAACTCATACAAGGAAGCTAATCCCTGGGGAGAACCATTGGCACCCAAAACATTGACCATCCAGTCCCAAGGAGGGGTAGGATCGGAAACTGGAGGAGCCTGCCTCTTGTACATCTGTAGGCACAAAACAAATTAGGCAAAGATGTGTCCAAAAACATAGGCAACGGATAGAGACAAAAATGTACAAGAAACTCACATCCAGGAGTGGGAAGTTGGGCATCAGGAAGCGGCCACGGTAAGTCTCATAGTCAGTCTTAGAGAGGAAGTGATCCCAAACATCAGCACCAGCTAAGGTCGCCAGCAAAGCATCACTGGAAAGGTCATCAGCATCCATCACCGGAGGATTATGATGGACGCGATACCCCGGACCGCCAACCACCTGCCGAGACACTCGCTCGCCAAGGAACCATTGCTTGCTTTCGGTACTTTCCATCAGAAGTCTGCAAGAGGCAAGGGGCTTGACCGCCTGTATCTCCTCTGGGGCAGCATAGGTAACGTGCTCCCAAGGCGTCTAATCAACGCAAGCAGCTGTCAACCCAAATAAGAAGTTTCTGAGGAGAACAATCCGATGAGCCCCACTCTTTACCCCGACAACATCCCTCCGCCATCTCATGCCAGGGGGGAACAAAGGCACAGGAGCCATGCCATCCTCATCTTCACCTGATTCATCAGCCGGGGAAGGAGTCAACATCTTCAGGTACTTAAAGCTCCAAAGCTGCACAAACAAAGGGAAAATCAGAAAAGACAAGAAGTACGGAAATCAAAAAGCCAGAAGATAAAAGAGGTTGCAGTACATACCTCCCAAGCTCGCTAGAATCCCCCCGTCGATTTGATATCACCCCGAGAAACCTCACCCATATGCTTGTAAAGGTGGGCCAAGGCAGCACCGCCCCAGTCACAAGAGGGGATCTCACCAATGGTCGTCAGGCAAGAAAGTAGCCTCAAGCTCACCCGGTCATTCCGTGTCGCGAAAATCGAGCAACCAAGGACATACAGAAGAAATACCCTCAAAAGTTGATAATTATTCAGGTTGTGATTCCCTCTGCCGTAAGCCCGGTAAATCCAACCGCAAGGAAATTTGGGCCCCTCCAGATTAGGGGGAATAGCCCCAATCAACATCTCGACAGCCTCAGGATCAATCTCCTAGAAATAGTCCAGAATCAGGCGCTTCCCGCCAACTCTCAAACTGGTAATCATGGAAAAGTCAAAAGGCGTCATTGTCATCTCACCAAATGGCAGATGGAAAGTGTTGGTGGTGTCCCACCATCTCTCAACAAGAGCGTAAAAATGTGCCAGATCGTTGGTACTCTTTGAAACTAGGTGGACAAAGCCACCAAACCCGGCATCGTCTACCATTCTCTTGACGACAGGCGAGAGTTGGGTGCACCAAAGAAATACGTGAGCAAGGCTACCATGGCCCTTCAATGTCACTTACGGCACCTGCACACATCAAAAATGACAAAAAAATGAGCACAAAATCACTATTCACGACCCAAAGTCCAACTTCACAAAATCAACATACAAGCACAAAACAAGCTTCCAACAAACTCTAGGTGCACACTACAGTTCATAAAACTAGCACAATGCATAAAATAGTCCTAAACTATCAAAAGTTTCACATACTAGGTTGGCTAGAGCCGCGGCTGAAAGATGACATTGGGGGTCCCGTAAAATCAAGTCCGGGGTTTGGCTCTCGACTTTTATTCGTTCCTTGGCCTTCTTAGACGGTCTCCTTGAGCTCGAAGCCATGGATATGCAAGAAAAATGGAAGATAAAACCAAACTTTCTTCTTCAAAAATGGAACAAACCAAAACACCAATCACAATTCCAATCATGGGGAAAAATTACTCACCTGAGCATGCACAAGCTGCGTTTTGACGATTTTTGCCTCCAAAAGAACCCCGAAATGGTCAAAAATGAGCTTGAAATGCTCAAAAACTCGAGATATACACACATGATGTCCGGCCACCCAGTGTTGCCGCGGTACTGGACAACTGCCACTGTAGCACTCCTACTCGCGGGCCCCACTTCACTCCATTTTAGCCCGTTTTGGCCCATTCTGACCCATTTTGGCCCGTTTGTGGTCCCGATTAGCCCCGGTGGCCCATTTTAGTCAAGACTTACAAAGGTTTTATCCCCGAAAGATCTAATTTATCCTCAGAAGATTCAGTTAATCCCCCGAGGACAGAAACAGAAAGATATCAGCTCCCGACGGCCGGAATCGATTTTTCGGACAGACCATTGCAAAGATCTGATCAACCGTAAGAGATTTAGAGATGGGTCCTGGTTCCCGATCAAGAAATAGCTAAGAGAGATTCCTCAAGAATGCTACACCATTCGTTGGGGACAGAAATAGAAAGATATCAGCTCCCGAAGGCTTGAATTAATTTTTTCGGACTGACCATTGCAAAGATCTGATCAATCGTGAGAGATTCAAAGATGGGTCATGGTTCCCGATCAAGAAATAATTAAGAGAGATTCCCCGAGAGTCCTACACCATCCCGCGGGGAAGAAATAGAAAGATATCAGCTCCCGAAGGCCCGAATGAGTTTTTTCCGACTGACCATTGCAAAGATCTAATCAACCGTGAGAGATTCAGAGATGGATCCTGGTTCCCGATCAAGAAACAGTTAAGAGAGATTCCCCGAGAGTCCTACACCATCCCCCGGGGACAGAAACAGAAAGATATCAGCCCCCGAAGGCCCAAATCGGTTTTTTTTGAACTGACCATTGCAAAGATCTGATCAACTGTAAGAGATTCAGAGATGGGTCCTGGTTCCCGATCAAGAAACAATTAAGAGAGATTCCCCGAGAATCTTACAACATACCCCGAGGACAAATACGGAAGGATACTAGTTCCCACTATCCCAGTAGAAAGTAGGGGTGGCCATCGGCCCGTTGGCCCCCTCAGATTGCCCAGCCCGGCCCTAATTTTATATTTATAAGGCTTGGGTAAAGAAGTTGGCCTGTAGGGCTGGGTCTGGCTAGTGTTTGAAGCCCGGCCAATTTTTCGGGCTGGGCTTGGGCATGACATATAAAGCCCGCTTAGGCCCGGCCCGGCCCGGCCCGGGGTAGTAATAGAATATATATACAAATTCTGATCTCTCTGTCTCTCCATAGTTGAGATCTCTTTCTGGTAGGCTGCCAATGCATGCCATTAACTACTACATTGCATTTTTGTGGATGTTTTAGCTTTTCTTTTGATGAGGTAATCCTTCATGATGTGCTAAGAAATAATGATGTGATGGTGTTGCATTTGTTGTTGGTCAGTGGACATTCTATACAAAATTTTTGCCTTGTAGTCCGGGCAGGGCTGGGCTTGGGCATTGAGATCATATCTTGGGACGGGCTTGGGCAGCCATGTTGAGGCCCGATGCGGGCCGGGCTGGGCTGGGCTTGGGCAAAGATAAGTACCCTTAGTGTCTAGTGCAAGCCCAGCCCGAACCCGGCCCAGTTCGGCCCATGGCCAGCCCTAGCAAAAAGTAGCAAAAGCAGAACCGACTCCCGAAGATCGGTCATCAGGAACAACCAAAACATCGCCCGTGTCCAGATTTCGAAGACGAGCACCGTCGTTCCACGACTCCGTGTCTCCTGATTATCATGAGCTTTCTCGTTTGACCACTATCATAGCTTTCACACTTATCGGTTATCACAAAATCCCTCGGTCACCTTTTGTTGTCATCCTCTAAAACCCTGCGTCTGATCTATTTTTCTTACAAAGCACGTTTCTCACAATTTAAGAAGTTTGTCCCGAGACACAGAGTCTTCCAAACAGTTGTGTCTTTATCCAAATCAGCCACTGCATCACAGTCGGAAACACTAGCACTTACTCATACTAGGATCAGAACACTAAACATGATAGGACTCAGGACACCTCCATAGATTGCATATCATCCTCATAACATAGCATCCACCTGTATTGTTGTGCATGTGCGATTTGTTCCTTTGTGCCCTGAACTACGTCCTGGCCTAATTCCCCTTGGGATACGTAGGAAGCTCACGCAAAGCACGGCCAGCCCTAGCCCCATCATCATGTTTCTATCATTGCATCTTTTGCGACGCTTTTAACCTAAATCTATAGCCTCCAAAAAAGAGCTGTCTCTTCAAAGCTTTGGCACTCGCCTGCGACATGCGTTGCATCGTAAGTTCATGCCAAAGAGGGGCAAACTGTAGACACCCATTTTGTCGGCTATCAGATTTAGAAGATCCATAGCTTGGTGGTTCACAATGATCGAAAAAGACTCAAAAAGGACTCCTGAAAGTTAGTTCTATCTCTTAAAATGCTCAGAATGACCAAAATGCCCCTGAAAGTCCAAACGCTCCTAGATTCGGACCAAATGTTCTAGAAAGGTGCTACGTCATAAGAAAAGCAGTAAAATGAGTTCTAAAGCAAGACCGGATGAAATCGTCGGCTCCTAGAGACCCCCAGAAGTCCCGGAAGTTCCCAGAAAGTCCCCATTGACCGGTTTGACCAAGTTTGACCGAAATCGTCCAAATTCGCCAAAAAGTTCCGAAATCATTCTAGATCATATGGAAAATACTAATTTTTAAAAGAAAATCGAATGAAAACGTCTGCTCCTGGGAGCTCCCAGAGGTTTCCAGAACTTCCCAAGAATCCCAAGTTTGACCATTTGACCAAACGTTGACTTTAAAACATGAGCACCGTATTATTTTTCAAATATTTTTCATAGATACTAGAGGTCAATAGTTTTTCAACGATATATCGCACATAATTTTTGGATTTAAAACGAATTTATTATGAATTTTTGAAGGTTAAAAAGGCAATCAAATCGGCTTTTATCGTGAATACCGCAAAACATTTTAAAGTGACCTATATCCGAACTATTTTTTATGTAAAGTAGACTCCATTACCTTTCCAATGGTATATCACAACCTCAATTTGGAGTTTGTATGCATTTTATGTGAATTTTGGACAAAATAGGGCCTTTTCGTGAATACCGAAACCTCTGGGGGCCTAAAAATGATTATCTGGACGAATGAGGAGCAGTGCCGCAGTGGCACTAGCCCATTGCCGCTGCGGCACTCTCCTCTAGAATGGTTCATTTTTGCAATTTCTTTTGGGGGTTCATTTTGATTAATTAGAAACCAAAACGACGTAGTTCTATCTTCACAGATGTTTGGGACCAATGGGAGTAATTCTAAAATCCCAAAACCACCCCAAATTGTCTTATATAAACCCCCCTTGACTTCTCATTTTGGAGGTATTAAATGCAAGCTTTGAAAAGTTTTAGAGAGAAAGTTGTAGAGATAAGGTTAGAATAGAGAGAAAAGAAGCTTCCTTCTTAGATTTTCAAACAAGAAAGTGAGTTTTAAACTTTATTTTTACTTCATTACTTCTATTTACTTCACATTCAATACACCCAACTACCATTCTAGTGGGTATTCATGAGAGAGAAAGCTACTTCCATGTCCAAAGTCACCATACATGAGTGAAACATCAAGCTATAAGTCTAAGATCATCATGAATATCATCTATTGATTGCTATCTATTTGCTTGTTTATATTTGTTGATCTTCTCTTACCTCATTTCTTTTTTTGTTTTCTTTATTTACGTACTAGTCTATCATCATCTAGATGATGACATGATGTTTGAGGTGAGTGAATCCTTATAGATAGTAGCTCTTGACCTCAAAAACATGTTTGATAGATGATGATCTCAACTTCAATACATTCCTATGTATTCATGAAGTTGTCTTTAAAATGGAAATAATACTTTTCAATAATCTTGGAGGTTCTTAATGCGAGTCAAATGTTGACATTTTAAGTGGTTGTAATATTCATTAAGTATTGAAAATGTGCTTTCAAAACCCCCATTTCAAAACCCCCTCTTAAACCCCTCATTTTGATTTCAAGAAATACACCTTGTTTTCTCAAAACCTTCAAAATAGTGAGTCATTTAACTTCAACGAATTATTTTGAGTTCAATACTCAATATATGAATGCAAGACCACTTGGAATGTCTTTCTAACACATTATAGAACACCCATGATTTTTGGCTTGACTTGGAAGCACTTGAAAGGGGTCCATTTTTGTCCAAACATTATGCCTCTGCTGTCACAACAGCTAGGTTGACTTTCAACTTGTTTTACAGAAAACTTTTCCAAAACAAGTGGTCCCAAATTATTTTTCCCTTGAACGTCAATTTCTTAGGGAACTTTTTGTATAATATGGGCCTCTAGATCGTTTGTTTTCATTTTCTAAGATATTCTAACATTTCAGTCGACAATACGGACTCTATTTCTTAATAACCTCTATTGTTTATATGATTTCTCTCAATCTGTGATAGTTATTAAAGATTGGGTTTTTGGGTTGTGTTCTAGACACAATAAGGAAGATCTCCATAAAAAATTATGCATTGAAAATATTTCTAACCCCTCTTTTCAATTTCCAAAAGATCATGTTACTGTTGTGTCCACTATTCACAGCAAGCATACTTTTACTTCCATCCTTTGATTTGGTGCTTACATGCACCCCAAATTAGCTCATGTCTTAGGAAGTAGTTTATACTTTACTTGGTGCAGATATACATGGTCTAACAGAAGCTTTAGGCAAACAAGAGCATTATGCAAGTTAGATAGATGCCTCATCAATTCACACTGGCTACCAGCCCGAAGTGGAGATCTCTTATTCGACGGGTTCGCGAATTTACTTTGGAACGGAAAGTTTTGTACATATCCCATGATGATTTTATCCATGCATTCATTCATGTTTTAGACTTCTAAATCACTTTAGAAAGTTCATGTACACAAACACACTACAACCTTTGCACATTCTAGAATCATACATTGCATCCATGCAAGATTTGGGGCTTTTGTGGCTCCTAATCTAAGAAGATTATAAGGAATGAGTTGGATCATACGTCCATGCTTTTCCTCGATCTAATCTTCCTTTCTCATCCGTCCCGGGGATTGAGAGGTCTTCTTTCCTCAAAGATTAACATGCATCATTCTAGCTTGCTAAGCATATTTTGATTTAATTGATTATTTGTTTCAAGAACAATTCATGTCCTCTTTAGATTAGGGAAACTTAATTACTTGACATGTGATTAGACGATTTTTCCTAGGTTTGCTTGTGTGGTCTTTCACTTTTGCATCGTGTGATATTTGGTTTAGATCTTATGAATAATATCTTATCTTTTGATCATCCATTTCAAGATTCTTATGTGATGTAATATACCTATCATAGTAATAATTGTCGAACCAAACATAATAAAAGATTATTATTTGGATGCTAATTGAGGCCCATCGAGAGACGGGGCGAGTTGAGGGTGTTTTAGTCGTGACAAAGGCTCCTTCCTCTCTCGTACCAAAACCTCGAGCCAAATTCTTTGCTTATGAAGGGCCGGTGCCCTTTATCTGTTTAGGTGAGTCAAATTAGGTTTCTTGGTTCCTTAAAGATAAAGTGGCGACTCTGTATCTATTTTCAACAGACCTTTTCTTTTCCTTTCAAAATGATTTTAAACAAACAAGAAGTGGAATTCCGCGTGTCCACACCTGTTGCAAGGTTTTTTCCATAAGCCAGAATCCAGAGCACGGGAGGCTCTAATCCAGATATGAGGGGTAGGTGCTACAACTGTGGTGTGCTGGGACGTCATTCCAAGGATTGCCCAACAAAGAGGCAACAAGGTTCAAGTTCAATGGCTAGAACCGGACTAAGGAACAGAACAAATTTTGGACAAAGGGAAAGGAGTTGAGCCAGGGCAAGGGAGGTATTTTTAGTTGGCACCAGGGGATGCTTCAATACTGATTTGTTCGCATCCAGCTCATGTTTTAATAGACTCAGGGTCGACATATTCATTTGTTGCACGTGAATTTGTTAAAAATTTAGATGGCATGTCTGGACCCTTAGGATATGAATTGTCGGTGTCTTTACCTCTAAGTAACCCTATGATGACTTCATTAGTATTCAAAGCATGTGATATTCGAGTAGATGATAGGGAGTTGACCGTTGACTATCAATTATTTTGACAAAAATTTGGGAATGGATTGGTTATCCGTGAACCAAGCCTCTATCGATTGTGAACAGAAAAGAATTATTTTTCGACCACCAGGACAATGAGAGTTTATCTTCCAAGGAATTGGTGTCGTAGCACCACCATTTTTAGTATCATTGATTCCAGCAGGCAAATTGTTAAAACAAGGCTGTCAAGGATTCTTCCGTTCTTTGATTGACACCCGTGTTATGGGCACTAAGGTTGAAGATATATCAGTGGTACGGGAGTTTTCAGATGTATTTCCAGAGGACTTACTAGACGAGTTACTAGAGTGAGAAATTGAATTCACCATTGAAGTAGCCTCAGGATCTCAGCCAGTATTGAAGACACTGAACATAATGGCACCGCTAAAACTCAAAGAATTGAAGATTCAGCTACAAGAGCTATTGGACAAGAGATTTATCCGACCTAGTGTATCGCCACGGGGTGCACCGTTCTTATAGGTTAAAAAGAAAGATGGAACCATGAGGATGTGTATCGACTATCGTGAACTATTACTATTTTTATAAAATCGTACAAAAACTCTGGACAGAGAGATGAAAATTTCTGAGTGATGTCTGGTTATGACCCTATTCATAGAGATTTAACCGTTGGATCTTTGATTTTCTTTTTGGGTTAAAAACTAGTTTCACAGAGTTATAACATACTCAATGATCATTAAGATCCAACCTTTGGAAGTATTTTATTTCTATTTTTGAAAGTCTGGTTTGCTCTCTGTAATTCTTGCAATCTGTCACAGTTTTGATAAATCTTGAACAACTCTAATCTAATAGACCCCTAATGTCCTAAGATCTTAACCATGTCTTAAATAATGTCAATTAAGTTTAAATCCATAGGCTAGATGATCCAATCTAATGAATATCTCATAGCTCATGTTCATGCATTCATTCATACATATTGACGCTCATAAGTAGGTCTCATTTTTGGTTTAAGTTGCACTTAATTGAACCTAATTGAACATGACTAGGGGTTCCTTATATCATGTTAGGGCCATGGAATCTCTATATGGACATTACATTGGCTCCTAGTTCAGACTTGTATATCTATAGAGGTGCTATGGTTCTAACTAGTGAAAAGGAATTCAAAGTTATGTTAATTCCTCCTCTACTTGACAGATTTAAGCTAGAAATTTAGGATTGATTATTTGATATCTTGTTGAAGCATGTGGACTAATCTTTGTTTTGTAGTGCTTTTAAGGTACAATTTCTCAAACTTTTGTCTAGTTTATTTGATATTTTGTAGTGCATGTGGTCTTGTCTTATGTGTATATGTGATTAGAGACCTTTTCTTATTACTTGCATGCATCACACGTTTAATATTCGCGGTAGGATCCAGGGTAAGTTATTTAGTTCCCTATTGCATATCATGTTGCTTGCTAATTGAATTACATGGTTTTGGATGTTATTTTATCGTTAGCAATCTTACACCCTTTCAGACATGCTTTTGTAATGTATATATGTATTAATTGAGGGCATGCTTAGATTAATAATTTGATTAAAAAGGATGTTGAGTAGAGGCCTATCACGAGTCATGTTGCTTGTTAATTGAATTACATGTTTTTGGATGTTATTTTATCATTAGCAATCTTACACCCTTTCAGACATGCTTTGTAATGTATATGTATATATGTATTAATTGAGGGCATGCTTAGATTAATAATTCGATTAAAAAGGATGTTGAGTAGAGGCCTATCACGAGATAGGATGAGAATGGGTGTTTTAGTCCGCCGGGCTCCTTCCCCTCTCATTCCATAATCCCCAAACCCAATTTATCTATGGTTTCTCAAAAGATCGGTTTTCTTTTAAAATGGTTTCTTAATTTTTCTTTTAAAATTAAGTAGCGACTCTTTGTATTTAAAATTTGAAAAGTTGTTTTAAAAAAAGTGGGCCCAACTGCCGGTATCCACAATCTGGCGACTCTGCTGGGGATCGAACCAAGAATCTCTGGTTTTGCAGACCAGAATTTCTGATTTTGGGTTCACTAGAGGATTAGACTTGAAAGCATCCTTTTAATCAAATTAATTAATTTTTGTGTGCCTGCTGCATTGAACTTGCATGTCTCGCAAGTCGATTGCACGGAACTATGACCTTGGAAGCTAGGGGTAACCCGGACGGTGAAGCCATCATGGGACTATGTGATCACCCTTGATCTCGTGCCATGTATTGGTATATGAAGCATCCTATCGGGTGTGTGGTCCCTTATTTTGACCAAAACCCGGCCTTTTCATCATAGCTTCTATAGAACCCTTCAATCTAGGGAAATCAATTCTTGATTAAGATTATATGCTAGGGAGTTTTGTATGCCCGTAAGGGATTACTTGAAATGATGACGATGCTTACTTGATAAAAGATGTGTAACCTCTTAATCACTTTTGAAACAATTCATGAAAGAACATGCCAAATCATGATTATTAACCTCTTTTATATCCTGTTAGCTAAGCATCATTGACCTTGTATGCATCCCAATTCATGAAAAGTGCGATAATTATCCAATCATGTGATACTCCTATCTAGGAATTCAAAGTTCACTGTTAATGGTAGATTTTGATTATTCATCATCTTTCATCCAGAAATGTTTTGAAAAATCACTCTTTTAAAGAAAAGGTCCAAGGTTTACCATTTAATCAAGTAAAGTTGAAACCCAGTCATCTTTAATTAAAAAATGTTTTCACATCCTCATTTTCAAATAAAAGATTCAAAATTCTTGAGAATTGTTTTTGAAAGATCTCATCATCTAAACAAATGCTTTTCAAAAAAATTTAAATACCTAACCTTTGATAGGGTAGTGAGGTATGCAATAAGAGGTGAAATTGGCGCATTTGACATGAGTGAGGATTTTATGTACTTATGTGTTGTATGTTCTAGGACTAGATTTTTCCTTTCTTTGGCATATAGAATAGGCACACACACACACACATGCATCGCATCCGTATGACGCATGAATCATTCATTTATCACCAAGCATTTAATAAAATTGATTGGAAAAATTGAAAAGGAAAAGAATAAAATGAAAAGCTTTTCTTTCAAAATGAATCAAAATTAATTAAAGTATATACGGTTATAGGTAAAAAAAAAAAAATAGAACCTGTTACAAGCACAGTTTGGTACAGAGATTCCACTACAAGGTTAGTCAGAAGAAAGATGGCACAAGAAGCAAATGCGAGAGAGATAGCAGAATTAATGGCCATAGTAGAACAAGAGGCATGGTAGATGACTAAGATGATGACCATGATGGAAACAATGGCATGAGAGCCGCCCATAGCTAACTCACCAGTTGTCAATCCTCCTCCTCCTGTTAGGGAGGAGGATTGGGTTGATGATCTGGAAAGGGCTGAAATATCGAGAGCAGAAAGGGAAAGGGTAGAGAAAGAGAAAGCTGAGAAAAAAGGATGATGGCTGAGAAAGTAGAAAAGCTGGAAAGGGTGGTGCACAAAACCCAAGGGGTCGATACTTACTTGCTAGAATTAGAACGATTATATGATGGGGTTCATGAAATATTACCCGCCAGGTCCAAGATGCTAGTATTTGATAAGTTCGACGGGACAAGGAACCCCCATAGCCATATCTGAATGTGCATAGGTGCCTTTCAGCCAAGTGGCCTAAGCATAATCATGATGGCTATTTTGTTTCAACAAGCATTAACTGGGGCTGCTTTGTCATGGTACCTTACGCTCGAACCAAATAAGACTAAAATCTGGGAAGAGGTTGTAAAGTCATTTATGGCTGAATATGAGTATAATCAATACCTGGATGTTACTGTCAGAGATCTGGAGACTACCAAACAGGGGAATAAGGAATCTTTTATTGAGTACTTGAGCCGTTAGAGAGGGAAGGCAGCTAAAATGGTGCAGAGCCAAACTGAAAAAGAACAAATCCGAATGTTGATGAAGAACCTCCAACCCATTTACCAAGAAAGGATGAGGCTTCAATTGATCAACACCTTTATTGAAGTATTTGATGTGGAAGCTAGGATTGAAGATGCAATACAAGAGGGGGTGATTAAGAGAGAAGAACCAGTGAACAAATATAGGCGTTCGAACCACGGGATAGGAGGGGGGCACTCGGGAGGTCAATTAGGACCTACAGATGCAAACATGCTAAGTGAACCAGAGAAGAAATTCGATGTAACAAAAAGTTATCCAAAAAGAGGGGGGGATAAGCCATTGAGAAAGTTTTCAGATTTGGGGGTATCACTGTCTACAGCTCTCGACAGGCTACTGGCAAAGGGACATCTTCATTTGTTAGAACCACGGTCGAGGCCGAACCCACCTCCTCTGAACTTCAAGTCTGACCTGTACTATAAGTTCCATCAAGAGCAAGGACATTCTACTGATCGATACCTGAGGCTAAGATACAAAATCCAAGATTTGATAGATAAGAAAGTGATATCTGAGCCTCCTACCAATCTGCCAAATGTTACCAAGAACCCGCTACCAAATCATCACGCAGTACCACCACCACCAGACATTTATTTCTTGGAGATAGAAGAAATTTCTTTCGATCCTTCACAAGAACTTATCAAATAAAAAAATCCATAATGAACTTTGTAATGCAAGATGGGGAAATGCTCTATGATACTTGGGAACAATTTAAAGAATTATTGCGCACTTGCCCCTCATCATCAAATCCCTAAGTGGCAACTGGTTCAAATCTTCTACGAGGGACTTGTTCCCTCTGTCCGTAACACAGTCGATGTTGTTTGTGCTGGAACATTTCTACACAAAAGCGCCGACGAGGCCTAGAAAATTTTAAAACATTAAGCGAAAACTCCATGCACCAAGTTGTGTCTATCCGTGCTGAGGGGTGTCTTCCACCTAAACCCAAGCGAGAGGAGCGTTTTGAGTGAAGTTATTCAATCGAAATACAAGAACTGTCTAGAAAACTTAACCAACTCATGAGAATGGGCCATATGTCCAGTCCACCTCCTTTCGAAGTATGTGCATTGTGTTCTGAACCTTCTCATGATATCTTTACATGCCCATCAGTGTCTTAATTTCCAAAATTCTTGGAGCAACACATACACTCTATTCAACAATTCCCACAAAGTAGTTATAATCCTATTACGACTAATTTTTCTAATACTTACCGACCCTAGTTTCAACAAAGTCAATACCAACACCCCCCCTCCTAATCCTAACCCTCCAAGGGATAATGCTTTTTCAGGAGAAGGTGTTGGCAACCCTTAAGAATATCGAAATGCAAGTGCAAGCACAAGCATAAATAGTGCACTATCACATACAATCCATTGCAAAGCTTGAGTCCTAAATGGGTTAACTAGCTAATGTAGTGAGTCATCGAAACGAGGGTAAGTTGCCTAGCAAAAGTATTTAAAATCCTAAGGGACAATATGAGATTGAGGGTATGATTGAGCAAGTAAATGCCATCTTGACTAGGAGACTATGCGTAAGGAAGAAGTTATAGAGATTCTGAGAGTTGATTTAAAAGATGTGGATAATAATTCGGATCAAGAGAAGGGTGAGGACATGAGTCGAATTAGGAAAATGAACCGATCCCAACTAAATATGTTCCAAAAATGCCTTTCCCAACAAACATTGAGGAACCGTCACATTTTTCAAGGAAAGGGTCGAAAATTGAAGATATACTCGAGGTATTTAAACAAGTTAAAATCAGTATCCCATTCCTCGACGCTATAAAACAAATTATTGCTTATGCTAAGTGACTTAAAGACCTATGCACTCAAAAGCGCAAGTAGCACAGTCATACTCCGAAAAAGGTCTTCCTCACCGAAAAAGTAAGTTTGATCTTCCAACACGCTCCTCCGAAGTATAAGGATCCTGGAACGCCTACCATTTCTTGCCATATAGGTGACACTTTAATCCATTGGGCTCTCTTTGACTTATGAGCGAGCGTGAATCTCCTACCATACATGGTTTATAAACAATTAGGTCTAGATGAACTTAAACCTACGGCTGCTACTATATAATTAGTAGATCATTCTGTCAAAATCCCTAGGGGAATCGTCGAAGACGTCCTAGTTAAAGTCGACAAATGATATTATCCCGTCGATTTCATAGCCCTTGATACTTAACTAGTGATAGATGCTAGGAAACACACTCCTGTCATTCTTGGTCGTACAACCATGCCAAATGAGCGTGTCAATTGTCGAACGGGGGTAATAAAAGTATCGTTTGTGAACATGAACCTAAAGTTAAACATTTTTAACACTGTTGATCAACCTCCCAATGATGATGATTATCCATGTATAGCGGATAGTGAGGTTAGATAAAATATCGAACCTAATAAAGAATTAAATGTGAGTAAGGAGACCAATATGGTGAGTAATGAGCGGACAAATTTGAATAACTCGGATCCTAACGAGGAACTTACTCAAAAGGTGAAGAATCAATTTAAACATGAACATAAGGAACCAATGAACGAATTACCTCATAAAGATATTATTTCGATCTTCAACCGTGGTATTCATCCTGTTAATAGGGTACAAAGTTCGTGCTTCGGCCTCCATGAGTCCTGTGCTAGAACGGTGTAACTAAAGACGTAAAAGATAGTGCTTCTTGGGAGGCAACCCAAGCTTTTATCGCTCCATTTTCTCATTTCTGTACACTTTTTGGTCTTTTGGGTCAGTTTTGAGTCAGTTTTTGATTTCTGAATAGGTTTGGGGGTCGAGGTCAATTTATTTTGAACTTATTCACATTAAAAAGCAAGAAGAAAAAAGAGAAAAAGGGCATATCGCTCGAGCAGCCCACACACGCGAGTGGGCCGCTTGCGCGAGCTTTTGACTTAGAAATTTTTATGAATCTTCAAAACAGCCTCAGATCTACCTCACCCAAGGAATTGCGCACGCGAGAGGTTGCTCGCGCGATAGGGGTTTTTTGTGTTTTGCTCTCTGTTCTCTTACCTTCTTTCTCCCAAAACTAGTTAGTTGTTTGTTCTTTTCTGTTTGCTCTCCTAGGCCCCTTTTAGATTGAGTCGTTCTTTGTTTTGATAGTTCCGTATGTGCTTGTTCTTTTTTACTTTTGTTGAGTCTTTCATTTTAGTTTAGTTTCTCAACAAGTACGCTACGGTCTGTATTATATATATTTCTATTAGCTATCATTGTTCTTTTGTTTGTTTATTTTCTTTTGTCAAGTATTGACAGGTGAATTAGTAGCTCCATTTAGAGCGATTAAACTTTATCATCATATTATTATACGTTCACCTAGTTTGTGATTGCCGAGATTGAGGTAATGTCGTTCCTTCCTTATGTACTCTCCTTTCTTTCATTTTATTGTTTCATTGGGGCAATGAAAGGTTTATGTTTGGGGGTATGCACTCACATGCACATTATTATGCACCCAATTTTTCAAAAAATATTTTTTTTCGATATTTATGCTTAAATAAACGATGTTACCGACGTTTTTGCAATCTCGAGTCGATACTTCTTGTTATGTAACTTGGATTGTTATAGAATGGTAAATAAGGGAAGATGTGGTTAAACATTTGCTGATGTCATGTTGTAATGTTTTAGGTTATGTATCGTTCAAATTGTAGTTTTACTTCATAGATTTGCACACAAACCTATGCACTGAAAGTAATCGCTTAAATACATATTTGATGTGAACTATAATATGATTTGGATTTCTAAATAACACATGGTGTGGAGACTAGACCCGGTAAGCTTTTGAGCTTATCATTCTTTTTAGAGGGTTATAAATACATTTTGTGTTTGTCGAATTTAATTGAAATAGCGCATTAACTCATTGTTTAGTCTCATTATTCTTGTTTTAGTTAATAGTCAAGTTAAAATATTTGCTACCATGCTAAATAATCTTCTGTCGTAAACATTGAAGAACTGTATCACCATAGGAAATGATTTTAAGCCTTTTTTGTTTTCCCCCTTTTGACATTTAACCTATCCAGTAAATGATAAATTTTCTTAGTTCGCCCCGTTGAGCCTTTAAAATGCCCTTTCTGTATAATAACCATTATCCTTTTTTTGCTCCAACTTGACCAACTTGGAGTTCACTACAGAAAGATTCATCAACTTTTAGTGGTGATAAGGTGGTGTGTCGATTGAGAAGAAGAAGAAAGCAAGATGATGTTTGGGGTATTTGCCTTGGTATTCAGTTAATATTCGTTTCAAAAGCAACGAAGAGGAAAAGAAAAAGAAAAAAAAGGAAAACAAAAAGAATAAAAAAGAGAAAAGGAAAAGAAAGAACAGAAGTTGAAAGAATAAAAAGACAAATGAAAGAAGATACTGAAATGATGAAAGTTAGTAAAATAATAAATTAAAGAAATTGAATATGCCTTAGAATGTCATTCTAATGATTACCTGATGAATCCGTTCTATTCTTTTTCATTGCCTGAGCCACATTACAACCTTTGAAAAGTACTATTTGATCCTAGAAAACATGGTTTGGATATGTAAACGATGGGAGGGGGATTAAAACATGGTAATGAGTAATTTTTCTTGACTGTTGGCATCCTATCCATGAGACTACTATTCTTTCGTGTCATGCGTCTTTTATGAGTCATATGTGAGCATTTCTCGTTTTGAAAACATACTTTCTTTAAACAGGTTCTGAGCGTTTCATTTGAGAGTGTAATTAACATTGTGAGATTCGTAGTTGAAGCATAGTTGGATGGTTATCCGAGTTATATTCCAAGTTCATGACATGCGCATGTTCATTTGACTATCATATCACACATGTGCAATTTTATGAGAAACTCTATTGATTTATACCATGCATGTGCTTGGGATTGTTTTTCATGACATAGGTGGACGTTTGGTTCCATTTCTTCTTGTTCATTATTCTATTTCAAATCATTATTTTATAATAGGGAGTATTAAATGTTACATTTTTTGTTTTTAATAAAATTTTTCATGTACAAGTTAATAAAGATGGTTGTGGGTGTCTTATTCGACGAGAACCTTCACGAGACTTCACTAGTCCTACTAGGGACACCTAGGGGTTTAAAAGGCTTGTTGCATATGCTAAATGCAATCGCGTTGCCTGCGACAGTGAGTTAGGATATTTGAATTGTATTTTAGTTTTATTTTTATGTTTTTCTTTGCTCGAGGACTAGCAAAGTGTAGGTTTGGGGGTGTGATCAGCCATGAATAGCTCCCATTTATAGTTATGAATTTACGCTTTGTTAGCCCATTTCATTTAGTTATTAGTTGCTTTTTAATAAGTATTCTATATTTTGTAGGTTTTGGAGCTTGAACTTGAAAATGCTCTGAAATTCAATGATTAGTGGCTTTGGAAGACATTCTGGGCTCAAAAGGTGATTTCGATGAAAGCTGGAGACAGTAGCAGCCTCGGTAAATTGTATTTTTGACAAGGAATACTTTGGATTTAAAAAATTCTCCAAAGACATAAAATGTAGATCTTCGAGTTACGAACGTGTGGCCGTAAACGGGGAGTCAATCCGAGGTCTGATCAAAAAGTTATCGCAATTCTACAATAGGTGCGCAGTGTAGTGAAAAGTACCTCGCACGAGCCGGCCGCGCGAGTGACCTATGAAAAAACCAAAAACTCGTATTTCGTCAAATTAGAGTGCCCAACGAAGGCACTCTACAGAAAATGTAGATCTTCGAGTTACGGACGTGTGGCCGTAAACGGGGAGTCAATCCGAGGTCTGAGCAAAAAGTTATCGCAATTCTATAATCGGTGCGCAGTGTAGTGAAAAGTACCTCGCACGAGTGGGCCGCGCGAGTGACCTATGAAAAAACTAAAAACTCGTATTTCGTCAAATTAGAGTGCCCAACGAAGGTGGTTTGTGCATACGACGTCCAGAAATGAAAATACAACAGTTTTTGTGCGATTAGGCTGAGGAAAGCTTCCTAATCCTTCCAAAATCTATATAAATCCTATTCTAAATCAATTTGGGGTTACACAACATTATACACATCCTTCCATAACCAAACTTCAGCTATTGAAGAGAGGAAAGCAAGGGGAAGAAGAAGAAAGCCAAGGATTTCCATGGCCTCCTCCATCAATCTATTGCCATTCATCGCTTCTATGGCTGCTTAGACTAAGATCTAGGGTTTCAATGAAACCCTAGCCAAGTAATAGGGTGTTATTTATGTTTTTCTTTTAGATTTATTACGTGATGATGATGATTGCATGTTTTGAGGATTTAAAATAATAAAATCGTACTTCTGTTGATTCAATCATTGCTTTCAAAGTTTATTCCTGTCTTAGATCTATTTTAAATTTGATGTATAGAATGATCTATATTAGCTGTGCTTGTATAGATTATTTACATGTAATACTGGTTAATTGAATTGTGATATCAAGTAGTCGAATAGTTCATGCCTAGGAAAGATAGAGTGTACCACAACCCTAGTTTAGTACGAAACACTCCGTGCTAACCCAAGATGAATTATGTTGATGCCTGAATCGTAGTTATCTTCTTGATGGAGGAATTGGGCTTGTAGCTATGATTCCCCATTATCATCCAACGTGATAAGCTAATTGAATGCATAATTACCCTTATTATGAGGCTAGCGGTGGATTTTCAATCCTAGGTTCCATACACATTTATCAAAACAACTTTTATTCGCTTTCAAAACAACTATGTTTAGATTTTAAAATTAAAGTGCTTTAGTATTTCAATATTTGTGGGTTCGACTTCTACTTCCACACTATAAATCTTTTAAAGTATAGTATCGTTTATATCTTGATTCTGATAAGATCACTACCCATTGGTGGCCTTGCGCTTTGAGTGCTCATCCACTTGCTGACATGACCTGGGAATCATTTAAGCGTCTTTTCCTTGATAGCTATTTCCCAAAAGTACAGAGGGGCGCAAAAAGAGCTAAATTCTTTACCCTTCAGCATGGGGATATGTCAGTGACAGAATATGCTACTATGTTTTCCACCTTGGTTCGATTTGTGTAAGAGTAGTTGGTCAGTGATCATTTCAAGGCTACACCCTTTGCCTTTGGTTTTCAATCCTATATTTGAAAAGGTTTGGCTAGCACGCCTATCACCACTTGTGCTAATATTTTGACAAGAGCGTTGGGTGTTGAAAGTGTGGATTTGGATCTTAAAAGGGCTAGGGAGGCGATTACTCCAGCCAAGAGCACCGATCAGTCTAAGAAAGCCAAGACAGAGACTAGGTCTCAATTTTAGTCCCAACCTCTTCAACAGCAATAGCAATGATCCCATTCACAACAGAGATCTTCTTATCGAAGTTCTCAACAATGGGGGTTACAGCGTGGTATAAATGTCGTTGGGGAGAACGTTTATCTCCGATGTGGTGATCTAAACTATTTCATCAAGTTTTGTCCTCAACCACCACCCAAGAAATCTCAGTCGATTAGATTGACACCATATCCACCGCCTCAGTCATTATCCGCTCAGTGCGTGAAACTCTACCAGAACAGAGGGGATCAGGGCAATTATCAGAGGACAGATAACAGTGGTGGAATTCAGCCACAACAACACCAAGAACCTCAAGGAAGGAATTTTGCTCTTCCTATAACATCTGCTCATCATGTTTTTGGAAATGTCGGACCTTTTGTGATCTAAGGTATCATCCTGTTGTTTAATTCTTGGGCATCTATATTGTTTGACACTGGTGCATAAGACTTATTCATCTCACCAGCATTCGCAGCAGTATTGAGGCTAGATATAGAATGCTTAGAGCATGTCTTATCTGTTGATACTCCAGTTGGAGGCAATATTCATTTGAATCATGCTTACCATGGTTATATGCTTTTGGTAGCAGATCAGCAGTTGAGTATTGATTTGATTGTTATACTGAATCTAGGATTTGATGTCATCCTTGGGATGGACTGGTTGGTCGAGTACCGAGCTTTCACAGATTATTTTAAGCATCGGGTTACACCCTTTACTCCCGAGGGAGAAATTTGTAGATTCGAGGGTGATCAATTAGATTTACCGATACCCTCATTATTTTCACGGAGTGGTTTATACTCTTCTCTCGGAACTCTGGCTAGTTTATTGGCCATGGAGAGGGTCACTTTTCTTGTAGATTTGCCACCCCTTATTTATGAATTTCCTGATGCCTTTCCAGAAGACTTATCAGGATTGCCACCTGTCCGTGCTATCAATTTTTCAATCGATCTTGTACCAGGCACTTCACCTATTTCTTATTCTGTCATATCGTATGGCGCCAACAGAATTGAAGGAGTTGCAACTTCAGTTGGAATATCTCCAGAGTAAGGGTTTTATTCGCCCGAGAGTATCCCTGTGGGGAGTTCCTATCCTCTTTGTTAAGAAGAAGGATGGAACATTGAGATTGTGTATCGATTATCGAAAACTCAATCATGTGGCGATCAAGAATAAGTATCCACTTCCAAGAATTGATGATTTGTTTGATCAACTCAAAGGTTCCACTTGTTTCTCTAAGATTGATCTGAGATTGAGTTATTATTAACTCTATATTCGAGAGTCAGACATCTCGAAGACCGCTTTTAGATCCCGATATGGGCATTTCAAGTTTGTGTTCATACCATTTGGTTTGATTAATGCTCCAGCATCATTTATGGATCTTATGTAGTGAGTATTTCACGATTACTTGGACAAGTTCGTGATTGTCTTTATTGATGATATTCTTATCTACTCTTCGTCTGAGGAACTTCACTAGAAATACTTGAGGATTGTCCTACAAGTATTGCGTACTCACCGACTGTTTGGTAAATTATCTAAATGTGATTTTTGGTTGACAAAAGTGAAATTTTTGTTACACGTTGTCTCGAGAGATAGAGTGTCTATTGATTCATCAAAGATTGAAGCTTTTATGGATTGGCAGCCACCTAAGAACGTATTTGAGATATGTAGTTTCTTGGGTTTAGTAGGCTATTACCGTCTCTTTGTGAAGGACGTTTTTCCTATTGTGACCAAGATTATGCGTAAAGGGGTGAAATTCATTTGGATTGAGGAGTGTGAGAAAGATTTTCAGCTTTTAAAGACTCTATTGACTTCAGCACTGGTCTTAATTATTCCGAAGAGTGGTGTTGACTATTCACTTTGTTGTGATGCTTCACTTCTTTGTTTGGGGTGTGTGCTTAAGAAAGAAGGTAAAGTTGTTGCCTATGGTTCTTGCCAATGAAGCCTCATAAGTAGAATTATCCAACTCATGATTTAGAGCTTGTCGCCATTGTGTTTGCTTTAAATTCATGGCGTCATTACTTGTATGGGAAATGATTTGATGTCTTTTCAGATCATAAGAGCATAAAGTATATCTTCACTCAATATGATTTAAATCTTCGACAATGCCGATGGATAGAATACTTAGAAGATTATGACTTCAAATTATACTATCATCCAGGGAAGGCAAATGTAGTGGTCGATGAGCTGAGTCACATGTCACGAGGTTCCTTAGCTTGTCTGACCATTTAGGAATGGAATGTGCTCGATCAAATTAGGGAGTTTGAGGTAGAGCTTAACGATTCTAAGGATCGTGCTTCATTAAATTCTGTCATTGCACAACTGTCGATCATTCTATAAGTAAAAGATGAGCAACAATCTAATCCTATAGCATCAACTTTTCGTACGCAAATTCTTCGTGGTGATGTTACAGAATGTTGGACTTTTGACTATGACAGTGGGTTGAAGTTCAAAGACCGTTTGTTGTGCCTTTGGCAATTCATGAACAAGTGATAAAGGAATTTCATCATTCCCGATTAGCGATACTTCTGAGAGGCAACAAGATGTACCATAATCTGTGACATCAGTTTTGGCAGAAGGGTATGAAATATGGTGTCGCTATGTTTGTATCTTGGTGTTTGACTTGTCAGCAAGTGAAAACCGAACATCAGAGATCGCAGGTACGAGAGAGGAAGGAGCCTTTGTCGCGAATAAAGGGCAGCGGCCTTTCATAACCAATGAACCTGGCTCGGGGTTTTGGTACGAGAGAGGAAGGAGCCTTTGTCGCGAATAAAACACCCTCAACTCGCCTCGTCCTTCGATGGGCCTCAATTAGCATCCAAATAATCATCTTATACTATGTATGGTTCGATAATTAATACTATGATAGTATATTACATCACACAAGAATTTTGAAATGGAAGATCAAAAAGATAAGATATCGTTCATAAGATCTTAGCCAATATCACGCAATACAAAAATGAAAGATCACACGAATAAACCTAGGAAAAATCGTCTAATCATATATCAAGTAATCAAGTTTTCGTAATCTAAGGGGACATGAATTGTTCTTGAAACAAATAATCAAATAAATCAAAATATGCTTAGCAAGCTAGAATAATGCATGTTAATCTTTAAGGAAAGAAGACATCTCGATCCCTGGGACAGATAAGAAAGGAATAATAGATTGAGGGAAAGCATGGGCGTATGATCCAACTCATTCCTTATAATCTTCTTAGATTAGGAGTCACAAAAGCCCCAAATCTTGCATTGATGCAATGTATGTATCTAGAATGTGCCAAGGTTGTAGTGTGTTTGTGTACATGGACTTTCTAAAGTGGCTTAGAGGTCTAAAATATGCATGAATGCATGAAGAAAATCATCATAGAATATGTACAAGTATGGTGTGGACCACTTCCTAAGACATGAACAAATTTGAAGTGCATATAAGCATCAAATCAAAGAATGAAAGTAAAAGTGTACTTGCTGTGAATAGTGGACAGAACAGTAACATGATCTTTTGGAAATTGAAAAGAGGGGCTAGGAATGTTTTCAATGCCTGATTTTTCTAAGGAGATCTTCATTATTGTGTCTAGAACATGACCCAAAAAGCTAATCTTTAATAACTATCACATATTGAGAGAAATCATATAAACAATAGAGGTTATTCAGAAACAGAGTCCGTACTGTCGACTGAAATGTTAGAAAATCTATGAAAATGAAAGCAACATATCTAAAGGCCTATAATATACAAAGAGTTCCCTAAGATATTGAAGTTCAAGGGAAAAATAAGTTAGGATCACTCTTTTTGGAAACGTTTTCTGTAAAACAAGTTGAAAGTCAACCTAGCTGCTGTGACAGCAGAGGCAGAATGTTTGGAAGGAATGTTTGGACAAAAATGGACCCATTTCAAGTGCTTCCAAGTCAAGACAAAAATCATGAGAGTTCCATAATGAGTTAGAAATACATTCCAAGTTGTCTTTTATTCATATATTGAGTATTGAACCCAAAATAATTCTTTGAAGTTAAATGACTCACTGTTTTGAAGGTTTTGAGAAAACAAGGTTTACTTCTTGAAATCAAAATGAGGGGTTTAAGACGGGGTTTTGAAATAGAGGCTTTGAAAACATATTTTCAATACTCAATGAAGATTATAACCACTTAAAATGTCAACATCAAACTCATCATCAAGAACCTCCAAGATTATTGGAAAAGTATTATTTCCATTATAAAGACAACTTCATGAATACATAGGAATGTATTGAAGTTGAAATCATCGTCTATCAGACATGTTTTTGAGGTCAAGAGCTACTATCCGTAAGTATTCACTCACCTCAAACTTCATATCATCATCTAGATGATTATAGACTAGTAAGTAAATAAAGAAAACAAAAAGAAATTAGGTATGAGAAGATGAACAAATGTAAACAAACAAATAGATAGCAATAAATAGATGATATTCATGATGTACTGGACTTGTAGTTTGGTGTTTCACTCATATGTGGTGACATTGGACATGGAAGTAGCTTCCTCTGTCTCTTAAATGCTCACTAAAATGGTGGTTCGGTGTATTGAATATGAAGTAAATAGGAGTAATGAAGTAAAAACAAAGTTTAGAACTCACTTTCTTGTTTGAAAATCAAAGGAGGCTTCTTTTCTCTCTATTTTAACCTTATCTCTACAACTTTCTCTCTAAAACTTTTCAAAGCTTCCATTTGGCACCCCCTAAATGAGAAGTCAAGGGGGGTTTATGTAGGCCAATTTGGGGTGGTTTTGGGGGTTTAGAAGTACTCCCATTGGTCCCAAACATCTGTGAATATAGAACTACATCGTTTTGGTTTCTCATTAATATAGAAGTACTACCATTCTGAAGGAGAGTGCCGCGGCGGCATTGCTCCTCATTCGTCCAGATAATCCTTTTTAGGTCCCCAGAGGTTCCGGTATTCACCAAAAGGCCCTATTAAGTCTGAAATTCATAGAAAATGCATACGAACTCCAAATTGAGGTTGTGAAATACCGTTGGAAAGGTAATGGAGTCTACTTTACATAAAAAATAGTTCGGAGATAGGTCATCTTGAAAATGTTTGCGGTATTCGCGATAAAAGCAGATTTGATCGCATTTTTTGCCTTCGAAAATTCATAATAAATTTGTTTTAAATCCAAAATTTATGTTAGATATACCGTTGGAAAGCTATTGACCTCTAGTATCCATGAAAAATATTTGAAAAATGATACGGTGCTCCAATTTCAAAGTCAATTTTTGGTCAAACTGGTCAAACTTAGGATTCCCGGGAAGTTCTGAAAAACTTTGGGAGCTCCTAGGAGCTGACTTTTTCGTTCAATTTTCTTTTAAAGCTAATTTTAATACTTTCCACATGATCTAGAATGATCCCGGAACTTTTTGGCAAATTTGGACGACTTTGGTCAAACCTTTGTCAAACTTGGTCAAACCTTTGTCAAACCGGTCAACAGGGACTTTCTGAGAACTTCCGGGACTTCTGGGAACCGACGATTTCATCCGGTCTTGCTTTAGAACTCATTTTATTGTTTTTCTTATGATGTAGCACGTTTCCAGAATATTTGGTCCAAATCTGGGAGTTTTTGGGCTTTCAGGGGCATTTTGGTCATTCTGAGCATTTTAAAAGATAGAGCTAACTCCTAGGAGTCCTTTTTGAGTCTTTTTGATTATTGTGAACTACCAAGCTATTGGTCTCCTAAATCTGATATCCGACAAAATGGGGTGTCTACAGTTTGCCCCTCTTTGGCATGAACTTGCGAAGCAACGCATGTCGTAAGCGAGTGCCAAAGCTTTGAAGAGACAGGTCTTTTTGGAGGCTATAGATTTAGGATAAAAAGTGTTGCGAAAGATGTATAAAACATGATGATAGGGCCAGGGCTGGTCGTGCTCTTCGTGAGCTGCCTACGTATCCCAAGGGGAATCAGACGAGGACGTAGTTCGAGGCACAAAGGAACAAGTCGCACATGCACAACAAGACAGGCGAATGCTATGTTACGAGGATGATATGCAATGCATGGATGTGATATGAATTGCATCATGAGTCCTATCATGTTTAGTGTTCTAATCTTAGTATGAGCTGGTGCTGTGGGGTGTGTACCACTCCGAGTGGACTTATGTTGTGCTAGTGTTGAATCTAATACAGTGGTTGACTCGGATAAGGACATAATGGTTTGGAAGACTCTGGGTCTTGGGGAAAACTTCTCAAATTCTGAGAAATGTGCTTTGTAAGCAAAATGGATCAGACGCAAGGTTTTAGAGGATGACAACCAAAGGTGATCGAGGGATCTTGTGATAACCGATAAGTGCGAAAGCTATGATAATGGACAAATGAGAAAGCTCATGATAATCAGGAGACACGGAGTCGTGGAACGACGGTGCTCGTCTTCGAAATCTGGACACGGGCGATGTTCTGTTTGTTCCTGATGACCGATCTTCGGGAGTCGGTTCTGCTTTTGCTGCTTTCTACTAGGGATAGTGGGAACTAGTATCCTTCCGTATTTGACCTCGGGGGATGGCGTAGGACTCTCAGAGAATCTCTCTTTTCTTAATAGGGAACCAGGACCCATCTCTGAATCTCTCACGGTTGATCAAATCTTGTCGCTCAATCCAAGAGGGCCGGTCGGGGCCTTCGGGAACTGGTATTTCTGTTTCTGTCCTTGGGGATGGCGTAGGACTGTCGGAGAATCTCTCTTAATTGTTTCTTGATCGGGAACCAGGACCCATCTCTGAATCTATCACGGTTGATCAGATCTTTGCAATGGTCGGTCCAAAAAGCCGATTCGGGCCTTCGAGAGCTAATATCTTTCTGTTTCTATCCTCAGGGGATTAACAGAATCTGCTGGGGATAAATTGGATCTGTTGGGGATAAAACCTCAAAAATCCACCGGGGCTAATCGGGATCACGAATGGGGTAAAACGGTTCAGAATGGGCCGAAACGGGCTGAAATGGAGCAAAGTGGGGCCCGTGGAGAGCAGTACCGCGGTGGTACTGGGCCACTGCTGTGGCGACAGTTGGCCAATGCCGTGGCGACACTGGGTGGCCAGATTTTATGTGTGTATATCTTAGGTTTTTGAGCATTTCAAGCTCATTTTTGGCCATTTTGGAATGTTTTTGGAGCCAAAGTCAGTCAAAACGCAGCTTGTGCACGCTCAGGTGAGTAATCTTTCCCCATGATTGGAATTTTGATTGGTGTTTTGGCTTGTTCCATTTTTCAAGAAGAAAGTTTGGTTTTAGC
Organism: Hydrangea macrophylla; assembly: GCA_033977485.1. Classification (NCBI taxonomy): domain Eukaryota; kingdom Viridiplantae; phylum Streptophyta; class Magnoliopsida; order Cornales; family Hydrangeaceae; genus Hydrangea; species Hydrangea macrophylla. Next base: position 67,882,221 of record CM066988.1, read on the forward strand.
TTCCCTTTTTCTTGAAGATCCATGGCTTCGAGCTCAAGGAGACCGTCTAAGAAGGCCAAGGAACGAATGAAAGCCGAGAGCCAAACCCCGGACTTGATTTTACGGGACCCCCAGCATCATCTTTCGGTCGCGGCTCTAGCGAGCCTGTTATGTGAAACTTTCGATAGTTGAGGACTATTTTGTGCATTGTGCTAGTTTTATGAATTGTAGTGTGCACCTAGAGGTTGTTAGAAGCTTGTTTTGTGCTCGTATGTTGATTTTACGAAGTTGGATTTTGGGTCGTAAATAGTGATTTTGTGCTCACTTTTTCTCGTTTTGATGTGTGTAGCTGTCGAAAGCGACATTGAAGGGCCATGGTAGCCTTGCTCATGCTTTTCGGTGGTACACCCAACTCTCGCATGCTGTCAAGAGAATGGTAGACGATGCCCGATTTAGCGGCTTTCTCCGCCTAGTTTCAAAGAGTACTAACGATCTGGCGTATTTTTACGCTCTTTCTGAGAGATGGTGGGACACCACCAAGACTTTCCATCTGCCATTTGGTGAGATGGCAATGACACCTTTTGATTTATCCATGATTACCGGCTTGAGGGTTGGTCGGGAAGCGCCTGATTTTGGACAATTTCTATGAGATTGATCCCCAGGCTGTCGAGATGCTGATTGGGGCTGTTCCTCCTAAACTAGAGAGGCACTGGTTCCCTTGTGGCTGGCTTTATCAGATCTATGATAGAGGGAATCACAACCTGAATAATTCTCAGCTTTTGAGGGTATTCCTTCTATATGTCCTTGGTTGCTCGATTTTTGCGACACGGAATGACCGGGTGAGCTTGAGGCTTCTTTCTTGCCTGGCGACCATTGGTGAGATCCCCTCTTATAACTGGGGCGGTGTTGTCTTGGCCCACCTTTGCAAGCATATGGGTGAGGTTTTTCGGGCTGATGTTAAATCAATGGGGGGATTCTGGCGAGCTTGGGAGGTATGTACTGTAACCTCTTTTATCTTCTGGCTTTTTGATTTCCATACTTCTTGTCTTTTCTAATTTTCCTTTTGCATGTACAGCTTTGGAGCTTTGAGTACCTAAAGATGTTAGCTCCTTCCCCTGCTGATGAATCAGGTGAAGATGAGGACGGTATGGCTCCTGTGCCTTTGTTTCCCCGAGGCTTGAGATGGCGGAGGGATGTTGTCGGGGTAAAGAGCGGGGCTCATCGAATTTCTTCTCAGAAACTTCTTGTCTGGGCTAACAACTGCTAGTGTTGATTGGACGCCTTGGGAGCGTGTTACCTATGCTGCCCCAGAGGAGATACAGGCGGTCAGGCCCCTTGCCTCTTGTCGACTTCTGATGGAAAGTACCAAAAGTAAGCAATGGTTCCTTAGCGAGCGAGTGTCTCGGCAGGTGGTTGGCGGTCTGAGGTATCGCGTCCCTCATAATCCTCTTGTAATGGATGCTGATGACCTTTCTGGTGATGCTTTGCTAGTAGCCTTAGCTGGTACTGATGTTTGGGATCACTTCCTCTCTGAGATCGGCTATGAGACTTACCGTGGCTGCTTCCTAATGCCCAACTTCCCACTCCTGGAGGTGAGTTTCTTTTACGTTTTTTGTCTCTATCCGTTGCCTATGTTTTTTACTCATCTTTTTCCCTAACTTGTTTTATGCCTACAGCTTCGCGAGATATACAGGAGACAGGTTCCCCCAGTTTCTGATCCTATCCCTCCTTGGGATTGGACCGTTAATGTTTTGGGTGCAAATGGCTCTCCCTAGGTTATGGAGGTTCCATGGGTCACATGTGGGTATCCCACCCAGCCAGCAGGCATTCTCAATATCGCTTGGAGTTATGCTGAGGAGGGCCACACCTTGGCAGCTAGCTTACAGTCTTTGGTCCTCACGCGAGACCATCGGGTATGTCTCTAATTTTGCGCTCCTTAAGATTATGAGGTTCTAATCCTGATTTTGCCCTTGACAGATGGATGGTATGCGACAGTTCGCCACCAGTCAGATGACATCCTTGGTAAGTCTCTGACTTGACTTCGCTTTTGTACTTTCTGTTATTTCTCTACTGATTGCTTTCATTTATTTGTGTGTGCAGTATTGTAGGGGTGGTGCCGGATCATCGAGGACCGGGCTGAGGTGCAGAGGTGGCTGGAGGAGGCCATCATCGACGTACACTCCGGGTGGCCCAACAGAGGACGAAGAAGAAGAAGACAGAGGCCTCCTAGGCGGGGATTTTTGTTTCATCTCCATTTCATATTTTCAATTAGGTTGTACTAGTGGATAATGTGACTGATGGACAATGTGTAAGATAATGTGTAGGGTGATTTATCAGCCCTGACAGAGTATTGTGATGTTTTACCTTTCGAGCCGGATAGTTTCCGATTTGAAGGCGCAGGTGTGTGCTTGCTTTGGTCAGTGGTCGTGTGACAATATATATGTGCACTGTGATTCTGTGATTGTTGATGTTACTGCGATGAGCAACTTTGTGATAGTGAGTGTGTTTGCCTTACAGGTGGGATAGTCCATGAAACAGGGAGGTGCTGCCGAAATTTTAAATTTTGCTAGAGCTGTAATAGAAAATATGGCATTGTATGATCCTGCTCAACTCACGGCTTGGCTAAACATCACGGATGGTGTGGAACGGATCAACATTTTCAGCTACGGTCTGACCGAGCTATTCTCTCTTCGTCACATGGCTTTGAACACTGAGTTCTTGCGTGCTGCTATTGTCCACTGGTACCCGGTGAACCATGTCTTCAATTTCAACGGCCTGGAGATATGTCCCATGTTTGAGGAGTTCTATGCTATCCTTGGCTTCGATTCTGACTCGAACCTGATTCTCCCTTCTGCTAATACCCCTAGTCCCACGCGAGGCTTGGCTGAATACCTGAACTGTTTCACTACTATTTCCCACCGGTTAATTCATCGTGAGATTCTTGACATTGCTTCCATCATCGCCCGGTATGCTAGTCCTGGGAATCCTAGCGTATACGATGCTACCCGCGGGGCTGCTCTGATATTGTGCATGACTTCGCACTTTCTGTTCTCGAGTGCTTTTATCGACTTGGTACACGTATGCCTTGGGCTGAAATTTGGCAGGAATCCCATGGCCATGGTTCTGGCTGAAACCCTGAATGGTTTGGATCACGCTTTCAATCAAGGAATGCTTCTTCTTTCTGGGGCACCTTTGGTGTTACAGGCTTGGCTCTACGAGCGCCTTCAGTTATGGACAGGTAATGTGCTGCCAGTTTACTACCGCAGAGCTGTGCTTCATCCTCATTATACTTCTGCCGATTGGGTTGGCATGATGGGTACTTTATGTAAGGCCGACATTTGCTGGATCGTGAGGCGTTGGGGCCTTCATGCTGTGACCACTAGTCTCGGGGATTACCAGAGAGTGTGGCTGATGGGTCTAAGAGAGACCTCTTTCTATCATCCTCGCCGATTGGCTAGACAGTACGGTCGAGTTTAAGAGGTCCCCCGGGGGTTTATTGAGAGGGTCTTTGCTTCTAGAGTCAGAGCCGCTACTATTGCTGCTTTCATCAGGGGCTGGGCTGGTCGAGCAAAAGCCTATTTCTAGAGACCTTTGAAGAAATAAAAGACACAAAATAAAACTAGACTTGACTGATTCTGCTTCTTTCCTCCAAGTGTCTTTGATATTTTGGATTACTTTCTGAAAGAACTTTTTGTGTTTTCATTTATCCCTGCTTATGTAACATTCGAAGCTTGTTTATCGATGAATCTTGGTTACTTAGAGAACCTTATTTTATGCATTTGGCTTTCTGAAAAACATTCGTAATCAGATGTTTGCTTTTGGTACTTGTTTGGGCATGCTAGGACGATTAGAGGCAAATGAGGCGGGTGGCTGAAGTTTGCCCCTAGTTTCGGTTATGTATGGTTGTGAGGCAGACGAGGTAGATAACCGACCTTTGCCCCTAGTTTAGAAGAGGTTCAGACAAACGAGGCGGGTGGTCGAAGTTTGCCCCTAGTGTGAAGGGTGATTTCTGGGTTATGGTAAGGACCGTGACTTTATTTTTCTCACACGCTCATAATTTTGCCTAGGCACTATTTAGGTGACCTAGCTAGTTCTTTTCTCTCTTTTGTTATTGCTCACTTTAGATTTAACTCTAACTTTTGCCTAGGCGTCCTTTCGGATTTTCGACCTAGCGAGCCATCCTTCTTTTCTTTTTTTGAATGTCTGCCTACGTACCACCGAACGGGGATCAGGTCCAACGTAGTTCGGGCCAAAGTCTTGAAAGAAAAGGGGTTGATTATGATGGTGTCGACAGAACCGGTGCAGTTGCCAACGTGTCCCCGAGTGGGAATCAGGTCGAGCGTAGTTCAGGGCAAAGCTTGAAGGAAATTGGTTTTGGGGAATGGTCAAGCATAGTACTTTTTTAGGCAATCCATGTTGATTGGTTCTTTGAATTCAACGTCATCGAGGTCCATCAGGTAGGCTGCTCCTCCGAAAAGTATAGTTTTGACGATATAAGGGCCGACCCATTTGGGTTTGAACTTTCCGCCAGGAACAAAGATAGGAGCTCGCAATTCCTTAAGGACAAGGTCACCCTTGACAATTTTCCTCGGACGAACCCTTTTGTTGAAAGCACGGGCTATCCTCTTTCGATAGATTCAGACATGGTCGACTGCCGCTAGGCGCTTTTCATCTATGAGAGCCAATTCTTCGTACCTTTCCCTTAACCAATCCGATTCTGAAATTTCACATTCTGCCATCACGCGCAGGGACAGTAGTTCTATCTCGACTGGAAGTACTGCTTCCATTCCATATACTAGTGAGTAAGGAGTTACTCCTGTGGACGTCCTTATCGATGTTATGTATCCCCAAAATGCGAACGACAGCTTTTCGTGCCAGTCTTTGTAGGTATTGGCCGATTTCTACAGTATGGCCTTGACATTCTTGTTTGCAGCTTCGACTGCCCCATTAGTTTGTGGCATGTATGGTGACGACTTGTTAAAAGTGATTTTGTATTCTTCAAACAGATCCCTGACTTCAGCTTTGAAATGACTACCATTATCTGAAATGATCTCATGGGGGACTCCATAGCGACAGATGAGGTTCTTCTTGATGAACTTGGTCACTTCCTTGGACCCCAACTTGCTGTAGGATGCGGCTTCTACCCATTTTGTGAAGTAGTCAATGGCCACAAAAATGTATCGGTTCCCATTTGCGGCCTTTGGGACGATTACGCCAATGATATAGATTCCCTAAGTCGAGAATGGCCACATAGAAGACATACTATAGAGCAGAGATGGGGGTACATGCATCATGTTCGTGTGGATCTGGCACTTGTGGCACCTTTTCACGTATTCACAACAATCTTTCTCCAATGTCATCCAGTAGTACCCTTGTCTTACGATCTTTTCGGCTAGCATGTGAGCATTCATGTGTGGACCGCACACCCCTTCGTGTATTTCTTCCATCATTCTTCTAGCGCACTTTCTGAACAAGCAAGTTAGATTGTGACCATTGTACCCTTTCTTCAAAAAATTTCCCCCGCAAATGATGAATTGTGATACAAATCTTCGAATTGCTCTTTTGTCTTTCTCGAAAGATTCTAGGGGGTATGCCCCATTTTCTATGAAGTCCCAAACATCTTGGTACCATGGTATTTCGTTCTCTTCTTCTTCGATCGCGGCGACCATGTTGAATGAAGTCTCGTACCTTTGCTCAATTACCAAAGGCATCATCCTGACTCCCACGAGAACTTTGATCATGGAGGCTAAGGTAGCCAACGAATCTGCTAGCTGGTTTTTTTCCCTAGGCAAGTAGAAGAATGTGATGTTCTTGAATTGCCTCTTGAGTCGATCGAGATGATCATGATAGGGCTTCAACCTTTCTTCTTTCACTTCCCATTCTCCTCTAGCTTGTGATATAATGAGGTTTGAATCTCCGAAGACATCCAACTTCTGAACTTTCAGATTTATGGCTGCTTCCATCCCCAGAATACACACCTCGTATTCAGCAGTGTTGTTGGTGGAGTTATAATTGAGCTTGACTGCCAGCAGGGTATGGTCCCCACTTGGTGACACTATAATCATTCCTACTCCGTAGCCTTTCATGTTGGCTGCTCCATCAAAGTACAACTTCCACTATTCTTCCTTGATTTCCATGATATTTTCGTCCGGGAATGGGAAGTCTCCATTTTCTTCGGAGTCAACAGCGTGCTCCATAAGATGCTCAGCTATTGTTCTCCCTTTTACCGGTTTGCTTATAACATACTTGATATCGAATTCGAACAGTAGAAGTAACCAACGGGATATACGACCGGCCAGGGCAGGTTTTCAAGGTGGTATTTTAGAGGATCCATGCGGGATATGAGCACAACTGGGAAGGCCAGCATGTAGTGCCTCAATCGGCAAGTGCACCAAACCAAGGCCCAACATGTTTTTTCGAGGGTAGAGTAGTTGAGCTCATACCCAGTCATCCTCTTGCTAAGGTAATATATGGCTTTTTCGGAGTGGCTTTCTTCTCCTTCTTGGGCTAGCATGTAACCCATGGCATTTTCGGAGACAGATAGGTAAAGGAATAAGGGCTTATGAGGAGTGGGTGGTGAAAGGTGGGGCGGATTTTGAAGGTAGGCTTTTATTTTATCGAAAGCGGCTTGGCATTGGTCATCCCATTGGAACTTCTCTCCTTTTCTCAACAATTAAAACAAAGGATCACATGTAGTTGTGAGTTTGGAGATGAAGCGGCTGATAAATTAGATTTTTCTGAGAAACCCTCTCACTTCCTTTTCATTCTGTGGTGGTGCCATTTCTAGGATTGCCTTGATCTTAGAGGGATCTACCTCTATCCCCCTTTGTGTGATGAGAAAACCCAGGAGCTTACCGGAGGTCACAACGAAAGTGCATTTCTTTGGATTCAACCTCATCTTGTATTTGCGTAACCTTTCAAAAAACTTTTCCAGTGCCACCAGGTGTCCTTCTTTATCCTTGGACTTTACGAACATGTCATCTACGTACACTTCTACTTCCTTGTGAATCATGTCATGCAGAAGAGTGGTGGCAGCTCTTTGGTAGGTTGCTCCAGCATTCTTGAGTTCGAAAGGCATTACTCTATAACGATAGGTTCCCCAAGGTGTGGTGAATGTCGTCTTTTCCTGATCTTCTGGTGCCATTAGGATTTGATTGTACCCTGAGAAACCATCCATAAATGACAATAACTCATGCCCTGTGGTATTATCTACTAAAACATCGATGTGGGGAAGCGGGAAGTCATCCTTTGGACTAGCCTTGTTTATATCACGAAAGTCGACGCATACGTGAACTTTTCCATCCTTTTTGGGGACTGGCACAATATTGGCAACCCATTTCGGATACTCGGTAACAATGATGAACCCTACCTTAAATTGTTTCTCCACTTCTTCTTTGACCTTGAGTGCCCATTCCAGCCTCATGCGCCTCAGTTTTTGCTTGACATGTTTGGAATTAGGGAGCAGAGGAATATGATGTTGGACAATGTTGGGATCGACCCCAGGCATGTCCTCGTAAGACCAAGCAAAAACATCTTTGAATTCTTTTAGCAAGAGAGTCAATTTTTCTTTTTTCTTTTTTATTAAGAGTTGAGCCAATTTGCACAATATGTGGATTATCTATTTCACCTAGGTTAACCGATAAAGTATCTTCGATTATTTCATAAGCAGGTGGTTTTTCAATTAGTTGCTTAAGTTCGATTGGGAGATCCTCGGAGGGATCTATGCATTCATAAGTATTAGACATTGTAGACACCCCATTTGTCGGCTATCAGATTTAGGAGACCCATAGCTTGGTTGTTCACAATGATCGCAAAAGACTCGAAAGGACTCTCGGAAGTCAGCTCTATCTCTCAGAATGCTCAGAATGACCAAAATGCCCCTAAAAGCCCGAAAACTCCCAGATTTGGTCCCAAAGTTCTGAAAAACATGATATGTCGTAAAAAGGCGATAAAATGAGTTTTAAAGAGAAATCGGCTAAAATCGTCAGCTCCCAGAGACCCCCGGAAGTCCCGGAAGCTCCCGGAAAGTACCCGTTGACCGGTTTGACCAAGGTTTGACTAGGTTGGACCAAGGTTTGACCAGGTTTGACCAAGTTTGACCAAGTTTGACCAAAATTGTCCAAATTCACCAGAATCATAAAAAAGGTGTTAAAACAAGTTCCAAAAAGAAAATCGAGCGAAAACGTCAGCTCCCGGGAACTCCCGGAGGTTTCCAGAACTTCCCGAGAATCCCTGATTTGACCAGTTTGACCAAAATTTGACTTTGGAACCGGGGCGCCAAAACATTTTTCAAATATTTTTCATGGATACTAGAGGTCAATAGCTTTCCAACGGTATATCGCACATGATTTCTGGATTTAAAACGAATTTATTATGAATTTCCAAAGGCGAAAAAGGCGATCAAATCAGCTTTTATCGCGAATCCCGCAAAACTTTTCAAAATGACCTAGTCTCGAACTTTTTTTTTATGCAAATTAGACTCCATTACCTTTCCAACGGTATATCACAACCTCAATTTGGAGTTCGTATGCATTTTCTGTGAATTTTGGACGAAGTAGGGCCTTTTCGCGAATACCGGAACTTCAGGGGGCCTAAACAACATTATTCAGACGAAGGGAGGAGCAGTGCCGCCGCGGCACTGGCCCAGTGCCGCCGCGGCACCCCCCTCCAGAATAGTGTATTTTTGTAATTAGTTTTGTGGTCCCATTTTGATTAATTTAAAGCCAAAACGACATAGTTTTATGATTTCAGATGTTTGGAGCCAATGGGAACACTTTCTAAATCCCAAAACCACCCTAAGTTGGCCTATATAAACACCCCATTACGCTTCATTTTGGGGGAGTCAAATGTAAGCTTTGAAAAAAGTTTGGGAGAAAAAGTTGTAGAGATAAGGTTAGAATAGAGAGAAAGAAGCTTCCTTCTTTGATTTTCCAAAACAAAAGTGAGTTCTAAACCTTGTTTTCACTTCATTACTTCCATTTACTTCAACATTCAACACTCCCAACCACCATTTTAGTGAGCATTTAAGAGAGTAGAAGCTTCTTCCATGTCTAGTGTCATTACATATGAGTGAAACACCAATCTACAAGTTCATGCTTCATGAATATCATCTATTGATCATCATCTACTTGCTTGTTTATTTATTGTTTATCTCTTCTTACCTCATTTCTTTTTTATTTTTCTTTATTTACTTACTAGTTCATCATTATCTAAGTGATGACATGAAGTTTGGGGTGAGTGAATCCTCATGGATAGTAGCTCTTGACCTCAAAAACATGTTTGATAGATGATGATCATAACCTCAATACTTCCAAGGTATTCTTGGAATGTATTGAAGTTATGTTCAAAAATAAAATAAATCTCTCCAACAATCTTGGAGGTTCTTAATGATGAGCTTGATGTTGGTATTCTAAGTGGCTATAATCCTTATTGAGTGTTGAAAATATGTTTTCAAAACATCTATTTCAAAACCCCTCTCAATCCCTCTCATTTGGTTTCAAGAAACAAAACTTTGTTTTCTCCAAAATCTTCAAAACAATGAGTCAAAACAGTGAGTGAGTTGAGTTCAAAGATTTCTCTAGAACTCAATACTCAACATATGGATGCAAGGCCACTTGGAAAGTTTTCCTAACTCATTGGAGAACACCCATGATTTTTGGTTTGACTTGGAAGTACTTGGAAATGGTCCATTTGGATCCCAACATTCCTTCCAGACATTCTGTTTTTGCTGTCACAGCAGCTAGGTCCACTTCCAACCTCTTTTACAGAAAACGTTTCCAAAAGGGGTGGTCCTAACTTATTTTTTCCTTAAACATTAATGTCGTAGGGAACGTTCTGTATAAAATGGGCCTCTAGATCATTAGTTTTCATTTTCTAAGATTTTTTGACATTTCAGTCGACAGTACGGACTCTGTTTCTGAGTGACCTCTATTGTTTATATGATTTCTCACATTCTGTGATAGTTATTCAAGATTGTCTTTTTGGGTTGTATTCTAGACACAATAAGTAACATCTCCATAAAAAATCATGCAATGAAAACTTTCCTAACCCCTCTTTTCAAATTCCAAAAGATCATGCTACTGTTCTGTCCACTATTCACAGCAAGCACATCTTAACTTTGATTATTTGATTTGATGCTTGTATGCATTCCAAATTAGTTCATATCTTAGGAGGTAGTTCATACTACATTTGTACATATCCCATGTTCATTTCATTCATCCATTTATACACATTTTAGACTTCTAAGTCATTCTAGAAATCCATGTACCCAAAGCACACTACAACCTTGGCACATTTTAGATACATACATTGTATCCATGCAAAGATTTGGGGTTTTTGTAACTCTTAATCTAAGAAGATTATAAGGAATGGACTTGATCACACGTTCATGCTTCCCCTCGATCTAATCATCCTTTCTCATCCATCCCGGGGATTGAGAGGTCTTCTTTTCTCAAAGAATAACATGCATCATTCTAGTTTGCTAAGCATATTTTGATTTCTTTGATTATTTGTTTCAAGAACAATTCATGTCCCCCTTTAGATTAGGAAGTCTTGATTATTTGATACATGATTAGATGATTTTTCCTAGGTTTATTTGTGTGATCTTTCACTTTACATTGCATGATATTTTATTTAGATCTTATGAATGATATTTTACCTTTAGATCTTCCATTTTCAAGTTTCTTATGTAATGTAATATATACTATCATAGTATTAATTGTCGAACCATACATAGTATAAGATGATTATTTGGATGCTAATTGAGGCCCGTTAAAAGACGGGGCGAGTTGAGGGTGTTTTAGTCGCAACAAAGGCTCCTTCCTCTCTCGTACCAAAACCCCGAACCAAGTTCTTTGGTTATGAAGGGCCGGTGCCCTTATCCGTTTGGGTGAGTCAGAATTAGGTTTCTTGGTTCCTTAAAGACCAAGTGGCGACTCTGTATCTGTTTTCAACAGACCTTTCCTTTTCTTTGATTCAAATCAATTTCAAAATAATCTCAAACAAGAGAAGTGGTCCGATTCCGCGTGTCCACAATCTGGCGACTCTGCTGGGGATATTTATTTTCAAAACAAAATAATACAGAGGTTTGACTCATAAAAAAGCATCCTTAAAATCATCTTTTTACTGTGTCTGGTTCACTGCATTGCACTCTTGCATTTCCCCTCCCGACTGTGTCTGAAATGCGGCGCTGACATTGTTCAGGTCTTGCTGTGCCAGGGCACAAGTCACCGTTGATACTGTACCTTCCAAGGTATATCAAAAAGAGTAAAAACCTCCGTACTGTCTCTCTGACGGTATATTGGAACTCTCGTCAACGGACCCTCTTTGACTAAACCCAGCCTTTGCATATAGATTCCTGTAGAACCTTTCATAGGACTGTTCATTTATCTTTTCAGATAGGACAATATGTTATAACTGCTGTATGCCCTGACGGGATTACCTGCGCGGTGTAGATGCTTATGTGGCATAGAATAGAACCTCTTTCTTATGATTCCTAAGGCAATCACTCACATGTGATCACATTGAGTTGACCTGCCTAGGCACCATGACAAAGATGTCCGCTCTATGCTCACGAAGATATACACCGCAAACCTTGTTTGTCGGTCCTGAGACATAGGAGTATGAAAACCTGCTAGAAAGTGCGATCACTATCACCGTACTTACCAGTTTCCCCCAGAAACTCTGTTCGGATATCCCAGATATAACTGTACTTACCAGTTTCTCCCAGAAACTCTGTCTAGTTATCCCAGATATAACCGTACTTACCAGTTTCTCCCAGAAACTCTGTCCAGATATCCCAGATATAACCGTACTTACCAGTTTCTCCCAGAAACTCTGTCTAGATATCCCAGATATAACCGTACTTACCAGTTTCTCCCAGAAACTCTGTCCAGATATCCCAGATATAACCGTACTTACCAGTTTCTCCCAGAAACTCTGTCCAGATATCCCAGATATAACCGTACTTACCAGTTTCTCCCAGAAACTCTATCCCAGTCAATCGAAAATGTCTGAAAACCCCTGTTATCCCTTGGTGATCGTACTGGAAAGTAAGATTGGCACACTCTATATGGTTAGGACCTTAATTGTTTAACTTCTATCTGTAATAAATAGGAACATCATATAGATTAGGGCTTACATCCGCATGCTTGTCTCCCATGCATACACCATTCCCATCTCTCTGGACGCACTGTCCCGAGTCGGTCCACGTCACTGTCTTAGTCTGTCTAAAAGTCATCACTGTCAGGATCTAATACACCCCTTCTCTCAAAATCTGTCAGGTCAGTATAGATTCCCAAGGTCAGCAGCCGGAATCCTCGTTGTGGACCAGGAGTTCGGATAATCGTTTAGTCAGAATCAGTCCGACAACCCGCTTCAACATGAATAGAGAAGAATTGGAAAACAAGGTCACCGAGTTGGGAGCAACTATAAGCCAACAATCCGACAGTCTAGCCCAAGTCCTGAAATTCATGGAAGAACTGAAGCAGCAGCAGCCGCAACCTCCGCTCGGGTTTCCGCCACCAGGGTTTGAACCTCCTCTACATGAGAATAATGGGGAGGAAAACTGGTTCCAAGGGGTCCCACCGCTTGCGTATGAAAAAAGCTCCAAGAGAAAATGGACAAGGTAGACAAGCTGGAGAGCGTACTGAGAAAAAGCAAGGGGGTCGATGATTATATGTTAGACCTGGAAGGCCTCTTTGAGCCTGTCAAGTTGAAACTGCCGGAAAACTTTAAAATGCCTGCCATCGACCGTTTTGACGGAACTAGGAACCCAAAAAGTCACGTGAAGCTGTGTATGAGTATCTTCCAGTCCATGGGTTGTACCCACGAGCACATCGTGATGCTGTTCCCACAAACTCTGGCAAAATCAGCACTATCATGGTTCCTAACCTTGGAAGCCTCCAAAACCCAGGCCTGGGAAGATATCGTTCGAATTTTTATCGATCATTACTGTAGACACCCCATTTTGTCGGCTATCAGATTTAGGAGACCCATAGCTTGGTGGTTCACAATGATCGTAAAAGACTCAAAAGGACTCTCGGAAGTCAGCTCTATCTCTCAGAATGCTCAGAATGACCAAAATGCCCCTAAAAGCCCGAAAACTCCCAGATTTGGTCCCAAAGTTCTGAAAACATGCTACGTCGTAAGAAAATTGATAAAATGAGTTTTTAAGAAAAATCGGATGAAATCGTCAGCTCCCAAAGACCCCCGGAAGTCCCGGAAGTTCCCGGAAAGTCCCCGTTGACCGGTTTGACCAAGGTTTGACCAGGTTTGACCAAGGTTTGACCAGGTTTGACCAAGTTTGACCGAAATCGTCCGAATTCACCGGAATCATTTTAAATCATGAGAAAAGTGTTAAAACAAGTTCCAAAAGAAAATCGAGCGAAAACATCAGCTCCCGGGAACTCCCAGAGGTTTCCAGAACTTCCCGGGAATCCCAGGTTTAACCAGTTTGACCAGAATTTGACTTTGGAATCGGGGCACCAAAACAATTTTCAAATATTTTTCATGGATACTAGAGGTCAATAGCTTTCCAACGGTATATCGCACATAATTTCTGGATTTAAAACGAATATATTATGAATTTCCGAAGGTGAAAAAGGCGATCAAATCGGCTTTTATCGCGAATACCGCAAAACTTTTCAACGTGACCTATCTCCGAACTATTTTTTATGTAAAGTAGACTCTATTACCTTTCCAACGGTATATCACAACCTCAGTTTGGAGTTCATACGCATTTTCTATGAATTTCGGACAAAATAGGGCCTTTTCGCGAATACCGGAACCTCTGGGGGCCTAAACGTAAATTTCTGGGCGTCTAAGGAGCAGTGCTGCCGCGGCACTGGCCCACTGCCGCCGCGGCACTGGCTCAGTGCCGCCGCGGCACTCAACCCTCGCAGAGTCCATTTTTGTAATTTTTTTGGGGGTCCAATTTGATTAATTGAAAGTCAAAACGACATAGTTTTGTGTTCACAGTTGTTTGGGACCAATGGGAGCACTTTTAAAACCCCAAAACCACCCCAAATTGGCCTATTTAAACCCCCCATTGCTCTTCATTTTAGGGGAGCCAAGTGCAAAGCTTGAAAAGTTATAGAGAAGAAGAGAGATAGAGATAGGTTTAGAAGAGAGAAAGGGAGCTTCTCCCATTGATTTTCCATAAGAAAGTGAGTTTTATTCTTGTTTTCTTCCATCATCCTTCTATATACATCACATTCAAAGTCCACTCCAACCCTCATTCTTGAGCATTCATGAGATAGGAAGCTACTTCCATGTCCAAATGTCAAAATCTATGAGTGAAACACCAAGCTACAAGTCCAAAATCACATTGATTATCATCTATTGATTGCTATTTACTTGCTTGTTTATATATATGTTCATCCCTTCTTACCTCATTTCTTTTTATTTTTTCTTTATTTACTTACTAGTTCATCATCATCTAAGTGATGACATGAAGTTTGGGGTGAGTGAATCCTTATGGATAGTAGCTCTTGACCTCAAAAACATGTTTGATAGATGATGATCATAACCTCAATACTTCCAAGGTATTCTTGGAATGTATTGAAGTTATGTTCAAAATAAAAATGAATCTCTCCAATAATATTGGGAGTTCTTTGATGATTCAAGGTTGGATGAGGTTCTAAGTGGTCACATGGTCATCTCAAGAGTTTAAGTTCATACTTTGAACATCTATTTCAAAACCCCCAATCAAGAACTCAAACTCTATTTCAAACCCAAATCCATTTTCTTCAAGAATGATCCAAAACAGTGAGCTGTTCAGATTCAAAGATTTGTTTTGAATTAAATACTCGAGTGATGATGATGAAACCACTTGGAAAATCTTCCTAATACATCATAGTTTGTCCCCAATTTTTCCCATCAATTATATAGATGTGAAAGTATTTGTTTTGGATGTGAGAGGTTCATATTCATAATCTGCCTCTGTTCTCACAGAATGTTCACCCAACTTCTTGCACTTATTCTGGATATTTTCATCACTTTACATATATCGTTTCTATTTTTTTTATAAAACTTGGGTGTCTTAGGAAACCTTTGGTATATAATGGGTCATCATAAACCTTTTATTTGATTTATGAAAAATCATACAAAATCAGTCAACAGTGCAGCTTTTGTTTCTGAGTCATGTGTACATTCTGATTTATTTCTTTTAATCTGTGATAGCTATTGATGTTTAGCTTTTTGGGTTATTTTCTAGACACAATAAGGATGATCTTTGATTTTTCTCACATTTTTCGTGGCACGTTTGAGCTCCCATTATAATGTTACAAAGTAATACATACAGTCTGTCCACTATTCACAGCAAGCACATTTCAACTTTCACTCTTTGATTTGATGCTCATATGCATTCCAAATTAGTTCATATCTTAGGAAGTAGTTCATACTACATTTGTACATATCTCATGTTAATTTCATTCATTCATTCATACACATTATAGACTTCTAAGTCATTCTAGAAATTCATGTACACAAAACACACTACAACCTTTGCACATTTTAGGATCATACATTGCATCCATGCAAGATTTGGGGCTTTTGTGACTCCTAATCTAAGAAGATTATAAGGAACGATCATGATTATACGTTCATGCTTCCCCTTTGATCTAATCATCCTTTCTCATCCGTCCCGGGGATTGAGGGATCTTCTTTTTCTCAAAGAATAACATGCATCATACTAGCTTGTTAAGCATATTTTGATTTCTTTGTTTATTTGTTTCAAGAACAATTCATGTCCCCTTTAGATTAAGGAAACTTAATTACTTGATACATGATTAGACGATTTTTTCCTAGGTTTATTTGTGTGATCTTTCACTTTACATTGCATGATATTTGATTTAGATCTTATGAATGATATCTTATCTTTAGATCTTCCATTTTCAAGTTTCTTATGTGATGTAATATACTATCATAGTATTATTTGTCGAACCAAACATAGTATAAGATGATTATTTGGATGCTAATTGAGGCCCGTCGAAAGACGGGGCGAGTTGAGGGTGTTTTAGTCGTGACAAAGGCTCCTTCCTCTCTCGTACCAAAACCCCGAACCAAGTTCTTTGTTTATGAAGGGCCGGTGCCCTTATCCGCTTGGGTGAGTCAAAATTAGGTTTCTTGGTTCCTTAAAGACCAAGTGGCGATTCTGTATCTGTTTTCAACAGACCTTTCGTTTTCTTTGATTCAAATCAATTTCAAAGCAATCTCAAACAAGAGAAGTGGTCCGATTCCGCGTGTCCACAATCTGGCGACTCTGCTGGGGATTTTTATTTTTAAAACAAAATAATACAGAGGTTTGACTCGTAAGAAGCATCCTTAAAATCATCTTTTTACTGTGTTTGGTTCACCGCATTGCACTTCTGCATTCCCCATCCGACTGTGTCTGAAACGCGGCGCTGACATTGTTCAGATCTTGCTGTGCCAGGGCACAAGTCACCGTTGATACTGTACCTTCCAAGGTATATCAAAAAGAGTAAAAACCTCCGTACTGTCTCCCTGACGGTATATTGGAACTCTCGTCAACGGACCCTCTTTGACTAAACCCAGCCTTTGCATATAGATTCCTGTAGAACCTTTCATAGGACTGTTCATTTATCTTTTCAGATAGGACAATGTGATATAACTGTTGTATGCCCTGGTGGGATTACCTGTGCGGTGTAGATGCTTATGTGGCATGAGGCAGAAACCTCTTTCTTATGATTCCCAAGACAATCACTCACATGTGATCACATTGAGTTGACCTGCCTAGGCACCATGACAAAGATGTCTGCTCCATGCTCACAAAGATATACACCGCAAACCTTGTTTGTCGGTCTTGAGACATAGGAGTATGAAAACCTGCTAGACAGTATGATCACTATCACCATATTAACCAGTTTCTTCCAGAAACTCTGTCCAGATATCCCAGATGTAACCATATTAACCAGTTCTTCCCAGAAACTCTGGCTAAATCTCCCAGATATGCCAATTCCTCCAAAAAACTTTGTACTATCTTCCCAGATATACTAGTTTCTCTCAGAAACTCTATCCAAATTTCCTAGAAATACCCAAAGTACCTGTTTTCCCAGAAGCTCTACCCAAATCTCCCAGATTTTCCAAAAATCCCAGCATCTCTGCCCACATCACCTAGAAATGCCCAGATATACTTGCTTCTCCTAGAACCTCTATCCAAATTTCCCAGAAATACCCATAGTTCTTGTTCCTCCTAAAAACTCTGCCCACATCACCTAGAAATGCCCAGATATACTTGTTTCTCCTAGAAACTCTATCCACATTTCTCAGAAATGCCCAAAATACCAGTTTCTCCTAGAAGCTCAGTCCAAATAAACCAAAAATCCCTATTTCTCCTAGAAACTCAGATGACTTCTAGAAATTTCTCTGAATCTTCCGAATCCCTGTTTCTCCCAAAAACTCTGTCCAAAATTCCCGAAGTATCCCGGAAATCCATGTTATCCCTTGGTGATCATACTGGAAAGTAAGGTTAGCACACTCTGTATGGCTAGGACCTTATTTGTTTAACTGCTATCTGTTAGAAATAGGAGCATCATATAGATTAGGGCTTGCATCCGTATGCTTGTCTCATGTGCATGCACCATTCTCATCAGTCTACGCACACTATCTCAGTCAGTCTGTACATAAGCCGGTCCATCTTCCTTAACATCACTGTCATTGTCTATCTAAAGTCATCACTATCAGAATCTGATACACCTCTCCTCTCAAATCTATAAGTCATTACAGATTCCCAAAGTCAGCCTCTGAGATCCCCATCCTGGGTCAGAAGTTCGAGCAGTCATTTGGTTAGAATCAGTCCGCCGAGAAAATTCAACATGAATCAGGAAACTTTGGAAGCCAAGGTCACTGAATTAATCAATCAACAGTCAGATCGGCTGGCTCAAGTTCTGAAATTTATGGAAGAGTTCCGACAACAGCAGCCACAGTACCCACCGGGGTTCCCACCACCACCGCCTAGATTTGGACCGCCCCCCGAGAACAATGGGGAAGAAGAATGGTTTCAAGGGGTCCTGCCGCCTGTATATGAGAAAAAGCTCCAAGAGAAAATGGACAAGGTCGACAAGCTTGAGAACATACTAAGGAAGAGTAAGGGGGTCGACGATTACATGTTAGATCTGGAAGGATTGTTTGAGCCCAACAAGGTGAGGCTACCCGAGAACTTCAAGATGCCTGAAATTGATCGTTTTGACGGAACTGGAAATCCGAAGAGCCACGTGAAGTTTTGTATGAGCATCTTCCAGTCAATGGGCTGCACCCATGAGCACATAGCTATGCTGTTCCCTCAAACCCTCCAGAAAGCCGCACTATCCTGGTTCCTAACCCTTGAAACTTCCAAGACCCGAGTTTGGGAAGATGTTGCTAGAACTTTCATTGATCACTACTCCTACAACCAAGAGCTTGATGTCACCATCCGAGATCTGGAAACTACCAGGCAGAATTTTAATGAGTCCTTCGCTGCATTCTTGAGCAGATGGAGGAATAAAGTAGCCCAAATGATCCACAGGCCTATTGAGAAAGAGCAAGTACGTATGCTGGTCAAGAACCTGCAACCAGTATACCATGAAAAACTATTCTACCAGTCTATCTCAACATTTGAAGAGTTGTTTGAGGTTGGGACTAGAATCGAGGATGCTATCTGTGAAGGCAAGATCAATGGAGCTGGGTCACTGCAAAAGGAGAAGAGACCCCATACCTTTGGTGAAGATCAAGAGAGCCTAGATGTCGATGCCTTAAGCCCATCATCAAGCCAAAATGATTACAGTAAGAGCCACAAGAAAGGAAACCAAAGAGTCTTCACACCACTTGACATGAGCTTATCCTCCGCTCTCAACCACCTTGTTCAAAAGGGCCACCTTGTACCTTTGGAGCCCAGTAAGCCTCCTAATCACCCACCTCCTGGGTACAATGAATCCAAGTATTGTGATTACCACCAAGACCAAGGCCATGAGACCGACAACTGTAAGAGGCTCCGTCACTCAATTCAGGATCTCTTAGATGATGCGCCACACCCCAATCCAATTCACTACCTCGGTCTGGACCAACCCATGACCTATCCATTTCAATGATCCCCTTTCGCTGAGGACCATGAATGTTGAACCTGTGCCGGTGAAGCGATGGTGTTTAGGACTTTTGCTATCAAAACAAATGAGGATGCTCTTTTTAAAAAAAAAAAAAAAAAAAGCGAGTCACTGTGACATTCCATTTGAGACCGGGTCAAGTCCAGTCGAGTCTGTGGTGTGTTTTGTCTATTTCAAGTTTAGTCTTGTCATCGAGTCCGTCTGTCATCAAGTTGTTATGAGTCTGTAACCTTCTCTAGTGATGGAATGAAGTCTCATTTTGCCTAATCTAATGTGCCTAGTCATAGATGCATGAATCGCTGAACTGAAGTGTCACTTTTCAAATTACTATGGATATTACTGTGCTAAAAAAATATATATTTTTTTTTACTCAAACAAAAAAATCCTGAAAGGTCAAAGTCAATTTTGCGCTGACACCGATGAAAAGCCGAGAATTGAATAGTCTTACTTTAAGAATTTAAAAGATGCTTTTGCTCAAATCTTGAAAAGACTGACTTGGGGCTTACCCAACACCCCTTTCCACCATTTCTACCATTTCAGAGCCTTGGGCCCAACCCAATTAATAGCCATGCAAACCTGTGCGGACTTGGTCCTTGATGGTAGCTAAACATTTCAGTGAGTTTCATCTCCACTTTCAAAAAAAAGGGAAAGAAAAAGAAAAGAAAAGAAAAAGCTCGCTAGGTTGAAAACCCGAAAGGGCACCTAGGCAAAAGTTAGAGCTGAAAAGGTATTGATTTCCAAGATCTGACCTTAGCCAGTCAAAATAATGGAGAAAATGAAAGAAATAAAACAAATGAGAGAATCGTATGTGCCTAGATCACATTTCCAAAGGCACGGACCAACCACAAATAAATTCTAAAAAATGACATGCACATTTCGGAATTCTAAGATTGCGATTGAAAGATCTTGCAAGAATCAGCTGCATGAAAAACAAAATTGACTGGCTAGGCAAAAGTGAAAAGGATCAATCCTCAAAACAAAAGAAAAAGAAAAAGAAAAAGAAAAGACAAGAAAAGAAAAGAAAAGAAAGGGAGATTGAAACTAGATCCTTTTATTCAAAGCTACCATAAGTGGCTCAAGTTTGAACTTCTTTGACGAATGATTTGAAAAACCCTTATGCCTCAAACCCCTTATTTCAAGCCTTGCCTTGAACTACGCTTGACCTGATTCCCACTCGGGGATACGTAGGCAACCACATCGGTTCGGTCAACACCATCATAATCAAACCAATTTCCTTCAAGCCTTGCCTTGAACTATGCTCGACCTGATTCCCACTCGGGGATACGTAGGCAACCACAACGGTTCGGTCACCCCGCCTATCTAAAAATCAACCCGCTTCTTTCCGACCATGGCCCAAACTACGTTGGACCTGATCCCCACTTGGGGGTACGTAGGCAGACTTTCAAAAAAAGAAAAAGAAGGATGGCTCGCTAGGTCGAAAATCCGAAAGGACGCCTAGGCAAAAATTAGAGCTAAATCCAAAGTGAGCAATAACAAAAGAGAGAAAAGAGCTCGTTAGGTCTCCTCACTGGTGCCTAGGCAAAAGTTATGAGCATTTGAGAGATTAAAGTCACGGTCCATGCCTCAAGCCAGAAAATCACCTTCCACACTAGGGGCAAACTTCGGCTACCCGCCTCGTTTGCCTGACTTTTACCATCTACCCTTCACACAAGGGGCAAAATTCGGTCACCTACCTCGTTTGCCCAAAACTTCCAATGAACCTTCCTCCAAACTAGGGGCAAACTTCGGTCATTTACCTCGTTTGCCTACCGACCCCACTTCATGCCCTTCAAACTAGGGGCAAACTTCGTTTGCCACCCGATCCCTATACACCAATGGTAAGCCTTCAAGTCACAAACATTGTCTTGAACATATGGAAATGGAGCGTCTTTCATTCCATAAGCTAAGGCACTAATTCAAAGCGCATCTTGAGAGAAGCAAAGAAATTGATTAGATCAGTAGGGAGGAATTTTCAAAAATAAGATTCACCATCAAAGTGATGCCACATTAAGGAGAGAAGTAAACACAAAAGAGAAATGGTACATCATTTATGACAAAAGCACATTAAGTTTTGGCAAGTCGACCTTGTTTCATTTTGGAGTCAAATGTGTTGTCCTCGTGCGTCAATGTCAGTCAAGTTTTTGAGTCTATTGTAGTCTCAAATGTGTAAATCAACAGTGACTAATGAAATTTTCAAATCAAGTTATAAAGAGCAGGCCAATACAAGCAGAAGTACCAAACACCATTACTGCACCGGTTAAGGCGTCCGCATGAGAAGCGTCAAAACTTGGGGAAGATTTCATCCCTTTCCAAACTGCCAAAAGCTAACCGTCTTTCTTCATGCAACATAAGTCCATGAGTGGCTGTTGATGATCTTCCTTTCTCCTTGCAACATAAGTCCATGAGTGGCTGTTGATCTCCCTTCATGCAACATAAGTCCATGAGTGGCTGTTGATCTTCCTTCATGCAACATAAGTCCATGAGTGGCTGTTGATCATCTTTCTTCATGCAACATAAGTCCATGAGTGGCTGTTGATGATCTTCTTTCATCCTAGCAACATAAGTCCATGAGTGGCTGTTGATCTTTCATCTTTCTTCATGCAACATAAGTCCATGAGTGGCTGTTGATCTCCCTTCATGCAACATAAGTCCATGAGTGGCTGTTGATCTTCCTTCATGCAACATAAGTCCATGAGTGGCTGTTGATCTTCCTTCATGCAACATAAGTCCATGAGTGGCTGTTGATTTCCTTCCTTTGTTCATGCAACATAAGTCCATGAGTGGCTGTTGATGATCTTCTTTCATCCTAGCAACATAAGTCCATGAGTGGCTGTTGATCTTTCATCTTTTGTTCATGCAACATAAGTCCATGAGTGATTGTTGATCACCCTTCTCTTTCAAATAATCAAAACCTTAACTGCCGCGGACCATCTCTGTATCCCTCATCACAAATAGAATGATACCTTTACTCCCATTTAATGGACGTATTTCCTTCTTCCTAGCAGAGTACATCATCCCCCGAGGATAGAAACCGATAGATACCAGCTCCCGGAGGCCCTGACCGGCCCCCTTGGATTGAGCGCCAAAAGAGATTCTCCGAGAACCCTACATCATCCCCCAAGGACAGAAACCGATAGATACCAGCTCCCGGAGCCCCTGACCGGCCCCCTTGGATTGAGCGCCAAAAGAGATTCTCCGAGAACCCTACATCATTCCCCGAGGACAGAAACCGATAGATACCAGCTCCCGGAGGCCCTGACCGGCCCCCTTGGATTGAGCGCCAAAAGAGATTCTCCGAGAACCCTACATCATCCCCCGAGGACAGAAACCGATAGATACCAGCTCCCGGAGGCCCTGACCGGCCCCCCTTGGATTGAGCGTCAAAAGAGATTCTCCGAGAACCATACATCATCCCCCGAGGACAGAAACCGATAAGCCCTAACCGGCTCTTTTGGATTGAGCATTGCGAGATCTGACCAACCACGAGAGATTCAGAGGTGGATCCTGGTTCTAGGTCAAGAATTGAAGAGAGATTCTCAGAGAGTCCCCTACCATCCCAGTAGAAGATAGCAAAAGTCCGAACCGATTCTTCGGACTTGTCATCATAAGGATCGGCCAAAACATCACCCGCAGTCAAATCACCCTGATTCCCATGGCAAGCACTGTCTATTCACAATTTAAGGACCCGTGTCCACTGATTATCATGAGCTTTCTCACCTGTCAGTCATTATGAGTTTCCTCACTTATCGTGAGCCTCTTCACTCTGGTTATCTCACCTGTCTATTATCGTGAGCTACCCCACTTATCATGAGCCTCCTCACTTTGGTTATTATAATACTGTAGGTTATCATAAACTCCCTCACCTATGGGTTATCTTTAGTTGTCATCCTCAAAGACCCCACATCCGATCCCATTCGCTTGTAAAGCACACTTCCCGTAATTCCAGAAGTTTGCCCCTAGACCCAGAGTCTTCTAAACCTTGCTGTCCTTATCCGAGTCATCCACCACATCACAGTCGCAAACACTAGCACAACACCAGCCACTCGGAGTGGCACACCCTACAGCACTTGCTCATACTAGGGTCATAACACTAGGCATGATAGGACTCATGACACAATTCATATCACATCCATGCATTGCATATCACTCTTATAGCATAGCATCCGCCTGATTGTTGTGTATGTGCATGTGTGATTTATTCCTTTTTGCCCTGAACTACGTCCTGGTCTGATTCCCCTTGGGATACGTAGGTAGCTCACGCAGAGCACGACCAGCACTGACCTCAGCATCTTTCTTTTTTTTTTCTTCATTACATCTTTTGCAACGTTTTTATCCTAAATCTATAGCCTCCAAAAAGTCCTGTCTCTTCAAAGCTTTGGCACTCGCTTGCGACATGCGTTGCCTCGCAAGTTCATGCCAAAGAGGGGCAAACTGTAGACACCCCATTTTGTCGGCTATCAGATTTAGGAGACCCATAGCTTGGTGGTTCACAATGATCGTAAAAGACTCAAAAGGACTCTCGGAAGTCAGCTCTATCTCTCAGAATGCTCAGAATGACCAAAATGCCCCTGAAAGCCCGAAAACTCCCAGATTTGGTCCCAAAGTTCTGAAAACATGCTACGTCATAAGAAAAGTGATAAAATGAGTTTTTAAGAAAAATCGGATGAAATCGTCAGCTCCCAAAGACCCCCGGAAGTCCCGGAAGTTCCCGGAAAGTCCCCGTTGACCGGTTTGACCAAGGTTTGACCAGGTTTGACCAAGGTTTGACCAGGTTTGACCAAGTTTGACCGAATTCACCGGAATCGTTTTAAATCATGAGAAAAGTGTTAAAACAAGTTCCAAAAGAAAATCGAGCGAAAACATCAGCTCCCGGGAACTCCCAGAGGTTTCCAGAACTTCCCGGGAATCCCAGGTTTAACCAGTTTGACCAGAATTTGACTTTGGAATCGGGGCACCAAAACAATTTTCAAATATTTTTCATGGATACTAGAGGTCAATAGCTTCCCAACGGTATATCGCACATAATTTCTGGATTTAAAACGAATTTATTATGAATTTCCGAAGGTGAAAAAGGCGATCAAATCGGCTTTTATCGCGAATACCGCAAAACTTTTCAACGTGACCTATCTCCGAACTATTTTTTATGTAAAGTAGACTCTATTACCTTTCCAACGGTATATCACAACCTCAGTTTGGAGTTCATACGCATTTTCTATGAATTTCGGACAAAATAGGGCCTTTTCGCGAATACCGGAACCTCTGGGGGCCTAAACGTAAATTTCTGGGCGTCTGAGGAGCAGTGCTGCCGCGGCACTGGCCCAGTGCCGCCGCGGCACTCAACCCTCGCAGAGTCCATTTTTGTAATTTTTTTGGGGGTCCAATTTGATTAATTGAAAGTCAAAACGACATAGTTTTGTGTTCAAAGTTGTTTGGGACCAATGGGAGCACTTTTAAAACCCCAAAACCACCCCAAATTGGCCTATTTAAACCCCCCACTGCTCTTCATTTTAGGGGGGCCAAGTGCAAAGCTTGAAAAGTTGTAGAGAAGAAGAGAGATAGAGATAGGTTTAGAAGAGAGAAAGGGAGCTTCTCCCATTGATTTTCCATAAGAAAGTGAGTTTTATTCTTGTTTTCTTCCATCATCCTTCTATATACTTCACATTCAAAGTCCACTCCAACCCTCATTCTTGAGCATTCATGAGATAGGAAGCTACTTCCATGTCCAAATGTCAAAATCTATGAGTGAAACACCAAGCTACAAGTCCAAAATCACATTGATTATCATCTATTGATTGCTATTTACTTGCTTGTTTATATATATGTTCATCCCTTCTTACCTCATTTCTTTTTATTTTTTCTTTATTTACTTACTAGTTCATCATCATCTAAGTGATGACATGAAGTTTGGGGTGAGTGAATCCTTATGGATAGTAGCTCTTGACCTCAAAAACATGTTTGATAGATGATGATCATAACCTCAATACTTCCAAGGTATTCTTGGAATGTATTGAAGTTATGTTCAAAATAAAAATGAATCTCTCCAATAATATTGGGAGTTCTTTGATGATTCAAGGTTGGATGAGGTTCTAAGTGGTCACATGGTCATCTCAAGAGTTTAAGTTCATGCTTTGAACATCTATTTCAAAACCCCCAATCAAGAACTCAAACTCTATTTCAAACCCAAATCCATTTTCTTCAAGAATGATCCAAAACAGTGAGCTATTCAGATTCAAAGATTTGTTTTGAATTAAATACTCGAGTTATGATGATGAAACTACTTGGAAAATCTTCCTAATACATCATAGTTTGTCCCCAATTTTTTCCATCAATTATAGAGATGTGAAAGTATTTGTTTTGGATGTGAGAGGTTCATATTCATAATCTGCCTCTGTTCTCACAGAATGTTCACCCAACTTCTTGCACTTATGCTGGATATTTTCATCACTTTACATATATTGTTTCTATTTTTTTTATAAAACTTGGGTGTCTTAGGAAACTTTTGGTATATAATGGGTCATCATAAACCTTTTCTTTGATTTATGAAAAATCATACAAAATCAGTCAACAGTGCAGCTTTTGTTTCTGAGTCATGTGTACATTCTGATTTATTTCTTTTAATCTGTGATAGCTATTGACGTTTAGCTTTTTGGGTTATTTTCTAGACACAATAAGGATGATCTCTGATTTTTCTCACATTTTTCGTGGCACGTTTGACCTCCCATTATAATGTTACAAAGTAATACATACAGTCTGTCCACTATTCACAGCAAGCACATTTCAACTTTCACTCTTTGATTTGATGCTCATATGCATTCCAAATTAGTTCATATCTTAGGAAGTAGTTCATACTACATTTGTACATATCTCATGTTAATTTCATTCATTCATTCATACACATTATAGACTTCTAAGTCATTCTAGAAATTCATGTACACAAAACACACTATAACCTTTGCACATTTTAGGATCATACATTGCATCCATGCAAGATTTGGGGCTTTTGTGACTCCTAATCTAAGAAGATTATAAGGAACGATCATGATTATACGTTCATGCTTCCCCTTTGATCTAATCATCCTTTCTCATCCGTCCCGGGGATTGAGGGATCTTCTTTTTCTCAAAGAATAACATGCATCATACTAGCTTGTTAAGCATATTTTGATTTCTTTTTTTATTTGTTTCAAGAACAATTCATGTCCCCTTTAGATTAAGGAAACTTAATTACTTGATACATGATTAGACGATTTTTTCCTAGGTTAATTTGTGTGATCTTTCACTTTACATTGCATGATATTTGACTTAGATCTTATGAATGATATCTTATCTTTAGATCTTCCATTTCAAGTTTCTTATGTGATGTAATATACTATCATAGTATTATTTGTCGAACCAAACATAGTATAAGATGATTATTTGGATGCTAATTGAGGCCCGTCGAAAGACGGGGCGAGTTGAGGGTGTTTTAGTCGTGACAAAGGCTCCTTCCTCTGTCGTACCAAAACCCCGAACCAAGTTCTTTGTTTATGAAGGGCCGGTGCCCTTATCCGCTTGGGTGAGTCAAAATTAGGTTTCTTGGTTCCTTAAAGACCAAGTGGCGACTCTGTATCTGTTTTCAATAGACCTTTCGTTTTCTTTGATTCAAATCAATTTCAAAGCAATCTCAAACAAGAGAAGTGGTCCGATTCCGCGTGTCCACAATTACTCCTACAACCAGGAGCTGGATGTCACTATCAGGGATTTGGAAACGACCCGGCAAAGCAATAATGAATCCTTCGCTGCGTTTCTGAGCAGGTGGAGGAACAAGGTATCCCAAATGACCCACCGGCCGATTGAGAAAGAGCAAGTGAGAATGCTAATCCAGAATCTGCAACCGCTGTACCATGAGAAATTATTCTACCAGTCCATCTCCACCTTTGAGGAGTTGTTTGAAGTCGGAACCCGAATCGAAGATGCTATCAGGGAAGGAAAGATCAAAAAGGAAGACCCTCCGAGTCAACCAAGAAGGCCTAACTACTCCCGGAATCCCCCGGATGTCAATGCCCTTAGCAGCCAACCCATGGCATACCCTCCAAGGCCATACCAACCCTCCAACCAGGCAAGTCCCTCCAATCGCCCTTTCCAGAAAAAGCCCCCTTGCAATTTCGCCAAGCTAGAAATCTCTCTCTCCTCGGCCTTGGACCGCCTCCTGAAAAAGGGCCATCTCCAACTACTCCAGTCTCAAAATACCCCACCCCCGCCTAACTGCGATATGTCTAAACGATGTGCCTACCACCAAGCCCCCGGCCATAACACTGATGACTGCATGCGCCTCCGCCATGATATTCAAGACCTTATTGACTAGAATATCATCGAGCCACCCCCGAAGCAGCCCCATATCACCCAAAATCCCCTGTCGAACCACCAAAATGTCAACCTCATCGAGTCCAACCCTATATCCTTTAACCCTGCTACCTATATCACCCCCCTAGGACAACCCTTACCCCTCATTGACATCCCAGATTCTGAGGGAATTCATCTGATCGGAGGGGAGAATGACGAGTGGCAGCAGCAACTAGACGACGAGCAAGACTTGTTCTTCCTGGAAGAGCATGACCTAGGGATGGTAGACCTCAAATGGTATGACCCTAACAACGAGAGTGATGCTTCCATCTGGAACGAGCCAGAAAAGCCATTTGTGGGAACGGATTGTGATTGGTTCAAGAAGGATGGGACTGTAGAAGGGCCTACTCCTGCCGAGATTGATCATCTGACCAGGTCAGGCCGTCATTATCAGCCTCCACAGCCTTCCACCGATGCAACCGAGAAAGTCCCAGTCAAGGACAAGGGGAAGGGTAAGATGGATGAGATCATCGAAGAAGATAATGAGTTGATAAAGAAGCTAAAGAAAACCCAGGCACATCTCTCAATGTGGGATATCATGGTGACCTCTTACCAGCATAGGCAAGCCGTGTTGAATGCCTTGGCTGGAATTGAAGTCCCTATTGATGCCGCACCGGAGGACATGATAGCTTTCTTAGGCGCACTTGCCCCCGACCCGATCATTACATTTTCCGATGAGGACCTGCCACCAGAAGGATCCGCACATAACAAAACATTGTACATCACTGTCGGGTGTAAAGGGCAGTAGGTGCCGTTTTGTCTGGTTGATACAGGTTCAGCCCTAAACGTTTGCGCCCTAAGAACTGCCACTGCTTTGGGGGTCAATATCCTTGACATTACGCCATCTGTGCAATCTGTGAGGGCCTATGATAACACCAGGAGAAATGTGATGGGGACTGTCTCTCTGCAAATCCGGGTAGGATCTTTGGTAAGCACTGAGATTTTTCAAGTCATGGACATACCTGCCTCGTTCAACTTGTTGATCGGAAGGCCCTGGTTACACGCCAACAAAGCCGTATCGTCCACTGTGCATCAAATGATCAAGTACATTCATGAGAAGGAAGTAAAGATCATCCTCGGTAACAGTTGGGGTAACGAAGCTTTCCCGAATTTCGCTCCCATTTTTGAAGTCCAAATGCCTGAGCTAGAAGAAGGGGAAATCGGGGGATTCTTCATGGAAGAAATCCACGTGATCAATGACGAAGATAGGTTCCCTAAGGTCCACTCCGCAGTTGTAAACATTGTCCGCAAGATGAACTACTTCCCCGGAATGGGATTAGGCCGACGCCATCAAGGGATTCGTGAGTTCCCTCAGATCAAAGGACAACAAGGAACTTTCGGGTTGGGGTACAAGCCCACTGAAGAAGACATCGAGCTACAGAGGCCATGGAAGAAAAGGGTGAAGGGTCTCCCACCATACCGCAAGACTTTGAATGGATAGTTCATAAAAGAAGGGGATAATTTCCCTTACTTCGGGTTCCCCGAACCCTGGATCCATCAAACTACTGGGAAGAGGCACCCCGGGCTTGAAATCTTTGCTGACTGCGAAAGGCCCCGATATCAAGACCCGTTCTATCCTGAAGAAGTCGAGAAGACCCCGGAGGAAGACTGGTTGAAGTATCTGGATAATGAAGCCATCGAGAAACTGTGGGAGGAATCCGCTAAGGTGAAGGAAGAAAAGTGGGCCGAGAGCCAAGATGATCAGATCAAGCCAACTGAGGAGGGTCTGAGCAACCAGGCTGTAGAGTCATCTATATGTGTCTCCCTATCCCCTATTCCCCCAGAGTCTGTACTGCCAATTATCGAGTCTGTACCGGAGTCGGCTGCTGTAAGCCCACCACTGTCCAATGTAATCACTTCACCTGTCATGAATGAAATGAAAAACGATTCTGCTTACTCCTCTGTGTCTGAAACTTGTGAAGGCACAGATCCCTCCGAGGATCTTCCAATCGAACTTAAGCAATAAATTGAAAAACCACCTGCTTATGAAATAATCGAGGGTACTTTATCAGTTAACCTAGGTGAAACAAATAATCCCCAAATTGTGAAAATTGGCTCAACCCTTAATAAAGAAGGAAAGGAAAATTTAACCCTCTTGCTAAAAGAATTCAAAGATGTTTTTGCTTGGTCTTACGAAGACATGCCTGGGGTCGATCCCGACATTGTCCAACATCATATTCCTCTCCTCCCCAATTCTAAACCTGTCAAGCAGAAACTGAGACGCATGAGGCCAGAATGGGCACTCAAGGTTAAAGAAGAAGTGGAGAAACAATTCAAGGCAGGGTTCATCATTGTCATCGAGTATCCGGAATGGATTGCCAATATCGTGCCAGTCCCGAAGAAGGATGGAAAAGTTCGTGTGTGCGTCGATTTCCGTGATCTAAATAAAGCCAGTCCCAAGGACGACTTCCCGCTTCCCCACATTGATGTCTTGGTGGACAACACCGCTGGACATGAGCTACATTCATTCATGGATGGTTTCTCAGGGTATAATCAG
Source organism: Hydrangea macrophylla (assembly GCA_033977485.1). NCBI lineage: Eukaryota > Viridiplantae > Streptophyta > Magnoliopsida > Cornales > Hydrangeaceae > Hydrangea > Hydrangea macrophylla. The sequence goes on from CM066988.1 coordinate 67,912,173, forward strand.
ATTCTAATGGTGCCAGAAGATCGGGAAAAGACGACATTCACCACCCCTTGGGGAACCTACTGTTATAGAGTAATGCCTTTCGGACTCAAGAACGCAGGGGCGACTTACCAAAGAGCTGCCACCACTCTGCTGCATGATATGATTCACAAGGAGGTAGAAGTGTACGTAGACGACATGATTGTGAAATCCATGGACAGAGAAGGACACCTGGTAGCGCTGGAAAAGTTTTTCAAAAGGTTTCGCAAATACAAGATGAGGTTGAATCCAAAGAAATGCACTTTCGGCGTAACCTCCGGTAAATTCCTGGGTTTTCTCATCATACAAAGAGGAATAGAGGTGGACCCCTCTAAGATCAAGGCAATCCTCGAAATGACGCCACCACGGAATGAAAAAGAAGTAAGGGGGTTCCTCGGAAGAATCCAATTCATCAGCCGTTTCATTTCCAAGCTCATAACTACGTGCGATCCTCTGTTCCGGCTATTGAGAAAAGGGGAGAAGTTCCAATGGGATGACCAATGCCAAGCCGCTTTCGACAAAATAAAAGCCTACCTTCAGAACCCGCCTGTCCTCTCACCACCCAATCCTCATAAGCCCTTATTCCTTTACCTATCTGTCTCCGAAAATGCCATGGGTTGCATGCTAGCCCAAGAAGGAGAAGAAAGCCACTCCGAAAAAGCCATATATTACCTCAGCAAGAGGATGACTGGGTACGAGCTCAACTACTCTACCCTTGAAAAAACGTGTTGGGCCTTGGTTTGGTGTACTCGCCGACTAAGGCACTACATGCTGGCCTTCCCAGTTGTGCTCATATCCCGCATGGATCCTCTAAAATACCTTCTCGAAAAACCCGCCCTGACCGGTCGCATATCCCGTTGGTTACTCCTACTATCTGAATTCGATATCAAATACGTCACAAGCAAGTCGGTAAAAGGGAGAACCGTAGCTGAGCATCTCGCAGAGCATGCCATTGACTCTGAAGAAAGTGGGGACTTTCCATTTCCTGACGAAAACATCATGGAAATCAAGGAGGAACAGTGGAAAATGTACTTTGATGGAGCAGCCAACATGAAAGGATACGGAGTAGGAATGATTCTCGTATCACCAAGCGGGGATCATGCTCCACTGGCAGTCAAGCTCAATTATAACTCCACCAACAACATCGCTGAATACGAAGCATGCATTCTGGGAATGGAAGCAGCCTTAGAACTGAGAGTTCGAAAGTTAGATGTCTTTGGGGACTCAAACCTCATCATATCACAGGCTAGGTGAGAATGGAAAGTAAAAGAAGAAAGGTTAAAGCCATATCATGATCGTCTCGACCAAATCAAGAGGCAGTTCAAGAACGTCACGTTCCTCTACTTGCCTAGGGAAGAGAACCAGCTAGCAGATTCACTAGCTACCTTAGCCTCCATGATCAAGATTCCTGTGGGAGTCAAGATGATGCCTTTGGTAATAGAGCAGAGGTACGAACCTTCGTTCAACATGATCGCCGCAATCGAAGAAGAAGAGAGTGAAACACCGTGGTATCAGGATGTCTGGGATTTCATAGAAAAAGGGACATACCCCCGAGAATCTACGGAGAAAGACAAAAGGGCCATTCGAAGGTTCATAGCGCAATTCATCATTTGCGGTGGGAAACTGCTGAAGAAAGGATACAACGGTCATAACCTGACTTGCTTGTTTGAGAAAAGCTCCAGGAGAATGATGGAGGAAATACACGAGGGGGTCTGCGGCCCGGACATGAACGGACACATGTTGGCTAAAAAGATTATAAGACAAGGGTATTACTGGACGACATTGGAGAAAGACTGTTGTGAGTACGTGAGAAGGTGTCACAAGTGCCAGATTCATGCAAACATGATGCATACACCACCATCCCTCCTGTACAGCATGACCTCACCTTTGGCCATTCTCAACCTGGGGAATCGACATCATTGGTGAAATCATTCCGAAAGCCTCAAATGGAAATCGGTACATTCTGGTGGCCATAGACTACTTCACAAAATGGGTAGAAGCCGCATCTTACACCAAGTTGGGGGCCAAGGAAGTGGCCAAATTCATCAAGAGAAATCTCATCTGCCGTTATGGAGTTCCCCATGAGATTATTTCGGATAACGAAAATCATTTCAAGGCAGAGGTCAGGGATCTGTTCGAGGAGTACAAAGTCACTTATCACAAGTCATCCCCATATAGACCATAGACTAATGGGGCAGTCGAAGCTGCGAATAAGAATGTCAAAGCCATACTGCAGAAATCGGCCGATACCTACAAAGACTGGCATGAAAAGCTACCATTCGCACTTTGGGGGTACAGAACGTCGATAAGGACATCCACGGGAGCAACTCCTTACTCGCTGGTGTATGGGATGGAAGCGGTACTCCCGGTCGAGATAGAACTACTGTCTCTACGCGTGATGGCAGAATGTGAAATTTTAGAGTCAGATTGGTTGAAGGAAAGATACGAGAAATTGGCTCTCGTAGATGAAAAGCATCTAGCGGCGATCGACCATGTCCGAATCTATCAAAAGAGGATAGCCCGTGCTTTCAACAAAAGGGTTCGTCCAAGGAAGATTGTCAAGGGCGACCTTGTCCTTAAGGAATTGCGAGCTCCAATCTTTGATCCCCGTGGGAAATTCAAACCTAAATGGGTAGGCCCTTACATCGTCAAGACCATTCTTTCCGGAGGAGCAACTTATCTTATGGACCTCGATGGTGTCGAATTCAAAGAACCAATCAACTTGGATTGCCTCAAAAAGTATCATGCTTGACCATTCAATAACCATTTTCTTCAGGCCTTGCCTTGAACTACGCTCGACCTGATTCCCACTCGGGGATACGTAGGCAACCACATCGGTTCGGTCGTTCCACCCACAAAAAATAACCTTTTCTTTCAAAACCTTGGCCTGAACTACGTTGGACCTGATCCTCGCTCAGGGGTACGTAGACAGACTTTCAAAAAGAAAAGAAGGATGGCTCGCTAGGTCGAAAATCCGAAAGGACACCTAGGCAAAAATTAGAGTTAAATCCAAGGTGAGCAATAACAAAAGAGAGAAAATAGCTCGCCAGGCCGCCTCCTTGGTGCCTGGGCAAAAATTATGAGCATGTTAGAAAATGAAGTCGCGGTCCTTACCATAACCCAGAAATCACCCTCCACACTAGGGGCAAACTTCGGCCACTCGCCTCGTTTGCCTGAACCTCTTCCAAACTAGGGGCAAACGTCGGTCATCTACCTCGTTTGCCTCACAACCATACATATCCCAAACTAGGGGCAAACTTCGGCCACCCGCCTCGTTTGCCTCTAATAACCCTAGCATGCCCAAGCAAGTACCAAAAGCAACAGCTAATTGAAGTCTCAGTTACAAAATTTTTTAGAAGGCTAAAAAGCATAAAATAAGATTCCCAAAGTAGCCAAGGTTCACCGATAAACAAACTTTGAATATTACATAAACAGTAATAATCAAAGAAATGAAAGTCTTTCAAAAAGCAATCACATGTTCAAAGACACTTGGAGGAATGAGCAGAATCAGTCAGGTCTAGTTTTGTCTTAGTGTCTTTAGAAGTAGGCCTTTACTCGGTCAGTCCAACCATCGATAAAAGCAGCAATAGTGGTAGCCCTGATCCTGGAAGCAAAGACCCTCTCAGTAAACCCCCGGGAAACCTCCTGAACCTGTCCATACTGTCTGGCCAAACGGCGAGGATGATAGAAAGAAGTCTCTCTCAGACCCATCAACCACACTCTTTGGTAACCCCTGAGGCTCGTGGTGATAGCATAAAGGCCCCAACGCCTCACGATCCAGCAAATGTCAGCCTCAGATAAGGCACCCATCATGCCCATCCAATCGGCAAAAGTGTTGTGAGAATAAAGCACGGCTCGACGAAAGTAAACCGGTGGTACGCGGCCCATCCACAGCTGAAGACGCTTGTACAGCCAAGCCTGTAACACCAAAGGCGCCCCAGAAAGGAGAGGAGTCCCTTGGTTGAAGGCATTATCCAAACCATTCAAAGTTTCAGCTAGAACCATGGCCATGGGATTCCTGCTAAGTTTCAGCCCGAGGCACACATGCACCAAGTCAACGGAAGTGCTCGAGAATAAGAAGTGCGAAGTCATGCACAGTATCAAAGCGGCCCCGCGGGTGGCATCATATATGCTGGGATTCCCAGGACTGGCGTACCGGGCAATAATAGAAGCAATGTTAAGGACCTCACCCCGAATCAGCTGGCAGGAAATAGTGATGGAACAATTCAGATATTCAGCTAAGCCTCGCGTAGGACTGAGGGTATCGGCAGAAGGGAGAATCAGATCAGAGTCAGAATTGTAGCCAAGGATAGCGCAAAACTCCTCGAACAGAGGGCATATCTCCATGCCATTGAAATTGAAGACATGGTTCACCGGATCCCAGTGAGGAATGGCAGCACGCAAGAACTCAGTATTCAGGGTCATCTGGCAAAGAGAAAACAGCTCGGTCAAGCCGTAGCTAAAAAGGTTGATCTGCTCCACGCCATCCGTGATGTTCAGCCAAGCTGTGAGTTGAGCAGGACCATACAAAGCCATATTTTTGGTCGCGGCTCTAGGAAAATTTGAAATTTCGGCAGCACCTCCCCGTTTCACGGACTATCCCACCTGCAAGGCAAAAGCACTCACTATCACAAAACTGTCCATCGCAGTAGCATCCAAACAATCACAGTGTACATATATCAAATAAAACAAGCACACAACTGCACCCCCAAGCCGGAAGCTATCCGTCCTAAAAGGCGAAACATCATAATACTCTGTCAAAGGTCACAAACTGCTCCACACATCGTCCTACACTGTCCAAATAATCATATCCCTAGTACAACCCAATCGAAAATAGAAAAAGAAAATAAAATAAAATGCCCGCTTGGGAGGCCTCAGTCTTCCTCTTCTTCATCCTCTGTCGGACCGCCCGGAGTGTATGTCGGTGACGGCCTCCTCCTACCACCTCTACATCTTGGACCAGTCCTCGATGAGCCAGCCCCGCCTCCACGGTACTGCACACACAAATAAAATGAGGGCGATCAGTAGGAAAACCACAAAAAGTAAAAAAAAAAAAAAAAAAAAGAGAGTCGAGTCAGAGACTTACCAAAGACGCCATCTGATTGGCGACAAATTGCCGCATGCCATCCATCTGTCAAGGGTAAAAGCCAGGGTTAGAACCTCATAACCTTAGGAAAGTGCAAAATTAGAGACATACCCGATGGTCTCGTGTAAGGACCAAGGACCGTAGGCTAGCCGCCAAGGCGTGACCCTCCTCGGCGTAACTCCAAGGAACATTGAGGACGCCCGCTGGCTGAGTAGGGTACCCGCATGTGACTCGTGGCACCTCCATCACTTGGGGAGTGCCATCACCGCCTAGAACATTGACGGTCCAATCCCAAGGAGGGATAGGGTCGGGAGCCTGAGGAACCTGTCTCCTGTACATCTCGCGAAGCTGTAGGCACAGAATAAGTTAGGAAAAGACGAATAAAAAGCATAGGCAGTAAATAAAGACAAAAATGTAAAAGGAAACTCACCTCCAGGAGTGGGAAGTTAGGCATCAAGAAGTGGCCACGGTAAGCCTTATACCCGGTCTCAGAGAGAAAATGATCCCAAACATCAGTGCCGGCTAAGGCCGCCAGCAGAGCATCACCAGAAAGGTCACTAGCATCCATCGTAGGGGGATTATAAGGGACGCGATACATGGGACCACCAACCACCTGCCGAGACATCCGCTCACCAAGGAACCACTGCCTGCACTCGGTACTCTCCATCAGAAGGCGGCAAGAGGTAAAAAATTTGACCGTTTGTATCTCCTCTGGGGCGGCGTAGGCGACGCCCTCCCAAGGCGTCCAATCAACACTAGAGGTCGTCAGCTCGGTTAGAAAGTTCCTGAGCAGAATAATCCGGTGGGCCCCACTCTTCACCCCGACAACATCCCTCCGCCATCTCAAGCCTCGTGGGAACAGAGGCACAGGAGCCATGCCATCCTCGACTTCGCCAGATTCATCCGCAGGAGAGGGAGCCAACATCTTCAGGTATTCAAAACTCCAGAGCTGCAAAGACAAAGGAGAAAGTCAGAACAAGTATAGAAGTCAGAAGAATAGAAAAGGGGAAGATGCAATATATACCTCCCAAGCTCGCCAAAATCCTCCTGTCGTTTTAACATCGTCCCGAGAGACCTCGCCCATATGCTTGTAGAGATGGGCCAGGGCAGCACCGCCCCAGTTGTAGGAAGGGATCTCATCAATGGTCGCCAGGCAAGAAAGGAGCCTCAAGCTCACCCGGTCGTTCCTAGTCGCAAAGATTGAGCAACCAAGGACATACAGAAGATACACTCTCAAGAGTTGGGAATTGTTCAGATTGTGATTCCCCCTGCCATAGGCCCGGTAAAGCCAGCCGCAAGGAAACCAATGCCTCTCCAGGTTAGGGGGAACGGCCCCAATCAACATCTCCACCGCCTCCGGGTTGATCTCATAAAAGTAATCCAGAATCAAGCGCTTCCCGCCGACCCTCAAGCCCGTAATCATGGAGAAGTCGAAGGGCGTCATGGTCATCTCTCCGAACGGCATGTGAAAAGTGTTGGTGGTGTCCCACCACCTCTCAGCCAGAGCATAGAAATGGGCCAAATCATTGCTGCTTTTCGAAACCAGACGGACGAAGCCTCTGAACCCGGCATCATCAACCATCCTCTTAACGATGGGTGAAAGCTGAGTATACCATAGGAAAGCATGAGCAAGGCTATCATGGCCTTTCAATGCCACTTCCGGCACCTGCACACGACAAAAACAACAAAAGATGCACAAAATAACTATTCACAACCCGAGAGCCAAAATCACGAAATCAACATTTAAGCACAAATTGGACTTCTAACGATCTCTAGGTGCACACTACGGCTCACAAAACTAGCACAATACATGAAAGCGGTCCTAAAATGTCAAAAGTTTCACATACCAAGCTCGCTAGAGCCGCGGCTGAAAGATGGTGTTGGGGGTCCTATAAAATCAAGTCCGGAGCTTGCATCTCGGCCTTCATCCGTCCCTTGGCCTTCTTAGACGGTCTCCTTGAGCTCGAAGCCATGGATCTACAAGAAAAATGGAAGTCACATTTAAACTTTCTTCTTGAAAATTTGGGCTAATCAAAACACCAATCAAAAATCCAACTACGGGGAAAGATCACTCACCTGAGCGCGCACAAGCTGCGTTTTGATGAATTTTGGCTCCAAAAACACCCCAAAATGGCCAAGAATGAGCTTGGAAAGCTCAAAAACCCGAGATATACAAAGATGGAGTTCGCCCACCCAGTGCCACCGCGGCACTGGCCAACTGCCGCCGTGGCAGTGACCCAGTGCCGCCGCGGCACTGTTCCCCGCGGGCCCCGCTTTGCTCCGTTTTGCTCTGTTTTGCCCCGTTTTGACCCGTTTTGGCCTTTTTCAGCCCATTTATGGCCCCGATCAGCCCCGATGGCCTATTCCAGTCAAGATTTATGAGGTTTTACCCCAAGCAGACTAAAAGTTGTCAGAACTACCTCCAGCAGGCAAAAACTGAAAAAAAAAAATTGGCTCCCGAAGACCCGAATCGGCCGTTTTAGGACAACCGTCGCAAATTTCGATCAAACACGAGAATTCTGGTAACGGATCCTGGTTTTTAGCTAATGCACCAAATAATCAAGAAAAGAGATTCTCCGAGAACACCTACATCAACCCCCGAGGACCGAAGTAGACAGATACCAGCTCCCGGAGGCCCTGACCGGCTCTCTTGGATTGAGCGCCGAAAGATTTGATCAACCGTGAGAGGTTCAGAGATGGATCCTGGTTCCCGATCAAGAAAAGAGATTCTCCGAGAACACCTACATCATCCCCCGAGGACCGAAGTAGACAGATACCAGCTCCTGGAGGCCCTGACCGGCTCTCTTGGATTGAGCGCCAAAAGATTTGATCAACCGTGAGAGGTTCAGAGATTGATCCTGGTTCCCGATCAAGAAAAGAGATTCTCCGAGAACACCTACATCATCCCCCAAGGACCGAAGTAGACAGATACCAGCTCCCGGAGGCCCTGACCGGCTCTCTTGGATTGAGCACCGAAAGATTTGATCAACCGTGAGAGGTTCAGAGATGGATCCTGGTTCCCGATCAAGAAAGAGATTCTCCGAGAACACCTACATCATCCCCCAAGGACCGAAGTAGACAGATACCAGCTCCCGGAGGCCCTGACCGGCTCTCTTGGATTGAGTGCCGACATATTTTGATCAACCGTGAGAGATTCAGAGATGGGTCCTGGTTCCCGATCGAGAAAAAAGATTCTTCGAGAACACCACGTCATCCCCAAGGGTAAATACGAAAGATACTACCACTAGCCAGAACCGATTCCCGAAAGTCGGTCGTCAGGAACAAATCAGAACATCGCCCGCGTCCAGATCTCCTAATTATCGAGAATTTTCTCACAGCTTTATCACAAGATCCCTCTGTCACCTTTGGCTATCGTCTTCTAAACAAAGCGCATCTGATCTACCTCACTCGTTCCAGAAGTTTGCCCCTAGACCCGGAGTCTTCTAAAACCTCGGTGTCCTTATCCGAGTCATCCACCACATCACAGTCGCAAACACTAGCACAACACCAGCCCACTCGGAGTGGCACACCCCACAGCACTTGCTCATACTAGGGTCATAACACTAGACATGATAGGACTCATGACACAATTCATATCACATCCATGCATTGCTTATCACCCTTATAGCATAGCATCCGCCTGTCTTGTTGTGCATGTGTGATTTGTTCCTTTGTGCCCCGAACTATGTCCTGGTCTGATCCCCCTTGGGATACGTAGGCAGCTCACGTAGAGCACGACTAGCACTAACCTCATCATCCTTGAATCTTTTGCAACGCTTTTTATCCTAAATCTATAGCCTCCAAAAAGTCTTGTCTCTTCAAAGCTTTGGCACTCGCTTGCGACATACGTTGCCTCGCAAGTTCATGCCAAAGAAGGGCAAACTATAGACACCCCATTTTGTCGGCTATCAGATTTAGGAGACCCATAGCTTGGTGGTTCACAATGATCACAAAAGACTCGAAAGGACTCTCGAAAGTCAGCTCCATCTCTCAGAATGCTCAGAATGACCAAAATGCCCCTGAAAGCCCGAAAACTCTCAGATTTGGTCCCAAAGTTCTGAAAACATGATATGTCGTAAAAAGGCGATAAAATGAGTTTTAAAGAGAAATCGGCTAAAATCGTCAGCTCCCAGAGACCCCCGGAAGTCCCGGAAGCTTCCGGAAAGTACCCGTTGACCGGTTTGACCAAGGTTTGACTAGGTTGGACCAAGGTTTGACCAGGTTTGACCAAGTTTGACCAAGTTTGACCAAAATCGTCCAAATTCACCAGAATCATAAAAAAGGTGTTAAAACAAGTTCCAAAAAGAAAATCGAGCGAAAACGTCAGCTCCCGGGAACTCCCGGAGGTTTCTAGAACTTCCCGGGAATCCCTGGTTTGACCAGTTTGACCAAAATTTGACTTTGGAACCGGGGCGCCAAAACATTTTTCAAATATTTTTCATGGATACTAGAGGTCAATAGCTTTCCAACGGTATATCGCACATGATTTCTGGATTTAAAACGAATTTATTATGAATTTCCAAATGCAAAAAAGGCGATCAAATCAGCTTTTATCGCGAATACCGCAAAACTTTTCAAAATGACCTAGCCCCGAACTTTTTTTTATACAAAGTAGACTCCATTACCTTTCCAACGGTATATCACAACCTCAATTCGTATGCAATTTCTGTGAATTTCGGACGAAATAGGGCCTTTTCGCGAATACCGGAACTTCAGGGGGCCTAAACAGCATTATCCAGACGAAGGGAGGAGCAGTGCCACCGCGGCACTCCCCTCCAGAACAGTGTATTTTTGTAATTAGTTTTGTGGTCCCATTTTGATTAATTAAAAGCCAAAACGACATAGTTTTATGATTTCAGATGTTTGGAGCCAATGGGAACACTTTCTAAATCCCAAAACCACCCCAAGTTGGCCTATATAAACACCCCATTACTCTTCATTTTGGGGGAGTCAAATGTAAGCTTTGAAAAAAGTTTGGGAGAAAAAGTTGTAGAGATAAGGTTAGAATAGAGAGAAAGAAGCTTCCTTCTTTGATTTTCCAAAACAAAAGTGAGTTCTAAACCTTGTTTTCACTTCATTACTTCCATTTACTTCAACATTCAACACTCCCAACCACCATTTTAGTGAGCATTTAAGAGAGTAGAAGCTTCATCCATGTCTAGTGTCATTACATATGAGTGAAACACCAATCTACAAGTTCATGCTTCATGAATATCATCTATTGATCATCATCTACTTGCTTGTTTATTTATTGTTTATCTCTTCTTACCTCATTTCTTTTTGATTTTTCTTTATTTACTTACTAGTTCATCATCATCTAAGTGATGACATGAAGTTTGGGGTGAGTGAATCCTCATGGATAGTAGCTCTTGACCTCAAAAACATGTTTGATAGATGATGATCATAACCTCAATACTTCCAAGGTATTCTTGGAATGTATTGAAGTTATGTTCAAAAATAAAATAAATCTCTCCAACAATCTTGGAGGTTCTTAATGATGAGTTTGATGTTGGTATTCTAAGTGGCTATAATCCTTATTGAGTGTTGAAAATATGTTTTCAAAACATCTATTTCAAAACCCCTCTCAATCCCTCTCATTTGGTTTCAAGAAACAAAACTTTGTTTTCTCCAAAATCTTCAAAACAGTGAGTGAGTTGAGTTCAAAGATTTCTCTAGAACTTAATACTCAACATATGGATGCAAGGCCACTTGGAAAGTTTTCCTAACTCATTGGAGAACACCCATGATTTTTGGTTTGACTTGGAAGTACTTGGAAATGGTCCATTTGGATCCCAACATTCCTTCCAGACATTCTGTTTTTGCTGTCACAGCAGCTAGGTCCACTTCCAACCTCTTTTACAGAAAACTTTTCCAAAAGAGGTGGTCCTAACTTATTTTTCCCTTAAACTTTAATGTCTTATAGAACGTTCTATATAAAATGGGCCTCTAGATCATTAGGTTTCATTTTCTAAGATTTTTTGACATTTCAGTCGACAGTACGGACTCTGTTTCTGAGTGACCTCTATTGTTTATATGATTTCTCACATTCTGTGATAGTTATTCAAGATTGGCTTTTTGGGTTGTATTCTAGACACAATAAGGAACATCTCCATAAAACATCATGCAATGAAAACATTCCTAACCCCTCTTTTCAAATTCCAAAAGATCATGCTACTATTCTATCCATTATTCACAGCAAACACATCTTAACTTTCATTCTTTGATTTGATGCTTATATGCATTCCAAATTAGTTCATATCTTAGGAGGTAGTTCATACTACATTTGTACATATCCCATGCTTATTTCATTCATCCATTTATACACATTTTAGACTTCTAAGTCATTCTAGAAATCCATGTACCCAAAGCACACTACAACCTTGGCACATTTTAGATACATACATTGTATCCATGCAAAGATTTGGGGTTTTTGTAACTCTTAATCTAAGAAGATTATAAGGAATGGACTTGATCACACGTTAATGCTTCCCCTCGATCTAATCATCCTTTCTCATCTGTCCCGGGGATTGAGAGGTCTTCTTTTCTCAAAGAATAACATGCATCATTCTTGTTTGCTAAGCATATTTTGATTTCTTTAATTATTTGTTTCAAGAACAATTCATGTCCCCCTTTAGATTAGGAAGTCTTGATTATTTGATACATGATTAGACGATTTTTCCTAGGTTAATTTGTGTGATCTTTCACTTTACATTGCATGATATTTGATTTAGATCTTATGAATGATATTTTACCTTTAGATCTTCCATTTTCAAGTTTCTTATGTAATGTAATATACTATCGTAGTATTAATTGTCGAACCATACATAGTATAAGATGATTATTTGGATGCTAATTGAGGCCCGTTAAAAGACGGGGCGAGTTGAGGGTGTTTTAGTCGCAACAAAGGCTCCTTCCTCTCTCGTACCAAAACCCCGAACCAAGTTCTTTGGTTATGAAGGGCCGGTGCCCTTATCCGTTTGGGTGAGTCAGAATTAGATTTCTTGGTTCCTTAAAGACCAAGTAGCGACTCTGTATCTGTTTTCAACAGACCTTTCCTTTTCTTTGATTCAAATCAATTTCAAAACAATCTCAAACAAGAGAAGTGGTCCGATTCCGCGTGTCCACAGACATAGAGGATTAAGCATAATCGTCTTTCATTTCATTCATGAAAGGTGGAGTGATTACATTAGACAGTGATGGGCTTACAGCAGCCGACTCTGGTACAGACTCGATAATTAGAAGTACAGACTCTGGGGAAAGAGGGGATAGGGAGACATAGACAGATGACTCTATAGCCTGGTTGCTCAGACCCTCCTCAGTTGACTTGATCTAATCATCTTGGCTCTTGGCCCTCTTTTCTTCCTTCTCTTCAGCGAATTATTCCCAAATTTTCTCGATGGCTTCAGTGTCCAGGTACTTCAACCAGTCTTCTTATGGGGTTTTTTACAACTTCTTCAGGATAGAATGGATCTTGATAGGGGGGCCTTTCACAGTCAGCGAAGATTCCAAGCCCGGGGTGCCTTTTTCCAGTGGCCTAATGGATCCAGGGTTTTGGGAACCCAAAGTAGGGGAAATCATCCCCTTCTTTGATGAATTGTCCATTCAAGGTTTTGCGGTATGGTAGGAGACTCCTCACTCTTTTCATCCATGGCCTTTGTAGCTCGACGTCTTCTTCTGTGGGCTTGTACCCCAACCCAAAAGTGCCTTGTTGCCCTTTGATCTGAGGGAACTCATGAATCCCTTGCTGGCGTCAGCTCAATCCCATTCCAGGGAAGTAATTCATTTTGCGGACGATGTTGACAACTGCAGAGTTGATCCCGGGGAACCTGTCTTCATCATTGATCATATGGACTTCTTCCATGAAGAATCCACCAATTTTTCCTTCTTCTAGCTCAGGTATTTAGATTTCAAAGATGGGAGTGTAGTTCGGAAAGGCTTCATTACCCCAACTATTGCCAAGGAGGATTTTCACCTCCTTCTCATGAATGTACTTGATCATTTGATGCACAGTGGATGATACAGCTTTGTTGACAAGCAGCCAGGGCCTTCCGATCAACAAATTGAACAAGGCAGGTATGTCCATAACTTAAAAAATTTCAGTGCTAACCAAAGATCCTACCCGGATTTGGAGAGAAACAGTCCCCATCACATTTCTCTTGGTGCTATCGTAGGCCCTCACGGATTGCACAGATGGTGTGATGTCAAGGACATTGACCCCCAAGGCGGTGACAGTCCTCAGAGCACAAACATTTAAGGCAGAGCCTGTATCGACAAGATAGAATGGCACCTGCTGTCCCTTACATTCAATAGTGATGTACAAAGCTTTGTTATGTGTAGACCGTTCCGGCGGCAGGTCTTCATCAGAAAATGTAATTATTGGGTCAGGGGTTAGTGCGCCCAAGAAAGCCACCATGTCTTCTGGTGCAGTGTCGATGGGGACCTCAATTCCAGCCAAGGCATTCAACACAACTTGCCTATGATTGAAGGATGTTACCATGATGTCCCACATCGAGAGATGTGCTTGGGTTTTCTTCAACTGCTTTATCAACTCATTGTCTTCTTCGATGATCTCATCCATTTTTCCCTTTCCCTTGTCGTTGACCGGACTTTTTTTTATTGCTTCAGTGGTAGGCTGCAGAGGCTGGTAATGACGGCCTGACCTAGTCAGATGATCAATCTCAGCAGGAGTAGGCCCTTCTACAGTCCCATCTTCTTTGAACCAGTCACAATCTGTTCCCACAAATGGTTTCTCCGGCTCGTTCCAGATTAAAGCATCACTTTCATTATCAGGATTATACCATTTGAGGTCCACTACCCCTAGATCGTGTTCTTTCAAGAAGAATAGATCTTGTTCATCAGCCAGCTGTTGCTGCCACGCATCATCCCCTCTGTCAATCAGATGAATTTCCACAAATTCTGGGATGTCAATGAGGGTTAAAGGTTGACCTAAGGGGGTGAGATAGGTAGCAGGGTTGAAGGACACATGGTTGGACTCAATGAGGCTGATATTTTGGTGGTTTTTGTAGAGGATTTTGAGTGATATGGGGCTACTTTGGAGGTGGCTCGATGATATTTTGGCCAATGAGGTCTTGGATATCATAGAGAAAGCGCATGTAATCATCGGTGTTATGGCCAGGGGCTTGGTGGTAGGTGTATCTTTTGGACATGTCACAGTTTGGTGGGAGAGGGGTATTTCAAGGCTGGAGTAGTTGGAGGTGGCCCTTTTTAAGGAGGCGATCTAAGGCTGAGGAGAGGGGGATTTCTAATTTTGCGAAGTTGCGAGGAGGCTTCCTAGGGAAAGGGCGGTTGGAGGAATTAGCTTGGTTGGGAGGTTGGTATGGCCTAGGAGGGTAAGCCATAGGTTGACTGCTAAGGGCATTGACATCCGGAGGATTGCGAGAGTAGTTGGGCCTTTTTGACTGACTCGGAGGTTCTTCTTTTTTGAACTTTCCTTCCCTTATGGCGTCTTTAATTCAAGTCCCCACTTCAAGCAGCTCTTTAAAGGTGGAGATGGACTGGTAAAATAATTTCTCACGGTCAAGCGACTGCAGATTCTAGATTAGCATCCTTACCTGTTCCTTTTCAATCGGCCGGTGGGTCATTTGGGCTACTTTATTCCTCCATCTGCTCAGAAACGCGGCGAATGATTCATTGTTGTTCTGTCGAGTTATTTCCAAATCACTGATAGTGACATCAAGTTCTTGGTTATAGGAATAGTGATCAACGAATACCCGAACTATGTCTTCCCATGCCCGAGTTTGAGAGGCTTCCAAGGTAAGGAACCATGACAGTGCAGACTTCGCGAGAGTTTATGGAAACAGCATTGCAATGTGCTCATGAGTGCAGCCCATTCATTGAAAAATGTTTATGCACAGCTTTACATGGCTCTTCGGATTTCCGATTCCATCAAAATGGTCAATGGCAGGCATTTTGAAGTTTTCTGGCAACTTCAGCTTAACAGGCTAAAAAAGTCCTTCCAAGTCTAGCATGTAATCATCAACCCCTTTACTCTTCCTCAATACTCTTTCCAGCTTGTTGACTTTGTCCATTTTCTCTTGGAACTTTTTCTCATATGCGGGCGGCGGGGCCCCTTGAAACCAGTCTTCTTCTCCATTGTTCTCGGGATGCGGTATGAATCCGAACGGTGGTGGTGGGAACTCAGGGGGATACTGCTGTCGCTGCTGTTTCAGTTCTTCCATAAACTTCAGGACCTAGGCCAGGCTGTCGGAATGCTGGCTTATGGTGGCTCCCAATTCTGTGACCTTGTTTTCTAGCTCTTCCTGACTCATGCTGAAATAACTTGTTGGGCTGGTTCTGACCAAACGATTATCTGAATTTCTGACCAAGGACGAAGATCCAAATTGTTGGCTTTGAGAATCTATAGTGACCCTACAAATTCGAGAGAATTTGTATCAGATTCTGATAGTGATGACTTTAGATAGATAAATGACAGTGATGTTAACAGACATGGACTGAGTTGTGTACAACCTGACTGAAACAGTGCGTGCAGACTGATAAGAATGGTGCATGCAAATGAGATAAGCATGCGGATGTACACCCTAATCTATATGGTGCTCCTATTTCTAACAAATATCAGTTAAACAACTAAGGTCCTAACCATATAGAGTATGTCAACTTTACTTTCTAGTATGGTCACCAAGGGATAACAGGGGTTTCCAGGGTTTTATGAAGGCTTCTGGGAGAGACTGGGCATTTCTGCTTGATTTGGACAGAGTTTCTGAGAGAAACTGGCATATCTGGGCATTTCTGGTTAGTTTGGGCAGAGTTTTTGGAAGAAACTGGTTAATGCGGTTATATCTAGGATATCTGGATAGAGTTTCTGGGAAAAACTGGTTGATATGGTTATATCTGGACAGAATTTCTGGGAGAAACAGGTTATGATGGTGATCATACTGTCTAGCAAGTTTTCATACTCCTATGTCTTAGGACCGACAAACAAGGTTTGCGGTGTATATCTTTGTGAGCATGAAGCAGACATCCTTGTCATGGTGCCTAGGCAGGTCACTCAATGTGGTCACATGTAAGTGATTGCCTTGGGAATCATAAGAAAGAGGTCCTGTTCTATGCCACATAAGCGTCTACACCGCGCAGTTATATCACATTGTCCTATCTGAAAAGATAAATTAACAGTCCTATGAAAGGTTCTATAGAAATCTATATGCAAAGGTTGGGTTTAGTAAAAGAGGGTCCGTTTACGAGAGTTCCAATATTCCGTCAGAGAGACAGTACAGATTTTTGATACACCTTGGAACGTACAGTATCAACGGTGACTTATGCCCTAGCACAACAACACTTGAACAATGTCAGCGCCGTGTTTCAGACACAGTCGAAGGGGGAAAATGCAAGAGTGCAATGCGGTGAACCAGACACAGTAAAAAGATGATTTTAAGGATGCTTCTTATGAGTCAAACCTCTGTATTATTTTGTTTGAAAAATAAAAATCCCCAGCAGAGTCGCCAGATTGTGGACATGCGGAGTCGCTCATCCACTCTTTTTGGTTTGTTTTGAGATTGTTTTGAAAAAAGGAAAGAAAAAAGGTCAGTTGAAAACAGATACAGAGTCGCCACTTGGTCTTTAAGGAACCAAAAAACCTAATTTGACTCACCCAAACGGACAAAGGGCACCGTCCTTTCATAACCAAAGAACTTGGCTTGGGGTTTTGGTACGAGGGAGGAAGGAGCCTTTGTCGCGACTAATACACCCTCAACTCGCCCCGTCTTTCGACGGGCCTCAATTAGCATCCAAATAATCATCTTATACTATGTATGGTTCGACAATTAATACTATGATAGTATATTACATCACACAAGAATTTTGAAATGGAAGATCAAAAAGATAAGATATCGTTCATAAGATCTTAGCCAAATATCATGCAATGCAAAAATGAAAGATCACACGAATAAACCTAGGAAAAATTGTCTAATCATATATCAAGTAATCAAGTTTTCCTAATCTAAGGGGACATGAATTGTTCTTGAAACAAATAATCAAGTAAATCAAAATATGCTTAGCAAGCTAGAATGATGCATGTTGATCTTTGAGGAAAGAAGACCTCTTGATCCCTGGGACGGATGAGAAAGGAAGATTAAATCGAGGGAAAGCATGGACGTATGATCCAAATCATTCCTTATAATCTTCT
Source organism: Hydrangea macrophylla (assembly GCA_033977485.1). Classification (NCBI taxonomy): domain Eukaryota; kingdom Viridiplantae; phylum Streptophyta; class Magnoliopsida; order Cornales; family Hydrangeaceae; genus Hydrangea; species Hydrangea macrophylla. The sequence goes on from CM066988.1 coordinate 67,929,434, forward strand.
TAGATTAGGAGCCATAAAAGCTGCAAATCTTGCATGGATGCAATGTATGTATCTAGAATGTGCCAAGGTTGTAGTGTGCTTGTGTACATGGACTTTCTAAAGTGACTTAGAGGTCTAAGATATGCATGAATGCATGAAGAAAATCATCATAGAATATGTACAAGTATGGTGTAGACCACTTCCTAAGACATGAACAAATTTGAAGTGCATATAAGCATCAAATCAAAGAATGAAAGTAAAAGTGCACTTGCTGTGAATAGTAGACAGAATAGTAACATGATCTTTTGGAAATTGAAAAGAGGGGTTAGGAATGTTTTCAATGCATGAATTTTTATGGAGATCTTCCTTATTGTGTATAGAACATGACACAAAAATCCAATCCTTAATAACAATCACAGATTGAGAGAAATCATATAAACAATAGAAGTTATTCAGAAACAGAGTCCGTACTATTGACTCAAATGTTAGAAAATTTTAGAAAATGAAAACAAAAGATCTAGAGGCCCATATTATACCAAAAGTTCCCTAAGACATTGAAGTTCAAGGGAAAAATAATTTGGGACCATTCGTTTTGGAAAAGGTTTCTGTAAAATAAGTTGAAAGTCAACCTAGCTGCTGTGACAGCAGAGGCAGAATGTTTGGAAGGAATGTTTGGACAAAAATGGACACCTTTCAAGTGCTTCCAAGTCAAGCCAAAAATTCTATAATGAGTTAGAAAGACTTTTCAAGTGGTCTTGTATTCATATATTGAGTATTGAACCCAAAATAATTCTTTGAAGTTAAATGACTCACTGTTTTGAAGGTTTTGAGAAAACAAGGTTTATTTCTTGAAATCAAAATGAGGGGTTTAAGAGGGGGTTTTGAAATAGAGGTTTTGAAAACATATTTTCAATACTCAAAAAAGATTACAACCACTTAAAATGTCAACATGAAACTCATCATCAAGAACCTCCAAGATTATTGGAAAAGTATTATTTCCATTTTAACGACAACTTCATGAATACATAGGAATGTATTGAAGTTGAAATCATCATCTATCAAACATGTTTTTGAGGTCAAGAACTACTATCCATAAGGTTTAACTCACCTCAAACTTCATGTCATCATCTAGATGATGATACACTAGTAAGTAAATAAAGAAAATAAAAAGAAATGAGGTAAGAGAAGATGAACAAATGTAAACAAACAAATAGATAGCAATCAATAGATGATATTCATGATGTATTGGACTTGTAGTTTGGTGTTTCACTCATATGTGGTGACATTGGACATGGAAGTAGCTTTCCTTCTCTTAAATGCTCACTAAAATGGTGGGTTGGTGTATTGAATATGAAGTAATAGGAGTAATGAAGAAAAAACAAAGTTTAGAACTCACTTTCTTGTTTGAAAATCAAATAAGGAGGCTTCTTTTCTCTGCATTCTAACCTTATCTCTACAACTTTCTCTCTAAAACTTTTCAAAGCTTCTATTTGAAACCCCCTAAATGAGAAGTTAAGGGGAGTTTATATAGGCCAATTTGGGGTGGTTTTGGGGTTTTAGAAGTACTCCCATTGGTCCCAAACATCTATGAACATAGAACTACGTCGTTTTGGTTTCTCATTAATCAAAATGAACCCCCAAAAGAAATTACAAAAATGTACCATTCTGGAGGAGAGTGTCGTGGTGGCACTGGGCCTGTGCCACGGCGGCACTGCTCCTCATTCGTCTAGATAATCCTTTTTAGGCCCCCAGAGGTTCCGGTATTCACGAAAAAGGCCCTATTTCGTCCGAAATTCACAAACAATGCATACAAACTCCAAATTGAGGTTGTGATATACCGTTTGAAAGTTAATGGAGTCTAATTTACATAAAAAATAGTTTGGAGATAGGTCATCTTGAAAAGTTTTGCGGTATTCGCGATAAAAGCCGATTTGATCGTCTTTTTCGCCTTCGGAAATTCATAATAAATTCGTTTTAAATCAAAAAATTATGTGTGATATACCGTCAGAAAGCTATTAACCTCTAGTATCCATGAAAAATATTTGTAAAATCATACGATACTCCAATTTCAGTGTCAATTTTTGGTCAAACTGGTCAAACTTAGGATTCCCGGGAAGTTCTGGAAAACTTCGGGAGCTCCCAAGAGCTGACGTTTTCGTTCGATTTTCTTTTAAAGCTTATTTTAATACTTTCCACATGATCTAGAATGATCCCATAATTTTTCAGCGAATTTGGACAACGTCGGTCAAACTTGGTCAAACTTGGTCAAACTTAGTCAAACCTTGGTCAAACCGGTCAACGGGGACTTTCTGAGAACTTCCGGGACTTTTGGGAGCCGAAGATTTCATCTGGTCTTGCTTTAGAACTCAATTTATTATTTTTCTTGCGACGTAGCGCGTTTCCAGAACATCTGGTCCAAATTTGGGAGTTTTCGGGCTTTTAGGGGCATTTTGGTCATTCTGAGCATTTTAAGAGATAGAACTAACTTCCAGGAGTCCTTTTTGAGTCTTTTCGATCATTGTGAACTACGAAGCTATGGGTCTCCTAAATCTGATAGCCGAAAAAATGGGGTGTGTACAGAAAGCTTTAGGGATAGAATTGAGATTGAGCACGGCTTTTCATCCTCAGACGGATGGTCAGTAAGATCGTACTATACAGACCTTGGAAGATATGTTACGAGCCTGTGTTATGGATTTCAAAGGTAGTTGGGAAGACCACCTACCATTGATCAAGTTTGTGTATAACAATAGTTATCAGGCAAGTATTCAGATGGCACTCTTCGTGGCCTTAATGGACGACTGTGTCATTTTCCCGTATGTTGGACATAACTTAGAAAAAAAGTTTATGTTGGGACCAGATCTAATAAGAGAAACTATTGAAAAGATAAAACTGATTCGTACGAAGATACTTACGGCTCAACACTGACAGAAAAGTTATGCTGATAAGAAGAGAAGACTGTTGTCTTTTGAAGTCGAGAATCATGTGTTTCTCAAGGTTTCACCTCGTCATGGTGTGCTTTATTTTGGACAGGATAAGAAGATTTCTCCTCGTTTCGTTCGACCTTTCCAGATTTTGGAACATGTAGGTGAAGTTGCTTATCGGTTGGCTCTGCCTCTGCAGTTGGCAAAAGTATATAATGTATTTCACATTTCGATGCTTCAAAAGTATGAACCTGATTCATCTCATGTTTATATTAGATTGATTTACCATTGGAGCAAGATGCGTCCTATGAAGAGCTACCAGTACAGATTCTGGAAACTAAGGAGCAGCATGTACTTTGTGGTAGAACTATTTATTTGGTTTGAGTATTGTGGCGACACAATTGTACTGAGGAGACTACTTGGGAGAACGAGAAAGAGATGCACGATTTATATCTGTATTTATTCTCTTCTTGAGTTTTTTTGTTTCTTCTGTGTTAATTTTTAGCTATGTACGAATTTCGCAGAACAAATTTCTTATAAGGTGGGTAGGATGTGATGATGCAAATTTTGGGAGAAATAGTAAAAAGATAATGAGAGACCGGGTTTGTATGTGGTTCAGCCCTGTTAATAAAAGAACCTGCTTTCATTCACTATACTGTTAAAAGGTCGGTGACCTTTGGTGAACCAACAGCAGTTTCAAGCTACCAGAGGTCGGCCGGGCACAATTATGATTGCTATAGAGGTGCTATGTCGACTAAAAGTGTTCCCGTAAAGGAGGTGAGTGGTCTATTTTATAGATACAAGAGACTTACTCGTATAAGAAAGCTACCCAAATTAGGTAATAAAATCCAATTAGGACGTGATCAACACACATCAAGTGAGTTTTCTAATTTCATTAAGAAACATTCTACACATTCCATTAGTCTTCTAACTTAAGTAGGAATCTAGCTGGAATGTTTTGGATCACGCCTTAGGGCCTAGGTTTGCTGTCCTTATGACGAGTCATGCCTGCACGGTCTTCCTGACCTGTTGGTCGAGCCTCGTGCATATACCGCTCGGGAAGTCTTAAGTAGTCGGGGTCGGTCGAGATGGTTCTCATCCAAGCAGCTATTCATAACCTGGTCGGGATAGGGAACATTCACTAAGTTGGACCGCTCAGTAATAGTGTAGAGCCAATTTTGGGCATATCAATTGTCCCCCATTTCCAAGGTCGTCTTGATGCTATGTCGAGACAAATTTGGAAATCTATTTGATGCCGCTAGCCATTGTTTGAGTGCTCGGGAATTTGCTAAGGGTTGAGACTTGGGCCAACTCGGAGTCTTTTGTTTAAGTTAGCTCCCAGGATGGTTGTCGTCTGCCTAGTAAATTTTTATCAAGGTTGTTTGTAGGAGAACTTGACCATGTTGGAAAATTTGGCCTAAAGCGTGTTTCTTAAGGGTCTATTTTTTTATGTTAGCTCCTAGGATGGTTATCTTCTGACCAGCAAGCCATCGTCAAGACTGTTGGTAGAATAATTTGACCATGTTGGTAGAGCCGACCTAAAGCGTGCTGCTTTAGGGTCTTTTTTACTCCTCTATTGTGGGCTAACCTAAGAGGTTTTAGTCACTCCTATCGTTGGTTTGGACCTAATTGGAGTTAGTGCCTCTGAGTATTATAGGCACTCGACTTATCTAAGGGTTTTACTTAGTTAACCCCAAGGCTTGTAAATACTCAGTGTGACTTCCTATAATCTTTATTCCCTCTTGCCCCACAAGTTTTTGTTGAGGCAAGTGTTGTAGGAACAATTATTGTAGGCAGCTGACCTAGAACGTTGGTAGTTCCAGGGTTCTTTGGTGCCTCGGGTGTGATCCTGAGTTCTTCTGATGCCTCGGGTATGATCCCGAGGTCTTTATAGGAGCTCTTTGATATAATCTATGGAGCCTCGTGCTTTGATCTGACAAACGTACCACAGTAGTTAGGTTCGCCTGGACTATTGAAGATAAGAGGTCGGGTCGGGATCACCGGGCTCGTGGCCGCTATAAATTGGAGGCTAGGTTGAGATTGCTAGACCCCGACTGTTGTAAATTGGAGGTCGGGTCGGGGCTGCCTGACCTTGACCGTTGTGAACTGGAGGTCGGGTTGGGACTACTGAACCAAAGGTCGAGTCAGGACTGCCGGACCCAGACCGCTATGAATTAGAGGTCAGGTCGGGGCTGCAGGACCCTGACCATTGGACACTGAAGGAACTGCCAGAACTACTGGGCTTCTTTACATTGTTCCTCTTGAGCTGTTCTCGCTTCCGCTTACTTCTTAAAGGCTAGTCACTTACATGCCCAGTGTCTTTGCTCTCTAGAAATTCTTAAGTGTCAACATATTTTTCGATCCTATCTGCGAGTTTAACTAAGGTTACTAGTCGGTTCCTATGAAATGACATGGCACACTTGGTATGTTGAACTCCCAAGCAGAAGACTACAATGACGACTGTCTTGTTCAGGTTGTAAACATGAAACTTCTGTTGGTTGAATCGATCAATGTAATCCTTCAATGAATCTCGCTTCTACTGCCTGAAAGTGAGTAGCTGGGTGTCTGGTTGTGGCCGATCAAGCATGCTTATGAACTTGCCGATGAAATGTTTGCTTAGCTCGTTAAAATATTTGATCGATCGGGGTTTCAGGGAGCGAAACCACTGTATGGTCGAGCCCTTTACAGTGCTTAGAAAGGCAAGGCAATGTAATTCATCAGCGTTGGTCGCTAGGGCCATCTGAGCCTTATAGATCCAGACGTGGTTGAACGGGCTTCCCGAGCCGTTATAAGAATCTAGACGCGGTTTTTTTCAATTTGAGCGGGATGGAAAACCTCGTGATCTGGCTAGAGAACGGTGACTCGGTCTTGGTGTTAACATGATCCTTAGTGGGATTTTGGCCCAGCACTTTGGCAATTCTGTCAATCTATTTCTCCAAAGCCTCGATACGAGCCACCATACCTTCTTGACAGGTATTTAGCACATAGGTTTGGTCAGTGGAAGAGGCTTCCTCCTCACAGCGTGATGTCTTCTGGAACGAGGCTCGGCTCGACTATGACTCTAGTTGATCGTGTGCCTAAGATCATCTCGGCTCCCGGCCGAGTGATCATGGGTCGATTCTCGGGTCGTGCATTCTCGCCTCCCCCCATTAGCAGCATGCCTATCGTTGATTATATCTCTAGTGTCCCCAACATAGGTCGGGTTGGTTTGGGCACATTTTCGGGTCTGTGTCGGTTCCCGACTACGCTCATCGTTCTCGGACTGTGACCCAACATGTGAAGGGTTATTCCGTTGGGCCAGCAGGGCTTCGATCTGCTGTTGGGTTTGACGCTGACCCTCCAAGAGCTATATGAGGGTCGCGGTGATCTGCTTCGATGTCAGGACTGCCGCAGCCGGCAGAACATCCCAGTGAGCCTGCTATGCAACCTTCTTACCCTTCTTCGGAGGCATGACTATCAGTTAACAAATTTGTTTTTTGAGAAATCTGTCGATTCCCACAGATGGCGCCAAGCTGATAATGCAATTTTGGGCAAAATTAATTAGAGCAAATCAAAGAGAGAGAAACAATAAGAGAGATAATGTGAGAACGGGTTTGTATCTGGTTTGGCCCTGTTAATGAAGGAACCTACGTCCACGTGTATGTCTAAGCACGTTCACTATACTATAAAAAAATTGGTGACCTTTAGTGAAGCAATAATAGTTTGGAGCTAGCAGAAGTTGGCCAAACACGATTATGATTGCTATATGATGCATGCAGACTAAAACTGTTCCCCGTAAAGGAGGTGAGTGGTCTCTTTTATAGATGCAGGTGACTTACTCGCACAAGAAAGCTACCCTAATTAGGTAATATAATCCGATTAAGACGTGATTGATACAATCATGTGAGTTTCCTAATTATATTAGAAAACTTTCTACACATTTCATTAGTCTTCTAACTTGAGTAAGAATCTGGCTGGAATGTTCTAGATCATGCCGTGGGCCTGGGTGAGCTGTCCCTGTGACGAGTTGTGCCTGTGTGGTCTTCCCGACCTATTTGTCGGGCCTCGTGCATATACCGCTCGGGAAGTCTTAAGTAGTCGGATCTAATCGGGTTGATCCTCATCCAAGCAGTTGTTCATGACCTGATCGAGATAGGGGACGGTCACTGAGTATGACTTCTCGGTAATAGAGTAGAGCCAATTTCGGGTGTATCAGGATGTAATACCGTGTATTTAATTTTGCATTTTTATTAAAAAAAATGTAACAGTTTTGGAATTGGTACTGTATAATTTTTTCTTGTGTGTGTGCAACATCGTGTGAGCTCAACACATGGGAGCTCAACACACGGGATAATCTCCCATGTGTTACTTGGAGCCCTAATTGAATACATGCACAGTAGTATGCGTGTGTTGTGAAGTGTGTGTGTTAGTTTGTTTTGGAGGCCAAGCAAGCATATATTATATATACACCTATCTTTCTCTCATGCCTCTCTCTATATGTCTCTCTTGCTCTCTTTCTCTCTCGCAGCAACACACACACACACACACACACACACATATATACATATATAAACAGATGCATATATTGAAAGGAAGAAGAATTTCAATTCAAGAGCTTGGGTTCTTTCATCATTGAAATTTCTCTGTCCCTCTTTGTAATTTAATTTGGGTAAGTTTTTTAATCAATTCAAGACCGAGTCACTGGGCTTCTCGAGCCGTTATAAGAATCTAGACGCGATTTTTTCAATTTGAGCGGGATGGAAAACCTCGTGATCTGGCTAGAGAACGGTGGCTTGGTCTTGGTGTTTACATGATCCTTAGTGGGATTTTGACCCAGCACTTTGGCAATTCTGTCGATCAATTTCTCCAAAGGCTCGATACGGGCCACCATACCTTCTTGATTGGTATTCGGCACATAGGTATGGTCAGTGGAAGAGGCTTCCTCCTCACAGCATGCTGTCCTCTGGAGCGAGGCTCGGCTCGGTTATGACTCTAGTTGTTCGTGTGCCTAAGATCATCTCGGCTCCCGACCGAGTGATCATGGGTCGATTCTCGGGCCGTGCATTCTCGCCTCCACCCTTTAGCAGCATGCCTATCGTTGATTATGTTTCTGGTGTCCCGAATATAGGTCGGGTTGGTTTGGACACATTTTCGGGTCTGTGTCGGTTCCCGACTACGCTCATCGTTCTCGGGCTGTGACCCAACATGTGAAGGGTAATTCTGTTGGGCCAGCAGGGCTTCGATCTGCTGTTGGGTTTGACGCTGACCCTCCAAGAGCTGTGTGAGGGTCGCGGTGATCTGCTCCGATGTCAGGACTGCCGTAGCCGGCATCGGGGCCGGCGGAACATCCCAGTTAGCCTACTGTGCAACCTTCTTACCCTTCTTCGGAGGCATGGCAATCAGTTAACAGATTTGTTTTTTGATAAATCTGTCGATTCCCACAGATGGCGCCAAGCTGATAATGCAATTTTGGGCAAAATTAATTAGAGCAAATCAAGGAGAGAGAAACAATAAGAGAGATAATGTGAGAATGGGTTTGTATCTGGTTTGGCCCAGTTAATGAAGGAACCTACGTCCACGTATATGTCTAAGCACGTTCACTATACTATAAAAAAATCGATGACCTTTAGTGAACCAACAATAGTTTCGAGCTACCAGAAGTTTGCCAGGCACGATTATGATTGCTATATGATGCATGCAGACTAAAACTGTTCCCCGTAAAGGAGGTGAGTGGTCTCTTTATAGATGCAGGTGACTTACTCGCACAAGAAAGCTACCCAAATTAGGTAATATAATCCGATTAAGACGTGATTGATACAAATCATGTGAGTTTCCTAATTGTATTAGAAAACTTTCTACACATTTCATTAGTCTTCTAACTTGAGTAAGAATCTGGCTGGAATGTTCTAGATCATGTCGTGGGCCTTTTGAATGTAAAATAGTTTTGAATGAAATTTGCCTTTTGAATGAAGAGTAATGCGAAGGGATGTTATTCACACTCCGAAATTACTAAATGCACTTCATGGTGTCACTCTCAAAGCATGCGGTGTCATTATTATCATGAACTCCATGGAGTGCATTTAGTAATTCATAATGCTAATGTTTTTTTTGATTTCAAATGGTTCCCAAACACATGTTATAGTGGGCCTACCTGAATTTGATAGGATGAGAGTAATATAATGTGCATTAGAGAGCTTTTCTTTTGGATTCATGCTACAATTTAACTTTGGCATCCATTCAACTAACGTACAAAACATGCAAACTTTGAGTTCAGCAAGAAAAGCGATTGTGCCAAAAAATAGCATTTATTTATTTAATTTTTTTGTTGTAAAGAATGTATCATTGGAATAGATAGCAATGCCAAAATATAAATTTCCCTCAAATATTGTCAACCATTTTGTCCAAACTATATTACATCAGCAATATGCTAGAAACTACAAATCAAGGGTTGAATGCAACACTATATACGTAATTGCTTAGATATGTACATTAATTCCACCACCATTTGTTGACTCTGTGAGTGCATTGTCACTATCTCGGTCATCGTAATCTATGGAATGGGTCTAACATTATGCTCAGTCAAAATTGCTGGGTAACGGTTTTTTATATTTATTATTATTATATTTATTTCTACAAGTATATATATAGGATGTTTCAGAATTTCAAACCTTTCACTTGCAAGTACGATAACATCTATATTGTTCGAGGTTTGTATAAATGTTTTCTTCCCCTCTACTAGATACTCAACCAAGGAAACGAAAGCTAAAAGAATTATAAATATCATGGCGATGAAATATTAGCACTTCAATTTCTTGTTTGTAAATTATCTCTTCAAAGAATATTATAGGAATAGTTGCATTGTCATTCATAATTGAAAGTAGCTTTTTAGCTCGTGCAATGCACGCGAGAAATTTGTTTAAAGATGAATTGAAAATTGAATTTTTAAGGAGAGAAAATGTGTAAAGGGCATATAATTAACAATAATACTAGGTATACACACTTTTTGATACACTGTACTTTAAATGCATGTACCTTGTGCTGTTTGAAGTTTTCACACTTTTCTGTGCATCACTTACCTAACACAGGATATATGCATGTAAAGCTGTGTGTCAAAAAGTGTGTAGAAAAGTATTTATGCCTAGCATTACTCTATAATTAACGGTGTAATTAAGAAGATATTAAAAGTATTGAATAAATTTGAGAATCCTCAATATAAAAACCCTAGTTGGCCATTGGTTTGGCACGTGGGACTTTGAAACTTCTATAATATAATAATATTATATAATTCCCAATGTGAATTTCGGCTTAGTTCATATAGTTAGGTAAAGGGAAGAAAAAGGAGTGGTAGACCGAGGAAATATTTATATGCACATAAATTATTGGGAGTTTGACTACAAAGTGCTATAAAATATATAGATTCTTGGGTTGTCAGGTGCAACATATGTTTTACGTTTTGACAAAAGGATCCTCAACAAAAAAAATAAAAAATTCATAAAGCTAATTATGTGAAATATTTTGGAACATAAATTTTAAATTTGATTAAGTTTCACTAATCAATTGACTTTTAATCAAACTTAGTTTCCCTTTAAACTAAATCATGCATATAATCCAATACGAGGAATTCTTTACCAAATTTCTATAAACTATAGTAGTACTTAGAATTTGTAAAAAAAAATATGGTAAAGAACAGTTTAGATAAAAATATGTTTTAAATTTTTTATCCTATTTTCTTTAGTTATTTTAGCAACAATGCAAGAACCAAATAAAAAAAAAATTTGGTCTTTTTCTTTTTCATTGTTTTTACTCACTATATTTATGAACAAAGAATTTGACAACACACATCCATCCCCCACCCCGTGAGGAATTGCCAAAACATTTTACTCTACACCCATTCCAGTAAAAAATAATGCTAGTCAATCAATTAATATATAGTAAATTGATTGGTTTGAAAATAATTGTATTGCTAGTCTTAGAAAATTATTCCCTTCAGACTTAACTTTACAAAAATAAGAAAAATAAGGGTTCGGACAATTTTGCTCCCTTTCGACGAAGTAAATTGACCTAATAATAATAATAATAATAATAATAATCACAAATGTGTGGAATCACAATATATTGAATGAATGAAAAGAAGATTACAAGAGCTTATATATAGGCTTCCAACACCTACACTAATTCACTAGCTAAGCGATGTGGAACAACACATATACAATAATACACACTGTTAACACTCCATGTGGACACGCGGAATCGGACCACTTCTCTCTTGTTTGAGATTTGTTTTGAAATTGGTTTGAATCAAAGGAAGAAAACGAAAGGTCTGTTGAAAACAGATGCAGAGTCGCCACTTGGTCTTTAAGGAACCAAGAAACCTATTTTTGACTCACCCAAGCGGATAAGGGCACCGGCCCTTCATAACCAAAGAACTTGGTTCGGGGTTTTGGTACGAGAGAGGAAGGAGCCTTTGTCGCGACTAAAACACCCTCAACTCGCCCCGTCTTTCGACGTGCCTCAATTAGCATCCAAATAATCATCTTATACCATGTATGGTTCAACAATTAATACTATGATACTATATTACATTACATAAGAAACTTGAAAATGGAAGATCTAAAGATTAAATATCATTCATAAGATCTAAATCAAATATCATGCAATGTAAGGTGAAAGATCACACAAATAAACCTAGGAAAAATCGTCTAATCATAGATCAAATAATCAAGACTTCATAATCTAAAGGGGACATGAATTTGTTCTTGAAACAAATAGACAAAGAAATCAAAATATGCTTAGCAAGCTAGTATGATGCATGTTATTCTTTGAGAAAAGAAGATCTCTCAATCCCCGGGACGGATGAGAAAGGATGATTAGATCAAAAGGGGAAGCATGAACGTATGATCGTGATCATTCCTTATAATCTTCTTAGATTAAGAGTTACAAAAACCCCAAATCTTGCATGAATGCAATGTATGTATCTAAAATGTGCAAAGGTTGTAGTGTGTTTTGTGTACATGGATTTCTAAAATGACTTAGAAGTCTAAAATGTGCATGAATGAATGGATTAAATCAACATGGGATATATACAAATGTAGCATGAACTACTCCCTAAGATACGAGCTAATTTGGAATGCATATGAGCATCAAATCAAAGAATGAAAGTTGAAATGTGCTTGCTGTGAATAGTGGACAGACTGCATGTATTACTTTGTAACATTATAATGGGAGGTTAAACGTGCCTAGAAAAATATAAGAAAAATCAGAGATCATCCTTATTGTGTCTAGAAAATAACCCAAAAAGCCAAACATCAATAGCTATCACAGATTAAAAGAAATAAATCAGAATGTACACATCACTCAGAAACAAAAGCTGCACTGTTGACTGATTTTGTATGATTTTTCATAAATCAAATAAAAGGTTTATGATGACCCATTATATACCAAAAGTTTCCTAAGACACCCAAGTTTTATAAAAAAAATAGAAAAGATATATGTACAGTAATGACAATATCCAGAATAAGTGCAAGAAGTTGGGTGAACATTCTGTGAGAACAGAGGCAGATTATGAATATGAACTTCTCACATCCAAAACAAATACTTTCACATTTCTATAATTGATGGGAAAAATTGGGGACAAACTATGATGTCTTAGGAAGATTTTCCAAGTGGTTTCATCATCATAACTCAAGTGTTTAATTCAAAACAAATCTTTGAATCTGAACAGCTCACTGTTTTGGATCATTCTTGAAGAAAATGGATTTGGGTTTGAAATAGAGTTTGAGTTCTTGATTGGGGGTTTTGAAATAGATGTTCAAAGCATGAACTTAAACTCTTGAGATGACCATGTGACCACTTAGAACCTCATCCAACCTTGAATCATCAAAGAACTCCCAATATTATTGGAGAGATTCATTTTTATTTTGGACATAACTTCAATACATTTCAAGAACATCTTGGAAGTATTGAGGTTATGATCATCATCTATCAAACATGTTTTTGAGGTCAAGAGCTACTATCCATAAGGATTCACTCACCCCAAACTTCATGTCATCACTTAGATGATGATGAACTAGTAAGTAAATAAAGAAAATAAAAAAGAAATGAGATAAGAAGAGATGAACATATATATAATCAAAGCAAGTAAATAGCAATCAATAGATGATAATCAATGTGATTTTGGACTTGTAGCTTGGTGTTTCACTCATAGATTTTGACATTTGGACATGGAAGTAGCTTCCTAACTCAAGAATGCTCAAGAATGGTGATTGGGGGTGTTTGGGATGTGAAGTATAAGAGAGGTAATGGAAAAACACAAGATGAGAACTCACTTTCTATAGCAAAATAGTAGGAGGAAGCTCCTTTTCTCTCTTCTAAACCTATCTCTACCTCTCTTCTTCTCTACAACTTTTCAAGCTTTTGCACTTGGCCCCCCTAAAATGAAGAGCAATGGGGGGTTTAAATAGGCCAATTTGGGGTGGTTTTGGGGTTTTAAAAGTGCTCCCATTGGTCCCAAACAACTGTGAACACAAAACTATGTCGTTTTAACTTTCAATTAATCATATTGGACCCCCAAAAAAATTACAAAAATGGACTCTGCGAGGGTTGAGTGCCGCGGCGACACTAGGCCAGTGCTGCGGTGGCAGTGGGCCAGTGCCGCGGCAGCACTGCTCCTCAGACGCCCAGAAATTTACGTTTAGGCCCCCAGAGGTTCCGGTATTCGCGAAAAGGCCCTATTTTGTCCGAAATTCATAGAAAATGCGTATGAACTCCAAACTGAGGTTGTGATATACCGTTGGAAAGGTAATAGAGTCTACTTTACATAAAAAATAGTTCGGGGATAGGTCACTTTGAAAAGTTTTGCGGTATTCGCGATAAAAGCCGATTTGATCGCCTTTTTCACCTTCGGAAATTCATAATAAATTCGTTTTAAATCCAAAAATTATGTGCGATATACCGTTGGAAAGCTATTGACCTCTAGTATCCATGAAAAATATTTGAAAATTGTTTTGGTGCCCCGATTCCAAAGTCAAATTCTGGTCAAACTGGTCAAACTTGGGATTCCCGGGAAGTTCTGGAAACCTCTGGGAGTTCCCGGGAGCTGATGTTTTCGCTCGATTTTCTTTTGGAACTTGTTTTAACACTTTTCCCATGATTTAAAATGATTCTGGTGAATTCAGACGATTTTGGTCAAACTTGGTCAAACTTGGTCAAACCTGGTCAAACCCAGTCAAACTTTGGTCAAACCGGTCAACGGGGACTTTTCGGGACTTCCGGGGGTCTCTGGGAGCTGACGATTTCATCCGATTTTTCTTAAAAACTCATTTTATCACTTTTCATACGACGTAGCATGTTTTTAGAACTTTGGGACCAAATCTGGGAGTTTTCGGGCTTTCAGGGGCATTTTGGTCATTCTGAGCATTCTGAGAGATAGAGCTGACTTCCGAGAGTCCTTTGGAGTCTTTTGCGATCATTGTGAACCACCAAGGTATGGGTCTCCTAAATCTGATAGCCGACAAAATGGGGTGTCTACAGTTTGCCCCTCTTTGGCATGAACTTGCGAGGCAACGCATGTCGCAAGCGAGTGCCAAAGCTTTGAAGAGACAGGTCTTTTGAAGGCTATAGATTTAGGATAAAAAGCGTTGCAAAAGATGCGAGGATGATGAGGTTGGTGCTGGTCGTGCTCTGCGTGAGCTACCTACGTATCCCAAGGGGAATCAGACCAGGACGTAGTTCAGGGCAAAAAGGAATAAATCACACATGCACATACACAACAATCAGGCGGATGCTATGCTATAAGAGTGATATGCAATGCATGGATGTGATATGAATTGTGTCATGAGTCCTATCATGTCTAGTGTTATGACCCTAGTATGAGCAAGTGCTGTGGGGTGTGCCACTCCGAGTGGCTGGTGTTGTGCTAGTGTTTGCGACTGTGATGTGGTGGATGACTCGGATAAGGACATCAAGGTTTAGAAGACTCTGGGTCTAGGGGCAAACTTCTGGAATTACGTGAAGTGTGCTTTACAAGTGAATGGGATCGGATGTGGGGTCTTTGAGGATGACAACTAAAGATAACCCTTAGGTGAGGGAGTTCATGATAACCGACAGTTTTATAATAACCAAAACGAGGAGGCTCATAATAGGTAGCTCACGATAATTGACAGGTGAGATAACCGGAGTGAAGAAGCTCGTGATAAGTGAGGAAACTCATGATGACTGACAGGTGAGAAAGCTCGTGATAATCAGTGGACACGGATCCTTGAATTGCGAATAGACAGTGCTTGCCCTGGGAATTCGGGTGATTCGACTGCGGGTGATGTTTTCAATCGTTGGCCGATCCTTATGATGACAAAGTCCGGAGAATTGGTTCGGACTTCTGTTATCTTCTGCTGGGATGGTAGGGGACTCTCTGAGAATCTCTCTTCAATTCTTGACCTAGAACCAGGATCCATCTCTGAATCTCTCGTGGTTGGTCAGATCTCGCAATGCTCAATCCAAAAGAGCCGGTTAGGGCCTATCGGTTTCTGTCCTCGGGGGATGATGTAGGGTTCTCGGAGAATCTCTTTTGGCGCTCAATCCAAGAGGGCCGGTCTGGGCCTCCGGGAGCTGGTATCTATCGGTTTCTGTCCTCGGGGGATGATGTAGGATTCTCGGAGAATCTCTTTTGGCGCTCAATCCAAGGGGGCCAGTCAGGGCCTCCGGGAGCTGGTATCTATCGGTTTCTATCCTCGGGGGATAATGTAGGGTTCTCGGAGAATCTCTTTTGACGCTCAATCCTAGGGGGCCGGTCAGGGCCTCCGGGAGCTGGTATCTATCGGTTTCTATCCTCGGGGGATGATGTAGGGTTCTCGGAGAATCTCTTTTGACGCTCAATCCAAGGGGGCCGGTCAGGGCCTCCGGGAGCTGGTATCTATCGGTTTCTGTCCTCGGGGGATGATGTAGGGTTCTCGGAGAATCTCTTTTGGCGCTCAATCCAAGGGGGCCGGTCTGGGCCTCCGTGAGCTGGTATCTATCGGTTTCTGTCCTCGGGGGATGATGTAGGGTTCTCGGAGAATCTCTTTTGGCGCTCAATCCAAGGGGGCCGGTCAGGGCCTCCGGGAGCTGGTATCTATCGGTTTCTGTCCTCGGGGGATGATGTAGGGTTCTCGGAGAATCTCTTTTGGCGCTCAATCCAAGGGGGCCGGTCAGGGCCTCCGGGAGCTGGAGGATAATGTACTTTGCTAGGAAGAAGGAAATACGTCCATTAAATGGGAGTAAAGGTATCATTCTATTTGTGATGGGGGATACAGAGATGGTCCGCGGCAGTTAAGGTTTTGATTATTGAAAGAGGAGGGTGATCAACAATCACTCATGGACTTATGTTGCATGAAGGAAGATCAACAGCCACTCATGGACTTATGTTGCATGAAGGGAGATCAACAGCCACTCATGGACTTATGTTGCAAGGAGATGAAAGAAGATCATCAACAGCCACTCATGGACTTATGTTGTATGAACAACGGAAGGAAATCAACAGCCACTCATGGACTTATGTTGCAAGGAGATGAAAGAAGATCATCAACAGCCACTCATGGACTTATGTTGTATGAACAACGGAAGGAAATCAACAGCCACTCATGGACTTATGTTGCAAGGAGATGAAAGAAGATCATCAACAGCCACTCATGGACTTATGTTGCATGAAGAAAGATCAACAGCCACTCATAGACTTATGTTGCATGAAGAAAGATGAAAGATCAACAGCCATTCATGGACTTATGTTGCTAGGATAAAAGAAGATCATCAACAGCCACTCATGGACTTATGTTGCATGAAGAAAGATGAATAGATCAACAGCCACTCATGGACTTATGTTGCAAGGAGAAAGGAAGATCATCAACAGCCACTCATGGACTTATGTTGCATGAAGAAAGACGGTTAGCTTTTGGCAGTTTGGAAAGGGATGAAATCTTTCCCAAGTTTTGACGCTTCTCATGCTGACGCCTTGACCGATGCAGTAATGGTGTTCGGTATTCCTGCTTGTATTGGCATGCTCTTTATAACTTGATTTGAAAGATTCATTATTCGTTACTGTTGACTTACTTATTTGAGACTACAACAGACTCCTCTCTTGAAAAAGACTATGACAGACTCAAAACTGACAGACACTGACACGCGAGGGTGACACATTCGACACTGAAATGAAACAAGCTCGACTTGCCAAAGCTTAATGCGCTCTTGTCATAAATGACGTACCATTTCTCTTTTGTGTTTACTTCTCACCTTATCGTGGAATCACTTTGATGGTGAGTCTTATTTTTGAAAATTCCTCCCTATTGATCTAATCAATTTCTTTGCTTCTCTCAAGATGTGCTTTGAAGTAGTGCCTTAGCTTATGGAATAAAAGACGCTCCATTTCCATCTGTTCAAGACAATGTTTGTGACTTGAAGGCTTACCATTAGTGTATAGGGATCGGGTGGCAAACGAAGTTTGCTCCTAGTTTGAAGGGCATGAAGTGGGATCGGTAGGCAAACGAGGTAAATGACCGAAGTTTGCCCCTAGTTTGGAGGAAGGTTCATTGGAGGTTATGGGCAAACGAGGTAGGTGACCGAAGTTTGCCCCTTGTGTGAAGGGTAGATAGTAAAAGTCAGGCAAACGAGGCGGGTAGCCGAAGTTTGCCCCTAGTGTGGAAGGTGATTTTCTGGCTTGAGGCATGGACCGTGACTTTAATCTCTCAAATGCTCATAACTTTTGCCTAGGCACCAGTGAGGTGACCTAGCGAGCTCTTTTCTCTCTTTTGTTATTGCTCACCTTGGATTTAACTCTAATTTTTGCCTAGGCGTCCTTTCGGATTTTCGACCTAGCGAGCCATCCTTCTTTTTGAAAGTCTGCCTACGTACCCCCAAGTGGGGATCAGGTCCAACGTAGTTCGGGCATGGTTGGGAAGAAGCGGGTTGATTTTTGGGTAGGTGGGGTGACCGAACCGATGCGGTTGCCTACGTATCCCCGAGTGGGAATCAGGTCAAGCGTAGTTCAAGGCAAGGCTTGAAGGAAATTGGTTTGATTATGATGGTGTTGACCGAACCGATGTGGTTGCCTAAGTATCCCCGAGTGGGAATCAGGTCGAGTGTAGTTCAAGGCAAGGTCTTGAAAGAAATCGGTTTGATTATGATGGTGTCGACCGAACCGATGTGGTTGCCTATGTATCCCCGAGTGGGAATCAGGTCGAGCGTAGTTCAAGGCAAGGCTTTAAATAAGGGGTTTGAGGTATGAGGGTTTTTCAAACCAATCGTCAAAGAAGTTCAAACTTGAGCCACTTATAGTAGCTTTGAATAAAAGGATTCAGTTTCAATCTCCCTTTCTTTTCTTTTTCTTTTTCTTTTTGTTTTGTTTTGAGGATTGATCCTTTTCACTTTCGCCTAGCCAGTCTTTTTAATGTAGTCGATTCTTGTGAGATCTATCAATTGCAATCTCAGAATTCCAGAACGTGCATGTCAGCTTTCGGAATTTATTTGTAGCCATTCCGTGCCTTTTGAATGGTGATCTTGGCACGTTCTTAAGATGTACCTTGAAGCATACGATTCTCTCATTTGTTTCATCAAAAATTTCTTTAACATTTTCACTGGCTAGGGTTAGATTTTGGAAATCAACACCTTTTTCAGCTCTAACTTTTGCCTAGGTGCCCTTTCGGGTTTTCAACCTAGCGAGCTTTTTCTTTTCTTTTCTTTTCTCTTTTTTTTTTTGAAAGTGGAGATGAAACTCATTGAAATGTTTAGCTACCATCAAGGACCAAGTCCGCACAGGTTCGCATGGCTATCAATTGGGTTGGGCCCAAGGCTCTGAAATGGTAGAAATGGTGGAAAGGGTGTTGGGCAAGCCCCAAATCAGTCTCAAGTATGTCTTTTCAAGATTTGAGGAAAAGCATCTTTAAATTCTTAAAGTAAGACTATTCAATTCTCGGCTCTTCATCGGTGTCGGCGCAAAATTGACTTTGACCTCTCAGGATTTTGAGTAAAATTTTTTTTTTGTTAGCACAGTAATATCCATGGTAATTTGAAAAGTGACACTTCAGTTTAGTGATTCATGCATTTATGACTTGGCATATCAGATTAGGCAAAATGAGACTTCATTCCATCAGTAGAGAAGGATTACAGACTCATTAACAACTTGATGACAGACAGATTAGACCACAAGACTAAACTTGAAATAGACAAACACACAACAGACTCGGCTGGACTCGACCCGGTCTCAAATGGAATGTCACAGCGACTCACTTATTCTTTTTATTTCTTTTTTTTCTAAAGAGCATCTTCATTTGGTTTTCTAGAAAGAGTTCCAAACACCATCAATTCACCGGCACAAGTTCAACATTCATGGGCCTCAGCGAAGGGGATCAGTCGAGCGGTTGGTCCAAGCCAAGATAGGAGATGGCATTAGGATGGGGTGCATCCTCTATGAGATTTTGAATGTCATGGCGGAGGCGGATGCACTGATGGGTGGCATGGCCTAGATTTTGGTGGTAAGCACATTGTAGGCTCATGTTATAGTGAGAGGGTATGGGATCCGGTAGTGGTTTGTGAGGGAGGAGTCGCAGATGGCCCTTTTTGAGTAGGTGGTCTAAGGCTGTGGAGAGGGGAATATCAAGTCTGGAGAATTTGCGAGGGCCTTTAGGGCGATTTGGTGGAATGGACTGGTGTGGACGGAGAGAGTAGGCCATTGGTTGGTGGTTAGGTGCATGGACATCTGGGGAGTCTAGGGAGTAGTTGGGTCCCTTGGACTAGTGTTGGGGTTCATTATTCTTGAACTTTCCTTCTCTGATGGCATCCTTTATTCTGGTGAACTTGTCAAGAGCTTCTTGATCCAAACTATGTATCCAAAGATCAGCTAATTTTCCAAACCATTCAGTACAAGGTGCTGACCGGGAAGATAGCAGAATCGAGGGTGGTGGGTTAGCCAAATGCCGTATCATATCTGTCATTTCCGCAAGCTCGTCCCTGATCTTCTCAACAGCAGGTTCCATAGCGGTCATTCTAGCATCCACAGTTATTCTGATTAGTTGATCATTCGGTGTACGAGTCCAAGCGGAGTGAATGCGGACTTCTGGTCTCATTTTCTCAAGAAATCCTAGGACCTGGGTGAGGTGATCCGAAAGCTGAGTCATAGTGGTTCTCATCTTGGCGACTCGAGTTTCTAAGCTTTTGTGATCCATAGGTTTGTTTCCGGGAGGGCTATTAATCCCAAGAAGAAAATGTAGCAGGACGACGTTTAGGACCTGTGATGTCTTACAAATTGAAATGAGAAGGATCAGACTCGGAGGATGAAGATCGATGATCATGTGATGATTATAAGGGATAGACTGTGTGGACTTATGAGATATATGTGTGTGCAAACTGACATGAACTGTGTATGTATATGAGACAAGCATGCGGATGCAAGCCCTAATCTATATGATGCTCCTATTTTTAACAGATAGCAGCTAAACAAATAAGGTCCTAGGCATACAGAGTGTGCTAACCTTACTTTCCAGTGTGATCACCAAGGGACAACAGGGATTTCCGGGATACAGAGTTTCTGGGAGAAATAGGGATTTGGAAGATTCGGAGAAATTTCTAAAAGTCATTTGAGTTTCTAGGAGAAATAGGAATTTCTATTTGATTTGGACTGAGCTTCTAGGAGAAATTGGGAAATAAGAATTTCTGGGAGAAATTGGTACATCTAGGCATTTTTGGGAAGTTTGGATGGAGTTGTTGGAATTTTTGGAAAATCTTGGAGATTTGGATAGAGCTTATGGGAAAACATGAAAACTCGGGTAAGTTGGGCAGAGTTTCTGGGAGAAACAAGTATACCGGATTTTCTGGGAGAAATTGAGATTTCTGGATAATCTGAGAGATTTGGACAGAGCTTTTGGGAAAACAGGTATATCTGGGTAAGTCGGACAGAGTTTCTGGGAGAAACAAGTATATCGGAGTTTCTAAGAAAAATTGAGGTTTCTGGGTATTCTGGGGGAAGCAAGAATATCTGGGGGGACATAAGTATATTGGAGTTTCTGGAGGAAATTTAGATTTCTGGGTAATCTGGGGAGAAATAGGGATTTCTGGGTGATTCGGACAGAGTTTCTAGGAGAAACAGGGATATCCTGATGAGTTGGGTAGAGTTTCTAGAAGAAATAGGGATATACGACGGGAATAGGTGATGATGGTGATCATACTGTCTAGCAAGTTTTCATACTCCTATGTCTCAGGACCAACAAACAAGGTTTGCGGTGTATATCTTTGTGAGCATAGAGCAGACATCCTTATCATGGTGCCTAGGCAAGTCAACTCAATGTGATCACATGTGAGTGATTGCCTTGGGAATCATAAGAAAGAGGTTCTATTCTATGCCACATAAGCGTCTACACCGCGCAGGTAATCCCGCCAGGGCATACAGCAGTTATAACACATTGTCCTATCTGAAAAGATAAATGAACAGTCCTATGAAAGGTTCTACAGGAATCTATATGCAAAGGCTGGGTTTAGTCAAAGAGGGTCCGTTGACGAGAGTTCCAATATACCGTCAGAGAGACAGTACGGAGGTTTTTACTCTTTTTGATATACCTTGGAAGATACAGTATCAACGGTGACTTGTGCCCTGGCACAGCAAGACCTGAACAATGCCAACGCCGCGTTTCAGACACAGTCGGAGGGGGAAAATGCAAGAGTGCAATGCGGTGAACCAAACACAGTAAAAAGATGATTTTAAGGATGCTTCTTATGAGTCAAACCTCTGTATTATTTTGTTTTAAAATAAAAATCCCCAGCAGAGTCGCCAGATTGTGGACACGCGGAATCGGACCACTTCTCTCTTGTTTGAGATTTGTTTTGAAATTGGTTTGAATCAAAGGAAGAAAACGAAATGTCTGTTGAAAACAGATACAGAGTCGCCACTTGGTCTTTAAGGAACCAAGAAACCTATTTTTGACTCACCCAAGCGGATAAGGGCACCGGCCCTTCATAACCAAAGAACTTGGTTCGGGGTTTTGGTACGAGAGAGGAAGGAGCCTTTGTCGCGACTAAAACACCCTCAACTCGCCCCGTCTTTCGACGGGCCTCAATTAGCATCCAAATAATCATCTTATACTATGTATGGTTCAACAATTAATACTATGATACTATATTACATTACATAAGAAACTTGAAAATGGAAGATCTAAAGATTAAATATCATTCATAAGATCTAAATCAAATATCATGCAATGTAAGGTGAAAGATCACACAAATAAACCTAGGAAAAATCGTCTAATCATATATCAAATAATCAAGACTTCATAATCTAAAGGGGACATGAATTTGTTCTTGAAACAAATAGACAAAGAAATCAAAATATGCTTAGCAAGCTAGTATGATGCATGTTATTCTTTGAGAAAAGAAGATCTCTCAATCCCCGGGACGGATGAGAAAGGATGATTAGATCAAAAGGGGAAGCATGAACGTATGATCGTGATCATTCCTTATAATCTTCTTAGATTAAGAGTTACAAAAACCCCAAATCTTGCATGAATGCAATGTATGTATCTAAAATGTGCAAAGGTTGTAGTGTGTTTTGTGTACATGGATTTCTAAAATGACTTAGAAGTCTAAAATGTGCATGAATGAATGGATTAAATCAACATGGGATATATACAAATGTAGTATGAACTACTCCCTAAGATACGAGCTAATTTGGAATGCATATGAGCATCAAATCAAAGAATGAAAGTTGAAATGTGCTTGCTGTGAATAGTGGACAGACTGCATGCATTACTTTGTAACATTATAATGGGAGGTTAAACGTGCCTAGAAAAATATAAGAAAAATCAGAGATCATCCTTATTGTGTCTAGAAAATAACCCAAAAAGCCAAACATCAATAGCTATCACAGATTAAAAGAAATAAATCAGAATGTACACATGACTCAGAAACAAAACCTGCACTGTTGACTGATTTTGTATGATTTTTCATAAATCAAATAAAAGGTTTATGATGACCCATTATATACCAAAAGTTTCCTAAGACACCCAAGGTTTATAAAAAAAATAGAAAAGATATATGTACAGTAATGAAAATATCCAGAATAAGTGCAAGAAGTTGGGTGAACATTCTGTGAGAACAGAGGCAGATTATGAATATGAACTTCTCACATCCAAAACAAATACTTTCACATTTCTATAATTGATGGGAAAATTGGGGACAAACTATGATGTCTTAGGAAGATTTTCCAAGTGGTTTCATCATCATAACTCAAGTATTTAATTCAAAACAAATCTTTGAATCTGAACAGCTCACTGTTTTGGATCATTCTTGAAGAAAATGGATTTGGGTTTGAAATAGAGTTTGAGTTCTTGATTGGGGGTTTTGAAATAGATGTTCAAAGCATGAACTTAAACTCTTGAGATGACCATGTGACCACTTAGAACCTCATCCAACCTTGAATCATCAAAGAACTCCCAATATTATTGGAGAGATTCATTTTTATTTTGGACATAACTTCAATACATTTCAAGAACATCTTGGAAGTATTGAGGTTATGATCATCATCTATCAAACATGTTTTTGAGGTCAAGAGCTACTATCCATAAGGATTCACTCACCCCAAACTTCATGTCATCACTTAGATGATGATGAACTAGTAAGTAAATAAAGAAAATAAAAAAGAAATGAGATAAGAAGAGATGAACATATATATAATCAAAGCAAGTAAATAGCAATCAATAGATGATAATCAATGTGATTTTGGACTTGTAGCTTGGTGTTTCACTCATAGATTTTGACATTTGGACATGGAAGTAGCTTCCTAACTCAAGAATGCTCAAGAATGGTGATTGGGGGTGTTTGGGATGTGAAGTATAAGAGAGGTAATGGAAAAACACAAGATGAGAACTCACTTTCTATAGCAAAATAGTAGGAGGAAGCTCCTTTTCTCTCTTCTAAACCTATCTCTACCTCTCTTCTTCTCTACAACTTTTCAAGCTTTTGCACTTGGCCCCCCTAAAATGAAGAGCAATGGGGGGTTTAAATAGGCCAATTTGGGGTGGTTTTGGGGTTTTAAAAGTGCTCCCATTGGTCCCAAACAACTGTGAACACAAAACTATGTCGTTTTAACTTTCAATTAATCATATTGGACCCCCAAAAAAATTACAAAAATGGACTCTGCGAGGGTTGAGTGCCGCGGCGACACTAGGCCAGTGCTGCGGTGGCAGTGGGCCAGTGCCGCGGCAGCACTGCTCCTCAGACGCCCAGAAATTTACGTTTAGGCCCCCAGAGGTTCCGGTATTCGCGAAAAGGCCCTATTTTGTCCGAAATTCATAGAAAATGCGTATGAACTCCAAACTGAGGTTGTGATATACCGTTGGAAAGGTAATAGAGTCTACTTTACATAAAAAATAGTTCGGGGATAGGTCACTTTGAAAAGTTTTGCGGTATTCGCGATAAAAGCCGATTTGATCGCCTTTTTCACCTTCGGAAATTCATAATAAATTCGTTTTAAATCCAAAAATTATGTGCGATATACCGTTGGAAAGCTATTGACCTCTAGTATCCATAAAAAATATTTGAAAATTGTTTTGGTGCCCCGATTCCAAAGTCAAATTCTGGTCAAACTGGTCAAACCTGGGATTCCCGGGAAGTTCTGGAAACCTCTGGGAGTTCCCGGGAGCTGATGTTTTCGCTCGATTTTCTTTTGGAACTTGTTTTAACACTTTTCCCATGATTTAAAATGATTCTGGTGAATTCAGACGATTTTGGTCAAACTTGGTCAAACTTGGTCAAACCTGGTCAAACCCAGTCAAACTTTGGTCAAACCGGTCAACGGGGACTTTTCGGGACTTCCGGGGGTCTCTGGGAGCTGACGATTTCATCCGATTTTTCTTAAAAACTCATTTTATCACTTTTCTTACGACGTAGCATGTTTTTAGAACTTTGGGACCAAATCTGGGAGTTTTCGGGCTTTCAGGGGCATTTTGGTCATTCTGAGCATTCTGAGAGATAGAGCTGACTTCCGAGAGTCCTTTGGAGTCTTTTGCGATCATTGTGAACCACCAAGGTATGGGTCTCCTAAATCTGATAGCCGACAAAATGGGGTGTCTACACTCCCCCTCAAGCTAGAGCATACATGTCATATGCACCAAGCTTGCTACAAATAAATTTCACTCGAATCCCTCCTAATGCTTTTATAAACAAGTTGGCTAACTGATCGACAGACTTCACATGCAATGTATGAATAACATTTTCCAAAAGCTTCTCTTGAACAAAGTGACAATCGGCTTCAATGTGCTTTGTCCTTTCATGAAAAACGGGATTAGAAGCGATATGAGCTGCAGCTTGATTATCACAAAATAAACTCATTGGAGTAGTTTAAGTAAACCCAAGTTCGTCTAATAAATGTTTCATCCATACTAGCTCACAAGTAGTGTGGGTCATGGCTCTGTACTCCGATTCTGTGTTAGACAGAGCTACCATGGTTTGTTTCTTGCTTTTCCATGAAATAAGGTTGCCTCCAACGATAACACAATAGCCAATAGTGAATCTCCTATCACCAGGAGAACTTGCCCAATCTGCATTAGTGTAACCTTCAACTTGTATGTGACCATGGTCTTTGTAAAACAAACCACGTCCTGGAGAACTTTGAGATATCTCAAAATGTGCATCACTGCATCCCAATGGGTTGTTCGAGGACGATCCATAAACTGGCTAATCACACTCACAGTGACTACAATATCAGGTCTAGTTACTATTAGATAATTAAGCTTCCCTACAACACGTCTGTGCTATCCTAGTTCATCAATGAGCTCTCCCTGATCTGGTAACAATATTAGGATCCATAGGAGATTCCAAGGGCTTGGACCCTAACATGCCTATTTCAAAGAGGAGATCAAGAACATACGTTCTTTGAGAGAGACAAATCCCTTCACTAGATCTAGCCACTTTAATGCCCAGAAAGTATCTAATTTGTCCCAAGTCTTTAGTTTGGAACTGCTTTTGCAAGAAGTGCTTCAACTCCTGAATTCCCTTGTAATCATAACTAGTTATAACAATATCATCAACATTAAGATTTTACTCGCTAAAGAGTGCTTATAAAAGACAGAGTGATCCCACACCGCTGGAGGCCAAATTCAGCAACAACTTCACTTAATCTTCCAAACCAAGCACGAGGGGACTGTTTTAGACCATGTAGGGACTTCTTTAACCGACAAACCATACTAGACTCCCCCTGAGCAACAAACCTAAGTGGTTGCTCTATATAAACCTCCTCCAAAAGAGTGCCATTGAGAAAGGCATTTTTGACATCTAACTGATGTACGACCAGTGTTAAGTAGCGGCAAGGGAGATAAAGAGACGAACGGAAGCAATCTTGGCAACCGGAGAGAGCGTCTCAGAATAATCAAGACCATAAACCTGAGTATAGCCCTTGGCAACAAGACGTGCTTTCAATCGATCCAGGGTGCCACCAGGATGCATTTTAACAGTAAATACCCAACGACACCAAACCACAGATTTCCTAGATGGAAGAGATACCAATTCCCAAGTACCAGTTTTTGTCAAGGCAAGCATCTCATCGCCCAAAGCTTGTTTCCATCCTGAATGGGAAAGAGCCTCAGCCATAGACTTAAGAAGAGAGAAAGTAGACAAAGACGCAACAAACGAAGAGAAAGTAGGAGACAAATGATCATAAGAGACAAAATTTAAAATAAGATGAGAAGTACGAGTATGCTTACCCTTCTGGAGAGCAATCGGAAGGTCTGAGTCTGACGGAGGCGGATCTGAAGACATAGAGGCCACATGTGTAGTAGCTGAATCTGAAATAGTCTCAATATTTTGATGATGACGGGTGTACGTCTGGAGGTCAGGACGGTTCAACCCATCTTTGGGAGGTAGGGAGAGGGGAAGGGGAAGGGGAAGGGGAAGGGGAAGGGGAACCATAAAGTCAGGATCAATAATATAATGAGACTCAGAGTAATATGGAGTAGATTCAAAGAAGGTAACATCAATAGAAAGAAAGAAGCAACGCAAGGAAGGACTATAATAACGATAACCTTCTTTGTTTTGTATACTCCAATAAAACACACTTGATAGCACGGGGATCCAATTTATCGGCACCTGGAGTAAGTTGATGCACAAAACTGACACACCCGAACACACATGGAGCAACAGGAAAATGTGGGGTAGTGGGAAACAAAGTGGCATGGTGTGTGCCCCCATCAAGGATGGAAGACGGCATTCGTTAATTAAATGGTAGGCAGTAAGAGTTGCATCTCCCCAGAAATTATTGGGGACCCTCATCTCAAATAACAATGTACGGGTGACATCAAATAGGTAATGGTTTTTTCTTTCTGCAACCCATTTTGCTGAGTGGTATGAACACATGAGGATTGATGAAGTATGCCATATTGTGCCATATATGTGGTGAAAGGATGGGAAAAATATTCTTGTGCATTGTCACCACGGAATTTTAATAGGAACATTAAACTGAGTCTTAATTTCATTACAGAATGTAAAAAATATATAAAATGACCCATAACAATTTGTCATTAAATCAAGCCATGTCGTTCGAGAAAAATCATCAATAAAACTAACAAAATACCGATATCCCTTAACAAAGCTAATAGGTGTGGACACCAAACATCGAAATGCACTAATTGAAATGGACTAGACACACGGTTATTGACTTAGGGAGCAAATTGGACATAGTGATGCTACCCCAGTCGACAGGACTCATACTCCAAAGTAGATAAATGACTTAAACTGGTACAATAGCTTCAGATTGGCCAAGGAAGGATGACCAAGACGGTAGTGGATCTGGTGAGGAGACACAGTGGCAGGATAGGCTGTTGGAGTAGAAGAAGTAGGCAATTCATCAAAGTAGTAAAGACCTTTGGATTCATGCCCAATGCTAATCGTCCTCCGTGTTGTCAAATCCTGAATAAGAACAGAATCAGGGAAAAAGAAAACACAAGCATTAAGCTCTTTAGTCAAACTCGCAACAGATATCAAATTAAAGGGTGAATGAGAAATAAAAAAGAACAGATGAAAAGGACAAAGACGAGGATAATTGGACAGTTGCTATGCCTTCAACGGGCATAGAAGAGCCATTTGACAAAGTAACGGAAGGTAAAGATGAGGACGGTTCAAGAGACGAAAAAAGGGTGGATATACCTATGAAATGATCGGTGGCAACAAAGTCAATTACCCAAGGACGAGTACAGGAAGTAAGACAAGCAGTGGAGGTACCTTTCTTAGCAAGAGAGGTACTAGGAGCAGAGGCATGCTGAGAGGCCTGGAACTGAAGGAATTGAGAGTACTCTTCACCGAAGATGGAAATCGGATCACCCGTAGTAGGAGCATGAGAAGATGACGAAGCATCACTAGAAACAACAGCAAATGCAAATCGAACAGGGCGACCAATGAGATCCCAACATGTCTCCTTGTATCCTTGTAATGATCGTCTTTAGCATAATCGGTACAATGAGGATGATCACCACGGCGACGATGGGGATTACCATCACCCCGACCAGTAGTGGGCTGTGGAGCCTGAGTAACTAAGGCTGAATGATCAGTAATAGAATAATTAAAACCCTGATCACGAGACGTACTCCGGAGAACACGTTGGTAGGTCTCAGCAGAGAGAAGGCAAAGAGGCACCCCCTAGAATCTGGAACTGAACATGACAAAAATCATATTTTAAGCCAGCAAGAAATTTCAATACAGGTATTTGCTCCCGCTGTTCTTGCTATTTCTTTGTATCAGTAGTAATAGGAACAACACTGTTTAATTCTTCAACTAACCGTTTGAAGGAGGCAAAATACTCAGTATCTGAAAGATCACTTTGCTGCAACTGAAAATACTGAGAGGAGAGATCATACATCCGAGTGAGATCGCTGGAGAATAAGAGATGATCATAATCCCAAATATCCTTATAGGTGCCCAAGTGACCACACATATCCGTAACATGTGGTTCTATGGAGTTCTAACAGAGTGCGACGATTTGGGCATCCATTTGTTTCCATGTCTTGATGGCCTTGTCATCGGTGGTGGGAGAAGACTCGGTGAGGTGAGCATCAAAACCCAAGCCAGTAAGGGTAATAATGACAGCTCGTGACCATTGGAGAAAGTTGGATCCATTCAACTTCCTAGTGGTGAGTTGAGGAAGAGCTTTGGATTCCATGAAGAGTATAGATCTTAAGGAAGGAAGATTGAAACCAAATGGAACAAGATCTGGAGCCCAGTGAAGCCAAAAAACATGAAAAAAATGACCCACAAGACTGTCAAAGGGGTCGCCAGAGCTGCTGGAGGGTTACCGGAGTCAAGCGAGGGTCGCCGGAGGATCGCTGTGCTCAGGAGAGGGTCACCGGAAGGTGGGCTGAAGGGTTGGGGCTGTGGCTGTGTATGTGGGCTGTTGCTGCTTCTTTGGTGGTTACGGTTTTGACTGTAGGTTGCGATTGTTTTGGTTTTGGACTGTGTGGGCTGCGGTTGAGTAAGAAAGAAACTCTCGAGCTTCTTACAAAAATCTGGCAATGATAATGAACTCTCGAATTCTAACTAAGGATCGACAAAATGAGCAAACCCAAGAACGAGTGCTCTGATCCCATGTAAATGTGTGGAATCACAATATATTGAATGAATGAAAAGAAGATTACAAGAACCTATATATAGGCTTCCAACACCTAGATAAATTCACTAGCTAAGCGATGTGGGACAACACATATACAATAATACACAATATTAACAAAAATAAATTACGAAATAAGAAGAGCCAAAATAGAACAAGTTAATTAGGTCAAATCTAAGTCCTAATCCTAACCCAACGCCAATTCCAAATCCAAATTCATTCAAATTGGGAGAGAACGTATTTTAGAGAAATTTCTAGGTGTTCAAAGTGTTTGTGCAATTGGCAGTTTCCCTCTACTTACAAATAGGACACGAGTGGGCTAAGTACGATTGCGACATATGTTACAGACCTTCAGGTTCAAGCACTCAAAATTTTGAGCAATGATATGACTTCTAAATTTGAATCATAAATTTGGTTTTCCAATGTTTTAACAGTTATATTATATGATACCACTTATGGTACAACTCACAAAGCATTTATAAATTAAATTTGGATTCAAATTTGATAATCACAATATTTATTCTGATACGACTCCCAACTGTTTGTATGACTATAATTGATAAAACTATCATACGGAAATAATTTTATATGCCAAGATCTTGAATACAACACATCTTAAGAGATCATGAACAAACGAAATACATATTGTTGGTAGCCATTGAGACTGATAGAGACTGGAATTGGAACCTCTTAAATTGAACCATACTAATGGCTTCTCGTTCTTTTCTCTGTCTCTCAATATACCCAAGAACTAATTTTCTGCAACTGATGGATTATCTTTCAGGGGGTGTTCTTGAGTCTTTTATAGAGGAGAGAAGAGGGCCCATTAATTACTGCCATGAATAACTCTATTGGAAGATGAACCATTTCATCATGGTTTTTAACAAAATCATCACAACAGTCATCTATGTAATTTTAATTGGGATATTTTCTGTTGGCTTAATAGTTGGTGGAGTCCAACTAACATGGAAGACTAGTGGAAAACCTATTCTAGGACTTTTAAAAGTCACATAGGACTCTTAAAAGTCATACATGGGTTTACATCCTTAACGTGAGTCATACATGAGTTTATACTCTCCCAGGCTTTAAAAGTGTTCACATGTTCTGCAATACTATCAGCAGTAACTTCCTTAAGTTTTTTTAGCCAAAAGTGTCATGTCAAGATCTAACACACCTAGTGTGAATTAGACTTGTTCATACCATTTCGAAAAATTCAAACCATTAAGAGTTGGAATGATGCATGAGAGTGTAACGAAGTGGGAATAGTCACTGAAGTAGGACAATGCTCACGTTAAGGCGATTACCAAGTTAATAAACCCTTATGAAATAAAACTAACCAACATTATTCTCTATCACTTTAATTAGAATTTTTATTTAATTACTAAAACTATCATGTATTTACTCAATCACAATTTAATAAAATAATAATTATTATTTCATGCCCTCTTTCATGTGATTGAAATTTCTAAACATTGACAAATATTTAGCAATAACTCTAAATCTTTAAATAAAATTAATCAAAATGATCATGGACTTGTAGTTTTGGCCAGTTTATAAGTCATTACAAAGGACTGTAAATTTGAGAAACAAACCAAATATTAGGTAGTCAACATAATTAGTAACAAACCAATCACCTTTAAATTGCATAAGCAAAGTCACACTCAAGGGCGTATATAATTGGCTTTGACCCAACAATAATTTCACATTCAACCCAAACCAAAACCTTAGACACGTCATATGCTGATTCACATAATCTATACATGTGGATTTTTGAAAGTCAAACAAGCCAAGGAATACATAAGTAAAGAGTGTTTAAATATCAGTGTACCCTTTTTCAAATGAAATTCATATAATGCAAAATCTATTATATATAGATTTAACATTTGATGTGATACATATGTGTATATATATACACACACGAATTTACCTAATTACTAGCCTCAACATTTGTTTCCAATTTCGAATGCCGAAATTAATCTTTTATACTAAGATGCATATATTCAAAACATGACTCTGATAACTATAAGACTATAATTGATAAAACTATCATGCGGAAATAATTTTATATGCCAAGACCTTGAATACAACACGTCTTAAGAGATAATGAATGAACAAAATACATACTGTTGGTAGCTATTGAGATTGATAAAGACCAGAATTGGAACCTCTTAGTTTGAACCTTACTAATGGCTTCTCTTTCTTCTCTCTGTATCTCAATATAGCTAAGAACTAATTTTTTGTAATTGATGGATTATCTTTCAAGGGGTGTTCTTGAGTATTTTTATAGAGGAGAGGAGAGGGCCCTTTAATTACTACCATGAATAACTGTATTGGAAGATGAACCATTCCATCATGGCTTGTAAGATAATTATCCCAACAGTCATCTATATAATTTAATTGAGATATTTTCTATTGGCTAAATAGTTGATGGAGTCCAACCAACATAGAAGGCTAGTGGACTACCTTTTCTAGGACTTATAAAAGTCACATAGGACTCTTTAAAGTCACACATAAGTTCATATTCTCCCACTTGGTCCATATGATATTTGACTTAGTTGGATTCTACTTATAAACTTTAATACGTGATCACAAATTTCCGAACCAATCTATAAGATACTGTCATACTAAGGTAAGCATAGACTATCAATGTGAGCCATAGCGGTTGTACAACATTTATGTCATATTCCCTTCCATGCACCACATCATTAATAATCTCTACTAACCTTAGTCTATTATACCGAAAATTCCATCTAATGTGTCTTGTGAAGACATTTTTTGTTTATCAAACAGTCAAACAAAATTTGTGCACACATAATTGAAAACAGGAGACAAGCATAAACATACTTTAATAGCACATAAGTGTCAATTACACTCTAATTGAAATATAAAGCATTTACATCATTGATTACTCAAAAGACCCATCCTTAACATGTTCCTTATATGTCTTTTGAGGTAATCCCTTAGTCAATAGATCAGCAATCATAAGAGTAGTGCTCAAATTTTCAATTGACATTTGTTATTTTTGGACGCTTTCTCTAACAACCAAGTACTTAAGTTCCATAGGCTTGGAACCACTAGAGTACTTTCCATTCTTAGAGAAGAAAACTACTATGGTATTGTCACAATAAAGTTTCAATGGCCTGGCAATAGAGTCAACAACACCAAGTCCTGAAATAAAATTCTGCAACCATAGAGCATGACTCGTGGCCTCAAAACATGATACAAACTCGGCCTCCATCGCAGATGAAGCAATAATGGACTGCTTCACACTTTTCCACGAGATTGTTCCACCAGCTAGTAGAAACAAAAAGCCTGATGTTGACTTTCTGCAATCTAAGCAACAACCAAAATTCTAGTTTGAGTATCAGATCACTTTTAAATGATCTGATCTCCTATATGTGTGCATATAATCCTTCATTCCTTGAAGATATCTCATAACCTTCTTCCCTACATTCAAGTGTTCTATTCCTAGATTACTTTGATATCTACCTAGCATTCCAACTGCAAAGCTAATATCCGGTCTGGTACAAGTCCGAGAGTACATTAAGCTCCCCACAACTGATGTATATGGAGCTTTCTTCATTTGTTCATTTTCTAAGTCATTCCTGGGGCGCTGAATTTCATTTATCTTGTCACCTTTCATGATTGGTGCATCACTGACTGAATACAACTACATATTAAATATTTCCAAGACTCGATTGATATAACCTTTCTGAGACAGTCCTAGCAATCCTCGAGATCGATCGCTAAAGATCTCTATGCCAATGACATAGCCTGCCTCACCCATGTCAACCATCTTAAAGCACTTGGCAAGAGACTCCTTGGTTTCGTGTAATAAATCAAGATCACTACTGGCTAACAAAATGTCATCCAAATACATGACTAAAAAGATAAACATTCTCCCACTGATCTTCAGATATATACACCGATCAATAATGTATTCCTTAAATCCAAAATCAGTAATGGTATCATCAAACCTTATATAATATTGCCTAGAAGCTTGTTTAAGACCATAAATGCATCTCTTTAATTTGAAAGCCAAATGCTCTTTCCTTTTCTATGCGAACCCTGCAAGTTGTTCCATGTAGATATCTTCATCCAAATTCTATTCAAAAAATCAATTTTAACATCCATTTGATGTAACTCTAGGTTTTAATGGGCTACAAGTGCCACAATAATTCTTAGGGGGTCCTTCTTAGATACTGGAGAGAAGGTCTCTCTACAACAATGCCCTCTTTCTGATTGAAACTTTTAGCCACAAGTCTGACCTTATATCGCTTGATATTGCCTTTAGCATCTGTTTGCACCCAAAAACCGGCAAAGGTTTTGGTGCCCGATGGAAAAATAGGAGTGGCCCAAGCCTTGCCCTATAGTCCGTATGCGAAGCCAGTATAGGCCATCAGTCTCGAGAAATAAGGGACATGAGAAGGTTGGCCAAGGCCTTGACCCTACTATAGAGGTTAAGAATGACTAGTCCGAGGGCCAAGAAAGTTGAAGGAACAGCATGATCGGACATCTTATCCTGGAGAGGTATGAAGGACTAGGATTCCACCCCGGTTGGTCAGAGGCTTGCATATCTTCATCAGCAGGCTCTATGTTATCACTCAGAGAGAAAGCCCAATAGTAGAGGAAAGAGGTAAAAATGTGTGACTCATTATTTCCTTATCTGTTAGGGTTAAGATCGAAGGAAGAAGAGTCCGATTAGGAGTGAATCTAATTACATATAGCTAGATATGAAAGGATAATCCTAAGAATTTCGGGATTGAATCAGATCTTGATGAAGATGGAAAGAGTTGTGATAAGGGAAGATTCTAGGCATCCTTATTCTGCTTGGGGCACAATTCAAGGAGCTCTTGCCATAGTTGAATTTGTCATTGGCTATTATAAATATAGAAGCAGGCCTACATGCAAAGGCACTCCGCGTCTCCCTCGAAAAATAACATTCAAACCGCATCCAAAACGCATTCAATAGCATTCAAAGCATTCAACGCAACATTCTATGCTTGCTGCAGTACTTCTTCACATATCCTTTCTTGCCATAGAAGTAACAAGTGACAATGAACTTTGCATGGCCCTGGCTAGTTTCCCCAGGTGCATACCTTTCTTTGGTAGAATTCTCTTTCCTTTCACAAACTTTCCTTTCTTTATATCTCCTTGAGTTACAACCAGCACAGAGTGGGGTCATTCTTGCCTCAACCTCACTTCCTCTTGAATGCACATACTAGTCAGCTCATTTAAATTCCACTTATCTTTATGAGTGTTATAGTGAATTTTGAATGAATTTTGAATGGGTCGAACTGAGGAGAGATGGAGTGAGTTGAGAATAAACTTCGTCGAGTAGGAGTCATCCACTTGCATTCCTAGTGCTCGAAGTTGTGCAGCTTTGTCAGTCATATAGAGGATATGTTCCTGAACTCCTCTATTACCATCACATTTGACAGTAGTTAATTTTTCCATAAGTGTGCCAACTAGTGACTTTTCTGTTGATTTAAAACATTCTTTGACACCAGCTAACAGCTCCAACGTGCTATTAGTTTGAAGGAGGGAAGTCGTGATGTGATTAGCTATTGTCATCCTCATAAACATAAGACTAAGCATGTTCGATCTATCCCCGACTTTCAAAGTATAAACCTGTTAGGTAGTACAATCAGGAGTAACTTCCTTAGGTTTTTTTTTAACCAAAAGTGCCATTCCGATCTAACACACCTAGTGTGAATTGGAATTGCTCATACCATTTCAAAAAATTCGAACCATTAAGAGTTGGAATATTAGATGCATGAGAGTGCAACGTAGTGGGAATAGTCACTGAAATAGAACAATGCTCACATTAAAGCTTTGAGTCTATCTTTAATTTAGAATTATAAATTCTATACAGATGAACTATTGATATCACATCACTTTCTCCTTTGAGTGAAACCTTAGCATATCTAGTGTCCACTCCATAGGTGCAAAATATTACCATCTATATATGTCTAATATAATTTAGGTCACCTAATAGTTAGTCATGTTTCCTTTGGGTATCCAATTCGTCACTACTAAGTGGCACAAATTATATTACCTTATCCAGTTCATAGTTAGTTGAAAGTGACTCGCCTTTGGGCTACTTCTAATCTCCCAACTATGATTGCCATTGAGAATATTATTGACTTTTATGTCACCCTAATTTGACTATCTTCAATGTAGTTTTATATTCATAAGGCTCACTAAGCTGGATCACTTTGGTGACTACCAAGTTAATAAACCTACGAAAATAAAACTAACCAACAATATTTGTCTATCCCTTTATAAGAGTTTTTATTTAATTGCTAAAATTGTCATTACTTTACTAAATCACTAATTTAATAAAATTATGATTATTGTTCCGTGTCCTCTTTGATGTGATTGAAATTTCTATACAATGGCAAATATTTAGCAATAACTCTATATGTTTAAATAAAATTAATCAAAATGATCACGAACTTGTAATTTTCAGCCAGTTTATAAGTCATTATAACGGACTGTAAATTTGCTAAACTAATCAACTATTAGGTAGTCAACATAATTAGCAACATATCAACCAACTTTAAATTGCATAAGCAAAGTCACACTCAAGGGCGTATGTAATTGGCTTTGACCAAATAATAATTTCACATTCAACCCAAACCAAAAATTTAGACACCTTATATATTGATATCACATAATCTATATATGTGGATTTTTGAAAGTCAAACAAGCCAATGAATATATAAGTAAAGAATCTTTTGAGAACAGATCAACCATCAAATATCAGTGCACCCTTTTTGAAACGAAGTTCATACAATGCCAAATCAGTTATAGATTTAACATTTGCTGTTATACATATGTGTATTATATACATGAATTTACCTATATACATGGATATGATACCAACTGTAATACTATAATTGATAAAACTATTATACGGAAATAATTTTATATGCCAAGATCTTGAATACAACACATCTTAAGAGATCACGAATAAACGAAATACATATCGTTGGTAGCCTTTGAGACTGGATTTGGAACCTCTTAAATTGAACCGTACTAATGGCTTTTCGTTCTTTTCTTTGTCTCTCAATATACTCAAGCGCTAATTTTCTCCAACTGATGGATTATCTTTCAGGGGGTGTTCTTGAGTCTTTTATAGAGGAGAGAAGAGGGCCCATTAATTACTGCCTTGAATAACTGTATTGGAAGATGAACCATTTCATCATGGTTTTTAACATAATCATCACAACAGTCATCTATATAATTTTAATTAGGATATTTTCTGTTGGCTTAATAGTTGGTGGTGTCCAACTAACATGGAAGACTAGTGGAAAACCTTTTCTAGGACTTTTAAAAGTTACATAGGACTCTTAAAAGTCATACATGGATTTACACTGTTACATCTTTTTTCTCTGATCCTCTCCTTTTTAATTTTCTTCCATAATCTTCAACCGAGGCATAATCTTCAAACACCCACATGCCCAAATACTTGTATACATACATAAAAATGTCTGCAGATATGGTTAAGTAACCTGTTAATCCAAAATCTTAAATTGATAAAGACTGAGCCCAACAATTTGTTAATACATATACATATGTCTTTCTTTAACATCCTCCCTTACGTGCAACCTCGTCTTGCACGTTAGCACACTGATATCAGGCCCAACCCTGGACAAAGGCCATCAAGGCTAATACATAGGGCCCCCAAATCTTTGAAAATAGACCACTGGTAGTGCTAAAGTCCAATATCCCAGCCCAACTGGAATGACACAAAAACCAAAATACACTCTTTCTCTTTCCCCCAAACAAACCCTACCCAAGCTTCAATATCCTCCAAACTTTCTCGTTCTGGAACACTACAATGCATCTCCGGTGACCGGCGACAGCAAATCTATTTATATATATAGGGTCCCATTTTAAAAGCTCGCCTAAGCCCCCGGTAACCCAGGGCTGACCCTGACTGATATAATAGAGTGAGCTCCACGAAAGAGAGATAATAATAAGAAAGCAACAAAATGCACGATAGAATAGGCTGGGAAAGAGATTTGAACCCAAGATCACTTAATTACATACCTCTAATGCCAAGTTAAAACACCAGTATCTCCAAAAGCTTAAGAAAACTTAAGTTGTTAGACATTAAACACAACAAATTAAAAATACCTATATACACCAAGCTTTAACAAAGATATATATATATATATATATATAAATACTTTTTATAGCTACTACTTGTGTCATGAGATGAGGTTGACTGCAAATTTAATAACCAAGTCATGGCAAGGCAGCCAACAAAATTTGAGACCAATAGCTTTAAACTAAAGTCTTCACCACCATACATTATATATATAATATCTTCTTGTCAAAAATTTATTTTCTCCCTATATATTCCCTTTGGATAGTAATTACTTTACTACTAAGTAAAGTGTGCTTCCTGATCTATTATACAAATAAGGTGTTAATTAATCTGGAGGAAATTTCTTCAAGTTGACACACGCGCACAAAACAAATATATATATATATATACATATCTATAAATAATAATTAAAGATAACTCATGTCACTCATTACTTAGTGCACCAATTATATATGTAATTAAAGATAACTCACGTCACTCATTACTAACTGCACCAATTTTTTCCTATTGTTTAGCCCTATTATAAAACTTAAGTTGTTAGACGTTGAACATAACAAAAAATATCTATATACACCAAGCTTTAACGAATATAAATACCTAAATACTTTTTATAGCTACTGCTTGTGTCATGATATGAGGTTGACTGCAAATTTAATCACCAAGTCATGGCAAGGCAGCCAACAAAATTTGAGACCAATAGCTTTAAACTAAAGTCTTCATCACCATACATTATATATATAATATCTTCTTGTCAAAAATTTATTTTCTCCCTATATATTCCCTTTGGATAGTAATTACTTTACTACTAAGCAAAGTGTGCTTCCTGATCTATACACATAAGGTGTTAATTAATCTGGTTCAAGTTGACACACACACACACACACACAAAACAAATATATATACATATACATAAATACTTAAAGATAACTCACGTCACTCATTACTTACTGCACCAATTATATCTACTATAGTATAAAAACGAATAAACAAGCACGTCAAAAAATATGAACTTCCTCTTTTGCCCTTCACTACACCATGATTACTCATATATCTATCTATACATCGTAAGGATATATTGATTTGTGTGAGGGTAAATCTGTCATTTTTGACAAATAATTGCATTCAAGTCAGCTTTTACAATTTTTATTATTATAATAATGAGGTTTTAATAAACAATCTTGCGTCTAATTACATTTGGGTCAACAATTTTTGGGATATTTATTATTGACTTCAAAAAAAAGTCAACAAAAGTGGCTATTTTGGTGGATATTTAGGAATTGGTCACTAATATTTACAATTTGGTCAACTTCTTCTCTGAAATGAGGTTTCAATCAACAATTTGTGTCTAATTACATTTGGATCAATAATTTTTGATATATTTATTATTCACTTCATAAAAACTAAAAAAAAAAGTGGCTATTTTAGTGGTTATTTAGGAATTGGTCACTAATATACTATATACTATAAAAACGAATAAACAAGCACGTCAAAAAAATATGAACTTCCTATTTTGCCCTTCACTACAACATAATTACTCATATATCTACCTATACATCGTAAGGATATATAGATTTGTGTGAGGGTAAATATGTAATTTTGGACAAATAATTACATTCAAGTCAGCTTTAGAAATTTTATTTAATATAATGATGAGGTTTTATTCAACAATCTTGTGTTTAATTACATTTGGGTCAACAATTTTGGGATATTTATTATTGACTTCAAAAAAAGTCAACAAAAGTGGCTATGTTGGTGGCTATTTAGGAATTAGTCACTAATATTTACACTTTGGTCAACTTCTTCTCTGAAATGAGATTTCAATCAACAATTTGTGTCTAATTAAGCACGTCAAAAAATATGAACTTCCTATTTTGCCCTTCACTACAACATAATTACTCATATATCTATCTATACATCGTAAGGATATATAGATTTGTGTGAGGGTAAATCTGTAATTTTGGACAAATAATTACATTCAAGTCAGCTTTTAAAATTTTATTTAATATAATGATGAGGTTTTAATCAACAATCTTGTGTTTAATTACATTTGGGTCAACAATTTTTGGGATATTTATTATTGACTTCAAAAAAAGTCAACAAAAGTGGCTATGTTGGTGGCTATTTGGGAATTGGTCACTAATATTTACAATTTGGTCAACTTCTTCTCTAAAATGAGATTTCAATCAACAATTTGTGTCTAATTATATTTGGATCAATAATTTTTGGTATATTTATTATTCACTTCATAAAAAGTAAAAAAAAAAGTGGCCATTTTAGTGGTTACTTAAGAATTGGTCACTAATATTTACAATTTGCTCAACTTCTTCTCTCAAATTTAGGATTCATATATTGTAATATGTGTAATAGCATTTAGATCAACAGGTTTTGGATATTTATTATTCACTTTAAAAAAGTTTTAAAAAGTGGCTATTTAGGAATTGGTCACTAATTTTACATTTTGGTCAACTTCTTCTCTAAAATTTAAGTTCTGGTATATATAAAATGTCAAACAAAGTTGCTATTTTACTAGCTATTATGAATTGGTCACTAATATTTACATTTTGGTCAACTTCTTCTCTCCAATTCATGATTTATAGATTGTATTCGAATATCAATTAAGGCCTACAAACACATTCATGCCCTTTTTTTAGAGAAAATACTCTACTTGTGTCATATATTTTTAGTGGCACTTTATTAGGTACCTTTACTACTGATTTATAAAATAGTCAGAATTATCAACTTCTTCCGTAAGAAGAGTTTTAGATTAAATAGTTACATTCACAATTTCCTATTTAACTGTTTTAACATCTTATTATACACTTTTAACAATCACTTAATCACACGAAACGACACAATTAAATTTTCTGCACAATGCGCAGGACTCCAACTAGTATATATATATAATTAAACATAACTCACGTCACTCAGTACTAACTACACCAATTGTTTCCTCATGTTTAGTCCTATTATTTTCTTTTCTTCTGATATATCATATATACGACAAATGTAAAATCATGACTCCACCCCTGCCTTGCATGCCTTTGCCACTTACTAATAAATTACGACAAAAAAATACATAAATTATACCATATAAGAAGAAATATGATGAAATCTCTTACTTATCTTAGCGTTATCATCTAGGACGATGGATTTCACCTTGATCTATGATATAAATTGTACTGAGACTATTCCAATTCAAATGAAAACCAAACACAATATTAGGGAGGGAAAATATTTGTGTATATACGTAAACTGTATTGTTAGCATCCTAAAAATAAATATCTCATTTAGATTATACAACGAGCTTTAGAAGCTTGTACTAGGCGCTGAGCGGACTGTAGTCTAATTGGCCTAGCCGTTCTCTTCCCAGTAGGGAGGGAGAGGGTTCAATCTCTATAGGGGATTCTAGTGGCTTGCCCCCAGATATTCTTCAGTCGGAATGAGTTACCCTTATTGGGCTTTGCTATGGGCTAGTGTGGGGCTTTAGGGGTTGGGTTGGGGTTAAGGTGTGTGTGAGTGTATGGGGTGTATGTGTATCCAGTCTAGATCCAGGTAAGTAGAAAAAAAAAAAGAAGCTTGGACCAGACAATTTCATTTTGTACTAGGCAATTTCTTTCTTTAGAATGATTCATCAGGAAAATGGAAAAAGCAAGGGCCAAAATATAGGAGTTTTCAATTCCCCATGCATGGCCCATGGCTGAAAATAATGAACAGCAGCCCATTCACCAACAACTAGGATTGACAAATAAAACACTAGTGTCACTAAAAACGATGGTTTGAAAGTTAATAAGCCATAATTAATCAGTACTAGCATCTATCCCATAAAATATACGTTGTTACATTGTCTGTCCAATAAGTAATAAAACGTTGGGAATTTGATCAATAAGCGAAACAATCAAATCCCCTTCCTAGAATCTCGGAAGATATGAACAAGCCAAAGTAAATAAGAAAAACCAATCAAGCACACACAGACACGTAAATTTTTATGTGGTTCATCGCAAATTGGGCTGCGTCCACACTTTGCAGAGTAAGACCATCTCCAAAGGAGAAGGCAAAATTTACACATCAAATGACTCATTTGATGCAAGAATTTACATTTGCTACTTGAATCAAACTCATGCACTCCAAAGGATACACCAAATGTTGATTATTTTAATATATTTTTAGTTTTTCATCTTTTTATATTCAAACTTTTTTTATCACTTTTTATCATCCAACCACACACTCTCTCTCTCCCACATATTTTATTCTCAAAAAATTCATTTGATGCAACAAGCAAATGTAGCAAACTTGCTGCATATGACAAGGGCAACAAAGTTGCTGCTGCTGTTTGATGCTCCCTTTGGAGCCCATTTTGCTGATGTGGAGCAGCAAAATTGTTGCATTTTTTAGTTTGATGCCATTGTTGGAGATGGTCTAAGAGGGCCTCTCTTTTTGGTGATCTCACAAACCCTATGAGACATACAAAATACAATGAAAAATTGGAATATATTGTCAGAGTTTGGTGAAATTGATATATTTCATTAGAATCAAGATCAGGATTCAGATTATACACAGAATTTGTAGCCAAAGATAAGAAAACTAAGAAAAGAAAAATACAACTTGAGGTCCTAAATATAATCTGACCATATATACACCAATCACTAATTAATGCCTAAAGTTTATCACTAACGGCCGCCCCCCCCCCCCCCCCCCCCCCCCCTCTCACTCACTCACTCACTCACTCACTCAAGCTTTAGGGGCTGGTAAGGGCAACAGGTGAAGATTGGAAGAAAGTGAAGTAAAATGAGTAATGGAATACAATTACGTAAGCAGATCTGCAAGTTGAAGTTCTGTTGAAATGTGGAAAAAAGTTATGGTGTCATGCCAATAATGATAACATGCTGACAGTCTAGCTCAATATGTTTGGTACGCTTGTGGAAAACATCATTATGAGAGATATAAATGACACTCTTATTGTCATAGAATGAAGAAGTAGGTTGCGTTTCCAGAACACCAAGATCTGCTAGAAGACGACAAAGCCATAAAATCTCAACGGTGGTGTCGCCAAGAGCACGATACTTAGACTCAGCACTTGAGCATATATGATACAACACTTTCCTTCTTGCTCTTCTAGGAAATAAGGGAGTCGCTAAGAAAAATGAGGAAACCAGTGGTGGACTTGTGATCAGTCACATCCTCAGCCCAATCAGCATCGGAATAGGCACAAAGATTAGGAGAGTATGAGGAAGAGAATAAAAGACCATGATGAAGTATACCCCGAAGATAGCGAACAATCCAAAGAACAGCATAATAGTGCTTGGTGCGAGGGGAGGCCATAAACTGATAAACAATATGAACTGCATACGCGATGTCCGGCCTAGTGATAGTTAAGTAAGTGAGAATGCCAACCAGCTAGAGGTAGAGAGTTAGGATTTGGAAGTGGTGAACCATCTGTGGGATGAAGTTTGACATTGATAGCTCGTGGAGTGTCAGAAACTTTGCCATCAGAGATGGCGAGAATGTTAGACGCATATTTAATCTGACATAGCCCTGGGAATTCCAGTCAACCTCAATGCCCAAAAAATATGTCAAATGACAAAGATCCTTCATTTTAAAAGACTGATAAGAATGTCTTGGTAGCAAGAATTCCTTGTGTATCTCTTCCAATTAATATCATATCATCTACGTATAGGAGAAGAAACACATCACCATGAATATTGTGCTGAATAAACAAGGCAGAATCATTTTGACTCTAACGAAAGACAAAAGTGTGAATGGTAGAGTGGAACTTTTCAAACTAGGCATGGGGGCCTACTTGAGACCATACAAGACTGGGTAAAGATAGCAGACCTGGCCAGAGTAATGAGAGAGCCCAAGAGGGGGCTCCATATAGACTTCTTCATGGAGGTCGCCATCTACAAAGGCATTTTTGACATACATCTGATGTAAAATCCAATGGCAATATTAGGAAGCAATGGTAATTATAGTGCGAACCGTGGCCATGCGAGCAACATGAATGAAGGCTTCCTCGTAATCCAGACCATACTCCTGTATGTAGCCCTTAGCCACAAGGCAAACTTTATTGTGGTCAATGGATCCATTTGCCCAAGTTTTGATCTTATGAACCCACATGCAACCAACAATAGACTTGCCAGAAGGTAAAGTAGTCAGTTTCCAAGTACGAGTACATTCCAAAGCTTGCAATTCTACTTACATTACCTTCGACCATTCATGGTGAGTTCTCATTTCCCGATAAGTTTAGGGCTC
The DNA here is from genome assembly GCA_033977485.1 of Hydrangea macrophylla. NCBI lineage: Eukaryota > Viridiplantae > Streptophyta > Magnoliopsida > Cornales > Hydrangeaceae > Hydrangea > Hydrangea macrophylla. The sequence goes on from CM066988.1 coordinate 67,973,280, forward strand.
GTGGAGGTCAAACATATGAGTAGCATAGAAATAGTAATCATTAAGATGTGAAGGAGGAGAATGAGTACAAGTGGGAGAATGAGTACGAGAAGGGTAATGTGAGTGTACCTCTGCCGAATCATCATTCAGTGTAGTAGTGGGATGCAACAGCGGATTTGGTAGAGGTGGTGGTGAAGAGGGCAGAGAGGAAGGTGGAGGGGATAGTAAGTTATTTGTAGGCGGAGACTCTGAGGTAAAAGGGTCAAGGTTGGTGGTCGAGGGGAGAGGAGCAGTATTCCGAGGAAGGTCCATAAATGAAATAAACTACCAGAAAACAACATTACGCGAGAGACGAATGTGTTTTGTCTTCGAATCATAACAAAAAAGCTCTTTTATTCAAAGTCATATCCTATAAAGACACAGATGGCTGATTTACGAGAAAGTTTGGACCATTACACTAGGCAAGAGTGTAAAGAAAGTAGAGCTAAATATCTGTAAGTGAGCATAGGACTGAACTTTTCCAAATAGAATTTCATATGGGGACTTTTTATGCAAAAGTGGTAGAGGGGTATGATTGGTAAGATAGGTAGCAGTGGTGACAGCTTTTTCCCAAAAAGCCTTGGAGAGTCAAGAAGACAGAAGCATTGTACAAGTGGTCTCGACAATATGTGTAGTACCCTGTATTTCTGGAGTGTATTTTATTAATTAAGACTTCGCATTTATACCTGCATAACCCTTACCCTTAATTTGATAAATTTTGGTTACCAATCAATTGCCATCCAGCCGACCTGAATTCATTACGTGGTATATACTAATCGATTGCCCTTGACTCACAATCGACTGCCATAAAATATATGTAACCAATCGATTGCTTCTGCTTCCATTCGATTGCCATCTGCAAAGACTTGTTTTCAACTTTGCCTCGTGGTTTGACATATTGCACTCTCAAATTCTATATGTATGCATTCATTTCTTTCCTTGGGTCTATTTTGGTTCACAAATTTCTTGATAGAGAGAAAGAGAGTTGATACATATATATACACAAACATCCAAATATACATATATACACATACACAACCATACACACTCTTTCTGGAGAAAGAAGAGAAGAACAGAAAGAAGAGAAGAGAAAGAAGAAGGGCAAGAGAAGAAGAAATAGAGAGAGAGAGAGAGAGAGAGAGAGAGAGAGAGAGAGAGAGAGAGAAAGAGGTAGAGAAGAGAAAGAGAGGGAGGAGAGAGAGAGAGAGAGAGCTTGAGCTTTCAAGCTATACACATACCAAACACACCCTAGGTGAGTCTTTACTCACTTGGTCCCTTTATTATAATGTTTTACAAGTTTTAGTGATGTTTAGACGTATTAAATACATCCTTAAGACGTTTACATATTCTGTTTTACTAATCTGTTGGGGAAGATGAAGTACCAATCGATTGAACTTTTCCCAATCGATTGCTGTCAGTTGAGTCCTAATCGATTGGATAAATTTATAATCGATTTTCATTGGATTGTAACCCAATCGATTGCCAAAGTTAGCAATAGATTGTCTTGGTTTTAGATCCAATTGATTGTCATTTTTCTAAATTGATTGTTATAGTTTTTATCCCATTCGATTGACCATTGTCCCAATCGATTAGAACAAGGTTAGTTCCTCTTGTTTATTATATAAAGGGTTCGATTGTTCAATTCTCCATTCGGACTTCCATTATGTGATTATGAGTTTATCAGGGATAAGGTGACAACAAAGTTAATTATGATTAAGAAAAATGGATTAACGCGATGACGCTAGATATTATACAGTTCATGTATGAGTTCGATATCTGTTCATTTTAATCAGAGTAGTCAGGCCACAATGGGGCTATCATGTAATCGTTAGTGGTATAAGGATAGGTAGGTTTGCTAAGTTCTGGGATGAATACGGTAGGAGGTGTTTCCCAAATGCGGTAGACAAATGAAGGTGTCTATGACTTGCGGTGGCTAGGTAACAGGTACTCTCAAACGTGGTAGACAAACTGACAAGCGGGGGTATTTGTAGAATACAACCACGCTAAAATAAGGAAATATACTGTTTTAGTTTAAAACTCCCAGTTATTTCTGCAATTTGGATTACAAGGTCAGTTTATGTATAATATGATGAATCTATGATAAGTTATGTTATTTTAATTGTTATTTATGCAGATTGATGTTTTGTTGTGTGCAGGAATGAATAACAGATAAAGGATAAAGCTGGATTACAAGCAAGGAAATTAAAAGTTGAAATGTTGAGTTCGAGCGATCTAGGATCATTTAAGCGATCGAGTGTTCGATCGATGGACTCAAGTTCAAGCGCTCGAGTAATTCAAAGTTCAAGCGATCGAAGGACGTTCGATCGATTGAACATGGCCTTTATTAGAACTTGCGCGCACGCAGCAAAGACATATTTTGTAACCCTAACCTTAGGTTTTTCTATATATGCTAGTTATATTCACGTCCCAGAGGATGCCCAACATTTGTTTTAACAGTTTATAGAGAGGAAATAGAGTTTGTTTTGGTTTTGTAGGGTTAAACTTTGATATTGCTTGATTTGCTTGGAGATTTCAGTTTTCAATACAAGTGTTCTTCGTTTTAGTTTTCTTATTATTGTTATCTACATTTTATTAGTTCAATCTCATAGTTCAATCTTACATCTGGAAACAATCTCTTGCTTGTTATAACCGTAGTTTTTCATAGTGTTAGTGATAAAATCCATAGTTTTCATAGTTTGCATGTTTAAATCACAACCAAATGCAACCTTAATGAATACTTACGTTACAAACCAATCTGTGACACTCCAAACCATGTCTGAGTAGTCTTAGAGTTGGGAGATCACGATGAAAAAGTGATCTCCAAGCCTCTGCCATGCAATAAAATAATACCTGTGTTCGATTGATCGAAGTTAGTTCGATCGATCTAAATAGAGATACAATCAAGCGATCGAATACATTTTGATCAATTGAGAGATGATGCTATTCAATCGATCGAACCTTCAGATTCTTGAGATGGTCCTTTGCAGTATTCCTAGACTTTCTATTTTCGAGATTTGTTATCAAACTGTCCCCATATGCTCAGTTTGTCAAAATAGTTTCTGAACTTTAAGCCTTAAGGCATTTTTCTTCAATAACTTTTGCAAACCACTTTGAATGCTAACACCATTCAGAGTGCGAGTCCTAACTATTGTTTTAATCTGTCTTCATGTATTTTTAAATCAGCTGTGATGATATAGTCCCGGCCATGAAAAGACTATTGAATCTTCATCTTTAGAAAATACAGAATACTGTAGAGAGATGTACTCCATAGAGCTTAACGAAACTGCATGGTAGATGACAAGGTCACTGTGGATTCGTGTAATCCCAACGTCCCCCTTTCACAAAGACAAACCGTTTTAAAATATCGTTATAGTTAATTAGTTAATCATTAGCTTAATTTAGTTGCTTTAATTTTAGTAGTTGTTAATTGTGGAACTTCGTGTTCTACACCTTTCTTTATATATTGAATTTTTTTTCTTTTGAGTTTAATCTAAGTTACTAGCTTCACACCTTCTGATATGCACAAAAATATCATGTCAAGGTCAGGCCTCGCAACCTCAGCAAAGATAAGCTAAGTCATATTGAATTTGGACTGACTACACAGCCATCCCGGGCTGTTACGCAAAACCGCCCGGTTTGGTCATAAGTCTGGTCATTCTTTCAAGATGGACCCCACATGGGTGCGCCCCCAGAAGGCATGATTGCTTGGTTAGCAAGCCTCCAGGCAGTTTCCTATCCCAGTAAGAAGACTAAATGGAAGGAGCGGGCAATTTCCTAAACCACTTAGGAAACACCCCTAAATTCATGTAAATTAAGCTGTAAATAGATTATGCTTCCTAATCTATAAACTTACCTTGTATGGGCGGTCTCTTGCACCTATAAAAAATGCCGCCCGCCCCCATTGAAAAGGATCGCATTCTGAATCTAGAGAATAGCAGTTTTACACACTCATACGCATATACCAGGTCGGTGTTACTGGTAGGGTTGCTTAACTTGTTGGCTCCCCAGGCCCGCCGGTGATCTGCTAGTGAAGCGCATTGACGCACCCGTGGACGTAGATCACCTCATTAACAGGATCGAACCACATACAAACTCTTGTGTCCCAATATCTCTCTCTGAATTTCTTTTACTAATTTTTGGCATCATCAGTTTGGCGTCGTCTGTGGGAAACGATAAGTTTTTCACCAACAAATTTCTTGACTGATCAACATGCCACCGAAGACGGGTAAGAAAAAATACTACCCTGGCTGGTCAGGAGAACTTGTAGCTCGAGCAGCAGGCTGCCTCCATGACCTTCGAGCAAATGACGGCTGCGCTCGCGCAACTTCTGGAAGGCTAGCAGCAAACCCAACAGCAGATCGAAGCACCGTTGGCCTTACAGGAGAAGCCCTCAATCCGAGAACCAGACCGGGAAGAGTGCCCCCGACCGGGAGCCCGCACAAGTTCAAAACCGTACCCACTCTGCACCAGTATCCCCGTCGGATTGGGAACACGTCCGGGATGGTGACTGCATCAGAGCATCCAGGCGTACCAGGCGGCAAGCTCGGACCAATCCTCGTCGGGTGGAAGATGCTAGAGATATCATCAATAGACAACGCACCACCAAGAGGGAGGAATCAGGACCAAAGGCTCGAGAATTAGCCAAAGATCCTCCAGTTAGAAGCCGGGGAGATCTTAGGCATACTATTACTCAGAGCCGGAGCCGGGTTCTATCCCCAAGGACGACGCACTTCGAGGAGGAAGCATCATCATCAGACCCGACGTACCGCTCGGATATGTTAAGGAGAATCGGGCGATATGTAATGGCCCAGATCGAGGACTTGCAACAACAAATCGAAAAACTGAGCTGCTAGTAGCTCCATGATCATACCAATACAGAGACCGAGTCGCCCTACACCGTTCGGATCACCGCATTTCCCATCCCGCAGAAATTTAAATCGCCACATCTTAGCTCTTAAGACGGTTCAGGGAGCCCAGTAGATCATGTCCACACTTGTAAGGCTCAGATGGCACTGGTCACCACGGTCGACGAATTACTGTGCCTGGCCTTTCCTAGTACCCTTAAAGGCCCAGCCGCCCAGTGGTTCCACGCTCTGAAACCCCAAACGGTTGATGACTTTAAGACATTGAACAAGCTCTTCATCAGCCGGTTTGTGGGGATGTTCGACCGGTCACAACCGGACACCCAACTACTTACTGTCAAGCAGCAAAAGGGGGAGTCCATGAGGGAGTAGGTGGACCATTTCAATCAGCAGAGGCTTTAGATCCGCAACCTGAACGAAACGGTAGCAATCATGGCTTTCTGCTTGGGGGTTCGACACACCAAAGTTGCTGTGTTGTTCTACCATGACCGACCAGCAACCCTGGATGAACTCTCAGAGAGGGTTGACACGAATATTTTTCTGTGCACTCTTGTGCAACACCCAAGTACAGGTGATCGTGCAAGTAGTAAACTGGATTAAGTCCAGGTCGATCCCACAGGGAAGGATGAGAATTAACTAGACTAGATTAGACTCAAACAGAAAAGAAAATTCAATATTTTAAAAGAAGTGTAGAACACAAAGTTCTACGCTCAACAACTACTAAAATTAAAAGCAATTAAATTAAATTAACTAACGAGTAGCTATTTAATTAAAGCGAGATTTTAAAAACGGTTTTTCTTAATAAAAGGAAGTGTTGGGATCACGCGAATCCACTGTGACCTGGCCGTCTACCATGCAATTGCAATTAAGCTCAATGGAGTACATCCTCTACAATATTCCGTACTTCTCTAAAGATCTAGAATCAATAGCCCTTTCATGACCGGGACTATATCATCTCAATTAAGTTTGAAATACATGAAAGCGGTTTAATTCAATAGTTAAGACTCTTACCTACAGTGGTGTTAGCATTGAGGGTGGTTTGCAAAATGTATTGAAAGAAAATGCCTTAAGCCTTAAGTTCAAAGACTGCTTTGACAAACTGAGCATTTGGGGACAGTTTGATAACAACTCCTTAAAACAGAAAGTCTTGGAATACTGTATTAGATGTTCTCAAGAATCTGAGAGTTCGATCGATCGATGCACTTTCGATCGTTCGACAATCGTCATCTCTCAATCGATCGAAATGTCTTCGATCGATCGACTATATCTCTGCACCGATCGATCGAAATAACTCCGATCGATTGAACACAGGTATTATCCTGATGCATGGCAGAGGCCTAAAATCACAGTTTCATCGCGATTTCCCAACCTCGGACTACTCAGACATGGTCTGGAGTGTCCCAGATGCGTTCTTAAAGTAAAAATTCATTAAGGGTTTGTTTGGTTGTGAGTTTTTCATTAAAACTATGAAAAATTGAGATTTTAACGTATCTAGCATAAACAAACAGTAAGATTAAACACTAACTACCATTAACTAAGTGTGGTATGCAAATAAAACAATAACTCAATAACCTGGATCAAAGAACTCCTATTAAACTATGAGAATCCAATGCTAGCAATGCGTAACCTTGAGTAATAACCTACAAAACCATAAAAATCTCTCCTCTCTCTATGAAAACTGATCAAAAAACAATTGGGCGTCCTCTTGGACGCTTACAAAATGAGTTTAAATAGTAGAAACCTAATGCTAGGGTTAACAATCCCGTCTTTTGCTGCGTGCGTGTATTCTGCTAAAAGGCATGTTCGATCGATCGAAAAACCCTCGATCGATTGAACTTCTGGGTTATTCGATCGCTTGAGAAAAGTTAGATCGATCGAGACCTCGATCGCTTGAGAGGACCTTGATCGATCGGGCTTCAGTTTTCAACTTTGAATTTTCTTCATTAAAGCCAAACACTCCCTTTTATCCTGCTCAATCAATTATTCACACAGCGACAATAATCTACACAAATCACAGCTAACACCAACAACTAATCATAGATTGATCGTAATGTGTAGAAACTGATGTTGTAACTCAAATCGCAGATATATGGGAGAATTCTGAACTAAATTAATGTATTTTCTTCTTTTAGCGCGGTTGTATTTTACAAATACCCCCGCTTGTCACAACCCCCAACTAGAGAATTGCTAGTCCCTAGCAATAAAGCGGAAATAAAACAAGCTAACTACTACTACAATGACTAGAATAAACAAAAATAAAGCTAAAGCAAACTAACCTAATTAGAAAGAGAACTACCTTACTCACTTTTGCAGGAATCGCAGTTGCATTTAGCACTTGCAACAAGCCGTTAAACCCCTAGGTTCCCCTAATGGATGAGTGTCGTCTCGTGAGAGTTTGCAGTGAATATACCCACAAAATTCTCAATTTTAAAGATCAAAAAGATATTGAAAAACTTATAAACATTTCTTCCTATTTGGCTATCAGTTTAGCTCTACAAAACATATCATCCTCATACAAATCATGAAGAAATTCACATGTTCCTCATATCACCGAGATAAATATACATATACATTCCATTCATGTATCCGTATGTGTGTGAAGATAACAGCTACGCATTCAACTTAGTTTAGAGTTGTTTAGACTATCATACTCTTAGAACTCATAGCTTCAACTCAATTCTCACATGGGTCACTCTCTAAAATGAACATCTCACAGAAACTGGTTTAATAATGATCGCTCATGGTGTGAAACTTTAATAAGAGTGATGTTTCGGCTACTAGTGTTTCACACCTAACTCGATAAAGGACGAACATTTAGAGTGTATAGTCTCATGAAAGGAATACTACTTACTAGAGGAGCGAAATACCGTGGATACTCAAATTACACGTTCATGTTCAAACCAAGTTGTTAAAAATCATTAAGACTTTGACTTTTCGGCTTTTATTTAGTAGGATAGAGATAAGAGGGGCAAGAATTGCACATCCTTAACATGTAATAGTGACTAGTTTATTTCTTCTTTATTCCAACCATCCTCTATTCTCATATACATTTATTTCTTTTTACTCCTCCTTCCTTCCTTTTCTCTGTTTTTTTTTTTATATATATATACAACATCTCCTTGCATATTTTTTTTCTTTTTTTTTTTTATAACGTCCTTCCCACAACTACTCCCTTCTCGTTACATACTTCAACAATTTTAATCACATTAGATGTGCAATCGAGTTTATGCAGGTTAAAGTATCAGATGAAGGGTTTTGGGCTTTCATATTGGCAATATTTAATCAGTATGGGGTTAAGAGAGTCTTGGATGTTGATACAGGTATATGAAGAAGGTAAGGAATGAATAACGATGGCTTAAATCATTTTTCTAACATCTTAGTTTTAGCACTTCAGTGTTTATTGAGTTTTAGTTGGTAAATCCTGAACGTTCTCTTCTAATAAACAGCCTAGATGAAGAATTTGAGACTATTCAACGAATTTAAAATATATTCAAAAAGAACAATTCGAATTTATTGTGATCAGTCCCTCAGAATTGAAGTTTGGGCTCAAGAACTCACTAATGGGTAACTAGTTTCTACTACTTATTCCTTAAAGCATAACAATCATATTACTCTTATTTAAGTTTTCAGCATAGCTATTAACGCGTGCAAATGGATGTTGGATACTAGAATAATCAACATATGCATTCGTCTAAGTGACACTAGAGAAACGCGTGAATGTAATTCATAAAAAGATGAGATTAACATGAATGTATCATTGCTGAATAACAGCTAAATAAGAGAGAATATTCACAATTATTCTACCAATTTAATAGAAGTTAATAGTTTTCTACTTTTGAAATTTATTTATTTATTTTTTTTTATTTTGTATTTTTAATTTTAATAAAAATGGAGATTGTATGATGTTTGCAATAGAAAGAGCGATCCAGATTGCTAAGTAGAGGATATGCACAGGTGATTGTCTATCTATATCCCACCCCCAACTGAAAATTGCAATGACCTCAGTAGGTGATTTTCAAAAATAGATAGAGAGATAGCACCTGAAATAGCATCAGAAGAATCATAACAGTAACAACTTGTACAGAAAGCATACAATCTCCAAGCAACCAAGATCAAACGAATGATATACAAAGGTAAAATAAGCGTATGATCTATAAATAATAACAAAAATATCACTGGAAAGATAAGCCAATGCAAATGACAGAACAGTGATAAAATGTAACCAAACCAAAACAACCACCAAAGCCAAATATACATATATAAGCCACAGAACTAAAATCCAAAAGACATAAGAGGAGAGCAGAGAGATATAAATAAGAAAAAGAAAAATACAACAAAACTCTCCAAACACTCTCAAAGTCAAGATCTAAACATCCTCCACGACATCTGATAATATCTCTATCGGCGCAGCGAGGGTATCCTCAACTCCACCCTCAGCAACAGTACTAGCCGTCGCCGGGTCACTCTCAGTCATGACTAGAGGTGGTAGAAGTGGAGGCTCCGCAGAAGGTGGTACCGCGGAGGAGATGGTGCAGCAGGATCAGCAGGTGGCGGTGGGGCCTCAGAAGTGGATGGATCGGCAGTAGGATGTGCAGTAGGGGGAGCAGTGGTAGGTGGGGGAGTACGTAATGACTGGTCAACCCCCAACTGAATCAGAATAGCCTCTAGCAATGTCGTCATGTTTTCCACTCGGCCCTCGAGTCTGATCCGAGCCTCCCTCTCCTCCAGTAATAACTCATGAACAGTCGGGAGAGGCACGGATGACGAAGACTCTCCCTGGGCCCGAGTTTGAGCCTGAGATCGCTGTCTCAGCTCAAACTGTGCAACCTCCACCAGAGGATCAACCTCATCATCAGAATCAAGCTCCTCAGCCTCTGTCGGCGTCCCTAAAGCTGCACCCTCTGTATCGGTGCCATCAGCCCTCCTCCTCTTCTTTCCAACTTTCGCCTTCCCTTTACCCTTTCTTTTCCTCCGCTGAGCATCAGATCGGCGAGAAGCTGTCTCGCCAAATCGACTGCGAGCTTGAGAAGTCGCATCATCAGGTAAGGGAACGAGGCCAGCCTGCTCGATCACCCGGTGAATGGCCCAAGCACCTTTCAGGTGCTTTTTGGCAGCAATGTAGCGAGTGGGGTGCCTCATAAAGTCGATGTACAGGCGAGGCAAACAGACCGACAACCCCATCCCTATGGCATATAAAACATGGGCATACCAGGCAGCAATCTTTTCCCGGTAGGAGGTCACCAAAAGACAGTTGCTGAGGGCAAGGTGGAGCATGTGATAATTATCGGTCAGATAAACGTCGGCAATAAGGGTTGTATCATCTCAGCTCGGTAATGCACCCCCGGTAAGCTCTCGGATGACAGTAGTGGATGAGAGCACTAGCGTGCCAGCACGGTGCGGGCATACACAGTTAGGCACCTCCAGGACTCCTAGAGCAGCTGAAACGGTAGCCGGACTAAACACAATCTCCCGACCGCGGAAGAATGATCGTAAAGTGAATGCGGCATCGGGATCTCTAATCATCGTCGCACAAGCCGCGCGAATCCACGACAGATTCACTCTCTTCGCCTAAGAGAGCAAATCGTACCAGTGTGGCATGGCTCGGAGGCGGGCGAGATACCAGGGAGTAGTGAGCCATGCCGTCTCGAGTGGTCGCTCAATCATGACCTTCCGGGACTGAAAATAGCGCGTGAACCACTGGCGGTCGGGGGTATGCCGGAAGCCGTGGTGCGGGACCGGGTCAGGAATGGCGAGGTCAAAGGGCTTCTCCCTGTGATACCCTGTAACAGGGTTCATTGTGAAGATCCTGAAATGGAAAAGAAAAGAAAACGACAATTAAAAACAGGAATTGAAAAGAAAACAAAGAAACTGCCAGAGTTCGAGCGATCGAACTTTAATCGATCGATCGAACAACGCAAATCGTCGATCGCTCGAATTCTCTCGATCGATCGAACAACTCGAATCGTCGATCGCTCGAATCTGCTCGATCGATCGAGCACAGAGATGCGGCAGCAACGAGAACGATATCAAAAAAGAAAGGAAAACAACGAAACAATGTACGAGGACTTAAACTAAATAAAATCGGTCGTATGACCAATGGGGGCACCCCCATCAAGATTCAAATAAGAAAACTGGAAAGAGGGGGTGACTCGGGCCTTACCTTGGAATACGTGCAGAGGGGGAGGATAAGGGTGATAGTAGTGATGAGTGGTGAGACCAGGAGCTTTTGAAAATGGTGTGGTAGTTGGGGGTTATGACAATCGCCCCAAATCTCCCTGTCGCCAATCGCTCGAAAAGAGAAGGAGATGAAGAGAACTGATGAATTGTACGCTGGAAGCCTCGTTTAAATGCAAGTCTCGATCGATCGAGATGTGTTCGAGCGATCGAACATTCGATCGATTGAGATGTTTCAAGCGCTCGAGAAGGTGATACGTTCGATTGATTGAGAAACTTTCGATCGATCGAACCTAGATTTTCCAAAACTCCACAGAATGGAAGAATTAAGTACCCCCGCTGATTTAAGTTAGTCTGGACATACAGTAAAAATGATAAGCAAAGCTGTGACAGGACATGTAAGCCAAAAACTCATCCTCATAATAGAAAATTGCAATTTTTATTTAAATAAAACTTTATAATAGCATCCATATTGCAAAATTATTTCCCCCACTGGTGTTTAAGGCCTTATTCACTAAAGAAAACGAAAATAAAACTAGAACTAATAATATTTTTGTCTAGGATTACACTTCAATTGCTAAAATACTAATGAAAAGACCGAGCACAATTGAAGTGGGACACTAATCATCTAACAAGAAGATTCCTTCTTCCACCGTTGCTTCATTCCCCGTTAAATTTTCGCATGTGGAGTCCAAACAGGATGATTCCCTTTCCCAGAACAGTCGGAAAGCAGCCAGGACATCATCGAGCAAGTCTGAACTCTCTAAGGATTTGAAAGCCCATGCAAGAGGTGATCCCGTTGGAGACACGGATAACGGAGTAGAATTGTGCAACGGACTTTCCTCTTGCAGTGGAGTGTCTGGGGACCTGATGTATGGTCCAAATCCATGAAAAAGTTGATGTGGCAAGAAGAACGGTGGTACCGATGGATGCATAGTGACAATCCTGACAAAGGAAAAACTACATGAAAACAACAAAAGGAAAAAGAATTAAATAAGAACTAAAAGAAACGACAACAGAAAGAAATAACTAAATAAAGTAAACAAGAGAAAGACAAGTGACAACGAATTAACCTCACTATTGGAATGAGACACCCATGTGCACTAGCAGGAAGTGGGCACTAAAGCCGAAACAGCAAATAGCTCAGGTGCACATAAATGTAAGGAACCATTGCGATGACAAGGAAGTCATCAACAAAGGTGAAAACATCATTGTGGCGTGCGGGCACCACATCTTGGAGGTCCTCTTCTTCCTATGGCTCCCACATGGAATCATTTTCCCATTGCTCCAATAGTGCGTCATCCACTTCTCCAACAGCATACCCTTCAGGCTCTCCTTCCTCTCCAGAGAGGTCCATATGCTCAAAGGGGTTAATCTAGAGGAGAGCAGGATCATAAGGGATGTATCCATAGGTCAGGTCCACCACATCATCTGCCCCTGGTCCTTGGTAAGGAGATAAGCAGAATGGTATCTCGTCAGTAGTCCAAGGTGGATTCTGGTATTTCGAATCAGCCCATGACCCTATAGAATGGATATCATCATCTCTCATCTTGAAACACCTGCACAGGAGAGATAATATGAAACAACAGATGAGAATCGAAATCACTTGTAGAGAAAGATAGAAAGAATTAAAAAGAAATAAAAAATGAAAACCATCAAAAGTAAAGATATACAACAACAACGTGAAGAAACGCTTAACGTTTGAGATCACGAGTAGTTGGGTTCATCCAGTTGGATGAACTCAGCCTCTGTTTGGAAATTCTCCAAGAACGGTTTTAGCCTTTGGCCATTGACCTTGAAAACTGCATCGTTCTTGGGGTTTATCAGCTCGACCGCCCCATGTGGAAAGACAGATTTGACTATGAATGGTCCTGTCTACCGAGATCGGAGTTAGCTAACCGAGAAATCAAGCATATTCTGGATAGAGGTGGAGGCGAGAGTCGTACAGCAGGACTTTCTGCCCCGGCTCGAATGATTTATGACAAATTGTTCTATCGTGGCGAGCCTTCAACCTTTCCTTATGTAATCGAGCATTATCGTGTGCATCTCGACGTATTTCTTCCAATTCAGCCAATTGGAGTTTTCAAAGATGCCCTCCCTCTTTAATATCAAAGTTCAATGAGCGTGTCGCCCAATAAGCTTTGTGTTCAATTTCTACAGGGAGGTGACATGCTTTTCCGTAAACTAGCCTATACGGAGACATTCCTAGATTCATTTTGAAAGCCATGTAGTAAGCCCATAATGCATCAGTCAGTTTGTAAGCCCAATCCTTCCTGTTGAAACTAACCGTCTTTTCGAGAATATGCTTGATTTCTCGGTTAGCTAACTCTGCTTGCCCGTTTGTTTGTGGATGGTAGGCAAGAGCGATTTTGTGGTTGACCCCATATTTCTTGAGGAGTGACTCCAAAGGCCTATTGCAGAAATGCTTGCCTTGGTCACTTATTAGGGATTTTAGGGTTCCAAAACGCGATAGAATGTGTTCCTTAAGAAAGGACATCACTGTTTTGTGGTCATTGCATCTTGTTGGTATTGCTTCCACCCATTTTGACACATACTCCACAGCTAGGAGTATGTATTCACAGTTATTTGATTTAGGGAACGGGCCCATGAAGTCTATGCCCCAACAATCGAATATTTCAATCGTGATAATGGGGGTTAAGGGCTTGGAGTAACTTTTTGAAATTGTACCAAGCTGTTGACAGCGTTGGCACCTTTTGCAGAAAGCATAAGCGTCCTTGAATGTGGTGGGCCAATAAAATCCGCTATGTAAGACTTTTTGTGCGGTCTTTTGAGAAGAAAAATGGCCACCACATGCTTCAGAGTGGCAGGAGGCTAAAATTACGATTATATCCTCATTAGGGATGCAACGTCTGATGACCTGATCAGCACAGTACTTGAATAAGTACGGGTCATCGAAGAAGAAATGACGTGCGAAAGAGAGGAACCGCTTCCTATCTGGTTTGGACCAATGACTTCGGGTTTCTCCCGTGGCAAGATAATTTACTATATCAGCATACCAGGGCAAACCCAAAACAGTCATCAGCTGCTCATCTGGGAATTCGTCTTTTATCGGTGTGGGTTCAGTGTTGTCAACAAAAGTTAACCGAGATAAATGGTCGACGACCACATTCTCTACTCCCTTTTTATCTTTGATCGTTATATCGAATTCTTGGAGTAGGAGTATCCAACGGATAAGCCTTTGTTTCGCATCGTTTTTAGATAGCAGGTACTTGAGGGTCGAATGGTCCGTAAAACAGACGATTGGAGACCCTATCAGATATGACCTGAATTTGTCCAACGCGAATACTATTTCCAGGAGCTCTTTTTCAGTAGTTGTATAGTTCATTTGAGCCTCGTTAAGTGTTCGACTGGCATAGTAAATCACGTAAGGCTTATTCTCCTTCCTCTGCCCTAGCACTGCGCCTATGGCGTAGTCACTAGCATCGCACATTAACTCAAATGGCAAACCCCAGTCGGGTGCCTGTATTATCGGTGCGGAGGTAAGGTGTTCCTTTAGTGCGTCAAAAGATGTTTGACAGTTATCTGACCACTCGAAAGGTGCGTCTTTGACTAAAAGTTGGCACAGTGGTCGGGAAATTGCACTAAAGTTTTGGATAAAGCGACGATAAAATCCTGCATGCCCCAGAAAAGATCGAATGTCTTTGACTGTACGAGGGACAGGTAAATTTGAGATTATATCGATTTTAGCTTTATCAACCTAGATACCTTTATCAGAAATGATGTGGGCGAGGACAATTCCCTTGGTCACCATAAAGTGACACTTTTCCCAATTCAGTACTAGGTGTTTGTCCTCACATCTTGCTAGCACACGTTCAAGGTTGTCTAAGCAATTTTCGAAACTATGGCCAAACACAAAAAAGTCGTCCATAAAGACTTCGAGTATTTGTTCGACCATGTCGCTGAATATGCTTAACATGCACCGCTGAAAGGTAGCAGGTGCATTGCATAAGCCGAATGGCATACGACGGTAAGCGAAAGTACCGAATGGACACGTGAACGTAGTCTTCTCCTGATCTTCAGGAGCGATTTCAATTTGGTTATACCCACTGTATCCATCCAAGAAGCAGTAGTACTTATGACCCGCTACTCGTTCTAGCATTTGATCCATGAAAGGTAATGGAAAGTGGTCTTTTCGGGTCACGGTGTTTAGTTTTCGGTAATCAATACACATCCTCTATCCAGTGGGAATGCGTGTTAGTACTAATTTGCCATCTTTATTCGGTATGACCGTTATGCCAGCCTTCTTTGGCACTACCTGGGTTGGACTAACCCAAGGGCTGTCAGATATTGGATATATGATCCCAACATCTAGTAATTTTAGCACTTCTTTTTTGACTACTTCTTGCATGTTGGGATTCAGACGCCTTTGCATTTGTCGCGAAGGTTTAGCATCTTCCTCCAAATATATCTTATGGGTGCACACAGATGGGCTTATGCCTTTGAGGTCGGCAATAGTCCATCCTAATGCTCCCTTATGTTGTTTTAACACCTCGATTAACCTATCCTCTTGTTCAGAATTTAAAGTAGATGAGATTATGACAGGATAAGTTTTCTCAGTCCCTAGGAAAGTGTATTTGAGCTCTTTTGGAAGCTCCTTTAATTCCAATTCTGGAAACTGCATGTTTGAGGGCATAACTAGCTTTGTTTTAGGAGGCAATGGTTCATATGGTGTTACCCACATGCATTCAGCTTTATCCTCCTCTAATGTATCCAACATGAGGCAAGTGTGATTTAAAGCAGCATCCAATGGAGTAGACTCTTTAGGTTGATAGATAGCATCAAATTGTGAAACGACTACCTCCAAAGGATCTTTATAATCAACGAAATCGGCCTCATCTTCGATGACCGTGTTGATGTAATTCACTTCCTCCTCATCATCGTATTCTTCAGGTCGGGGATTTGAGAAAATTTTGACATTTAACGTCATATTCCCGAATACAATGGTCATTATACCACTTCTTACTTTTATTGTGGCATCTATTGTGTTTAGGAACGGTCGTCCAAAAATGACCGGGATTTGTGAGCCTGGGTTGGGCACAGGTTCGATGTCTAAGATGACAAAATCGACGGGGAAAACAAATGAGTCTATTTGAACAAGGACATCTTCCAGAACTCCTCTTGGGTATTTAACAGACCTATCTGCCAATTGTAATGCAACTCGGGTGGGTTTGTATTCACCTAACCCTAGTTGTTTATAAACCGAGTATGGCAGACGGTTTTCGCTAGCTCCTAGGTCGAGGAGTGCGTTATCTATCTTTTGATTCCCAATTTGACATAAGAGAGTGGGGGTGCCAGGGTCTTTGAGTTTAGGAGGCAATTCATTTTGGATAATTGCACTTGCTTGGCAAGCGACGTAAGCGTGTTTCCTCACACTTTGCCTCCTTTTGACCGTACATAAGTCTTTGAGATACTTAGCGTAGGTCGGCACTTGTTTTATAGCATCAAGGAGTGGGAGATTGATTTTAACTTGTTTGAATAATTCCAAGAACTCCTGGTTTTTTGCCTAATTTTGGGTTTCTTTAACCTTTGAGGATAAGGTGCGGGGAAAGGGCATTTCGGTACTTCATCATTAATGGGTTCCTTTCCGGGCCTTCTCTCAACTTCGTCCACTTCTTTAGGAGCTTCAATATTCGTTTCTACTGGTTCTTTACTAGTAGTGAGCTCCTCTTCTTGAGTAGAAGGTTTATTTGTATTGACCACTTCGTCCTCCTCATACTCTTCGGGGGTAGAGGTAGGCATATTTTTCCCTATAATCTTGTCACTTCTCAGAGTCGTCACGGCTTTTGCTTGTTCGTTATTCGGGGAACCGTTATTGTATCCCTTAGGGTTTTGAATTGGTTGGGCAGGAAATGTTCCACCCGATCCCTCTTGACGTGCATCCATTCTATCTAACGTCGCAGACATTTTACTCATCATTTGAATTAATTGTTGAGTTAGGTTGACATTAGCGAGAGGATCTTCCTCTTGCATCTTTTTGTGCGGTGGCACGTACACATTAGAATGTTGATTATTGGAGGGTTGCACTTGGTTGTAATTATTAAATCTATTTTGATTGTATGGCTGGGACTGCCTATTGTATTGCCCTTGATATTGGTTATTGTAGGGCTGCTGTTGTTGATGTTGATTTTGAGTCCCAGCATCATTTTTCCAGTCAAAACCAGGGTGATTCCAACGGTTGTTATTGTTTTGTGAATTATTGTTGTTATAGGAATTCCCTGCCCCCCTATACCCTTGCATGGCATTCATTTCCATGGGGGGTTGTTCTTGAAAATACGGCACATTGGGACAATACTGAGTGGTATGTCCCAACATATTGCATGTGCCACATGGTTCTTCCGGTAATTGCTGCTTTGAACTTCCTCCTCTCATGCCTAACTCTTCTACTTTCTTCGCTAGTTCTTCATATTTAGTCATGAGGTGATCTTCACTATTTAGTTGGTATAGGCTTTTCTCTTCTACACAGGATATCTATGAGCGTGAGACGTTGTCAGAATTTGACCATTTATGAGCATATTCGGCCAACCATTCGAAGTGGGCTTCAGCCTCTTCGGTGTTTTTACGGAGAAATGGTCCTGAACTCATAGTTTCTCCAACTTCTTCGTTTCACCATTCAATCCTTGATAAAAGAAGCTGATAGTTCGCCATTTCTCAAACCCATGGTGTGGGCATGAGAGAAGCAAATCTTTGAAATGCTCCCACGTTTGAGTGAAGGTTTCATTGCTCTTTTGTTTATAGGAATTAATTTGGCGTTGAAGGTCTGTGGTCATGCGAGTTGGATAGAATTTCTTTAGAAATGCGGTACTCATTGCATGCCAGGTAAAGATTGAATTGGGTTTAAGGGAGTGTAGACACGCCTTTGCTTTATCCTTCAAGGTGAAAGGAAATAACATTAGATGCGTCACCTCCCTAGGACAACTTTGTGAGAATGTTTTGCAAACATCCTCGAAATCAGTGACATGTAAGTATGCCTTCTCACTTTCCATCCCATGGAAGGTGGGAAGTAATTGGATCATCCCATTACGAAATTGAAATTCGCCAGTATGTGGTGGGATTCGAATGCAAGAGGGCGTAGGTGCGTGTTCTGGTTGCATGAGATCGCACAGAGGACGTAGCGCCTCATCAATTGGTACCACCACATTGTCACCATGTTCACTCTGATTATCATCCATTGATTCAGTTGGAGTGGCTACGGGATTAATGGAACTATCAGAGTCAGAACGGTAGAAAGGATTTCCAAAAATTCCTTCAATAGAAGTGTTGGACATGAACTAGGAGAGTTCCTAAGGTGAGTGTTTACCAAAAGACTCTAAAAGAAAAGAAAAGAAAAACAGAAAGAGATGAAAAGAGATTGAGGTAACCTAAGTATTAACTCGTCGCCTTCCCCGGCAACGGCGCCAAAAACTTGACACGAATATTTTTCTGTGCGCTCTTGTGCAACACCCAAGTATAGGTGATCGTGCAAGTAGTAAATTGGATTAAGTCCAGGTCGATCCCATAGGGAAGGATGAGAATTAACTAGCCTAGATTAGACTCAAACAGAAAAGAAAATTCAATATTTTAAAAGAAGTGTAGAACACAAAGTTTTGCGCTCAACAACTACTAAAATTAATAGCAATTAAATTAAATTAACTAACGAGTAGCTATTTAATTAAAGCGAGATTTTAAAAACGGTTTTTCTTAATAAAAGGAAGTGTTGGGATCACGCGAATCCACTGTGACCTGGCTGTCTACCATGCAATTGCAATTAAGCTCAATAGAGTACATCCTCTATAATATTCCGTACTTCTCTAAAGATCTAGAATCAATAGCCCTTTCATGACCGGGACTATATCATCTCAATTAAGTTTGAAATACATGAAAGCGGTTTAATTCAATATTTAAGACTCTCACCTACAATGGTGTTAGCATTGAGGGTGGTTTGCAAAATGTATTGAAAGAAAATGCCTTAAGGCTTAAGTTCAAAGACTGCTTTGACAAACTGAGCATTTGGGGACAGTTTGATAACAATTCCTTAAAACAGAAAGTCTTGGAATACTGTATTAGATGTTCTCAAGAATCTGAGAGTTCGATCGATCGATGCGCTTTCGATCGATCGACAATCGTCATCTCTCAATCGATCGAAATGTCTTCGATCGATCGACTATATCTCTGCACCGATCGATCGAAATCACTCCGATCGATCGAACACAGGTATTATCCTGATGCATGGCAGAGGCCTGAAATCACAGTTTCACGCGATTTCCCAACCTCGGACTACTCAGACATGGTCTGGAGTGTCCCAGATGCGTTCTTAACGTAAAAATTCATTAAAGGTTTGTTTGGTTGTGAGTTTTTCATTAAAACTATGAAAAATTGAGATTTTAACGTATCTAGCATAAACCAATAGTAAGATTAAACACTAACTACCATTAACTAAGTGTGGTATGCAAATAAAACAATAACTCAATAACCTGGATCAAAGAACTCGTATTAAACTATGAGAATCCAATGCTAGCAATGTGTAACCTTGAGTAATAACCTACAAAACCATAAAAATCTCTCCTCTCTCTATAAAAACTGATCAAAAAACAATTGGGCGTCCTCCTGGACGCTTACAAAATGAGTTTAAATAGTAGAAACCTAATGCTAGGGTTAACAATCCCGTCTTTTGCTGCGTGCGTGTATTCTGCTAAAAGGCATGTTCGATCGATCAAAAAACCCTCGATCGATTGAACTTCTGGGTTATTCGATCGCTTGAGAAAAGTTAGATCGATCGAGACCTCGATCGCTTGAGAGGACCTCGATCGATCGGGCTTCAGTTTTCAACTTTGAATTGTCTTCATTAAAGCCAATCACTCCCTTTTATCCTGCTCAATCAATTATTCACACAGCGACAATAATCTGCACAAATCACAGCTAACACCAACAACTTATCATAGATTGATCGTAATGTGTAGAAACTGATGTTGTAACTCAAATCACAGATATATGGGATAATTTTGAACTAAATTAATGTATTTTCTTCTTTTAGCGCGGTTGTATTTTACAAATACCCCCGCTTGTCAAGGGTCAAAAAATACATCAACATAGAGGAGTTTCTAAAGTCCAAGCGCGCCAGCTTTACGGGAGAAGAATCCTCGAAAGCTAAATACAAACGGGAAGACTCTGAGAAGGGTCCGGGAAATGAGCCTAGGCCAGTTCAGCAGAGAGGCATTCAGGATCAGGCCATATTACCTTCACCCCACTTTCCTGGCTAATCCACGAAGTTATGGCCACTACCGAGATCCAGAGGCTACTCCAGGAGCCCGCCAAGTTGAAAAGCCAGCCCGGTAAGAGGAACCGGGACAAGCTCAGCTGCTTACAAAGACCATGGGCATGACATAGAGGATTGCTTTAAGCTTAAGATTGCCATTGAGAAGTTGATCGAGCAGAGCCACCTAGCTAAATTCATGGCAGCAGACAGACGACCTCGGCAAGAAACCCGGGCTCCCGAGCAACCGCGACCCCTCGGGAAAATCAAAGTAATCTCCGGAGGCATTTCGGGTGGAAGGGATTCACAGTCGGCCAGGAAGAGGCATGCTCGGGCATCTCGATCGGATGTCTGGTATGTCCAATCCACCCGCTCTCCCTCGACCGACGTGTTGACGTTCTCATCCGAGGACATGCTAGGCCTGCACTACCCTCATGATGATCCGCTGGTGCTGACACTCTCTGTAGCAGACTACGTGATTTAAAGGGTGTTGGTAGATACGAGCAGCTCCTCCAACATCATGTTTGTCTCGGTATTAGATCAACTAGGGATCTCTAGGGATCGACTCCGACTAGTGGCCACCCCCTAGTAGGGTTTAATGGCTCCAGCACCCAACAGCTCGGTACCATCGAGCTCCCGGTCCTCATGGGAGCCTACCCTCAGCAGGCATCTGTGCTGGCGAGCTTTATGGTCGTGGAAGCTCCATCTACGTATAATGTCATCCTTGGGAGGGCAACCCTCAATAAGGCCAGGGCGGTTGTATCAACGCATAGCCTGGTGGTTAAATTCCCAACCCCTCAAGGGCCCGGGAGCCTACGCGGAGACCAAGCTATCCCCCGGAGTTGCTATGTCAGCTCTCTGCGCTGGGAGGCCATCGGCGAAACACTGAATGTCCAAGAGATGGACCCAGGGGATCAGAAGGACAGAGTGGGACCGATCGGGGATCTGGAACAAGTGGTGCTAGACCCGCAACTCCCCGATCGAACGGTCACTATCGGTACCCTTCTGGAGCCTGGCCTTAGGGATAAGCTAATTCAGTTCCTGCACCAGAGTCAAGATGTGTTTGCTTGGTGTCATAAGGACATGCCCGGGATTGATCCCCGGGTAATGTCTCACCGACTTAATGTCAACCCAAACTCTTGGCCTGTGAAGCAGAAGAGACGGGACATGGCCCCCGAGAAGCAGAAGGCAGTACGCAAGGAGGTCGATAAACTCCTCAACGCAAAATTTATCCGAGAGGTCCACTATCCCGACTGGTTAGCAAACGTAGTACTGTTCAAGAAAAGCAACGGGAAGTGGAGGATGTGTGTGGACTTCACCGATCTGAACAAAGCCTGCCCCAAGGACTGCTATCCACTGCCCAGGATAGATCTCCTTGTGGACTCCACAGCCGGTCATTCACTCCTCTCGTTCATGGACGCCTACTCCGGGTACAATCAGATTAGCATGTACCCCAGGGACGAAGAGAATACCTCATTTATCACGGATCAGGGGAGCTATTGCTACGAAGTCATGCCGTTCGGCCTCAAAAATGCCGAGGCAACCTATCAGCGCCTGGTCAATCACATGTTTAAGGACTTGATCGGGAAATCCATGGAGGTCTACGTTGACGATCCTGGTTAAAAGCCGGGATGAGTCTGAACATCTTGGGCATTTAGCCGGGGCCTTTAGCATTTTGAGAAAGTTCGGGATGAGGTTGAACCCGGCCAATTGCACATTTAGCATCTCATCCGGGAAGTTTCTTGGTCACCTAGCCAGCAGGCGGGGGATTGAGGCGAACCCTGAAAAAATTCAAGCCATCATAAACATACGGTCACCCAGGTCAACCAAAGAAGTATAGAGTTTGGCCAGGCGGGTGGCCGCACTAAATAGATTCGTGTCCCGAGCTACCGACCAGTGTCTGCCATTCTTCAAGATCCTTCATAAGGCCTTTTAATGGTCAAAAAAGTGCGAGGAAGCATTCCAGGAGCTCAAGAAGTACTTGGCATCGCCCCTTCTACTCTCAACACCAGCGACAGGCGAGGAATTGTTCTTATACCTGGCAGTGTCACCCTCGGCAGTCAGCTCAGTACTCATTCGAGAAGAGTACGGGATACAATTCCCGGTCTATTACACAAGCCGAGCACTTCAAGGCGCAGACAGTAGATACTCCCATATTGAAAAACTCGCCTTCGCCCTCATCACTTCAGCTCAGAGACTTCGCCCGTATTTCCAGGCCCACGTTATCGTGGTCCTTACAGATCAGCCCCTCCATAAGATCTTGAGTAAGCCTGAAATGTCCGAAAGGCTCGTCAAATGGGCCTTGGAGTTAGAGGAATTTGAAGTGGTCTACAGACCCCGCACAGCGATCAAAGGACAAGCAATGGCAAACTTCATTGTTGAATTCACATACCAAGAAGACCTAGTTGAAGATCCCGCCCCACCGACCTTTCCACCCGGCCTACAGTCAGATATCCCGACCTGGGTAATTTATGTGGATGGTTCTTCTAACAAACAAGGCAGTGGAGCAGGGATCATCTTAACCACACCTAATGGGATCCAGCTCGAGTATGTGCTCAGGTTCAGATTCAAAGCCTGCAATAACGAGGCTGAGTACGAAGCCTTGTAGGTCGAGTTACAAATGGAAACCTCAATGGGCGCACAGCAAATTCAAGGGTACATCGACTCTCAGCTCGTGGTAAATCAAGTCAATCAAGAGTATAAAGCTCAAGAGCATAACATGGTGGCTTATCTAGCCCTTGTCCGAGCAGTCTCAAAGAAACTTCGGGGGTTCTCTGTTACGCAGATACCTAGGGAGGAAAACACTAGGGCCGACCGGTTAGCCCACCTTACTACATTTTCTGATTCAGACATGCCCGGGATAAGGATAGAGTACCTACCCGAGCCAAGTGTGTTCAACTCGGAATGCATGGAGGTCGAGCCGGCCACCCTAGAACCTAGCTGGATGGACCCAATCATGGCATTTCTTGCAATAGGTGCATTACCAGATAAAAAGGAAGAAGCCTGTCGGGTTAAATACCGAGTGGCGAGGTACCACATCATTGATGGCATCCTCTACAAAAGGGGATTTTCTATACCGTACCTCCGCTGTGTCCACCCTGCGCAGGTCCAAGCAGTACTGTACGAAATCCATGAAGGGGTATGCGGGAACCACATCGGAGGCCAGGCACTCTCACGCAAAGCCCTGCTGTAAGGTTACTATTGGCCGACCATGGCCAAAGACTCTCAAGAATACGTCAAGAGGTGTGATACATGCCAAAGATTCTCTTCCATGATCAACCGTCCGGGAGAACTTCAGACGCCAATCCTCAGCCCTGGCCGTTCGCTCAGTGGGGCATTGACATTTTCGGTCCCCTACCAACGGAAAAGGGACAAGTCAAGTTTGCTGTCATTACCGTGGATTACTTCACCAAGTGGGCGGAGGCTGAGCCCTTGGCAACAATCACTGAGAAGAAAATGAAAAACTTCATGGAGAGGAACATCCTAAGCAGGTTCGACGTCCCCCGGGTTCTGGTTAGTGACAACGGTAGGCAATTTGACACCCTGGTATTCAGGTAGTTCTGCCCGGGCTACGGGATATCCAATCACTACTCATCCCCCAAGGACCCCCAGGCCAATGGCCAAACTGAGGTGACCAACCGGACTATTCTTCAGTCAATTAAAACAAGGCTTGAAGACGCCAAAGGACTATGGGCAGAGGAACAGGCGAAACACCTTTCTCACTCACCTACGGCTTCGAGACGGTGGTCCCCACAGAGCTCGGGTTGCCCTCTTACTGGGTGGCAAACTTTGGCGATCAGAGCAACGAAGAGGCCCTCATAACCAAACTTGACTTGGTATAAGAAAAAAGAGACGGGGCCTATCTAAAGGTGGCAGCGTACAAACAAAGAGTCTCCCGGTACTATAATAGTAAGGTGTAGTATCGCAGTTTCTAGATACGAGATCTGATCTTGAAGGCAGTTAACCAGTCCATGAAAATCGTGAACCATGAGAAGTTGGGGCCAAACCAGGAAGGTCCATACCTAGTTACCCGAGTCAATTGTTCGGGCACCTATTGGCTACAAACTCTAGATGGGCACGACCTCTCTCATCCTTGGAACGTGCACCTCTGCAAGTACTTCCAATAAAGCATGATAATAATGTTGGATAGGAACCATGTAGCTCGATCCGATCATATCTATTCATATAGTAATAAAAGTTTCTTTTGCCAAACAACTCTTCTCCATGCGTGCTCACTAAAAGACCTCGGGGTCAGACCCTAGGCACTTAAAAGACCTCGGGGTTAGACCCTAGGCACATAAAAGACCTCGAGGTCAGACCCCAGGCACTTAAAAGACCTCGGGTTCAGACCCCAGACGCTTAACAGACCTCGGGGTCAGACCCAAGGCGCTAAAAAGACCTCGGGGTCAGACCCCAGGCACTTAAAAGATCTCGGGGTCAGACCCCAGGCACTTAAAAGACCTCAGGGCCAAAACCCAAGGTACAGGCTTCGCTTAGGTCAAACATACAAAGGGGCAGTGCGCCCTAGGTGGCTGATGATGGCAAGTCCCAAAAGACCCTACAACCACCCACGTTCCAGGTCAGTTTCCTAGAGTCACCCCCTCTATACGTCTGCCTTAGCAAAAGCTTGGGGGGTAGGGTAGACTAAATAGAAAATCACACCGGATACTAACAGGACTTAGAATTCTAGAACACTTCTAACATTCCTAAAGTACCTACAGTACCCAGAGCCGCCCGGGTAGTAAAGAGTCACAAACCTGTACTATACCCGAGCAGGACCCCCATATCAGGTCCCTGAAAGACCAAGTGTTCTCTACCAGTTATAGTCCTAACTTTTGCGAAGACAAGGGTCCTACGGGATTTACAACCGGTCAGTCATAGGCAATCACAAGTAGGCAATCAAGTGCGAAAACAATAGATGGAAAGATTGGTCTCAAGGACCTTTGCATTAAATAAGAAAAAAAAAACTTTGTACAGCCTGGGGGGCAGTTATACTAGCCTCTCCAAAAGAAAAAAAAAAAAAAGAGGAGAAAGCAGACCGGGGACCCTATGTCCACCTCGACCATGACTTCAGTTTCTCCGGTCTCTCCCAAAGGGTCGGCTCCTCCGCCGGGAACCAAGCTTCCGTCCAGGGCATCCAAACCATCAGCAACTCCGGCTAAGACGGTAGAGTTGTCAGCTTCTTCGATGGGGGGGTAGCATCGGCAGTAGTAGGACTGAGGTCCCAGTATTTTGAATCAATCCCCTCATAGGATGAGATGTCCTACTCGGGGTGATCTCGGGCTAGCCTTCGTTTGAGGTCCTCGTAGCCTTGGAAGAAGTCATCATCAAAAGCCTCCTCCATGGCTCCCACCACTATTGCCTTAGTCGCAGCCTTCGCCTTAGCCTCTGTAGTAGTCACAATGGCCCGGGAAGCCTCCAGATCCGCCAGGGCAGGCACCAACTCCGCCTGGGCTGCACCAAGGCTCAGGGCCAAGCCCTTCACCTTTTCCTTCTCCAAGGCCACGGTGTTTTGCCTAGCCTCCGAGGTCGCTTGCTCCTCAGACAGAGCAGCTTTAGCAGCAGCGGCCCTCCTGGCCAAAGAGGGCAGGAAGGGCTCAGCCCCTGCGGCCATGCAGCCAACCTGCGAAGAATCCAAGATGGTCAGTTAACAAGTTAAACACAAGAGAAGTTGTAGTGAAAAGGAGCAGAAGCGCCAAGTGCTTACCATATGGGAAAGAATATATAACCATCCTTGAAACGCCTCGGGAGACATGTTCTCACACGCCTCCACCTGGCTGGGGAGAAGGGCGGACTTAACCCTATCTCTGATCACTGCCAATTCTTCAATCGGCGCCCCGGATGATATTCCCGCTCTGGGGGAAGTCTCAGCCACCACCGCGCGGGGAGCTGAAGTCTTGATGGGTTCCAGACGGTTCACAGTCCCGTGCGGATTCGCCTCAACGGGCGTTCGCTGCCCAAGGCTTCCGTGGCAGGCCTTTTTCCTCGTGTCACTGCCAACTGGGCGGCAACAGCAGTGGCCTGCCTCTCCCTTAGCTGCTCTAAATTCCTCTTTGGAGCCATTTCTACAAAAGGAAAGTAGCCATGAAGTCAGTAATCAGAGCAACGAGACAATGAAGGATAACCAAAATTAAGTTGCTGATCAAACTCTTACCTGGGATGATTGAGGGAAGGACAGGGGCCTCAGTGGGGTGTTCTGGTTGGTGATCGCCTCTCTGATCTCTCGAGCGGGTTAGAACGTCCCAAATATTGATAGGATGCTCCGCCAAGCTTCTGATTCTCTCTTGGCACTCCCCGGGAATACTAGGTGGGCTACCTGACCCCGCTGCAATGCAAAATGTAACGTAGATCCTGAGTCAACAAGTACGCGTGCTAAGTGAAAATATACAAGCACCATTCCTGAGACTACTATCTGTGAAGAAGCCATGTCTCCTGGGTTCATCTAAAATGTTCTCCCTTGACGTTGTTCTATCCCCTTTCCCACATCATTAGACTGTCTAGGCTTCAACCCACTGGAAGCTATCGAACTAGCTCCTTGCTGAGAATGCTTCCCCGGACAATTCTTAGCTTGTTGTTCAATTACTCCGCAATCATAACACTTGTCTCTTATATCAGGAGTCAAATTATCACTACTCCCTCCTAGGTTTATATTCTGGGGTTTGGTCATGAAACATTGGCCTGAGTGTGGTAGGTTTACGTCCTCCTAAAATCACTAAAACTGGAACCAGAGCCTCTTGGAAACGGCCTCTTGAACAATCCGCCGTGGTTCCTATCACCACCCTCATTATCTTGTTTGCCTTGCTAATTCTATCTAGACCTTTCCATTCCGCTCTCAACAATAAGCGCTGTTTGATTCACTACTGCTACAGTCGAATGCTCATAGCTCTTTACCCTCAAACGGATATTTTCCCTTGAACCTTCTCCGAATTTCCTTGCCCTATCTTCCTCCTCTGGTACTGAACCATTACCAAATCTCAACAAAGCATTATACTTCGAAGTATATTCGGTGACTGTCATGTCCCCTTGCTTGAGGTTATCAAACTCTTGCTTTTTTCTCATTGTAGGTGGCTTGCGGAAAGATTGGGCAATTGAATTCCTCCTTGAACCCTTCCCATGTAATCGGTGCCCCTTGGTCCAAAACATTTACCCACCAATTCTGAGCATCACCTTTCAGCACGTCATTTACATTCTCCATTTTCTCCGTATAAGACATCGGGATAAATTGAAAGATTCTCTCTATGTCCATTATCCAATGTTCGGCGAGTGTTAGGTCGGGTGTCCAATGAAATTCTGTTGGTTTCTTTTGTGCGAAATGTTTTGATATGGATCTCACTGTAGACACCCCATTTTGTCGGCTATCGGATTTAGGAGACCCATAGCTTGGTGGTTCACAATGATCGCAAAAGACCCAAAAGGACTCTCGGAAGTCAGCTCTATCTCTCAGAATGCTCAGAATGACCAAAATGCCCCTGAAAGCCCGAAAACTCCCAGATTTGGTCCCAATGTTCTGAAAACATGCTACGTCGTAAGGAAAACAATAAAATGAGTTTTTAAGAGAAATCAGATGAAATCGTCGGCTCCCAGAGACCCCCGAAAGTCCTGGAAGTTCCCGGAAAGTCCCCGTTGACCGGTTTGACCCAGGTTTGACCAGGTTTGACCAGGTTTGACCAAAATCGTCCGAATTCACCAGGATCATTTTAAATCATAGGAAAAGTATTAAAACAAGTTCCAAAAGAAAATCGAGCGAAAACATCAGCTCCCGGGAACTCCCGGAGGTTTCCAGAACTTCCCGGGAATCCCAGGTTTGTCCAGTTTGACAAAAATTTGACTTTGGAATCGGGGCGCCAAAACAATTTTCAAATACTTTTCATAGATACTAGAGGTCAATGGCTTTCCAACGGTATATCGCACATAATTTTTGGATTTAAAACGAATTTATTATGAATTTCCAAAAGAGAAAAAGGCGATCAAATCGGCTTTTATCGCGAATACCGCAAAACTTTTCAAAATGACCTAGCCCCGAACTATTTTTTATGCAAAGTAGACTCCATTACCTTTCCAACGGTATATCACAACCTCAATTTGGAGTTCGTATGCATTTTCTGTGAATTTCGGACGAAATAGGGCCTTTTCGCGAATACCGGAACTTCAGGGGGCCTAAATAGCATTATCTGGACGAAGGGAGGAGCAGTGCCGCCGCGGCACTGGCCCAGTGCCGCCGCGGCACTCCCCTCCAGAACAGTGTATTTTTGTAATTTATCTTGTGGTCCCATTTTGATTAATTAAAATCCAAAACGACGTAGTTTTATGATTTCAGATGTTTGGAGCCAATGGGAACACTTTCTAAATCCCAAAACCACCCCAAGTTGGCCTATATAAACACCCCATTACTCCTCATTTTAGGGGAGTCAAATGTGAGTTTTGAAAAAGTTTGGGAGAGAAAGTTGTAGAGATAAGGTTAGAGTAGAGAGAAAAGAAGCTTTCTTCTTTGATTTTCAAAACAAAAGTGAGTTCTAAACCTTGTTTTTACTTCATTACTTCCATTTACTTCAACATTCAATACTCCCAACCACCATTTTAGTGAGCATTTAAGAGAGTGGAAGCTTCTTCCATGTCTAGTGTCATTTACATATGAGTGAAACACCAATCTACAAGTTCATGCTTCATGAATATCATCTATTGATCATCATCTATTTGCTTGTTTATTTATTGTTTATCTCTCCTTACCCCATTTCTTTTTGTTTTTTTTATTTACTTACTAGTTCATCATCATCTAAGTGATGACATGAAGTTTGGGGTGAGTGAATCCTCATGGATAGTAGCTCTTGACCTCAAAAACATGTTTGATAGATGATGATCATAACCTCAATACTTCCAAGGTATTCTTGGAATGTATTGAAGTTATGTTCAAAAAATAAAATAAATCTCTCCAACAATCTTGGAGATTCTTAATGATGAGTTTGATGTTGGTATTCTAAGTGGTCATAATCCTTATTGAGTGTTGAAAATATGTTTTCAAAACATCTATTTCAAAACCCCTCTCAATCCCTCTCATTTGGTTTCAAGTAACAAAACTTTGTTTTCCCCAAAATCTCCAAAACAATGATCCAAAACAGTGAGGTGTTCAGATTCAAAGATTTGTTTTGAATTAAATACTCAAGTTATGATGATGAAACCACTTGGAAAATCTTCTTAATACATCATAGTTTGTCCCCAATTTTTCCCATCAATTATAGAGATGTGAAAGTATTTGTTTTGGATGTGAGAAGTTCATATTCATAATCTGCCTCTGTTCTCACAGAATGTTCACCCAACGTCTTTCACTTATTCTGGATATTTTCATCACTGTACATATATCTTTTCTATTTTATTTACAAAACTTGGGTGTCTTAGGAAAGTTTTGGTATATAATGGGTCATCATAAACCTTTTCTTTGATTTATGAAAAATCATACAAAATCAGTCAACAGTGCAGCTTTTGTTTCTGAGTCATGTGTACATTCTTATTTATTTCTTTTAATCTGTGATAGCTATTGATGTTTGGCTTTTTGGGTTATTTTCTAGACACAATAAGGATGATCTCTGATGTTTCTTACATTTTTCTAGGCACGTTTGACCTCCCATTATAATGTTACAAAGTAATACATGCAGTCTGTCCACTATTCACAGCAAGCACATTTCAACTTTCATTCTTTGATTTGATGCTCATATGCATTCCAAATTAGCTCATATCTTAGGAAGTAATTCATACTACATTTGTATATATCCCATATTGATTTAATCCATCCATTCATGCACATTTTAGACTTCTAAGTCATTTTAGAAATCCATGTACACAAAACACACTACAACCTTCGCACATTTTTAGGTACATACAATACATTCATGCAAGGTTTGGGGTTTTTGTAACTCTTAATCTAAGAAGATTATAAGGAATGAACTTGATCACACGTTCATGCTTCCCCTCGATCTAATCATCCTTTCTCATCCGTCCCGGGGATCGAGAAATCTTCTTTTCTCAAAGAATAACATGCATCATACTAGCTTGCTAAGCACATTTTGATTTCTTTGATTATTTGTTTCAAGAACAATTCACGTTCCCCTTTTAGATTAGGAAGTCTTGATTACTTGATACATGATTAGACGATTTTTCCTAGGTTTATTTGTGTGATCTTTCACTTTACATTGCATGATATTTGATTTAGATCTTATGAATGATATTTTATCTTTAGATCTTCCATTTTCAAGTCTCTTATGTAATGTAATATACTATCATAGTATTATTTATCGAACCAAACATAGTATAAGATGATTATTTGGATGCTAATTGAGGCCCGTCGAAAGACGGGGCGAGTTGAGGGTGTTTTAGCCGTGACAAAGGCTCCTTCCTCTCTCGTACCAAAACCCCGAACCAAGTTCTTTGGTTATGAAGGGCCGGTGCCGTTATCCGCTTGGGTGAGTCAAATTAGGTTTCTTGGTTCCTTAAAGACCAAGTGGCGACTCTGTATCTGTTTTCAACAGACCTTTCGTTTTCTTTCCTTGATTCAAATCAATTTCAAAGCAATCTCAAACAAGAGAAGTGGTCCGATTCCGCGTGTCCACAATCTGGCGACTCTGCTGGGGATTTTTATTTTTAAAACAAAATAATATAGAGGTTTGACTCATAAGAAGCATCCTTAAAATCATCTTTTTACTGTGTTTGGTTCACCGCATTGCACTCTTGCATTTCCCCCTCCGACTGTGTCTGAAATGCGGCGCTGACATTGTTCAGGTCTTGCTGTGCCAGGGCACAAGTCACCGTTGATACTGTACCTTCCAAGGTATATCAAAAAGAGTAAAAACCTCTGTACTGTCTCTCTGACGGTATATTGGAACTCTCGTCAATGGACCCTCTTTGACTAAACCCAGCCTTTGCATATAGATTCCTGTAGAACCTTTCATAGGACTGTTCATTTATCTTTTCAGATAGGACAATGTGATATAACTGCTGTATGCCCTGGCGGGATTACTTGCGCGATGTAGACGCTTATGTGGCATAGAACAGAACCTCTTTCTTATGATTCCCAAGGCAATCACTCACATGTGATCACATTGAGTTGACCTGCCTAAGCATCATGACAAGGATGTCTGCTCCATGCTCGCAAAGATATACACCGCAAACCTTGTTTGTCGGTCTTGAGACATAGGAGTATGAAAACCTGCTAGAAAGTATGATCACTATCACCATACTTACCAGTTTCTCCCAGAAACTCTGTCCAGATATCCCAGATATAACCGTACCTACCAGTTTCTCCCAGAAACTCTGTCCAGATATCCCAGATATAACCATAGTTACCAATTTCTCCCAGAAACTCTGTCCAGATATCCCAGATATCACCATACTTGCCAGTTTCTCCCAGAAACTCTGTCCAGATATCCCAGATATCACCATACTTGCCAGTTTCTCCCAGAAACTCTGTCCAGATATCCCAGATATAACCATACTTACCAGTTTCTCCCAGAAACTCTATCCAGATATCCCAGATATAACCGTACTTACCAATTTCTCCCAGAAACTCTGTCCAGATATCCCAGATATAACCGTACTAACCAGTGTCTCTCGGAAACTCTGCTCAAAACTGTACCCGGATATCCCATTTTCTCCCAGAAACTCTACCCAAATCAACCAAGAATGCCCAGTCCTTCTTAGAAGCCTCCGTAAACCCTGGAAATCCCTGTTATCCTTGGTGATCATACTGGAAAGTAAGATTGGCACACTCTATATGGTTAGGACCCTAATTGCTTAACCGCTATCTGTTAGAAATAGGAACATCATGTAGATTAGGGCTTACATCCGCATGCTTGTCTCCCATGCATACACCATCCCCATCTCTCTGCACGCACTGTCTCGAGTCAGTCCACGTCACTGTCTTTGTCTGTCTAAAAGTCATCACTGTCAGGATCTGATACACCCATTTCTCTCAAAATCTGTCAGGTCAGTATAGATTCCCAGGGTCAGCAGCCGGAATCCTCGTTGTGGACCACGAGTTCGGATAATCGTTTAGTCAGAATCAGTCCGACAGCCCGCTTCAACATGAATAGAGAAGAATTGGAAAACAAGGTCACCGAGTTGGGAGCAACTATAAGCCAACAATCCGACAGTCTAGCCCAAGTCCTGAGGTTCATAGAAGAACTGAAGCAGCAGCAGCCGCAACCTCCGCCCGGGTTCCCACCACCAGGGTTTGAACCCCCTCTGCACGAGAATAATGGGGAGGAAAACTGGTTTCAAGGGGTCCCACCGCTTGCGTATGAAAAGAAGCTCCAAGAGAAAATGGACAAGGTCGACAAACTGGAGAGTGTGCTGAGAAAAAGCAAGGGGGTCGATGATTACATGCTAGACCTGGAAGGCCTCTTTGAGCCTGTTAAATTGAAACTGCCGGAGAACTTCAAAATGCCTGCCATCGATCGTTTTGATGGAACTGGGAACCCGAAAAGCCACGTGAAGCTATGTATGAGTATCTTCCAGTCCATGGGTTGCACTCACGAGCACATCGCAATGCTGTTCCCACAAACTCTGGCAAAATCTGCACTATCGTGGTTCTTAACCTTGGAAGCCTCCAAAACCCGGGCCTGGGAAGATATCGTTCGAGTTTTTGTCGATCATTACTCCTACAACCAGGAGCTGGATGTCACTATCAGGGATTTGGAAACAACCCGGCAAAGCAACAATGAATCATTCGCTGCGATTCTGAGCAGGTGGAGGAATAAGGTAGCCCAAATGACCCACCGGCCGATCGAGAAAGAACAAGTGAGAATGCTAATCCGGAATCTACAGCCGCTCTACCATAAGAAATTATTCTACCAGTCCATCTCCACCTTTGAGGAGTTGTTTGAAGTCGGAACCCGAATCGAAGATGCTATCAGGGAAGGAAAGATCAAAAAGGAAGATCCTCCGAGTCAGCCAAGAAGGCCCAACTACTCCCGGAATCCCCCAGATGTCAATGCCCTTAGCAGCCAACCCATGGCATACCCTCCAAGGCCATACCAACCCTCCAACCAAGCAAATCCCTCCAACCGCCCTTTCCAGAAAAAGCCCCCTCGCAATTTTGCCAAGCTAGAAATCTCCCTCTCCGCAGCCTTGGACCGCCTCCTCAAAAAGGGCCATCTCCAACTACTCCAGTCTCGAAATACCCCACCCCCGCCTAACTGTGATATGTCCAAACGATGCGCCTACCACCAAGCCCCCGGTCATAATATCGATGACTGCATGCGCCTTCGCCATGATATCTAAGACCTCATTGATCAGAATATCATCGAGCCGCCCCCAAAGCAGCCCCATATCACCCAAAATCCTCTACCTAACCACCAAAATGTCAGCCTCATCGATTCCAACCCTATATCCTTCAACCCTGCTGCCTTTATCATCCCCGTAGGACAACCCTTACCCCTCATTGACATCCCGGACTCTTTGGGAATTCATCTGGTCGAAGGGGAGAATGACGAATGGCTGCAACAGCTAGACGATGAGCAAGACTTGTTCTTCCTGGAAGAGCATGACCTAGGGGTGGTAGACCTCAAATGGTATGATCCCGACAAAGAAAGTGACGCTTCTATCTGGGACGAGCCCGAAAAACCATTTGTGGGGACGGATTGTGATTGGTTCAAGAAAGACGGGACTGTAGAAGGACCCACTCCTGCCAAAATTAATCACCTAACCAGGTCAGGCCGTCATTATCAGCCTCCACAGCCCGCCGCCGATGCAACCGAGAAAGGTCCAATCAAGGACAAAGGGAAGGGTAAGATGGACGAGATCATCAAGGAAGATAATGAGTTGATAAAGCAGCTAAAGAAGACCCAAGCACATCTCTCGATGTGGGATATTATGGTGACATCTTACAAGCATAGGCAAGCCGTGTTGAATGCCTTGGCTGGGATTGAAGTCCCTATCGACGCCGCACCGGAGGACATGATAGCTTTCTTGGGCGCACTTACCCCTGACCCGATCATTACATTTTCTGATGAGGACTTGCCACCGGAAGGATCCGCACATAACAAAGCATTGTACATCACTGTCGGATGTAAGGGGCAACAGGTACCGTTTTGTCTGGTCGATATAGGTTCTACTTTGAATGTTTGTGCCCTAAGAACTGCCACTGCTTTGGGGGTCAATATCCTTGACATTACGCCGTCTGTGCAATCCGTGAGGGCCTATGATAACACCAGAAGAAATGTAATGGGGACTGTCTCTCTACAAATCCGGGTAGGGTCTTTGGTGAGCACTGAGATTTTTCAAGTCATGGACATACCTGCCTCGTTCAATCTGCTGATTGGAAGGCCCTGGCTTCATGCCAACAAAGCTATATCGTCCACTGTGCATCAAATGATCAAATACATTCATGAGAAGGAAGTAAAGATCATCCTTGGTAATAGTTGGGGTAATGAAGCTTTCCCAAATTACGCTCCCATTTTTGAAGTCCAAATACCTGAGCTAGAAGAAGGAGAAATCGGAGGATTCTTCATGGAAGAAATCCACATGATCAATGACGCAGATAGGTTCCCTGAGGTCCACTCTGCAGTTGTCAACATTGTCCGCAAGATGAACTACTTCCCCGGAATGGGATTAGGCCGACGCCAGCAAGGGATTCGTGAGTTCCCTCAGATCAAAGGACAACAAGGAACTTTCAGGTTGGGGTACAAGCCCACTGAAGAAGACGTCGAGCTACAGAGGCCATGGAAGAAAAGGGTAATGGGTCTACCACCATACCGCAAGACTTTGAATGGACAATTCATAAAAGAAGGGGATGACTTCCCCTACTTCGGGTTCCCTGAATCCTGGATCCATCAAACCACTGGGAAAAGGCACCCCGGGCTTGAAATCTTCGCGGACTGCGAAAGGCCCCCATATCGAGACCCGTGCTATCCCGAAGAAGTTGAGAAGACCCCGGAGGAAGACTGGTTGAAATACCTGGACACTGAAGCCATCAAGAAAATGTGGGAAGAATCCGCTGAAGAGAAGGAAGAAGAGAGGGCCAAGAGCCAAGATGATCAGATCAAGCCAACTGAGGAGGGTCTGAGCAACCAGGCTGTAGAGTCATCTATCTGGGTCTCCCAATCCCCTATCCCCCCGGAGTCTGTACTACCAATTATCGAGTCGGTACCAGAGTCGGCTGCTGTAAGCCCACCACTGTCCAATGTAGTCACTTCACCTGTCATGAATGAAATGAAAGACGATTCTGCTTACTCCTATGTGTCTAACACTTGTGAATGCACAGATCCCTCTGAGGATCTCCCAATCGAACTTAAGCAACTAATTGAAAAACCACCTGCTTATGAAATAATCGAGGATACTTTATCAGTTAACCTAGGTGAAACAGATAATCCACAAATTGTGCAAATTGGCTCAACTCTTAATAAAGAAGAAAAAGAAAAATTGACTCTCTTGCTAAAAGAATTCAAAGATGTTTTTGCTTGGTCTTACGAAGACATGCCCGGGGTCGATCCCGATATTGTCCAACATCATATCCCCCTCCTCCCCAATTCTAAACCTGTCAAGCAGAAACTGAGGCGCATGAGATCGGAATGGGCACTCAAGGTTAAAGAAGAGGTGGAGAAGCAGTTCAAGGCAGGGTTCATCATCGTCACCGAATACCCGGAATGGGTTGCCAATATCGTACCAGTCCCGAAGAAGGATGGGAAAGTTCGCGTGTGCGTCGACTTCCGTGATCTGAACAAAGCTAGTCCCAAGGATGACTTTCCGCTTCCCCACATTGATGTCTTGGTAGACAACACCGCTGGACATGAGCTACTTTCATTCATGGATGATCAGATTCTAATGGCGCCAGAAGATCGGGAAAAGACGACATTCACCACCCCTTGGGGAACCTACTGTTATAGAGTAATGCCCTTCGGACTCAAGAATACGGGGGCGACTTACCAAAGAGCTGCCACAACTCTGCTGCATGATATGATTCACAAGGAGGTAGAAGTGTACGTAGACGACATGATTGTGAAATCTAAGGACAGAGAAGGACACCTGATAGCGCTGGGAAAGTTCTTCGAAAGGTTGCGCAGATACAAGATGAGGTTGAATCCAAGGAAGTGCACTTTCGGTGTGACCTCTGGTAAACTCCTGGGTTTTCTCATCACACAAAGGGGGATAGAGGTGGATCCCTCCAAGATCAAGGCAATCCTAGAAATGACACCACCACGGAATGAAAAAGAAGTAAGGGGGTTCCTCGGAAGAATCCAATTCATCAGCCGTTTCATTTCCAAGCTCACCACCACGTGCGATCCTCTGTTCTGATTGTTGAGAAAAGGGGAGAAGTTCCAATGGGATGACCAATGCCAAGCCGCTTTCGACAAAATAAAAGCCTACCTTCAAAATCCACCTGTCCTCTCCCCACCCGTTCCTCATAAGCCTTTATTCCTTTATCTGTCCGTCTCCGAAAATGCCATGGGCTGCATGCTGGCCCAAGAAGGAGAAGAAAGCCACTCCGAAAAAGCCATATATTACCTCAGCAAGAGGATGATTGGGTATGAGCTCAACTACTCTACCCTTGAGAAAACATGTTGGGCCTTGGTTTGGTGCACTCGCCGACTGAGGCACTACATGCTGGCCTTCCCAGTTGTGCTCATATCCCGCATGGATCCTCTAAAATACCTCCTCGAAAAACCTGCCCTGACCGGTCGTATATCCCGTTGGTTACTTCTACTATCCGAATTCGATATCAAGTATGTCACAAGCAAGTCGGTAAAAGGGAGAACCGTAGCTGAGCATCTCGCAGAACATGCCGTCGAATCCGAAGAAAGTGGAGACTTTCCGTTTCCAGACGAAAATATCATGGAAGTCAAAGAAGAACAGTGGAAGTTGTACTTTGATGGAGCAGCCAACATGAAAGGATACGGAGTAGGACTGATTCTCGTATCACCAAGCGGGGACCACACTCCATTGGCAGTCAAGCTCAACTATAACTCCACCAACAACACCGCCGAATACGAAGCATGCATTCTGGGAATGGAAGCGGCCATAGAGTTGAAGGCTCGGAAGATAGACGTCTTCGGGGACTCAAACCTCATCATATCACAAGCTAGAGGAGAATGGAAGGTAAAAGAAGAAAGGTTGAAGCCCTATCATGATCGTCTCGACCAACTCAAGAGGCAGTTCGAAAATATCACATTCCTCTACTTGCCCAGGGAAGAGAACCAGCTGGCAGATTCCTTGGCTACTTTAGCTTCGATGATCAAAATTCCTGTGGGAGTCAAGATGATGCCTTTGATAATAGAACAGAGGTACGAGCCTTCGTTCAATATGATCGCCACAATCGAAGAGGAAGAAATTGAAATACCGTGGTACCAGGATGTCTGGGATTTCATAAAAAAAGGGACGTACCCCCAAGAGTCTACGGAGAAAGACAAAAGGGCCATCCGAAGATTCGCAGCGCAATTCATCATTTGAGGTGGGAAACTGCTGAAGAAAGGATACAACGGTCACAACCTAACTTGCTTGTTTGGAAAAAACTCCTGAAGAATGATGGAAGAAGTTCACGAGGGAGTCTGCGGTCCACACATGAACGGTCACATGCTGGCCAAGAAAATTATAAGACAGGGGTACTACTGGACAACTCTGGAGAAGGATTGTTGCGAATACGTAAGAAGGTGTCACAAGTGCCAGATCCATGCAAACATGATGCATGTACCACCATCCCTTCTATACAGCATGACCTCACCTTGGCCATTCTCCACCTGGGGAATCGATATCATCGGTGAAATCATTCCGAAGGCCTCAAACGGAAACCGGTACATTTTGGTGGCCATAGATTACTTCACAAAATGGGTGGAAGCTGCATCTTACACCAAGTTGGGGGCCAAGGAAGTGGCCAAATTCATCAAGAGAAATCTCATCTGCCGCTATGGAGTCCCCCATGAGATTATTTCGGACAACAGGAGTCATTTTAAAGCAGAAGTCAGGGATCTATTTGAAGAATACAAAATCACCTATCACAAGTCGTCGCCGTATAGGCCGCAAACCAATGGGGCAGTCGAAGTTGCAAATAAGAATGTCAAGGCCATACTGCAGAAATCAGCCGATACCTACAAGGACTGGCATGAAAAGCTACCGTTCGCACTTTGGGGATACAGAACATCGATAAGGACGTCCACGGGAGCAACTCCTTACTCGCTGGTATATGGGATGGAAGCAGTACTCCCGGTCGAGATAGAACTACCGTCTCTACGCGTGATGGCAGAATGTGAAATTTCGGAGTCAGATTGGTTGAACGAAAGATACGAAGAATTGGCCCTCTTAGATGAAAAGCGCCTAGCGACAGTCGACCATGTCCGAATCTATCAAAAAAGGATAGCCCGTGCTTTCAACAAAAGGGTTCGTCCAAGGAAGATTGTCAAGGGCGACCTTGTCCTTAAAGAATTGCGAGCTCTGATCTTTGATCCCGTGGGAAGTTCAAACCTAAATGGGTAGGCCCTTACATCGTCAAGACCATTCTGTCCGGAGGAGCAACTTATCTCATGGACCTCGATGGTGTCGAATTCAAAGAACCAATCAACATGGACCGCCTCAAAAAGTACTATGCGTGACCATTCCATAACCCATTTTCTTCAAGCCTTGCCTTGAACTACGCTCGACCTGATTCCCGCTCGGGGATACGTAGGTAACCACATTGGTTAGGTCACTCCACCCACAAAAATAACCATTTTCTTTCAAAACTCTGGCCCGAACTACGTTGGACCTGATCCCCGCTAGGGGTTACGTAGGCAGACTTTCAAGAAAAGAAAAGAAGGATGGCTCGCTAGGACGAAAATCCGAAAGGACGCCTAGGCAAAAATTAGAGCTAAATCCAAGGTGAGTAATAACAAAAGAGAGAAAATAGCTCGCTAGGTCACCTCTTTGGTGCCTAGACAAAATTATGAGCATTTGAGAGAATAAAGTCGCGGTCCTTACCATAACCCATAAATCACCCTCCACACTAGGGGCAAACTTCGGCCACTCGCCTCGTTTGCCTAAACCTCTTCTACACTAGGGGCAAACGTCGGTCATCTACCTCGTTTGCCTCACAACCACGCATATCCCAAACTAGGGGCAAACTTCAGCCACCCGCCTCGTTTGCCTCTAACTGCCCTAGCATGCCCAAGCAAGTACCAAAAGCAACAACTAATTGAAATCTCGGTTACAAAATGTTTTTCAGAAAGCTAAAACGCATAAAATGAGGTTCCCAAAGTAACCAAGGTTCACCAATAAAAACTTCGAATATTACATAAGCAGGAATAACTAAAGAAATAAAAGTCTTTCAAAAAGCAATCACACATGTTCAAAGACACTTGGAGGAATGGGCAGAATCAGTCAGGTTTAGTTTTATCTTAGTGTCTTTTATTTCTTCAAAGGTCTTTAGAAGTAGGCCTTTACTCGGTCAGTCCAACCATCAATAAAAGCAGCAATAGTGGCAGCCCTGATCCTGGAAGCAAAGACCCTCTCAGTAAACCCCCGAGGAACCTCCTGAACCTGTCCATACTGTCTGGCCAAACGGCGAGGATGATAGAAAGAAGTCTCTCTTAGACCCATCAACCACACTCTCTGGTGACCCCTGAGGCTCGTGGTGACAGCATAAAGGCCCCAACGCCTCACGATCCATCAAATGTCGGCCTCAGATAAAGCACCCATCATGCCCACCCAATCGGCAAAAGTATAGTGAGAGTAAAGCACAGCTCGACGAAAGTAAACCGGTGGTATGCGGCCCGTCCACAGCTGAAGGCGCTCGTATAGCCAAGCCTGTAACACCAAAGGCGCCCCAGAAAGAAGAGGAGTCCCTTGGTTGAGAGCCTTATCCAAGCCATTCAAGGTTTCAGCTAGAACCATGGCCATGGGATTCTTGCCTGCCTTCAGTCCTAGACATACATGCACTAAGTCGCTAGAAGTGCTCGAAAACAAGAAGTGCGAAGTCATACACAGAATCAGAGCAGCCCCACGAGTAGCATCGTATACGCTGGGATTCCCAGGACTGGCGTACCGGGCAATAATAGAAGCAATGTTGAGGACCTCACCTCGAATCAGCTGGCGGGAAATAGTGATGGAGCAATTCAGATATTCAGCCAAGCCTCGTGTAGGACTGAGGGTATCGGCAGAAGGGAGAATCAAGTCGAAGTCAGAATCAAAGCCAAGAATAGCGCAAAACTCCTCAAACATGGGGCATATCTCCAGGCCATTGAAGTTGAAGACATGGTTCATCGGGTCCCAGTGACCAATGGCAGCACGCAAGAACTCAGTATTCAAGGTCATCTGGCAAAGAGAAAATAGCTCGGTCAAGCCGTAGCTAAAGAGGTTGATCCGCTCCACGCCATCCGTGATGTTCAGCCAAGCTCTGAGTTGAGCGGGATCATACAAAGCCATATTTTCTGTCGCGGCTCTAGCAAAATTCAAAATTTCGGTAGCACCTCCCCGTTTCACGGACTATCCCACCTGCAAGGCAAAAGCACTCACTATCACAAAACTGCCCATCGCAGTAATATCCGACAATCACAGTGCACATATCAACAAGCACACAACTGCGCCTCTAAACCGGAAGCTATCCGGCCTAAAAGGCGAAACATCATAAATACTCTGTCAAAAGGTCACAAACTGTTCTACACATCATCCTACACTGTCCGAATAATCATATCCCCAGTACAACCCAATCGAAAACAGAAAAAGAAAAAATAAAATGCCCTCTTGGGAGGCCTCAGTCTTCCTCTTCTTCGTCCTCTGTCGGATCACCCGGAGTGTACGTCGGCGACGGCCTCCTCCTACCACCTCTGCATCTTGGACCAGTCCTCAATGAGCCAGCCCCGCCTCCACGGTACTGCACACACAAATAAAATGAGAGCAGTTAGTAAGGGAACAACAAAAAGTACAAAAAAAACAGAGTCGGGTCAGAGACTTACCAAAGACGCCATCTGGTTGGCGGCAAACTGCCGCATACCGTCCATCTGTCAAGGGTAAAATCTAGGGTTAGAACCTCATAACCTTAAGAAAGTGCAAAAATAGAGACATACCCGGTGGTCTCGCGTGAGGACCAAGGACCGTAAGCTAGCCGCCAAGGCGTGACCCTCCTCAGCGTAACTCCAAGGAACGTTGAGGACACCCGGTGGCTGAGTAGGGTACCCGCATGTGACTCGTGGCACCTCCATCACTTGGGGAGTGCCGTCAGTGCCTAGAACATTGACGGTCCAATCCCAAGGAGGGATAGGGTCGGGAGCCTGAGGAGCCTGTCTTCTGTACATCTCACGAAGCTGTAGGCACAGAATAAGTTAGGAAAAGATGAATCAAAAACATAGGCAATGAATAAAAGGCAAAAATGAAAAAGGAAACTTACCTCCAGGAGTGCAAAGTTAGGCATCAGGAAGCGGTCACGGTAAGCCTCATACCCGGTCTCAGAGAGGAAATGATCCCAGACATCGGTGCCGGCTAGGACCGCCAACAGAGCATCACCGGAGAGGTCACTAGCATCCATTACAGGGGGATTATGAGGAACGCGATACCTGGGACCACCAACCACCTGCCGAGGTACCCGTTCCCCAAGGAACCACTGCCTGCACTCGGTACTCTCCAGCAGAAGGCGGCAAGAGGTAAGAGATTTAACCGCTTGTATCTCCTCTGGGGCGGCGTAGGCAACGCCCTCCCAAGGCGTCCAATCAACACTAGAGGCCGTCAGCTCAGTTAAGAAGTTCCTGAGCAAAATAATCCGGTGGGCCCCGCTCTTAACCCCGACAACGTCCCTCCGCCATCTCAAACCTCGTGGGAACAGAGGCACGGGAGCCATACCATCCTCATCTTCGCCTGACTCGTCCGCAAGGGAGGGAGCCAACATCTTCAGGTATTCGAAGCTCCAAAGCTGCACAGACCAAGGAGAAAGTCAGAACAAGTATAGAAATCAAAAGGTAACAAATAAAGGAAAATGCAGTACATACCTCCCAAGCTCGCCAAAATCCCCCAGTCGATTTGACATCGCCTCGAGAGACCTCGCCCATATGCTTGTAAAGATGGGCCAAGGCGGCACCGCCCCAGTTGTAGGAAGGGATCTCATCAATGGTTGCCAGGCAAGAAAGGAGCCTCAAGCTCACCCGGTCATTCCGCGTCGCAAAGATCGAGCAACCCAGGACATATAGAAGATAAACCCTCAAAAGCTGGGAATTGTTCAGGTTGTGATTACCTCTACCATAGGCCCGGTAAAGCCAGCCGCAGGGAAACCAGTGCCTCTCCAGGTTAGGGGGAACAGCCCCAATCTGCATCTCCACCGCCTCCGGGTCGATCTCATAAAAGTAATCCAGAATCAGGCGCTTCCCGCCGACCCTCAGGCCTGTGATCATGGAAAAATCAAAGGGCGTCATAGTCATTTCACCAAACGGCAGGTGAAAAGTGTTGGTGGTGTCCCACCACCTCTCGGCCAGTGCATAGAAGTGAGCCAAATCGTTGCTGCTTTTTGAAACCAAACGGACAAAGCCTCCGAACCCGGCATCATCAACCATCCTCTTGACGGTAGGCGAGAGTTGGGTATACCACAAGAAAGCATGAGCAAGGCTGCCGTGGCCTTTCAATGCCACTTCTGGCACCTGCACATAACAAAAACAACAAAAAAATGCATAAAATCACTATTCACAACCCGAGAGCCAAATTCACAAAATCAACATTTTAGCACAAACCGGACTTCTAACGATCTCTAGGTGCACACTACGGCTCACAAAACTAGATCAATACATGAAAGTGGTCCTAAAATGTCGAAAGTTTCACATACCAAGCTCACTAGAGCCGCGGCCGAAATATGGTGTTGGGGGTCCCGTAAAATCAAGTCCGGGGTTTGCATCTCGGCCTTCATCCGTCCCTTGGCCTTCTTAGACGGCCTCCTTGAGCTCGAAGCCATGGATCTACAAGAAAAATGGAAGTCACAGTTAAACTTTCTTCTTGAAAATTTGGGCTAACCAAAACACCAATCAAAAATCCGACTACGGGGAAAGATTACTCATCTGAGCGCGCACAAGCTGCGTTTTGATGAATTTTGGCTTCAAAAACACCCCAAAATGGCCAAGAATGAGCTTCAAAAGCTCAAAAACCCGAGATATACAAAGTTGAGGTCCGGCCACCCAGTGCCGCCGCGGCACTGCTCCCCGTGGGCCCCGCTTCGCTCCGTTTCGCCCCGTTTTGGCCTTTTTCAGCCCGTTTTTGGCCCCGATCAGCCCCGGTGGCCCAGTCCAGTCAAGATTTATGAGGTTTTACCCCAAGCAGACTAAAAGTTGTCAGAACTACCTCTAGCAGGCAGAAACTGGGAAAAATCGGCTCCCGAAGACCCGAATCGGCCGTTTCAGGACAACCGTCGCAAATTTCGATCAAACGCGAGAATTTTGGTAACGGATCCCGGGTTTTAACTAATGCACCGGCTAATTAAGAAAAGAGATTCCCCGAGAACCCTGCATTATCCCCCGAGGACAAAAGCAGACAGATGCAAGCTCCCGGAGACCCTGACCGGCTCACTCGGATTGAGCGCCGAAAGATTTGATCAACCGTGAGAGGTTCAGAGATGGATCCTGGTTCCCGATCAAGAAAAGAGATTCCCCGAGAACCCTGCATTATCCCCCGAGGACAAAAGTAGACAAATACCAGCTCCCAGAGGCCCTGACCGGCTCTCTTGGATTGAGCGCCGACATATTTTGATCAACCGTGAGAGGTTCAGAGATGGATCCTGGTTCCCGATCAAGAAAAGAGATTCCCCGAGAACCCTGCATTATCTCCTGAGGACAAAAGCAGACAGATACCAGCTCCCGGAGGCCCTGACCGGCTCTCTCGGATTGAGCACCGAAAGATTTGATCAACCGTGAGAGGTTCAGAGATGGATCCTGGTTCCCAATCAAGAAAATAAAAAAATTCTCCGAGAACACTACATCATCCCCAAGGGTAAATACAAAAGATACTACCACCAGCCGGAACCGATTCCCGAAAGTCGGCCGTCAGGGACAATCAGAACATCGCCCGCATCCAGATCCCCTGATTGTCAAGAATTTCCTCACAGCTTTGTCACAAGGTCCCTCGGTCGCCTTTGGCTATCATCTTCTAAACAAAGCGCATCTGGTCTATCTTACTCCAGAAGTTTGTCCCCAGACCACGGTGTCCTTGTCCGAGTCATTCACAGTCGCAAACACTAGCACAACACCAGCCCACTCAGAGTGGCACACACAGCACTTGCTCATACTAGGGTCATAACACTAGACGTAATAGGACTCATGACACAATTCATATTACATCCACGCATCGCATATCACTCTTATAGCATAGCATCCGCCTGTCTTGTTGTGCATGTG
Organism: Hydrangea macrophylla; assembly: GCA_033977485.1. NCBI lineage: Eukaryota > Viridiplantae > Streptophyta > Magnoliopsida > Cornales > Hydrangeaceae > Hydrangea > Hydrangea macrophylla. Next base: position 68,017,898 of record CM066988.1, read on the forward strand.
TGATTTATTCCTTTGTGCCCCGAACTACGTCCTGGTCTGATTCCCCTTGGGATACGTAGGCAGCTCACATAGAGCACGACCAGCACTGACCTCATCATCCTTGCATCTTTTGCAACGCTTTTTATCCTAAATCCATAGCCTCCAAAAAGTCTTGTCTCTTCAAAAGCTTTGGCACTCGCTTGCGATATACGTTGCCTCGCAAGTTCATGCCAAAGAGGGGCAAACTGTAGACACCCCATTTTGTCGGCTATCGGATTTAGGAGACCCATAGCTTGGTGGTTCACAATGATCGCAAAAGACCCAAAAGGACTCTCGGAAGTCAGCTCTATCTCTCAGAATGCTCAGAATGACCAAAATGCCCCTGAAAGCCCGAAAACTCCCAGATTTGGTCCCAAAGTTCTGAAAACATGCTACGTCGTAAGGAAAATAATAAAATGAGTTTTTAAGAGAAATCAGATGAAATCGTCGGCTCCCAGAGATCCCCAGAAGTCCTGGAAGTTCCCGGAAAGTCCCCGTTGACCGGTTTGACCCAGGTTTGACCAAGGTTTGACCAGGTTTGACCAAGTTTGACCAAAATCATCCGAATTCACCAGGATCATTTTAAATCATAGGAAAAGTGTTAAAACAAGTTCCAAAAGAAAATCGAGCGAAAACATCAGCTCCCGGGAACTTCCGGAGGTTTCCAGAACTTCCCGGGAATCCCAGGTTTGACCAGTTTGACCAAAATTTGACTTTGGAACCGGGGCGCCGAAACAATTTTCAAATATTTTTCATAGATACTAGAGGTCAATGGCTTTCCAACGGTATATCGCACATAATTTCTAGATTTAAAACGAATTTATTATGAATTTCCAAAAGAGAAAAAGGCGATCAAATCGGCTTTTATCGCGAATACCGCAAAACTTTTCAAAATGACCTAGCCCCGAACTATTTTTTATGCAAAGTAGACTCCATTACCTTTCCAACGGTATATCACAACCTCAATTTGGAGTTCGTATGCATTTTCTGTGAATTTCGGACGAAATAGGGCCTTTTCGCGAATACCGGAACTTCAGGGGGCCTAAACAGCATTATCTGGACGAAGGGAGGAGCAGTGCCGCCGCGGCACTGGCCCAGTGCCGCCGCGGCACTCCCCTCCAGAACAGTGTATTTTTGTAATTTATCTTGTGGTCCCATTTTGATTAATTAAAATCCAAAACGACGTAGTTTTATGATTTCAGATGTTTGGAGCCAATGGGAATACTTTCTAAATCCCAAAACCACCCCAAGTTGGCCTATATAAACACCCCATTACTCCTCATTTTAGGGGAGTCAAATGTGAGTTTTGAAAAAGTTTGGGAGAGAAAGTTGTAGAGATAAGGTTAGAGTAGAGAGAAAAGAAGCTTTCTTCTTTGATTTTCAAAACAAAAGTGAGTTCTAAACCTTGTTTTTACTTCATTACTTCCATTTACTTCAACATTCATTACTCCCAACCACCATTTTAGTGAGCATTTAAGAGAGTGGAAGCTTCTTCCATGTCTAGTGTCATTTACATATGAGTTAAACACCAATCTACAAGTTCATGCTTCATGAATATCATCTATTGATCATCATCTATTTGCTTGTTTATTTATTGTTTATCTCTCCTTACCCCATTTCTTTTTGTTTTTTTTATTTACTTACTAGTCCATCATCATCTAAGTGATGACATGAAGTTTGGGGTGAGTGAATCCTCATGGATAGTAGCTCTTGACCTAAAAAACATGTTTGATAGATGATGATCATAACCTCAATACTTCCAAGGTATTCTTGGAATGTATTGAAGTTATGTTCAAAAAATAAAATAAATCTCTCCAACAATCTTGGAGATTCTTAATGATGAGTTTGATGTTGGTATTCTAAGTGGTCATAATCCTTATTGAGTGTTGAAAATATGTTTTCAAAACATCTATTTCAAAACCCCTCTCAATCCCTCTCATTTGGTTTCAAGTAACAAAACTTTGTTTTCCCCAAAATCTCCAAAACAATGATCCAAAACAGTGAGCTGTTCAGATTCAAAGATTTGTTTTGAATTAAATACTCAAGTTATGATGATGAAACTACTTGGAAAATCTTCTTAATACATCATAGTTTGTCCCCAATTTTTCCCATCAATTATAGAGATGTGAAAGTATTTGTTTTGGATGTGAGAAGTTCATATTCATAATCTGCCTCTGTTCTCACAGAATGTTCACCCAACTTCTTTCACTTATTCTGGATATTTTCATCACTGTACATATATCTTTTCTATTTGTTTTACAAAACTTGGGTGTCTTAGGAAAATTTTGGTATATAATGGGTCATCATAAACCTTTTCTTTGATTTATGAAATATCATAAAAAATTAGTCAACAGTGCAGCTTTTGTTTCTGAGTCATGTGTACATTCTGATTTATTTCTTTTAATCTGTGATAGCTATTGATGTTTGGCTTTTTGGGTTATTTTCTAGACACAATAAGGATGATCTCTGATTTTTCTTACATTTTTCTAGGCACGTTTGACCTCCCATTATAATGTTACAAAGTAATACATGCAGTCTGTCCACTATTCACAGCAAGCACATTTCAACTTTCATTTTTTGATTTGATGCTCATATGCATTCCAAATTAGCTCATATCTTAGGAAGTAATTCATACTACATTTGTATATATCCCATGTTGATTTAATCCATCCATTCATGCACATTTTAGACTTCTAAGTCATTTTAGAAATCCATGTACACAAAACACACTACAACCTTCGCACATTTTTAGGTACATACAATACATTCATGCAAGATTTGGGGTTTTTGTAACTCTTAATCTAAGAAGATTATAAGGAATGAACTTGATCACACGTTCATGCTTCCCCTCAATCTAATCATCCTTTCTCATCCGTCCCGGGGATCGAGAAATCTTCTTTTCTCAAAGAATAACATGCATCATACTAGCTTGCTAAGCACATTTTGATTTCTTTGATTATTTGTTTCAAGAACAATTCATGTTCCCCTTTTAGATTAGGAAGTCTTGATTACTTGATACATGATTAGACGATTTTTCCTAGGTTTATTTGTGTGATCTTTCACTTTACATTGCATGATATTTGATTTAGATCTTATGAATGATATTTTATCTTTAGATCTTCCATTTTCAAGTCTCTTATGTAATGTAATATACTATCATAGTATTATTTGTCGAACCAAACATAGTATAAGATGATTATTTGGATGCTAATTGAGGCCCGTCGAAAGACGGGGCGAGTTGAGGGTGTTTTAGCCGTGACAAAGGCTCCTTCCTCTCTCGTACCAAAACCCCGAACCAAGTTCTTTGGTTATGAAGGGCCGGTGCCCTTATCCGCTTGGGTGAGTCAAATTAGGTTTCTTGGTTCCTTAAAGACCAAGTGGCGACTCTGTATCTGTTTTCAACAGACCTTTCATTTTCTTTCCTTGATTCAAATCAATTTCAAAGCAATCTCAAACAAGAGAAGTGGTCCGATTCTGCGTGTCCACACTCACACCCCTATTTTTGGGTCCATGTACTACAGCTATTAGCGCTGCTTCAAACGGAGGTGTTAGAGGAAATCGATCAGCTATACTCCATATCATATCTCCCATATTACGAATCTTTTATGCCAGTTCATTCATACGGAAGGTATGCGGTGATAATTCTCGGGCATCCATGATTGTAACTCCTGTAAGTCTCAATGCATAAACACTATGCATGTATGACAATAACATTTATGTATGCATAACAACATACATACGCACTAAACATTTTAACATTGTCTGAATGCAATCTAGAACATGTATTGAAACACTCAATACTCCACTCGTACCGCACGTTCCCTGAAGTTTTGTTAACTCTAGCTCTGATTCCAAAAATTATCACGACCCATTCTGCTACGCGCGGAAATAGGACAGGTGGCATGCCACCGAGGCTGATCCAGTTCCGTTAAAGTAAAATAGCAGCGGAAAACATAAATACAATCCTTTAAAATCATAGTTATGAATGTTTTGCTCAATTGAAACACTTCCAAAAAGAAAATCACTTTTTGATATAGAGGTTCACTCGACTGGAGATGGGACCTTGTCGACTAAAGATCAAAAGAAAAAAGAAGAAAAAGTTCACAGCTCGGTCCAGTCGACTGTGTCGGGGACTCAATCGATTGGGCCTCTGATTTCTCAGTGGACTGGTACCTTGTTCGGTCGACTGGACACTATGCATGCAGAATGGTGTGTTTCTGTGTATAAACCAGTCAACTGATACCCCCTTCAGTCGACTGAAGACCCTTATAAACTGAAAGGTTTTGAAGTGAAAAATATGGGTCCAGTCGACTGTGTCGCTGACCCAGTGGACTGATCCCTCCCAGGTTTGCACAATTTCCAGCATTTTAAAATAAGGTTTCTCCAAATTCAAAACCACATAAACATAACAAAATTTAACATATCAAAACATAATCTACAAGAGTTCTATTATAGATTATAGGATCATAAATCCATGACAAGATTCCACTACACAATTTACACACTCCAATTCTTATTACAAGTTGGAATAAACAAAAAGTATGAGCAAGAGGTGTTTTCCCATAGCATTCCTCGGCCTCACACCTCACGCGTCTTGTTTCTCTTTTTCTTCTCATCTGTAATAAATTATAGCTCATTACCCCGTTTTCCTTGCTGATTCGATCTCAACCTTTCCATTCCACTCTCGGCCACAAGCGTTGTTTGTTGCACTGCTGCTTCGATCGAATGCTCATAGATCTCTACCCTCAAACGAATATTTTCCCTTAAACCTTCTTCAAATTTCCTTGCCCTATCTTCCTCCTCTGGTACTGAACCTATCCCAAATCTCAACAAAGCGTCATACTTGGAAGAATATTCGGTGACTGTCATGTCCCCTTGCTTGAGGTTATCAAACTCTCACTTTTTCTCATTATAGGTGGCTAGCAGAAAGATATGGATATTGAATTCAACCTTGAACCCTTCCCAAGTAATCAGTGCCCCTTGGTCCAAAATATTTACCCACCAATTCTGAGCTTCACCTTTCAATATATCACTTGCATTCTCCATTTTCTCCCTATCAGTTTTGGGATAGATCGAAAGATTCTTTCCATGTCAATTATCCAATGCTCGATGACCGTTGGGTCGTATGTCAAATGAAATTCAATTGGTTTCTTTTGCGCAAACTGTTCAGATACGGATCTCAAACCCCTATTTTCGGGTGCAAGTACTACAACTAACGGTGCTGCTTCAAACGGAGGTATTGGAGGCAATCGTTTGGCTCTATTCCGTATCATATCTCTCATGTTCCCAATCATTCTGCCATTTAATTTATACATCAGGTATGCGGTGATAATTCTCGGTGATCCATGATTGTAACTCCTGTAAGTCTTGATGCATAAATACTATGCATATCTGACAATAACATTTCATGTATGCATAACAACATACATATGCACTAAATATTTTAACATTGTCTTAATGCAATCTAGCACATGTATTGAAACACTCAACACTCCACTCGTCGCCGCACGTTCCACGAAGTTTTGTTACCTCTAGCTCTGATACCAATAAATGTCACGATCCATCCCGTAACGCGTCTTCTTTCTCTTTTTCTTCTCACCTGCAATGGAGTAAAGCTCCACTGATCAGGTATATGTTGAGTGTACAAATTCGAACATATCCATATATGACAAAACAAGCTTTAATCTCACAATCACATCAATAGTCTCTAGGAAGAAAAATACGCATTCATATCGGTTCTACAATTATTATATGAATTAAGTCCCCCCTTTGACCCACATAGACAACTCAACGTGCTTGCTTAAATTTAGACATGTTTTTCACATTTAAGCGCATGCATAAATAACGGCCCTATAATTAATACATGAATTTTTCTCGAATCACAATTCTGTCATCGAAATCTAAAACGTATATTTCTCTATGTATCATAGGTTAGGATCGATTTCATACCTCAAGTTATTCCTCACAAACTTTGAGGGAAGTACTACGGAGGCAAATAAACGTCGGATCTCCATTTTTAGATTATTCCTACAAGTTTATACCTGTTTTTTCTCATATTTCTAGAAATTAGATTTTTACAAAAGTTAGCGAAACATGGCATAATGACTATCAAAACGTAGGTTTTACCTCAAGGAGTCTAATATGAAATTTGGTCAAAATCTGACGAACGAAAGGTCGCCATTCGTCGTCGTAAAGCTCGTGGCAACAAAATCCCCCTTTCTCTCACCTCTCGAGATATTTTATAAGCTTTCGAAACAAAAATGTATCTCACCCACACCTATTTGTAGGCAAACTTTCTAAAAATTGCATTTACCTCCCCGCGAGTTCTCAACACTTCTAATTAACTCCTGAAACGTCGTACACGTCCATTTTATACCTTCACGAGTGAAAACTATTAATTACAAAAGTTTTCGACTAATTTCTGTTTGGGTACAAAATTACGTCCGAAAACTAAATTATGTGGAATCTCTACACAACCTATCTTTTATTTAACGTGTCACTCACGTTGTCACCACAGTGTTCAAAATGCTCTACAACGATATCAAAACTGCAAGAAATTATACTATACAGGTATAATTCACTATTCGTAAAATACCAGGTATATCAAATAGCATATAAATAATATAAATACCATTTAATCATGCCAATGCAATATGAAGCCCATGTCCTCACTGACACCCTACCATTGAGTCAAAGTTAACCTCATTCACCATTATCAAATAACATTGATAATTCACAAAATTCAAATATCCACGATAAAACCATGAAATTTTGGAACGGATAGCTCACCCCTCCAAAAAGGAAGTTTGTCCCCAAACATATACCTCATACGTCGAACAAGTGCAGATACTCATTATTCATTTATTCCTCGCCTTCCCATGTAGCCTCTTTAACCGTATGGCTACGCCATAATACCTTCACCATCGAAATTGTCTTGGTCCTCAAGACTTGTTCCTTCCGATTTAATATCTCTATTGGATGTTCTATATAGGTTAAGTCTTCTTGAATCTGTAATGGTTCTAGTCAGTAAGTCACTGGTCCTATTCTTTCTAGGTTTTCAAAAGGTCCTATAAATCTCAGGTTAAGCTTTTCCCTCTTTCCGAATTATACAATGCCTTTCGAAAGCGATACTCTCAGATATACAAGGTCTCCTACCTCAAACGTCATCGGTCGTCGCTTTGAGTTCGCATAACTCTTATAACGACTCTAAGCTACCTTAAGTCGCTCATGGATCAGCTTTACCTTCTCAGTAGTCACCTGTATTAACTCAGTTCCTAGCAACTTTCTCTTCTTAACTTTGGTCCAACAAACCGGTGATCGACACTTACGCCCATATAATGCTTCATACAATGCCATCCTAATACCTTACTGAAATCCATTGCTATAGGCAAACTCGATTAACGGTAGGTATTTCTCCCAATCACTTCCAAAATCTAGAACACACAATCGAAGCATATCCTCTAACATCTGAATCATGGACTCTGACTACTCGTCTGTGTGAGGATGAAATGTAGTACTGAAACTCAGCTTCGTACCCATAGCATTTTGCAAACTTCCCCAAAACATCGATGTTAAACTACTATCGCAATTTGATACAATTACTACTCGAACCCCGTATAGTCTTACAATCTCTTTCACATATAACTCCGCTAACTTGGACAGCTTAGTTGTCATGATTGGTACAAAATGTGCTGATTTTGTCAACCTGTGAACTATAGCCTAAATCTTATCATTCTTGTTCGGCGATCATGGAAATCCAGATACAAAAACCATATGATTTCATTCCACTTCCACTCTGACATTAGTAATGGTGGTAGTAACCCCGCAGGTACTTGTCTTTCTGCTTTCACCTGTTAACATGCTAAACACTCAGAAACATACTTAGCACTTTCACGCTTTGTACCTTTCTACCAAAAGTTCTCTCGCATGTTCCGGTACCTTTTGTTACTTCCTGGGTGAACTGTATATTTAATACAATGAGCCTCCTCCAAAAGTCGCTCTTTCAAGCCTTTCACATTCGGTACACATAATCGATTTCCAAGCTTCAGGGTTCCTTGTTCCAATATAAAATCAGGTCATTTTCCCAAAGGTATCTTGTCTCTCATTTTGCACAAATAGACATCGTTAAACTGCTCCCTCGTGATCTCATCAATAATATATGGGTGTGCTATGATTGCCATCATTAAGCTACCACTAGTCTCTAGAATCACATCCAATTCAAAATGTTCCATTTTCTTTACCAATTCTTTCTGTTGGGTTAGCTTATCGGCTAAGTTTCTTGGCGTCTTCTGGCTTAATGCATCAGCTACCACATTAGCCTTCCCCGAATGATATTCTATTAAAAGGTCATAATCTTTCATCAACTATAACCATCTTCTCTGTCTTATATTCAAATCTCTTTGCGTGAAAATGTACTTCAAACTCTTATGATCTGTGACCCCGTATAGGTAATGTCTCTAAATCTTCAAAGCATAAATCACTGCGGCCAATTCAAGATCGTGTGTTGGGTAATTTACCTCATGTGTCTTCAACTGTCTAGATGCGTAAGCAATCACTTTACCACCTTGCATAAGTACACATCCCAACCCTTGATGCGAAGCATCACTATAATTATAAATCCTTCGGTTCTGAATGGTATTGTCAAGATAGGTGCTCTCGTTGGTCGTGCCTTTAACTCTTGAAAACTGTCTTCACACTCTTGATTCCGTTCAAAAGTAACCCCTTTCCTCGTCAACTTTGTTATAGGTAGTGAAATCTTCGAGAAAATCTCAATAAAATGGCGGTCATATCCTACTAATCCCAAAAAACTTCAAATTTTGGATGTGGATGTCATTCTTTGTCAATTAGATACTACTTCCACTTTATGAGGGTCAACTAAAACTCCATGCTTGTCAATCACGTGACCAAGAAAAGTAATGATTGACAGCCAAATTCACACTTTTTCAATTTACCAAATAATTGTCTTTCCCGCAATCTCTGAAGTATCAGCCTCAAATGATTATCCCGTTCTATCTCACTCGTCGAATAATTAAGGATATCATCCATAAACACTATCACTAAATTGTCCGAGTAGTCCTTGAAGACTCGATTATTAAGATCCAATAACGCTGCTGGTGCATTTGTAACTCCAAACGGCATGACTAGAAATTTATAATGTCCGTAACGTGTTCTAAAATCTGTCTTCTCAACATCTTCGGCCTTTACCTTCAACTGATGATAACCCGATCTCAAATCTATCTTTAAAAATACTTGTGCCCCACGAAGTTGATCAAATCGTTCATCATTTCTTGGCAGACGTCATTATTGACTTATTAAGGGGTACAGCAATAGATAGTTCATATCCTTACGGTGCCCATTTAACATTCAAATGTTCAACAAAGGCATGCGATACAAATGAATGCATAGACCCTGAGTCAACAAGTATGCGTGTTAAGTGAGAACATACAAGCACCATACCTAAGACTACTATCTCTGAAGCAGTCATGTCACCTTGGTTCATGTGAAATGCTCTCCCTTGACATTGTTCTGTCCCCTATTCCCCATCGTATGACTGTCTAAGCTTCGACTCACTTGAAGTTATCGAACTAGCTCCTTGCTGAGAATGCTTCCTTGGACAATTCTTAGCTTGTTGTCCAAATGCTCTGTAATCATAACACTTGTCTCTCATTCAGGAGTCAAATTAGCACTACTCCCTCCTAGGTTCCTATTCTAGGGTTTGGTCATGAAACATTAGCCTGAGTGTGGTCAGTTGGCGTCCTCCCTGAAATCATTGAAATTGGAACCAGAGCCTCTTGAATGATCTGCCTTGGTTCCTATTACCACCCTCATTACCCTATTTTCCTTGCTAATTCTGTCTCTACCCTCAAACAGATATTTTCCCTTAATCCTTCTTCACATTTTCTTGCCTATATTCCTCCTCTGGTACTGAACCTTTCCCAAATCTCAACAAAGCATTTTTCTTGGAAGTATATTTGGTGATTGTCATGTCCCATTGCTTGAGGTTATCAAACTCTTGATTTTTCTCATTGTAGGTGGCTCGCGAAAAGATTAGGTGATTGAATTCTGCCTTGAACCCTTCCCAAGTAATCGGTGCCCCTTGGTCCAAAACATTACTCACCAATTATGAGCTTCACCTTTCAGCACGTCACTTGCATTCTCCATTTTCTCCCTATCAAACATCGAGATAGATCGAACGATTCTCTCCATGTCCATTATCTAATGTACGGCGAACGTTAGGTCGGGTGTCCAATGAAATTTTATTGGTTTCTTTTACGCGAACTGTTCAGATACGGATCTGATACCCCTATTTTGGGGTTCATGTAAAACAGCTATCAGTGCTGCTTCAAACGGAGGTGTTGGAGGCAATTGTTCCGCTATATTCCTTATCTTATCTCCCATGTTCCCAATCATTTCTGCCATTTCATTCATATGTTGGGTATGCGGTGATAATTCTCGGTCATCCATGATTGTAACTCCTGTAAGTCTCAATGCATAAACACTATTCATGTATGACAATAACACTTCATGTATGCATAACAACATACATACGCACTAAACATTTAACATTGTCTGAATGCAATCTAGAACATGTATTGAAACACTCAAACTCCACTCATCGCCGCACGTTCCCCGAAGTTTTGTTACCTATAGATTTGATACCAATAAATGTCATGACCCGTCTCGCTACGCGCAGAAATAGGACACGTGGCACGCCACCAAGGCTCATCCAGTTCCTTTAAAAGTAAAATAGCAGTGAAAAACATAAACACAATCCTTTAAAATCAGAGTTATAAAAGTTGTCCAATTGAAACACTTCCAAGAAGAAAATCATTTTGTGATATAAAGGTTCAGTCGACTAGGGATGGGACTCGGTCGACTGAAGATCAAAAGCAAAAAAGAAGAAAAAGTTCACAGCCCGATCCAGTCGACTGTGTCGGGTACTCAGTCGACTGGGCCCCCGATTTCTCAGTCCACTGGTACCTTGTTTGGTCGACTGGACACTATGCATGCAGAATGGTGTGTTTCAGTGCAGAAACCAGTCGACTGATACCCCCTTCAGTCAACTGAAGACCCATATAAATTGAAAGGTTTTTAAGTGAAAAATAGGGGTCTAGTCGACTGTGTCGCTGACCTAGTCGACGGATCCCTCTCAGGTTTGCACAATTTCCAGCATTTCCAACTAAGGTTTCTCCAAATTAAAAACCACATAAACACAACCATATTTAACATATCATAACATAATCTACAGGAGTTCTATTATAGATTATAGGATCACAAATCCATGACAAGATTCCACTACACAATTTACACGTTCCAATTCTTATCACAAGTTGGAATAAAACAAAAGTATAAGCAAGAGGTGTTTCCCCCGGCAATCCTCGGACCCACTCCTCACGCGTCTTCTTTCTCTTTTTCTTCTCACCTGTAATAGAATAAATCTCCACTGCTCAGGTGTATGCTGAGTGTACAAATTCTAACATATGCATATATGACAAAACATGCTTTAATCTCACAATCACATCAATAGTCTCTAGGGAAAAAAATACGCATGCATCCGGTAGCTGCAAGTCCAAGCCTTAAACTGCGATGTCAATGGCTTGTCCAAGCCTACAACCATTACATCCCTAAGTGTCATGGCATGTCCATGCCTTAAACGATGCACAGTAGTCGTCGCTAATAAAATTCTCAAACATCGAGAAGCTTACTCCGACATGAATTTGCATAAGTCCCCCATTTGACAAACATAGACAACTCAACTTGCTCGCGTAATTTAGAGATGCTTTTTACATTAAAGCACGTGCATAAATAACGGCCCTACAATTAATACACGAATTTTTTCCGGATCATAATTCCATCGACGAAATTTAAAACATATATTTCCCTATATATCATAGGTTAGGATTTCATACCTCGTGTGATTCCTCTCAAACTTTGAGGGATGTACTATGGAGGCAAATAAACATTGAATCTCCATTTTCAGATGATTCCTACTAGTTTTTACATGTTTTTCTAAGATTTCTAGAAATTAGATTTTTACAAAAGTTAGCCTAGTAACTATCAAAATGTAGGTTTTACCTCAAGGAGTACTTGAAACTGAAATTTCACAGTTTATGTATTTGGTAATGGTGAAATTATATACTTACAGAGAGAGCAAAAGTGAAAGTGTGTATATACATGTATCTATATATATACGGAGAGAGAGAGAGAGAGGCCGCGAGAGTGGGAGAGGAAGGCGAGAGAGAGTAGATGCGATATACTATGTATGTGTGTATATATATACGAACAGAGAGAGAGAGAGACTCACCTTGACAGTCAGAGACGATCAAAGACGATCGGGAGGAGACAATAGAGAGGAGAGAGAATAAAATAGCCCTATTTTCAAATTGTGCAATTTTAGGTTTTAAGTGAAATGATCTAATTTGGATTTTGTATTGTAAGCCCAAATTGGTTGATTTTTGTAATTGGCCCATTTTGTCAACCAAACACTTTAATATGGGCCCATACATAAATAGAGTCATTTTAAATGGATTCATTTCCAATGTGGTGTACAACCAAATAGGCCTTAAAAATTGATGTGGTAAATTTCACGTGTTTGGATTTAATGTTCTTTGTATAGTAGTCAAAAGATTCCGTATCTCTTTCATAATTTCTTCTTTCAGTCTTTTTTTTTTGTCCTTATTTATAGGAGCCTTTTCTATTTTAATGTTTTCTAAGGCCATAGTTAAAAATAACGTTTAGGGTCACATGTAAAAGCGCTTCAAATTACACGATGCGCGGGACAGCATCATGAGCAAAAAATTTAGGTCTTTTTGTAATTACTAGGGTAGATAACCGGTGAAATGTACGGGTCCGTCAAAATCAAAAAAAAAAAATTAGATGTATTTATCTAGTAAATATAAAAAAATTAAATTAAATTACATTAAATTCTAAATGTGCTGAACATGTATTGCTGCGAAAATAAAATTGTAAACGTAAAAGCTTTAATAATCCAAGATGGAAGCAAAGCATATTTTATTTTTTTTTTTCTTCCTCTTTTTTTAATTTTTTTTCCAGATCTGTTCTTGGTTTATTCACTTCTGTTTCATTTAGCCCTTCTCTTCCTAATTTTTTTTTTGTCTTAGTAATAACTTATTTTTACATCGTAACACATGATATATTGGCAGAACATATCAAATTTTTTTTGCTTCTTTTCTTTTTTTCATCTTTTTTAAAATCATTTCTTTCTTTTCTTTAATTTTTTCATTTTTTTGTTCAAAGTAATAACCTTTTTTTTAACATCATAACATATGATATATTTAAAAACCCTATCATCTTTTTTCTTTTTTCTTTAACTACATATAAACTTTATGCAAATATGATTTATTTTGCTGAAATCAAGGGAATGGTCATGTGTATTACACACACATGCCTATAAATTGAATTTTTTATTTTGATATTATTCACAATCTCTAATTTTAATTTTCTCAAGTTTATTTTACGCACGTAAAAATTAAACTTCTAACCATGAGTGCATGTGTGTGCGTGTGAATAAAATATGCAGGTATGTTTGTGTAATAAAATATGAAATTCTATTTATATTTATAGATCTAATGCAAAAAAAAAAAAAAAAAAAAGTTAAAGTTAAAAGAAAATTGAAATGTGTATTTTGTGCAACATATGATCATAGATGTATTAGTAATTGATGATGTCGAAATTTGGATTAGAGATAAGAAGAAGAAGACAAGAGAAATTGTGTGTGGTTCGACCATGTTAATAAAGAGACCTACGTCCACGTGTGTGTTGGAGCACTTGCACTATAGAGTCGCCGATGGACTTTGGTGAACCAACAAAGGGATGGAGCTACCAGAGACCGGCCGGGTAATATGTATGCATGTAAGATAAGGTTGCAATCCCTTTCTAAAGGGTGAGGGGTTTCTTTAATAGTTTAAGAAACCTCCTCATACATGGAAAGTAAATTGATAAGGCAATACAATCCGATTAGGATTGATTGGCACAAATCGTGGGAGTTTCCTGATTGGATTAGAAAACGATCTACACTTTCCATTAGTATTCTAACTTGTATAGGAAACTGTCTAGAACATTTTGGATCACATCCTGGGGCTGGACCATGCTGGCTCCGTGGTGGGCCGGGCTAGCGTTGCAATCCCGACCTGTTGGTCGGGCCTCGGTACGCCTGGTCTACCACTAGAGTCGAGCCTGGAGACGACACGGAGTCCCTAGATGAACCAAACACCCCTCGGTATGGTGGATGAGCTTTACTTTCACTGAATATTTTTGTATGTATCAGTAATTGTAAATTGCAAGTTGTCTTTTAACATTACAAAGTATTGCTTATATATGTATTATATGTATTATATATACATAAACATAAAAACAAAAATAATGGCCAAAATCGATTTTTCAGACATGGCACAACCAATTTCACAACCAATTTTTATTTATTTATTTTTATTATTTTCATTTTTTTTGTTAAAAAAGTGAGGTGGGCCTTTAATTTTAGCTTACACACATGCTTAGACATTTAATTTTATTACACATACTGACATACATGCCTAAAAAATAAAAAACCCATAATTGGTTGTCCCAAAATATTTTGATCACACACAATGCCTATAAATTTCATTTTATATTTGGATATTACCAACAATCTACAAATAAAATTTCATTGTTTCATGTAGGCATGTGTGTGTAATAAAATTAAATGTCCAAGTATGTATCTAAATTAAATTCATAGGCACACCTCACTTTTTAAAGGAAAAGAAATCAAAATCGTTCCTGAATAAATGACCAAAAAATTGTGTGGAGATGTATGGAATTGTATAGGATTTCAAAGGGGAAATGGTAAAAATGAACAATTCAAAAAATGACAAATAAGGATAAAATTGAAATTGGAAATCACATTTAGCAATAAAGACAAAATTGAAATTGGAAATCACATTAGCCTCTTTTATATAGGGTATAGATATAGATATAGATTTATATACTAGGTATAGAAATGTCACACCTCGGAACAGCAATACTAAAGAAAAATAAATTTCTTTTTCGAGAACATAGGGAATGACGGGTGAAGTCACTCAATTGTCCACACCGCACAGTACTAGTCAACTAATATCTATCTTTTGATCTTCAGCTAGCATAGACGTAGTCGTCAGCGTACAAGTCCTCCCCAGTATAACCATCGTTGGTGAGGCCACCTTCTGCGTACTCCCCTTCTGGATAGTAGCCATGCTTGTTCGGTTCATTACCTGCAATAGCATAGATAGGATAGGCTGGAGGGGGAATGTCCAGGTAATAAAGGCCATCAGCTTACTAAAAGCTAAGTAAGAAAAAACTAACATAATCTCATTGGTATAAAGTAATTACTCATTATGAACGATATATAATAGTGCTACTAATAATATCTTTGTCTTTTATTCGGCATTCATTACCCGATTCCTATGGCCTTCAAACCCTAAGACCGACTGTACCGACCTTGACTGACATTCCATGAAATAATTATATCATCACGACATACAAGTTCTCTTGTTCACTGCTTTTAAGAACTCTTATTGTCCACTACTTTTAAGAACTCTTGTGAGCCATACATCGTTCCAATATAACGACTAGTCTATGGACATACCATTACTCTTGTTCATCGCTTTTAAGAACTCTTACTGTTCACCGCTTTTAAGAATGCTTGCGAGTATGGTACATACATAGCTCTGGCAACCATAAACATGGCCAATACCGGCTACCCACTTATTTGATTTTACATGAACGGATTATCAACTCAATTGAACGCAACCCTTCCTAACGTTCCGAACTTGAATACATAACTCACCATACTATCTCATTATCGTATCCCATTAACCCTTGATTCTACAGTATCACATATAAGAAGCATGTATCAATATGAAAATAGCTAAACAGTATGTATTATAACTAACACGAAATAACTATGTTCTATAAAGTTCAATCGATTGAAACCATTTTGATTGATTGGGGAAAGGTAAGGTTCGATCAATTGAATCATCTTTCAAGTGATTGAAATTAAGGTGGTCTTGATGGATTGAAGTCATTTTGATCGATTGAGATTTTATAATTTCGATCGATTGAACAAAGTTCGATCGATTGAAGAGAATCATTTTCAATCGATTGAACCAAGTTCAATTGCTTAAATGTCTTATTCTCCAAAAGACTGGACATTGAACGCCCAAAATTGTTAGGGTATGTTTGGGTCCATTCTTTACATTCAAAACTTGTAAAATAATACACAAATGCTACCGAGTGAGTTTAGAACTCACCAAGGTGATTATAGGTGTGTTTGGTAAAGCTGGAAACTTAGAGCATTAATGGCGGCCTCTCACTCCTCTTCTGTTCCTCTATCTGTCTCTCTCTCTCTCTTTTCTTTTGATCTATTTTCTCTTCATTTTTCTTTTTCTTTCTCTCTCGGATTGCATATATATAGTATGTGTGTGTGTGTATATATATGGATGTGTGTGTATATGTATACCAATATCTCTATCTCTCTAATTCTCAAGTTGAGCAAATTGCACACACACACACACAAAATACATGTATATATAGGGAAAGGTAAGGGCAGGTGGCATTCTAGCGTAGAAACTGGGATAAGATTTCTGACATTTTCAATCGACTGAAGAGACTTCGATAGATCGAGCACAACTCAGCCAGGTTCGATCGATTGAAAGCAGTTTAATCGATTAAGAAAAGGAACCATGCCATAAATCATGTCAGCAACGTTTTGATTGCTTGAAAAGGGTTCGATTGATTCAAAAGTGACATTGTCAAATCGATTGAAAACACTTCGATCGATTGAAAATGAAATTATAAGAATATTCAAGGTATTCATATAGAATCTCATTTTATTAACATACACTAAAAAAATAGGGTATTACATCATCCACCACTTATTAAAAGATTTTGTCCCCGAAATTTGAAGTAGTAGAGTGAAAACAAAAACGAAAACTTCTCTCGCATCTCTGATTCTAGCTACTATGAAGCTTCTCCTTCATCATGATGCCTCCACTGGATGTTTACTAACGGGATCTCCTTGTTCCCGAGCTTCTTGATTTTGTGGTTGACGATTTGCACTGGTGCTTCATTGAATGTAACATTGTCATTGACCTCAATGTCTTCGAAGTTGATCTTATGCATTGGATTATGGGCACACTTCCTCAACATGCTGATGTAAAAAATGTTGTGCACTCTTGACATCTTCGGTGGCAATACAAGTCTGTAAGCAACCTTCCCAACCTCCTCCAGGATATCGAATGGTCTGATGAATTATGGCGATAGTTGCCTCTTCTCTGCCCAAAGTAAACGATCCCCCGAATAGGTGAAACCTTGAGCAGCACGTGACCTCCAACTGCAAACTTCAAGTCTTTGCATCGCTTGTTAGCATAACTCTTATGTCGGGTCTAAGCTGTCTTCATTTTCTCACGTACAATATGAATCATCTCGCTTATTTCTCATACCATTTCTGGTCCATGAAGGTGAGTATCTCTGACTTCTGTCCAACATATTGGCGATTGGCAAGGTCTTCCATACAAAGTGTCAAATGGCCCATTCCTATGCTCATATGATAACTATTGTTGTAGGCAAACTCTATCAGTTGTAGGTGTATCTCCTATGAACTTTCAAAATCAATGACGCAGGCACGTAGCATATCTTCCATTACTTAATTAGCTCGTTTCGTTTGCCCGTCGGTCTACAGATGAAAGCCTGAACTCAAGTTCAGTGTAGTTCCCATAGCTACTTGATGACTCTTCCAAAATTCTACAGTGAAGCGCAAATCTCAATCTGACACGATTGAGACAGGTACGTTGTGTAGTGATACAACTTGTTGTAGATACATTTGGCTTAGCCGTTTCACTAGATACATCATACTATAGGTGATGAAATGCACCGTCTTTGTAAGTCGATCCACTATTACCTAAATAGCATTGTAGTTTTACTGAGATTTTGGCAAACCTACCACAAAAATCCATGGTTATGTGTTCTCAATTTCATTGGGGAATAGGTAATGGTTGTAGAAGTCCAGGTGGGTTCTGTTGTTCAGCCTTTACTTTTTTACAAGTAAGACACTGAGCTATATACTCAGCTACCTCTCTCTTCATTCCTTCACACCAGAAACTTCTCTTCAAATCTTTGTACATCTTCGTACCTCCAGGATGAATATTTATTCTTGATTTATGTGATTCATCCTATGTCTTTCCAGAGATTATCTTCATCTGGCACACAAAGTCTACCTTTACACCGTAAGGCTCCATCTGTACCAATACTCCAGACCTTTGGTTCCTTCACTGACATCTTCGCTAACCATAGCTTTAGATCCTTAGTCGTCTATTGAGCCTTTATGAGGCAGCTAATTAGAGTTGGTTGTACCATAAGACATCCAAGATTTTGCACTTCTATTGCTTCTACTGGTCGAAGATTGAATTCTGCTAAAAACTTCTAATGCTTGCCATTCTCGAATCAATAATGCAGCGATCACTAGTCAAGGTCATTGACTCAAAGCATCAGCTACGACACTGGCTTTACCAGGATTGTACTACAATGAAAAATCATAGTCATTGAGTAACTCCATCCATCTTCGTTGTTGCATGTTCAACTCCTTTTGAGATAACAAATACCTCAAGCTCTTATGATCGGAAAACAGATCGAACTTTTCTCTATACAGATAGTGTCTCCATATCTGTAGAGCAAACACTATTGTTGCTATTTCCCAATCATGCGTAGCATAGTTCCTCTCATGCGGCTTCAACTGTCTTGATCTATATGCAATAACATTCTTGTCTTGCATAAGTACACAACTAAGTCATTGGTGTGATGCATCACTGTAGATCACATATCATTCTCTACTCTTGGGTATTGCCAATACCGGTGCAGAAGTTAATCTTTTCTTCAATTCCTGAAATGCATCTTCATGTTTATCCGTCCATTCGCACTTCATCTCCTTTCTCGTCAAATTGGTTAAGGAGTTGGGTTTGTGCCCTTAAACCTTTACTTTATGTATGAGATATTGACATTTTAATATATGGATATCCGTTTTAAATTTCATTGTGTATGTTTCTTTCATGAGATGATTGTTAATCCTTAAGTATCATAGTAAGTAATTCGTGTGTGTATGAGATGCATACAAGCGAGATACGAATTACTATTTATTGATATTTAGAATTTGACACAGTGGATTATGAGACTGGATATCTCATCAGGTTTACACCGTAGCATGATTAACTACCATTGGATGGAGTGATGAATCTCAATCACTAGAGTGTAACTCTTAGTTAACATGCTAGTGCTTATAGTACATTGACCGACCTGAGGTTTCCTATTGACACTTAAGACTATCAACAATCGATAAGAACTCATAACTTGTATAAGGTATGTGTTCTCAATCTTAAGACGATTATGAACACAGACTATGGATATGGCTACTTTGACTTACTAATCAGTGAGGTCTATAAAAGATCAACACCTGGGCATCTTAGGTATGTCAGGTTCACAGGGTTGTGAACATATGTTGAAAAGATAGAATTTACCCTCTGATAAAGAGTAAGCATTCCCTTGAGAATGTCACCAAGTTGATTACTGAGAACTGCAGTCTTGTTGATAAGTAGTTATCAACATGTTTGGTAATCATGAGAGGTGAATGGGACTCAAGGAATACAAGAAGTAATCATGATTCAGGTTGACAGTAATAGTTATCTGACTACCTGAATATGATTATGAATGCTGAAGGTAGAGGGACATTAGTCAACTTATAAGTCTAGTCATCGCTTCAGATTTGTTCTTTTGTGTTGGAGTTCAGTTATCATTTTATAGTGGAGTGAACGTTAACTGACCAGTTGGTTAGTTTGCTGATAAAAGAGTTTGGTCATGGGAATTAACAACTGGTCTGAGCCAACAATTAAGAACCTAGGAGGTCCCACTCTTAGCCCTACCAGGATACTTGGAAAGACACTTGAGAATCTTGTCTAGACAGGTTCGCTCGATCGAAGGAGTATTGATCGATTGAAGTCTAGACAGGTTCGATAGGACGGAAGCCACTTCAATCGCTTGAACGCTAGGTCGATTCTGGGAATCTATAAATAGGGCTGCAGTGTTCAGAAATCTGACTTCGTCGCTTTTATAATCTAGAAGCTACAGAAACTATTTTAGACTTCCCAAACCTTCTCTATCCTCCATTTTAGAGATCCCACCATCTCTAGTCTTTTTGGCAGACATCCGTAGGAGTCATAAGGGTGAAGACAACCTAGTAGAGGCTGCTGCACTAACACGAAGATCAAAGTATTTAGAATTGGGTTCAAGACACTATGGTATAACTCTTGTCCCCTCTTGTGCGCATCTATAGAGTTAACGTGTAGTATATCCGGGCAACCAATAAGTTTTTATAACTTCATCATTCCGCTGCGCATTTAAAATAATTTTTAAACCTAATTTATCCTTCAATTGGTATCCAAGCCTCGCTTGTTTGGATCTATAGATGCGTTTTGGAACACTAGTTTTGATTTGAATGTTGATTTTAGGACTATTTTTTAAAGTGCATCGTCACAGATCTGTTTCTGCAACAGTTCGTAGTAGAATACAAATCTGTGATTGCATTGGATGCATGGTGGGTTCGATCGAACTGGTTTCGATCGATCGAACTGTGTTGTTCGATCGATTGAATGAGGTTCGATCGATCGAGACTGATTCTCTGTCCAGGTGTTCTGTTCACAATTTTAAAGGTTTTTAAAATATACACTTTAATTTTTTATTATTCTATAAATTTTTTCAAATCATTCTGTGAAACTGAAAGTTCAATCGATTAATTAATCGATCGAACCTTTGTCGATCGATCGAAGTGTGACACAGAACTGAGATGTTGTTTTAAGTTCTAATTCAGTAAGTAAAGAGTTTATGTACTGTGTGAATCAATTAGGGGTTCCAATGGTTACATATATTCGTGAATGTGCATGAGACTAACCCTATTGCAGCAAGTTTAGTCCGCTATCTCCCATGGCACCAAGAGCAGTTTTAATTTATTGTATTTAAATGTTTGAGATTGGTGTGTTTAATTATTGGTTTGGTTTTAAGGCATATGTAAAGGATGCTGCGACTTCAATCCTACGAAAAGGAAAGTCGCACCGATTTCCCTATCCTTTTTATTCTATTGTTGCTATTTCTTTTTCTAGACAAATTGTAAGATTTGAAAGAAGCATAGGTCCAATGTATTAGAATTAGAAAATCCATAAAGATGGAGGAGCAAGCCATTGTCCATGAAGATGGAGCTGGAGGCGATCAAACCAAGAAGGAGGTTCTATGGAGATAGAGTCATGGGAGATAGAGGCATCATTTGGATGCTTTTATTTCATTTTAGTTTTTTATTTTATGTGCTTGGTTTGTGATTGGCGTTTTATACATTGTTTCTACTTTCATGTACTTCAAATAAGTTTTCTAAAATAAAAATCAAAAACCATTTTCAACACATTAGTAAACATTGGATATTTATAGGTAATGTGTAGAAACAATTTTTTTTTTCCAAAAGCAAAATCCTTAATTTATTAAATCTAGTGGGAGAGGGACTGATATTATAACTCCCATGATCTTCCATTAACGGTTCACTGTAAGATGATACAGAGGGTACACTACTCATTGGTTACTAAATGTGAACTTTCTATGAATAAAATCAATCAAACGCGTTAGAGGGTGACCACCACACGGAGGCACTACTTGAGGCAGTTGTGATTGGATCCCAGTTAACGGTATACATTAGCTAAGCTATGGATAAGGGATCCCACACGGGGCATTATTCAGAAACTTAGAGATCAAATAGGTTCAGGAGTCATAACTTGTTTTGCAAGAGTTACATGACGGACAAGTCATGATTAATCAAAAGATAGAGTGTTAACCACCACACTGAGGCTATACTCTTTCGTTTTGATATTCCGGCGACTTTGTTTTTAAATAAGAGTTTTAAGGATTCTTTTATTTTAAATTGTCAAATTCTGATATCCATATTTATTTTGTCTTTTGATTTTTCCAGCAAATCATAATGTCTGGATCTGCATTTAGTCCAGTTGCCACCATACTCACTCAGAACAAGTTAACTGGAAATAACTACATAGAATGGAAACGAAACCTTGACATTGTTTTAACTGCAGAGGATCACATATATGTCCTCAACACTCCATGGCCCGAAGAACCCGCAAAAATGGTTAAGCAGTTGTCAGACGCGAGTTCGACAAGTGGAAGAAGTCGAATGGGATGGCTCGTTGTTACATATTGGCCTCTATGGCTAATGTGTTGCAACATCAAAACCAGTCGAATAATTCTGCTAGTGCCATTATCAAATCCATAAAAGAGGTGTTTGGGGATCATGGCAGACCTGCCAGACAGGTTGCTATGCCGAAGATAATGAATGTGAAGATGTCAGAAGGGATTCCAGTGAAAGAACATGTTTTAAAAATGATTGGTTATTTGAACAAGCAGGAGACCTTAGGAGCCAACATCGACGCACAGACCCAAGTTGATATGATCCTCAATTCTTTGTCGCCATCATTCACTCAATTCAAACTTAATTATAATATGAATCAAATGAATTTTTCAATGAGTAAAATAATGAGTTCTTTACTGGCAGCGGAAGGGGTGATCAAGCCTAGGGGCAGCGTTTTGAACATTGAGAAAAGCTCTTCCGCTTCCCGATCTGTGCCGAAAGGCAAGATAGGAAAGAAGAAAGCTGGCACTGGTGGTTCAAGTGTTGGACCGGTCCCTAAGATTGCAAAATCTAAGGGAAAAGGTAAGGGTAAGGGAAAGGTGGGTGGCCTAGGCAGAGGAAATTGTTTCCAATGCGGTGAGAAGGGCCAATGGAAGAGGAACTGTCCAGAACTCTTAACTACAAGAGTTCAAGGTATGATTGAATCACATATGATTGAAGTAAGTTTTATTACGGATACTTCAAACACTTGGTGCATTGATTCTGGTACGACTAACCATATTTGTAACGCATTGTAGGGGTTTAGATCAACCAAGAGGTGCAGTGATGGGGAGATTGTACTTAATCTAGGTTCTAGCACAACTATATCTGCGGTTGCTATAGGAGTAGTAGCTATAGAATTTCTAGACAATAAAATTTTGATTTTATCAGATGTACTTTACATTCCTTCAATGCAACGTAATTTAATTTCCGTTTTTAATTTATCGAATGATGGTTATTCTTTTTATTTTGGAACTGAAGTTGTGATTAAAAGAAATAGTTCTTTTATATGTTTAGGTGTTAAATCAAATGGTTTGTATGTGATTACTCCCAATACTCTAAAGATTCTTGTATGGAACTTAATAACTCAGTGGTAACTGTACCATCTAAAAGAAAGGAACCTTCCACTAATCCAACAAGGCTTTGGCATATAAGGCTTGGCCATATCAATCTAAATAGGATTGACAGACAAGTCAAAGAAGGGATTTTAGGCGATTTGGTTCTCGAACCAATGGAAGTCCGTGAGTCTTGTTTAGAGGAGACCTAAAGGCCATTTCCTGCAAAGGGCAATAGGACCAATGCATTGTTAGAATTAGTTCATACTGATGTGTGTGGACCAATAAATATTAGAGCACGGGGTTGTTATGAGTATTTCATTACATTTACTGATGACCAATCTAGGTATGGATAGGTGTACCTAATGCAGCATAAGTCTGAAGCCTTCGAAAAGTTCAAAGAGTTTAAGGCAAAGGTGGAGAAGCAATTGGGCACACATATCAAGGCAATTTGATCTGATCAAGGTGGCAAGTATTTGTCTTATGAGTTTATTGATCACCTCGTACAGAATGAGATTCTGTCACAGCTGACTGCATCTGGTACGCCTCAGTAGAACGGTGTAGCAGAGAGAAGGAATCGGACTCTTTTAGACATGACTAGGTTGATGATGAGTTATTCGGTGTTGCCATGACTCCTTTGAGAATATGCTTTGGAAACTACTACATACATACTAAATCTAGTACCAAGCAAGTCTAGTCCCAGGACACCACAAGAGATGTGGATTGGGCACAAGCCTTCTTTGCAACATCTCCGAATATGGGGGTGTCCGCTACATGTGCTAAAAGGAAGGATGAGCAAATTAGATTCTCGATCAGAAGTATATTATTTCGTAGGGTATCCAAAGGGTACTTATGGATGGTATTTTTATGATCCAAGAGAACAGAAAGTGTTTATTAGTACAAATGCTGTTTTCTTGGATGATGATTATATCATAAACCATAAACCTAAGGGAAGGATAGATCTTAGAGAGATAGAAGGAGAGCCCTCAGTCCTACCCCTAGTTGATAACGATGTAAGACAAGAATATACTACTTCTTCACCCATTTCCCCACTAGTACCTCGTCGCAGTGGGAGGATGGTCAGTCAACCTGACAGATACATGTTCTTAGGAGAAGCTTTTGAATCTGTCTCCATAGAATCTGAATCTGATCCTACCACGTATGAAGAGGCAATGGCTGATGTTGATTCAGCTCATTGGGTTAAGGCTATGAAAGTTGAATTAGAATCTATGGATTCCAATCAGGTCTGGGATCTTGTAGAACTTTCAGCCAATATTAAATCCATTGGTTGTAAGTGGTCTACAAGAGGAAAAGAGGATTTGATGGAAAGATTAAGAGCTTTAAGGCAAGGCTTGTAGCGAAAGATTATACTCAGAGGGAAGGCATTGTCTATGAGAAAACCTACTCACCGATAGCCATGCTCAATTCCATCAGAAACTCCTATCCATTGATGCATGCCTAGATTATGAGATCTCACTACACCAAAATGGCCGAATTGTCACTATCTAATACACTGACAAAGCCCCTTTGTCCCAGTTTATATCCATGACATTTCTAGGCGTGAAAATTTTTTTTGTCACTATCGAATACCGTGACAATACTCTTTGTCACAGTTTGTTTTAATACCACTTAAAAGTGAGATATCCCTTCAAATTGTCACATTTTTGTCACTATTCTAACTGTGACAATTTTTTATGTTAGCCACTGTTCGAAATAGTGACAAATATTTGTTACAGTTTTAAACCATGACAATATTTTATGTTAGTCACGATTCTGAATAGTGACAAATATATGTCAAATTCATTAGTCACTTGTTTATAAAATACTTGTCACTATTTAGTACGGTGACAATTTTATGTGTTTTTTAAGGAAAAAAATTTTCACAGTTTTGAAACATGGCAAATCTGAAAAAATTTGAAAAAAGATGGTTTCTGCATAAATCCACCCTATTACTTTTTGACACAGTATAACACAATTAACGAAAATTGCAATCCAATATGAATAAACACAAATTGTAAAAGATGACTACAAAACACAATTGCTATCCAATACGATAAACTTTAAACACAAATTGCAAGATCATCACAAGCGTTGCATGTGCAAAGTTGAAGATAAGATGCCAAAAAAAAACATAAACAATAAAGCAAAGTGCAAACTGAAGAACAAACCTAACACAATAATTTCTCTGGTTCACCTTAAAACTATAATTACAACACTGCTACTGAATTTCACCAATCATAAGAAAAAAATCACAGAACACATCGTTAAATGCCCTGACAACATATCACAGTGACACACTCTACTAGAATGAAATGATCAAAATACCCCTTGAAAATTACAATATCCCATGCTTCCTATCTTGGGTCTCGAAACATGTTCACGTTTGGGCTACAATACATCATATCAGCCATCCCTCCATTGTACATTGCTCTTCTTTCATCCAACACCACCTGCGAATGTGAGCACATTTAAGAATTATTACATTTCTCAATGCTATCTTATGCAATTTGCAGAACACATATTTGGGCTCAAAATTGCCCACCAAACAAACCTTTCATTGAAGCAACCGCCTAGCGGATTTATGCTATGTTTCTTCACCTAATTGGTCGATGCATTGTTTTCGAAAATGGTATATGTAGAGTAGCCACATTTATCAAACATTGCACATACAATAAAGTATACTATGTCTTTTCTATATCTAAAAAAAATTACATGCATATCACATACATGTATTTTTATTGCCTAGGAATTAATATTGGCGACTTTGCATTTCTGAGAACTTAGTGTGCCACTCAAGTTAGCAGATCATATTCATTTATAATATAGTGTATGTGAGTGGACCAGTGTGTGTGTGTGTGTGTGTGTGTGTATATGTGTGTGCGCGTGTGCGTGTGTGTGTGTGTGTGTTCAACCACATTCAACTTGGTTTGATCAGGTCCAAGTCCAACCATTTGTTTAAACAATATTAATTCCTACTTCCTAGCAAACAATCACTAAAATTCTCCATTTTTAATGGGAACTTGGGAAGTGATTTATGGAGTAATTGTGACCTATCAAATGTATTAATCAAAGGAATCCAAATTCTTTATGAGAAGGCCAACATGGAAGAACACCAAAGAATTTACAACTTAATCAACATAAGAAACTGAATTTAACTATGATGTTTTCAAGTGAGCTGATGTGCGTAGATGTATATATAAACACATACTAGTGTAGGCAGGGGCAAAAAAATGTAAATTGCCTGCCTTCAGCACATGCATAATAGCTTTGTGTCGGCAATGACCGATTAGCTTTTGTCAATACAGTTTTGTTATACAATTCTTAAGCGAAAACCCCATATTGAATAGAGTTGAGGGGTGTGTTATAGAGGGAGAGTCACAGCAATCAAACCATAAGTTGATCTCTTATTTCATCACCCAAACACAACATAATTCTTTCACCCTTCCAATTGCAGCAAAACATGGGATGTTTTGAACATAAGAAATTAAACAAAGAGGAGCTAAAAAATTCAACAAAACTATTTACAGCTCTTATTACCAAAAGACAGAGACATCCTATTTTAAAATTTGTATCGCTTGCTATGGGAACTAATTTGGAATTAAACATTTTGAAAGCCTAGCAAAACTAAAAAAGAAATATTAAACTATAAGTGCAGGAAAATGTTTTGAACATAAGCAATTGTATCTTGAAATAAAGATAAAGGAGTTACCTTAAAAATGCAGGAACTGTTTTGAACAAAAAGCTATGCTATCATCAAGTTTGAAATCAAAATGCCACAAACTTTGCGTTAAGCACCACTACATGGGTATTGGAACCCCATAAAGAGCACCAACCATTGGAACACAATTTGGCTCTTAAGCATGTTAAGCACTACTGAACCACTAGGGCAGCAATGCTAGTCTTCAAGTAAATCCTTTCCAGGTTGGAGCACCAACTTAATGTTAGTTTTTATAGAAAAGAATAATGATTTTTAGCATAGTAATGACAGACAAATTAAAAATCATGAGTTGCGCTGCGCAAAAATCCTAAATATGTTATTTTGCTAAAAATAAGGTTCATAAAAAACAATTGTGTTCTAACTTTAAACCCATGCTTTGGTGAATAGTTATAAAACTATTGAACATCAATTATCTAATAAACATCTTAACTTAAAAATGTCAAGACCCAACACATCTAAATTGCTAAAATCATAAAAGTGAAGTCGCGGGAAGAGAATACTAAATAAGTATATCAACTATTGAAAAATGCTAAAGTATTACTATTTCACTTGCAATAACTAACTCAGCGTCCCTTCAACATATAATAAATAAAAAAAACGAAGAGAATATTACAATAGAGCTACTAGGTAAACGATGTTCGTTGTAGTACTAATAAGGAGTAAAAGAAGTAAGGTTTCGCTAATTAACGCATTTTCAATATAACTAAAAAGGTTCAAGTGATTGAGTAATGCTATGTTTCCCCAATTTGTGACCAATCAAAACTTTTATATATATGTATATATATATAAATAAGATAACTATATGACATACTATGGATGTGGTTGGTTGTACCACATGCCAATACATTTGGTACAGTCGATAAAGCATTTGGAAACCAACTTGTGAGTCAAATAAACACCACATTGCCCTCTTTTTCATCCAGGTAGTTCAAATTGGGTCACACTTGAGGAACTTTAAGTTTCAATTATACTTCAAACTTGAGGGAAATTATTATACGGTTAATAAACTCACACCTAGCAATAAAAATATTAGTACTTACTTATCTAATTGTATGTTAAAGTCTTCAAAAAATAAACTATGCTCATATTAAGATTGTTTTTAGGAAGCAACACTAGTTAGCTCTTTTAAAAATATAGATTTACTGCCATGTCCATGTGTCCTTAGATTCGTGACTTTGAAAAGTCTGGCATAACAACAAATCTATTTTTGAAAAGTCTGATACTTCTGGTGCACGCCCACTGCCCAGCCACTGCCCAGCACACAGTGCGCACATGCACAGGCGCACGCACCAGTAGTACCCCTAGTACGTAGCACTCGACATAGGCACGAACAGCGATCAGCCAGCATGCGGCCAGCACATTGAGTATGCATGTACCTATCAAGGCATCATGAGATCTAGTTTAAGTCTTACAGACCAAGAATAATCACAAAGTATGTACATGCATACACTTGAGAATTATTGGATCAGTGAAAAGGTACATATGACCCTCAGATGAAAACCAGTTTCTGGCATGTTTTTATTTTGGGAAAAACTAAAAACAAAGAAGATATAAACAAACTGAAAAAGCAGGTTTCTATCTATTGGGAAACCTTTGACCTTTTCTACTTCATTTTCAATTAACCTCTGTTCCAAAAGAGTTGAATTGACATGAACTACTAAGAAAAATGTATATATCAACAGATATGCACAAGAGTAAATTCGAAGTGGCTTTATAATCTGATGAAAGAAGAAGAAGAAAAAGAAGAAATAGGAATATATAAATTGACTAAGAGCCTATTTGGACTAGCTTATCTAGGACCGACAACTACTTACTTCAGATTATTGAGAGATTTGAGTCTATTTGGAAAAAACTTTTTCACAGCTTTTCTAAAAATCTGTCCCACCTTAGAGCTAAAAACAGCTAAAATAAGAACCAGCAATTTGCTGCTTGTTCAAAAACCTACTAAATAATAAATCACTTACTCTCCCAGCAATACCAAACAGGCTATAAGAGAAAAACCATCATCACATAAATGCACTTCCTATTTCTTAAAGCAGTAAATCAATACTAAGAACATTTTACAGAAGTCATTACTAGTGTAAAGAATCACAAAGCTTTTCCTTGTAGCACGATCACTAGGATTAACAATCAAGTAGTACATATGCAAACATAAGAGTATGCCAAGCAAGTGGAAAGAAAGAAAAATTGAGATGCAAAATTACAACAGGTCCACCTTATTGTGATATTTTCTTGAAAATGGAATGGAAGATCTTTATAGTCACTTTCAAAAAGTTTAAAGTACAAACCAATACTCATTCCTTCCCCTCCCCATTAGTTTAACTAAGAAAAAGTGCAGCACGATACAATGGAATCTGTAGAATCCAAAGTGAACTGTCAAGTGGTATTATGCATATATGCACCCCACTCACATATAGGATAGATTACAGTTTTTCACCTGATAAAATTCTCTGCCCGAGCTTTGAAAGTACCCGGCTCAATATGTGACCAGGAATCAAGCACTTTCTTTTCTATGGCGCAAAATGGTACTTGGGAACCCGCTATTGGTATTTGCAGAAGTATCTTCGAAGAAATTGATAGAAACCACAAAAAGTAAAAAAAAAATTAAATAAACATAACTATAATTATATTTAAATAGACACAGTGGGGGCAAACATGATTAGCTTACTAATTACAACAGAGAGGGAAAGAAAAAGAGTAAGCATAACACTATTCCTTTAAGCACAATCAGTATATTTCCACATCTATCACAGAATACACCAAAAAAAATGGTAAAACTACAATGATAGATGTTCTAGTAATCTAACAACTAGCTAGGAAAATTCTAGAAGTTAAACAGAGTTATAACAATTGTGATGGATCGTCAATGTAAGTACTTCCAGTAAAAGTCGCGGGTACTGAAAATATAAAAATGCATAAATCACTGTCATCAAAGGATAGAATGTTTTAATCCAGGAGCTAGTATATAAAAAGTTTTCTACATTTTTCAATGATATGATAGCAAGTAAAATCTTCATATATTATTAAGAAAGAGACAAAAACAAATGCAGACCACAAATATCAACAAAATTACAAATATAAGGAGCATTAGAAACCTTTCCCTCCATGACGAAAAGCTATTTTTCTTAAAGGAAATCCTAAAGAACCATGCCTTGGGTGATCAAACTTGCGATGAGACATGCTTCCTTGGAATTACTCTACAAAACTCATAGATCTCATTTCTAAATTACTCCAAAGGGCATAAATATTCAAGCCCTCATCTTAAATAGTATAAATAAGATAGTAAAAGTTAGAACAAGTCAAATTATAGGATCCACAAAGACAAGTCATTCTTGTTTGAATATTAAATCCCGCATTTGAAAAGATGAAACCTCCAAAGGGAAAAAAATAAAAAATAAAAAATAAATAAAGGGAAAGAAAAATAATGTGATACCACAAAAGGGAAGTGCAACAGCCGAGAAAATAAGGCTAAATCCTGATAAAAAAATTACAAGCAAATAAACATCACATATTACAAATTATATTAAGAAAAACTGTGATTTATAAATGACCATACAATTATCCTAGACTTTTGAAGAATCACAACTATAATATAGACTATATAGTACTCCAGAAACACATTGTATGTGTGTTTTGTGTATGAATGTATGAGCAGAGGTGAGAGAGAAACAGAGAGATTCAAACCTATTCAAAGAGATCAGCGACGAGGAGGGTGAGGTGGAGCCGGCAATGATGAGGGTGAGGTGGTGGCCATAGAAGCAGCGAAAGTGTCAGCGACGTGAGTAAGACCACAACAGAGGATACCACTGATGGCACTCGGGCGACATAGTAACCTGCGAGTACAACTCATTAGGAGCTTGAACCATGAAGCTCTTCCTCGAGGATGAAGATGAAGAAACGGTCGGTGGTGGTAGATGGTGCTGGCGGTGAAGTGGTGGCGGACGACGAATGGAGTCCCCCCGGTCTCTCTTCTTCTCCTTTCCCTCTTTCTTCTCTTCTCTCTATTCTCTTTCCCCTTTTGATTTAGGACTAGATGGAAAGAGAATAGTTGGAAATGTTTAGGCCTTTCGGGGGAATTTTTGGGGGAAAATATTTAGGCCTTTAGGGGGAATATTGTGGGCAATTTTTTTTTTATTGTCGCGGTTCAAAATTGGGCGAATTGTGTCATGGTTTAATATAGTGACAATATTATTTTTTGTCACAGTTTCAAACCATGACTAAGATTGTAACTGTTATTAGTGTTGACAAACTTGGTTGTCACAGTTTTTAACAATGACGAATTTTGTCATGGTTAAAGACAGTGACAAATGACGCAAAAAAATGTGTGATAATTCTAAAAATTTGGTGTAGTATCTGGCAAATGGACATCAAGACTACATTCTTGAATGAAAATCTTGAGTAGGACATCTATATGTAGCAACCAAAAGGGTTCATAGCTGGTGGGAAAGGTAGCTTGGTATGCAAGTTGCAAAAGTCCATTTATGGGCTTAAGCAGGCATCCGGGAGTTGGAACATTCATTTTGACCAAGCAGTCAAATCGTTTGGTTTCATACAAAATCTGGATGAACCTTGTGTATACAAAAAGTGTGAAGGAAAAGTGGTGGCTTTTCTCGTTCTCTATGTTGACGACATTCTACTCATTAGGAATGATGTAGCAACGTTGTCAATGGTTAAGGTTTGGCTAGCTAATACATTCGATATGAATTGGATCTAGGAGAGGCAAGCTATATCCTTGGGATAAAGCTCTTTCGAGATCGTAAGCGGAAAATAATGGGATTATCAGTTATATCGATAAGGTGCTAACTAGGTTTTCAATGGATAATTCGAAGAAAGGCTTATTACCATTCAGGCATGGTTTAGCGTTCTCCAAGGACTAGTGTCGAAAGACACAAGAGGAGAGGAATCGCATGGTAGGAGTTCCCTATGCTTCGGCAGTGGGACGTCTCATGTATGCGATGTTGTGCACTAGACTAGATATTTGCTTTACCGTAGGCATGGTCAGCAGGTATCAATCGAATCCAAGTCCAGAGCACTGGACAGCCGTTAAGCACATTCTTAAGTACTTGAGAAGAACTAAAAATTATATGCTTATATATGGTGGTAGTGAGTTAATTCCAGTAGGATACACTGACTCGGACTTTATATCAGATAAAGATTTGAAAAAGTCGACATCCGGACATCTCTTTACCTTGGGAGGTGGTACTGTTTGTTGGAGGAGCATTATGCAGAAATGCATTGTAGACTCAACTACAAAAGCTGAGTATGTGGCTATAGGAAGCTATGTGGATCAAGAAGTTCCTGATGGAGCTCAAGGTGGTACCAGCGTCGTTGTCACCTATTAATCTATACTGTGATAATAGTGGGGCAATGGCTCAATTCAAGGAGCCAAGGAACCAAGGAATGGGAAAGCACGTAGAGCAGAAATATCAGCTAATCCGAGAAATAATTCAACGTGGAGATGTGACTGTCACAAAGATTGCCACCGCTGACAATCTTGCGGGTCCATTTACAAAGGCCTTGCCACAGAAGGTTTTTGATCGTCATCTAGATAGTCTAGGTCTTAGATGTAGTCCTGAATGGTTATGAGTGCAAGTGGGAGTTTATTGGGTTTCTGCCCTCATACCATTACTTTATATATGAGACATTGACATTTCAATATATGGATATCAAATTTACATTTAATTGTGTATGTTTCTTTCATGAGATGATTGTTAATCCTTAAGTATCATAGCAAGTAATACGTGTGTGTATGAGATACATACAAGCGAGTTATGAATTACTATTCATTGATACTTGGAATTTGTCACAGTGGATGATGAGACTGGATATCTCATCAGGTTTACATTGTAGCATGATTAACTACCATTGGATGGAGTCATGAATCTCAATCACTAGAGTTTAGCTCTTAGTTAATATGCTAGTGCTTATAGTGCATTGAAGAACCTGAGCTTTCCTATTGACACTTAAGGCTGTCAACACTCAATAGGAACTCATAACTTGTATAAGGTACGTGTTCTCAATCTTAAGCCGATTATGAACATAGACGATGGATATGGCTGCTTTGACTTACCAATCAGTGAGGTCAATAAAAGATCAATACCTGGGTATCTTGGGTATGTCATGTTCACAGGGCTGGTGACAAGCTGGAGTGTTTGCAAAATACAACCGCGCTAAAAGAAGAAATTACACTGATTTAGTCTACAATTCTCTTATATATCTGCAATTTGAATTACAATGCCAGTTTTTACACAATATGATTAATCGATAATAAATGGTATTGTTTTAGTGGTCATTTGTATAGATTATTGTTGCTGTGTGAGGAACTGAATGAGCAAGATAAAAGAAAGTGCTTGGTTTTAATGAAGAGAACTCAAAAATGAAAAGTGAACCTCGATCAATTGAAGAACATTCGATCGATCGAAGGTTCGATCGATCTAAGTACGTTAAAGCGATCGAAGATTCCAGAATTCGATCGATCGAGTGATGTTCGATCGATTGAAAATGGCTTTTATCAAAAATTACGCGCACGCAGCAGAAACACAGTTTTTAACCCTAGCTTTAGGTTTATGTATAAATACTTGTTATATTGACGTCCCAGAGGATGCCCACTTCACTTTTTATCAGTTTTAGAGAGAGAGAGATTGAGAGTTTACATGTTTTTGTAGGTTTTCAAGCTTGGATATTGCTTTTGGATTTTTCTTAGTTTAATACAAGTTCTTCTATTCCAGGTTTTGTTATCGCAGTCTATTCACATTCTTGTCGCTTAATATTGTAGTTTAATCTATTAGTATTGGTAGTATCATAGTAGTAGTTTTAAATCACCATTAGTTTTCATAGTTACATGCTTAAATCACAACCAAACAAGACTTTAATGGAATTTTACATTAAAAACAAATCTAAGACACTCCAGACCATGTCTGAGTAGTCCCCAGGTTCGGAGAGCACGATGAAACCTTGATCTCAAGCCTCTTCCATGCAGCAGAATAATTCCTGTGTTCGATCGATCGATGTTAGTTCGATCGATCGGACCAGAGACACTGTCGATCGATCGAAGACATTTCGATCGATCGAAAGATGAAGATATTTGATCGATCGAGAGATGAAGATATTCGATCGATCAAAAGCGCTTCGATCGATTGAACCCTCTGATTCTTGAGAACATTCTATATAGGATTCCTAGACTTTCTGCTTTAGAGATTCGTTATCAAACTGTCCCCAAATGCTTAGTTTGTCAAAACAGTCTCTGAACTTAAGGCCTTAAGGCATTTTTCTTCAATAACTTTTGCAAAACCACCCTCAATGCTAACACCATTGTAGGTGCGAGTCTTAATTATTGTTTTAAACCACTTCCATGTGTTTCAAATTAACTGTGATGATATAGTCCCGGTCATGAAAGGACTATGGATTCTTTATTCTAAGAGAAATACGGAATACTGTAGAAAATGTGCTCCATTGAGCTTTAATATAATTGCATGGTAGATGGCTTGGTCGCGGTGGATTCGTGTAATCCCAACATTCCCTTATATTAAGAAAAACACATTTTAAAACATCGCTTTAGTTAATTAGTTAATCATTAGTTTAATTTAATTTTGTTGCTTAAGATTTAGTAGTCACTTTGTAGAACTTTGTGTTCTACAACCTTTCAAATATTAATTTATATTTTTTCTTTAGAGATTAATCTAGGTATTTAGTTTAACACCTTCCCTATAGGATCGACCTGGTCTTAACCAGATTACTACTTGCACGATTACCTATACTTGGGTATAGCACACAAGCGCACGCACATTCTTAGCTGTGTCAAGTTTTTGGCGCCGTTGCCGGGGAAGCAACAAGCTAACGCTTAGATTACCTCAATCTATTCTTATCTTTTTCTATTTTCTTTTGTCTCTTAACCTTTAGATTAAAACTACTTAGGATCTTTCCTTTTATGTCCGATTATTCCATCGAAGGAATCTACGAAAAACCATTCTACTTAGCCGATTCCTCTGATTCTATTAATCCCGTAGCCACACCTACCGATTCAATGGCCGACAATCAAAGTGAAACGGTAAAAATGTGGTTGTACCAATTGATGATTCGCTTCATCCTTTGTGCAATCTCATGACACCTGAACATGCTCCTACACCTTCTTGTATTCTCATTCCACCTCATGCTGGCGAATTTCAATTTCGCAATGGAATGATTCAACTCCTTCCAACCTTCCATGGAATGGATAGCGAGAAGGCATATCTACATATCAAGGACTTCGAGGATGTTTGCAAAACATTTTCACAAAATTGCCTTGTAGATGTGACACGTCTAATGCTATTTCCTTTCACTTTGAAGGATAAAGCAAAAGCGTGGCTACTCACTTTGAAGTCGAATTCGATTTACACCTGGCATGCGGTGAACACTGTGTTCCTAAAGAAATTCTTTCCACCTCGCATGACCACCGAGCTTAAACGACAAATAAACTCTTACAAACAAAAGAGTAATGAAACCTTCACCCAAACTTGGGAGCATTTCAAGGATTTACTACTCTCTTTCCCACATCACGGGTATGAGAAATGGCAAACCATAAGCTACTTTTACGAAGGGTTAAATGGTGAAACTAAAAAGTTGGTTGAAACCATGAGTTCAGGGCCATTTCTTCGCAAAAACACGGAAGAAGCAGAAGCTCACTTTGAGTGGCTAGCTAAACATGCCCACGAATGGTCTAATTCGGAAGATGTCTCATGCTCACAGATCTCCTGTGTAGAAGAAAAAAGTTTATATCAATTAAAAAGTGAGGATCATATGATGAACAAGCATGAAGAGCTAGTTAAGAAAGTAGAAGAGTTGGCAATGAAAGGAGAGAGTTCTAGGCAGGTTTTACCTGAAGAACCATGCGGTAAATGCAACATGTTAGAACACACCAATCAATACTGTCCCAATGTGCCATACTTTCAAGAACAACCCCCCATGGAAATGAATGCCATGCAAGGGTATAGGGGGGCTGGGAATTCCTACAATAATAACAATGTTCAAAAATAACAATCGATGGAATCACCCCGGGTTTGATTGGAAAAATGATGCTGGGACCCAAAACCAATATCAACAACAACAGCCGTACAATAACAATAATCACAATTAAGGGCAATACAATAGGCAGTCCCAATACAGCCGTAAATGTCTACGTGCCACCGCACAAAAAGGTGCAAGAGGAAGATCCAATCTCTAATGCGAATTTAACGCAACAGTTAATTCAAATGATGAG
Source organism: Hydrangea macrophylla (assembly GCA_033977485.1). Taxonomy (NCBI): domain Eukaryota; kingdom Viridiplantae; phylum Streptophyta; class Magnoliopsida; order Cornales; family Hydrangeaceae; genus Hydrangea; species Hydrangea macrophylla. Next base: position 68,054,161 of record CM066988.1, read on the forward strand.
TAAAATGTCCGCAACATTAGAGAGAATAGATGCACGACAAGAGGGGTCCAGTGGAACGTTTCCTGCTCAACCACTTCAAAACCCTAAGGGATACAATAATGGTCCCAATAATCATGAACAGGCAAAAACCGTGACTACTCTGAGAAGCAGCAAGATTATAGGGTGTAATTTACTCCTCTCTACCCCTGAATAGTACGAAGAGGATGAAGTGGTAAATAAAATCAAACCATCCACTCAGGAAGAGGAGTCGCCCACTGATGACAAACCATTAGAATCAAATGATGACACTCCTAAAGAAATAGAAGAAGTCGAGAGAAGGCCCGAAAAGGAGCCTGTCATTGATGAATTACCTAAATGGCCTTTTCCCTGTGCCTTACCCTCACAGGCTTAAGAAACCCAAAAACAAGGCAAAGAATCAGGAGTTTTTGGAGTTGTTTAAACAAGTCAAAATCAACCTCCCACTCCTTGATGCAATTACACAAGTGTCGGCCTATGCTAAGTACCTTAAAGACTTATGCACGGTCAAAAGGAGGCAAAGTGTAAAGAAACACGCATATGTCGCTTGCCAAACAAGCACAATCACCTAAAATGAATTACCTCTGAAACTCAAAGACCCCGGTACCCCAACCGTCTCATGCCGAATTGAGAATCAAAGGATAGACAAAGCACTCCTTGATCTAGGAGTAAGCGTAAACCTGTTGCCATACTCAGTTTATAAACAACTTGGGTTGGGTGAACTCAAACCTACCCGAGTTGCGTTATAACTGGCAGACAGGTCAGTTAAATACCCTAGAGGAATACTGGAGGACGTTCTAGTGCAGATAGATTCATTTATCTTCCAGGTCGATTTTGTGATTTTGGACATTGAACCTGTGTCTAATCCATGTTCACAAATACTGGTGATATTTAGATGTCCATTCCTCAACACCATAGATGCCACAATCAAAATAAGAAGTGGTATTATGACCATCGTATTCGGGAATATGACTCTAAATGTCAAGATTTTTTCAAATTCCCGACCTGAAGAATACGAGGATGAGGAAAAAATCAATTATATTGAAACGGTCATCAAAGATGACGCTGATTTTGTAGATTACAAAGATCCCTTGGAGGTAGTTGTATCACAATTTGATGCTATCTATCAACCTAATGATTTTACCCCATTGGATGTTGCCTTAAATCACACTTGCCTCATGATGGAGACGAAAGAGGAGGACAGAGCTGAAAGGATGTGGGTAACACCATATGAACCACTACCCCCAAAAATGAAATTAGTCATGCGATCTAATTTTTAGTTTCCCGAGTTGGAGTTAAGGAGCTTCCAATAGAGCTCAAATACGCCTTCCTAGGGACTGAAAAGACTTACCCTGTCATAATTTCATCTACATTAAATCCTGAATAAGAGGGTAAGTTAATCCAACTATTAAAACAACATAAAGGAGCATTAGGATGGACTATTGCCGACCTCAAACGCATAAGCCCATCCATGTACACTCATAAAATATATCTGGAGGAAGACGCTAAACCTTCGCGACAAATGCAAAGGCGTCTGAATCCCAACATGCAAGAGGTTGTTAAGAAGGAAGTGTTAAAACTACTTGATGTTGGGATCATATATCCCATTTCTGATAGCCCTTGGGTTAGTCCAACCCAAGTGGTGCCCAAAAAGGTGGGCATAACGGTAATCCCGAATAAAGATGGCGAATTGGTACCAACATGTGTCACCACCGGATGGCGAATGTGTATTGATTACTGAAAATTGAATATAGTGACCCGGAAAGACCACTTTCCATTACCATTCATGGATCAAATGCTAGAAAGAGTGGCGGGTCATAAATATTATTGCTTCTTGGACGGATATAGTGGCTACAACCAAATCGAAATTGGTCCTGAGGATCAGGAGAAAATGACTTTCACTTGTCCGTTCGGTACATTCGCCTATCGTCGTATGCCCTTCGGCTTATGTAACGCACCTGCTACCTTTCAGCGGTGCATGTTGAGCATATTCAGTGACATGATTGAACAAATACTTGAAGTTTTCATGGACGACTTCTCAGTGTTTGGCCATTGTTTTAATAACTGCCTGGAAAACCTTGAGAAAGTGTTAGCGAGATGCGAGGACAAACACCTAGTACTAAACTGGGAAAAGTGTCACTTCATGGTGACCAAGGGAATTGTCCTCGGCCATATTATTTCTGACAAAGGTATACAAGTTGATAAAGAAAAAATCGATACAATCTCGAACCTACTTGTCCCCCGTACAGTTAAAGATATCCGCTCTTTTCTAGGACACGCTGGATTTTATTGTCGCTTTGTTCAAAATTTTAGTGCGATCTCCCGACCATTGTGCCAACTCTTAGTCAAAGATGCACCATTCGAGTGGTCAGAAAACTGTCAAACATCTTTTTGACGCAATAAAGGAACAACTTACCTTAGCACCGATAATACAGGCACCCGACTGGAGTTTTCCATTTGAACTGATGTGCGATGCTAGTGACTATGCCATCGGTGTAGTCCTAGGACAAGGATAATAAGCCTTATGTTATTTACTATGCCAGTCGAACACTCAACGAAGCTCAAATGAACTATACGACTACCGAAAAAGAGCTACTGGCAATAGTTTTTGCTCTAGACAAATTCAGGTCATATCTGATAGGGTCCCCAATAGTTTGTTTTACAGACCATTCGGCCCTCAAGTACCTTTTATCTAAGAAGGACGCGAAGCAAAGGCTTATCTGTTGGATACTCCTACTCCAAGAATTCGATATCACAATCAAGGATAAAAAGGGAGTAGAAAATGTGGTCGCCGACCATTTGTCTAGGTTAACATTTACTGCCAACACTGAACCCATACCAATTAAAGATGAATTCCCAGATGAGCAACTGATAGCGGTTTCCAGTCTGTCGTGGTATACGGATATAATAAACTATCTTATTATAGGAGAGACTCCGAGCCATTGGTCAAATCAAGATAGGAAACGGTTTCTCTTACTTATTTAAGTATTGTGCTGATTAGGTCATCAGACATTGCGCCCCAAATGAGGATATAACTGTGATTCTAGCCTCATGTCATTCTGAAGCCTGCGGTGGTCATTTTTCTTCACAAAAAGTACTACACAGCGGATTCTATTGGCCCACCGTGTTCAAGGATGCCTACTCGTTTTGCAAAATGTGCCAATGCTGTCAAAATTTAGGCACAATTTCAAAAAGGAATTCTATGCCCTTAACTCCCATCATCATAATTGAAATATTCGATTGTTGGGGCATAGACTTTATGGGCCCTTTTCCACAATTAAATAATTGTGAATGCATACTCCTAGCTATGGAGTACATATCAAAATGGGTGGAAGCGATACCGACGAGACGCAATGATCACAAAACAGTAATGTCCTTTCTTAAGGAAAATATTTTGTCGCGTTTCGGAACTCCGAAAGCTTTAATAAGTGACCAAGGCAAGCATGTTTGCAACAGGCCTTTGGAGTCACTTCTCAAGAAATACGGGGTCGACCATAAGATCGCTCTAGCTTACCACCCATAAACTAACGGGCAGGCAGAGTTGGCTAACCGTGAAATCAAGCATATACTAGAAAAGACGGTTAGTTTCAACCAAAAAAGACTGGGCATATAAACTGACAGATGCTCTATGGGCATACCGCATCGCTTATAAGACAAACTTGGGGATATCCCCGTACAAGTTAGTGTACGGGAAGGCGTGTCACCTTCCTATTGAAATCAAGCACAAAGTATATTGGGCAATACGCTCATTGAACTTTGACATTAAAGAGGGAGGTCACCTTCGAAAACTCCAGTTGGCCGAACTGGAAGAAATATGTCGAGATGCATACGAAAATGCTAAACTACACAAGGAAAGGTTAAAGGCTCATCACGATAGAACAATTTTTTGAACATCATTCGAGTCGGGGCAGAAAGTCTTGCTGTACGACTCTCGCCTCCACCTTTTTCCAGGTAAGCTCCGATCCCGGTGGACAAGACCATTCACTGTTAAATCGGTTTTTCAACATGAGGCCGTGGAGCTGGTAAATCCCAAGAACGATGATTGTTTCAAGGTTAACAGCCAAAGGTTAAAACCGTTCTTGGAGAATTTCCTACCAGAAGCTGAGCACATCGAGTTAGATGAGCCCAGCTATTCCTCCACCTAAAATTCCTAAAAGCGTGTTCACATTTTGTTGTTGTATTCTTTTTTTTTACTGTATTCTTGTTTTATTTCATTTATTCCTGTCTCTTTTTTAGTGTGACTTCGTTTTTAATCTGCCATCTATATCTCCCCTACAGGCTATCAAAATATGAGGGATGATGACGTCCATTCGATAGGGTCATGGGCTGACTCCGAATATCTTAATCCTCCATGGACTACTGAGGAGATTGCATTCTATCTCTCTCCTTATCAAGGAACCAGAGTAGACGATGTCATTGACTTAACCCAAGGGTACATCCCTTACGATCTTCACTTCTCCAAATTAACCCCTTCGAGCATATGGACTTACCTGACGAGGAAGGTGAACCTGAATGGTATTTTGTTGGGGAAGTCGATGATGCCATTTTGGAACAATGGGAGAATGATTCAATGTGGGAACCATGGGAAGAAGAAGATTTACAGGATGTGGTGCCCGAACGCCATAATGTTGTATTCGCGTATGTTGATGACTTCCTTGTCATCAAATTGGTTCCCTACATTTATGTGCATATGAGTTATTTGTTGTTCCGACTTCAATGCCCTCTACCTGCTAGTGCACATGGTTGTTTCACACCAATAGTGAGGTTAATTCTTGGTCACATTTCTTTCTTTTTCTTTACATCTTGCTTTGTTTATTCCTTTCCATTAGTTATTTCGTTGTTTTCTTTTAAATTCTTTCTTTCTTGTTTGTTCTATTTTGGTTTCCTTTGTTAGGATTTTCACTATGAATCCGATGTTACTGCCATTATTCCTTCCACATCAATTATTTCACGGTTTTGGATTGTATATAGGGTCCCCGGATACTCCGCCACAAGAGGAAGGTCAGTTGAGAAATTACACTCTGATATCTTTGTCTCCATCCGGCTCACCTCTTGCATGTGCAATCAATCCTTTGGAGAGTTTAGACTTACTCGATGATGTCCTGGCTGCTTTTCGACTATTCTGGGAAAGGGAATCGTCAAGTTTAGACTCCACATTCAAAGATTTGGAGGAGACAGAAGAAACGGTAGATGAAGAAATTTTCTTGCTTGAAGAGTAGTGTCTCACTTCAATTGTTTTCTATCATTTGGGTTTTCTTTTTTCAATTGGAGTGTAAATCTAGATAAAGTTTTATTAGTTTCAGTTTATTTGCGTAGTTTTTCTTTATTAATAAGGTCTTAGGTACCATTGTGGGAGCAACAATTTTACAATATGGATGCTATTAAATAATTCTATTTATAAAATTTGCAACATTTTACCTTGTGAATGATGATGTCTGGCTTACATGTCCTATCAATGAACTGCTCTATCATTTTTCCTGTATGTCCAGACTAATGCTGGTTAGATGGGGGTGTATAATTTCTCCATTCAGTAATATTGTAAAATTTCTAGGTTCGATCGATCAACCTCAGCTCGATCGATCGTGGACGTCCCATCCTCAAGCGCTTCCACAAGTCTCAATCGATCAAAGGTTCGATCGATCGAACTTTCTCGATCGATCGAGACTTGTCTTTAAACGAGGCATTGTCCATACTTCATCAGTTTCACTCTCTCCCTCAACCACTCTCGAGTGATTGGCGACAGAGGTACCTCGGGGCAATTTCTTTCTCCCCCCTATTCACACACATCATTTGGAAGACTCATCATCACCATCCTCATCTACTCATAGTCTTCTTCCGCCCATTCATCGAGCTAAGTTTTCCATGGCCCCCCTTTGTCCATTTTGAGATTAATCTACGAGGGGGTGCCCCCCGTTGACCTTAAGACTTTTTCTTCTTGTTTTAATCTTGTGTGTTGCTTTCTCGTATCTTTTCTGTGCTTGTTTCTTGTCGCTGTGTCTTCTCTGTGTTCGATTGATTGAACTGGGATCGAGCGATCGAACCCAGTCTGTGTTCGATCGATCAAACTATGCTCGAGCGATCTAACCCAGTCCCTGTTCAATCGATCGAACTGGGCTCGAGCGATCGAACCTTGCACCTTCTTAATCAATCGAACATTCCTCGATCGCTCAAACTTAAGCAGTGGCAGTTTCTTTTTCCTTTTTCCCTGTTTTGATTTGTTTTCTTGTTTTTTTCCTTCCATTTCAGGTTTTTGCAATGAACCCTATCACAGGGTATCATAAGTCCAAGCCACTCCACCTTACTATACCCGACCTTGTACCAGTTCACGGGCTCAGAAATGAAGAGGAACGAGTATGGTTTACTCGATGGTTTCAGACACGTAAGGTCATGTTGGAGCGGCCACTGGAGTCCATATGGCTTTCAGCTCCGTGGTTCCTAGGACGGATCAGAGACATGCCATTATGTTACAATATGTTGATCTAGACCAAAACGATCAACATCCACTGGGTTTGTGAAGCCTGTTCCTCTATGATCAAGGATCCCACGGCCCCGTTCACATACAGATCATTCTTTTACGGGCGTGAGATCCTATTCAGCCCTGCCACTGTTTCTGCTGCTCTGGGGGTACCTCAGGTACCAGATTGTTTCTATCCTCGCCTACTAGGAGCCCCAGAGAATCCTCCAGCCACCATCATCCGAGAGCTTACAGGCGGTGCCGTTCAATTTTGGAATGGCGTATCTCTCATCGAGGATAAGCTTCTCACTGAGAACTATCACCTCCTCCATCTGATGTTGGTAAACTGTATTTTTATGACATCTTATCAGGAGAAGTTTGTCGCGTGGTAAACCCGAGCTCTGTATGCTATTGGGACAAGACAGCGAGTCTGTTTGTCTCGCCTTTATATTGACTTCTTTGTTCAGCCCACGCAGTACATTGCCGCCAAGTGCCATCTGAAGGGCGCTTGGCCAATATATCGGGTCATTGAGCAGGTTAGGCTAGTTCCATTAGCCACAAATTCGATTCTGCAGGCCTCTAGCCGATTTGGCGAGACGGCAGGCTGCCGTTCTGATGCTCAGAAGAAGAGAAAAGAAAAGGGTAAGGCGAAGGTCAGGGCGAAGAGGAAGAAGGAAGGAGGCACCGATACAAAGGGTGCATCTTCTGCGATGCCTACTGAGGCTAAGGAGCTTGAGTCGGATAATGAGGACCCCGTTGCTGCCGTGCAGCAGTTCGAGTTGAGACAGCGGTCTTAGGCTCAGGCCCAGGGAGAGTCGTCTTCCATGTCCCTCCAGACTCTCCACTCATTGCTTCTTGAAGAGAGGGATGCGCGGATACGGCTCGAGGGCAAGATGGATCAGATGACGACCCTGTTAGAGGCGATCTTGATACAGATCGGGGTAGATCAGTCTGTACACACCGCTATACATCTACCTACTATTGATCCATCTCCTTCTGTTGATCCATCTACTTCTGCTCCACCTACTACTTCTGTTACTCTACCACCCACTGATCCCTCTCCACCATCACCATCATTTCCACCACCTCCAGTCGTGGCTGACCCATTACTATCTCCACCAGCTGCCCCGACTGTGAGTGATCCAATGACGGTTCCTACTATTGCTGAGGGTGCGGGTGAGGATGATCCTGCCACACCGATTGTGATTTTATCTGATATAGGGGATGAGTAGAGTATGTATTGTGCGAGGAAGAGTTCCATTGTATTATGTTTATTACTGTTTCTCTCTTTTCATTTATTTTGGTGGTTTGGTTATGATTGGACACTTGTATCACTGTTTTATATTTATATTGTTATATCATGCCAGTGATTGGGTGTTTGTATTCCATATAGCCATTGCTTTATCAGTAGTTATGCTTTCTTGTGCTATTGGCTACTTGGAGTTTGTATGTTTTCTTTAACAGATTGCTATGCATGTGGTTACGGCTTTGGTGTTATTAGGTGCTATCTCTCTACTTATCTTGAAAATTAACTTCTGAGGACATTGTAATTTTCAGTTGGGGGCGGAATGTAGATAGATAATCACCTGCACATGTTTTTACTTAGCAATCTGGATCACTATATTGCACATTTCATGCAATCTCGATTTGTACATCCACAGTTTGAACACTTTGAAAGCAAATTAATAATAATAATAATAAATTTAAAAGGAAGTGTTGAATTTAATGGGCAGAATAACTTGGAATATTCACTTCTATTTAGCTGTTATCAAGCAATAACACAACCATTTTATTCTCATCATTTTATGAATTAGGTTCACGCGTTCTTCTAGTTTCACTAGGATAAATGCATATGTTGACCATTCATGTATCCAAAATCCATATGCACATGTTAATAGCTATGCAGAAAACCTATAATAAGAGTTAATACGACTTTTGTGCTATAAGGAATAAGTAGTGGAAACTAGTCACCCTTAGTGAGCTTCTGAACCCAATCTTCATTTCAGAGGGAATTATCACATTAAATTCGAATTGGTTTTTCTTGAATAAGCGTATTAAATTCGTTGAATAGTTTCTAATTCTTCATTTTGGCTGCGTATTAGAGGAAAACGTTCAGGATTTACCAACTAAACTCAATGAACATTGAAGTGTTAAAACTAAGAATTTGGGGAAAGGATTTAAGCCATCGTTATTCGTTTCTTACCTTTCCATATATCTGTATCAGCATTCCAGAATATGCATTGTTCTTAACCCCACACCTAGTAAATACTGCCAAGTCTATTATAAAAATCTACATCCCTAATCTTTTACTTCGACCTCAACGAACCCATTGCATATCTAATGTGATTAAATTATTGAAGTATGTGATGAGGAGGGAGTGGTTGTGGGAAGGTTTTGTTAAAAAAAAAACATATATGAGAATAGAGGATGGTTGGAATGGAGTGAAATAAAATTTCTAAACTCAATCACATGATGAAGATGTGCAATATCTTACCCGTCTCATTTCTGCCCTACTATATAAAAAACCGAAAAGTCAAAGCCTGAATGATTTTTAACAACTTAGTTTGAATATGAATGTGTAATTTGGGTTATCCACGGTATTTCGCTTTTCTAGTAAGTAGTATTCTTTTCTTGAGACTACACTCTAAATGTTCGTCTTTTATTGAGTTAGGTGTGAAAGCATTAGTAACCAAACTTTCAATTGTTATCAAAATTTTCACACCATCTGCGATCATTATTAACCAAGTCTCTGTGAGATGTTCATTCTTGAGTGTAAGACCATGTGAGAATTGAGCTGAAACTACAAGTTCTGAGAGTATGATAGTCGAAACAACTCTAAATAAAGTTTGATGTTTAGCTGTTAATTTCACACACACATGGATACATGGATGTGATGCATATGTTATTTTTATCTTGGTAATATGAGGAGTATGTGTATTTCTTTCATGGTTTGAATAAGGATGATATGTTTTGTGGAGCTAAGTTTACAGTTGGATGGGAGGGAGTGTTTACAAGTTATTCTATATCTTTTTGAGCTTAAAATCGGAGAATTTTGTGGGTACATTCACTGTAAACCCTCACGAGACAACACTCGTCCACCAGGGGGAACCTAGTGGTTTAACGGCTTGTTGCATTTGCTAAATCCAACCGCGATTCCTGCGAAAGTGAGTTAGATAGTTTCTTTCTTTTTATTTTAGTTTAGATTACCTGAGTTTAATTTGTTTTAGTTCAGTCATTGTAGTATTAGTTTAGCTTGTTTTATTTTTGCTTTATTGCTAGGGACTAGCAAATCGCTAGTTGGGGGTTGTGACAAGCGGGAGTATTTGCAAAATACAACCGCGCTAAAAGAAAAAATTACACTGATTTTGTCTACAATTCCCTTGTATATCTGCAATTTTAATTATAATGCCAATTTTTACACAATGTGATTAATCTATGATAAGTGATATTGTTTTAGTGGTCATTTGTGCAGATTACTGTTGCTGTGTGAGGAACTGAATGAGCAAGATAAAAGGAAGTGCTTGGTTTTAATGAAGACAACTCAAAAACGAAAAGTGAACCTCGATCGATTGAAGAACATTCGATCGATCTAAGTACGTTAAAGCGATCGAAGATTCCAGAATTCGATCGATCGAGTGATGTTCGATCGATCGAACATGGCTTTTAACAGAAATTACGCGCACGCAGCAGAAACATAGTTTTTAACCCTAGCTTTAGGTTTATGTATAAATACTTGTTATATTGACTTCCCAGAGGATGCCCACTTCACTTTTTATCAGTTTTAGAGAGAGAGATAGAGAGTTTACATGTTTTTATAGGTTTTGAAGCTTGGATATTGCTTTTGGATTGTTTTTTTTCTTAGTTTAATACAAGTTCTTCTATTCCAGGTTTTGTTATCGCAGTCTATTCACATTCTTGTTGCTTAATATTGTAGTTTAATTTGTTAGTATTGGTAGTATCATAGTAATAGTTTTAAATCACCATTAGTTTTCATAGTTACATGCTTAAATCACAACCAAACAAGACCTTAATGGACTTTTACGTTAAAAACAAATCTAAGACACTTCAGACCATGTTTGAGTAGTCTCCAAGTTGGGAGAGCACGATAAACCGTGATCTCAAGCCTCTTCCATGCAGTTGAATAATTCCTGTGTTCGATCGATCGAAGTTAGTTCGATCGATCGGACCAGAGACACTGTCAATCGATCGAAGACATTTCGATCGATCGAGAGATGAAGATATTCGATCGATCAAAAGTGCTTCGATCGATCGAACCCTTTGATACTTGAGAACATTCTATACAAGTGTCCTAGACTTTCTGCTTTAGAGATTCGTTTTCAAACTGTCCCCAAATGGTCAATTTGTCAAAACATTCTCTGAACTTAAGGCCTTAAGGCATTTTTCTTCAATATCTTTTGCAAACCACCCTCAATGCTAACACCATTGTAGGTGCGAGTCTTAACTATTGTTTTAAACCACTTTCATGTGTTTCAAATTAACTGTGATGATATAGTCCCGGTCATGAAAGGACTATGGATTCTTTATTCTAAGATAAATACGGAATACTGTAGAAAATGTGCTCCATTGAGCTTTAATATAATTGCATGGTAGATGGCTTGGTCGTGGTGGATTCGTGTAATCCCAACATTCCCTTATATTAAGAAAAACACATTTTAAAACATCGCTTTAGTTAATTAGTTAATCATTAGATTAATTTTATTTAGTTGCTTAAGATTTAGTAGTCACTTTGTAGAACTTTGTGTTCTACAACCTTTCAAATATTAATTTATATTTTCTCTTTAGAGATTAATCTAGGTATTTAGTTTAACACCTTCCATGTGGGATCGACCTGGTCTTAACCAGATTACTACATACATGATTACCTACACTTGGGTATAGCATACAAGCGCACGCACATTCTTAGCCGTGTCAGTTGGGAACATATATTGTCAAGATAGAATATATATTGTCAAGATAGAATCTACCCTCTGATCAAGAGTAAGCATTCCCTTGAGAATGTTACCAAGTTGATTACTGAGAACTGTAGTCTTGTTGATAAGTAGTTATCAACATATTTGGTAATCATGAGAGGTGAATGAGACTCAAGGAATACAAGAAGTAATCATGATTCCGGTTGATAGTAACAGTTATCCGACTACCTGAATATGATTTCGAATGCTGAAGGTAGAGGGACATTAGTACACCATACAAGTCTAGTTATCGCTTCGGATTTGTTCTTTTGCGTTGGAGTTTAGTTATCGTTTTATAGTGGAGTACACGTTAACTGACTAGTTGGTTAGTTTGCTGATGAAAGAGTTTGTTCATGGGAATTAATAACTGGTCTGAGCCAACAATAAAGAACCTAGGAGGTCCCACTCTTAGCTCCGCCAGGATGCTTGGAAAGGCACTTGAGGATCTTGTCTAGACAGGTTCGATCAATAGAAGGAGGCTCAATCGATTGAAGTCTAGACAGGTTCAATCGGTCGAAGGTTCGATCGATCCAAGCCACTTTGATCTCTTGAACATTAGGTCGGTTCTGAGAATCTATAAATAGGGCAGCTGCGTTCAGAAATCTGAGTTCGTCGTTTTTATATACCAGAAGCTGCAAAAACTATTTTAAACTTCCCAAACCTTCTTTATCATCCATATTAGAGATTCCACCATCTCTAGTCTTTTCAACAGGCATCCATAGGAGTCATAAGGGTGAAGTCAACCTAGTGGACTAACAAGAAGATCAAAGTTTTCAGAATTAGGTTCAAGACATTAAGGTATAACTTTTGTCCCCTCTTGTGTGCATCTATAGAATTAACGAGTAATAGATCTGGGCTACCAATAAGTTTTGTAATTTAATCTTTTCGCTGCGAGTTTAAAATAATTTTTAAACCTAATTTATCTTTCATAAGGGTCCTGCAATCTTGGAGAATCCTTTTACGAATTTTTTGTAATATCTCGCCAGACCAAGAAAACTTATAACTTCTGTCGCACTGGTCAGTCTATTCCAGCTCAAGACTCCATCAATTTTGGATAAGTCCACAGAGATACAATCTTATGAGATAATGTGTCCAAGAAATTTGAGTTCTTGTAGCCAAAATTCGCATTTACTGAACTTCGCATACAACTTATTGTCTCATAGTGTCTATAGTGTCTATAGATAAATCTATAGATGTTTCGGATGCTCTTGTTCTGTCTTGGAATAGATCAAGATGTCGTCGATGAATACTATAGTGAATTGATCCAGATATAGTCTGAATACTCTATTCATTAAGTCCATGAATACTTTTGGGGTATTAGTCAATTCGAATGACATAACCAGAAAACTCGTAATGCCCATATCTTGTCCTGAACGCAGTCTTCGCCACATCCTCCAATCGAACGAGCAACTCATGATATCTGGTGATGATGCCAAATTTTGGTTAAAGTAAATTAAAGCAATTTAAGGAGAGAGAGAGAGTGAGAGACTCATTTTTTGTATGTGGTTCGACCCTATTAATGAAGGAACCTACGTCCACGTGTGTGTCTGAGCACGTTCACTATACTGTAAAAAGTCGAGGACCTGTAGTGAACCAACAATATTTTGGAGCTACTGTAGGTCAGTCGGGCGTGTTAGTGACCGCTATAGAGGTGCTGTAGAGACTGAAAAAATGAACCCTTTCTATGGCAGTGAGTGGTTTCTTTTATAGACACAAGAGACCTACTCGTACATGGATAAGGAAATATAATCCAATTAGGATATGATTGACACCAATCAAGTAAGTTTTCTAATTGTATTAAGATTGATTGGTATTAATTGTGGGGGTTTCCTGATTGGATTAGGAAAAAATTTGTCCTTTCCATTAGTCTTCTAGTTTGAATAGGAAACTGCCTGGAATATTCTGGAGCATGCCTTGCAGGCCTGGCTTGACTGCGCTTGTATGGACCGTGCCAGTGTGGTCTTCCCGACCTGTTGGTCTGGTCGTGAATGAACCGCTCGGGATGGTGAGTCTCGAGTAGACTAGACCGCTCGGGCTGATGGTTGTCCGAGGAGTTCTGTATAATTTGACCGGGACTTGGACTGACTGCTGATTTGAACTGTTCGGTAATAGGATAGAGCCAATTTGGGGTGTATCAGCTGCCCCCCATTTCCAAGGTTGGCTGGATGCCTTATCGGGGCAAGTTTGGAAATCTGTTTGATGCCACTTGCCACTGTCAGAGTGCTCGGGGAAGCTGATTTAGAGCTTCTGAGTCTTGTGAGTGCTCGGGAATTGGCCAAGAGTTGAGACACAGCCTAATTCGGAGTCTTTTGCTTGAGTTAGCTCCCAGGATGGTTATCTTCTACATGTATACCTTCTTCAAGGTTGTAGGCAAAATAATTTGACCATGTTGGAAAAACAGACCTAAAGCGTATTGCTTTAGGGTCTTTTATGTTAACTCCCCAAGATGGTTACCTTCCGCCCGGTAAGCCTTCGTCAAGACTATTGGGAGAAGAGTTTGACCATATTGGTGGAGCTGACCTAAATTATGGTGCTTAAGGTCTTTTCGCTCCTCTATCGTCGGCCAACCTAAGAGATTTTAGTCACCTCTATCGTCGGTTTGGACCTAAGTGGAGTTATTGCCTCTTAGTACTGTAGGCGCCCGGGCTGTCTAAGAGTTTGACCTCGTTACCGTAAGGCCTGTAAGTACCCAGTGTGATTGCCTGTTTAGTCCATCGTGCCATTCTACCCCCCAAGCTTTCGCTAAGACGAGGGTCTTATGGAGGTTAGGACTGTAGGTAACCGACCTGGAACCTGGTGGTTGCAGGGTCTTTTGAAGCTTGCAATCATCAGCCACCTAGGGGGATTTGCCCCCATCGTAGGTTGGACCTAAGCGAAGTCGATGCCTCGGGCGTAACCCCAAGGTCTTTTACCTCGGGTGCGATCCAGAGGTCTTTAGTGCCTGGGTTCGGAGCCCGAGGTCTTTTTAGTGCCTGGGTTCGGAGCCTGATGTCTTTTTAGTGCCTGGGTTCGGAGCCCGAGGTCTTTTTAAGAGTTCTCTGATAATCTGCGAAGCCTCATCTGATGATCGAGCAAGTACCACTTTAGTTGGATTGGACGAGACTGTTAGAGACAGGAGATTGGGTCAGGATCACCAGGCTCTCGATTACTCTGAGCTAGATTCAAGGTCGGGATCATTGGATCCTGACTGTTGCGAACTAGAGGTCGGGTCAGGGCTGCCAGACTCAAACCGCTATGAACTCGAGGTCGGGTGGGGATGCTGGACCCTGCCTGCTGTGAGCTGGAAGAACTGTCAGAACTCCCGGGCTAATCTCGCTTTCGCTTACTTCTGGAAGACTCGTTAATTACGCGCCCAAGGTCTTTGGTCTTTAAAAATTCTTCAGTGCCAATGTATTCTCCAACCCTCTCTGTGAGTTCAACTAAGGTTTCTAGTTGATTTCTGTGAAACGACGTGGTACACTTGGTGTGTTGAACTCCCGAGCAGAATGCTATAATAGCGACAGTTTCATCAAGATCATAGATTCTGAGCTTCTCTTGATTAAACAGTTCGGTGAATTACTTGAGGGTCTCATTATCCCATTGTCTAACTGTCAGTAGCTGCATGTTAAGCTTTGGTCATTCGTGCATACCAATGAACTGGCTGATGAACTGCTTGCTGAGTTGCTTGAAACTACGGACCGATCAGGGCTCCAAGGAGTAGAACCATTGCACGGCCGGGCCTTTCAAATTGCTGGGGAAGGCCAGGCAATGTAGTTCATCAGAGTTGATGGCTAGGGCCATCTAAGCCTTGTAGGTCCGGACGTAGACGACCTGGCTTCTCGAGCTGCTATAGGGATCTTGGCGAGGCTGCTTAAATTTGCGCGGGATGGCAAACCTCGTGATCTGGCTAGAGAATGATGACTCTGTCTCGATATTGGCATGATTCTGAGTAGGGTTCTGGCCCAACCTTTTGGCCACTCCATCAATCTATTTCCGTAAGTCCTTGATACGTGCCAACACACCTTCCCGATCAGTATCTGGCCACAGGCCGGGTTGATAGAGGAGGCTTCCTTCTCATGGCGGTGTGTTGTCCCCTGGGATCGGGCTTGGCTATGACTCTGGTTCATCGTGTGCCTAGGGATAACTCGGCTCTTGACCGAGTGACCCTGGATTGATTCCCTAGCCATATGCTCCTGCCTTTCCTCTCGGGCAGTACGCCTACTGTTGATGTCTCAGGCATCCTCAACGCGGGACGGTTTGGCTCGGGCACGTTGTCTGGTCAAGATCGGTTGCTGACCGTGCACAATGTTCCCGGGTCATTTCCCAGCCACTAGAGGACTACTTTGCTGGGCTAGCAGGGCTTCGATCTGTTGCTGGTTTTGACGTTGGCCCTCCAAGAGTTGTGTGAGTGTCGCGGTGATCTGCTCAGATGTCATGACTGCTGCAGCCAGTGCCAGGGCCGGAGGAACATCCCGGTTGGCCTGCTATGCAATCTTTTCACTTTTCTTCGGAGGCATGGCTATCAGCCAAGAGATTTGTTGATGAAGAACTTGTCATTCCCACAGACGGCGCCAAGCTGATGATGCCAAAATTTGGTTAAAGTAAATTAAAGCAATTTAAGGAGAGAAAGAGTGAGAGACTAGTTTTTCTTACGTGGTTCGGCCCTGTTAATGAAGGAACCTACGTTCACGTGTGTTTGTGAGCACGTTCTATGGGGGGTGTTGGTGAACCAACAATATTTTTGAGCTACTGTAGGTCGGCCGGGCGTGTTGGTGACCGCTATAGAGGTGCTGTAGAGACTGAAAAGTTGAACCCTTTCTATGGGGGTGAGTGGTTTCTTTTATAGATGCAAGAGACCTACTCGTACATGGATAAGGAAATATAATCCAATTAGGATGTGATTGACACCAATCAAGTAAGTTTCCTAATTGTATTAGGATTGATTGGCATTAATTGTGGGGGTTTCCTAATTGGATTAGGAAACAATTTGCCCTTTCCAATAGTCTTCTAGTTTGAATAGGAAACTACTTGGAATATTCTAGGGCGTGCCTTGCGGGCCTAGCTTGACTGCGCCTGTATGGACCGTGCTAGTATGGTCTTCCTAACCTGTTGGTTTGGTCGTGAATGAACCACTCGGGATGGTGAGTCTTGAGTAGACTAGACCGCTCGGGCTGATGGTTGTCTGAGGAGTTGTGCACGATTTGACCGGGACATGGACTGGCTGCTGATTTAAACCGCTCACTAATAGGATAGAGCCAATTTTGGGTGTATCATCTGGAACATAGATCAATCTGTGAAAAGATCCTTGATCCTTGCAACTGGTTGAATAGGCCGTTTATCCGAGGAAGTGGATATCTATTCTTGATTGTAACCTTATTCAACTCTCTATAGTCGATACATAGTCAAAGTGTCCCATCCTTCTTCTTAAAGAATAATCCGGTGCTACTCAATGTGATGCACTTGGGCGAACAAATCCCAAACCTTCAAGTTCTTGAACGTATTTCTTCAATTCCAACATCTCAATTGGCGCCATCCAATATGGAGTCTTAGAAATCGGTAATGTTCCAAGTACTAGTTCATGGAAAAGTCTATTTCTATTTTCGATGGAAGTCCTTTGATATCCTAGAATGCATCAAAAACACAATAGTCCTAGTAGGGCAATCCAAGTCGGCACCGTACTTGGTAAGCCAATCCATTCCTATGATAATGTCAAACTTTGATACTGACAGAACTACCAAGTCTGCCAGAAGATTCCTATCTCCTAGGGTTAGTGGGCAATCTTTACACACTTTACTCAACATAATAGTCACTCCCAATGGAGACACAGCATTAAGCGCTAGCTCAAGTGTTGTTTTAAACCCAATTGACGCACAATCTTAACTGTTTGCACCCAAAAATATGGGCCAAGTGACTAGTTCAAAATTGATAAGGCCGAATGAGTTTAAATTCGGACTGATCACCATTGGATCGAACTAAATAACACATTCCAGTTGAACTACTTGGGAATGCCACTTCGGGCTTACTTACGTTTAGACTGCCATCTCATTTGGAAAAGTATCACTTTGGCTTGGAATTATTTTGCTTGGCAGTATGACAATTTTGATCATTATGGTGGGCCACCTTGGTTTGACCTTACAAGCCACTTTGATATGTGTTTAATATTAATTCGCACTAAGCATCATGTAGATATATTGACATGACTATTCAAGGTGGAAGTGTGCTATCAGATTGGCAAGCTCTCGGACTGGCCATGCAATTGTTCGGGCAGACCAGTTTGGTGCAATCACTTAAAGAAAAGATATGGTTGGCCAATTTTGGGAAGTATATCAGTTCCTATAAATTCTCTATGTGATAAATATTCATCTGTTGTGATTAAGATACATATTTGTCAGGATATTATCATATATAGGAAACATTATCTTATTATGGAAAGATAATATCAAAATATTATCAAGATTGAGAAGATAATATATATGTATATATTATTCAAGCTATGGAAGTATTATTTGTTATGGAAAAATAATATCAGTATGTATATGTATATCTCTTACTTGGAGGGGAAGTCAGCGAACCAAGCCAAAATATGGACTACATTCAAGATTAGACTGATGGAGATGAAATCTGGCATTTTTTACCAGATCTGTTTTGTCAGTTTACTTGCCTTTTTTCTACCTCCATGGCCGCTATAAATTAACTGGCTGGCCAAGCTGTCAAATCACTCCGCATCACCTTGACAAAAGCATCCAAAAAAGCATTCTTAATTTTTTTAGGCTTCTTAGCATTCTTAGAATTCTCTTGTAATTTTTTCTTTTTCATTAATTAAGTAAAAATCCAATTTTTATTCAATCTCTCTTTATGGCTTTTCATCACTTGCTAGACTTGTATGCTTCAATACTGTCTAGGGATCACAGGACAAGGGTACTTTCCTACGTTGCCATCACAATCACCTGTTAGAAGTTAGATTTTTAAGCCTTGAGTATCACTCACTCAAGCATTTTAGGAAATTAGTTTGCACTCCCGAACCACTTTTGATTCTGGAACGCTCATGCAAAACTACAAGCAAACAATTTGGCATGCCCAGTGGGACCGCCAAGTGATGATCCATGTACACCGCGAATCATGGCTGCAAATCTACCATGACCAGATTCATTGGCGGAATGAAAAATAAGCCATCTTCATGGTTTAATTTATCGGTTTAAAGACCAATACGATGATAGAACGGTCATCTTTACAAAGATATTGGCCGTTTTAAGGCCGATATACAATTTTTCAACAACAAAATTGGTCTCCTTCTTGCTTCAAGTGGAGCAGAAGAGCCACCACCTAAGGACTTTTTCTCATGTCAATGAAGGAATTTCTAGATGGTGGTTGGAGGGAAAAACCAAGTGGTTTATCAGAGTTACTGCTTGGGGGGTATGTTCTGAACGAGCCTCACAATTCTGTTGAGGCTGAAAATGAAGAGTTTGGTAGGCCGAGTCATCATATTTCGGCTGAAGACCCTATTGAGGCTATCCTCAAGATAGGTCATCGAATCAAACGTGCATGGGAGGATTTTCCAAAGGTCCTTTATGACCAATTGAAGGCCAAAGGGATAATTTTTTTAAGGCTGAACAATCCTGATTCGGCCATAGACCCTCCCATTAGTAAGGAGGATGACAACGAAGACTCCCTTGGTGATGAAGAAGACGGCGATGCAGTACTCGGGGGGGGGCAAGCTTCGCCGAGACCGATTGACTCTAAAGCGATTCATGAAGTTTTTGAACATATTTCCTTGAGGAAACTCACCCTCAAGGAGATGATTAAATTTTCGGTCTAATCATAGTGATCGATTACATTTTTTATTTTAAGCCAATTAATTATTTGGCTTGGGTTTATCTACGTCCACGATGGCTATGTGGATGTCACCAAAAATTGGGTGTGATTTGGTGGTTGTTTTTACACCAGTATTATTATCAAGAAGATTGAAAAGGTACTGAAGACTGAACAGAAATATCAATTCGATCAAAATACCATTCGGACTGGGTACCAGACTGAGAGTAAGGAAAAAATGGATTAGAAGAAAACCTAGTGGAGGATGCTATTCACTGTCACTATGTCAAAAGACTGAAAAAAAATATCAAAGACCGAACTAAAAAATATATTCAGTTAAAGTGAATCGGACAGGTTGTCCGATGATGGAAGTGCGTCTTTGGAAACACATCTATTCTGTAATGCCTTCTTTTCCCAAGGACTACTGCAATTTCTTGTTTGGTTGACGTCATGTGCACCCAAGGTATTCTCATGCCACATGCTAGACCATTGAAGAAGAAATGGTCATCCATTGGCATAATATGGGTCATAATACAACATCAGGTTAGAGGGGGTCCATTGATGACCCATTAGTGGGTTTGATGTTCAATGTTGGACAAAAGTAATGATGGATTTGTTACTCACCTCTAATTCAGCACGTGGCTTTCGAAAAATTGATGCAAAGATTTTATCGGGTAGGTTCAGGTGGCATGAGCCCGATTCGATAGGCAAGCCTACTCGCTAAGTACAGATACGTCATCATTGGCTTTTTGCCAAAGCTTTTTGATGGACAGTGAAGGCTTTAGTCCGGCGATCGATCAAATTGGTGTTAAAGGTTTACATTATCACACTATCATAAGACCGATGTTAGTTTAAAGGTTGGTCTGAAAAATTTGGCTCTTCAAAAATTACATAGATTTCATTTTTAAATAGCCAGGGGGGCATTGTTTGCACCCAAAAAAATACATTTTTAAAGTTAAAATTTGTATAAGGCCAATTTGATTTTTTTAATTAGACTTAGAGACTAATTGCAAAATTATGGGCCAAGTAACTGGTTCAAAATTAATAAGACCGAATGAGTTTAAATTCGGACTGAGTAACATATTCCAGTCGGACTGCTTGGGAATGCCACTTCGCGCTGACTTATGTTTGGACTGCCATCTCATTTGGCACAGTATCACTTTGGCTTAGCATTGTTTCGGTTAGCAGTATGACAAGTTTGATCATTACGGTGGTCCACCTTGGTTTGACCTTACAAGCCACTTTTGATATGTTTAATATCAATTCAGACAAAGCATCATGTGGATACATGGACATGACTATTAAAGATGGGGGCCACACATTAATTATAGTAGTGTGCTGTCAGATTGGCAAGCTCTTGGACCGGTCATGCAATTGTTCGGGCAGACCAGTTTGGTGCAATCACTTAAGGAAAAGATATGGTTGGCCAATTTTGGGAAGTATATCAGTTTCTATAAATTTTCTATGTGATAAATATTCATCTATTGTGATTAAGATACATATTTGTCAGGATATTATCACATATAGGAAATATTATCTTATTATAGAAAGATAATATCAAAATATTATCAAGATTGGGAAGATAAAATATATGTATATATTATTCAAGATATGGAAGTTTTATCTGTTATGGAAAAAATAATATCAGTATATATATATGTACATCTCTTACTTGGAGGGGAAGTTAGCGAACCAAGCTAAGATATGGACTACATTCAAGATCAGACTGGTGGAGATGAAATCTTGTATTTTTTACCAGATCGGTTTTATCAGTTTACTTGCCTTATCTCTACTTCCATAGCCGCTATAAATTAACAGGTTGGCCAAGCTGCCAAATCACTCCACGTCACCTCGAAAAAAGCATCCAAAAAAGCATTCTTAGTTTTTTTAGGCTTCTTAGCATTCTTAGAATTCTTTTGTAATTTTTTCTTTTTCATTAATTAAATAAAAATCCAACTTTTATTTAATATATGTATGGCTTTTCATCACTTGCTAGACTTGTATGCTTCAATACTATCTAGGGATCACAGGCCAAGCTGCTAAATCACTCCACGTCACAATCACCTGTTAGAAGTTAGATTTTTAAGCCTTGAGTATCACTCACTCAAGCATTTTAGGAAATTAGTTTGCATTCTTGAACCGCTTTTGGTTCTGGCATGCCCGCGCAAAACTACAAGCAAACAAGTTATTAGCATTAAATGAATGTGCAGCACCAATATTGAACAAAGCTTTAACTTGATTATGAAATAGAATAAACGTACCTTCCAGATGTTGCTGCTCATTAGCGTTAAAGTCTGCTTCAGTGGGAATGATGAGATTCATCCGTATCTGATTTGGGGGTCTTTGGATTCCTTGAACTGGTGCCCCATAGTACCCTCCACGAGGTGCGCGATAGTCTTTGCTCAAATGAATTAGCCTGTTCAAGTTTCAACAAATGTTGTCTATTCGGCTGTTCACTCTTGGGGCTCTGTAGAACCTTGCAATATGCCCGAGTACTCCACAATTATAACATCCTTTATTGTTTGACTGTGGGACCATAGCAATGCCTGAGATGGCAATCCTTGCTGTCGATACTGCTGAGGTCAAGGAAAGCTTGACTGGGCTTCCTAACTCCATCTCAGTTGTGTTTGTTCCCTTAGAAGCTACCTTCATCCCTAAGTATTCCTTGATGAGGACGTCAGGAAATTCCTCTGTTGAAATTTCCTCGGTGGTGGGGGTCGGGAAATTCCTCTATTGAAATTTCCTCTGTGGTGGGTGTCGGTTCAATGGCTGTCACTGAACTGGAAAAGCGTCCTTCTCCAATCCCACAGTGAATCTGACGATCCCTTCAAACAACTGATTCAGGTGGCCGACCATCACAGGCCTGAGGTAGGGGTTAAGCCCCTAATGGAAACAGTTAACTTTCTCCTGTGGAGTGTCTATCATGTGCTGAGAGAATCGAGATAAACCTTCAAACTGCGTTGTGTATTCCCGCACAGTCTATCCTCCCTAGACCAAACTGAGAAAGTTCTTCTCTTGTTGATCCTTCTCGTCTTCTAGAAATTACTTCTCCAACACTTGAAAGTCTCCCATGGCACTACCCTTATAGCGTTTACCCTGAGGGTAGCTTGCTCAGCCTCCCACCAGTCTGCGGCGGTGTAGGTGACCTGAAACGTAGCAGGACGGCGCTTGTCTTGTTCATTGCATTCTAGTACCTTGAATATCAACTCCATCTCTCGTATCCATTGTTCTGCCTTTCACGGTTCTGTCAATCTATTGAACTTCTTAGGACGTAGTCCACAAAATCATTCTAATAACTTGTCCCTAGTCTATCTTGGTAGAGGTGGTGCAACAGGATACTGGACACGTCGTTCGTTGGTAGCATGGTTGTAAGTGTCTTCGATATTCTCCATTCTCTACATGAATGCCTCAAAGACATTGCTGGGGTCCATGCCCTCGGGAATAGGTGCTCCTAGATGTGGTGGATTCCTTTTTGTTCCAACTATAGTGATCCAGTGATGTGTACCTACAAAAGACATGTTGATTAACTGAAAGTCTTCTCAAAGAAATGAAATCAAGATAAGGAGATAAGTAGGATGTACTAATAGTTCTACTAATTAACATATAATAAACTCAGTCACACCACAGATATCTCAAAAGGATACTCGTATATATATATATATATATATATCAAAAGATGTACCACGAAGTACACACTAGTCAAATTGTATACAGTGTGGGACATAAACTACTACCATATTAAACTCAGCTATATACAATGCTACTACTAGTAACAATAATCTATACAAAAGCTATGGTCCAATAGCTATCTTTCAATCCCCCAAAAATTAAGTGGACACATGTCCTGATAAAACTAGCAAAATCTAACCCTGCAGATCCTGACTCAAAAGTTGTTAGCGTCTGATCCGGTTGGTGGTGCCTCATCATTAGATGTGATATACATCTCCTCTAGTTGATCGTCCTCTGCTGGAGCAGCGAGACCTCCTACTATAGCTCCAATATCCCAATCGTCGACTATCATATTATGAACGTCAAATGCTGGCCTCACGGTGTCAACAATCACTCAGCAAAACCACCTACTACGGTTATGGCCTCTGCCTACTCAACCTCCCCTATAACAAATCCATCTGGCTGTGCAATCATCACAGCTACCCACTCTGATGCTATCTGGGCAATAGCTGCCATCTGTGCAATCAGTCCTGCAAGTAACATAGATGCTACAATTATCTCGGGTGTAGCTAACTCCTCCGGGTCCTCGTCCTCGACAACCTTATCTCGATCGGCTACCTCAACATCATCTCTAACTATAACCTCCATGTCTGCCTGCTCTCGATCCTCTGGCTCCTCCTCCGGATTGTCCTCTGGTGTATACTTCAGCTCCTCGGGGTTGTCCTTCAACTCCTTATCATCTAGAGGTTCCTCTTCTCTATCCCCCATCTATATCCTCATCAGGATGCTCATCCTCTGGCTCGACGTCCACTGTTGGATCCACGTCATCCTGTATCGGCTCTAGCTCTAGATCATCAAGCTGATCTTGTGGCTCTAGGACTGGTACATCAGGTATCGGTACTAGTGTAATGGCTCCTCCAAGAATAGCTCGTAACTCGATGACGCCCATCTCCAAGATCAATCGAGCCATCTCATGATAGATCACCTCACCGGTCCTCGCGAAATGATAAAAATCCATACACAACTATGCCGGGTGAGCTCGTCTGTCGACATAGAGTGCCTTCTATATATCCTCCTGGTGCATATGCTCCTGGTAAAGCTCAGGGTCAGCTGGCTCCACGGTATCCCCATGGATCACGTTTCCTCCATAAGGGTCACCCACGAACCTATGAAAGTCCAGATCCATGATAACCTGGAAAGGAACTAGCTATCGTCATAAGGACGAACTTATCTTAAACTCACATCTCATCTCAGGGATCTCAAATGCTAGGATTAGATGGTGTGGGACAATAAGTGAACGAAAGTATCAAACCTGCGCTCTGATACCAAAAATCCAGTCATGTCCTAAAACATCAAAAATAGAGAAAAATAAATTTCCTTTTTGGGTCCATAGGGAATGACTGGTAAAGTCACTCAATTGTCCACACCACACAGTACTAGTCAACTAATAAAATAGGAATAGTAATATAACCAGGATGAATATATTACACAGATCCTAGCTATTACAACATCAGAGTTCGCAAACGGAAATGTAAATGGTTTGGAGACATATGCTCAAGTACCAAATATACAAAAGTCTACAGGGGAAACATAAACTAATATCTATCTTCGGATCTTCAGCTGGTGTAGATGTAGTCGTCAGCGTAGAAGTCCTTTCCAGTATAACCGTAATTGGTAGGGCCACCCTCTGTGTACTCCCCTTCCGAATAGTAGCCATCCTCATTCGGCTCATTACTTGCAATAGCATAGGCAGGATAGGCTGGACGGGGAATGTCGAGGTAATAAAGGTCGTGAGCTTACTGAAAGATGAGTGAAAAGTAACTAACACGGTCTCATAGGTATAGAGTAATTACTTGTTATGAATGATATATAATTAGATGTGTCAAACGGGCTGGGTTGGCCCAACCCGGCTAGATTTTTTCAAGCTTAAAGCCTGGCCTGGCCCAGTCATAGGCCCGGACCAGTAGGCTTGAGCCACCATGTGCGGTCCAGGGCGGACACCGCACTCCCGTTCACGGCCCAGCCCAGCCCGGCCCGTTCTCTAGTCCGAAGCCAGGCCCCGCCCGGCCTACTAGTTTGCCTTCCCGGCCCGAAAGTTTGACACTTTTTACACAAAAATGACTAAGCCCGCCCCTAGCCTGAAGCCCGGCCCGGCCTTAGCCATCGGTTCGGGGCGGACACCCCCCCTCCCCTGTCAAGTCCTGCCCTGCCCAGCCAGGCCCAAAAGCATAATTGGGCCCGCTTTGACGAGCCCGACCTGACCCGATTAACACCTCTATATATAATAGTGATACTAATAATATCTTTGTCTTTTATTCCGCATTCATTACCCGATTCCTATCGCCTTCAAATCCTAAGATTGGCTGTACCGACCTCGACTAACATCCCATGAAATAATTATATCATCAATGACATACAAGTGCTCTTGTTCACCGCTTTTAAGAACCCTTAATGTTTACCGCTCTTAAGAACTCTTGAGAGCACCATACATCATTCCAATATAACGACTAGTCTATGGACGCACCATTACTCTTGTTCAACGCTATTAAGAACGCTTGCGAGTATGGTACATACATAGCTCTGGTAACCATAAACCTGGCCAATCCTGGCTACCCGCTTACTTGATTTAACATGAACAGATTGTTAACTCGACTGAACATAACCCGTCTTAACATTTTGAACCTGAATACGTTACTCACCATACTATCTCATTATCGTATCCCATTAACCCTTTGATTCCATAGTATTTGATATAGGAAACATGTATCAATATGGAAATCGCTAAACATTATGTATTATCACAAACCAGAAATAACCATGTTCTGCCAAGTTTAATCGATTGAACCATTTAAATTGATTAGGGAATGGTAAGGTTCGATCGATTGAATCATCTTCAAACGATTGAAATTAAGGTGGTCTCAATCGACTGAAGTCATTTCGATCGATTAAGATTTAATAATTTTGATAGATTGAACAAAGTTCAATCGATTGAAGAGAATTTCATTCAATTGAGCCAATAATTTCGATCGATTGAACAAAGTTTGATCGATTGAAGAGAATCGTTTTCAATCAATTGAACCAATTTCAATCGCTTGAAAGTCTTCTTCTCCAGAAGGCTGGACAGTGAACACCCATAACTGTTAGGGTGTGTTTGGGTCCATTCCTTACGTCCAAAACTTGTAAAACGATACACAAATGCTATTGAGTTAGTTTAGAACTCACCGAAGTGATCAAGGGCGTGTTTGGCAAAACTTGAAACTCCGAGCTTTAATGGCATCCTCTCACTCCTCGTCTTCTCCTCTGTCTGTCTCTCTTCTCTTCTTTTTTCCTCTTCTTTCTTCTGTTTTTTTCTCTCTTTCTCTCTCTCTCTCTCTCTCTCTCTCTCTCTCTCATATTGTAAACATATAGTATGTGTGTGTATATATATATATATGGATGTGTGTATATGTATACCAATATCTCTATTTCTCTATCTAATCTCAAGTTTAGCAAACAGCACACACACACGAAATACATGTGTATATATATATGGAAAGGTGAGGGGTAGGTGGCAATTCAGTGCAAAAACTATATAAGATTTCTGACATTTTCGATCGATTGAAGAGACTTCGATCGATCGAACATAGGTCGGTCAGATTCGATCGATTAAAAGAAGTTCAATTGATTGAGAAAAGGAACCACGTCATAAATCATGTTGGCAGGGTTTCTATCGCTTAAAAAGGGTTCGATCGATTGAAAAGTGAAATTGTCAATCGATTAAAAATACCTCGATCGATTGAAAATGAAATTATAAGTATAGTCAAGGTATTCATACAAAATCTCATTTTATTAGTATACACTGAAAATACAAGGTATTACAAGAAAACAAATGTTAGAGCTTTGTTTGTGAAAATTAAAAAGAAAAAAACAAAACCAAACAAAATAAAACAAACCAAACCAAACCAAGGCATAGCCCAATTCAGGTTGTGTTGTGCCTTATTTGTGTTAGTGGTTTGTTTGGGAAAATCCAAAAAAAAAATAAAAACTAAACTAAGCAAAACACCAAACAAAACAAAACGAAACAAGTTAGTGACTTGTTTGGGAAGAACGAAAAAACATACAAACCACAAAGCCGAAAAGTGGTTGTGCCAATCAAGGCAAACCTATAATTGTTGACTTTTGGGATTTTGAATCGAATTGTAAATATTTGTAATTTTTACTTGAAAAGTTGACTGAATCACATTCTGTAGATTAAATTAATTTTAAAAGTTTAGCAAAATTGTAAATTTTTGTAATTATTGTTTGAAAAGTTGATTGAATTATCATTTCTAGAATAATAATTTTAAAAGTTGATCTAACAGTAATAGGGGTGATTTTGTGGGTGAACTGACCAACCCTCACAAAATGACAAAAACTCAAAGTAAAGGTAAACCTGTCATTTCAAACAAATCAAAAAATGACAAATCAGGATAAAATTGAAATTGACAATCAATGATAGCCTCTTTTATAGAGGTAGTGATATCCTTGTGTGCCTATTAGCCCTTTTCTTGAAAATAAGGGCTAATTGTTGATTGTAATTTGTGAAGTTCAAAATAATTGTAAAATAATTTGAGTTGGGTTAAATCACTAAGCAAGAAGAAAAATGTGTTGGCCATATAGTTAGGATGTACTGAATTACAATTGCATCAATATATATCAGGGGCAGGCGTGATAAATTGGGGGCCCTAGAGGAACATTAAAAGACGGGGCGCTTTGAACAACGGGGGTTCGGGGTAGCGGCTTCGAAGCGAAAATTTTTGGGTCTATTTATCCATGTTTGTGGGTGTATTTCTATATCAAACATATTATAGGTTGAGCATATTTTGGGTCTATTTATACATGCTTTTGGGTGTAATTCAATATCAAACATATTTGAATTTCTCGTCCTCTCGCTAGGCCTTTGTAATTCTACATGTGTTCATATTATTACTTTTTGTTGATAATAGGAGTTTATCGCTGATTATAATTTACAAAGTTTGATCTAGCGTAAAATAATTTAGGTTGAGCATGTTCAGTATTGGGTAAAATATTTGAGGTGGACTAGATTACAATAGTGCACATACATTTATTTTTCCAATATTTGTTTTGACTCTATTACAATTGGGTAATACTTGGGGCACAACCAAAGCCACAACCTTTTGCTCACAACCTCCATTTTGTGTCTATCTCTCTCTTGACGGGTCCCACAGTGCCAGTGACTCCACAATTCCCACTAGGAGAGAGATAGATACAAAATGGAGGTTGTGGCTTTGGTTGTGCCCCAAGTATTACTCATTACAATTTGTTCAACATTATAAATGAAAAATTTATTTTGGATCCTACTCTACATTTTATTAAAGAGCTAAAAATGAACAAGATTTGGAAAATATTTTTTCCAATTTTTGGATGCATTAAATTACAGTTGGGCCAATAAATGCCTAAAAACAATATGTATGCATATATGTATATATATTAGCCTAGTCAATACTCTTGGGGTTTGTAATAATCTCCTCCCTCCCTCCCTCCCTCCCTCCCTCCCTCCCTCTGAATCTGAAATAGGAACCCACTAACTCTCTCTATAATCATTTTCTCTCTATACATGTTCATGCACATATATGTCACTACCGATCGGAGCAATACATGCCAGATCCAAGGAATCGAATCTCCCATGCGCCTCTGTCGGACCTGCTCAGACCCAGGGAAGGAATCGAAGCTCTCAGATCTTCTCACCACCATTGCCGACACTGGCGATGCTTCCCGGACCTCCTCGATCTACTCCGGACCACCACCGACACCAACCAGCACCAGAACAAAGCACTCACCAACACTTGGGTCGGCATCACTGCCGCTGTCGGGTACACGCTCTCACGAAATCATCATTCTCTCTGTTCTGAGTCGAAGTTGGGTACATGCTCTTCGCGAAATCGTTATGCTCTCTGTTCAAAGGCGAGTAAGTAAGAAAATACTGATTTATGATATTCATTAGCGTTTATGATTTTTGGTTTGTGACTCGTTCCTTTGAATATGGGAGCATTTTGTATTTCACTAATTAAGTTAAAATCTGTTTTGTGGATGCTTTCATGCTTGGTTATTTTTTTTATGGTTTCTTATACCACTCTCTCTCTCTTCTTCGTTTTTTTTTTTTTTGCCTCTTTTCCATCTCTTAACATTTTGTTTATAGTATCTATAATTTTCACCGAGTTGGGTGTAAACTGGTTTTGTGTTTTTTCGTATCCGAGAGAGTTGATCAATTCATTTTTTAATTTTCTGAAAGCATAAGGAATCGCAGCTTTCACGTCTGATCTGAAACCATACCGATGCCAGCTATGACTTTCTTGCTGGATTTATCAAGTAATTATCATGAAAGAAGAAGAAAACCTTTTTCGTTTTTGGGCTAGGATCATTCTTTTTTTCATTATGGTTTTTCATTCTTTTTTTTTTTTTTTACCAATTAAACCCATTTCCGAGGAACTCAACTTGATTTGGATTTATCAGGTAATGTTTTCAAGGTTAGAGATGGAATAATTTTTTTTGTGGATTTATCAACACTTGGGTCGGCACACACTATTGTTTAGCAGTCCCAAGTCAGATTTGAAATCAGGATTTCGTTTTAGAATAATGTATTCAAGGTTAGCAGTCTTGATAATATTTTCAAGGATAGAGATGGAATAAATTTGTTGGGGACTTGACTTTTTATTACAACTTTTTATTCTTTGTTTCATTCTGGTTTTTAGTGTCTTGATCAATAAATCAAGAAATCAAAACTTACAAATCTGCTACTTTTAGTGTCTTGTTCTGATCTACCCTCAAAAAAATTGGTTTGGTTTTTTTTTTTTCGGATTTGATTTGGTTTTTTATTTCTTAATTGGATTTGGATTTTTTTTAAGGGTAGATCAACATTAAAAACTACCACCTTTAGTGTTCAATCCCCCCAAAATTTCTCCCATATCAAAACTTATTATTATTATTATTATTATTATTATTATTATTATTATTATTATTATTTTGGCAGATTTTCATCTCATTCCAGCCTAGGATCCTCAAACATTTCCTAACTATTATTGTTTTCTAAAATAAATTAACTCATTTTAATTGTGTGCTTAATTATTTGGATTTATATCAATATCTCAAGAAGTTGATTCTTGACTAATTTTAAATTCAAATGTTTCCAAAATTTTCTACCCCTAATTTTAGGATGATTCTCTTAATTGAATTGGAAAAGATCCATTTAAAATGTTGGAAAGTTGGTAATATGTTGGAAAGTTGGATTTACATCAATCTGTCATAAGTTTTTACTTTCCAACTTTCCTAATCAACTTTGTATCGATTCTACATTTATCACGATTTATATTTTAGTCACATAGTTCTATATTTATATTTTCCTTACAATTTTCCAACTTTCCTAATTAACTTTATATCGATTCTATATTTACCACGATTTATATTTTTAGTCAAACGATTCTATATTTATGTTTATATTAACATTCCCTCTCTATATCACTCACAACTAACGTAAGTATGATTCTCTCACTCTATCCGCGCCTCTCTCAGTATCTAACAGCTGCCCCCGACCACCTTCACTGCATCCATCGCTGCACACATGTTGGACCGCTGTTGTTCGAATCACGATAACACCTCTCTCCCAGTAGATGTTGTGTTCTAATAGCATTGATTTAGTAGTTGGATTGATTCATATATATGACCAAATTATATCCTCCAGTGCTTTTTTTTTTTGTTGCTTCTTTCTTTCTCTCTCTCTCTCTCTCTTTTTAAAAAAATATGTTGTGTTCTAAATGTGTGATGTTGTAGATCTGCACATATGCTACTCTCTCTTTATTTGACTCTGTAGTATATGAATTCAAAGCAAATGTTTCATGTACTATATGAATTCTCAACCATCATTGACCCACATGTGATGGTCTATTTTTATCCCACATATCAAGTATCTATCTTGGTTGCAGGCATGGCTTTCACAATCCGAATTTTTATGCTTCAATGGCTTCATTTCACAAGAATGGCAGATGCTTTATTTTTTTTGGCTGATTTTTTTTTTTTTTTTTTGGCTTATGTGGCTTCATTTCACAACCTCCTAGCCCTGTTTATGAAGGCTTCAAATGTAGTTTTAAATTTGAAGGTAAGTTTGGAGCTGCTTTGAAGATTTTTGTTTGTCTTATTTTTTATGCAAAACACACCAGTTAAGAACTTCTTAGTTGTAAATAGCTAGCAAAGTATTTTTTTTTTTCCTTTCCCATGATTTTTTTTATTTATAATTTTGTCTTCTTATCTTTTTCTGTTGTAATCTTGAACGTCAGTATTATGCTTGCTCTTTTTAAATTTTATTGTTAATCTTCCTTAACTCACTTTAGGTGAACTTGGGCTCTGTTAGGAAAGCAGAGGACATCTCTGATTTTGGAATTGATTCATTGTAGGTCATTTGAAATGTGAAATTTGTAGAGTGCAAATAGATAAAAATATGGCAGCCCCAATGATGGCTAGTAGTTCAGCCGGAGGAGCGTTGTACAACCAAGACAAAGGATATGAGCAAGGAGAGGTCAAGCTCCACATTTTTGTGTGCTTTTGTTTCAATTTGTTTGTCTTCTGAAATGGGTAGTTTTTGGGGGTGCAATGACAGTTGGGCACGTTTGGTAGGCATGAATGCACCTTGGAATGGAATGGTCATTCCTTGGTTCATTCCATTCCTGTGTTTGGTGTGACCAAATGCAGTTGAATGAGCATTCCTTTTGGAATGGTCATTCCTACTTAAGCAGGAATGGCCATTCTTTGCCAAAACCCAAGGAATATAATGCTCATTCCATTCCCACAAGATTGGCTATAATTGTAAAATATAAAACTTTTTTTAAAAATATGTTTTATAAAAATATGTATATATTAAATATTATTTAAAATATTAAAAAAATATTGGATACTTTTTTAAATATTATTTTTTTTATAAAATATTAAATATTTTGATTAAATATTATTCATAGTAAAAAAATCATAAAATACTTATTAAACTTAACATTGGACTAAAAAAATTTAATTATAACTAGCAAACATATTAAATTTTTAAAGATATTTTGCAAATAGATGAATAAAAATAAGGTGAACTAAAATTGTTAAAAATGTAATATTATTTCATAAAAAAACTAAATATTAACTATTTAGGTTAAAAAATATTTTCAAAATTCAAATTTTCAAAAAATTGCATAAATAATACTGAATATTTGTACCATAAATATTTTGTACAAATATAAAATATTTTGCTTAAATATGATTTTATTCCACTAATTGATTGTTTAAAATCCAAAGTGGAATGTAATTAGCATTTAATTATTAGAAACTTAGCCAAACAGAGGAATGTAATGACTATTGCTATTCCATTCCTGTTTCATTCCATTCCTGAGTCCATTCCATTCCTGCCTTATTCCATTCCTGCCTACCAAACGTGCTTATAGTGAGAGAGAGAGAGAGAGAGAGAGAGAGAGAGAGAGAGAGTAGTAGGCCAATTGCTTTGTTGTTGCTTTCGATCTCATCTCAAGGGGTTTGAGTTTGATAATTTTTATTAGAAGTTATTGTTATGGTGTTATAAAACTCTCGAAATATGTTTTTTTATTAGATTTCTAAATTAGCTGCGACTTGAGAATTAACTCTATTTTGCTGACCTTAAACCAACTAGTGTCGATAGGTGATATTCAAAAATAGAAGGAGAGAGGTGAACTATTGGAGGATTTGATAAGGAGCAACAAAGATCCCACCATTCCTAATTTTCAACAAGTGGTCTGCTTTGTCTATCTTTATCTATAAACCATTTATACGCATACATATAGGTGTTACTAAGCTTTTTGGTATACCCAAGCAGCCACAATATGACCTTTATTTTAGCTTTTCAGATTTTTTTTATGTACAACATCGACTTTTACCCAAGCCTTATGGATAAAACCCAAACTATCCCTTTTTGAAAAAATAAAGGAAGCAGTTAGAGAAGAATAGACCAGGAAACACGGCTGCTTTGTGTAGTCCTATTGAAACTAGAAGTGAAAATTGGTACCCCTTTCTAAGCTTTAGGGTTTCGGTAGTGAAAATTGGTACCCCTTTCGGAGCTTTAGGTAACGAAATTAATCTCTTGAAAACAATTTTGTGGAGTGTTAAAAATCTCCATTATTTACAAAGCATCATGTTGTAGTCTCATGTGAAGCGAGACAATTATTATTTGCTTCATGATATAAAACCATGTGTAATGGAAGCTCTAACCAGATGACAATCAGCATCAGGTTAGCATAAAAATTACTCCCTAAATTTTACTCTTCTATTAGATTTTTTTTTTTGGTGCTGTTTTTGACTTATTCTTTGAAGGAATGGTAACAATTTTAATTCAAATACTGGAGGATTCCTTTGGTAGTTTTCTCAGTTAAGATGAGTTGAATTTTAGTTGGTGTAAATTTACTGTTTTTTTTTTGGTAAAAGTGTAAAATTATTGTTTAGATTATTATATGTTAAAGACAGGCCAATAAACTATATGTTACTGGTTTAATGTTGAAAAAACAGAGGAGACTCTATTGAATTTTTTTTTTCTTTTTTTCCCCCGGGTAGTGCCCTCGGGCACGGGCAATACCTAGTTTATCAATAAACAAGAGAGACATTTGAATTTTGAAATCCAAATCAATCATGGGCCTCATGGCTGTTGTTTATCTCCTTCCAAATTTAATCTTAGTCTTTCTTTGTCTTTGTCTTTATCTTTGTCTTGGGTCCTTTTTTGTCTTTGTCTTGGGGGAGACAAACACATTTCTCCCTTATTATATATAGATGGATAACTAATTCAACTATCAAATTAATTGGTCACAAGGTTCTCACTGTTTAAAACGGATTCCTTTATTTTTTTCGGATCAAAATGCAAAATGGTAGTCAGAACCAGCCGGACCGGCCATGATAGTATATAATATACAGTATTCTCTTGCAGAAATCGATTTTTAGCTAACCAATAGAAATTTGTCTTGGTGACATGACAAAAACTATAGACTAAAGAATCCAATGATTGATATATTGGGTTTTGTTAACATGTGTGTGCAATTGCATATGTTAAGGTTCTAAAAGTACAAATAAATAAAAGGTACAGTGTAAGTTTTAGTGTCCAGTGTGGAGTTCAGTGTTTGTCTTCCTTACTATTTCCACTTTTGAAACCTTAACGGATGTCCTAAAAACAAATGTTAACAAAACCCTTATATATTTGTATCTTTATCCAAGACTAAGATCAAACACACACCCATCCCTCTAGTTATTCGAGTTTTTTTAGAGCATCTCTAATGCACCTTTCATTTCTAATGTTATAGTCAAATTATAGCAAAATGCTTAAAAACATCTCTTCAATGCACTCATATTCCTTCTATAAAAAAAATAGCAATGCTATTCTTTCTGTCAAATTTGAGAGCAAAATTGTTATAATTTGAGAAGAGTGATCGAATGTGCATTGGAAAGGTTTTCTTTTTGATTAATGTTATAATTTAACATTTGCACTCTTTCAAATAAAAAGGTGTACAAAACACATAACTTAAAGTATAATAATAATAGTCTATGTATCACAAAATAGCACTTTTTTTAATTTAAAAAATAGCATTGAAACAAAAATATAAGGGCCTGTTTGGTTGCACAAATTGTCTAATTTTTTGAATCATTCTATTTTGAATTAGTCCATTTGAAATTTGTACATTCGTGAATGACTTAATTCTAATTTATGAACCTGTTTGGTTGGTCAAAGGAAAAATTGTTTCATTGTGAATTAACTAATTTTAGAGTGTTTGGTAGCAACAATTGAAACTGGAAAGTATCTAACTTTAAATTATGCCAACTTTTTTTTTAGTTTTTATAGATAAAAAACTACGTGAGAACTCTGAAAACTTCATTTATTATTATTTGTTTTATTCCAAAAATACCCTTTCTAAAGAAATTTTTACCAAAATGCCTTAGGAACCTTTCCTGTTAAGTATTTTCCTATAAAATCAACTTCAAATAAGATCAAATATCACCATGAATGTAACCATGCTCAATGATTAAAAATGCAATGAACAATTTTATTCTTCAATAGCTGCATTAATAGTATAATACAACTCCCTTGAGCAATACAAAAAATAAAAAAATGATGTCCAAGACATTAAATACATGTCCAAAGAAACCAAACTATTATCTGTAAGTAGTCCACATTTACAACCATTGAAAAGCAAGAATGACAGTTGTGAAAAAGAAAACCGCAATTTCTTCATTGAGTTCAACCCCTTTGCATCCACGCACATTATTTTTGGTAGATCTATCTCTTTCTGAGCCTCTCTCACTTTTCCATATACTTTTCATCTGCTAATGCTATTGCTACATGTATTTGGGGGGAAAAAAGAAAAGAAAGGAAATATGCAATTATAATTCCAAAAAGCCAAAATACTTGCAATTAAATTAGATGGAGTCATGGAGGCCCAAACAAGTAC
Source organism: Hydrangea macrophylla (assembly GCA_033977485.1). NCBI lineage: Eukaryota > Viridiplantae > Streptophyta > Magnoliopsida > Cornales > Hydrangeaceae > Hydrangea > Hydrangea macrophylla. The sequence continues at coordinate 68,089,524 of CM066988.1, forward strand.
TTAAGATACCAATGAAAAACAATTTAATTAACATGGGGCCATGTATAACCATGAAAAGGATTGCTTACTAGAATTTCAAAATCCACAATACCATCCATGTATAGTGCAAAAACTAAAAGGACCGCTTACCAGAAATTTTAAAATCCTCAACACCATCATGCATAGTGCAAAAAATTAAATAGGTTGCAAACCATACATTTTTTGCAAATCTTCAATACACTTTTGGTATAACGTGATGTACAATTCTTTATTTGTGCTTCTTCTAGATCCGTATTGAAATAACAACTTTAAATTGTTGTCTTGTGAACCCATTTTGACACCCTTTTGAACAGATCCACCAAATACACATCTCGTAATGGCGTCCACTCTGCCTTACTCTTATGTGTTTGTGTTGTATCTTACTCTGCCTTAACATTACTTTCATTTTCAATCAATTCCCAAACCTGGTACATTATGGTACTGCCAACAAATTGGCTGGGTTTTCTTCTCCATACTATACAGACCTATATGAACAATTATATTTACACACGGCCATCAATTTGACCCAACCATAGTTCTGAAAGGTTTCACCCTATGTAGCACAGGTACGGACACGTGACACGGGTACGGGGGCAGGGCCGGTCTCGAGTATTTGGAGGCCCGGGGCGAACTAACAAAAGGGAGGCCCCCTATACATTTACATATAATTTTTTTTAAACACAATGAAGTTTATTTTTGATAACTTTTTAAGATAAAATCATATATATTTTTTATTGCTAGCTAATAAGTGCTGCATCCAAGTAACTTTAGGATTGCCTACATACCAAGGAGGGGGCTATACCTGACCCCAAGGATCAAGCACAATGTAGTTCTCCTAAACTACCCACCCTAGCCAAAGGCCTACAAATCACACCGTAACACCCCCCTTCCCAAAAAAGGCCAATGAACAAACGGCAGGATAGTTTCACTTAAAGTGCATTCTTCTCGCATTTTTTGAAGCAAAATCACTAATCAAATTTGTATAATCAAGCTCCTCAACCATACCCTTTTCAATCGATAGCATGGCTAATCCATTCAATCTTTCTTGTGACATAGTCGATCGAAGGAAAGATTTGATCAACTTTAACTTTGAAAAGCTTCTTTCTGCAGAGGCAACGGTAACAGGTATAGTCAATAATATTCTATAAACAACCCATGTATTTGGGAAAGTACCATCCATTTTTTTCAAATAGTTCAACACATCAATTGCTTTTTTTGTCTCTTTTGGCAAGAATTCTCTTAACTGCTTCAACTCTAAAAATAAATCTTTCCCATCAATATCATAAAGGTCGTCATGTTTTAGAAACTCTTCAAGAGTTGCACAATGAGTCTTCAAACTATCATCATCTATAGAGCTGAACTTCAAATCAAATAAAAACCCAAACATGCCTTCATAAATTTCAAATTGTTCAAACCTACTCTTAAGTGACGAAGTAGCTTGATCCACTATATATAGGAAGTATTTAACCCTAAAGGATTCTTCAGCTGGTAGTGTTGCATCTTCACTAGCACTCTCATCAAATTGTCTCTTTCTACGAATGATACGTTTTTCACGAAATATGGCTTCAATCTCCATTTTAGTTGCAACCTCTTTAGCTTCAGTCATGGCCTCCTGAAATCCATTTTCTCTGTACTTTTCAAAAAATGTAATAAGCCCTTTCAATTCATCAATAGCAACATCAATATGCATGTCTTGCTTTTGCAACAACTTGCTAACACTGTTGACAACAAACAATAAATTGTGCCAAATAATCATCCCCAATAAGAATTCAAAATTCTCCATTTCATTTGTTGCCAATGACTCGGCTTCACTCTTGATTTTCGGATCTCCATCAATGTTTGCCAAGTGAATTAAAGCATCTCTAATTTCCATAGCCTGGAATCTTATTGCTCTAACACTTGCAACCCGACTTTCCCATCTTGTTTGTGATAAGGACTTTAGTGTGAGACTTGGAACATGTTCTTTCAAAACATCCCATCGCTTGGTAGAAGATGAAAACAATGTGTATAGGCATTGTACCACTCCAAAAAAAGATATAGCTTTAGCACAAGAGTTGGCCATATCACAAAGTGCAAGGTTAAGACTATGACAACCACAAGGAGTGTAAAATGCTCTAGGATTCACTTCGAGTAGTCTTTTTTGTACTCCTTTATTTTTTCCTTTCATATTGGAGCCATTGTCATAACCTTGTCCCCTCACATTACAAATATCAAGTTCCAACTTACTCAACACATCTTCAAGCTCAGTAAAAAGCCCCAATCCTGATGTATCGTCCACCTTTAGAAATTCTAAAAAGAACTCTTCAACCTTTATTGGACTTTTTGAAACATCCACACATCGAATAATAAGAGACATTTGTTCTTCGTGACTAGTATCCGGCGTACAATCAAGTATAACTGAATAGTATTTTGCTTTTTTGATTGTTTTAACGATTGCATTCTTTATCTCACTCGCTAACATTTCTATCATTTCATTTTGAATTTTGTGACTGAGATAATGCTTATGAATCTCGCCAGTTTGATATCGCCGAATGTGCTCTTTCATTACAGGATCAAATTCGGCAATCATTTCAATCAAAGCTAAAAAATTTCCATTATTATCTTCATAAATCTTTTCATTGCCTCCACGAAATGCCAAACTATTTTTACCAAGTGTTTTCACAACGGCAAGTATCCTTAGTAGCACTTGTCTCCAATGTTCTCTCTCTTTGTTTGTCATTAATTGCACATCTTTATCAATTGCTTCACCCTTTTGCAATCTCATTTCTAATTCAACCCACGAACTCATGCAATTCATGTGTTCACTACTTCCTTCATGACTTTGAAGCCTATGACTAAGATGTTTCCAGGTTTTAAAACCTTTGGTGGCCAATTGACTATTGTTTCCCTCTTTCTTGAACAACTTACAACAAAAACAAAATACTCTATCTAAAGCAGTAGAATATACAAGCCATCTCCTATTATGATTTTCTCCATTTAACCATTGTCTCGTGTAGTGCACTGAAGAAAAATGTCTACCATTAGGTCCACTTTTAGGGAAATCAAAATCAACTCTTATAGGCCCTCTTTCAACTAATAAATCTCTTAAATTCCCATTAATCTTGTCCCAATTCCCCGGATCATAAATGTTTAAAGGCTCAATTTCTTCAATAGGTTCTTCATTAGCATTTTTATATTCTTCATGCCCCAAATCCCCATGCTCTTCATGCACTAAATCTTCATGTTGTTCATTTAAAGGCTCTTCATTATCATTCACATCTTCATCAATATCATTCACATGTTCCTCAATATCATTCTTTTTAGTGGTACTAAAAAATTTAAGAATAGCTCCGCTTTGAGATTGAATCAATTTTTCTATTTTTTGTTTTTTCTTTCTTTTTTCAAATCCAGACATATGCTTTCGAGGACCCATACTAATAAATGATGCAACAATTAATCTCAAATTCCAAACAAAGATAAAGAAAAATAGAACCTGATTAGCAAAAAAATTGAAATCACCCCTCTTTGACTTTTCTCTTTCTAGTTTTCAAATATCAAGCTCCAACTTGAAAATCTGATTATCTGAAACAAAAAATGTAAAATTAATTAAATCAATCGTCACATCTTTAAAGTCAATTTAATTTATCAATATCTATCATCAACGTATATATACATAAAAGGGTTTTGTTGAAGGTTCTAACTGTGGAAATAAAAAAGAGCCTAGACTGTATAGTCTAGATTTAAGTGGTCGGTGTAGGGTTCAATATTTGTCTCCTTAATCCTTATTTATTTTTTACTTTTTGATCCTAAACATATGCCCTAGCCCCTAGGCCCTAAGGGCACATGTTAACAAAACCCCACATAAAAAGATGCTCAAGACTTGTCTTGGGATACCAAATTGATTCTTTATACTATTATAATATATATATATATATATCATATACGAATATGATAACCTAGTTAAAAAGTCATAGACTTTTTTAAGTTACCTACTTATTAGTTATTACTTACCTTGATCAGTAGGCAGTACCTGCGCAGGCTGTGCAGTGGCAGTGCATTGCCATGTGAGATGGTGAGAGGACTGAGAATGGCCGAATGGGAAGAACCGAAGCATATATGGCCACAAAGTCTTAACCTATTAGGCTACTAATATTATATATATTAATATGTATATCATATATCGTGTAGCAATTAGCATAGTCTATATAATATTAATATAACCTAGTACTAGACTACTAGTAGTAGTCTATTAAGACTAGTAGGTAGGCCCTCAAAATTTTAAAGCCCTTTGTGGCCCTGGGCAATTGCCCCTCTCGCCCCCCCCATGGGCCGGCCCTGTACGGGGGTACGACAATTTCCAAAAATGTAGGGTACGGATACGACTAGAGTACCTTGAATAAAAATATATTTTTAATAATTAAAAAAGAAAAGAAAAGAAAAAGAAGAAGATTGAACAGCACTATAACATATTAATCCACATATTAGCAAATAAGTAGTCTAAGAACTAAACAGCATTGTTTTAGCATTACAAGTCCACAACATTAAAGAAAACAAAAAGATAAATGAAAAAGAAGAAGAAGCAAGTCAACGGCGTACCCACGTCGTAACCACGAAATACCCACGCCGTACCCCTCGTGCCCACAAAGTACCCAAGTTGTACCCACAGAGTACCCCCGTGTCGTACCCACGATGTACCCACGAAGTACCCGAGCCGTACCCAAGTTTAATCCTTCACTTAACAGGATCAGGACACCGCTAAAGGGGTACCCGACACGTACCCAGGAGTATGGTACGAGTGTCAGTGTCTCCCAAATACTCAGTACGGGTACTTTACTAAAAATGGAGTATCCATGCTTCCTAGGTTTCACCAAATGGGGCCATTAATAGTGCCAAATTGATGTATATATTATAAAAAATAATGGAAGTCAAAATAGACCCTCTCAAGTGATAGGCAATCAACATGGTGGTCTTCCAACTAGTCCAGTTATGAAAATCATGCATCGTGCTTGCTTTCCCAAATTTTAATTGCTTGGTGTAACAGGGCAAACAGAAAAAATAAAACACAACACCCAAAATAGAAGTTACAGCTAAGTTTCTACAAGTTTGAAAAAATGTGCTCAAAATCACCAAGACCCAACAAACAAAAGTATTGGAACTAAAACCCCAAACAAAATTTTTGTTGCCAAAATGAAATGTGGACCGGGAATAAAAACACATGTAGAGACAAAACAAAGCATTACCCAACCCAATCCTCTTCGATGCTTCTATACGAAACCGAATAACCATATGAATCACGAAGACAAGAAATCTATATATGGATATATTACATATGTGAATGTGTCAGTCTGCATATAAGGTAATAATCAATTAACGAAATAGGTAGTATTTCTACAAGTTAATCTAGAAGCCATATCTGGTCTCAATTTGAAGCAATTCCACAAATATGAAAATCAACAATAAATTACACAATTGAGATTAGGGCTAACCAAGAAAGATGATTACTTTGCTTCAGTAAGTGCCAAGTAAATCTCCAGATCTGCAAGATCAACAAGAAAGGGATGAGAGTGACTGTATGTATGTGTTTATATATATACCTACCAGTATAGGTCGAGAGATTGAGAGCGAGAGAGAGAGGAGAGAGATGAGAGACCACATATATATAAAGAGAGAGGAGAGACCATAAATATACACATATATATATATAGAGAGAGAGAGACGTACCTGGAGGTCTCAGATAGAGGATCGACCTCAGATAGAGGATCGACCCGTCGGGAATTTTTGGTGGAATTGCCTCATTATAAAATAAGATCATTTTAGCTTTATAGTGAAATTGCATCATTTAGCTTTTATTAACAACTCTAAAATAGGTTGATTTTTGTAATTGGTCCATTTTGTCAACCAAACACTTTATAATAGGCCCATACATAAATAGAGTCATTTTAAATGGATTCTTTCCCAATTTGATGTACAACCAAACATGCCCTAAAGATATAGTATTTAAACCATATAACAATGCCGAAATATAAATTTGACATGAACAGAACAACATCTTACATTAGAGATAGTCTTTGAGTGCTCAATGCCTCTTCTAATTTGAATTCTTTCCTCTTTGTACAAGTTTTACTCAAAGTTCAAGCATCAATCCCCATAATAACAAGTCTTGCTTTAGTATCATCAAAGGTTCTTCAATTTCTAAATGATCTCTAGGTGTGACGTCATGACTTCTGAATAACTTGTATTTTTTAGAAATTTGGAATTTCATATTTGTTTTACAAATTGAACTATCATGTCAATAGAATGATTACCCACCACTGTTTTCAAAGAAATAGTGGATCATTCACAAAAAATAAAAAATAGTTGTCGCAAAATTATAAATGTGTCATAAGATTCACTAAATTTTATTGGATAAAACTTTAGTACTTTTTGTCACATTTTAAGATATTACTAGTTCACATATATCCTAGTATTCTCTAATCTATCTATTATATCTATATATAAAGGCTAAAGCAAACCCTTTCTCAACATGCTACCACGTCAGTAGCCTCTTATTTTATTAAAAAATCCTATGTGGCAAGCAACTATCAATCTATCTATTACACCCTTCACCTCTTTTCTGTTCTTTCTAGAGTCTCTTGACCGTAAAACCCTTCGCCTAGTTTCTTCAGCCACTTCTCACCTCACCAAACAGTAAATTACCCTCCTTTGCCACACACACATTAACACTCCTCCTCTCCAGTGCCCAGCACCGCCTCCTCTTCTAGATCCATCTGATAATAACCATTTAAAATCATCAATCCCTGTACCCCTCTCTCTTTCTCTCTCTCTATATATAAGTACGTATATAAATGTGTGTGTATGTGCTTATATATATACATGTTAGTTAATTATTCTGGCCTAAAATATAATTGTTTGTTTTACAATTGCAAGCATTTCAGGATCAATACCGATTGGTTGGAGAAAATGTGGAAAATTTAAGGACTCATGCTCTCATGAAAGAATAGCTTTCTACTTTCCGATCTCAATTATAAGACTTTAAAGTTTTGTTTGTTTTTCTTTTTTTAACTCCGTCAAATCTTTTTTATGAAATTATAGTACTTGGAATAATGTTGATTCATATTCAATTCGTACATTGAAACAAAGCAACTCTGACCAGGTACATTATGGTACTGCCATCAAATTGACTGGGTTTTCTTCTCCATACTTCACTGACCTATATGAATAATTATATTTACACACTGCCATCAATTTGACCCAAACATAGTTCTGAAAGGTTTCAACCTATGTAGCACAGGTACGGACACGTGACACGAGTACGGGGGTACGGCAATTTCCAAAAATATAGGGTACGGATATGGCTAGGGTACCTTGAATAAAAATATGTTTTTAATAATTAAAAAAGAAAAGAAAAAGAAGAAGATTGAACAGCACTACGACATATTAATCCACATATTAGCAAATAAGTAGTCTAAGGACTAAACAACATTATTTTAGCATTTCAAGTCCACAACATTAAAGAAAACAAATATATTAATAAAAAAAAAAAGAAGAATCAAGTCCACGGCGTACCCACGTCGTACCCACGAAGTACCCACATCGTACTCCCCGTGCCCACAAAGTACCCAAGTCGTACCCAAAAGTACCCCCTGTGCCGTACCCACGATGTACCCACGAAGTACCCGAGCCGTACCCAAGTTTAGTCCTTCACTTAACAGGATTAGGACTCTGCTAAAGGGGTACCCGACACGTACCTAGGAGTATGGTACGAGTGTCGGTGTCTCCCAAATATTCGGTACGGGTACTTTACTCAAAATGGAGTATCCATGCTTCCTAGGTTTCACCAAATGGGGCCATTAATAGTGTCAAATTGATGTATATATTATAAAAAAAAACTAGAAGACAAAATAGTCCCTCTCAAGTGATAGACAATCAACTTGGTGGTCTTCCAACTAGTCCAGTTATGAAAATCATGCATCGTGCTTGCTTTCCCAAATTTTAATTGCTTGGTGTAACAGGGCAAATAGAAAAAATAAAACCCAACACCCAAAATAGAAGTTGCAGCTAAGTTTCTACAAGTTTGAAAAAATGTGCTCAAAATCACCAAGTCCCAGCAAACAAAAGTATTGGAACTAAAACCCCAAACAAAATTTTTGTAGCCAAAATGAAATGTGGACCGGGAATAAAAACACATGTTTTGACAAAACAAAGCATTACCCAACCCAATCCTCTTTGATGCTTCTGTACGAAACCGAATAACCATATGAATCATGAAGACAAGAAATCTATATATGTATAAATTACACATGTGAATGTGTCTGTAACGCCCCAAAATCCACGACACGTAGCGGGTCAAAGAGTCAAAGAAAGAGGTTAAGAAGAAGGAGAGATCCTACATGGACCAACCAAATTGTGCGAAAAATCACAAAGCAATCCTACGTGGATTCCAAAGAAAAGTCAAAGTCAAAAGTCAAGAATTGACCCATGAGGACCAAACGGGTCAAATAGGATCCATCAACATTACTCAGTTTTCAAATAAGTTTTAAATGACAGAAATAAGAAGTATCGAGAGTGGGAGAAAAGAAGACGAGGTTTGATTGAAAGTTTTTATGAAATCAAGGTTTGAGAATTTACAACCAAACGATCCCTTAGAAATCAAAAACAGTATTTTTCCCATAGTCTATCCACAGGCTAAGTATAACCAAATTAGATTTTAAAAGTTTAGAAGTTTCAGAAGTTTTCCAAGTATAGAACCTGTGTAGCCATGCTATAAACTTACCAAAATGACTCAAAGGAACAACGGTACATCCGAATTAATATGAACATGATTTTAAAAAAAAATCTAAGTTAAAGGACTAACAAGTGTCCGAATCAATATGAAAAAATATTTAATGTTAACATGCGCCCATAGGCGACTCAAAGTACCAATTACAAGTCCGATTATATTAAGTCTGAAATTCTAATTTGTTCTAAGTAAAGGGCTAAACATGTCCCCGAATCAAGTGTTAAATAAATTGAACTAGGAGATTCAAATCTATCACAATTTCTTTTCAAACTAAAATAGAAGTTTAAAACATTTTCAAAACTAATATTCTTCTTGAAAGAAATCTTCAAAGTGCGACTTCATGTGTCGAGTAACTCTTGGGCCTTACCCCGACTTGATAAAACCTGAAAAATGGTTTGTCGTTTTTATGAGAACGACAGCTCGTAGAAAATATTGTAGAGATTCAATATGGATCCCATAACTAATATGCAACATGTGGTGCCATGAATGCCACCTAGGCAATACAACTAATGAGCCCTTAGGCTATGCACATATGATCACTCGCCTCATTACCGGACTGTGAGCCACCCCCCACTGGGAATGTAGCATACCAACTTTCCGATAGCTAGTCGAATATAAGTTGTAGTTTGGCACGTTCTTAGGTACGTCCACCCTGTCTCACCACACAACCCACATCCGGATTTTCTTATCCACTTTTATCCCCCTTCATTGGGGTCGGATTCACATTTATCCCATCTTAGGGATTATTCAAAATGCCACCCATGCTAATGCTATGTGGTGTGCCCACTTGGTAACAATGCACGTGAACTCTATGATTCCAATGCAAATGTTCTCAATTCACAAAAATGTCAATTTACATTGTTGTCAAAAATTTAGCAAGTCTCATTACTTCAACATTAACCTTGATGATAAATGATTTCACATTTCATAGGAATAATGACATTTAAACATATAAACTCCTATTAGCAAGAATTTAGCTTCTAGGCACAATAACTACTTCAAACAATAATAAGTAGCTAGTCCATGTAGGGAACTAAGCAATTTACCAACACTTAGACAAATAATTTACAACTAAGCATGTAATCACATTTAAACTATTAATCAACTATTAGGAAATTAATTTCATCTCATCTACCTTTGATGACAATTTTAATAATTCATCACACTTAGGCAACTTTGATAACAACTTAGCATCTAAACAAATTAGTTTACTCCACAAACACATTTAAGGGAAATAAATCAAGATTATTTTCTAAATTTTAATCCCTAGCATTTCTATCACAAATCACACATTAGAGATAAGAGACATAGTGAATCAAGACAATAAAATCTACCTTTGTTCTTGGTGGAGAAATGCACAAGAGAAGAAGAATTCAAGAAGGAAATAAGAAAACCACAATTTGTAGAGCTCCAAGAAAACCATGACAAGACCCCTTTCTTTTCCCTAGCTCAAACCTTGTATTAGAGATCACCAAAATAGGAAAAGAAGATGCCAATAGGAAGCCCTAGTTGAGAGGATCACTTTAGCTACAAATAGCCTTGCCCCAAAATGAAGTTCTTAGCTTCCAAAATGACGGTTGAAGAGTTTAGAGGCTATGGAGGTTTTTTTTTTCTTCAACCATAGAGATAGAGAAAAGGAGATATAGAGATAAGAAAGAATAAAAGAAGAATCCAAAAGAGAGGGAGAGATGGCCCATGTTGGCCAGCCAAAAAGAGAGGGTAGGAGAGAGAAAGTGTGAAGCTTCTAGGAAAAGCTTGGGATTGGTTGGGTCCCACCCCCTACTCATTTCTCTAGGGTGTCTGTATGTATAAATGCACCCAAATTACTCATATACACACAAATATGTATCCAACAATCACTCTAAATGAACCCAGTTTGGTCAAATTAAATTCTCCTAAATATACTTACATGTATTTACTCCACGGGAAATTTTAGGAAAATAATTATTTTGAAAACAATGTCTTAAAATATATGGAGGAGTACTCATTTTTACATTGATATCGCATGGGGGACTTATGCTTTTAATCTATGCATTCTGATGAGAGTTGGACCAAGTACAGAAAGTTCGATTGGGCGAACTCTGGGCAGAGAATTCATTCCACAGAAGTTGGATTAAGCAGAGAAAAGTTCGATTGAGCGAACTCTGGGCAGAGGATTCATTCCACAGAAGTTGGATTAAGAAGAGAAAAGTTCGATTGAGCAAACTCTGGGCAGAGGATTCATTCCACAGAAGTCGGATTAAGCAGAGAAAAGTTTGATTGAGCGAACTCTGGGCAGAGAGTTCACTCTACGGGAGTTGGATTATGCACAAAGAGTCCGATTGAGTGAACTCTGTACAAAACTAAAAAGGAACTTCTAACAAGAACAATGTCAACGACAAGCCAACGGAAAGAAGTTCAATAAGAAGGAATTCAACAAATCCGGCTAGGATTGATAGGGTAGGTCCCACCCCCAACAAATATTATGTACTATCACGTATAATAACAAAAAGCAAAAATTTATGGGTTACTACAGTGTCAGTCTGCATATAAGATAATAATCAATTAATCAAATAGGTAGTATTTCTACAAGTTAATCTAGAAGCCATATCTGGTCTCAACTTGAAGCAATTCCACAGATATAAAAATCAACAATAAATTACACAATTGAGATTAGGGCTAACCAAGAAAGATGATTGCTTTGCTTCAGCAAGTGCCAAGTAAATCTCCAGATCTGCAAGATCAACAAGAAAGGGATATATGAGAGTGACTGTATGTATGTGTTTATATATATATACATACCAAGATAGGTCGAGACATTGAGAGCGAGAGAGAGAGGAGAGAGATGAAAGACCACATATATATATAAAGAGAGAGGAGAGACCATATATATATACACATATATATAGAGAGAGAGACGTACCAGGAGGTCTCAGATAGAGGATCGACCTCAGATAGAGGATCGACCCGTCGGGAATTTTTGGTGGAATTGCCTCATTACAAAATGAGGTCATTTTAGCTTTATAGTGAAATTGCATCATTTAGCTTTTATTAACAACTCTAAAATAGGTTGATTTTTGTAATTGGTGCATTTTGTCAACCAAACACTTTAAAATAGGCCCATACATAAATAGAGTCATTTTAAATGGATTCATTCCCAATTTTAATGTACAACCAAACAGGCCCTAAAGATATAGTATTTAAACCATATAACAATGCCGAAATATAAATTTGACATGAACAGAATGACATCTTACATTAGAGATAGTCTTTGAGTGCTCAATGCCTCTTCTAATTTGAACGCTTCCACAAGTCCTCTTTGTACAAGTTTTACACAAAGTTCAAGAATCAATCCCAATAATAACAAGTCGTGCTTTAGTATCTTCAAACGTTCTTCAATTTCTAAATGATCTCTAGGTGTGACATCATGACATCTAAATAACTTGTATTTTTTAGTAATTCAGAATTTCATATTTGTAATACAATTAAACTATCATGTCAACAAAATGATTACCCACCACTGTTTTCAAAGAAGTGGTGGATCATTCAACAAAAATAAAAATTAGTGGTCGCAAAATTATAAATCTGTCATAATATTCACTAAATTTTATTGGATAAAACTTTAGTACTTTTTGTCACATTTTAAGATATTACTAGTTCACATATATCCTAATATTCTCTAATCTATCTATTATATCTATATAAAGGCTAAAGCAAACCCTTTCTCGATATGCTACCACGTCAGCAACCTCTTATTTTATTAAAAAATCCTATGTGGCAAGCAACTATCAATCTATCTATTACACCCACCCTTCACCTCTTTTCTGTTCTTTCTAGAGTCTCTTGACCGTAAAACCCTTCGCTTGGTTTCTTTAGCGACTTCTCACCTCAGAAACAGTAAATTACCCTCCTTTGCCACACACACATTAACAATCCTCCTCTCCAGTGCCCAGCACCACCTCCTCTTCTAGATCCATCAGATAACAACCATTTAAAATCATCAATCCCTGTACCCCTCTCTCTTTCTCTCTATATATGTAAGTATGTATATAAATGTGTGTGTATGTGCTTATATATATACACGTTAGTTAATTATTCTGGCCTAAAATATAATTGTTTGTTTTACAATTGCAAGCATTTCAGGATCAATACCGATTGGTTGGAGAAAATGCGGAAAATTTAAGGACTCATGCTCTCATAAAAGTACAGCTTTCTACTTTCCGATCTCAATTTTAAGACTTTAAGGTTCTTTTTATTTTTCTTTTTTTAACTCTGTCAAATCTTTTTTATGAAATTATAGTACTTGGAATAATGTTGATTCATATTCAATTCGTACATTGAAACAAAGCAAGTAAGCTTTTAAACTTGGATGAGAAAAATAATCAAAAAGGTTTAAATTACTTTAGATCAATTTGACCATGAATTTGGAAAGTAACTCTGACCTGGTACATTATGGTACTGCCATCAAATTGACTGGGTTTTCTTCTCCATACATCACAGACCTATATGAATAATTATATTTACACACTGCCATCAATTTGACCCAACCATAGTTCTGAAAGGTTTCACCCTATGTAGCACAGGTACGGACACGTGACATGGGTACGGGGGTACGGCAATTTCCAAAAATATAGGGTACGGATACGGCTAGGATACCTTGAATAAAAATATATTTTTAATGATTAAAAAAGAAAGAAAAAGAAGAAGATTGAACAACACTACAACATATTAATCCACATATTAGCAAATAAGTAGTCTAAGGACTAAACAACATTGTTTTAGCATTACAAGTCCACAACATTAAAGAAAACAAATATATACATAAAAAAGAAGAAGAAGCAAGTCCACGGCGTACCCACGTCCTACCCACGAAGTAACCACGACGTACCCCCCGTGCCCATAAAGTACCCAAGTCGTATCCATAAAGTACTCCCCATGCCGTAACCACGATGTACCCACAAAGTACTCGAGTCGTACCCAAGTTTAATCCTTCACTTAACAGGATCAGGACACTGCTAAAGGGGTACCCGACACGTACCCAGGAGTATGGTACGAGTGCCGGTGTCACCCCAATACTCGGTACGGGTACTTTTCTCAAAAAGGAGTATCCATGCTCCCTAGGTTTCACCAAATGGGGCCATCAATAGTGTCAAATTGATGTATATACTATAAAAAAAACACTAGAAGACAAAATAGTCCCTCTCAAGTGATAGGCAATCAACTTTGTGGTCTTCCAACTAGTCCAGTTATGAAAATCATGCATCGTGCTTGCTTTCCCAAATTATATTGCTTGGTGCAACAGGGCAAATAGAAAAAATAAAACCCAACACCCAAAATAGAAGTTGCAGCTAAGTTTCTACAAGTTTGAAAAAATGTGCTCAAAATCACCAAGACCCACCAAACAAAAGTATTGGAACTAAAACCCCAAACAAAATTTTTGTAGCCAAAATGAAATGTGGACCGGGAATAAAAACACATTAAGAGACAAAACAAAGCAATACCCAACCCAATCCTATTCGATGCTTCTGTACGAAACGGAATAACCATATGAATCATGAAGACAAGAAATCTATATATGTATACATTACACATGTGAATGTGTCAGTCTGCATATAAGGTAATAATCAATTAATCAAATAGGTAGTATTTCTACAATTTAATCTAGAAGCCATATCTGGTCACAATTTGAAGCAATTCCACAGATATGAAAAGAAACAATAAATTACACAATTGAGATTAGGGCTAACCAAGAAAGATGATTACTTTGCTTCAGCAAGTGCCAAGTAAATCTCCAGATCTGAAAGATCAACAAGAAAGGGATGAGAGTGACTGTATGTATGTGTTCATATATATATATATTTAGACATACCAGTATAGGTCGAGAGATCGATAGAGAGAGAGAGAGGAGAGAGATGAGAGACCACATATATATAAAGAGAGAGGAGAGACCATATATATACACACACATATATATATAGAGAGAGAGAGACGTACAAGGAGGTCTCAGATAGAGAATCGACCTCAGATAGGGGATCGACCCGTCGGGAATTTTTGGTGGAATTGCCTCATTATAAAATGAGGTCATTTAACTTTATAGTGAAATTGCATCATTTAGCTTTTATTAACAACTCTAAAATAGGTTGATTTTTGTAATTGGTACATTTTGTCAACCAAACACTTTAAAATAGGCCCATACATAAATAGAGTTATTTTAAACGTATTCTTTCCCATTTTGATATACAACCAAACAGGCCCTAAAGATATAGTATTTAAACCATATAACAATGCCGAAATATAAATTTGACATGAACAGAATGACATCTTACATTAGAGATAGTCTTTTAGTGCTCAATGCCTTTTCTAATTTGAACGCTTCCACAAGTCCTCTTTGTACAAGTTTTACTCAAAGTTTAAGAATCAATCCCAATAGTAACAAGTCCTTTAGCATCTTCAAACGTTCTTCAATTTCTAAATGATCTCTAGGAGTGACGTCATGACTTCTAAATAACTTGTATTTTTTAGTGATTCAGAATTTCATATTTGTATTACAATTGAACTATCATGTCAACAGAATGATTACCCACCACTGTTTTCAAAGAAGTGGTGGATCATTCAAAAAAAGTAAAAATTAGTGGTCGCAAAATTATAAATCTGTCATAAGATTCACTAAATTTTATTGGATAGAACTTTAGTACTTTTCGTCACATTTTAAGATATTACTAGTTCACATGTATCCTAGTATTCTCTAATCTATCTATTACATCTATATAAAGGCTAAAGCAAACCCTTTCTCGACATGCTACCACGTCAGCAACCTCTTATTTTATTCAAAAATTCTATGTGGCTAGAAACTATCAATCTATCTATTACACCCTTCACCTCTTTTTTGTTCTTTCTAGAGTCTCCTGACCGTAAAACCCTTCGTCTAGTTTCTTTAGCGACTTCTCACCTCACCAAACAATAAATTGCCCTCCTTTGGCACACACACATTAACACCCCTCCTCTACAGTGCCCAGCGCCGCCTCCTCTTCTAGATCCATCAGATAATAACCATTTAAAATCATCAATCCTTGTACCCCTCTCTCTCTCTCTATATATATATATAAGTATGTATATAAATGTGTGTGATTGTGCTTATATATATATACATGTTAGTTAATTATTCTGGCCTAAAATATAATTGTTTGTTTTACAATTGCAAGCATTTCAGGATCAATACCGATTGGTTGGAGAAAATGTGGAAAATTTAAGGACTCCTGCTCTCATGAAAGAACAGCTTTTTACTTTCCGATCTCAATTATAAGACTTTAAGGTTTTTTTTCTTTTTCTTTTTTTTAACTCTGTCAAATCTTTTTTATGAAATTATAGTACTGGGAACAATGTTGATTCATATTCAATTCGTACATTGAAACAAGGCAAGTAAGCTTTTAAACTTGGATGAGAAAAATAATCAAAAAGGTTTGAATTACTTTAGATCAATTTGACCATGAATTTGGAAAGCAACGTACGGACACGGTACATTATGGTACTGCCATCAAATTGACTGGGTTTTCTACTCCATACTTCACAGACCTACATGAATGATTACATTTACACACTGCCATCAATTTGACCCAACCATAGTTCTGAAAGGTTTCACCCTATGTAGCATAGGTACGGACACGTGACACGGGTACGGGGGTACGGCAATTTCCAAAAAGATGGGGTACGGATACGGCTAGGATACCTTGAATAAAAATATATTTTTAATGATTAAAAAAGAAAGAAAAAGAAGAAGATTGAACAACACTACAACATATTAATCCACATATTAGCAAATAAGTAGTCTAAGGACTAAACAACATTGTTTTAGCATTACAAGTCCACAACATTAAAGAAAACAAATATATACATAAAAAAAAAGAAGCAAGTCCACGGCGTACCCACGAAGTACCCACGACGTACCCACCGTGCCCACAAAGTACCCAAGTCATACCCATAAAGTACCCCCCATGCCGTACCCACGATGTACCCACAAAGTACTCGAGCCGTACCCAAGTTTAACCCTTCACTTAATAGGATTAGGACACTGCTAAAGGGGTACCCGACACGTACCCAGAAGTATGGTACGAGTGCCGGTTTCTCCCAAATACTCGGTACGGGTACTTTACTCAAAAAGGAGTATCCATGCTTCCTAGGTTTCACCAAATGGGGCCATTAATTGTGTCAAATTGATGTATATATTATAAAAAAAACACTAGAAGACAAAATAGTCCCTCTCAAGTGATAGGCAATCAACTTTGTGGTCTTCCAACTAGTCCAGTTATGAAAATCATGCATCGTGCTTGCTTTCCCAAATTATATTGCTTGGTGTAACAGGGCAAATAGAAAAAATAAAACCCAACACCCAAAATAGATGTTGCAGCTAAGTTTCTACAAGTTTGAAAAAATGTGCTCAAAATCACCAAGACCCACCAAACAAAAGTATTGGAACTAAAACCCCAAACAAAATTTTTTTAGCCAAAATGAAATGTGGTCCGGGAATAAAAACATATTTAGAGACAAAACAAAGCAATACCCAACCCAATCCTCTTCGATGCTTCTGTACGAAACCGAATAACCATATGAATCATGAAGACAAGAAATCTATATATGTATACATTACACATGTGAATGTGTCAGTCTGCATATAAGGTAATAATCAATTAATCAAATAGGTAGTATTTCTAAAAGTTAATCTAGAAGCCATATCTGGTCACAATTTGAAGCAATTCCACAGATATAAAAATCAACAATAAATTACACAATTGAGATTAGGGCTAACCAAGAAAGATGATTACTTTGCTTCAGCAAGTGCCAAGTAAATCTCCAGATCTGCAAGATCAACAAGAAAGGGATGAGAGTGATTGTATGTATGTGTTCATATATATATATATTTATACATACCAGTATAGGTCGAGAGATCGATAGAGAGAGAGAGAGGAGAGAGATGAGAGACCACATATATAAAGAGAGAGGAGAGACCATATATATACACACACATATATATAGAGAGAGAGACGTACAAGGAGGTCTCAGATAGAGGATCGACCTCAGATAGGGGATCGACCCGTCGGGAATTTTTGGTGGAATTGCCTCATTATAAAATGAGGTCATTTAACTTTACAGTGAAATTGCATCATTTAGCTTTTATTAACAACTCTAAAATAGGTTGATTTTTGTAATTGGTACATTTTGTCAACCAAACACTTTAAAATAGGCCCATACATAAATAGAGTTATTTTAAACGTATTCTTTCCCATTTTGATATACAACCAAACAAGCCCTAAAGATCTAGTATTTAAACCATATAACAATGCCGAAATATAAATTTGACATGAACAGAATGACATCTTACATTAGAGATTGTCTTTGAGTGCTCAATGCCTTTTCTAATTTGAACGCTTCCACAAGTCCTCTTTGTACAAGTTTTACTCAAAGTTCAAGAATCAATCCCAATAGTAACAAGTCCTTTAGCATCTTCAAACGTTCTTCAATTTCTAAATGATCTCTAGGAGTGACGTCATGACTTCTAAATAACTTGTATTTTTTAGTAATTCGGAATTTCATATTTGTATTACAATTGAACTATCATGTCAACAGAATGATTACCCACCACTGTTTTCAAAGAAGTGGTGGATCATTCAAAAAAAGTAAAAATTAGTGGTCGCAAAATTATAAATCTGTCATAAGATTCACTAAATTTTATTGGATAGAACTTTAGTACTTTTCGTCACATTTTAAGATATTACTAGTTCACATGTATCCTAGTATTCTCTAATCTATCTATTACATCTATATAAAGGCTAAAGCAAACCCTTTCTCGACATGCTACCATGTCAGCAACCTCTTATTTTATTCCAAAATTCTATGTAGCTAGCAACTATCAATCTATCTATTACACCCTTCACCTCTTTTCTGTTCTTTCTAGAGTCTCCTGACCGTAAAACCCTTCGTCTAGTTTCTTTAGCGACTTCTCACCTCACCAAACAATAAATTACCCTCCTTTGGCACACACACATTAACACCCCTCCTCTACAGTGCCCAGCGCCGCCTCCTCTTCTAGATCCATCAGATAATAACCATTTAAAATCATCAATCCTTGTACCCCTCTCTCTCTCTCTCTCTATATATATATATAAGTATGCATATAAATGTGCGTGATTGTGCTTATATATATACACGTTAGTTAATTATTCTGGCCTAAAATATAATTGTTTGTTTTACAATTGCAAGCATTTCAGGATCAATACCGATTGGTTGGAGAAAATGTGGAAAATTTAAGGACTCCTGCTCTCATGAAAGAACAACTTTTTACTTTCCGATCTCAATTATAAGACTTTAAGGTTTTTTTTCTTTTTCTTTTTTTAACTCTGTCAAATCTTTTTTATGAAATTATAGTACTGGGAACAATGTTGATTCATATTCAATTCGTACATTGAAACAAAGCAAGTAAGCTTTTAAACTTGGATGTGAAAAATAATCAAAAAGGTTTGAATTACTTTAGATCAATTTGACCATGAATTTGGAAAGCAACGTACGGACACGGTACATTATGGTACTGCCATCAAATTGACTGGGTTTTCTACTCCATACTTCACAGACCTACACGAATGATTATATTTACTCACTGCCATCAATTTGACCCAACCATAGTTCTGAAAGGTTTCACCCTATGTAGCATAGGTACGGACACGTGACACGGGTACGGGGGTACGGCAATTTCCAAAAAGATGGGGTACGGATTCGGCTAGGATACCTTGAATAAAAATATATTTTTAATGATTAAAAAAGAAAGAAAAAGAAGAAGATTGAACAACACTACAACATATTAATCCACAAATTAGCAAATAAGTAGTCTAAGGACTAAACAACATTGTTTTAGCATTACAAGTCCACAACATTAAAGAAAACAAATATGTACATAAAAAAAAAAAGAAGCAAGTCCACGGCGTACCCAAGAAGTACCCACGACGTACCCACCGTGCCCACAAAGTACCCAAGTCATACCCATAAAGTACCCCCCATGCCGTACCCACGATGTACCCACAAAGTACTCGAGCCGTACCCAAGTTTAACCCTTCACTTAACAGGATCAGGACACAGCTAAAGGGGTACCCGACACGTACCCAGGAGTATGGTACGAGTGCCGGTTTCTCCCAAATACTCGGTACGGGTACTTTACTCAAAAAGGAGTATCCATGCTTCCTAGGTTTCACCAAATGGGGCCATTAATTGTGTGAAATTGATGTATATATTATAAAAAAAAAAACACTAGAAGACAAAATAGTCCCTCTCAAGTGATAGGCAATCAACTTTGTGGTCTTCCAACTAGTCCAGTTATGAAAATCATGCATCGTGCTTGCTTTCCCAAATTATATTGCTTGGTGTAACAGGGCAAATAGAAAAAATAAAACCCAACACCCAAAATAGAAGTTGCAGCTAAGTTTCTACAAGTTTGAAAAAATGTGCTCAAAATCACCAAGACCCACCAAACAAAATTATTGGAACTAAAACCCCAAACAAAATTTTTGTAGCCAAAATGAAATGTGGACCGGGAATAAAAACACATTTAGAGACAAAATAAAGCAATACCCAACCCAGTCCTCTTCGATGCTTCTGTACGAAACCGAATAACCATATGAATCATGAAGACAAGAAATCTATATATGTATACATTACACATGTGAATGTGTCAGTCTGCATATAAGGTAATAATCAATTAATCAAATAGGTAGTATTTCTACAATTTAATCTAGAAGCCATATCTGGTCTCAATTTGAAGCAATTCCACAGATATGAAAAGAAACAATAAATTACACAATTGAGATTAGGGCTAACCAAGAAAGATGATTACTTTGCTTCAACAAGTGCCAAGTAAATCTCCAGATCTGCAAGATCGACAAGAAAGGGATGAGAGTGACTGTATGTATGTGTTTATATATATATTTATACATACCAGTATAGGTCGAGAGATCGAGAGAGAGAGAGAGAGAGAGGAGAGAGATGAGAGACCACATATATATATAATGAGAGAGGAGAGACCATATATATACACATATATAGAGAGAGAGAGACGTACCATGAGGTCTCAGATAGAGGATCGACCCGTCGGGAATTTTTGGTGGAATTGCCTCATTATAAAATGAGGTCATTTTAGCTTTATAGTGAAATTGCATCATGTAGCTTTTTTTAAAAACTCTTAAATTGGTTGATTTTTGTAATTGGTGCATTTTGTCAACCAAACACTTTAAAATAGGCCCATACATAAATAGAGTCATTTTAAATGGATTCATTCCCAATTTGATGTACAACCAAACAGGCCCTAAAGATATAGTATTTAAACCATATAACAATGCCGAAATATAAATTTGACATGGACAGAATGACATCTTACATTAGAGTTAGTCTTTGAGTGCTCAATGCCTCTTCTAATTTGAACGCTTCCACAAGTCCTCTTTGTATAAGTTTTACTCAAAGTTCAAGCATCAATCCCCATAATAACAAGTCTTGCTTTAGTATCTTCAAAGGTTCTTCAATTTCTAAATGATCTCTAGGTGTGACGTCATGACTTCTAAATAACTTGTATTTTTTTGTAATTCGGAATTTCATATTTGTATTACAATTGAACTACCATGTCAACAGAATGATTACCCACCACTATTTTCAAAGAAGTAGTGGTTCATTCAAAAAAAATAAAAAATAGTGGTTGCAAAATTATAAATCTGTCATAAGATTCACTAAATTTTATTGGATAAAACTTTAGTACTTTTCGTCACATTTTAAGATATTACTAGTTCACATATATCATAGCATTCTCTAATCTATCTAATGCTAAACCAAACCCTTTCTCCACATGCTACCACGTCAGCAACCTCCTGTTTTATTAAAAAAATCATATGTGACAAGCAACTATCAATCTATCTATTACACCCTACACCTCTTTTCCGTTCTTTCTAGAGTCTCTTGACTGTAAAATCCTTCTCCTGGTTTCTTCAGCGACTTCTCACCTCACCAAACAATAAATTACCCTCCTTTGCCACACACACATTAACACTCCTCCTCTACAGTGCCCAGCGCCGCCTCCTCTTCTAGATCCATCAGATAATAACCGTTTAAAATCATCAATCCTTGTACCCCTCTCTCTCTCTCTATATATATATATAAGTATGTATATAAATGTGTGTGATTGTGCTTATATATACACGTTACTTAATTATTCTGGCCTAAAATATAATTGTTTGGTCTACAATTGCAAGCATTTCAGGATCAATACCGATTGGTTGGAGAAAATGTGGAAAATTGAAGGACTCCTGCTCTCATGAAAGAACAGCATTTTACTTTCCGATCTCAATTATAAGACTTTAAGGTTTTTTGTGTTTTTTCATTTTTTAACTCCGTCAAATCTTTTTTATGAAATTATAGTACTTGGAACAATGTTGATTCATATTCAATTCGTACATTGAAACAAAGCAAGTAAGCTTTTAAACTTGGATGTGAAAAATAATCAAAAAGGTTTGAATTACTTTAGATCAATTTGACCATGAATTTGGAAAGCAACTCTGACCTGGTACATTATGGTACTGCCATCAAATTGACTGGGTTTTCT
Organism: Hydrangea macrophylla; assembly: GCA_033977485.1. Classification (NCBI taxonomy): domain Eukaryota; kingdom Viridiplantae; phylum Streptophyta; class Magnoliopsida; order Cornales; family Hydrangeaceae; genus Hydrangea; species Hydrangea macrophylla. Next base: position 68,111,906 of record CM066988.1, read on the forward strand.
TCTCCATACTTCACAGACCTATATGAATAATAATATTTACACATTGCCATCAATTTGACCCAACCATAGTTCTGAAAGGTTTCACCCTATGTAGCATAGGTACGGACACGTGACACGGGTACGGGGGTACGGCAATTTCCAAAAATATAGGGTATGGATACGACTAGGGTACCTTGAATAAAAACATATTTTTAATAATTAAAAAAGAAAAGAAAAAGAAGAAGATTGAACAGCACTACAACATATTAATCCACATATTAGCAAATAAGTAGTCTAAGGACTAAACAACATTGTTTTAGCATTACAAGTCCACAACATTAAAGAAAACAAAAATATAAATAAAAAAGAAGAAGAAGCAAATCCACGGCATACCCACGTCGTACCCACAAAGTACCCATGCCATACCGCTCGTGCCCACAAAGTACCCCCCGTGTCGTACCCATGATGTACCCATGAAGTACCCGAGCCGTACCCAAGTTTAATCCTTCACTTAACAGGATCATGACACCGCTAAAGGGGTACCCGACATGTACCCTGGAGTATGGTACGAGTGTCGGTGTCTCCCAAATACTTGGTATGGGTACTTTACTCAAAATAGAGTATCCATGCTTCCTAGGTTTCACCAAATGGGGCCGTTAATAGTGTCAAATTGATGTATATATTATAAAAAAAACTAGAAGACAAAATAGTCCCTCTCAACTGATAGGAAATCAACTTTATGGTCTTCCAACTAGTCCAGTTTTGAAAATCATGCATCGTGCTTGCTTTCCCAAATTTTAATTGCTTGGTGTAACAAGGCAAATAGAAAAAATAAAACCCAACACCCAAAATAGAAGTTGCAGCTAAGTTTCTACAAGTTTGAAAAAATGTGCTCAAAATCACCAAGACCCACCAAACAAAAGTATTGGAACTAAAACCCCAAACAAAATTTTTGTAGCCAAAACGAAATGTGGACCGAGAATAAAAACACATGTAGAGACAAAGCAAAGCATTACCCAACCCAATCCTCTTCGATGCTTCTGTACGAAACCGAATAACCATATGAATCATGAAGACAAGAAATCTATATATGCATATATTACATATGTGAATGTGTCAGTCTGCATATAAGGTAATAATCAATTAATCAAATAGGTAGTATTTCTACAAGTTAATCTAGAAGCCATATCTGGTCTCAATTTGAAGCAATTCCATAGATATGAAAATCAACAATAAATTACACAATTGTGATTAGGGCAAACCAAGAAAGATGATTGCTTTGCTTCAGCAAGTGCAAAGTAAATCTCCAGATCTGCAAGATCAACAAGAAAGGGATGAGAGTGACTATATGTATGTGTTTATATATATATACATACCAATATAGGTCGAGAGATCGAGAGAGAGAGAGAGAGGAGAGAGATGACAGACCAAATATATATATAAAAGAGAGAGGAGAGACCATATATATACACACATATATATATATAGAGAGAGAGAGACGTACCAGGAGGTCTCAGATAGAGGATCGACCTCAGATAGAGGATCGACCCGTCGGGAATTTTTGGATGAATTGTCTCATTATAAAATGAGGTCATTTTAGCTTTATAGTAAATTGCATCATTTAGATTTTATTAACAACTCTAAAATTAGTTGATTTTTGTAATTGGTGCATTTTGTCTATGAAACACTTTAAAATAGGCCCATACATAAATAGAGTCATTTTATTCCCAATTTAATGTACAACCAAACAGGCCCTAAAGATATAGTACATAAACCATATAACAATGCCGGAATATAAATTTGACAAGAACAGAATGACATCTTACATTAGAGATAGTCTTTGAGTGCGCAATGCCTCTTCTGATTTGAACGCTTCCACAAGTCCTCTTTGTACAAGTTTTACTCAAAGTTCAAGCATCAATCCCCATAATAACAAGTCTTGCTTTAGTATCTTCAAAGGTTCTTCAATTTCTAAATGATCTCTAGGTGTGACTTCATGACTTCTAAATAACTTGTATTTTTTAGTAATTCGGAATTTCATATTTGTATTAGAATTGAACTATCATGTCAACAGAATGATTACCCACCACTGTTTTAAAGAAGTAGTGGTTCATTCAAAAAAAATGAAAAAATGTGGTTGCAAAATTATAAATCTGTCATAAGATTCACAAAATTTTATTGGATGAAACTTTAGTACATTTCGTCACATTTTAAGATATTACTAGTTCACATATATCCTAGCATTCTCTAATCTATCTATTATATCTATATAAATGCTAAAGCAAACCCTTTCTCCACATGCTACCACGTCAGCAACCTCTTATTTTATTAAAAAAATCCTATGTGACAAGCAACTATTAATCTATCTATTACACCCTACACCTCTTTTCCGTTCTTTCTAGAGTCTCTTGACCGTAAAATCCTTCTCCTGGTTTCTTCAGCGACTTCTCACCTCACCAAACAGTAAATTACCCTCCTTTGCCACACACACATTAACACTCCTCCTCTATAGTGTCCAGCGCCGCCTCTTCTTCTAGATCCATCAGATAGTAACCATTTAAAATCATCAATCCCTGTACCCCTCTCTCTATATATATGTATAAGTATGTATATAAATGTGTGTGTATGCTTATATATATACATGTTAGTTAATTATTCTGGCCTAAAATATAATTCTTTATTTTAGAATTGCAAGCATTTCAGGATCAATACCGATTGGTTGGAAAAAATGTGGAAAATTTAAGGACTCCTGCTCTCATGAAAGCGCAACTTTCTACTTTTCGATCTCAATTATAAGACTTTAAGATTTTTTTTGTTTTTCTTTTTTTAATTCTGTTAAATCTTTTTTATGAAATTATAGTACTTGGAACAATGTTGATTCATATTCAATTCGTACATTGAAACAAAGCAAGTAAGCTTTTAAACTTGGATGTGAAAAATAATCAAAAAGTTTTGAATTACTTTAGATCAATTTGACCATGAATTTGGAAAGCAACTTTGACCTGGTACATTATGGTACTGCCATCAAATTGACTGGGTTTTCTTCTCCATACTTCACAGACCTATTTGAATAATTATATTTACACACTGCCATCTATTTGACCCAACCATATTTCTGAAAGGTTTCACCCTATGTAGCATAGGTACGGACACGTGACACGGGTACGGGGGTACGGCAATTTCCAAAAATATAGGGTACGGATACGACTAGGGTACCTTGAATAAAAAAATATCTTTAATAATTAAAAAAGAACAGAAAAAGAAGAAGATTGAACAGCACTACAACATATTAATCCACAAATTAGCAAATAAGTAGTCTAAGGACTAAACAACATTGTTTTAGCATTACAAGTCCACAACATTAAAGAAAACAAATATATAAATAAAAAAGAAGAAGAAGCAAGTCCACGGCGTACCCACGTCGTACCCACAAAGTACCCACGCCGTACCCCCCGTGCCCACAAAGTACCCAAGTCGTACCCACAAAGTACCCCACGGGTCGTACCCATGATGTACCCACGAAGTACCCGAGCCGTACCCAAGTTTAATCCTTCACTTAACAGGATCATGACACCACTAAAGGGGTACCCGTCACGTACCCTGGAGTATGGTACGAGTGTCGGTGTCTCCCAAATACTTGGTACGGGTACTTTACTCAAAATAGAGTATCCATGCTTCCTAGGTTTCACCAAATGCGGCCATTAATAGTGTCAAATTGATGTATATATTATAAAAAAAAACTGGAAGACAAAATAGTCCCTCTCAAGTGATAGGCAATCAACTTGGTGGTCTTCCAACTAGTCCAGTTATGAAAATCATGCATCGTGCTTGCTTTCCCAAATTTTAATTGCTTGGTGTAACAGGGCAAATAGAAAAAATAAAACCTAACACCCAAAATAGAAGTTGCAGCTAAGTTTCTACAAGTTTGAAAAATGTGCTCAAAATCACCAAGACCCACCAAACAAAAGTATTGGAACTAAAACCCCAAACAAAATTTTTGTAGCCAAAACGAAATGTGGACCGGGAATAAAAACACATGTAGAGACAAAACAAAGCATTACCCAACCCAATCCTCTTCGATGCTTCTGTACAAAACTGAATAACCATATGAATCATGAAGACAAGAAATCTATATATGCATATATTACATATGTGAATGTGTCAGTCTGCATACAAGGTAATAATCAATTAATCAAATAGGTAGTCTGCATATAAGGTAATAATCAATTAATCAAATAGGTAGTATTTCTACAAGTTAATCTAGAAGCCATATCTGGTCTCAATTTGAAGCAATTCCATAGATATGAAAATCAACAATAAATTACACAATTGAGATTAGGGCTAACCAAGAAAGATGATTGCTTTGCTTCAGCAAGTGCAAAGTAAATCTCCAGAACTGCAAGATCAACAAGAAAGGGATGAGAGTGACTATATGTATGTGTTTATATATATATATATACATACCAGTATAGGTCGAGAGATCGAGAAAGGAGAGAGATGACAGACCAAATATATATAAAGAGAGAGGAGAGACCATATATATACACACATATATATATATATAGAGAGAGAGAGAGAGACGTACCAGGAGGTCTCAGATAAAGGATCGACCTCAGATAGAGGATCGACCCGTCGGGAATTTTTGGATGAATTGTCTCATTATAAAATGAGGTCATTTTAGCTTTATAGTAAATTGCATCATTTAGATTTTATTAACAACTCTAAAATAGGTTGATTTTTGTAATTGGTGCATTTTGTCTATGAAACACTTTAAAATAGGCCCATACATAAATAGAGTCATTTTAAATGGATTCATTCCCAATTTAATGTACAACCAAACATGCCCTAAAGATATAGTAAATAAACCATATAACAATGCCGAAATATAAATTTGACATGAACAGAATGACATCTTACATTAGAGATAGTCTTTGAGTGCTCAATGCCTCTTATAATTTGAACGCTTCCACAAGTCCTCTTTGTACAAGTTTCACTCAAAGTTCAAGCATCAATCCCCATAATAACAAGTCTTGCTTTAGTATCTTCAAAGGTTCTTCAATTTCTAAATGATCTCTAGGTATGACGTCATGACTTCTAAATAACTTGTATTTTTTAGTAATTCGAAATTTCATATTTGTATTAGAATTGAACTATCATGTCAACAGAATGATTACCCACCACTGTTTTAAAGAAGTAGTGGATCATTCAAAAAAAGTAAAAAATAGTGGTTGCAAAATTATAAATCTGTCATAAGATTCACTAAATTTTCTTGGATAAAACTTTAGTACTTTTCTTCACATTTTAAGATATTACTAGTTCACATATATCCTAGTATTCTCTAATCTATCTATTATATCTATATAAATGCTAAAGCAAACCCTTTCTCCTCATGCTACTACGTCAGCAACCTCTTATTTTATTAAAAAATCCTATGTGACAAGCAACTATCAATCTATCTATTACACCCTACACCTCTTTTCCATTCTTTCTAGAGTCTCTTGATCGTAAAATCCTTCTCCTGGTTTCTTCAGCGACTTCTCACCTCACCAAACAATAAATTACCCTCCTTTGCCACACACACATTAACACTTCTCTTCTCCAGTGCCCAGCGCCGCCTCCTCTTCTAGATCCATCAGATCATAACCATTTAAAATCATCAATCCCTGTACCCCTCTCTCTATATATATATGTATAAGTATGTATATTAATGTGTGTGTATGCTTATATATATACACGTTAGTTAATTATTCTGGCCTAAAGTATAATTCTTTATTTTAGAATTGCAAGCATTTCAGGATCAATACCGATTGGTTGCAAAAAATGTGGAAAATTTAAGGACTCCTGCTCTCATGAAAGAACAACTTTCTACTTTTCGATCTCAATTATAAGACTTTAAGGTTTTTTTTGTTTTTCTTTTTTTAATTCTGTTAAATCTTTTTTATGAAATTATAGTACTTGGAACAATGTTGATTCATATTCAATTCGTACATTGAAACAAAGCAAGTAAGCTTTTAAACTTGGATGTGAAAAATAATCAAAAAGGTTTGAATTACTTTAGATCAATTTGACCATGAATTTGGAAAGCAACTCTGGAAATTGGGCAAAAGTAGTTGGTGAACTCTGATAAAACAGAGTTCATCTGTTTGAAGTGGATGGTTTGAAGTTTGCTGGACATATGGCAATTAGCCCTTTTTCATTGCACAATTGTATTCTACCAAAGTGGATGGTTTTAAGATCTGCTTCATCTATTTGCCTGCTATTTCTAGAATGTATAAGATAGAAGAAATGCAGTCTGTCTATTTGCCGCTTCTTGAATCAAACTCTTCTGATATTATTTTTGGGAATAGCACTTTGTATAATTGAACAACTGTATAGTAGTATTTTCAGATACTTTCCATCTAAAGAAAAGTAAGATAAACAAATGGAAAAGGAGGAGGTGGATCCAACTGCGAATACCTATTTGACATAGCAATTATTATGATATTTTCAGAAATTTTTTTCCCCAATCTCAGATTTCTCTTATATATTCATTTCGGGTATTAAAATTTTTATTTATTTTTTTTTTTGTTCTAGGTATGATTTGTTCGACTTTTAATTGGGGTTTTCACTTTGTTGTTATCTTGAGGTATGTAAGTTTTCTTTTCATTTTGCTAATTCAGCACCATATGAATTTGTGTTCCTAAATCTCCTATACGTGTGATTATTGATGATAAAATTGTCCACAGGTTGTCATTTTACATTTTTTTTATGGTACATTTGAGTTTTTTGATAAGAAGAGATTGTTGATGGAGTATTTGTCATATTTGTTGTCTTAGTACATTTGGGTAATAGAAACTTGTGCGTTTTCATCATAAATTCATAATTGTTAACTTCTACAACAAAGAGCAAAGCGAAAGCTTCTCCTTAAATGTGCCACTTGGAATTTCTTATAATTTTCTTTTTTTCACATGACAATTCTTAAATTTTCTCTTTTTGTTTCCTATTTTCCTACCGATCTAACATCAACAGGTGGATAATTTAAGTACTCCGTTTAGGTGTACCTAACATTACTTATTACTATATCTTCATATTTTATTCTATTTTTTAAATATATACATATACACACACATATCTATGTGAAATCTATTAAAGTAGTCTTGATTACTATTTGCTCCCAAAAACCGTCAAAGGTTTTTGAGCCCGAATGGCGTAAAGTTGGGCAGAGAAGAGGCCGGCCTGGGTAGTATAAGACTCCTCGGACTTAAGTGGAGATTGTATGCCCGATGGTAGGCACAAGGTTGTTGGGTGTTGTGATATGAGCCCGATGAGAAGGATGAGCATGTATGAGGATTATCGGGCACTGGAATAACATAACTTAATGCAACGTGAGCCCGATAATGGATTAAAGCAGCACAGAGTCCAATCGGACACCGTGTAATGAAGGATGGGTGTAGCAGTCTGATTGGCTATGGGCATTCATAGAAAGGTAATCGGACATGAAAGAAGAAAGTATTTAATTGGCCAAGCCCGATTCAGCCAAGAGAGTAATTGACAAGGCCGATGGACTGAAAGGGAAAGGCGGTGCTATCCACAGCTGTCAGGACGACGTCATCCCAGATTTTTGGAAACAAGAGTCCGTTTAGGAAACGAATCTGATCATGTCCAGCTGGATTTAGAAGGCTGATCCTAAATTAAAGGGATTGATTCAATCAGAATCTGGATAAGGTAGGAGTCAAAGATTAGGAAAGTGTCTTCCACCATCAGCCAATCAGCCACGCAGCTTGGGGCGTAAGCTAAGGAGTCCTTTCCTAATCCGGAGCCATCCATGGCTGATATAAATACAGGAGGCAGGCCAAGTTGAAAGGGGACTCCGCGTCATCTCGAAAACAGCACCCACACTACATTCGAAGCATTCAAAGCATTCAAGTCTTTATGTTTTTCAGCACATAGCAAATAGGTCTGCCTTGTTTTGTTATTTCTTTTTTGATTCTTTTGAATAATCAGTCTGCTCTGGCTTGTTCTTTAGATCTGTTTATTTTTTCCAAACACTTAATAAAATCTTCGTTTTATTAATCCGTTTGTGATTGTTTACCTGTTAAACTCGACACTGTTTAGCTTGTGCGCTTCAGTATTGCTAAAGAATTTACAGTGAGGGTACTTTCCTACTCACTGCATACAATCACTCTGTTTAGAAGTCAGATTCATAAAGCCTTATGTATCACTCACACAAGCGTTTAGGAAATTAGTTTGCATGCACACACACACACACCGAGCCCGTTTGGCTCTGGCATGCCCGCGCAAATTACATAGCAAACATTTCGGAACGCCCAGTGGGACCAAGGGTGTCAAGCCATGCCTCCAAAGAAAGATAAACATACAACCAAGAACAGCTAAGACAATTCTCCCATGGACCCACATGTGGAGGAAAGTATCGTCCATTCTCCACAAGACGACAGTATCACTCTGGAGGCAATCTCGGAGGCCATGAGAGCGAACGTTGAACCCATGTGGCAGGAATACAACGCGCTCATAGGATCAATGGGCAATCTCAAGGCTATCATCAACCAGATGGCTGACATTCATAAGAGTCAAGCTGACCTGGTCATGGAGACAAGGACCACCCACGTAAAATTGGACCACCTATCGGACAGGATCGGAAGGTTGATAGAGACCTATAAGGCCGGAGGCAGCAAAGAACAAATCAACAGATCGTGCTCTGGCACATTGCTTGAGTCCGATAAGCCGAAAGACCCATCCTACATCTGTCCGAACCTTAGGGAGGGTAATGGCTCAGGCAAGCAATCTGAACCACGGACAGGAATGGCTAGCGGATCGATAGTCACCGATCCCAATGGATCGGCGACACCGAGTTTTGGTCGATCGAATGGCCATACCGAAAGCTCAGTCGGCCACACACAACCTCCAGGTCACGCTAATGGGGGGCAAAGAAACAACGGTGGATTTTGGCCACATCAAGCCAATAACAATCAATAGCAGTTACCACCGCCATTGGTACCCCCGTTGAGGAATGTTCAGCCCATAGTACCACAACCCATCAATAGGGAGGAGTTGGTTGCGGTCATACATGAAGAGTATGGCCCGTTTATAAGAAGACTAGAGAGGCCGACGTACAGACGGCCGTATCCCCCTGAAATTGACCAAGTCATATTTCCTCAGGGGTACAAAGTACCAAACTTCACTCAATTTTCTGGGGAAAGTGAACAGTCTTCGGTCTAGCATATTGGCCGTTTTATTGTTCAATGCGGCCATGTGGGTAGTAGCGACCCATTAAAGTTGAGGCTATTTCCAAATTCGATAACGGGCATGGCATTTTTGTGGTATGTCAATCTCCCCACCAATTCGGTGTAAACTTGGCAAGGGATGGAAGAGCTATTTCACGGCCAATTCTATAGGACTGAGCTCGAAACATCGCTAGCAGACCTGTCCAGGATGATGCAATTAGTAGGAGAAACAGTAAAAACCTACATAGCCCATTTCCGTAAGGCAAAGTATTGGTGCAAGACGGTTTTGCCTGAGGAAGAATATACTAAAATGGCCATGGGGGGCATGTCCTTTGAACTTCGCAAGAGGTTTGAAGGAACTGACTTCCGTGACTTATTCGAGTTGGCCACACGGGCCGGTCGTTATAAGCGTATCCTTTTGGATGAGCAGGAGAAGAATAACTCCTCCAAAGGGACATATTATAAGGATCCTAATTATGAGGTCCACTTAGCAGAGTGTGACCTCGAAACAGAGAGAGCGATATGGCCGAGTTGATCTGTAAATGGCCAATTGTATGCAACGCCTTGAATAAACCTATCAACAATAATGCCGCTGCAAAGAAAATGGCATTCGAGGCGGGAAAAAATTATACTTTTGACATAACCATGGCTGATTAAATATTCGATGCCTTATTGACCGATAAAGTGATCAAGCTGAGTGAAGGCCATCGGATCCCCAAGGCCGATGACCTAAAAATAAAGAATACTGTAAGTGGCACAATTCTTTGAAGCACTCCACTAATAATTGAGTTGTTTTTCGTACCTTTATACAGGAAAACGTGGAGAAAGGAGTTTTCAAGTTCTCGGACAAGGCTATAGGGATTGATGCAAATCTGTTTCCTCAAATTACCGGCACCAATATGGTTATGCCCGATTTAACCAAGCTTTCAAGGCCAAGGTCGAAGATAGACTTGACCGATAGAGAAATGGTGCCAAAACAGAGGGAAGGGAAACAAATTGCCATTTCGGCCACAGATAGGCCGAAATTGACGATACATGACCTCCAGAGAAGCTATCAAGAGCGTAAAGAGAAGGGCCACAAGGCCGAGGAAGAAACGGCTAGGTCCAGTACCGACAACTTGATAACTGATCTGCGACAACAGCTGGAATTCATCGAACAAGGCCTTTACTCAAGATGCAGGGCTGATATCAAAAAAGAGGTCTCAAGCCCGAGTAAGTGGCCGAGAGACCATGAACATCGGGAACCAAGTCCGAGAAGATCTGTATATGAGAGGTTGTCACTGCCTTGGCAAAGTCAGGCGAAGCCTGAGTGATGGGCAAAACCTTCCTTGGCTCTATATGCCGGCCTCAGTGAATCTGGCCGATTGGGGTCAAGAAGTGCCCGAACAATTCCAAAGCCTAAGCTGCAAGGGAAGACATTAACCTCTAACAAGAGTCCAAGGATGGTGCTACCACCCCGGTGGAAGATGGGAAGTGGCATAGGGCTGAACATTCTAAATTCCCAGCACGGCCACAGTACAGCAAGTCTCAAAAAAGGAGATATCAACGAATGAGACAGGCCAAACGGGAACGCCAGTACTGGAAGAATCGGACTGGAAACCCTCCTAAATCCACAGCGCATACAGTGCCTGACACCCAAGGACTCTCAACTGGGATGAAACCATTTTGTGACGGAGAGGCTGGGGCAACGCTTACTTCTACTGGGCACCTAAAGGAAAGATTCGGACGGGAAAAGTCGCAGGAGGGATGTAGGTCAACATCGGACAAGACGAGTATGGAGTCCGATGGAGATCTGTCAAACTCAAGCACCTCGCCAATTCAATTCAGGACTATTTCGGTAGGCCTGTCATCTAACATGGTGTTTACATTGCCTATGTCTTTCATGGCCAAGCCAAACCAGCCAGCGGCCATGGAAGGGGATGTAGTGGAGGGCCTGACCAAGGACTCAGCCATGATCGAAGATGTTTTTTGGAACTGGGGAGAGACCGTTAAACCTAATGTGGTTGAAGCCAAAAGCAAAAATGTGGATGCCACCGACGAGTAGACCGATCGGCCTAAGATCACTATCTTGAGGCCGAAGGGACATCAGATTGAGGAAGGGTTAAAGACTAATGGACCAGTTAAAGTTGTGTTCGAAAAACCAACATATCAGATGTCCCAGCATCTAAAGCCATTGTACGTGAAAGGACATATTTAGGGGATCCCGATAAACAGAATCCTAGTTAATGGTGTGTCTACCATCAACATTATGCCTCAAATAATGTTGAGAATCCTTTAGAAGTCCGAGTCGAAGCTGATTCTGACTGAAATGAACGTTCAAAGCTTCACCGGGGCACCTTCAAGAACCAAGGGTATCTTACCCCTTGAGCTGACTATTGGCAGTAAAATGGTCATGACTGCTTTTTTCATTATAGAAACCTCGACGGCCTATAATGCATTACTCAGCCAATATTGGATACACCCAAATTACTGCATTCCTTCCACACTCCATCAGTTACTGATTTTCTAGAGGAGCGACGAGGTAGAAGTAGTTGGAGCAGATACAAAGCCATTTGTAGCCCGTGTGGAAACGGCCGATGCAGTCTTGTATGAAGATGATATCGAGCCAGTCAAGTTGTTGGGGTGCAACAAAATGGGAAGACCGAATATAGCGACCTTCCTTAAAGGAAATTCGTCGGACATTAAAGCGTGTTACCATAACCTCAGTCGGACAGAAGAATCAAGGCCGATTGAGATCATCGAATCGGAAGATGTCTATGGAGACACCGATAATTGAAGAACAGAAATTGCTGGCCCTCAAGGCCAGTATGGCCAGATGGTGTTCATACCTGGCCGATAGAAGATTGGAAATCAGCCCTGTTGACGGAATGATTAATCTAGCCGATTGTATCTACGAAGAAGAAATGCCAAGGGAGGAAGAGATTCAAATAAACAAATTGGAGACAGCCACGGCTAAGCTTGATGATTTAAAGGCCGATTTCCAAGACCCCCTCTTGGAAGTCAACTTTGGCAGAGAAGGAGAGCACAAACCTACTTATGTAAGTCAAATGTTGGATCTGCAGTATCAGGCCGAGTTGATTGCAATCTTGCACAAGTATAAAGATTGTTTTGCCTGGGATTATGACGAAATGCCAGGTTTATCTAGGGAGCTGGTGGAACACCGATTGCTAATTAAATCGGGGTTCAGGCTGTTCAAGCAACTACCTCGGCGAATGTCACCAAAGGTAACTCTGAAGGTGAAGGAAGAAATTGAGAGACTACTGGACGCTGGTTTCATTCGGACAGCCCAGTATGTTGAATGGGTCTCGAATGTGGTCCTAGTAGTAAAGAAGAATGGGAAGCTGAGGATCTGTATTGACTTCAGAAACTTAAACCTAGCCACCTCAAAAGATGAGTATCACATGCCCATGGCCGATCAGTTAATCGATTCGGCTACCAAACATAAAATTTTATCCTTCATGGACGGGTACTGTCACACCCCGATTTTTGGATAACCAAATATTTAATCCAGAGCATGTATCTAGACTAATATTCAATTTCCAAAACCCTGAGAGTGACACCCTCACACAGACTAATAGATAATTATTGAAAACAGTATTTTATACTCATTAAATAAGTACATGTGATTTTGTGTTTAAAGAAAAACTCTTTATTATTAAACTTGTATTCCCAAACATTCATTTTCATTATAAAATAAATTAAACTCCATTACACATATTATATCCTTTCGATTTACAAATGAAATATTAGGTTCATTCAATAAAACCCTCTTTACAGAGTTCAGCGGAAAGAAAATAAATAAGCATAAAATCCATACATCCATTGGTCAGAGCAACTACAACGTTCCCAATACTCAATATAAAATCCTTATTACAATTATATACATGTGGCCCACACTGCCAGAAATAAAATAAAGTACAAAAAAAAAAAAGTAATACTCTAATAATAAACAACACCGCGATCATCTCGTCACCCAAACAGAAGCTCCGAATAAAATCTCCAAATACTAAACCTTCACATACATTCGACTACGTTTCATATAGAAATGCCCCAAATGCATTACGCACCCGGGTCAGTATATAAATTACTGGTATGAGTTAACAAAAAAAATATGAAACGAGTCTTAGGGAGCAACGGTGTCCCATAGACTCCCAAAAGTACTCACAAAGAAAAACAACATGACCACCTCATATCATACAATATCATTGCACAGAAAATAAACAATGTCATCACACATAATTCATATCGAGTTAGAACAGTAGTTCCACGCACATTCAGGACAGAACGGTAGTTTCCTTCAATGTGGTGGCAGTGGCTCCAACCCTGAATAATACCAATTGAATACTTACCGGTCAAATATCTATGGTGAGTCAGCACTGCATAAAAGTTAGTAGACCCACCATCCAGTAATATATAGTTATCACAAACCAAGCAAACAAGTCCGTAAACAACATTTCCACATTCTAACTTAAACGTCGCATTCATTATTCCAAACTTATTAGTCTTATGAAATATTCAATTTTCATTATTTATTAGCCTTTAATTTATCTTTGTGTTCCCTAGGTTCACCACTTGGCCACCCTCCATGGTACAGCCCACACATATATCCCATGTGTGCCCAGATATACTACCAATACCCACTCCGGTGCCAGTTTGGTTGGGGTATCAACCAAACCAGGTATACACAACGGACGGCTGGTCAATATGTCAAGACGTCTATACAATATAAGCCGAGCATAAGGCTTAGGCCAGCTTGATCACGAAGCCACTGGCAAAAAGTACACTCAACAAGTCTTAAGCCAGCTTGATCACGAAGCCACTGGCAAAAGATTGTGTAGACACCCCATTTTGTCGGCTATCAGATTTAGGAGTCCCATAGCTTGGTGGTTCACAATGATCGTAAAAGACTCAAAAGGACTCTTGGAAGTCGGCTCTATCTCTCAGAATGCTCAGAATGACCAAAATGCCCCTGAAAGCCCGGAAGCTCCCAGATTTGGACCAAAAGTTCTGGAAACATGCTACGTCATGAGAAAAACAATAAAATGAGTTTGTAATTAAAATCGGATGAAATCTTCAGCTCCCAGAGACCCTCGGAAGTCACGGAAGTTCCCCGAAAGTCTCCGTTGACCGGTTTGACTAAGATTTGACCAGGTTTGACCAGAGTTTGACCAAGTTTGACCGAAATTGTCCGAATTCTCCCGAATTATTAGAAAAGTATTAAAATGAGTTTTAAAAGAAAATCGAGCGAAAACGTCAGCCCCTGGGAGCTCCCGGAAGTTCCCAGAGCTTCCCGGTAATCCCAGGTTTGACCAGTTTGACCAGGATTTGACTTTAAAACCGGGGCGCCGTAATAATTTTCAAATATTTTTCATGGATTCTAGAGGTCAATAGCTTTCCAACGGTATATCGAACGCAATTTTCGGATTTAAAACGAGTTTATTATCAATTTCCGAAGACGAAAAAGGCGATCAAATCAGCTTTTATCACGAATACCGCAAAACTTTTCAAAGTGACTTATCCCCAAACTATTGTTTATGTAAAGTAGACTCCAATACCTTCCCAACGGTATATCACAACCTCAGTTTGGAGTTCATATGCATTTTCTGTGAATTTCGCTTTTCGCGAATACCGGAACCTCAGGGGGCCTAAACAGCATTATCTGGACAAAGTAAGGAGCAGTGTTGCCGCGGCACTGGCCCACTGCCGCCGCGGTACTGGCCCAGTGCCGCCGCGGCACTCCCTTCCAGAACAGTGAGTTTTTGTAATTTCTTTTGGGGTCCCATTTTGATTAATTAAAAACCAAAACGACGTAGTTTCATGATTTCAGATGTTTGGGACCAATAGGAATACTTCTAAAACCCCAAAACCACCCCAAGTTGGCCTATATAAACCCCCCATTGCTCTTCATTTTGGGGGAGTCAAATGTAAGCTTTGAAAAAGTTTGGGAGAGAAAGTTGTAGAGATAAGGTTAGAATAGAGAAAAAAGAAGCTTTCTTCTTGGATTTTTAAAACAAAAGTGAGTTCTAAACTTTGTTTTTACTTCATTACTCCTACTTACTTCAACATTCAATACACCCAACCACCATTTTAGTGAGCATTTAAGAGAGAGGAAGCTTCTTCAATATCCAATGTCATCATATATGAGTGAAACACCATTTACAAGTTCAATACATCATGAATATCATCTATTGATCATTATCTACTTGCTTGTTTATTCATTGCGTATCTCTTCTTACCTAATTTCTTTTTTATTTTTCTTTATGTACTTACTAGTTCATCATCATCTAGATGATGACATGAAGTTTGGGGTGAGTGAATCCTTATGGATAGTAGCTCTTGACCTCAAAAACATGTTTGATAGATGATGATCATAACTTCAATACCTCCAAGGTATTCTTGAAGTTATGCTCAAAATAAAATAAATCTCTCCAACAATCTTGGAGGTTCTTGATGATGAGTTTGATGTTGGCATTTTAAGTGGCTATAATCCTTATTGAGTATTGAAAATATGTTTTCAAAATATCTATTTCAAAACCCCTCTCAATCCTTCTCATTTTGGTTTCAAGAAACAAAACCTTGTTTTCTCCAAAATCTTCAAAATAATGAGTCAAAACAGTGAGTGAGCTGAGTTCAAAGATTTCTCTAGGACTCAATACTCAACATATGGATGCAAGGCCACTTGGAAAGTCTTCCTCACTCATTGGAGAACACCCATGATTTTTTGTTTGACTTGGAAGTACTTGGAAATGGTCCATTTGGACCCAAACATTCCTTCCAGACATTCTGTCTTTTCTGTCACAGCAGCTAGGTCCACTTCCAACTTCTTTTCCAGAACACTTTTCCAAAAAGGGTGATCCTAACATATTTTTCCCTTAACCTTCAATGTCTTAGGAAACTTTCTGTATAAAATGGGCCTCTAGATCATTCGTTTTCATTTTCTAAGATTTTTCAACATTTCAGTCGACAGTACGGACTCTGTTTCTGAGTGACCTTCATTATTTATATGATTTCTCTCAATCTGTGATAGCTATTCAAGATTGGCATTTTGGGTTGTGTTCTAGACACAATAAGGAAGATCTCCATAAAAACTCATGCATTGAAAATTTTCCTAACCCCCCTTTTCAAATTCCAAAATATCATGCTACTGTTCTGTCCACTATTCACAGCAAGCACATTTCAACTTTCATTCTTTGATTTGATGCTCATATGCATTCCAAATTAGTTCATATCTTAGGAAGTAGTTCATACTACATTTGTACATATCCCATGTTGATTTCATTCATCCATTCATACACATTTTAGACTTCTAAGTCATTCTAGGAATCCATGAACACAAAGCACACTACAACCTTTGCACATTTTAGATACATACATTGCATCCATGCAAAGATTTTGGGCTTTTGTGACTCCTAATCTAAGAAGATTATAAGGAATGGTCATGATCACACGTTCATGCTTCCCCCGATCTAATCATCCTTTCTCATCCGTCCCGGGGATTGAGAGGTCTTTTTTTTCCAAAGATTAACATGCATCATTCTAGCTTGCTAAGCATATTTTGATTTCTTTATTCATTTGTTTCAAGAAAAATTCATGCCCCCTCTAGATTAGGGAAACTTAATTACTTGATATGTGATTAGACAATTTTTCCTAGGTTTGTTTGTGTGATCTTTCACTTTGCATTGTGTGATACTTGGATTAGATCTTATAAATGATATTTTATCTTTAGATCTTCCATTTCAAGTTTCTTATGTGATGTAATATACCTATCATAAATATTAACTGTCGAACCAAATATAGTATAAGATGATTATTTGGATGCTAATTGAGGCCCATCGAAAGACGGGGCGAGTTGAGGGTGTTTTAGTCGCGACAAAGACTCCTTCCTCTCTCGTACCAAAACCCCGAGCCAAGTTCTTTGTTTATGAAGGGCCGGTGCCCTTTATCCATTTGGGTGAGTCAAAATTAGGTTTCTTGGTTCCTTAAAGACCAAGTGGTGACTCTGTATCTGTTTTCAACAGACCTACCATTTTCTCTCTCTTTTCAAATCAAACAATTTCAAACCTAAAAGGCGGCCCCCTCCCAAATGTCGGTGTCCACAGAGTGCGAGCTACCAAAAACAATAACACAACAACGGGGAGTAGTGAACACTAAGGTCTTTTCCTAGTTTCTTACCACCTACGTTAATTCTCATAAGTACCCATTCATGAGAGTTTAATCACGTCATTAACCACTTCGGGAATTTATCATTTATTCCATGGAATATCATTATCCAATTATTCACGATATGGCTTTTTTTTTTTTTTTTTGCCAAAATTCTATTCAAGTCTCTGGCGTAGTATTTTCATAATAATTATTTAATACCACACATAGAATAAGTTGGGGTTTCTTAACACATAGCATATAAAATCGACACTCAACAATACTATTTAAAACAGTCCCAAACATACCCTTACATTAAACAGTCCCAAAACCAACATGGACTGAAATTATTCCTCATAATAATTCCGCACAAAGAAACATCTCTAACAATATTCATAAACATAAATTCGAAATTCGGAGTTAACATTCACTGCTACTGTAATATAATATTTCTGCCTAAACGGTGCAGAATTGGGAAAAATGCTATTAGACGAAAGTTGTGCAGAATTGCATTTCCTACGGGCCCACGCAAACAGAATCATTAAAACTCTAACGTATGATTTATTATGAATTTTCTACTCAAATCTGATCCGTGAAAATCCCAAATCCGAAAATTGAATAATTGCTCAAATGTATGTTCAATGCTCATCTATAAATCTCAAATCCTAACTTCAATCATTGTAAAAAAAAAACTTAAATCTCATAATCCATAACCATACTAATTTAATATTCTATACATTTAAATTTTCAATCAAACGAGATTGAAAGTAAATAACAAGTTAACTCACCAATTTATGGATTCAAGGTTGATGATGATCAAGCAAGCCAAAGGTTTGGAGTCCCTATTGTCCTCTCTTGTTCTCTTCTTCCTCTTCTTCTTCTTCTTCTTCTTCTTCTTCTTCTCTCTCTCTCTCTCTCTCTCTCTCTCTCTCTCTCTCTCTGTGTGTGTTTAGAAGTATATTGGGGGCTAGGGTTTATTTTTTTCTTCTAAAGGTGGATACATATAACTCTTAATGATATAATCAAAGTAATTCCCGAGTTTAGGCTTGTGGGCTCCCAAAAGACACACATATGACCCCGAAATGCATTTCAAAATACTTAAACAACTAGTCCAAAGGGTACCCATACCCCGGGCACTTAATTCTCATGTTAAATTCACTAATTAACTTACTTATGAGCCTCAAAACAGTGCCTGAAACTAAACTATTGTTCTACAAAAATTGTAACTTGGTCATACAAATAATCTATCATACAATTTAATTAAAACTCAAAATCTCTTGTCATGATAATAATGAAACATTAGAAATTTGAATACAAAAACAACCGGGGAAATATTACTGGTATTACTAATAATTTAAATATGCTTACTAGCAAATTTAATTCACGGGTTCTTCAAACTTAAAATTTTTAGACACGTGTCTTACCTAGGCATACCCATATAATATTGCTAACTAAAAATAATTATTAAAATAATTATTTACACACTTAGAAATTTTAGGGTTGTTACAGGTACTCGGGATACAGCCAGATCTACATCGCCGAAGAGGATGTCCCAAAGACTGCTTTTTGGTGCCCAGGGGCAATTGGAACCTTTGAGTGGGTTGTCATGCCTTTCGGTCAGAAGAACGCTGGAGCTACCTATCAACGGGTAATGAATTTGATCTTCCATGATATGATTGGACAATTCATAGAGGTTTACATTGATGATGTGGTGGTGAAGTCAGGAGGTAACGCCGATCATTTGAGAGATTTGGAAAGAGCATTTGAAATAATGCGGGCTCACAAACTAAAGATGAACCCTCTCAAATGTGCTTTTGGCGTCACAACAGGGAATTTCCTAGGTTTCCTAGTGCATCAAAGAGGGATAGAGATTGACAAAAATAAGGCTCGGGCTATCCAGGCAGCAAAGCCACCAACTAATAAGAAAGAGCTTCAGAGATTGCTCGGACAATTCAATTTCCTAAGAAGACCCAAGTATGGACCCCACTATTGAAGATCAAGACCGATGAAGACTTTCAATGGGAAGACAGCCATCAACAAGCCTTCAAGGGAATAAAACAATATTTGTCAACCCCTCCAGTATTAATGTCACCCAAGAAGGGTAGGTACCTAAAATTGTATATATCGACCTCTGACTGCTCTATAGGAAGTATGTTAGCTCAAGATAATGAGCAAGGCAACGAGCATGCCGTTTATTATTTAAGTAGAATTTTGAGAAGTTATGCTTGGCATTGTATTTTTTCTCACAAAAGTTAAGAACATATATGCTGCCCGTTTCCACTTACATAATATGTCAAACTGATGTGATAAAATATATGTTATCAAGACCAATCATGCGAGGCCGAATTGAAAAATGGACCCTGGCCTTGATGGAATTTGCCATCCAATACCGATTGCAGCAATCGGTCAAAGGCCAGGCCATAGTCAATTTCTTAGCCGATCACCCAGATCCTACTGATTTGGGAGAACTGCCTCTAGCGCCCAAAGTCCTAAGCACGTCCTTAGTCCCATGGACGTTAATCTTTGATGGTTCCAAAAATGCAGAGGGTGCTGGGGCAGGTGTTGATTGTATCACCCAAGTACAAGAAGACAAAAATGTCATTTTGGCTCAATTTTAAATGCACCAACAATTAGGTCGAATACGAAGCGCTTATCATTGGACTAGAGATACTCCTTGAAATGGGGGCATTGTCTGTGCACATAAAAGAAGACTCAGGGCTGGTGATCGGACAGATAGCTGGAGAATTCCAGATAAGAAGTTGGGAGCTCTGCCCATTTCACGATGTGGCCACTCAACTCATGGAGGCATTTGATGACATTAGCGTGAGTTATATTCCAAGGACCACAAATACCGAGGCAGATAAGCTGGCGAAAATTGGATCAGCCTCATCTTCTCGAGAGAACTTAGAAGACCAAGTTATCACTGTTTACGTCCGATCATTACCGTCCATTGCAAGGAAAGGTTGGTATACTACCACCAATTCGGTCTTGATGGAGGACGATGATTGGAGATTCCCCATCATTGAATACCTGAACCACCCAAATGTTAGGGTAGACCGAAGAGTTAGATTATTTGCTGTCTGATTCGTGATGCTCGATGGAGAATTATTCAAGAAACCTATCGGTGACGACGTGATCTTGAGGTGTTTAGGGAAGAAACAGACCATGCAGGTTATGGCTGAGGTATATGAAGGGATTTGTGGGGCACATCAGGCCGGTACAAAGATGAAGTGGTTGCTGAGAAGATATAACTATTACTGGCCTGGTATGCTGAAAGATTGTATCAGTTATGCCAAGGGATGTCAAGCCTGCCAGAAGCGTGGTCTGATCTAGCATGTGCCAGCTCAAGAGCTGCAACCTTTAATCAAACCATGGCCGTTCCGAGGATGGGCTATAGATTTAATTGGCAAAGTCCTACTGCCATCATCGGGCCAGCACTGTTTCATTATAGTGGCTATATACTACTTTACTGAGTGGGCTGAGGCCATACCTTGTAGAACGGTGACTCAGGCCACTGTAATAAAATTCATTAAAGAACATATTATCCATAGGTTCGGCCTTCCAGAGACAATTACGGCCAACCAAGGATCTGTGTTCACAGGGACGGAAATGTCGGCTTTTTCAGAGAGTAGGGGGATCAAAATTCTCAATTTTACGCCCTATTATGCACAGGCTAACGGACAGGCCGAGTCTACAAACAAGATCATTAAGGGGATTATTGAAAAAATGATCGTTGAAAATCCTAGGGAATGGGATAAGCTCTTGTCCGAATCCCTTTGGGCCTATCGGACATCTAAAAGGTCAAGTACTGGGGTCACACCGTTCATGCTGACCTATGGGCATGATGCTATGTTACCTATGAAAGTTACAGTCCGGTCAGCCAGAAGAGCTTTATAGAATCAGCTTGAGCCTGCTGAGTACACAGAGGCTATGATAGCTGAGTTAGATGGGCTTGATGAAATGAGGCTCACGACCTTAGACTCATTAAAAGTGCAAAAGCAACGGGCAGCCCAAGCTTATAACAAAAGGGTTAAAGAGAAGTCTTTTTGCACGGAATATTTGGTATGGAAGGCCGTGTTACCTATCGGTGACAAGGATAAATGCTACAGTAAATTGTCGGTCAACTGGGAAGGCCCGTTCATTGTCCATCAAGTCAAGAAAGGTGGGGCCTATAGGCTGCGTGATATAGATGGGACAGTTCATGCCCGATTAATCAATGGTTAATATTTAAAGTCTTATTATCCTACGTTGTGGGAGACCATTGACCTTGACTATAAACCAAATCCTGGGTTGGGGGAAATATGACCAATTGATCAATTATGAACCAGAGCCCAAATGATTTAAAGAAAACATCGTTTTGTATTAATAAAGCTGAGCACAACTTACTTACAAAGATATGATGAAAAAGAAAAAAAAATGCTATACAAGGTACAAAATGGGAGTCGGCCTCTAGACCGACCCAAAATTCCTAGGTTTAGCCCTCAAGTCTTCCCAAGTCTTGATAGCTCCAGACCGATCCCGTTTTGCTTTGTCAAGTTTATGGGCCCATGATCGGGATATCGGGATGCTGGCTTGTAGTTGATCACTGCACTTTTGGGCGTCACCACCAAGTTGGGCCAGCAGTTCATCAATTTTCCCCAAGGCGGCATTATTGGTGGTGACCTCGGTCTCACACTGGGCAAGTTGAGCTTTAAGTGCAGCAATACGATTTTGCAGCCAGGAGTCTCTTGCTAGCACTTGAGCCCGAGAGGCCTTCCCTGCTTCGAATTTAGCCTTAGCCCCCTCTAGAAACTTCAATGCTTTTTGCCGAGAGCCCAAGTGAAGCTCTGCATCAACCTGAACCTTCAAGGCTGATCGATCTAGGAGACAGCAACTGGGGAGTCTTTCTTGTATTTCACGAAGTAAGGATAGATGCCCGTCAGAAAGAGAAGAATCGGCCATGATTGTGTTCAAATCTGCTTCAACATCAGCAGCAGCACGAAGGTTAGAGAGGTCCTGATCAGTAAGCCCAAGGAGAGGTGATGTCGTCATTATCAAGATGTAAAAAGTATTCTTTACTTTTCTAAAGATTTGTAGTGTGGAAGTAAAGGTCGAACCCACAGAGATTGAATTACTACGACTTTTAATTTTAAAACCTAAGTCTAATTAATTATGAAAACAGAGATTTTGATTTTGAATTTAATTAAACTAAGAACAATAAAATAAATCTAAATTATGAAAGCGATTTAAAAGTGTTTTTGTAAATATGTAAAGGGAACCTAGGATTGCAACTCCACCACTAGCTTCATAATAAGGATATTTATGAATTACTTTAGCTTATTAAGTTAGATGATAATGGGGAATTGTAGCTACAAGCCCAATTCCTCCGTCAAGAGAATAATCATGGTTCAAGCACCAACATATTCCATCTTCGGTTAGCACGAATTATCCCACACTAAACTAGGGTTGTGACATAATTCGTCTAATCTAGGCATGGATTATTCGGATACTTGATAGCATAAATCAATAAAGCACCATCACATGTAAATAATCTAAACAAGCACAGCAAGAATAGATCATTGAGCACATCACAGTCAAAATAGATCTAAGACAAGAATAAACTTTGAAAGCAATGATTTAATCAATAGAAGTTCGATTTATTTATAAAAATCCTCGAAACATATGACTGTCATCCATACATAATAAAACTAAAATAAAAACATAAAATACTCCCTATTACTCGACTAGGGCTTCATTGAAACCCTATATCTAAGGTCTAGCTGTCCATGGAAGTGGTAGATGGCAAGTAGTTGATGGAGGAGGCCATGGAAATCCTTGGTCTTCTTCTTCTTCTCCTTGCTTCCCTCTCTTCCAAGGCTGAAAGTATGTATATATTTTTGTGTATAATAATTGTCAACCCTTTAATTGAAGTAAAATAGGGTATATATAGATTTACAACAAGTTTTTGGAAGCTTTCCTAACTCGAAACTCATTAAAACTGCTATATTTAGCTTTCCAGATGTAATTAGGCAGTTTCGTTCACGTAGGAATCATCAGTATACTGAAATACGCATATTTGCTTTTTACACATGTCGCGCGAGCGGGCCGCGCGAGCGCGACAATTGGCACCTCGCGCGCGCTGATCGCTCGAGCGATTTCTGGATTCTCGCGTGCACGGCTCGCGCGCACGAACTGGCTTTTTCAGCTTCTTTTCTTCTGCTTTTTCACCCTGTTTAGCCTGATATACTTGATTTCTTCCAAAACCTGTCAGAAAATAGAAAACAAAGTAAAAATATACAAAAACAGGATAAAAAGATACTAACAAATGCTCGTTAAGGCATATAAATAGGATTTGTTCTCTCCCGATCACACCCCCAAACCTACATTTTGCTAGTCCTCGAGCAAAACTAAAATAAAAACTAACTACTAATAAACTACTACTCCATTTTTGTATGGATCACGATTCCATTTAGCGTATGCAACAAGCCTTTTAAACCCCTAGGTGTCCCTAGTAGGACGAGTGAAGTCTCGTGAGGGTTCTCGTCAACAAGTCACCCACAACCATCTTTATTAACTTATAAATTTAAAAAGTTTTATTCAAATGAAAAACAAAACAATCAATACTCCTTATCATAGAACGATGATTTGAAATAGAATAATGAACAAGAAGAAACGGAATCAAACGTCTACCTACGTCATGAAAAACAATCTCAAGCATATGCATCATATAAATCAATAGAATTTCTCATAAAATTGCACGTGTGTGATATGATAGTCAAATGAACACGCGTATGTCATGAACTTGGAATATAACTCGGATGACCATCTAACTATGTCTTGACTACGAATCTCACAATGTCAATTACACTCTCAAATGAAACACTCAGAAACAGGTGTAATTTTTCTAATATATGCGAGTAAAGGAAATATATTCTCAAAACAAGAAACCACTCACATATGACTCAGAAAAGACGCATGACACAAAAGAACAGTAGTCTCATGGATAGGACGCCAATAATCAAGAGAAATTAGTCATTACCATGTTTTAATCCCCCTCCCATCGTTTAGATATCCTTACCATACTTCCTAGGATCAAATAGGACTTTTCAAAGGTTATAATGTGGCTCAGGTAATGAAAAAGGATAGAAAGGAATTCATTAGGTAGGTAATCTCAGAATGGCATTGTAAGGCATGTTCGATTTCTTTCATTCTTCTTCTACAAACTTTCATCTTTTCTTTCTCTTCATTCCTTTTCAACCTTCCTCTTCTGTATTATGTTTCTTTTCCTTTTTCTTTTCTTGCTTCTCAAATGATTATTCATTGAATACCAAGCAACTACCCCAATAGCATCTTATTTTCTTCTTCTCAATCAACACATCGCCTTAACACCACTAAAAGTTGATCAATCTTTCAGGGGTAAACTCCAAGTTGGCCAAATTGGAGCAAAAACAGGATAATGGTAATTAAAGTAAAATGGCATCTAACGGCTCAAAGGGGCGAACTAAGGAAATTTTTATCTTTTATCGGTCGGTAGTAAACAAAGTGGGCCTAAAATCATTTCCTAGGGTAATACGGTTCTTCAATGTTTACAATGGAAGATTATTTAGCATGGTAACAAATATTTTAACTTGAATATCAACCAAAACAAGAATAATGAGACTAAATAACAAGTTAATGCGCTATTTCAATGAAATTCGACAAACACAAGATGTATTTATAACCCTCTAAAAAGAAAAAATAGGCTCAAAAGCTCACTGGGTTTAGTCTCCACCATGCGTTATCTAGAAATCCGAATCATATTATAGTTCACATCAAACATGTATTCAAGCGACTACGTGCAGTGCATAAGTTTGTGTGCAAATCTATGATATAAAACTACGATTCAAACAATACATAACTTAAAACGTCATATCATAACTTCAGCAAATGTTTAATCACATCTTCCCTTGTTTACCATTCTATAACAATTCAAAGTTCTCTATCAAAAATTATCAAATTGATATTGCAAAAATGTCGGTAACATCATTTATTTAAACACACTGATTGAAAAATTTTAAAATTTTGCATAAACTAATGTGCATGTGTGAGTGCATACCCCCAAACCTAAACCTTTCATTGTCCCCAATGAAGCAATAAAACGAAAGAAAGGAGAGTTGGTAAGAAAGGAACGATAGTACCTTAGTTTCGGCAATGACAAACAGGTAAATGTATAAAAATATGGCGATAAAGTTCAAATGTACCTGTTAATACTCGACAATAGAAACTGAACAAAAGAATAGCTAATAGAGATATCTAATATACAAAATTAAACTACACTAAACTAAACAAAATCAACTATAAGACTTAACAAAACTACGAAAATCAACAAGAAAATAAACTATAAAAAAAAAAAAAACATACTATAAAAGAAAATAAAACATAACCAGAATTATGAAAACAATCAAAGACTCGATCTAAAAGTACCTAAGAAACAAAAACAGAAAAGTAAAAACTACTAGAACAGGTGTGGAGGACTGATAGAGAAAACAAAAGAAAATATCAGAAAAATAGGGTATCGCGCGAGCGGCCGTCGTGCGCGCGAATTCCCAATTTTTTTTTTTTAATCGCGCCAGCAGGACTCCCTCGCCCCCGCGAGCTACCTCGCGCCCGCGAAACCAGGCGCGAGAAGAAGCAGAGGCATCATATAAGAAAAAGCAAGGAAAAACGCCTAAGGCACAAACTCGCGCCAGCGGACCGCGCGAGCGAGGCCTCGCGCGAGCGGATCGCGCGCGCGAGTTGGGTTTTTTCCATTTTTTGGCTAAAATTATGTATGTAATATTAAAATAAATTAATTCCGACCCCCAAACCTATCCAGAAAACTCTAAGACTGACCAAAACGACTCAAAAACATCAAAAAATCAAAGAAACAGACGAAATCAAGCTTGGGTTGCCTCCCAAGAAGCGCTAACTTTTACGTCTTCAGCTAGACCATTCTAGCTCAAGAATCATGGAGGCCGTAACTCAGACTGTGAACCCTTTAAGATGTCAGGAAGAGCCCGATGGTAAGTTGAAAGCATGTCGCTTCGAATTAATTCAATCGACGGTTCATCCTGATTATATTCAAGTCGATTTTTCACCTTTCGAGTAAATTCATCATTAGAATCTGTTGTATTCAAATTCATCCGCTCATCACTCACCGTATTATTCCCCTCATTGCTATTTATTATTTTATTAGGTTCAACAGTTCTTCTAACCTCATTACCCTCAACACTTAAGTATTCATCGTCCTTTGGAGGTTGATCAGCCGTATTAAAAACATTTAACTTTAATTTCAAGTTCCCGAATGACACTTTCATTACCCCTGTTCGACAATTGACACGTGCGTTGGCCGTGGCTAAGAATGGACGACCAAGAATAACAGGAGTGTATTTTCTAGCATCTAGCACCGGTTCGGTGTCAAGGACCATAAAATCAACGGGATAGAAACATTGATCAACTTTTACTAGGACGTCTTCGACGATTCCTCTAGGTATTTTGACAGAACGATCCGCTAATTGAATGGTAGCAGTCGTAGGTTTAAGTTCACCTACATAATAAGGTAAGAGGTTAACACTAGCTCCTAAGTCAAGTAGAGCCCGATGAATGATAGTGTCACCTATGACACATGAAATCGTAGGCGTACCGGGATCCTTATACTTCGGAGGAGCGTGTTGAAAAATAAAACTTACTTTTTCTGTGAGGAAAACCTTTTTCGGAGTGTGACTGCGTATTTTACGCTTTTGCGTACATAGGTCTTTTAAACATTTAGCGTAAGCAGGAATTTGTTTTGTAGCATCGAGGAATGAAATATTTATTTTAACTTGTTTAAATACCTCGAGTATATCCTCAACTTTCGACTTTTTCTTTGTAAGATTTGACGGTTCCTTAACATTAGGTGGAAAAGGTAACTTTGGAATGTAATTAATTGGGACCGGTTCTTTATCTTTTTGAATTCTACTCTCCTCACCCTCCTTATTCAAGTTAATGTAATTTTGATCCGGAATCTTAACAACTTCGTCTTCCCGAATAGTCGTCCTAGTCGATACGGCGTTTACTTGTTCACTTGACCCCTTACTCTCATATTGTCCCTTAGGATTTTGAATAGTTTGCGCAGGCAACTTCCCCTCGTTTCTACGACTCACCGCAGTAGCTATTTGTCCCATTTGGGATTCAAGCTTCGCAATGGATTGTGTATGAGAGTGCACTATTTGTGCTTGTGCTTGGACTTGAGTTTCAATATTCTTAAGAGAAGCCAACACCGTCTTCTCAAAAGCGTTAGTCTTTGGGGGGTTAGGATTAGGAGGAGGGTGTTGGTATTGACTTTGTTGAAATTGGGGTCGATAAGTGTTAGGAAAATTATTCGACCTAGGCGTATAATTATTTTATAGGAATTGTTGCATAGCATTTACGTGTTGCTCCACAAATTCGGGAAACTGAGATGCCGATGGGCATGCAAAGATATTATGTGACGGTGCAGAACACAATTCACATACTTCGTGAGGAGGTGCGGTTGTCGCTTGATTCATTGTCATAAGGCGGTCAAGTTTTTTAGATAATTCTTGAAATTCAATAGAATGACTCGACTCAAACTTCACCTCTCGTTTGGGTGGAGGAAGATATCCTTCTGAACGTACCGACACAGCCTGATGCATCGAGTTCTCGCTTAAAGTTTCAAAAATTTTCCAGGCCTCGTCGGCGCTTTTGTGTAGGAAGGTTCCCGCACAAACGGCATCGACGGTATTACGGACAGAGGGAATAAGCCCCTCATAGAAAACCTGTACCAACTGCCACTTAGGAACCTGATGATGTGGGCAAAAGCGTAATAATTCTTTAAATTTCTCCCACGTATCGTAAAGCGTTTCCCCATCTTGCATTACAAAGTTTGTTATGGATTTCCTTATCTGATTCGTACGCATAATAGGAAAAAACTTTTGTAAAAATGCGGTGTGTAAGTCTTCCCATGTTCTAATTGTGTTTGGCTCCAGTGATTGAAGCCAATATTTAGCTTTATCTTTTAATGAGAATGGAAAGAGCCGCAATTTTAATTCATCATCATTTAAGTTTTGAATTTTCAAAGTAGAGCATATATCCTGAAAATCTCCTAAGTGTTGATATGGATCTTCATTTAGACGGCCATGGAAAGATGGAAGTAGCGAGATGGTAGACGACTTTATCTCAAAGTGAGATGTCGTCGCCTCCGGTAAATCAATACATGTTTGTGGCGTGTAAGTCGTAGGAATAAAGTAATCTTTAAGTGGAGGAGGTGGCGGTATATTAAGATTATTCATATTATCTCCGTTGTTTCCGTCAGCCATCTTAATCGGTTCGATTTTAAAAGTTCGAGTTCTCCTTAACCGTTCACGGGTACTTTGAATTTCGGCCTCAAACAACGACGACGGAATCGGAGTTGATTCGTCGTCTTGCAACCCAGCTCTCGAAGCTTGGGTTGTGGACTTACTAGTTCTTAAGGTACGTTCAAGTTCAAGATCGAAAGAATGCAATTCAGGTTTATTTGAACGCGTACCAAACATAAACTAAAAAGAAAAGAATCTTAAATAAGGAATGACTCAAATAAAAACAAAAAAAATAATCACGCAAGTAAGACAACAAGCAAGCGCACAGTACTACTATGATGCATGAATATTATCCTGTAATGCAATGACCGCGTCAAGCCCAGCGCCCCGGGTTTCCTAGCTAATGCAGTGTTCACTCCACAACTAACCTAATGCAAGTAATTGCGTCTCAGCGCCCTGACTTACAGTGATTTGATGCGAAGTTCAAAGGAAGCAAATTACATGATTTTTATTATTTTATTTGCGTAAGCTCCTTTGATGTAATTAGCTACTTCACTCGGAGACATTGGAATTTGATGACTCGAAAACCTATAAAATAAAAGAACAAGTTAGTAATTTAAAACAAAAACGGAAAATAAGAAGAATAAAAACTAATATGATATTTACGAATTAACTAAACTAAGATTATAAAATTAAGGTAGTAATGCAATCTCCGGCAACGGCGCCAAAAATTGATGTTGTCAATATCAAGATGTAAAAAGTATTCTTTACTTTTCTAAAGATTTGTAGTGTGGAAGTAAAGGTCGAACCCACAGAGATTGAATTACTACGACTTTTAATTTTAAAACCTAAGTCTGATTAATTATGAAAACGAGATTTTGATTTTGAATTTAATTAAACTAAGAACAATCAAATAAATCTAAATTATGAAAGCGATTTAAAAGTGTTTTTGTAAATATGTAAAGGGAACCTAGGATTGCAACTCCACCACTAGCTTCATAATAAGGATATTTATGAATTACTTTAGCTTATTAAGTTGGATGATAATGGGGAATTGTAGCTACAAGCTCAATTCCTCCGTCAAGAGAATAATCATGGTTCAAGTACCAACATATTCCATCTTCGGTTAGCACGAATTATCCCACACTAAACTAGGGTTGTGACATAATTCGTCTAATCTAGGCATGGATTATTCGGATACTTGATAGCACAAATCAATAAAGCACCATCACATGTAAATAATCTAAACAAGCACAGCAAGAATAGATCATTGAGCACATCACAGTCAAAATAGATCTAAGACAAGAATAAACTTTGAAAGCAATGATTTAATCAATAGAAGTTCGATTTATTTATAAAAATCCTCGAAACATGTGACTGTCATCCATACATAATAAAACTAAAATAAAAACATAAAATACTCCCTATTACTCGACTAGGGCTTCATTGAAACCCTATATCTAAGGTCTAGCTGTCCATGGAAGTGGTAGATGGCAAGTAGTTGATGGAGGAGGCCATGGAAATCCTTGGTCTTCTTCTTCTTCTCCTTGCTTCCCTCTCTTCCAAGGCTGAAAGTATGTATATATTTTTGTGTATAATAATTGTCAACCCTTTAATTGAAGTAAAATAGGGTATATATAGATTTACAACAAGTTTTTGGAAGCTTTCCTAACTCGAAACTCATTAAAACTGCTGTATTTAGCTTTCCAGACGTAATTAGGCAGTTTCGTTCACGTAGGAATCATCAGTATACTGAAATACGCATATTTGCTTTTTACACATGTCGCGCGAGCGGCCCGCGCGAGCGCGACAATTGGCACCTCGCGCGCGCGGATCGCTCGAGCGATTTCTGGATTCTCGCGCGCGCGACTCGCGCGCGCTAACTGGCTTTTTTAGCTTCTTTTCTTCTGCTTTTTCACCCTGTTTAGCCTGATATACTTGATTTCTTCCAAAACCTGTCAGAAAATAGAAAACGAAGTAAAAATATACAAAACAGGATAAAAGATACTAACAAATGCTCGTTAAGGCGTATAAATAGGATTTTTTTCTCTCCCGATCAAGAGGTCTTTTGATTGTTGAAGGCGCGAAAGAGAGACCGCCTCGGGCTCCAGGGGACCAAGTTCAAAGGCTCCTAGGTCCAGGTCGAGGAAAATATCGTCGAATGGAATGTACGGCTCTAGGCCTAGGGGAACGGCCTGTCAAAAGAATAGGAGTCAGAAGGTGTTTCTAAGAGTTCATGAATGAAATAAGGTAAATAGACTACAATACCTGGGCATGAGAATAAAGCGAGGCCGAGATCTCTTGATGAACATCGGCCTCACTTGGTTGAGAAGTTGTTGGTTGAGAGGACGACTGATCCAGCCCAGAAGAAGAGGGACCAGTGCTGGTTTCCATCTCTGGGTTAGTAGCGATATCTGTAGCCTGTAAAATCTGAATAACTGGGACAGAGCCCGAATCATTCGCCCCGGCCTCAACCTGTGGAGCTACAGAATCTTCAGGAGGGGGGTAGCATCGGCCTCAATCGGTTCCCTTATTGCTTGAATGGATGATCCGGTGGCAGCACTAGGTTCATCCTGCCCAAAGGGAACTCCAACTACAGTGAGGGCTACTTGTTCAACTTCTTCCCCAGCTGCCTCCATAGCAGCTCCAGCATCGGCCACGCCCTCGCTGCTAGAAGAAATGATGACTTGTTCAGGAATATGGCCGGTATGAGAACTGTCTTCGTCGCCGCTTGAAGGGGTAAGAGGTGGCACAATGTGAAGTGGCATCACTCTCACGGTGACCCGTTCTAGGTAGACCGCTGCGGATGCCAGAGATGTACGAAGATTACTCGGAAGAGTCTGAGGCTGAATCTGTGGTGAATTAGAGACGGCCCCGGTCAATGATGGATCCTCTCCGGAGTCCTCATCAACAAGCTGAAAAAAAAAAGGGGAAAGGATTAGAGCTGAAAGGATGTAATCGGGCTTAACATCTAAAAAATAAAGTAAGTTTAACCTGAGTTGTTGAGGCCGGTGTGGTTTTCTTCTTCTTTTGAGCAGGCCCTTTGCCTGGAACTAGCTTACAAGCCGGTCTCTTTGCAACCTGTTTGCACCGGGTTGGTGCCGCTGGAACAGGAGCATCGGCCTTATTGGATGATGACGTAGCAAATTTTACAAGTGCCTCAGTTGCGGTGTCTTTGAATATGTGGCTTGCTTAATCATCCCACCACTTGGTGAATTCTTCTGATACCACAGGCCGGGCGGAGAAGGGAGTGAAGTTGAATGCGGCCTTGAGCTTGTCCGACCTTTCTTTT
This sequence comes from Hydrangea macrophylla, assembly GCA_033977485.1. Taxonomy (NCBI): domain Eukaryota; kingdom Viridiplantae; phylum Streptophyta; class Magnoliopsida; order Cornales; family Hydrangeaceae; genus Hydrangea; species Hydrangea macrophylla. The sequence continues at coordinate 68,143,828 of CM066988.1, forward strand.
ATTTTCTTCACTTGCCCATCCTTGATGATAAGGTCGCGTTCTACCCAATCAACATTGACAGTGATGCCAGGGGGAACGGGCACGAGTTGAATAAGCCCGAACTGGCGGGCATAGAGGGGAGCAAAGTAATACTCTGCCCCACATTTATTGTTGGCCGAAGGGATAATTGGGCTAAAAATTATATCCCTAGCTACTAAGTAGCTAGAGAAGATTTCATCATATGTAGACTGGGTGCCCGTTCCCCAGTTAGCAGGGTTGTGATAAAGTTGAAGGAATGAAGAAAATTAAGAGAAGAAAAGGGTTGGAAGAGAGGAACGGCCCGATTGGCACATCCCTCGTAGAAAAAGGAAACGCACTCCTCAAAGGAGTGAGAAGAAGGAGTAACGTCCATAAATTGGATGGCAAAAATAGGAACGGTCGATAATTGGCGATCGGCCGGCCTGAATTGTTAAAAATGAGAATAGAGTCAGACCTGTAGAATCCAGATCGGGCTGCCTCCAGCACTGAAGCCCGAGTGCACGAAGTCCGTTATGCCTCGGACCAGGTGAGCCCAGACTAGAGTAGCTAGAGAAAGAGGCTTCCCAGTAGCAAGGGCTAGGGCTAGGGTAGTGTACTCCTTGGTGATTGCTTGGCTAGCTGAGCAAAAGAGAAATCTATTTAGCCAGTATATCAGAAAGGCTGCATGTTCAGCGTCAGACACTTTGGTATCGTCAGCACCCATGCAGGCTGATAAGAAGCTTCTGAAGGCTGTGATCGGTCGGTAAGAAACGACCCCGTCTCTTACTGATTCTTGTTGGGGGTAAGAAAAGCTGGTTGATCCAACATCCATGAAGCCTGGCATGACTTCCTGCCCGTGAGGGTGTAGACCGAGCAGATAGCTGATGTCCTTAACAGTGGGCGTCATCGGACCACAACGGAAGAAGGACCTGTTGCAAGAGGCCGACCAGAAGAGGAGAGCAGCGAAGAAGAGGGGACGGTCCATTTCAAGCCTTGAACGGCTAAACATAATTGCGCCATAGATGCCTGTTTGCTTCCAGACATCGGCCTTGGAGGCTGATACCCTAATTACCCACTTGTCCCAGTCAGCTGCAGGGGTAGGCCAACCCCTGATGGGGTGTGAAGTAGTTCAGATCTTGTTCCAGTGGGCAGGTACTTGGAGAAATGATTCGTTTTCCACTGGTGGAAAATAAGGGAGGAAAGCCGCCGGTGGATCACTATGGAACGTCGCCCCAAGACCTGGTGCTACTGGGGAACCATCGGGGGAGCTGTAGGGAGTCAGGTAGTCAGTGTAGATATTAGCAGCATGAGTTTTGGCCAGGGTCCTAACCTCTTTGCATCGGTTCTGTGGTGGTGGAGCGTCGATGAAGGTCTTCTTTCCTTTGGAAATGGTTATCGAAGCTATCTTAGGAGCCATTCTGCAGAAGGGAGGAGTACTTCGCTGGAAAAAATGGAGTTTAGAGAGAGAGGCTCTAAATGATTAGGTTTTTTGAGAGAGAGAGTGAGGGTGTAAATGAAGGAGGTGGAAAGATTTTTGAAATTTTTTGCCGTTTAATACCTCGTCGTTAAATCACACTGCATTAAATGCGGAGTAACTGGTGGGATTCTCAATGATCTGACATTCTCTGCATGTATGACACGTGGCAATTTTAAAATTCAAAATGTCACATCAATCAAGGCGGGACGTTTGATATGACCTTTTGGGGGGCAATTGTTTGCACCCAAAAATCATCAAAAGTTTTTGAGCCCGAATGGCGTAAAGTTGGGCAGAGAAGAGGTCGGCCTGGGTAATAGAAGACTCCTCGGACTTAAGTTGAGACTGTAAACCCGATGGTAGGCACAAGGCTGTTGGGTGTTGTGATATGAGCCCGATGAGAAGGATGAGCATGTATGAGTATTATCGGGCACTGGAATAACATAACTTAATGCAACGTGAGCCCGATAATGTATTAAAGCAGTACGGAGGCCAATCGGACACTGTGTAATGAAGGATGGCTGTAGCAGTCTGATTGGCCATGGGCATTCATAAAAAGGTAATCGGACATGAAAGAAGAATGTATTTAATTGGCCAAGCTCGATTTAGCCAGGAGAGTAATTGACAAGGCCGATGGACTGAAAGGGGAAGGCAGTGCTTTCCACAACTGTCAGGATGACGTCATCCCAGCTTTTTGGAAACAAGAGTCCGTTTAGGAAACGAATATAATCATGCCCAGCTGGATTTAGAAGGCTGATCCCTAAATTAAAGGGATTGATTCAATCAGAATCTGGATAAGGTAGGAGTCAAAGATTAGGAAAGTTTATTCCACCATCAGCCAATCAGCCACGCAGCTTGGGGCGTAAGCTAAGGAGTCCTTTCCTAATCCGAAGTCATCCATGGCCGCTATAAATACAGGAGGCAGGCAAAGCTAAAAGGGGACTCCGCGTCATCTCGAAAATAGCACCCACACTGCATTTAAGATTGAAACAACAATCTTACCCTCAGTCTTCCCAAAACCTAAAAGCATAAAGGAAAAACCAAAGGTTTGGGAAAAACCTCTGGTAAGAAATACTGTTAATACAGAAGCATTCAAAGCATTCAAGTCTTTATGTTTTTCAGCACATAGCAAATAGGTATGCCCTGTTTTGTTATTTCTTTTTTGATTCTTTTGAATAATCAGTCTGCTCTGGTTTGTTCTTTAGATCTGTTTATATTTTCCAAACACTTAATAAAATCTTCGTTTTATTAATCCGTTTGTGATTGTTTACCTGTTAAACTCGACACTGTTTAGCTTATACGCTTCAGTACTGCTAAAGAATTTACGGTGAGGGTACTTTCCTACTCACTGAACACAATCACTCTGTTTAGAAGTCAGATTCATAAAGTCTTGTGTATCAATCACACAAGCGTTTAGGAAATTAGTTTGCACGCACACACACACACCGAACCCGTTTGGCTCTGGCACGCCCGCGCAAATTACATAGCAAACAATTACTTAGCCTACATTTACTACCTTGCACAGCCTTCAAGAGTCAAGACTCAACTCTTCCTCTTCTAAGCCTCGATATACATTTCCTCTTCCTGTCTTCTTCACATGCAAAATCGTTCTATATGTATGCCTCTTAGGCCTCTCTCATACAAAACAATATTTGAAAAAACCGAGGTGAGCAATTTCGGGACATGGCTAACCTGCACGAATATTAACATAAACATTTGCTTTCAAGTCCTCAGATATATGTGTTCATACATTTGAGGCTCCGAATAAGAAGATAACGAAGGTTCCGGAGGAGAACAACACCAAAACGGCAAAGATTGCTTCTCATTGATCCTCCTTACTTCCTTGAAATTCACGAACCAATTCCACATTAGATATGGTTTTGTACATGTCGCTCAGTTGATTTAGATTTTTTGGATGTACAATCTATCACTTCAGTACTCCATTACACAACTTTATGGGTTGATAGTGCAGTTGTTAATACTTTTGGATAAAATTTGATGATTCTTATTTCTTAAAATCGTTACTGTGTATTGATTATATTACTGTTTGCTTATCCAAGATGAGTTTAGATCCATGGAGTTCTTTTTTGATTTTTGATTGTGAGAATTTATAAAGAAGCGCATTCGATTAGAGAGTGTGTGTGTTTGTATTATTATTATACTCCGCATACGAGAAGATGAAATGAAGTTATTTGATCACTGTTTGGGAATTTGTAATGAATTGATGCAGATTATCATGGTGGCTAGGCTCTGTTAGTCAGTTTTGGGGTTTTTGTGTAGAATACTAAGTTTTAAGTGTGGAATACATGGAAAGCAATATTTGGAATTTTGGCCGAACATGTGTACGTAATTTACTTGTAAATGCTAATGCATTGGAGCCTGAAATTAAAAATTAAGTGCATACTAATTTTCATTAACGTATTACACATGTTCATGGTAATGTATAGTTGATTAAATGAACTGGAAACGATTGAAAATAGTTCGTGCATAGCACGGGGTGTCGAGTAGTTATAAATATAAAACACAACATTTTGGAAATTTCCCGTAAGATCGGCTCTCTTCTTCTTAGGCCAATGTACTTGTAAGCCAAAATCTTGACATTAAATTGAGAGACTTCGAGAGATGACCCGAGCTCCACCCAGCATCATTGATTTGAAGATTGAATAGTGAATTTGAAGATGAGAATGGTTGAAGAGCAAATGTAAAAAAGTGGGACGTATCTCGTTAAATTTGAAAAAGATGCAAAATTAATATAGATGAACTTGAAGATGGTGCGTTGGAGTTGCTCTAAAGAGTTATAATTTAGTGCTTAAATATTGTAATATCTTGAAACAACGTTTTCGATTTCACCATTTAGAACTAAGTTAATTATAACCCTTAATTTGACACTAAAGTGGTGGCACAATGTTATAAATTGTGATGAGTGATTAATCCTAGACCACTAAGATATATTAATAGAATATCCTCTATATATAGTTTGTAAATTCTTATGAACAACTAACTAGAAAGAGCGACTAAATTCACTCGTCTGGACAAACATATATATATGTATATATTTTTTTTTTGGGCTAGTGTCTCAGAAATGAACCACCTCTGTGACATGAGTGGGGTTAGTTGTTAGTGTCAGTAACACACGCACACCAAGGGGGGGGGGGGGGGGGGGGGGGTGGTCATATCCCACTTTAAAGAAATTGTCTCCCTTGTTTCTCCCTAGGGAGGTTCGAACCCACAACCAATCCATTGGGGGAGGGGCCCTGGCCATCTCATCCAAGTGAGATGGTTACTCGTCTGGACAATTTGACGAGTTGCAATTCAACATAACTAATTACCGACGTCTGTGTAGAGCATAATTATTTGTTTGTATTTAGTAGCTGCCTAAAACAATAAGGTATAGGAAAATTCTATGATACATTTAAGTGGTTTAGGTTGTATCTTACATTCTAGTAGTTTAGGAACATCAATAATTCTTGACTCCAAAATTTAGATGTATAATACAACCATAACTATAAGGATGTCTCATAGAAGTTCCTTATGAATAAATCAATCTTGAGAGATGCTTAGTTGGACGGTTATATACCTTTTTTTTTCCTCATGGCAAAGCACCCACAGACGTCACGCACACACACGAGGGGTCATAGACCCCCACAGGACAAACTCCCCAAAGAATGACTCCAAGGGGAGTCGAACTCCCCCACTCTAAGAGGAGAGAGAGACCAGATACCAACTGGGCTACTCGTCCCTTATAATTTGAATGACCGATCGAATCCACTCTCCACATAAGAAGCCAAAGAACACTTTTCAGCATAAACAGAGGAATTTTGTTTAATATAGAAATAAAAAATGTCCTCAATTCAAAAGAAATAAAAAATTACAAAGGTGCCAGTGTGGATTTGATTCTTCCAATCACTTGTAGTAATACGAATTTTGAAAAAAATTGTCAATCCCTAACTTCTTTTTTTTTTTTTTTTTGAGGGATACTCAATTCTTTTTTAAACTTGAACAAGTTTGGAATTAATCACATAACGAACTCCGCCAATAGCAATATTGACAAAGTTTTCCTAAAGAAGAGAAATTGTTCGAATTCACAAGATTTATAGTTTTGTGGCTAGCATATTATTTTGAAAACGTGACCTATAAATTTAGAATGTTATTTTGTTTCTCAAGTTAAAAACATATCTTGCAAATCAATCAAATGAAATTAAGTCTATATATGTATTGTATTGACTATATAGGCATGTTTCAGTTAATTCCTCTTCTTATTTAGAGTACTAGTTATAATCCATGTCCGGGGCACAAAGTAAAAAAAAATAAAATAAAAAAAATAAAAAAAATAAAAACTTTTTCTAATCTTTTGAATAGAAACAGAAAAGGAAAGCAAAACTTTTGTGATTATTTGATAATATACCGCTTCAATAAAAATAAAATATAAATAAAAAAACCTACTGAAAAGTTTAGGTAAATGTTTGATAATCCAATTTCATTTTCACTACTTATGTTTTCTCAGTGTGTTTGATAATGTACTCTTTATTTATTTTTTATTTTTTTTTATGGAATTTGATAATGTACTACTTAATTGAAAAAGCAACAAAAAATTCAATGAAAAAGTTATTTTGAAAATAATCACTGAATGCAGTCTATTTTCAGTACTTTAAACATTATTTTGAATATTTAAAATTTAATTACTTAAAATTTTTAGTACTTTAAATTCAACACTTCATTTTCATTACTTAATTTTTAGTTTTATCAGACTCTTAGAGTTTTACTTAAAATAAAAAATAAAAAATAAAAAATAAAAAATCAATGAATGTGATATATTTCAATATTTTTCAGATTGTTTTCAATGCTATAAATTCAGTAGTTTTAATTTATCAATATTAAAAATTCAGAACTTAATTATCAATTCCTAATTTTCAGTTTTAAAGGGGACTTTAGTCTTTTTATGCATTTGGATATTGATAACTTAATACTATAACTTTTTTTTTTTTTGATCGCTTACTACTATTAACTTTTAACCTTTGTAGGCAACATTATATTACGGGTTCACAACTAGAATTAAGAACCCAATATCCATCAAAAAAAAAATTTTTAAATAAAAAAAAAATTAAGAATCCAATAAATCAAACAAATTAAATGTTAAAAAAAAATGAATAAATCAATAATTAAAGCGAGGGCAATAAATAAAGAGAATGCAAATTCATGGAGAGATGTCTTTATGGGGAAGGCGACGTCCACGCCACTGCTCTTCCAATCAAAGCTCCTCTGTTTCTCTCTCTTCTACCTCTTCTCCTCTCTCTTCATCGCTCTCTATTTCTCTCTCTCCTCCTCAACCAAATGCATCTTCCGTTCATCCCTATTTGATCCAATCCAGGCCCCCCTCTTCTCTTACCCTCTCTCCTATGGAGAACACAAATATGCCATCCCTACCCTTCGCTCCACCTGCACTTCCCCTGTTCATTTCTCTGGTACATACCCAACTCAATTCTCAATCAATGGTTGATTTGATTTTGGTTTTTGATTAATGGGTTTTGTTTTGATTTTCAGATTATTGGTGGGTTTTGAAAGAAATCCAAGAATTTTCTAGGAATTCGTCATGGATTGGTTCCAAGGCTATGAAATATATGAGGGGCAGAGCAGGAAGTTTTGGTGGAAATTTCAGTACCCAAAAGAGGAAATCATATTTTGATTATGGAGACATTGGTATTGAAATCCCATGTGGATTCTTTACGGAGTTTCCGATCAGTAGTTCTGGTTAGTTTGATGTCACAATCACATTACGCATGTGTGTGTGTGTATATATATATGATTAGTTTGATGTCAAAATCACACAAAATATGCCTAGTTTTTGTACGTTGATTTTCATCTTTCCCATACTATATAATTGGAATGTGCTTCAATCATATCCATTCTATCATTCTATGGTACAAAAGTTTTCATTGGGACTCCAAATGGTGAATTAGGGTTAAAAAAAAAAAATTATTACAAAATTGATTTACCTTTCTACTGTATACAAAGCTTCCAATGACGTTTCAATTCATTTGCAAAACTGGGGAAATTTTATTTTCAATGTTTCCTTGCAATTTCTAATCATATCATAAATTTTCTGACTTTTGGTTTTTTTTTTGTTTGGATATTGATTTGCATTTTTTTTCCCTCTTCCTTTGATTTGTAAATAATGCAATTTTTTTTTTTTTGTCTATGTGTGTAATCAAGATCAAATTGCTATGGAAAAATGTGATGGAGTTGTTGTAGCCTCAGCCATTTTTGGTGATCATGACAAAATTCGGCAACCGAGAGGCCTTGGATCCAAAACTCTAGACCATGTTTGTTTCTTCATGTTTGTAGATGATGATACTCTCAAAGGGCTTGCAATTCACAATGTAATTTCAAGAAAATTCAAACAATACAACGTGGGAGTTTGGAGACTTGTAAAGGTCTCAAATGGGCATTTGTACGAAAATGCTGCAATGAATGGGGTAATACCAAAATACTTAGTCCATCGACTATTCCCAAACGTGAAATATAGCGTTTGGATAGACGCAAAATTGCAATTAGTGGTTGATCCATTGTTGTTATTACACTCACTTGTTATTTTCGAGAACTATGATATGGCTATCTCTAGACATCCCTATTATGTTCATACTATGGAAGAAGCAATGGCAACTGCAAGGTGGAAGAAATGGTGGGATGTTGATTCGTTGAAGACACAGGTAGAGACATATTGTGAGAATGGGTTGATGCCTTGGTCATCAAAAAAGCTCCCTTATGTTTCAGGTACCCACATTAAGTGCTTTATTTGTTTGTTGATGGTTTAATTTGAACTTTTTAAAAAAAAAAAAAAAAAAAAATTTGTTAGAAAACTTTTAAAAACAAGGATTTGTTTGGTAAGGCTAAGAAGTAAGAACTCATTTTGTTGTGTTGTTTGGGAATGCTAGGAAGCGGATATGGGGTTTATTCGTATTGATTTTGTATATTTAAGTGTTTGGTAGTTGCCATTCTACTGCACACGAGTCGGACCTATGGTCACTTAAAAATAAGTTTTTTTATCAAACGATCAGATTCTGGTTCTTATAGAAATTAATTAAATCGAAGATGAGAGTGAAACTGAACATAAAGAAAGTGGAAGAAAGTGCAATCTTGACATCCTTGGGGACTATAGTTTGAGGTCACAAAATTGATGCATGTACTATGCTTTGATATTAAATTAGCATGATTAGTTTTTCATAGGATTGATTAATTTGATTCTCATGCCACTATAGTTGGTGATTAAGCCGCTTTTTGACGTGTGATGAGTTGTCTTTTGTTCTTTTCTTTGGCATGAGTTGTATGAATAGCATTCACACTTTTGATTATTGCAATGCATTTGAGGACAATTTGGGAATATGAAAGTATATATATATATATATATGTCTATCATGCAATAGATTTGTTCATGGTTATGCCGTAAGTTAGAAGCTACCAGAAACCATGATGTATATAGTTGAACTATAATTTCGACAATTTTGTCTGTCACATCTCATTATTGAAGTTTTACATTACATGGTAGGCCCCTAACTTCATGATTGTGGTCTCACCGAAGCTTCTTCAGAATGAATCCTTGAATATTTTTCTCAAAGATTTTTCTAGGCAGGTTAACCTTCTAGCTAGGTTTATCTCGTACAGCATGGTTTGATTTTTCTAGGCAGGTTAACCTTCTAGGTTCATCTCATACAGCACATATATGGTTTAAAAGAGTATTAGGGTTTGTCCCTCATGGCTAGTTTATGTAAATATTTTGTGGGACCCTTTCTGGTTCTCATTATTAAGGCTCTTTCGTAATGCTTCAACACTCCATATAGAGTAGTGGTATTCTCCATATTGTTTTCTTCTCTCTCTTATATGCCAATATGGTATCAGAGCTTTTTGTTCTCCGGTGTTAGTCCTTTACTCGATAGGTAGCAGCAAAGTTTGCCGCTTGCCCCGTCCAACATCCAACATCAATTATTGCCTGGATTCGTTCGTCACCGGTTACATCCGATTTTAACTACCATGCATACTTATGCGAGGAAGACTAGTCATGCAATGTGCTCATTTGCCAGTTACACCCGTTAGTGCCCTAGTTGCAAATTTTGCCCAATTTTACTAAATGCACCTATCTTAGCCACGTGTCTCTTGATTCCAAACTTTGGTTTTCATTTCCATTCATACCTTCAATTTGAGGGGGAAAAAAGTGTATCGAATTTGTCCGACATTGCTAGTTTATGCAATAGTGTAGCTTAGACAAAATCCATATAAAGGCTCTTATGCATTGCTTCTATACTCGATTCAAAAAGAAATGTTGACAAAAATAAATATCTTTTTTGGTGCATGAGAAATTATGAAGAAAATTAAAATAGGGTAAAAGTTTTAAATTTTGTTAGTGACTTTTCTTCATGTTTTCTCATGTTCAGATATTTTTAACACTTCATTTATTCGTAATACGTAGTATTATTCAACCATGAAGCGAAGTAGAAGTGAAATAGTGATTCTTCTTTCTTTTTCTTTTTTTTTTTTTTCCATTTTCTTTTACTTGTTTTTATTGTCTGAATCTACAAAACCAAATGGAGCCTTAATGCAAAATTTATGATATAAATGTATCACATATATTTTTTTTTATTAATTTTTTCTTTTTTGCAGATGTACCCGATAGTGCTCTAATATTGAGGAAGCATAGTGTGGCCAGCAATCACTTCTCATGTCTATTGTTTAATGAATTGGAAGCTTTCAACCCAAGAGACCAACTACCTTTTGCATATGTGAGAGACCAAATGAACCCTAAGCCGAAGATGAACATGTTTGATGTGGAGGTGTTTGAGCAAATTGCTGTGGAGTATAGGCACAACCTCAAGAAATATAAATACAGTGGGACCATTTCAAGACAAGTGTCCAAGACAAAGAGGGCAAGCTCTGATTTGTTTGTTAATGGTTGTTGTAGTAAGTGTGAGAGGTATCTTTCTAAAATGTGGGGTGAATCCCATGATTGATTTTTGTCACTTTTGTTTCCTTTTTATCAATTTTTGTAGTGAGACAAAATTTTAAAGTAATAATGTTAGGCATACACATTTTTTTGACACATTATACTTTAAATATATGTACCATGTGCTGTTTCAATTTTATATATTTTTCTGTACAATACTTACACAATACATGATACATACATTTAAAGCTGAATGTCAAAAAATATGTAAAAAAGTGTATAACTTAAATAGTGCTCTTTAAAAATGGCTTCAACTAACCAACTGGCAACCACCCTTCACAATGAAAAGCTGACAACAAAAAAACAGGTTGGCAGTTCATTTTGTTTGGGGGGATGTTATCATTTTTGTGTACCTTCTAAGTTTCACCTATCTGGTGTCCTATAATTAATGAAGTAGTGGCACATAGAATTATTGGTCCATTCAAATTTTTTATGGTGGATTTCATTATTCGTGTGACTTGTGATGCGCTTCTATTGGATATGGGGTATTAAATGGCATGCCGCACAATACCTTCGGGGTGCCAAAAATTCTCAATATGGTGGGTTTGGTTCCATGATAAAGTAGTGAACACCTTTGAAGTGTCTGAGCAACATTGTCTTGGAGATTAGTCAAGATTTGATCCAAAAAAAACCCATCTTTTTTTTTTTTTTTCCCTATTGAGTGGTGGGCTTACCAGATCACTACTGCACCCCAAAACAAAGAGGATGGCATTCGAATATGGAACCTCGTGCATACTAAAACTTGAATCTAATCACCGGCCACCAATTAAACCCTTGTAGTTTCTACTTACAACATGGGATTGTCATCGGGTGGGCTTTATTCAATTTGGAGTGTAACCCTTTCAAACATACCAGACACAGAAGAACAATAAAGTGCAGTCATCAAATTTGGAGAGTATTTTTGCTCACTTATTTTGAGTCCACTATTGTTCACTCAGGTTTATTGTGTGATACGTGTTTTATTTCATTTCCATTTTACTCATTTACTATCAACATAATTACTGAAATGGAACACGTGTCACCTAGTAAAAGCATGGGTGAGCAATGATGGATAAAAAATGAGTGAGCGAAAATGCTCTCATCAAATTTGATCCAAATTATGTCTTCAAAAGAGTCCAAAATTTGTATTCAAAATAAGTTTTCAAATGATGTGACTGTGAGATTGAAATCCACTACAATAAGATGATCCAAGTTTTCATTGAAATGTGTTTTAGTGGTCCCACTTTCAAATCGGAACTTAATGATGTGACAGATGTTTCAGGTAGGAGTTATTTCCAAAATAAAAAAAAAAAACAAAACAAAAACAAAAAACAAAAAACAAATGCAATTTAAAAACTTATTTATTAAACTAGAGTGCCTTGGAATTGAATGTTGACAAATCCTAAGAAAGTCGGTGTTACTAAAATTGACATTCATAAAATCAGTGTTAAAGAAACCGACAATCAATTTGATGTCATTGTTGGTAAAACTGACATTAAAGTTAATTGATTTTTTCAAGAATTAATTTTTAGAAAGTAAAAATAGAGGGAAAAAAATAAATTCGTTAAAGTCGGTTTTACAAAACCCGACTTTAATGTTGATTTTACAAAACCCAGCATTTGAGAAACTCACCCTTTTTTTTGTCAACCGTCAGACTGCTAAAAAAACAAGCCAACCTACTTTAAAGTTGGGGTTTTGTAAAATCGACATTAACAAAATTTATATTTTTTCCCTATCTTTTTACTTTCTGATAATTAATTCTCAAAAAAAATGTTTATCTTTAATGTCGGTTTTACCAGCAATGACATTAAATTTAATATCGGTTTCTATAACACTGACTATATGAATGTCGGTTTAAGTAACACCGATTTACTTGGGATTGTCTTTTAAGTTCCAAGCACTCTGGTTTAATAAAAATGTTTTTAAGTTGTATTTTTTTTTTTTTTTTTGTGGAAACGACTCTTTTAGGTGGTCGCACTCACTGGCGGACTCAGCACTGGACTGAGCTGGGCTGTAGCCCAAGCAAAGTCCTAAAAATTTTTGTTTGACTTGTCTTCTAGCCCAACCCTTCAAGAAAGCTACTTATATATTGAGTCCTTTAGCCCAGTCCAGCCCAGCCCAGTGACCCTACAGCCCACGCACATATAGTGCATGATAATTAATACATCACGCACGTAAAGCAGTGAGTCCACTGACAGTGACCAACTGGTAAGGTAACGTTTGAGACTGTGAATTTGATTGGTTCATCATTATCCAAAATTATAAATTGTATATTAGAAATTTATATTGGAATTGGGGTGGTCTGTTTACTTTTCTCTTTAGATGCTTACAAGACTCTAAAATCTAAACTGGAACCACCAGATTATGAGTACCTTTTCGGATCAAATCAAATTAATCAATGAGTTCAAGTTAATTGCAAATAAACTAAAAAATAAGTTTGAGATTAAAGGCTAACTGATATAATATACATATTATCAATCGGTGTATTGATCTTGTGCAATGACATAAATGTTAGATAGGGCCCCGGGGGCTAGGGGGGCAAGGTTAGAATCCTAGTATGAGACCATAAATTTTTAAAATAAGATAAATACTGTCCTTTTATTTTGTAACTTTCGTAGATTCTAATTTGTAAACGAAGGCACTTTAATCAACCACTGTCCAATCAAGAGAAAATATATATATATATATATATATATATATATATATATATTCTTTTAAAAACTGAGAGTATCAGAATAATAGTCACTCTATTCGTGAAAAGCACTTTTTGTTGGGAAAATTGATTTAGATTCAGTAATAGATGGTTTCAATTCTCTAGAGCCTCGTCGAGCACAACTTCAATAGATATTTTGCCATCTTTGAATTAACTTTTGGTCAATTTTTAGTGTGCGCTTATTTATGTGAAGACTTTTGTTACAAAAAGAGATGTAATGGATCCTGATCATTTTACTAAGTGGGTTGAGGCAGAACCAATACAATCTATCAATCAGAACTCAGTCATTAAATTTATAGAGAACATAGTTTATAGGTTTGGCATACCTCAAACTATTGTTTCAGAAAATGCAACCATCTTGGAAGGAAACTTCTTACTTTTGCTTTGAAATTAGAACAATGACTAAGTCTACCTTATATTATGCCCAATCTAATGGGCAAGTAGAAGCCACAAATAAAGTTGTAAGGGAATATGACAAAAGTCATTAAGACCAATCCTCGAATGTGGCATGATATCCTACCAGAGGTTTTTTGGGCATATAGTACTTCGAAAATAACAAAGTACAAAAGTATCTTCTTATGCTTTAACTTATGGGCATGAGACAGTGTTGCTCATAGAAATCAAAGAAAATCCTTTGAGAGTCATGAAACAAAATCAATTGACTATGGATGCTCATTGGGCAGACAAGGTAACAGAATTAGATACTCTAGATGAGAAAAGAGTTGAAGCTTTTAATAATATTTTGCTCAGAAAAGAGTAGTAGTATAAACACCCAATTTTGACCACACTCTCAGGATTTAGGGAGAACAACCTCTTGAAGATCTCAATGATGAAAATACCTCGAAGAAGGTATCTCAGTTATGCACAACGAAAGTTTGGACTCCGAAAAGTGTTCTTGGAGTCCAAAGTAGACCTTTTAAGCCTAGATTTGTGTTTTTTCTCAAAATTGATTTTAAAATATGCATGACTTAGGGGGAAATGGTTATTAAGTTCTCAGACATGAATTTCAAGAGTCCGGTAGCTCAATTTTAGAAAACCTTTCAAAATCGGCGCTCGTAGGAAGTTAATTGTGAAAAAGAGCACAAGAATTCCGGGAGACTTTCAGATCAAAATTGATGATAAATTCTTATGAAAATTACTCCCGAGATATTTTTAGAGTGAAATTCAATCTTACAGCTTTCCAACGGTGCGAAAACATGCAATTTTGGAGGCCAAAAACCACTTTTAAGAAAATTCGAAAGGGCTGTGGACATGAAATTTGACAAGGGACCTGAGGGTACACAGAGGGACCCAAAAAGTCAGTGACTGCTTCCATGTGGCACTGGCAAGCCGCACATGAGCCGCCACCTCAAAATGTTGGCCCACTTGGTTTTTCTCTCTCTTGCTGTATATACACATGTGTTGTGAAAGGAAATTGCCCAGAATCTCCGCTTTTTGGTGCCTGAATTGACCATTTTACCCTCTTTCTATACATTAAAAGACACCCAAATCCTACATCTTTTGCCTATAAATTGGACCCATGGTTCCCTATTTTACACACTTAAAAGACATCAAGAGATCATAGGAGGAATTCCAACAACTACCTAGAATCTACTTAGAATTCAAGTGAGAATATCTTGAAGTTAGTAAAAGTTGTGCTTGTCTTTTCTTGAATAGAAAATGAAAAAGTAAGAAAAACATTCTTTTTGTTTTCTTGAAACGTTAAAAAGAAGTAGTGCTTTAGGAGATATAAACTAGATCATGAGTTGACATCTTAATAGAATATAGAAAAAATGAATTGTCACACTATTTCTTCACTATAGAACAGTTTATATATACATTACAAGGAGGATTCTAGAAAAGATTAAGAAAGAACCAGGAGGATTCTAGAACAAGGAGGATTCTAGAAAAGAAAAGAAAAAAGGAAATAAAAATATTCTAAACAATAATGAAAAATCAATGTGATCCACATTCTACGGAAGCTAATTATCCGGGATAAAAATAACTATATCCAACACTCCCCCTCAAGCTGGTGCGAATATATCCACAAGACCCAGCTTGCTCAATGAAGACTTCAATAAGGACGGTTCAACAGATTTAGTAAGCATATCAGCAACTTGATTAGTTGAGGGAACAAAGTTTGGAACAATAGTACCAGAACGAACTTTTTCCCGAATGAAGTGAATATCCACCTCAATATGCTTGGTTCGTTCATGAAGAACTGAGTCAGAAGCAAGCATAATTGCAGACTTGTTATCACAGAAGAGTGTAGAAGGCTCACTCATGGGAAAACCCCATTCGGCTAAAAGAGAACGAAGCCAAAGTAATTCACAAGTGCCCTGAGCCATAGCACGGTATTCGGCTTCAGCAGAGGACCTAGAGACCACTGCATGGTTCTTACTTTTCCATGATAAAAGGTGACTGCCATAGAATGTACAGAAACCGAAAGTAGAGCGCCTATCATTTTTAGACCCTGCATAATCTGCGTCAGTAAAACAAGAGACCCCAGTCTGTTTTCCTGTTGTATAAAAGAGACCAAGACCAGGGCAAGTTTTGAGATATCGCAGGATATGGTGGATAGCAACCAAGTGTGTGGTACGAGGAGAGTGCATAAATTGGCTCACGACACTCACTGCAAAAGTGATATCTGGTCTGGTGTTGGTTAGATAGATTAATCTTCCAACTAGACGCTGATAAACTGAGGGATCAGGTAACAAATCTCCAGACTCAACAGTTAACTGCAGATTAGGATCCATAGGTGTGGACGCAGGACAACACCCCATTATACCAGTATCTTCTAAAAGGTCTAGGACATACTTCCTCTGAGTCATTAATATTCCACTACGAGACCGGGCAATTTCAATACCGAGAAAATATTTGAGAGGCCCGAAATCTTCACTTCAAATGCACGACTGAGATCCTTCTTAACTTGAGTAATTCCCACAGAATCATCCCCAGTAATAATTATGTCATCCACGTAAACAGAAATAATAATACAATGACCATCCATAGAACGACAAATAAAGCATGTATGATCTGAATGACATCTAGTAAAACCAAGCGATATTACCACATCACTGAAGCGGCTAAACCAGGCTCGAGGTGACTGTTTCAGCCCATAAAGAGATTTACGAAGTCCACATACTTTACCATAATCCTCCCTCTCAGCGCGAAAACCAGGTGGAGGATCTATGTAAATAGTTTCCTCAAGATCACCATGAAGAAAAGCATTCTTGACATCCAATTGATGAAGAGGCCAAGAATGAGAAGCAGCGAGGGAAATAAGCAAGCGGACCGTAGTAAGGTTAGCCACCGGAGCAAACGTAGCGTTGAAATCTTTCCCTAGAATCTGAGTAAAGCCTTTTGGAACAAGGCGGGCCTTATATCTATCAATAGAACCATCCGCGTGATATTTAACCGTAAAAACCCACTTGCAGCCAACCGTCTTCTCACCGGGTGGAAGAGAAACAAGTTCCCATGTCTTATTCTGCTAAAGGGCATCCATTTCTACTTTTATGGCCTGGGTCCAATTTGGGTTCTGGAGGGCTTCTGACACTGACCGAGGAATAGTGACAGATTCAATATGACTAAGGAAAGCCTGGTAGGAACCTGAAAGATTAGAATAAGAGAGATACTGGGAAATAGGATGGTTAGTGGAACTTGAAAAACCATATCGATTCACAGGGCAAGAAACACGAATGGAACGTCGAAGAGGAGGAACAGGAGATGCATTACCTGACACTGGAGAAGATTCGGGCAGCTGAGGTAGAGCACGGGGACGACGAGAATAGTGATGAGCAGGAGATGACGTGACAACCGGAGATAGTAAGTGATCAGAAGGAGGAGAGCTCTCAAAAATAGGAACAGGACGTGGGAGAGCTTCAACGGTGGTGATTGGAGTGGGTGTTTCCAAAGACTGAGGCGGCCCTGCAAAAAAAGAAGTATCCTCCAAGAAAGTAACATCCATAGAATGATAAAACCGTCGGGTGGTTAGATTGTAACATACCCTTTGGACATGGGGGAATAACCAAGAAATACACACCGGATAGCTTTATCATCAAGTTTGGTACGTAAAGGACTCCTGTTTTGCACAAAGCAAGTGTAACCAAAAACTCTAGGAATAACAGGAAAAAGTGTACAATCGGGCTGTAAGACCTGAAGAGGAGCCTTCCCTTCCAAGACGCGACTGGGTGTGCGATTAATAAGATAAACGGCTGTAAGTACTGCTAAATGCCAAAAATATTTAGGGACCTCCATACCACGTAAAAGACACCGAACAACAGACATAATGTGGTGGTTCTTTCATTTCGCAAGACCGTTCTGTTCCGGTGTATAAGTACAAGTGAGTTGCTGGAGGATACCCTGTTTATTAAGTTCTGACTGAAAATCATTAGAGATATACTCACGACCGTTATCAGATCTAAGAATGCGCACCACATTGTAAAATTGAGTTTTAATCATTTGTAGGAATTGAACGAACAAAGTAAATACCTCTGATTTTTTTCTTGAGAATATAAACCCACGTGCACCGTGTATAATCATCAATAAAAGTTACATAGTACCGGTGACCAGATAAAGCAGTAATCGGGGAAGGACCCCATATATCAGAATGAATAACATCAAAGGCACAAGGAGCACGATGCATATGAGGAATATAACTAGAACAAGTATGTTTAGAGAGTTCACAAACCACACAATGAAATTTATTTGTCTTACAGGCTTTTATTAAAGAAGGAAATAGCAAACATAGATATTGAAAATTAAATGCCCTAAACGAGCATGCCACAATTCTAGAGTTTGTAAAGAAAAGACATAAGATCCAGAATCCGGTAAAACAGACGCCTGAAGACTCGATGACTCTACGACAAGTGGTGGAGCTTCCCCAAAATAATACAGTCCCCCGCGCTCATACCCCGTGCCAAAAATCCTCTTCGTAGTCAGGTCCTGCAAGACACACCGATCAGGTAAGAAAATGACAGCACACTTATATTGTTTGGCAAGACAACTGACACACACAAGATTAAAAGCAAATTTAGGAACATAGAGAACAGAGTTAAGGGTAATGGAAGATGATAAACACACATCACCTTTACTAGATACGTGAGTGGTGGATCCATCAGCAATACAAACATTTTAATTAATTGGTGTAATAAGAGAAGAGAAAAGCGATAACTCACCAGTCATATGATCAGTGGCTCTAGAATCCAGAACCCAAGTCGGAGAATCTGACCGAACATGAAAGGCAGAAGAAGTACCTGAAGCAATAGTAGCAGTGGGAGCAGAGGAGGGCGTGCCTTGGTGAGAAGTCGACTGCAGAATAGAGCTAAGCTGAGACTGAATCAAACTAATCTGAGTCTGCAACTGTCCAAGATCAGGAATGGTTGGGCTAGACATAGTATCAGCAATAGCAGCAGTACGAGGAGGACCAGTATTACGATTATTACGAGCATATTGTTGCTTGAGCTCAGGATGGAGCTTAAAGCAACGATCTTTAGTATGGCCTGGAACCCCACAATAACGGCAAATAAGACGCTTGGTACCTGAACGAGCGCCAGAAGCAGCTGCAAAGGCCATCTAATCAGCAGCAGTAGGATGTGACTCAGTAGCAGGAACAACAGGGTGAATCAAGCGACGCCGTCGTTCGTCTCCATCTATAGTAGCAAAGGCCTCATACAGAGAAGGCATAGGTGAGGTGTTAACAATCTGAGCCCGAAGTGTTTCGAACTCAGGCTTAAGTCCCATGAGGAACTGGTAGGTGTGCAGCCGGTTAAGATGCTGGAGAGCAATAGAAGCAGCTTCAGTCGGATAGTCACTAAGAGGCTCATATTGAGCCAACTCTTCCCAGCAAGACTGTAAGTAACCAAAATAGTCAGCCACACTAAGTCCCAAAGATTCTTGGGAAGCCTGGGAAATATCCCGATACAACTCAAAAATTCGAGAATCATTGCGCGCATGCCCATACATCTGGGTCAAAACAAGCCATAGATCAGGAACCGTATCATGGTACATAAACATGTGATAGATACGGTCTTCCATCGAATTAAAAAACCATCCCAGAATGGTGCAATTGTCAATGTTCCATTGGGTTAACTTAGGATCGGCGAGGGCTGGTTTCTTTTCTTCACCTTGAATCCAACCAATTTTTCTTTTTCCTCCTAGGTAGAGGCGAAAAGAACGAGACCACGCTGTGAAATTTTGCCCATTCAAAAGCACGCTAGTAACCCGATGAGTGGGAGTGTGCTATGAGAGAGAGACATCCGGTCGAGTTTCGGAAGAGGTAGGTTAAACAACATCTTTCCCGGAATTGGCCATCAAAACAAAGAGATAAGAGCAGAATTTTTCACCCGTAGCAAAGAAGTATACCGATCAAAGGCTGCTGAAAAACAAGCAGCAGAAAAAGAGCCCAAGAGAAGCAAAAAATAGGGCACGGAACAACCCTAAATCATCAGAAGACCCGCAAGGGCAAGGCGCAGCCTAAAAAACTGTGCAAAAAATAGAGCAGTGACCTGCGCAGGAGAGAGGAGAGCTGCGGCCTGGTGGTGTGGGCTATGGGAAGGCTGCGGCCTGGTGGTGGGTGGCTGTGGGAGGCTGCAGCTCGGTGGTGGAGGTTGTGAGAGGCTGCGGCTTGGTGGTGGAGGCTGCGGCTGATGCAAGGGTTAGGGTTAGGGTTTAGGTTTTGGCTCTGATACCAAATAGAATATAGAAAAAATGAATTGTCACACTATTTCTTCACTATAGAATAGTTTATATATACATTACAAGGAGGATTCTAGAAAAGATTAGGAAAGAACCAGGAGGATTCTAGAACAAGGAGGATTCTAGAAAAGAAAAGAAAAAAGGAAATAAAAATATTCTAAACAATAATGAAAAATCAATGTGATCCACATTCTACGGAAGCTAATTATCCGGGATAAAAATAACTATATCCAACAGCATCCTTTGCTTTGGAGTTCAAGAACACTTGAAAGAGGAACAACTTTCTTCCAACAATCTTCGCATTTTTTAGAGATCTTCAAGAGGTAAGCTTCAAACTATCTCTTTAGTCTACTAGTTTTGTATATATGTATTTCTAGAACTTGTATCTTCATCTTCTTCTTTTTGTTTTCTTTACACCTTAGCTTTGATTTCTCATAAAACTTTCACAAAGATCCAAGTTCTAGTTGATTTTGTTAATAAAATATGGATTAGATGTGCTATTTTCATATATTTCCTTCACTTTGAATATGATTGGTGTTCTTGAGTTTGTTTTTTTTCCTCTTTTAGTAAAAAAACACATGTGCACACACTTTGAACTTGCATCATTCTTTACCTTTTGCATTGAGTCAATGATGAAGATACATATGTCCTTCTATGACTTTGTATAAGTACATATACTTCTATTTCCTCTTTTGGACATACCAAGATGACAATTGTAAGTCCTTCAACCAACTAGTTTGGTGTTCTTTACCAAGAAAGGAATAATTGATTGGAAATCATTTTGAACTCCTTCATTCTTGAGTTTGATCATTTTAAAGGATTTTTCACATCATTCAAAGTGTTTTTGCCACAAGATAAAATAAATAAACTAAGAATCGTTCATTATAGCAAATTTGACTTTATCCATGAGTTTAGAACTCAGCATTACCCCTCAAGTGATTGAAGCCAATACTTCGCTTTATCACTTAAAGAGAATGGGAAGAGACGCAGTTTTAATTCATTATCAGTGAAATTTTAGATTTTTAACGTAGAACAAATATCTTGAAAATCTCCTAAGTATTGATAAGGGTCTTCATTAATGTGGCCATGGAAAGAAGGAAGTAGCGAGATGGTAGATGACTTTATCTCAAAATGAGATGCCGACACCTTCGGTAAATCAATACATGTTTGTGGCCTGTAAGTCGTAGGAATAAAATAATCTTTAAGTGGAGGAGGTGGAGGTATATTAGGGTTATTTCCATTATTTTTGTTATTTCCAATGTCGGCCATTGGAATAGGTTTTATTTTGAAAATTCGAATTTTTCTTAACCTTTTAAGTGTACTTTGAATTTCGGCCTGAAATAGAGACGATGGTTTTGGAGTCGACTCGTCGTCTATTTTCAACTGAGCTCTCGGAGCTTGGGTTGAAGACTTACTAATTCTTATTTTTCGTTCAAGTCCAGGATCAAAAGTTTGTAATTCAGGTTTACTAGAACGTGTACCAAACATAAACTAAAAAGAAAATAGCGACACTAAGACAAGAAATGACTCCACAAATATAAGACGAAATCACGCAAATAAGGCAACAGGCACACAACTACTATGATGCATGAATATTATCCTATAATGCATTGACCGCGTCAAGCCTAGCGCCCCGGGTTTCCTAGCTAATGCAGTGCTCACTTCAACCTAATGCAAGTAATTGCATCTCAACGCCCTGACTTACAGTGGTTTGAAGCGAATTTCAAAGGAAGCAATTTACTTGGATTATTTTTATTTATTTATTTATTTTTGCGTAAGCTCCTTTTACGTGCACAGCTGTTCCACTCGAAACGCTAGAATTTTGAGTACTTAAGAAAAACAAATAAATAAATAAACAGAAAAGTTAGTGACTCAAAATAAAACGAAAAAATAAGAAAAAGAAAACCTAATCTAATCTATTATTTACGAATTAACTAAACTAAGATTCTAAAACTAATTGGCTAATAATGCAATCCCCGGCAATGACGCCAAAAATTGATCTTGTCATAATCAAGATATAAAAGTATGCTTACTTATACTTTACTTTCAAAAGATTTGCAGTGTGGAAGTAAAGGTCGAACCCACAGAGATTGAATACTATGCACTTTAATTTTTTAAACCTAAATTTAGTTAATTAAGAAAAACGGATTTTGGATTTAATTTGAATTAAACTAATAACAATAAAAGTAAATCTAAATTATGAAAGCAATTAAATATTTATTTTTATAATAAGTTTAAGGAACCTAGGATTGCAAATCCCCCACTAGCTTCATAATAAGGGTATTTACGAATTACTTTAGCTTATTACGTTGGATGATAATGGGAAATTGTAGCTACAAGCCCAATTCCTCTGTCAAGAAAATAACTATAGTTCAAACACCAACATAATCCATCTTCGGTTAGCACGAATTATCTTATACTAAACTAGGGTTGTGGTATAATCCGTCTAATCTAGGCAAAGACTATTCAGATACTTGATAGCACAATTCAATTTAAGCACCATTACATGTAAATAATCTAAACAAGCACAACAAGCATAGATCATTGAGCATACTACCATCAAAATAGATCTAAGACAAGAGTAAACTTTGAAAGTAACGATTTAATCAATAAAAGCACGATTTATTTATAAAAATCATCGGAACATGTAACTGTCATCCATACATAATAAAACTAAAATAAAAATATAAAATACACCCTATTACTTGGCTAGGGTTTCATTGAAACCCTAGATCTTGAGTTTAGTTAGCCATAGAATTGATGAACGGCAAGAGGTTGATGGAGGAGGCCATGGGAATCCTTGGTCTTCTTCTTCTTCTACTACTTTTCTCTCTTCAATGGCTGAAGTTTTAGTTGTATATTGTGTGTATAATAATTGTCAACCCCTAAATTGAAGTAAAATATGGTATATATAGATTAGTAGCAAGTTTTTGGAAGCTTTCCTAACCCAATTCGCACTAAAACTGTTGTATTTAGCTTTCCAGACGTAATTAGGAAGTTTCGTTCATGTAGAAGTTTTCAGTACACTGAAATACACGTATTTGATTTTTACACAGGTCGCACGAGTGGGCCGCGCGAGCGCGATTCTGGGAGGTCGCGCGAGCGGGTCACTCGAGCAATTTCCTGGGTTTGGCGCGAGCGGGCCGCGCGCGTGATGTGATTTTTTCAGCTTCTTTTCCTATGCTTTTTCACTCCATTTAGCTTGGAATCCTTACTTTTCTCCAAATCCTGACAGAAAATAGAAAACGAAGTAAAAATATACAAAAATAGGATAAAATAGTACTAACAAATATGAATTAAGGCATGTAATTAGATTTGTTCTCTCCCGATCAATCACCTTGTGGTTGTCCCTTTGGATTAGGTTGTGGTTGGGCAGGAAAAATGCATTTTCCTTTAGAATTGTGTTGATTGTTAATCCTATCCACAGATGTTTGTAGTTTTCCCATGAGTTGTATTAATTGTTGCATCATAGACTGTAAAGGTTCCTCTAGTACTTTCTTGTGCGGAGGCACATAAACATTGGAATTTTGCTGTGTATTAGGTATGTATTTTGTGTTTGTTGAAATTGAGGTGGAGGAGGTAAATACGACTGATTATTTTGAGGAGGATACTGTTGAGGTTAAAATTGCAAAATGCCTTCTTTGGTATACATATGTTTTGGAGGATTCCTCTAGTTATACTGGTACGAATTACCATAGGAGTTTTGAGTACTCCTATAATTATTCACAGCATTTATCTCTGCTGGAGCAACTTCTTGAAAATTCGAACTGTTAGGACATTCATTCGTAAGATGCCCTAACGTCTGACAGTTGTCACAAAGATCTCTTTTCTTCTTAGGTGGATTATTTTTTCTACTGTTATAGCTTCCACTTTACGTACTAATTTTTTCATATTTCAGTGTTAATTCATCTTCTGATTGCAATTGGTATAAACTTTTAGCTTTTCCCGTCCTACCAATTTCTTCTGTTTTCTGGGAAGCATTTTCTCCAAGCCAATCAAAGTATGATTCAAACTCGTTGGCAGTTTTACTCAAAAATTCTCCTTGACACATAGTTTCAACTAATTTCTGTAATTTTAGTTCTAAACCTTCATAAAAGAAATTAATTAGATGCCATTTTTCAAATCCATGATGTGGACAAGCTAGCAGGAGATCTTTAAAACGTTCCCAAACTCCAGGGAATGGTTCTTTTTCTTTTTGAGTAAAAAATTTAATTTGACGCATCATGCCATTAATTAAATTTTGAGGATAAATTATTTTTAGAAAGGTTCATTCATATCATGCCATGAAGTTATAGATCCAGGACGAATGGATAAAAGTCAGGCTTTAGCTTTATCTTTTAAAGAAAAAGGAAAAAGCTTAAGACTGATTATTTCAATAGAACAGCTTTGATCAGAGAACGTACTACAAACTTCTTCAAATTCACAAATATGTAAATAAGCACATTCTAACCTCATTCCATGGAAGGTTGGTGAGAGTGGAATCATACCTTGTCTAAAATGAAAATTTCTTGTATGTCTACGTAAAGTGATACAAGAAGGAGTGATGTTTTGTTCTGGGGTAAATAAATCACGTAAAGAGCGTTGTTCACGTTCTGGCAAACACAAATTGTGGTATATTTTCCCCATGTTCACTATGAACATCATCAACGATTCCTTCTATGCCTTCAATTTCAGTCACGATTCTAGGAAATTGTATACTAGATGAATCACTAGAAATATAAGAATTATATGGTACTTGATCTAAAGTTTCAGTAGCATCTAAGGACACATGAAGTAAAAGAAAAACTAAGTTTAAAAAATATTATTAATAATTTTTATTTTTTTTATTATTTATAGCTTAAAAAAAACTCTTTTTTATTTTATATATTTATATACATATATTTTAGGACGATAGGTTTATATATGTATATAAATATAGGTTTTTTTTTTAGAATATGTGCAAGTACACACTTATAAATATATATATATATATATATATATATATATTTATAGATATTTCACAAGGAAAAATAATATATAGTTTTTAAAATTTTTTTTATGTTATCATTTTCTTAAAAAGAAAACTAATTTGTTAATAAGGTAGAATAGATATATATATATACATATAGATATAGATAGAGTGGGAGAAATAATTTTAGACCTAACTTTATTTATTTATATTTTTTTAACCGTTCCACGCCAATGGCGCCAAAAACTTAACGACATCCTATTGAGGCGTTTTCTTATCAACACCCAAGTGTAAGGGATCGTACAAGTAATGCAGTTCTGGAAGACCAGGTTGAACCCACAGGGAATAGAATTTTTTTTTATAAAGATAGGCAGTAACTATTTTGTCCCAAGAAAAGAAAATAAAAGATGATGGATTTTGGGGCTTTTACTAAACTACTAGTTTTTGTATATTTTTTTTGCAATAAAATTATTTAAAAGCTATTTTTTTAATAACAGTTTATGGTAAAGATTTTAACTGTGCAAAATAAATTAACTAAGATACTTGTAAGAAAAGGAAGAAAAAGAAATAAAAGCTAAATTTACATCAAATGACTTTATGGATATTATTATAGCGAAAGATAGAAATAATACAAAAATTTAAGCAAAACAATTAAAAACAAGAAATATTAATTAACTTGAGAGAAATGATTTAAAAGAATTGGGAATATGCAAAGCCAACACTAGATCCCACAACTTTTGTGCATTTGAAAAGGATTTGGTATTTAAGAACGCAGAGTCATTCTTTATTTGAAAATAAACTTTCACTATTCGGGGTCATATATATCAAGTGTGTCAGGTTTGATATGAAACGACGTTGTCTGGTTTAAAGAAAAATAAAAAGGGAATTGGCTAGTAGCCAGGTTCGAACCGTGACCCGCCGCAGATGTGGGTTATTCAGCAGCTAATCCCCACCACTCTGCCGCTACACAATTGGCTGTCCATTAGTAGATAGAAATATATAAACACATATTTGAAATATAAATTTCGTCAAATGAATTGTTTGAGTATGCTAGGTGTTTTTTTTATGACAAAAGGCATAGTTTGACAATCCACATAATTATATTCTTATTTCAAATATTTAATCTTTTGACGTCCAATATAGCCATAGTATAGAAACATGTTAAATGATCATAAACTATAGATACATAGATTTTTTTTGCCATAAATGAAAAAACAACCCATCAAGATAAATTTTCCCATTTAAAATTAGTGTACATAAGCTGTGGTTTTTAAGTTTTTATTGCATATCCCCAATTAAAGTTTTAGCCTACCATTTTGGACTTAAAACTGTCTTCCAAATAATCTTTTAAAGAAAGATTAAATAGATGTACACAGTGATTGCCTAATTAAAATTTAAGTTATAAAACTAAGGTAAGGGTGAAATATATCATTAATATATTTTTTCTTCACTTAACATGAGTTGGGGTTGAATTTTTGGAATCTGCAAAATAACAAAGTTTAGTATAGCTAGGCTAATAAAACATAAATAAATGGAAATACTGAACAAAAAATAAAATACTAAACCTTTGACTTTGACTTTGACTTCTTGTGGAGTCACAGTGGTTGAACTCCATGAACACAAGCAATGTCAAACCAAATCCTAATCTAATTTGGGAGTGAGATATGGATAGAGTGTGCTTGGGACTTTGGTAGGTGATTATAACAACTACGTGGTTTATAAATCTGACATTTTCTTGCAAAATCTGTCTTCTAGTGAATGAAAATATTGCTATAAAAACTGAAAATTCAGGATTTTAAACTATTTTAAGGGACAACTATAAGTACTAACTAAATTAAAAATATTAAATTAAAACTTTAATAAGAATATTTTACTACTACAAAATGACAAAGGTTGTACAAGAAAACAAATATTTTAAATTTGAGAAATACAGTACACAAAATTTTGTTACATATTTTTTAACATGAAATCATCAATTACATAAAAGTAAATTTTTACAACTACTAGAACTAGAAGAGGTAAAGAAAAACTAAAGTTCCCTATTTCTAGGGACAATATGAAGTGCTCACATGATGACCTCCCTAAACTATTCTCTCTCTAACAATGTGTGTGAAGCTGTGCTGATGTTTGTTCTGAGGCTTCTAGTCATTCTGCTCTTGGCCTGCCTTAATTTATAGACGAATTGAGATGCGAAAATCGTCACTGTATTCATCATTCTGCCAATTTTTCTTTGCGTGTTTGTTAATTTTCTTCCCCTCCTTCTGACACACTTTGACAATCTGAAAGGAGAGAGAGAGAGGGAGAGAGAGAAAGAGAGAGTGTGTGTGTGTGTGTGTGTGTTTGTGTGTATGTGTGAAAGGAAGTAGAGAAAAAAAAATACGATAAAAAATTATATCAACATCCAAGCTTTTTTTTCAAACAGTAATTGTTATACAAGCTTTTTTTTCAAACAGTAATTATCCAAGCTTTTTTTCTGCTTGGATGTTCTTCTACGGTTTTTTTTTCAAATAGTAATTATTACTGTTTATTTACTATTCACAAAATTGACTAACACAATGTATTAGAAATATTATAGTGTGATTGCTACTTCTTTCATTCCCTTTGTTTCACTTCATTTTCACCTAAACATATAAAATATGTAAAAACACATAATTACACGCATATGAGTGACATCACCATTAAATTATATTAATTCAAATATGCGTGTAAAACTAGGGATTTGAGGATTAAATGAGTACCATATCTATTATATTAGCACATGAATGTTCAATATCCAGTGTTTGTCAGTGTGCCAGAGTCCACTTGGACTCAAAGGGATTGTGACAACCTAATCTAACTTCTGACTCGAACAGCTATTGTTAAAAGTAATTAACAAACAACAATGCGCTTTTACTCTACTCTGATGCAAGCAAGCAATTACAAATAAAAACATGAAAAAGGAACAAGCACTTGAATTTAAAATACCTCTATGAACACCATCTTCATTGGTCGAATTTTAAATATCAGTTACAATCACTCAAGAATGATGAGAACTCACAATCATTCAAGAACAACTTCAGTATTGCTCAAAGAAATGTAAACAAATCTGCTTGGGCGGAGATGGCATTTTTGTTTAGCCTCTTCCCAAATGTTGCACATCCTGCCCTATTTATAGACCAAGTAGATAACCGCCAATGATAGTGGGGTTATGGCCCCTAACTTCTAGGCACAAATAAGATACTGCATTTACTCCTTACCCCATGATTTATTCCATGATTTGTCTTATGACCTCTACTTCTGCCACGTTGCAATTTCGTATAACCGCCTTCCTTCCAGCCCAGCACAGTTTATACGTATGTTTTTTAGCCACGCTCCACTGCCTAGTAGGTCCTGTTAATATCGCCCTCATAAACCGACTTCTTCTTACTCCAAGCTACTTGGCGCTCGTTGGTTGACATATCTCGGTCTTGCTCTTCGTGGAAATCCCATTAGTGTCCATCGGTCTCTGTGACCGATGCCTTTACTATCCTTAACTGTATTTCAACTGTCCCATGGATTCCTCGGCAACCATTCTTAAAGCCCGATATTACATTATTTCGCTTGCTTGCTCTACTGATTACTATCCCTCGGCCTTGCAACTGCAGAACCCTCATGGATGGTCATCGGTCTCCATTGACCGATATCATGGCTATCATTGCACCTACTTTGCAACCTTAGTCTTGCTTGTTGAAATCGTTGTATTCCTTGGAGAAGCCCAATGCCATTCCATCCTCAATCTTAACACCAATATACATTTGTTGGGTGTATCCTCCCTCCAAGTAGGCGATATAGGAATCAACCTCTTCTCTGTGCTCGGGCTACATTCCGTGGTCATCTTCCTGGCTGCTTCTTGTGGTGACATCACTAAGTCAAGTGAACATCATGTGACCTGAAAAATCCCAAATTAATGTGTAAACACTAAGTTGGCGGGATTCTGGCCAAACTTAGACAGACTCCACAAAACCTCGTATCAAATTTAAACAGACATAAAATCAAGCCCAACTTACCCGCATTGCAACCCAGTAAAGTGTCACTATTTCATTCCTAAATGCAAATTCAGAAAGAGAAATTTTTTAGCATTACTCAAAAAAAACTGATAGATCTAATAAAAATAAGAAGGGTATTTCAGTAATTCGCCTCCAATAAAGTCACCCCAAGGTCCCCAAACCCATCCTCACCATATATAACCCCAATCTCTCTTCCTCTTTTCACTTCACCCCCAAACCAATCCCCCAAAACCCCCAAACCAAACAAACACTCCCCCCCACCCCCCAAAAATGTCGTCTCAACTGATCACTAACCACCGAGATAACGCCCAGATATACCACGGCGAAGCCCTCTGCAAGCAAAAATCTCGCGAACTTCTTGAGAAAATCTCGCTGCCAAAGGGCCTCCTCCCCCTAGACGACGTCGTCGAGGTCGGCTTCAACGAGTCCACAGGTTTCGTTTGGCTGAAGCAGAAGAAGAAAAAGGACCACAAGTTCAGGCTAATCGGCCGCCGCGTGTCCTACGATACGGAGGTGACGGCGTTCGTTGACGACCGTCGGATGAGGAGGCTGACAGGTGTCAAGTCCCGGGAGCTCCTGATCTGGGTCACCATCTCTGAGATTTACATCGACGACCCATCTTCTGGAAAGATCACTTTCGGGACCCCCACCGGAATTTCCAGATCGTTTCCGGTGTCCGCCTTTGAACTCGATAATGAAAAGTAAATTTATATATTTTTTATTTTTATTTTTTTTTATCTTAATTGGGGTTAAACTGAATTTATAGTTGAAGTTGGTTGCAATCAGAATGCTATTTAAATAAGTTTTTGTAGACTTGTTTTTGATTTTCTATGTCTTGAGATCAGAATGCTTTGGAAATTAAGTTGGTCGAGAAACAATTGTGTTGAATTCAGTGTTTTATTTTTTTTATTTTTACTTTTGATTGCTCTGTTTAGTACTTTTTTTTTTTTTCTTCCAATTGGGATTAAACTGTTTTCAGTGTTTTTAGAATTTGTAATAGACTTGGTTGCAGTCACAATGCTTTGGAAATTGCGGTGGGTGAGAATAATTGTATTAAATTCAGTGTATTTTTTTGTTTTTTGGGTTTTGATTTCGGTTTAGTGTTTTCTTCTGAAATGGAATTAAACTGTTTTATGTTTTTATGAATTGACAACAGACTTGGTTGCAATCAGAATTGTTTGGAAAGTAAGTCTCATGGACTTGTTTTTCATTTTCTATTTTTTGAGATCACTATCAGAATGCTGTGGACATTAAGTTGGTTGGAATAATTTCATTAATTTCAGTGTTATTAAACTGTTTTTTTTTTTTTTTTCAAATTGGGAAATTTGGGATTAAACTGTTTTCTGTGTTCTTGGACTTTGTACTTGCAATCAGAATTCTTTGAAAATAAGTTTCATACACTTGTGTTTTAAATTTGTATGCTTTTAGATCAGAATGCTTTGGAAATTAAGTTGGTTGAGAATGATTGTGTTCAATTAAATGTTTTGGCTTTTGATTTCTCAGTTTTAGTGTTCTCTTTTGAATTGGGATTGAACTGTT
The DNA here is from genome assembly GCA_033977485.1 of Hydrangea macrophylla. Taxonomy (NCBI): domain Eukaryota; kingdom Viridiplantae; phylum Streptophyta; class Magnoliopsida; order Cornales; family Hydrangeaceae; genus Hydrangea; species Hydrangea macrophylla. The sequence continues at coordinate 68,174,170 of CM066988.1, forward strand.
TTCTGTGGGTTTGGAATTTGTAACTGGACTTGTTTGCAATCAGAATGCTTTGGAAATTATTTCCGACTTTTTTTTTAATCATTTAGTGTAGTAGAGGTGTATGTACGAGTGTATCTAGTGGACATAAGTGTCGGGCGCGGAGGCGGGCAATGTTGGAACCCTGTACGACGCTGCATGAAACGATTTTTTACCAACTAATTTAAGTCGTTACTCTTTCATGGACTTGTTTTTAATATCCAGGGTTAATTACACACATCTCCCTTGAAGTTTGCCCTAATTATATGGATCTCTCTCACATTTTGAGAAATTATATGGACCTCCCTTCTTGGTAACGGTTGAGTAACGCTTATGACGGAATGAATGAAAGTACCAATATACCCCTTAGTAAAATTACACAAACCTCCCTTGAACTATGATCTAATTAAACGGATCTCCCCCGAATTTTGAAAAATTGCACGAACCTCCCTTATCACCTATAATTACAATTTGTGCAAATGAATTATGATATCCAAAAGTAAGATTTGCTTTTCTAATGAGAAAGAGTTTAGGTTAAATTCTTCGTACCGCTAAGAAGTGTATTTTTCAATTTCTTCAAGTTTCTTCCAGGAGATTCTTCAAATTCTTCAATTTCATTGTGTTTGATTTTCAATTTTTTTTTTCTACCACTTTTTAGTTTTTCATGTGTATAGAACAAATATGACGGACATGATAGGTCAAAACAATCCGGTAATCTTAAATTTGGTTTGTTGGAAAGAACTTTCTTTGTTTTGTGAAAAATTCAAGGGACAGTGAAAAATGGTAAGGGTAACATAGTCATTCTGAAAAATTAGAGAGACGATTATAGGTTTTGGAAAAAATTAATTTTTGTTGAGAGACGGAAAATGGAGGAAGAAGAGAGGAAATTTTTTTAATTTTTTTTTCAATTTCATAAATAAAGACCACGCATGGTAACGTTGTGGTTTAATTTCAGTTTTTGTTTCTATTTTTTTTTATTGGGAGTTAACTGTGATCAATTCAAAAAAGAATAATTAAAGCTGAAAATCAAAAATCATAACGTTATCATGCGAGCCCGTTATGGTTCTTAGGTTTGGTTTTTTATTTATGTTTTATTTATTTTTTCTTCCATTTTTTAGTTTCTCTTATCTATGGAATAAATATGACAGAGAATTCAGGCAATATTTAATTTGGTTTGTTGGAAAGAATTTTCTGTGCTTCATAGAAAATTAAATTGAAGGGACTGTATAAATTTTAAGGGAAATATAGTCCTTAAAATTAAGAGAGATGATTCTAAATTTTAGAAAAGCAAAATTAATTTTTGTTGAGAGACGGAACAAGAAAGGAAGTAGAAGAGAGAAAAATTTAATGAAACATTTTTGTAATGGAGGAGGTCCGTGTAATTTGGCCATATCTCAAGGAGGTTAGTGTAATTATTCCTATTTTCTGTTAAGATAAGCGAGGAAGTTTTTGGCATTAGGTAAGAAAAAATTGATTATATCATCAATTTTCGTTTAGGGGGCAGACGGTCAACTAACGGAGGGGAGGTGAGTGTAACTCAACCTAAATCTCAAGGGAGGTTCATGTAATCTATATAATAAGGGAGAGCGGTGTGGGTCTCTCCCGTTTTAGCAACTTTCAATCTTAGCCTTTGAGATGGAGTTATATATTTTGAACCGTTAGATTCTTTGTCCATCAAAAAGGTTAACCCACTTGGCACATCAAAAAGGTTAACCCACTGTCCACGTGGCTTCTTAAGGCCCTACTCTATATACAACTTCATATATATAGATATATATACACATTCAACTGAATGAATAAAAAAAAAAATTGAGTCAACAACTAACCCACGCCTACACCACCACCAGTTCAACAAAAAAGAAAAAAGAAAAAAGAAAAAAGAAAAAGAGACCCACGTGACCACATCCCTCTACCCTCACGTCTCTCTCACACACATGCAAAAACTGCTTGCTAAGAATTTTTTTTTTAAAAAAAGTGCTCTCTCTCCACATACACTTTGAGCATCTCTCTCTTTCATAACCAGCAATTCACAATTATAGTGGAAGCAATTTTTTTTGGTCACTTCACTTTCCAGGTAGGTATTTGGGTTTTGGTTTATTCCTTTTTCCCTTTTCTCTATTTAGTTTGGTTTACTAATTGATCTCATGTTTGATTTGCAGGGACTAAAGTTTGCGTCACACCTTTATTGCCTCACTCTTCTCTCACCCTGGTCACTCTCCCTCTTTCTCCATTCCACTCTCCTTCCACGGCACTGCCTCCTCACTCTCAACGCACACTATATTGTTTTTCATATCAATGTAACTAATATAATTCTTTTCTTTTTTTTTTTACTTTGCAGATTGTTGTGCATTCACCGGGCTAGGCTAAGCATATCGACACTGACACTTACATGTTTTATAAATTGATGAAGAAAACTCACAAGAAAATTTAACGAATGATAATTTAATTAAAGTTTATAGTACTCATTTTTGTATATGTTGATATAGTTTTAATGAATGAATTTAATGTTAGAGTACTCATTTTGATATAAGTTTAGATCTTTTCAAACATATTTTGAAGTTAACAGCCACTGTAATTTCGTTAGTTACATAAATCTGCTTGGAATATGATCAAGAGAGTACTTCTACTTTTGTAGACTTCAATCAATCAGTTTTGGAATTCATATTTTGTTGTCGTTATAGCCTTATATCATTTTTGCCTATTTTTTGCTGTTATTTGTTAAAGATCAAGAGAGTCTTTAATAAATTGAATCTTTGCAAATTTTTTGTTGTAGAATTCTTACCATATTTTTGTCTTTATTGTGATATCTATGAATTTGTTGTAAAAATTCTAACCATATCTCATATTAATTTCAAAATCAAAATCAATAAACTGAAAATATATTATTGTGCCCGTGGAACTAATATCTTCACTTAAATATCACATAGGTTTGAATGAAATGGACAATTTTACGCAATAGATTTAGTCTTTTAAAGTATTCATATATATATATCTATATAATAAGATAGAGCGGTGTGGGTCCTTCTCATGTTAGCAATTTTTAATCTTAACCATTGAGATAAAGTTGGATATTTTAAACCGTCGGATCAAAACTGCATACATATATATCACACATGTGAATGTATATATATATATATATATATATATCTTGCCTTATATATGAAGTGATATCAATTTAAGCAGGAAAATTGTTGCCAAAATAAATTTAATTTAAGTAGGGAAATTAAATCCTCCAAATTAATTGTAATTTGATAATTAAATCACATTAAATCTCTCTTTCTGTCACGTCTCACATTAGCATTACTCATATCATTCAAAAAAAAATTCTCATATCCCTCACGTCTCTCTCTCTCTCTCTCTCTCTCTCTCTCTCTCTCTCTCTCACACACACACACACACACACACACACTTAATCACTCCCAAACATTAACTATGAAGGTACATTTGTGCTAGATTATTTAGAATAGAGTTTATTTTTTATAGGTTTTTCTTTTTTCCTTTCCATGACTCCGATCAAATGCATTTCCTAGAACTAATCAAGCTGATATAATGAGTGGAAAATAACAGAAAGTTGAAGTTTAGGAAGTGGGTTTCAACAATAGATTTCATAATTCAAGTCTCAAGAAATGTATTCTCAATTTGATTAGTTCCACACTTTTTATAGGTCATTTGATTAATTCTATAAGTTTGATATAGTCCATTGGGCAAATTAGTGAAATGAGTAATGCTGCTTCCCAAATATGGGCTAAATAATCACAAAAATTTTGCTTTCCTTTTCTGTTTCTTCCAAAATCTTAGAAAAAGCCTCTTTTTTTTTTCTTTCACTTCGTGCCCTCGGGCACGGGTTATAACTAGTATATATATATATATATACTTCGCTTCGTGCCCATAGGCACGGGTTATAACTAATTTCTCAAAATGCGAGAGAGGTCCGCATAATTAAGGCAAACATCATAGGATGTTTGTGTAATTATCCCTAATTTTTTTGTTTTTACATAATGCTTTGGTAATTAAGTTGGTTGAGATTGATTATGAATTATTACAATAGACTTGTTTTTCATTGTTACTTTAGAAATTAAGTTGGTGGGGAATAATTGTATAAACTTCGGTTCAAGATTTGTATTTTCAATTTTTATCCTATTGCTTTCTGCCAAACAGATTTGAATTTTTTAAGGTGAAAAAATAGCATATTTGCTAGTTTGACTTTTGTATTTGTTATATTTTATGATACGCGCTTTAGGATCATACATCCAAATTAAATTTTAAAATGTTATAACTTACGTTTTATAATCGGGTAAATTACAGTAACACCCCTTGAACTACGACCGTTTTTCATTAACACCTCCTAAAGTTTAAAACTAAACAAACTTACCTTCTAAACTATCATTTATTGACACTAAAACCCATTCTTCAGGGGTGAGTTTGTTTATTTTTGGATAATTCAGGAATGAGTCTGTTCAGTTTTAAAGTTTAAAGAATATTAATGAAAAATGGCCATAGTTTAGGGGATGTTACTATAATTTACCCTTTACAATATTGCAAGTTGGTCTCAAAAGGTTATCTTTAAAATCACTTTTTTTGGTTTGTGTTTTTTAAAGTTCTAACATTGTAAGATCTGATTACCGAAAACCACTAAAATATATGATACACCCAAAATAAAAATCATTTTATAGTATCATAGAATTTTCCCCGTTTTGATAGGTTGTTCTTTTAAAATACCTTCAACATTTTGTTAGGAATGAATTAATCATCAAACAAGCCTTTGTCGATTAATCTGACCAAAAATAAATATCACAAGGGGTTGACCAAAAGTAACCCTCAAAACTCAATTACGAGCCCCGAGACAACAATAGGACCTAGATAAGTTTTATCTCAAACTATTTAGACAAGCATTCAACAATCTCACATAAAAAAAAATGGTCTATTATATCATACTAATTGAGCAATATTCAGTATTGGTAACTTAACTCTTAACAGTTTAGAGCTTTTGATTTAAGGGATTCAGACTTAAAATTGGTTGACTAAATTTGGTGGTCGTGATGATTGTAGTTGGTTATTCATCTCAGTTTGGGATGGTTGCTGGTTTTGGGAAGGGTCGTGTGATAGTTGTTGCTGTAGGGGTTGCATAGAATGAGAAGACGAAGACACAGAGAGATTGGGAGGCTGTGAAGAGAGAAAGACGAGGAAGAAAAAGACAGAGGGATGGCTGGGAAGGTTTTCGTTATCCATTGTGTGGGTACACTAGAGAAGGAGAGAGAGAGGACATGAAGGCAGATGATAATACAGAAAATGTAGGAGGAAGACGAAGCTATGCTAGGGGGGGTAACAATGTCTTTTCAGATTACAATCAGATGTGGTTAACATTTTGTTACTGGCTGGGGAGGTCAGTGTAATTATTCATACTATAAGGGAGGTCTCTGTATTTAGACCTTACCTTAAGGGAGGTAAGTGTAATTTACCCTTTTAAAAAATTAGAAATATAAGATGTAGTTCCTCATAATGGGTCAAAGGAAGATTTAGTCTATTTGACTTTTTAAAATCTTAAATTTATCCTCAATCATTAAGAAAAATAGAAATTAGTCATTTTTCCCAAATATCTGTATTTTTTTGGGACAAAATTACCCTTCATTAGATATATACATATGTGTATATATGTCATCACCTTAAATTTAGGGATTTATAATTAGAAACCAAAATAAATGCAATAACAGTTTCTCTCTCTCTCATTATCTCATTCTTTGTATCTCTCACAATCTCCACTCTCCATACTTTTTCTCTCTAGATCAACCACCAAATCCCTCTCTCTCTCTCTCTCTCTCTCTCTCTCTCTCTCTCTCACGATCTCAGCAATACAGATCTATAGAAAGATCACCAAGAAAAAGCATAGGACTTCAACCGCCATCATCAACATCAATCGTACAAAATGTCAGATCAAACCTCTCCAGCATCACACTGTCGGTTCACTATCCATATCTTCATATGCAAGGAGTTCTAAAGCTGATTTGGTGGTGGGTGATATATTGGATTGAATGGGTTAAGGCTTTTGGGGGTTCTACAGTAGGTTTTTTGTTTGGTTGTATGGGTGGATTTTCTTTTTAAAGAATTTGTTTTTGTTTTTTTTTGGGGTTCCATTGTTTCACTTTTGATTGCTTCTCATGTTCATAAAATTTGTCACATAGATTAGTTATTTTGTCATCTCTATCATTTGCTTCTCACAATTTTGGAGTTTTCTTTTGAGTTTGAAGGTGAGAAATTTGTTTTTATTTAAGAAGGTGATGAATTTATTTGGTGAGAAATTTCTCACCATAAATGGTCTGTGATGCATGGTAAAGGTGATGAATTTATTTGGTGAGGAATTTCTCACCATAAATGGTCTGTGATGTATTTTAAAAGTGATGAATTTCTCACTCTTCTCTCTCTCTCTCTCTCTCTCTCTCTCTCTCTCTCTATATATATATATATATATATATAAATATTAAATGATTTTTGAATTTAAAAACCCATATTTGATATATATATATATTATTGAAATGATATATATATATATATATATATATATATAGTAATATATGGGTTTTGCATTTAAAAATCATGATTTGTGGGAGTGGGGGTATTTTGGTCCTCAAGATAGGTGAGGGACTAATTTCGAAGTTGACTTGTAGATTGGACCAATTTTTAGAAAAGGCTACACTAAAGGACTGAAATCTAAAGGACCCTTAAAAAATACTAGTTGGTTATCAAATTAAGTTCAAATTTAGTTCCAACACACAAAGCTTGTAGCAATCATTTAAAACAAGTTTCAACGACAATCAAGTTCCTACGAAAATCAGGTGGTCTCACTTTTATTGAAGAACAAGTCTTTGGGAACAAACAAACTTCACAGACATAATCTACAAATACCACAATGTGTCTATCTCTCTTAGTGGAGTCCACTGACACTATGAGATCCGCAGAGGAAAGAGATAGATATATTGTGGTGTTTGTGGATTGTGTCTGTGAGATTTGTTTGTGCCCAAAGACTTGTTCTTTATTGAATTAATGTGGTTCTATGCACCTATGGCATATCTGTGTGGAGACAAGACGGAGTAGTTGCCCCCTTCAACTTTTGAATCATTGCATTTTGACTCTCAAATTTTAAAATTTTATTAATATGCCCCAAATACAGAAAAAAAAAATGAATAAATAAATCTAATTTTCCCCTCCTAAGCTAAAAATTCTAAATTACACCCCCTCAACCTTAAATTTCTGAATCTGTCCTGATCCTTCTAGCACATGAGTTAGGTATCAAACCATACTTTCTTCATTTTGCAAGTTAAACGTTGTATTATCTTTTTGAGCTTGATTTTGACCATGTGGTGCTTAGTATCTTGTTTTTCTTCAAACCTTGTCAATCTGGAAGGGAAGAGTGCAGTACTAGACAACAATATTCAACATAAAACCTTTCTTAGACTTTTTATAAACATAAATTCTAAAGTTGGAACAAGATTTTGGTAAATTGAGTTTAATATTACAAGCTAAAAGTAAAAGTTGAAATTTTTTTTTTTTTTTTTTGAGCTATTGGAGAGTATGTAAGTCCCACTGTCATATTTCTGCCATGTTTTGGTCCGGTTTGCTCATGTCTATGGGGTTGAAGCACTAAGGGCATGTTTGTGTGCTCTTTAAATTTGAATGGATTCATAGTATGCACATGATTTTGATGTGAACATCCATCTTCATTGTAATGAAACGTTATGCAAAGTAGAAACTTTCTCTTGCTCCATCTTATATGGTCATTTTCAGGTTTTATTGAGATGACCCAATTAGCTTGTTTACACCCTTGGATTGTTCAAATTACATAGAGATACCAAAATCTTCTCTCCGATCCGCTAATTTGGATGGCAAACGAGCTCCTAATAATCCTTGCCCAATTAGTTATCTTGAGCATATTGCCCAAGACAAATGCTATTTCTTAACATAAATCTTCTTTAGATATGGTATTATTTCTATGTAAAATGATGTAAAATATGAATGAGATAATTCAATTCATTGGACAACCAAACATGCCATAAATTGATCACCCATGTGCTTTTCATCATCCATATTTAGTACACTTGTCAACTGGCCTGTACACAATTGGTTGTTAACATCTTCCATTTGACAGTATTTGAACATGAGTTGGCCCGGGTCTAAACCAAACACAAAAATGCATCAATTACAAAAGTTACATTTGGCGTGTAGGATAAGAAAATCAGATGGAATAAGACTTATTCTATCTGCGTTTGGCGCAATCTATCTGTCGGATAAAAAAATTTCGAAACTTCCTTCATATTCCGACTTCGTCGAATAAAATTATACCATCGGGCCAAGTTTGGATGACAGGGAGAGGATTGGACAATTAGTCCCTATTAATTGATAGTCCCAGGACTAATAATACCACCTCCCCCATGGTATAACTTAGTCCCCCATATGAGGGACTATTCTTTTGAAATGGATAATTAGTCCCGAGTAGAATGGTCGCGCCAAACGTCGGACTATTCAATTAAAATGAACTACTAGTCCAATCCCCCTCTATCCCACCCTTAGTCCTGCGAAACAAACGAGGCCTCAGGGTATTAGGGCCGGGTGTTGGATGTGACCGGATGAGAGGGAGGGGATAAGAAAAATAAATAAAATAATATTTTAAAAGCAGTTATTCTAAATCTGTAATTATTAAATATCATTATATAAACATCAAAAAAAAAAAAAACAACTAGCAATTAAAAAACAATAATTAAAACATTAAATATTTTTAAAAACAAAACCATAAGATTAAAATTTTATTTTATTTTTTTTTCAAAATTGAGATGATGGACCTCGCTTGAAGTTTCTTAATTTGGGCTGGTTTATAGGTTTGTAGAATCCAAAATGATCTAGTGAATGCACGAACTGTTTACTGTAGTTTTGCGCGGCCGTGTCAGAATCAAAAGTGGGTCGGTATGTGCAAATTAATTACCTAAAGTGCTTGAGTGAGTGATAACCAAGGCTTTGAAATCTGACTTCTAAAAGGATGACTGTGAAAGATGAGTAAGAAAACACCTTTACCTAAATGTCCCTGGACAGTACTGAAGCGCACAAGTCTAGTGATGATGAGTTTACCAGGTAAACAATCACAAATAATTAATAAAACATGTAGATATTTTATTAAACGTCTGGAAAAATAACCACAAAATAATTAACCAACAGAATCAGAACAGACTCTGATTGTCCAAGAGAGATTAAAAACAGTAAAGAAATCAACAAGAGCAACAGACCTATTGCTATGGGCACTGAAAGCTTAAGAACGCAAAATTCAATGCTTTTGAATGTTGTAGATTGCTTTTGAATGCTATTTTTGAGGTGACGCGGAGTGCCTTTGCACGTAGACCAGCTTCCCTATTTATAGCGGCCATTACTAGTCCAAGTATAGTAAAGACTCCTTGGATTGCGCCTCAAGAAAGATAAGGACGTGTAGAATCTTTCCTTATCCCAACACTTTCCTAGTGATGATGAGTTTACCAGGTAAACAATCACAAATAAGTAATAAAACATGTAGATATTTTATTAAACGTCTGGAAAAATAACCACAAAATAATTAACCAACAGAATCAGAACAGACTCTGATTGTCCAAGAGAGATTAAAAACAGTAAAGAAAACAACCAGAGCAACAGACCTATTGCTATGGGCACTGAAAGCTTAAGAACGCAAAATTCAATGCTTTTGAATGCTATTTTTGAGGTGACGCGGAGTGCCTTTGCACGTAGACCAGCTTCCCTATTTATAGCGGCCATTACTAGTCCAAGTATAGTAAAGACTCCTTGGATAGCGCCTCAAGAAAGATAAGGACGTGTAGAATCTTTCCTTATCCCAACACTTTCCTATCTTCATCCAGATTTGAATTAATCCTGAAATCCTTGGGATAGCCATTCATATCCAGCTGGATTTTTATTATTGTTTCCTTCTCAGACTCTAATTCTTCCCCAATTATAGCCTTAACAGACAAGGAAATAAGCCACACCTTTCTATTGTCTCTCCTGTCATCGGGCTTGCCTGCTTGCCACCAGATTGTAATATTGAGCCAGATAATAGGATGTGAACGTCTATGTGCCTTCGGGCTCTTGCTACTTCCATTCTACCAGGCTTCTTGTTCAAGTGTAATACCGACCCTGATGATGGCAACACGTATGCCTTCAACCAATCGGGCTGGAATCCCGGTCTTTCATACTTCTTCAAGATAAGGTGCCCGATCGTGCTGTTTCTTCAACCCCCTCATCCATCGAACTCTACATTCTCATCCTCCGTGACTGGATCTGTTGGCCTTGGCAATTATTCATTTTCCCTGTTTCTCCAGCCCAATGACCTACGCTGGATCCCATACGGGCCGCGAGTCACCCCATCCCTCATGTTATCGGGCACTAATACCCTTGGCGGTTTTTGGGTGCAAACAATTGCCCCCCAAAACATCATGCCAAACATCTGACATTGATTGATGCGACCGTTTGAATTTTAAAAATTTTCATGAGTCCTTCGCGCAGGGATTGGCGGTTCTCGGGAAGCGCGCTAGTCATTTCGCATTTAATGCTCAACGTATATGTATATGAGATGATTGCAAAAACACTTCACTTACCTAATCCTCTTTATCACTCCTCTCTTTCTACAAACAGAGCCACTCTCTCTAAAACCAGAGCTCCTCTTTCTAGTTCTTCTTCTCTGACGAGCCTAATTATCTTCCTCCCTATGGCCCCCAAAGCACCTCCGGCAGCACCGTCCAAGGTCAATAAATCATTTCTGGATGCTAAAAATTGATGCAGAGAGGTTCGTCAACTGGCCAAGACCCATGCCTCTGACATTTTCATCGATTGTTTCACTAACTACAGTACTTTCGATGGCTCCTCGACAACGCCTTGTCTGGGTACGGTGTTTCACAGTGACCCCCCTGTTGCGTTCAACCCTTATTTTCACCAGTAACCAACGAGTCATTCCTTCAAATTTCAGCCCACTAGAGCAGGGTCTGGACTACTACCCATCCGATTAGGGGCTGGCCTACAACTTCTGCAGACTGGGACAAATGGGTAACAAGGGTTTCGGCCTCTACGGCCGAACTCTGGAAATGTACGAGCGTTTTTGATGCCATTATGCTTAGTCGGTCTAAATTAGAGATAGACCGATCACTTTTTTTCTCAACCCTTCTATTTTGGTCAGCATCTTGTAACGGGTTCCTTTTTTGTTGTGGGCCAATGGGACCAACCATCAAAGACATTAGCTGCTTGCTCGGGCTCCACCCTCATGGGCTAGAGGTTGTGCTTGGCCTTGACGTAGGTGCGATGAATTTTGCCTGTCCTCAATATGATGGGGCTGTCCCTTACAAACCTATCATGGCTTATAAAGGTTTCTTGGCCGCTTCCATGGGCAAGGAAGGGACACCCGTGTCCAACGCTGAACATACAGCATTCCTCATCTACTAGCTAAACAAGTATCTCTTCTGCCCGGCCAGTCAGGCCATAACAAAAGAATACACCACTCTGGTCTTAGCCTTAGCTTCTAGCAAACCCCTGGCCTTAGCCACTATTGTCTGGGCATACCTAGTGTGAGGTATGACTAACTTTGTTAATTCGGGTTTCAGTTCTGGAGGAACCCCGATCTGGATTCTTCAACTCTGGTTATACTTGTACTTTCCATAATTTTAACCCGTTGCCCGTCAACTAGTTGATATTCCCATTTATGCTATCCACTATGTGGATGTTGTTCCTTATTCTCACTCCTTTGAGGAGTGTTTTACTTTTTTTTTATGAAGGGTGCTCCACTCTGGCCCTTTCTCTCTATACTCCTTTTTTTTCTCTTCAATTTCGCTCATTTTTTTCAACTCTCCAACAACCCTTCCAACTGGGGTCCAGGCACCTAAATCACCAACAATGAAATCTTCTTTAGCTAACTGGTAGCTAAAGACATTATCTTCAGCCCGAGCATTCCTCAAAGCAATAATAAGTTTGGGGTTGAGTATTACTTTGATCCTCTTTATGCCCGTCAATTCAGGTTGTCCCAGTTGGTACCTGTCCTGCTGGCCATTACCGTAAATGTAAACTGGGTAGAGTGGGGTCTGATTGTGAGTGGTGAGCAAGTGAAGAAGATAAAAGAATGATCAGACTGGTTAAAAGCGGCATTTTCCTTCAAGCCGTTCTCGGCCCTACCGGTTGTTTTAGAAGAGTGTGCAACGTGGTGCTCTTATCTGACCACCTAAATATTTAAGAGTATCGATTCTAAGATGCTTCTTCAATTCACTGTGTCATCGGCCATCGAGGCTAATGAACCTATTGTTACTCTGGTGGTAACCCGCAAGAAACAAACATCAAAGAGACCGGCTCCCAAGAAGGCGATAGACAAAGAGCCTCTGCCAAGAAGAAGAAAACTACTACTCCATCTACTCAGGTACTCTCTACCTCCCTATCCTTTTTGTGCTATTTGATTCATCTTCTTCATTCTAACACCCTTTAGTTTCATTTCAGTTGGTAAACAAAAACTCCAAAAAGGAGGAGGGGATATTGCCAATCAGGTAGACCCTTCAAACACCAACAGCTCCACCACCAGTAGCCCAACGGCGAGTTGCGCTACCTCCTCTTTAGGTTCCTATGGGTACCGAACAGGCTGAGGCCGTTCTTGAGAAACTTACTAAAAGGGGACCGATCCCGATCCGAGTTGTTCCTCCCCTAACTTCTTCGGATGGAGACGAGGATGTTGACCCTACTGGAGGGTCCATGCCTGAATAAATGGTTCTTTCCTCCAACTACGAAGACATGCTAGGAAACAATGCATCCCTAGAAATAGCCGGGGAAGAGGTAGGGTGATCGGTCCAAAAGGTGCTGGAATGGGCCAGTGGTGATGATATGACCGATCGTTCTGATTCTGCTGCTGTCAAATCAACCTCTCCACGTGTGGAAGATTTCATCATGGCCGATCCCCAGCCTTCCACTATCATCAGGGAATCGATCCCTGGTACTAAAGATCAATCTCCTACGGCCATTATTGAAGAAAACATTCAGCCCATTGACAGTGCGGGTGCTAAATCTCGTGTGGAGGAAACCATAATTCTTCCCGGGTCAAATCAACAAATGGTCTTGGCTCCGATCCCACAGTCGGGTACTGAGGCCATCACTTTCAACTCTTCGGCTGTCGCTTCACAAGACACTTCAGCCTCTGTTCCAGTAGCTATTCAGGTACTCATGTTTTTGGACCAGGCTTGTTGCTTTAATCTTTAATGGGTATATTAACCCTTGGCCTTGGCTTTCGGTTCTGTTGTTCAGGATGTTCCCTTAGTCCAGAGTCATTTGTGCCTTTTGATGACTTACTTACCAACCTGGATCTAGGGGCATTCGACTTAGGATCATTTGAGCCTGAGGTAGCCCCACCAACCAGTCTTCATCGTTTGAAAGACCTAATTCTCAGCATGGCTAATACAGATCTTATTACTCTCTCACCCTCTATTGAGATAGATGCTACCCTGAATCACTCTTTACTGACCTTGCTTTGTCTATCAGGCAAACATGGCTATTAAAAGAAATTCAAGAATGGCTTTCAGGGTGTCAAGCCATAGCGCATTCGGCCTTCCTGATTCAAATGGAAGCCAAATCTCATCTTACTGCCCGACAGAAAGTGGTGCACTTTCTCGAGTTGGCGAAGAAGAAATATGAAGAAGGTAAAGTTACTCAGGCATAGGTTATTGCCAGAGACACTTGGCTTCAGCTAACATCATTAGCCTCAGAGCAATGTTGGAAAAACTAGAGGCAGAGGTCGTCGCTAATGGCTATGCGTTGACTAAAATTGACGTCGTTCTAGTTGGGCTTGGCTAGGATGCTCAAAAATACAATGATTAACTACAAGCCAACCTTCTAACTACCCATATTTGGTCTCAGAAGCTTCATAAGGCTCAGCAAGATCGGACTGGGGCTAAGAAGGTCTGGGAAGATTTGAGAGAGAAACTTAGGTATTTTGAGTCGGCCATTGTATATAATTGTTTTTTTTTATTTGTACTTTTTTTTGTAACAAAAGTTATGCACAACACTTATTAATATAAAACGCTTTCGATCAATCAGGTTCATAATTGATAAGCATATGATGATCTAACTCTGGATTCGGTCTGTATTGTAGGTCAATGGTTTTCCAGTAAAACTTTAAATACTGACCGTTTATTAACCTTTCTTGAACCTCACCATCTATATCACGTAGCCTGTATGCTCCACCTTTCTTTACTTGGTGGATGATAAAGGGCCATTCCCAGTTAAAGGACCATTTACCATATCGATTATCCTTGTCCCCAGTAGGTAAAACGGCCTTCTAAACCAAGTCCTCTATGCAGAAACACTTCTCTTTCACCCTCTTGTTGTTTGCCCGAGAAGCCCGTAGTTTTTACACCTTCAATGAGTCCAAGACCATCAACCTTAGTTTATAGAGTCCTTCTGGTTCAGCTATCATTACCTCTATATATTTAGCTGGCTCAAGCCGATTTGGTAATGCCCTTTAGGCAGACCGAACTATAACCTCCATAGGCAACATGTCATCATGCCCATAGGTCAATATGAATGGTGTAACTTTAGTACTAGATCTTTCAGAAGTCTTATATGCCCAGAGTGCTTTGGACAACAATTTGTCCCATTCCCTAGGGCTTTCTTCCACCATCTTCTCAATAATCCCTTTTAGGATCTTGTTAGATGATTTGGCTTGGCCGTTGGCCTGTGTTGGGTTTGTGCCCTCAAACCATTGTTTTATGTATGAGACATTGACATTTTAATATATGGATATCAGTTTTACATTTTGTTATATATGTTTCTTTCATAAGATGATTGTTAATCCTTAAGTATTATAGTTAGTAATTCGTGTGTGTATGAGATACATACAAGTGAGATACGAATTACTATTCTCTGATACTTAGAACTTGTCAGAGTGTATGATTAGGCAGGAAACCTCATTAGGTCTACATTGTAGCATGATTAACTACCATTGGATGGAGTGATTAATCTCAATCACTAGAGTATAAGTCTTAGTTAATATGCTAGTGCTTATAGTGCATTGATGGACCCGAGTTTTTCTATTGACACTAAAGGCTATCAGTAGTCGATAGGAACTCATAACTTGTATAAGGTACGTGTTTTCAATCTTGAGATGATTATGAACACAGACTGTGGATATGGCTACTTTTACTTACCAATCAGTGAGGTCTATAGAAGATCAACACCTGGGTATCTTAGGTATGTCACGTTCATAGGGTTGTGAATATATATTGCCAAGATAGAATCTACCCTCTGATTCAGAGTAAGCATTCCCTTGAGAATGTTACCAAGTTGATTACTGAGAACTGTAGTCTTGTTGATAAGTAGTTATCAACATGTTTGGTAATCATGAGAGGTGAATGGGACTCAAGGAATACAAGAAGTAGTCACGATTCAGGTTGACAATAACTGTTTATCCGACTACCTAAATATGATTGTGAATGCTAAAGGTAGAGGGAGATTAGTACACCATACAAGTCTAGTTATCGCTTTAGATATGTTCTTTTGCATTGGAGTTCAGTTATCATTTTATAGTGGAGTAAACGTTAACTGACCAGTTGGTTAGTTTGATGATCAAAGAGTTTGATCAGGGGAATTAACAACTGGTCTGAGCCAACAATAAAGAGCCTAGGAGGTCCCACTCTTAGCTCCGCTAGGATGCTTGGAAAGGCACATGAAAATCTTGTCAAGGCGGGTTCGATCGATCGTAGGTGTCTCGATCGATTGAAACTTTGGCGGGTTCGTTCACTCGAACGAGGTTCGATCGATCGAAGCCACTTCGAACGCTTGAACATAAGGTCAGTTTTGGGAATCTATAAATAGGGCAGTTGTGTCCTGAAAAAAGAGTTCATCATTTTTGTACGTTAGAAGCTACATAAACTTTTTTTATAGCTCCCAAACCTTCTCCTTCCTCTCTATTATGGTTACCTTCAACCCTAGCCCCTCCGGGAGCATCCTTAGGGGTCATAAGAGTGAAGACTATCTAGTGGATGCTGCTGAAAGTCAGAGATTTTAGAATTGGGTTCAAGATCTGAGGTATAATTCTTATCCCCTCTTGTTAGTACGCATCTATGGAATTAACGAGTATTAGATCCTGGGCTAGCAATAAGTTTTTGAAACTTAACCTTTTCCACTGTGCGTTTAAAAGTTAGTTTTAAATCTACTTTTCCTTCAATTGGTATCAGCACCACGCTTGTCTGGATCTATAGATGCGTTTGGAACACTAGTTTTGATTTACATGTTGCTTTTAGAACTGTTTTTGAAACTGCATTGTCACAGATCTGTTTCTGCTGTGTTTACATAGTAGAATACAAATCTGTGATTGCATTGGATGCATGATGGATTCGATTGATCGAAGTATGCTCGATCAAATGAACCTCCTCTGTTCTCAAGCAATCGAACGGGTTTCGATCGATCGAACTTTATTCTTGTTCGATCGATTGAATGGTGTTCGATCAATCGAGAGTGGTTCTCTGTCCAAGTGTTGAGTTTATAGTTTTAAAGTTTTTAAAACGTTTACTTTAAATTTTTATTATTCGATAAGTTTTTTCAAAACATTCTGTAAATTTTAAAGTTCAATCGATTGAACTATTTTCAATCATTCGATCGAACCTTTATCGATCGATCGAACCTTTATCGATCGATCGAAGTGTAACAGAGAACTTTGATGCTGTTTTAAGTTATAATTCAGTATGTAAAGAGTTTATATACTGTGTGGATCAATTAGGGGTTCCAATAGTTACATATATTTGTTATATATGCGTGGATACGTGTACGACTAACCCTTTTGCAGCAAGTTTAGTCAGCTATCTCCCATGGCGCCAAGTATTTTAATTTTGTATTTAAATTGCTTGAGATTGGTGTATGTAGTATTTAATTTTGTATTTAAATTTCTTGAGATTGGTGTATATAAAGGGCACTGCGACTTCAATCCTATGAAAAGGAAAGTCGCACCGGTTTCCCTAGCCTTTAATTATTTTATTTGTTGCAATTTCTATTTCTAGATAAATTGTAATCTTCAAAAGAAGCATAGGACCAATGTATTAGAATTAGAAAGTCCATGAAGATGGAGCAAGGATTCATTATCCATGAAGATGGGGGTGGAGGCCATCAAACCAAGAAGCAGGTTCTATGGAGATAGAGCCATGGGAGATAGAGACATTGTTTGGATGTTTTTATTTCAATTTTAGTTTTTTTTTTGTTTTTATATGCTTGTTTGTGATTGGAGTATTAAATATGTTGTTACTGCATGCATTATAAAAATAACTTTTCTAAAATAAAAATCAAAAACTGTTTTCAACGCATTAGTAAACATTGGATGTTTATGGGTAATGTGTAGAAGCAATTTTCTATAAAGCAAAATCCTTATTTACTAAATCTAGTGGGAGAGGGTTTTATTTATAACACCCACGATCTTTCATTAATGGTTCACTATAAGATGAATAGTGCATTCTGTGTCACCTCGCCAGGGATGATCATTCCATGCAGAGGGTACACTACTCATTGGTTACTAGATGTGAACTTCCTATGGATAGGATCAATCAGACATGTTAGAGGGTGACCACCACACGGAGGCACTACTTGAGACAGTTGTGACTGGATCCTAGTTAATGGTATACACTAGCTAAGCTATGGATAAGGGATCCCACATGGGGCATTATTCAGAAACTTAGAGATCAAATAGGTTCTGGAGTCATAACTTGTTTTGCAAGTGTTGCATAGCGGACAAGTCATGATTAATCAAGAGATCGAGTATTGACCAACACACGGAGGCTTTACTCTTTCGTTTTGATATTCCGGCGATTTTGTTTTAAAATAAGAGTTTTAAGGATTCTTTTATTTCAAACTGTCAAATTTCAATATCCATATTTATTTTGTCCTTTTGATTTTTTTCAGTAAATCATAATGTTTGGATCTGCATTTAGTCCACTTGCCACCATACTCACTCAAAGCAAGTTATAACTGGAAATAACTATACTGAATGGAAATAAAACCTCGACATTGTTTTAACTATAGAGGATCACATATATGTCCTCATCACCCCATGCCCCAAAGAACCCGTGGCCAATGCTTAGGCAGCTGCCAGGCGCGAGTTCGATAAATGGAAAAAGTCGAATGGAATGGCCCGTTGCTACATTCTGTCCTCAGTGGCTGGTGTGTAGCAATACCAATTCCAGTCGAACAATTTTGCCAGTGATATTATTGAATCCCTGAAAAAGATGTTTGGGGAGCATGGCAGGCTTGCCAGACAGGTAGCTATGTAGAAGATAATGAGTGCTAAGATGTCGGAAGGGACTCCAGTCAAAGAACATGTTTTGAAAATGATTGGTTATTTAAACGAGCTGGAGACCCTAGGCGCCAACATCGACGCACAGACCTAAGTTGATATGATCCTCAATATGCTGTCAGCATCATTCGCTCAATTTAAACTAAACTATAATATGAATAAAATGGATTTATCAATGAGCAAATTAATGAGTTCTTTACTGGCAGCGAAAGGGGTGATCAAACCTGGGGGCAACGTTCTGAACGTTGAGAAAAGCTATTCCTCTTCCTGATCTACGCCAAAAGGTAAGAAAGGGAAGAAGAAGACTGGCATTGGTGGGCCAAGTGTTGGACAGGTCCGTAAGATTGCAAAATCTAAGGGAAAAGGTAAGCGCAAAGGGAAGGTGGGTGGCCAAGGCAAAGGAAAGTTTTTCCAATGCGGCGACAAGGGCCACTGGAAGAGGAACTGTCCAGAATTCTTAGCTACAAGAGTTCAAGATATGATTGAATCACATGTGATTGAAGTAAGTTTTATAATGGATACTTCAAACCCTTGGTGCATTGATTCTGGTGCGACTAACCATATCTGCAATTCATTGGAGAAGTTCAGATCAACCAGGAGGTGCAGTGATGGGTAAATTGTACTTACTCTAGGTTCTAGTGCAATTGTATCTGCAATTGCTATAGGAGTGGTAGCTTTAGAATTTCTAGACAATAAAAATTTGATTTTGTTAGATGTACTTTACGTCCCTTCAATGAGACGTAATTTAATTTCAGTTTCTAATTTATCGAATAATGGTTATTCTTTTCCTTTTGAAACTGAAGTTGTGATTAAAAGAAATGGTTCTTTTATTTGTTCTGGTGTTAAATCAAATGGTTTGTATGTGATTACTCCTAATGTTTTCTAAAGATTCTTGTATAGAACTTAATAACTCAGTGGTATCTGTACCATCTAAAAGAAAGGAACCTTCCACTAATCCAACAAAGCTTTGGCATATGAGGCTTGGCTATATTAATCTAAATAGGATTGGCAAACTAGTCAAAGAAGGAAACTTAGATGATTTAGTTCTTGAACCAATGGAAGTCTGCGAGTCTTGTTTAGAGGGTAAGATGACCAAAAGGCCCTTTCCTCTAAAGGGAAACATGACCAATGCATTGTTGGAATTAGTTCATACTGATGTGTGTAGACCAATAAATATTAGAGCACGAGGTGGTTATGAGTATTTCATAACATTTACCGATGACAACTCAAGGTATGGATATATGTATACCTAATGCAGCACATGTCTGGAGCCTTTGAAAAGTTCAAAAGGTTTAGGGCTGAAGTGGATAAGTAATTGGGCACACATATCAAGGCCATTCAATCTGATCGAGGTGGTGAATACCTCTCTAATGAGTTTATTGATCACCTCATACAGAATGTGATTCTATCACAGTTGACTGCACCTGGTACTGTTAGGGATATGTACTAAAAGCCATGCTTTATGTAGTTGATTTATTATTCATTCAATAAAATAAGTTATTCCATTTTTATGAGAATCTATGTGGGCAGTGTTTGTATTATATTATTTATTTAATATTATGCATGTGTGTCTCTCATTCTATATCGTAGGTGGTTTGGTGTGTAGAGTTCGGCTTACACACAGAAGATCAGGCCATCAAATATTATAGAATATAAGATTTTGGTTTACAATCTTAGATGGGATTGGACACACCATTGGTAGGACTGCAACATGGTGTTGTAGTAGGTTTGTCTTGCCTACGGAAAACGGTATTGTTTCAACTCACTATGCTGGTACACTTTGTGTATTAAACGGGACTGACTTGGGGTAATTATCTTTATACTAACTTATAAGATAATTAATACCTCATGGCTATTATGAGTGCTTATGCTCTAAATCCTAAGTTAATTTGTTGACACATACATTTGATATTTACACTTTGATCCCTAAAAGGGTGAGATCCTTAAATGGGTCAATATCTCATTAGATTGGGTGTCAATATTAATTGTGTGGTGGATATTAATTAATGATGGAATCCATGTCTCAATTTTGGGATTGATGATATCCCCTTGAAAAAGCTTATAAGTTTTGATTATGTCAAACCCTGCAGGTGGATTTTGTATCCGACATATCAGATAAGTTAAGCAGAGGATCTCAAGGAATTTTAAGAAATTAATTAAATATGATTGTCAATAATTATATTTAATTAATGGATATCTGTAATCTTAATGTGGGGAGATAATAAGCATTTAATAACATGGAGCTAGAAATATATTTTTGAGATAAGGGTAGGAGTGCAATTATAATTCTTTAGTGGTATGAATTATAATTTATGGAAATAGGAATTTGATTCAGTTCGAATTAGGGTTTTCTAATTCCATAAGGAAGCATGTTCCTTATTGACTTCTTATGGTCCCTATCGTAGCCTATATATATGCTGCTTTGACTCTCTTCTCAGTTTGCGTTTTTCCATATAGAGTATTATAACTCAGAATAGAAAAGAGAGCGTAAAAGAGGGAGAGCAGAAAACAGAAAGGATTTCGAAAGAGCCCACGCTTAGTTTGATATCCTGGCAGTGGAGGAATACGGTAGAAGATCGTGAGCTATTGTCGAGCCCGTGTTCTCGATTCGTCTATATAGCAATCCGTTTTTACAGTTCAAGGTAACCCTAGTTCCGCCCTTGTAGGGTTATTATAGATTTCACGAAATTTTTTACAGTACCAACTTATACGCATTGTCAACGGATTCTGGGAACGCAGTTTCCTAATAGGTACGTCTCAGCAGAACAGTGTAGCGGAGAGAAGGAACCGGACTCTTTTAGACATGACTAGGTCAATGATGAGTTATTCTGAGTTACCATTATTCCTTTGGGGTTATGCTTTGGAAACCGTTGCATACATACTAAATCTAGTACCAAGCAAATCTATTCCTAGGACACCACGAGAGATATGGATTGGGTGCAAGCCTTCTTTACAACATCTCCAGCTATGGGGGTGTCCGGCATATGTGCTGAAAGGAAAGATGAGTAAGTTGGATTCTAGATTGAAAGTGTGTTACTTTGTGGGGTATCTAAAGGGTACTTATGAATGGTATTTTTATGATACAAGAGAACAGAAAGTGTTTATTAGTACAAATGCCATTTTCTTGGAGGATGATTATATCATGAACCATTAACCAAAGGGAAGTACGTATAGACCTGAGAGAGATAGAAGGAGAGCCCTCAATCCAACCAGCAGTTGATAACAATGTAAATCAAGAAAATACAACTTCTTCACCCATTTCCGCACTGGTACCTCGTCGTTGTGGGAGGACTATCAGCCAGCTTGATAGATACATATTCTCAGGAGAAGTTTTTGAAGCTGTCTCCATAGAATCTGAATCTGATCCTACCACACATGAAGAGGCAATGGCTGATGTTGATTCAACTCATTGGGTTAAAGCTATGAAGGCTGCATTAGAATCTATGGATTCCAATCAGGTTTGGGATTTGGGATCTTGTAGAACTTCCAGCCAATATTAAACCCATTGGTTGTAAGTGGGTCTACAAGCAAAAAAGAGGATCTGATGTAAAGGTTGAGACCTTTAAGGCTAGGCTTATAGCGAAAGGTTATACTCAGAGGGAGGGCATTGACTATGAGGAAACCTTCTCGCTGGTAGCCATGCTCAAGTCCATCAGGATACTCTTATCCATTGCTGCATGCCTAGATTATGAGATCTGGAAAATGGACGTCAAGACTACATTCTTGAATGGTAATCTTGAGGAGGACATCTATATGCAGCAACTAGAGGGTTCATAGCTGGTCGAAAAGGTAACTTGGTATGCAAGTTGAAAAAGTCCAATTATTGGCTTAAGTAGGCATCCAGAAGTTGGAGCATACGTTTTGACCAAGCGGTCAAGTTGTTTGGTTTCATACAGAGTCTGGATAAGCCTTGTGTATACAAGAAGTGTGAAGGAAAAGTGGTAGCTTTTCTTGTTCTTTACGTTGACGATATTCTACTCATTGGGAATGATGTAGGGGCATTGTCAATGCTTAAGGTTTGACTAGGTAGTACATTTGATATGAAGGATCTAGGAGAGGCGAGCTACATCCTTGGGATAAAGCTCTTTTAGGATCGCAAGCGAAAGATAATGGGATTATCTCAAGCTGGTTATATTAATACGGTGCTAACTATGTTTTCAATAGATAATTTGAAGAAATGTTTGTTACCTTTCAGGCACGATTTAGCGTTCTCCAAGGACCAGAGTCCAAAGACACAGGAGGAGAGGAATCGCATGGCAGGAATTCCCTATGCTTCGGTAGTGGGAAGTCTCATGTATACGATGTTATGCACTAGACTAGATATCTGCTTTGCCATAGGCATGGTTAGCTGGTATCAATCGAATCCAGGTCTAGAGCACTGGACAGCCGTTAAGCACATTCTTAAGTACTTGAGAAGGATTGAAGATTATATGCTTATGTACGGCGGAAGTGAGGTAATTGCAGTAGGATGCACTGACTCGGACTTTATGTCGGATAAAGATTTGAGAAAGTTGACATTTGGACATCTCTTTACCTTGGGAGGTGGTGCTGTTATTTGGAAGAGCATTAAGCAGAAATGCATTGTAGACTCAACTACGGAAGCTGAGTGTGTGGTTGCTTGTGAAGCTGCAAAGGAAGCTATTTGGCTCAAGAAGTTCTTTATAGAGCTCGAGGTGGTACCAGCGTTGCTGTCATCTATTACGCTTTATTGTGATAATAGTGGGGTAGTGGCTCAGTCCAAGGAGCCAAGGAACCACGAAAAGGGAAAGCACGTAGAGCGGAAATATCATCTCATCAGAGATATTGTTCAACGTGGAGATGTGACTGTCACCAAGATTGCCACCGCTGATAATCTTGTTGATCCGTTTATAAAGGCCTTACCACAGAAGGTCTTTGATCGTCATCTAGATGGTCTAGGTCTCAGATGTAATCCTGTATGGTTGTGAGTACAAGTGGGCGTTTGTTGGGTTTGTGCCCTCAAACCATTGCTTTATGTATGAGACATTGACATTTTAATATATGGATATCAGTTTTACATTTTGTTATGTATGTTTCTTTTATGAGATGATTGTTAATCCTTCAGTATCATAGTAAGTAATTCGTGTGTGTATGAGATACATACAAGTGAGATATGAATTACTATTCTCTGATACATAGAACTTGTCACAGTGGATGATGAGTCTAGATACCTCATCAGGTCTACACTGTAGCATGATTAACTACAATTGGATGGAGTAATTAATCTCAATCACTAGAGTGTAACTCTTAGTTAATATGCTAGTGCTTATAGTGCATTGGCGGACCTATGAGGCTCCAAATTACATGTTTTTGCACACTTTTCATGTCCAATGCAAAGATCTCGAAAAAAAAATGCTAAATCATCCAAAAAGACTAAAAATGAGAAAGTTGTCGTTTAACTCAAAGAGATAATATTATCCATTTGTAAATAGATGATTACAGATAAAATGCTCTAAAAGAGGCTCCAAATTACCTGATTTTGTACAATTTCTATGTCCAATGCAAAGATCTCAAAAATATTTGTATGAAAAAAAAAATCACCCAAAAAGGTCAGAAAATGATATGGCCATATAAAATTGACATTTTTAAAAAGATAACATTTGTGGATTTGGACTTTAATTGGTTCCCAAAACGTAGCAATGGCCTAAGCTAATAAAAAGAGCAATGCTAGGAATACCTAAATGGGACATCTAAACTATCCACTTGCTGATATAGATTTCTAAGACTATTCATCAGTTACCAAACAAAATTTGAATTAATTTCTAAACTGGCACAACATATCAACAGATGAATGATTTAGGTGTCTCATTTATATGTACTTAATAAAATAAAAAAACCAAATACCATGAATTTTTGCTTTTAGAACCTCAAATGAGGGACTTCTAATCAAGTTTCTCATTAACATCTATTGTTTCGTACGATGTAGATCTAAAGTCAAAATTCTCAAGCAGTAGAAAATGAAAAGTGTATTGTTATTTTAATTTCAATTTGTTCATGTATTTTAAAATTTGGATAATTAATTAAATTAAAAGTCGCTCAAATTAACACTTTATAACCATAAGTTCAGTCCATAAGATTTTAGTCCAAGAAGGACACAAGGAATAGCACATAGGGAAGTTCTATTTATACCCACATATTTTATTCACTACACCCACATTCTCTTTACACTCACTACTCTAATCTAAGTTGATACAATAAATTTACTCTTTGTACCCATCTTTCCCCCACAAATAGCCCTAACCCTATAAACTTTTTTTATTTCTTATTACTCTCTATAACCACCATACTCAATCTCGTACCACAATATACAAATACACTGTTGCGAATTCTCAAAAAAAAAAAAACAAAAAACAAAAAACAAAAAACAAAAAACAAGAGGGTTGTGCTTATTACCAGACTCCGATGTATATTGATTATGCTTTTTTGGCATGATCCACAGTTTCAATGAATAAATAACTGGCATTACGCACACATGACATCCCATAAGAGCACTATGTTATAAACAACACACATATAGAGTTGTAGACAGGGACAGAGAGAAAGCTTTTTCGGGCAATTCTGTAGTAGGGCGAAGCGGTATTGCCCCACGTGGGGCGCACGAATTGTAACTGTTGGATGAAAATAGAGAATCATCCTAGAGATGACACATGTCCTAGTGGTTTTAAAAATTTTCACACCCTTTTCACCTCCTTTGCCAGTTGCCCATCCCACCCACCTCCTGAGCTTACTACCTATCCCTCTCTCCTCTACTTAACTTGAGTGTGTGTGTATATATATACATTTATATTTATATGTACAATAATTGGTATACTAGAGTAATAAAAATAGTAGGGTAAATTGTAAATTATACCCCTATAGTTTGAGGGTTGTGACAGTTTAGTCTTTATACTTTCAATTTTGGCAATTTACATCCTATAGTTTGAAAATTGTGCAAAATCCATCAAATTACAAAAAAAAAGCACGGGCAGAATATTATTTCTACCCAAAAATGACCCCCATGTGCACGGGCAGACCTAGGAGTGTAGTTTAGTGGGAGCAGAAGCTTATACAGGGGTTATAGGGAATATCACTTTATTTATTTATTTCTTTCTTTTTTTATGGATAGAAATAATATAATTCTATGTAGTTTTTTTGTACAAACTAATCTATCCCATAAATAACTTTTAATATTTTAAACAATTTGATATACTTAAAGCTTATAATATGATAATATCTTATAGTCTATTAAACCATCTGATAATATCTTATAATCTTTTAAACAATCTGTTACATTTCAAATTGGACAGGCATTGCCACACAAATATCAAAATGATAAATATAAATAACTAATTAAACTTATAATGCAAAAATTTTGTGAACGAATTATGGGATAGATTAGTTTTTACAGAAAAAAAAATCATAGAATTATACTATTTTTACAAATAATAATAATAATAATAATAATAATAATAATAATAATAATAATAATAATAATAATAATAATAATAATAATAAATCCTGCTCCTTGAAACCCCATATAAGCTCCTGCTCTCACTAAACTATATTCCTGGGTCTCCCCCTGCACATGTGGTCATTTTTGCTTGGAAATAATGTGACATTCCCATTGTGCCCTTGCTTTTTTTGTAATTGGGTGAATTTTGCACAATTTTCAAACTATAGGGTGTAAGTTGCCAAAATTGAAACTACAAGGACCAAATTGTCACAACTCTCAAACTACAGGGTGTAATTTGCAATTTAGCCAAAATAGTATCTTGTTTTCCTCATCATTTTTGTGACACTAAAAAACGCAAATCCCGATAGAATGTGAAGAGAGTGAAGCAATGTGGGTTAGGGGGACCTTTTTGGCACATATCGTGTACCGCCCTATTGATTAAGGCTAGTCAATGCTTAGTCAGTGACTAGTCTACACCTGTGAAGTGCGTCCATCAAACCCGTGAACCACATTCACAGGTGTGTGGTTAATATAAACAACAAATTATACCCTATAAAAAGTAATAAGGTGAATGAGAAGATTATTTTTCTACTAACTCAGATCACGTTACGATGAATAGAGAGGTGCAGGAAGAGGAAGGGGGAGAAGTGCAGGAAGAGGAAGGGGAAATTATTTAGCATTACATTGGCAAATAGTTGGATCTTACGTAGATCATACTGGTCAGATGTGGTATGGAGAAAAACGTCCTTTTCTCAATGAACCCATTAATACGCATGTGCCACTATCATGTCACGGGCATGTTTTCATCGGTGAAGCCCAATCTCGCCTGCTACCAAGTTGGCTTGTTAATGATTATTTATTGAGATGGTCAAACTTGGACTTTCTTCAAAACAATTTGGACGTTTGTAAGGAACATTTTGTATTTCTTCAGAACCATTTGGACCTTAGTAAGAAGCATTTGGACTCTCTTAAGAAATATTTGGACTTTTTCAGAACCATTTAGACTTTTGTAAGGAACATTTGGACTTTCTTAAGAAATATTTGGACTATAGCAAGGAACATTTGAACTTTCTTCAGAACCATTTGGACTTTTGTAAGGAGCATTTGGTATTTCTTCTGAACCATTCGGACCTTAGTAAGAAACACTTGGACTTTCTTAAGAAACATTAAGACTTTCGTCAGAACCATTTGGACTTTTGTAAGGAACACTTAGACTTTAGCAAGGAATATTTGAACTTTCTTAAGAAATATTTGAACCTTAGTAAGGAACATATGGACTTTCTTATGGAACATTTGGACTCTCTTCAGCAACATTTGGACTTTAGTAAGGAACAGGTCTTTCATACGAGCATTTAAAACATCCACATCTTGTCGACACTCCAACCATCCTTCATTCGTATGGGTTGCATAGTCTATCATCTCCTCGTAAGTCGCGCTAAGGATACCGAGCCGCAGATTTGAGTCTCCACGTCTGGAATCGTCTTGGATGCCATTTCATTCATCAAATCATTGTCGATTTTCATCCACCTTTGCATGATGCAACTATGTGGGATTTCTGTGAGGTGCTCAAATTTCATTACAACTATAATATGGCAACAAGGTATCTCCACACTCGTGAACAACATACACGAACACTCTAGTCTGCCGTTTGATGGATGCTACATTCCACCTCAACTTCAGTTAAATCCACACCATCGTTGAAATGAAGTCAGAATCATTGTTAAATCAATATACTGGTCCATTATAATTCACACCATATATTGTCTTGAATTCTATGGAGATGATTAGTTTTTCGAGGTGTTGCTTTTCAATGCACTATGTATTATTCCTTTCACTAGTTTGTATTGTGTTCTTTATTTTCTTCGAAATGTTTGGACTTTCTCAAGTAATAAATGTACCTTATTAAGGAAATTCTGGATTTTAAGGATGCTTTGGACTTTTTAAATAATTGTTCGGACTTTCTTCAGAACCATTTGGACTTTTGTAAGGAACATTTGGTATTTCTTCAGAACCATTTGGGCCTTAGTAAGAAACATTTAGACTTTCTTCAGAACTATTTGGACTTTTGTAAGAAACATTTATTTTTTCTTAAGAAACATTTGGACTTTCTTAAGCAACACATGGACTTTCTTAAGAAACATTTAAACTTTAGTAATGAACATTTGGACTTTCTTAAGAAACATTTGGGCTTTAGTAAGGAACATTGAACTTTCTTAAGAAATATTTGGACCTTAGTAAGGAACATTTGGACTTTCTTAAGAAACATTTGGACTTTCTTCAGCAACATTTGGACTTTAGCAAGAAACATTTGGACTTTGTTCAGCAACATTTGGACTTTATTATGTTACATTTGGACTTTAGTAAGGAATATTTGGACTTTCTTAAGAAAAATTTGGACTTTATTAAGGAACATTTGGACTTTCTTAAGAAACATTTGGACTTTAGTAAGGAATATTTGGACTTTCTTTAGAACAATTTGGACTTTTGAAAGGAACATTTGGTATTTTTTCAGAACCATTTGGACCTTAGTAAGGAACATTTAGACTTTCTTAAGAAACATGTGGACTTGCTTAAGAAATATTTGGACTTTAGTACGAAACATTTGGATCTTAGTAAGGAATATTTGGACTTTCTTATGAAACATTTGGACTTTTGTAAGAAATATTTGACGATCTATTTTTCTAATGATGTATTCTATTCATTTGTGTTGTGCTTGTGTTGTTATATACAAGATATAGTACATAAAGAAAAGAAATAATTGAAAGGTATTTTAATTAAATTTATTTTACTTAATATATTTTAAGTGACTTTGATTGAATAATGTTCTATTTCTTTCATTATGCACATTACTCATAATAATATTTTGTACAACAAAATTATTCACAATAGTTGTAAAATACCAATAAAGTGAAGATATGTTGGCCTTCTCAAATTAGAAATTCACTCGAGTGGTCTTCTATCTTGAACTAGAGTTGAAATAGAATGAAATTTATATATGTTTGTAAGGTAAAACTAAAAATACAAAGATGTAGTGAAAATAAGAAAGGGTGAAAGTTAAATGTTTCTCCATTCAACATCCTTCTTCAAATTTCTTTTAAAAAAGTCCAAGCTTTGCCTCCAAAGTTGGTTGTTAGCTTATTAAATGGTGTTTAATGCAACAACCTTAATAAAAGCAACGCAAACATTAATAAAAATAAACCTTAAATTCTTGTATCTTTTATAGTCTATGGATGGTAGTTGGACTTTAGTTAGTTGTATACAACATCTATTCCATTAAGTACAATATAGTGATGCTTAGTGTTTTGCAAATTTTACACACTTCTTTGCAAAGTCCAACCAATCTTTATCAAAGTCTAAACAACCCTTAGGAAAGTTCAAACCTGTTATTTACTCTCTTCGTTTTTTTATTTATTTTTTATTTTTTACCAAACTTGAATTTTGTTTAGTTGTGTACAATGTTTATTTCATAAGGTACGACATAGTGATGATTAATATTTTGCAAACTTGGCACAATTCTTTGCAAGGTCCAAACAACCCTTATGAAAGTCTTAATATGCTATTTACCTTTTTTTTTTTTACTTACTTGAATTTTATTTAGTTGTGTACAATATTTATTCCATAAGGTACAACATAATAATGCATATTATTTTACAAACTTTGCACATTTCGTTGTAATGTCCAAACAATCCTCGTCAAAGTCCAAACAGCTCTTAAGAAAGTCCAAACTTGCTATAGTAGGTTACAAGACATTTAATGCCCTAATATAATGGCAGCCTTCCTTCTTCCTAAACATTTAATGGGCCGAATTATGTCAGCCTTTTCATATCTCTTCCAATCAACACTTGCCACATATATAGTGGTTTGGCCCCACCTAGAGCAAAACTACTCTTGCCCCACTACAGCCGAACCCAACTTTTTCTGATGGATTAGCTACCACACACACAGATTCTTTGTCAATACAATTATACAAAGATAAACAACACTTGCCCCATTTAACTAAAGCACGTAAAACAGTCTAAAGCGTACATGATGTATCGTTCTTGGAACTGCTAGTTGTTTGCGTAAATTTTTTTTTTTCGTATTATGTATGTATTTTGTGTGTGTATATCAAACGATTCAAACCTTATATATATAAGAATCTAGCAGCTGAAACTTCACTTAGTCAATTACCATACTGGCTTTCTGTATCTTCTCAAGACCATAATACCCTTTCATTATACCTTAATTACATGTATATCATAATGATACATTGATTTGTGTGAGGATAATTATGTCATTTCAGATGATTATTACATTCAGGTCAGCTTTTGAAATTCTATTTAATATAATAATGAGGTTTCAATCAACAATCTTGTGTCTAATTATATTTGGTTCAGTAATTTTTGGGATATTTATTATTCACTTCAAAAAAAGTAAAAAAATTGTGGCTATTTTGGCAACTATTTAGGAATTGGTCACTAATTTTACAATTTGGTCAACTTCTTCTCTCAAATTTAGGATTCATATATTGTAATATGTGTAATTGTATTTGGGTGAGCAAGTTTTGGGATCTTTATTATTCACTTCAAAAAAATAAAAAAAATAAAAAAGTGGCTACTTTAATGGCTATTTACAAATTGGTCACTAATAATTATATTTTGATCAACTTCTTCTCTAAAATTTATATATTTAGGAATTGGTCATTAATATACCAAAATTCACTTGTACTCAAATCTCATACTAAATTTATATCTTATACTCATTATACTCAAATGCATACAAATAATAAACTCATATCCTTTAAAATACCAAATGATGAAAACAAAAAAGACAAAACAGCTAAAAGAGGGGATTGGCACGTGCATCGCACGTGCCGAGACCCTAGTATATATATAAACACAATATGATAGGATTTGACATGTAGAGAGTGTTTGTGAGTTAGGGTTTGTTAGAGTAAGTGTGTGCAAAGTGTAAACTCTTCGGTACATTTGCTTTTATTTTAAAGTAGGTGAGTATAGATAGAATAGAAAATTATTGGATAATCCCTATAAGTAACTCTTAAAACTTTAAAACTCAAATTGGTTTGACCATTTTCTAAAAAGGACAAAAGGAATCTGAGCTAGTGCTCACACGGTATAAGTGCAAGCACCATGGAAGATCCCATGTGGGGTTCAAGCCCTCAAGCGCGCACCTGCTGGCTTCAGCCACTCACATTGTGGGAGTGACTGTACTATATGATATCCGTTTTGAAATTTTTTTAAAAAAACTTTAAGCCTCCATAACTTTTGATCTACAACTCTGTTTTTTACAAATTTTATACCGTTGGAACCGTTTCAACGAGAGCTATAAAACTAGTACCATTGTTGATATCTTTTGAGCAAACGAAAAAAATTCTTATTTTTACATGCCATGTTCAAAATGAACCAAACAAAATTTTCACATAATATTCGTGTATGGGTTATTGAATTTTCACTTAACGTTAACGTATGCCTAGTTGATATGTTGTGAGGGAAAAAAAAGTTCACTTTGTTCTTAAGGAGAGTTTTAATGAAACTTCAAAAGAATTTTGCATTTTTGTTTGGGTTGACAAACTATGCTTTATAATTGTTTGTAAAATTTAATTTTTTTGAAACGAAGTATGCATTGTTTTAATGTGAAAAAAAGAGTGAAATTTCACTTGGCAAACGTGAATATTAAGTGAAATTGCACTCAACTCGTGCATGAACATTAAGTAAAATTTCACTTAAATCGACATTTGAGAGACTTTTTAACAAACTATGTATCAAATTGAACCTTAAACTCTAGAGAGTTACTTCTAGTTACTATTGTGATAGTTAGTGAAGTTTCACTTGCCACACAAGAAAACTAAGTGAAATCTCACTGAACGAGTACACAAATGTTAAGTTTAACTTCAAGTTTTTCAGGAAGAAGACATATACGGGTTCAGTGAATTTTTACTTAATATTTATGTATGCCAAATTTATATGTTTTGAGAAAAAAAAAAAAGACAAATTTTAACAAAAATTTCTGTAATTGTTTTGGTTGAAAAATTGTGTTTTATAATGGATTGTGAAATTTGCTACTTTTAACAAAATGTGCATTGTTTAAAAAAAAAAAAATTCACCATGCATATATGAATATTTTGTGAAATTTCACTTAACTCGTACATGAACATTAAGTGAAATTTCACTTAACTTGGCATTTGAGAGACTTTTTAACAATTTGATAATCAAATTGGACTTTAAATTCTAGACAGTTACTTCTACTGAAATTTCACTTGGCATACATGAAAAGTAAGTGAAATGTCACTGAATGCGTACACAAATATTAAGTGAAAATTCAAGTTTTTTAAGAACAACTGAACAAGGCATGTAAAATGTCATTTTTTTTGCTCAAAACATATCAACACTGGTACTAGTTTTGTAGCTCTCGTCAATAGTTATGGAGGTTTAAAGTTTAAAATACATTTTCAAAATGGGGTTTTCATATAACACAGCTACTCACACGATGTGAGTGGCTTTGGGACACATGTGCGGTTAAGGTGTGAGGAGGCGTGGCTCAAGGCGTGGGTTGTTAGTGGGAGTTGTTATGGTTCACACACTTATACCGTGCGAGCGCATATTGTCAACTTTTTGTCCTTTTTGTTAAGTCACTCTCTAATTTGTACTTTAGCATACTAAATATTATGGTGATGTCCTTTTTGGTAAATCCCCCTAGATAGAATTGTCATAACACATGTTTATCTAAAGTCTTATTTTTATTCATAAAATATTTATGCGTAAATTACATGGACCTCCATCCCCCGAGGTATGCCCTAAATTAACAACCTCTCTTCTCTATAACGTGATGGTTGGGTAATGTCTATGATGGAATAAATGAAAGTACTAAACTATGCATTAAATTACGCATACCTCCCCTGAACTGTGTTCTAGTTACACGGATATTCATCGTATTTTGAAAAATTAAATGGACATCACTTATCACCCACAAAACCCTAACTAAACTTACAGTTTGTGCCAATGTATTATTATGCCCTCAAATAAAACTTGTTTTTGCAATGAGAAATGGCTTGGGTTAATCTTTTCATACCACTAAGAAGTGTATCTTTTAATTTCTTCAAATTCCTTCCTGTACCAAAATCTGCAACTTCTTAAACATTTCATCAAAATTTTCAATTTCATAATTTAAATTTATTAGGTTTTGTTTTTTTTAATTTCTTCCTATTTCCATAAATATGATGAATGATCTTCAATTTAGTTTTTAATTTCTGCAAAATGGTAAGGATGATAGACACTTTAAAAAATAAGAGAGATGATTCTAATTTTTGAAAAAAAAAATTAATTTTTGTTTAGAGTCGGAGCAAGGGAGGAAGAAGAAGAGAAAAAATTTAGCAAAAAAACATTTTTCTAATGAGAGATGTCTGTGTAATTAGGTAATACCTCAAGGGAGGTTTGTATAATTATTCCTATTTTTTTATAAGGATAAAAAAAAAGGTATTTTGGACAATAGTTAATTAAAAATTGCTTACATTATCGTTTTCTATCAGGAGGTAGATGATCAACAAATTGAGTGTAATGCCCCTTAATTTTATTTGCGATTAATACCAGTTTTGGGTTTATTGGCAGTACAATATTTACCTGTGTGTGTGCATCATAGCGTGAGCTCACCACACACAAGTATTTTTGAGCTTGGAGCCCAAGCAATTTTGGGTGCACAGTGTGTGCAGGTGTAGTGTATGTTTTATATGCTTGGTGCCCAAGCACTCAAGTCTATATATGTACACCTAAAGTTCTCTCATCACACTACTCCCTCAACTCTCATCAGTCTCTCCATCTCTCAGCATCTCTCTCTCTCGGCTACACTTAGCACTCACACATATATTTTATATACTCAATTAGTGAGTAATTGCAAAGAACATCAAAGCTTGGGTTGTTGGTCATTTGGATTATTTTTCTCTGCATATCCCTGCGTAATTCATTTTGGGTAAGTGCCCAATTGACATTTCAATTTCTTTAGACTCTATTGATATAGATATGTATATATATACATATAGAATTTCATATATATATATATCTCATGTATATTGTTAAGGGTCCAAAAATAGCGAACAGAAAAACTGTCACAGAAACGTGAATTCTTTATATCAAATGAAAGGTCTCGATCCCACGAGGCTCCCTTTTTAATTTCAAAAGCTAATTCAAAGCGGTTGCGACGAACGGTCAATTTAAAGTTTTGTTACCATTCGGTCTTTCAAAAAAATCAAGAGCTGTGATTTGATTCATGAAAATCCGATTTCATATTTGAATTCTATGCGGAAAAACGAAGAATTTCATATATTGAAAGTCCTGTTTGGATTAAGTTTTCAAACTGGGTAAATTTAGCCTCTGATTTCAAAACAGGGGAAGAAAAGAAAGAAGAAGACGAAACTGTGACATCTCGCGCGCGCGACCCGCGCGAGCGAGGGGTCGCGCGAGCGGCCCGCGCGCGCGACCAAGCCATTTGTGAAAAACTGTTTTAAATGGCCACGTGACCCTTCTGAACATATTTCGCGCAAGCGACCCGCGCGAGCGAGGCCTCGCGCGAGCGGCCCGCGCGAGCGAGGTCCCGCGCGAGCGGCCCGCGCGCGCGACCTCGGGCAGTTTAATAGAATCTTCTGTTTTGTGGTATTTAAGTCTGCTATGAGCTAAGGGGCCTTGTACCCTATGCTTTAAGAGTTGTACTTTACTTTAATAGTAGTTGTACTCATGCTTTGAGGTGTTGTACCTCACTAATATACGCGCATTATTGTATATTGAGATTTGTAACAGATTGAGCAGTTCCGGTTTCTACTCTGATTAATTATTCAGTCTATCCTCGGTGAACGGTAGTTCCGTATGACCCTCAATAAAGTTGTATAACATGTTAATAGTGTATTTACATGTTTACTTGAACTGCTATGCCTTAAGTAGATTATTTGAGTTGCTATGCCTTATGTGTTTACCTGGATAATTTCAGCATGTCTATTGTGTTGCTTTGAATTGATAGCATGCCTTGATAATCTGTCTTATGAAATATTGAATATGTCTGGATGCTTAGAGCTCGCATATGTCATATCATTTCATAAACATGAGCATGAACACGAAAATCACGAAAATGATTTTGGGATGAAAGACCTTAGAGGCTTTCAATTTTTGAAAAGGGAAGACCTTAGAGGCTTCCAAGTTTTAAAAAGGGAAGACCTTAGAGGCTTCCATGCATAAAACCCTCTAGGAGGGATTTTGTTTTGAAAAGTTAGAAATCCCGGATTTGTGGGTAGGCATGTGAGATGGGTACCACTAGGAACTCGAATTGCGAGATGTGCTGCAAGAAACCCTCGTAACGGTAAAGGCTAGGCCTCCGTGTAATTCGTAAGGCCCAAAGTCCCGCACGTTTGAGGCTAGGCCTACGTGGACGGGAAGCCCATGGTCCGGGTAATGATAATGACGATTGAGGGTGAGTGTTTGAAAAGGCATGAAAATGGTTTTCATGCATTGACATTGGCATTCATTACACTCATGCATGATATATAACAGATGTTATTGTGCGGTTATATGACTATACGAGCCTTTTGGCTTATGAACTATTAAACCTCTCTTTCAGGTGATATAGATAAGGGCAAGGCCCCGAGACTTGACAATGCTTCCGCTATAGTTTGAAGACCCCGTGTGTGGGGATTATCATTTATTAATGTAATGAAATTTGGTTTCAAAGAACCTATTATGTTTAAATTGGACAAATGTTAGTCCACCCGCTTTTAAATAAAGAGATAGTTTAACTCTGATTTTCCGCTGCTTATATTGAACGGTTTGTTTCAAGAAAGAATATTTCAAATGAAAACCAGACTTCTGTTTTATAAATGTTTCCAAATGACGAACGCTTTATATAGGTAACCCTCGGAGTCTTGGACTCGGGGAGTTACCAATTGGTGTCAAAGCCTACTGTTATTGATTATTATTGTGCTACTTCCGCCTGGTCGACACCCCGTCGCCGGGAACCGTGGCGGGGCGGGGCGTCACAGAATGGTATCAGAGCGTAACCGGGTCGAATACTTTGGACGCCGGGTTATGTGCTCGCTTATTTAATTTTGTTGACATGTTAGACATGATTAGTTGATAAACGACGTATGAATTGATATGTGTTAACTTGTTACTTGGTAACTTGAGATGTTAACTACTTACTTGACATATGCGTGTATTGTCGATTGCACTTCGTGATTAGATTATGTTGTGTGATTCGTTTGCTCGATTCAAACTTGTTATAGTTATGCCGCCGCGTCGTGAGAATCCCAGTATTGAACTTGAGGCTGACGAGCAGATATCGGCTGCGTCGGTACCAGTTAGAGGCCGAGGTCGAGGTCGAGGTCGAGGTCGAGGTCGAGGTCGAGGTCGTGCTCCAGGACGTGGTCCAGGTAGAGGCCGTGGTCAAGGTCAAGGCCGTGGTCGAGGTCGTGGTCGTGGTCGAGGTAATGCACATGATGTTGCATTTGAGTCTGAAGCTTCCACAGGACCGGTTGATATTCCTGATGGACCGCAAGGATTGCAGGATGTTGTTGATGTAATTGCATGGGCAGTTAGAGATGCTATGCCGCCTCCTCCCCCTCGTGCTCCGAGAGGTGAGACAAATCCCGCTAGAGCTCGGGAGCGGCTGATTACCAAAGATTTCGATGCTAGGAAGCCGCCACAATTCTCTGGTAGCT
The DNA here is from genome assembly GCA_033977485.1 of Hydrangea macrophylla. NCBI lineage: Eukaryota > Viridiplantae > Streptophyta > Magnoliopsida > Cornales > Hydrangeaceae > Hydrangea > Hydrangea macrophylla. Next base: position 68,210,650 of record CM066988.1, read on the forward strand.
CTGACCCGATGGCTGCAGAGGATTGGCTTCAGCATATCTCGAAGATATTCGAATTCATTGATCTTCATGAGGATGCTCTCCGCATCAAGTTGGCTACATACTTATTTTCTGGAGAAGCTACCCATTGGTGGGATTGCACTGTGAGTGTTCATCCACTTGCTGGCATGACTTGGAAGTCATTTAAGAGTCTTTTCCTCGATAACTACTTCCCAGAAGTACAGAGGGACGCAAAGAGGGCTGAGTTCTTTACCCTTTAACAAGGGGATATGTCAGTGACAGAATATGCTACAATGTTTTCCACCTTGGCTCGTTTTGCTCAAGAGCAGTTGGTCAGTGATCATTTCAAGGCTACACGTTTTGCCTCTGGTCTTCGACCCTACATTCGGAAAAGTCTGGCTAGCACGCCTATCACCACTTATGCTGATACTTTGACAAGGGCGTTGGGTGTTGAAAGTGTAGATTTGGATTTGAAAAGGGCCAGGGAGATCATTACTCCAGCCAAGAGCACTGGTCTGTCTAAGAAAGCTAAGACAGAGACTAGGTCTCAATTTCAGTCCCAACCTCCTCAACAACAACAACAACGATCATATTCACAACAGAGATCTTCTTATCGAAGTTCTCAACAATCAGGGTTACAGCGAGGTGTGAATGCCGCTGGGGAGAAAGTTTGTCTCCGATGTGGTGATCCGAATCATTTCATCAAGTTTTGTCCTCAACCACCCCCCAAGAAATCTCAGTCGATTGGTTCAACACCGTATTATCCACCATCTCAGGCAGTATCCGCTCAGAGCGTGAAACCCTACCAGAATAGAGGGAATCAGGGAAATTATCAAAGGACAGATAACCGTGGTGGTTCTCAGCCACAGCAACACCAAGAACCCAAAGGAAGGAATTTTGCTTTGCCTGCTTATCATGTTTCTGGAAATGCCGGACCGTCTGTGATCCGAGGTATCGTCCCATTGTTTAACTCTTGGGCATCTATATTATTTGACACTGGTGCATCACACTCATTCATCTCATCAGCATTCGCATCAGTATTAGGGTTAGAGATAGAATGCTTGGAGCATGTCTTATCTGTTGATACTCCAGTTGGAGGTGTTATTCATTTGAATCATGTTTGCCGTAGTTGTATGCTTTTGATAGCGGACCAGCAATTGAGTGTCGATTTGATTGTTATGCCGAATCTAGGATTCGATGTCATCTTTGGAATGGACTGGTTGGTCGAGTATCGGGCTATAATAGATTGTTTTAAGCGTCGGGTTACTCTTTTCACTCCTGAGGGAGACAGTTGTAGATTCGAGGGCGATCAGTTGGATTTGCCACTACCCTCGTTGTTTTCCCGGAGTAGTTTATATTCTTCTCTTGGAACTCTGGCTAGTTTATTGGCCATGGAGAGGGGCACTCCTCTTGTGGAATTGCCACCCATTGTTTGTGAATTTCCTGACGTCTTTCCAGAAGACTTATCGGAATTGCCACCTGTTCGTGCTATCGATTTTGCAATCGATCTTGTGCCAGGCACTTCGCCTATTTCTATTCCGCCATATCGTATGGCACCAGCAGAATTGAAGGAGTTGAAAATTCAGTTGGAAGATCTCCAGAGTAAGGGTTTTATTCGCCCGAGTGTATCCCCGTGGGGAGCTCCTGTTCTCTTTGTTAAGAAGAAGGATGGAACACTGAGATTGTGTATCGATTATCGGAAACTCAATCATGTGACGATCAAGAATAAGTATCCACTTCCTAGAATCGATGATTTGTTTGATCAACTCAAAGGTTCCACTTGTTTCTCCAAGATTGATTTGAGATCGGGTTATCATCAACTCCGTATTCGAGAGTCAGACATCTCGAAGACAGCTTTTAGGTCCCGATATGGACATTTTGAGTTTATGGTTATGCCATTCGGATTGACCAATGCTCCAGCAGCATTTATGGATCTTATGCAGCGAGTATTTCACGATTATTTGGACAAGTTCGTGATTGTATTTATTGATGACATTCTCATCTATTCTTCCTCTAAGGAACTTCATGAGGAACACTTGAGGATTGTCCTACAAGTATTGCGTACTCACCGACTATTCGGTAAATTATCTAAATGTGATTTTTGGTTGACAGAAGTGAAATTTTTGGGACACGTTGTCTCGAGAGATGGAGTGTCAGTCGATTCATCAAAGATTGAATCTGTTATGGATTGGCAACCACCTAAGAACGTATTTGAGATACGTAGTTTCTTGGGTTTAGCAGGCTATTACCGTCGCTTTGTAAAGGACTTTTCTAGTATTGCTTCACCTTTGACTAAGCTTACGCGTAAAGGGGTGAAATTTATTTGGACTGAGGAGTGCGAGAAAGCTTTTCAGCTTTTAAAGACTCGATTGACTTCTGCACCGGTCTTGATTATTCCGGAGCGTGGTGTTGACTACGCAGTTTATTGTGATGCTTCACTTCTTGGTTTGGGGTGTGTGCTTATGCAAGAAGGCAAAGTTGTTGCCTATGGTTCTCGCCAATTGAAGCCTCATGAGCAGAATTATCCAACTCATGATTTAGAACTTGCCGCCGTTGTGTTCGCCTTAAAGTCATGGCGTCATTACTTGTATGGGGAACGATTTGATGTCTTTTCAGACCACAAGAGCTTGAAGTATATCTTTACTCAACGCGATTTGAATCTTCAACAACGTCGATGGATGGAGTACTTAGAAGATTATGACTTCGAACTACAGTATCATCCAGGGAAGGCAATTGTAGTGGCCGATGCGCTGAGTCGCAAGTCACGAGGTTCATTGGCTTGTCTGGCCATTCAGGAATGGAACATGCTCGATCAGATTGGGGAGTTTGAAGTAGAGCTCAACGATTTTGAGAATCGTGCTTCATTGTATTCTGTTATGGTTCAACCGTCGCTCATTCAACAAGTGAAAGATGAGCAACAATCTGATCTGGTAGCATCTACTTTTCGTATGCGAATTCTTCGAGGTGATGTTATAGAAGGTTGGACTTTTGACTCCGAGCGTGGGTTAAAGTTCAAAGACCGTTTGTTTGTGCCATTAGCAATTCGTGAACAAGTGATGAAGGAATTCCATCATTCACGATTAGCGGTGCATCCGGGAGGTAACAAGATGTACCATAATTTGCGACGTCAGTTTTGGTGGAAGGGCATGAAGCGTGATGTCGCTAAGTTTGTATCTCGTTGTTTGACTTGTCAACAAGTGAAAGCCGAACATCAGAGACCTGCAGGGTTATTACAACCATTACCAGTTTCAGAGTGGAAGTGGGAGCACGTGACAATGGATTTTGTGACAGCACTTCCTAGGTCACCACGTGGTCATGACGCCGTTTGGGTCATTGTGGATCGTTTGACAAAGTCTGCACATTTTCTGGGGATGCGTTTGACCGATTCGGTTGATGTCCTTAGTCGCTTGTATATTCGAGAGATCATTCGGTTACATGGAGTCCCTGTTTCGATTGTGTCGGATCGAGATCCGCGGTTTACTTCCTTGTTTTGGGAAGGTCTCCAGAAAGCTTTGGGGACAGAATTGAGATTGAGTACGGCTTTTCATCCTCAGACGGATGGTCAGTCAGAACGTACTATACAGACATTGGAAGATATGTTACGAGCTTGTGTTATGGACTTCAAAGGTAGTTGGGAAGACCACCTACCATTGATAGAGTTTGCGTATAATAATAGTTATCAAGCGAGTATTCAGATGGCACCGTTTGAGGCCCTATATGGACGACCGTGTCGTTCTCCTGTATGTTGGACAGAAGTTGGAGAAGCGTCTCTGTTGGGACCAGATCTAGTAAGGGAAACTACTGAAAAGATAAAACTGATTCGTGCGAGGATACTTACGGCTCAGAGTCGACAGAAAAGTTATGCTGATAAGAAGAGGAGACCGTTGTCCTTTGAAGTTGGAGATCATGTGTTTCTTAAGGTTTCACCTCGTCGTGGTGTGCTTCGTTTTGGACAGGACAAGAAGCTTTCACCTCGTTTCATTGGACCGTTCCAGATTTTAGAACGTGTGGGTGAAGTTGCCTATCGGTTGGCTTTGCCTCCGCAGTTGGCAAAAGTTCATAATGTATTTCATATTTCGATGCTTCGAAAGTATGAACCTGATCCGTCTCATGTGTTAGATTGGACTAATTTACCGTTGGAGCAAGATGCGTCTTACGAGGAACAACCCGTACAGATTCTGGAAGCTAAGGAGCATGTGCTTCGTGGTAGAACTATTCGTCTGGTTCGAGTATTGTGGCGTCACCATGGTACTGAGGAGACTACTTGGGAGAATGAGAAGGAGATGCGCGATCGATATCCGCAATTATTTGATTCTTGAGTTATTTGTTTTCTGTGCTAATGATTATCTGTGTGCGAATTTCGCGGACGAAATTTCTTTTAAGGTGGGTAGGATGTAATGCCCCTTAATTTTATTTGCGATTAATACCAGTTTTGGGTTTATTGGCAGTACAATATTTACCTGTGTGTGTGCATCATAGCGTGAGCTCACCACACACAAGTATTTTTGAGCTTGGAGCCCAAGCAATTTTGGGTGCACAGTGTGTGCAGGTGTAGTGTATGTTTTATATGCTTGGTGCCCAAGCACTCAAGTCTATATATGTACACCTAAAGTTCTCTCATCACACTACTCCCTCAACTCTCATCAGTCTCTCCATCTCTCAGCATCTCTCTCTCTCGGCTACACTTAGCACTCACACATATATTTTATATACTCAATTAGTGAGTAATTGCAAAGAACATCAAAGCTTGGGTTGTTGGTCATTTGGATTATTTTTCTCTGCATATCCCTGCGTAATTCATTTTGGGTAAGTGCCCAATTGACATTTCAATTTCTTTAGACTCTATTGATATAGATATGTATATATATACATATAGAATTTCATATATATATATATCTCATGTATATTGTTAAGGGTCCAAAAATAGCGAACAGAAAAACTGTCACAGAAACGTGAATTCTTTATATCAAATGAAAGGTCTCGATCCCACGAGGCTCCCTTTTTAATTTCAAAAGCTAATTCAAAGCGGTTGCGACGAACGGTCAATTTAAAGTTTTGTTACCATTCGGTCTTTCAAAAAAATCAAGAGCTGTGATTTGATTCATGAAAATCCGATTTCATATTTGAATTCTATGCGGAAAAACGAAGAATTTCATATATTGAAAGTCCTGTTTGGATTAAGTTTTCAAACTGGGTAAATTTAGCCTCTGATTTCAAAACAGGGGAAGAAAAGAAAGAAGAAGACGAAACTGTGACATCTCGCGCGCGCGACCCGCGCGAGCGAGGGGTCGCGCGAGCGGCCCGCGCGCGCGACCAAGCCATTTGTGAAAAACTGTTTTAAATGGCCACGTGACCCTTCTGAACATATTTCGCGCAAGCGACCCGCGCGAGCGAGGCCTCGCGCGAGCGGCCCGCGCGAGCGAGGTCCCGCGCGAGCGGCCCGCGCGCGCGACCTCGGGCAGTTTAATAGAATCTTCTGTTTTGTGGTATTTAAGTCTACTATGAGCTAAGGGGCCTTGTACCCTATGCTTTAAGAGTTGTACTTTACTTTAATAGTAGTTGTACTCATGCTTTGAGGTGTTGTACCTCACTAATATACGCGCATTATTGTATATTGAGATTTGTAACAGATTGAGCAGTTCCGGTTTCTACTCTGATTAATTATTCAGTCTATCCTCGGTGAACGGTAGTTCCGTATGACCCTCAATAAAGTTGTATAACATGTTAATAGTGTATTTACATGTTTACTTGAACTGCTATGCCTTAAGTAGATTATTTGAGTTGCTATGCCTTATGTGTTTACCTGGATAATTTCAGTATGTCTATTGTGTTGCTTTGAATTGATAGCATGCCTTGATAATCTGTCTTATGAAATATTGAATATGTCTGGATGCTTAGAGCTCGCATATTTCATATCATTTCATAAACATGAGCATGAACACGAAAATCACGAAAATGATTTTGGGATGAAAGACCTTAGAGGCTTTCAATTTTTGAAAAGGGAAGACCTTAGAGGCTTCCAAGTTTTAAAAAGGGAAGACCTTAGAGGCTTCCATGCATAAAACCCTCTAGGAGGGATTTTGTTTTGAAAAGTTAGAAATCCCGGATTTGTGGGTAGGCATGTGAGATGGGTACCACTAGGAACTCGAATTGCGAGATGTGCTGCAAGAAACCCTCGTAACGGTAAAGGCTAGGCCTCCGTGTAATTCGTAAGGCCCAAAGTCCCGCACGTTTGAGGCTAGGCCTACGTGGACGGGAAGCCCATGGTCCGGGTAATGATAATGACGATTGAGGGTGAGTGTTTGAAAAGGCATGAAAATGGTTTTCATGCATTGACATTGGCATTCATTACACTCATGCATGATATATAACAGATGTTATTGTGCGGTTATATGACTATACGAGCCTTTTGGCTTATGAACTATTAAACCTCTCTTTCAGGTGATATAGATAAGGGCAAGGCCCCGAGACTTGACAATGCTTCCGCTATAGTTTGAAGACCCCGTGTGTGGGGATTATCATTTATTAATGTAATGAAATTTGGTTTCAAAGAACCTATTATGTTTAAATTGGACAAATGTTAGTCCACCCGCTTTTAAATAAAGAGATAGTTTAACTCTGATTTTCCGCTGCTTATATTGGACGGTTTGTTTCAAGAAAGAATATTTCAAATGAAAACCAGACTTCTGTTTTATAAATGTTTCCAAATGACGAACGCTTTATATAGGTAACCCTCGGAGTCTTGGACTCGGGGAGTTACCAATTGGTGTCAAAGCCTACTGTTATTGATTATTATTGTGCTACTTCCGCCTGGTCGACACCCCGTCGCCGGGAACCGTGGCGGGGCGGGGCGTCACATTGAGGGGAGTTCAGTGTAATTCAACCTCAAACCTTAGGGGAGGTCGGTGTAATTTTTTAAAATACAGGGGAGGTCTGTGTAATTAGACCATTCCGTAGGAAGGGTCCATGTAATTTACCCAATACTTAGTTGGGATACCTAAAAGCACTATCGAAGAATTTTAACTATGTGAATCAATCATTAAGGATAAGTCCTCCCGCTAATTCTTAGACTAAATGTGCCCTCATCTTCATTATCTAACTCTAACCACTATTACCACCACCCCCACCATCTCCGGAAACCACCCCACCACCTCCAGTGACTAAAACAATAAGTGAAATTTCATTTGTTATTGTCATAGCCCGATCCCACAATAGCGGAACCGGAACCCGTGGCACGCCACCAAGGCTCTTTCTACTCATTTAAAAGTCATAGCAGCGGAAACAAAAACTTTAAAAATAGTAATGAGTAGTCGCTCGTTTAAAACAACACAACCGAAGTTGGTAAAATCTGTGTAAATTTGAAAACGTAATTATATTTTAAAACGAATGAATTTATATTCAAAGGGGTCCCAAAGTTGCCCTAAGAACCAATCAAAACATTTAAATAAGTTGTGGAAGGGGTATAAAAAGTTTTCATGCAGGGGTCATTTCACCTGGTCGAGTTGCCCCGTTCGACCGATCGGATGACCCCACGGCAATAATCCTTCATAGCAGAGAGTACTTCGACAAGTCGGCCATAGGCATTCGTAAAAGGATTATCGGGCATGAAAGAAAGTATTGAAATTGGTTAAGCCCAATTCAGCTGAAAGAAAGTAGTTGACAAGGCCGATGGACTGAAAGGGGAAGGCGGTGCTATTCACAGCTGTCAAAACGACGTCATCCCAGATTTTTAGGAAGCAAGAGTACGGTTGGAAGGTATTTAATCACGAGCAGTTGGATTGGAAGACTGATCCCTAAAACATAGGGATTTGTTCAATAAAGAGTTGAGATAAGGAAAGAGTTAGAGATTAAGAAGGTTTCTTCAACCATTAGCCAATCAGCCACGCAGCTTAGGGGGCAAGAAAAGGAGTTCTTTCCTTATCAGAATTCCTAGAGGCCGCTATAAATATGGAAGCAGGCCAAGCATACAGAGCACTCTGCATCATCTCGAAAATAGCACACATACTGCATTCGAAGCATTCAAAGCACTCAAACCTTTGTTTTCAGCATTTGTAGCAAATAGGTCTACCCTTTTGTTATTTCTTTTTATTCTTTTGGATAATCAGAGTCTGTTCTGGTTCGTTCTTTAGATCTGTTTAATTTTCCAAACACTTAATAAAATCTACGTTTTATTAATCCGTTTGTGATTGTTTACCTGGTAAACTCTTAACACTGTTTAGCTTGTGCGCTTCAGTACTGCTAAAGAATTTATGGTGAGGGTACTTTCCTACTCACTGCACACGATCACTATTTAGAAGTCAGATTCATAAAGCCTTGTGTATTACTCACACAAGCGTTTAGGAAATTAGTTTGCACACACACACATCGAGCCGGTTTGGTTCTGGCATGCCCACGCAAATTATATAGCAAACAATTTGACACCACTAGATTTAACCAATTAAATTGGTTATTGTCAAAGGAAAAATTAGGCAAGTCTATAGTGAGTAGTTTCTTATATGAGAAGATGGATCTTAAGCGTTGGATTAGTGCAATAAATGCATCTCCAGATTCTTGGATATTTTATGACTAGATGCTCATCCAACGGTTAAAATCCGTCTTCTTATATGAAAAACTTCTCACAATAGACTTACCAAAAAAAAAAAGGGCTACCTAGTGCATGAAGCTCCCGCTATTGCGGAGTCTGGAAAGGGTAAGATGTACACAGTCTTGCCCTGCAAGCAAAGAGGCTGTCTTTATATTCGAACCCGTGACCTCCAGGTCACAATAAAACAACCTTACTGTTGCGCCCAAATTATTGTCAAACAAATTAACAATAATGATTTAATTCCAAAAAATACAAAATTTAAAGGAATCAAACCTTCCTCTCAATTTTACATGGCCCAAATCAGTGTACTAAACACGTCGTATTAATTACAATGAGAAAGGAAGAGAGAGAGTCGCCGAAGGGAGATGAATAATCTGTCGGTGAGTAATATCATCAATGCACTGTCACACTGTGTCTCTCCTCCCTCCACCTGCTGCAATCACCCAATTGAAGAGTAACAGAACAGGCAAGAGCAAAGTTAGAAAGCGGCAGGGCAACTTGGGCAAACAATATTATTTGACACCTCGCTACTTGGTAGAGAGCTGTTCAGCTCTTATAATATAGTAGATGAGTGTCTGCTTTCCTTCTATTTTTTGTATTTTATTTTTTTTAGTCTTTATTTTTGTAGTGTGTTTGTTGGTGGGCTGGGGGGGTTCATTATATATGGTAGAGCCTCCAAGGTGTGACATGAGCCATACAGTCGATGGGTAATGCTAAATTCACACCTAAATCCTAATACGGATGGGTGTTAGATTTGGGTATGGGTCTAGCATTATTCATAGTCTATAGTTGTCGCTGGACCTCCATTTGTTTAATTGTTTTATGGCTAAATTAAGTTTTACTACTCTGTAGTTTGTGCGATGTTTTATTTTGGATCGTCTAGTTTTAATTATAAAACATTTGGTAGTTTTGAATTAGTTTCAATGTAGGCCTTGCCTCCAACTACGGTAGTGCAACATGATGAAAAACTCACATTTTGGTGCATATAGTTTGGGTGAAGTTTTACTTTGGGTCCTGTAGTTTAGGTAAAGTTTCTCTTTGGGCCCTAGAGTTTCAGAGAAGTTTCAATTTGGATCTAAAATTTTCAAGGCACATGAGTGTTGCCATCAAGTTGCACAAACGGAGTTAGTGGCAGAATCTACATTGAAACCAAATGAAAAGTACAGAGACCAAAGTGTTACAATTAAAACTAGAGGGCCCAAAATAAAACTTCACCCAAACTTCATGGTACTAAAATATAATTTAGCCTTGTTTTATGTGGTAATATTCTGTTTGCTCTCTTCTATTATTGTATATACACATACATTTTTAGTTGGAAGTTGGAACAGTAAGGTATTAATATTTTTCTTTTTTTATTTTGGTCATACAGATGTAGTATATAAGTCGTGTTGTTTTCTCTGGACTGAAACCCATTACTAACATTTCAAGTTCTTCTTCAACACCTCTCTTTTGCACCTCACAATTACGTCCTGAGTCAGGTATTCTCTCTTATTCTCTCTCTATACATGTATACTTCTCATACTTTCCTTGTTTAATGAACCTCTTAAATATGGTTCAGAGGTTCACTACTGCATGGAGCATGGACTATCAATTTTTTTTTTTCTATATTTAGTTTTCTATTATATGACCATACTCTTGGTTTTATTTTTAATTGTTTCAAATATCAGTTGAAAAAATTTTGTGGATTTTTTCTAGTGGAGAGGTTAGTGGAAGCAATGACAAAATCATACTAAAGGTGGAAAACAAGTGAAAAAATATACACATGTATATGATATATTAAATGTATCCAGCATAGACCAAAAGTTATCAATTTATCACTTAATTATATATTTCGTAACATGGACCAAATATTTATAGCAATAGAAAAATTAGTGGTTTTTATTCGATCATTGTGCTTTTCAAACTGTTAATAAAATTATCACCTTTTACAAACATTGGTTAACTATGTGATATCGAGTTTGTAACGTTTAGATACTCGCGATAGATTAATTTAATAGGGTAATGCTCGATCACCTTGTGCCTTAATTGGACTTCATGGTTGAAAGACCATGAGATGCAGAAATTATTGAAGGAGTTCGTCACACCACATCACACTGATATGTTGTGACCATTCAATCTTAATTATATCAAAAATGCTAGGCACACTCTAAATTACATCCCAAACCACACCATTTCTTTAAATGCATGTGCCATGTGCTATATAAGTGGTGCACAGAAAAATGTGAAAATTCAAATAACACAGAGTACATGCATTTAAAGCATAGGGTGTGGTTTAGGGTGTGATTTGAGATGTGTGCCTAGCACTTCTCTAACTATATATACACATGCCCCTATTTTCAAGGGAATCATGACATACACATGCCCTATACATTATAGCATTTATATATGTTGCATGAGAAAGTATTGAAAACATGCAATTCAAAAACGACCGACGAAATAAGCTAAATTATATTTAATTCCCTGTAGTATGGACGAAGTTTCACTTTGGACCGTCTAGTTTCAATTGTAAATCTGTAACACTTGATTTGGTCCCTGTAATTTTAAATTGGTTTCAATGTAAGCCCTGCCTCTAACTCCGTTAGTGTAACTTGACAAAAAACTCACATTTTGGTACCCTATGGTTTGGGTGAAGTTTCACTTTGGGCCCTGGAGTTTAGGCAAACTTCCACTTTCAGCCTTAGAGTTTTGGAGAAGTTTCACTTTGGGCCTTGGAGTTTCAAGGCACATGAGTGGGTCGTCAAGTTGCATTAACAAAGTTAGAGGCAGAACCTACATTGAAATTAATTCAAAACTAAAGGGATCAAAGTGTTACAATTGAAACTAGAGGGTCCAAAGTAAAATTTTGTACAAACTTCAGGCTACTAAAGTATAATTTAGCCGACAAAATAAGTATGTCGTCGGAGGATAAAGCTAATTTAGATATTATGACGTAACCAAATTATAACAGATTTGTGACACGTGGTCTTAATATATACAATAATGCTGGGTATATTTCAAAATCCACACTGAAATTCACACAGGACAATCGTGATCGTTAATTTCGGTGGAGCTCTTGTGCGTTTCACATGGATTCAACGCGGATCCCACCGAAATCAACAACCACGTTTGTTCTGTATAGATTTTAGTGTGACTTTTGGAGTGTGCGTAGCACTACTCTAATATATGTAAGTAGGATTTGAACAAGCACTACTACTTTGAACACAAAAAAAAAAAAAAAAAAAAAAAAAAAAAGCACTACTACTTGGTGCCTATTTGGACAAACCCAAATTGGGGGTCCAAAATTTATTTTGCTCCAACATAATCTATTCATTGGTGTTGGGTTTATATCAAAAACAAAAATGAAATCATTTCTTCTACCCAATTCTAGTGTTCTGATCATGATTATTGAAAGTTGGTACTTACCAGCTTTTTGGTTAGATTAGAAAATTGGGCATTGACCACATGAGCAAATGGTCTCATTTGTCCCTGACCAAAAAGGCTAATTACATTTGCCATGGCTTCTATGCTGGTGCACAAAACTGTTTGGGTGTTTGACTGCGGTTTTGCACACCATTTGTTCACTCTCCTCTCCCATTAACTAATGCAGTGAGACCTAGCACTTTACGTCATTAATTAATTCTCATTTAATGAGGGACTTGTTATTAATTTTTTATATTTCGAAACCAAGTTATTACATTTAAGCACAAAAACTACTGCAATGTATGATACATGCTCACCCTTTGCTCACTCTCATCTCCCATTGACTAATACAGTGAGACCCAGCACTTTATACCATTAATTAATTCTTATTTGATGAGGGACTTGTTATTAATTTTTTATATTTGGAAATCAAGTTATTACATTTAGCACAAAAACTACTGTAACATATGATACATACTAAACTACATGGGGTGTTTTGTTAAAAATATTGTTAGTGTAAAATTAATTTCTTTATTAAAAAAAAAATGAAAGTTTACACTGACAAAGGATAACATTGATGCAAGTGATGGATCTGTTATTCATTTCAAGAATTGACTTATTTCAATCATAAAAGCATCTTTCTCCCTCATTCTTCAGCTACTACGTACAGGCAGTATACTTTCTCCAAGCATTCCATCTTCTCGATCAGGTATTCTTTAATTTTATTGTCTTATTTATTTCTTGTATAAAAACATTTTAACTTGCATTACCATTATTTCATTTTTATTAGAGCTATGCTTATGAAAAAAAAACAAACAAATTGATTCTGTTTGCTTGTAATTTTGTACGGGCCTGTCAGAACCAAAAGTAGTTCGGTGTGTGTATATAAACTAAGGGGTAATGCTACGTGTACATAAAATGTGCACATAAAGTGTGCACATAAACATCTGAGCCATTCATTTTGGTGGGGTCTATCCCTACACACATAGGACCCACCAAAATGAATGGCCTAGATCTTTATATGCACACTTTATGTGCACATTTTATGTGCACGAATCATTACTCATAAATTTCCTAACTGCTTGAGTGAGTGATACTAAAGGATTAATTTGAGATCTGACTTCTAACAAAACGATGAGTAGGAAAATTACCATCCCCTAAAGTCCTATAGCAGTACTGAATCGCACAATCTATACAAGCGATGAAAGAGAAATTAAATAAAATGAATGTTTTATTTAATTCAAATAAAAAAAAATTACAAGAAATGTAATATAAAAGGTTAAGAAAAAAGACTGCTTTATTTTGTCTACCAAACTAAGAATGCATGTTGAATGCTTTAGAATGCGGTTTATCGAGAGAGACGCAGAGTGAGTTGATGGTTTGCCGGCGCGCTGATTTATATGCCTGGCTGAAGCTGATGGAGATAAGGCAGGAAAAAGTCTTCAATAATAATTTGGTAAAAAATACCAGATTAATCTCCCAAAATCTAATAAAACATTCCATATCTTGAATAATATATATACAGGAGTATATATATCTGGTATCTAGTCCACTTCTTGGCTTGATTCGGCTGACTTTGTAAACAAGTAAAATATATATTGATATTATCTTTCCATAATATTAAAGTATTATCCCTTCCATATATTGATGATAATATTAAAATACAGTAATGCTACACTTACCGAAAAACTGCACAGAATTTGTGCACCGAATGATCCAGACCACTCATTTCAGTGGTCCCCACACGTTTTTGTGTGGGGACCACTGAAATGAGTGGACTGGATCATTCGGTGCACAAAATCTGTGCAGTTTTTTCGGTAAACAAAGCATTTCCGATTAAAATATTACCTTCCCTAATGAAATAATATTATATCATAATCTAATGATATTATCTCTTATATAGCAATATTCTCATAGTATTTATCACCATATATTATGAGAGATATATTGTAGGATTGATAACTTTCCAATCTTTGCACCCACAACAACTTTCTTAAATAGCTAAAATACCATGCATGATGATCAGCCCGAGAATGACCATTGAGATGGGAGCCGACTAACACAAAGCTGGAATTGTAAATCATCAAATTGACCCACTGCCCGAATGGACAGATATATATGCATGGTAGTCCGATTATCAAATTGATAATAATATGCCGAATGATCATTTATGCCTTAGCCATTCTTAGCCACAATTATGAAATGATCAATCCAGCACTAGCAGGCAACCCGAATTTGTGGAATAGCCACACCGTAGGCATGATGGAAGCGTGGCCCACCATATACTTTTAGATGTATATATAATTACATAATATGTACTGGCAGAAAATAGTAAATGCACAGTATTTAACATGGCAGCCCGAGAGTACGAAGCCAAAAAAGTCTCTATCCCAAGTTGCGCTTAAAGTCAATCTCTATACTTATTAAACAACAATGTTACAAGGTATTAACAAATTCTACTAGCATTCACACCTATATTTTATCTTTTTTTTAGTAGTACTTTGAGTCCACTGCAAATTCTATAGTGTCATTAAGAAAGAGATAGAATATGAGTATAAGTGTTAGTAAAATTTATTAGTACTCATTGCTAAATGGTCAAACTAGGATACCAAATTACTTTGAAGCCCAGCTAAGTGTTGGCCCACCTTATTACCTCCCAAATTGGCCACATATATACACGGTTAGTCCAAATGATTTGTGTTCAATCAGGCTCCACCAACTTTTGCTCATTGTAGTGAGCTTGTAATTTGGCCAATGAGTCTCATCATTAGGTGTGATCCACCATGTGACTTTATGACTAAGCCAGCCCGAGCAGAGTTTGGTTAGTCTGAACAGATATGTAATATGATTTTAAAACTCATTCGGTCCCATCAATTTTGAACTAGTCACTTGACCCTTAAATTTTACAATTGGTCTCATGAATTCGATTAAAAAATTACAATCGGCCTTAAGCAAACTTTAACTTTAAAAATATATTTTTTTGGTGCAAACAATGCCCCTATTTTTTTGGTGCAAACAATGCCCATATGTTGTCTTGAATTCTACTGAGATGATTAGTTTTTCGTGGTGTTGCTTTTCAATACACTATGTATTATTCCTTTCACTAGTTTGTATTGTGTTCTTTATTTTTTTCGAAATGTTTGGACTTTCTCAAGTAATATATGTACCTTATTAAGGAAATTCTGGATTTTAAGGATGCTTTGGACTTTTTAAATAATTGTTCGGACTTTCTTCAGAACCATTTGGACTTTTGTAAGGAACATTTGGTCTTTCTTAAGAACCATTTAGGCCTTAGTAAGAAACATTTAGACTTTCTTCAGAACTATTTGGACTTTTGTAAGAAACATTTGTTCTTTCTTAAGAAACATTTGAACTTTCTTAACATTTGGACTTTAGTAAGGAACATTTGAACTTTCTTAAGAAATATTTGGACTTAGTAAGGAACATTTGGACTTTCTTAAGAAATATTTGGACTTTCTTCAGCAACATTTGGACTTTAGTAAGGAACATTTGGACTTTCTCAAACAACATATGGACTTTATTATGTTACATTTGGACTTTAGTAAGGAACATTTGGACTTTCTTAAGAAAAATTTGGACTTTATTAAGGAACATTTGGACTTTCTTAAGAAGCATTTGGACTTTAGTAAGGAACATTTGGACTTTCTTTAGAACAATTTGGACTTTTGAAAGAAACATTTGGTATTTCTTCAGAACCATTTGGACCTTAGTAAGGAACATTTGGACTTTCTTAAGAAACATGTGGACTTGCTTAAGAAATATTTGGACTTTAGTAAGGAACATTTGGATCTTAGTAAGAAATATTTGGACTTTCTTATGAAACATTTGGACTTTTGTAAGGAACATTTGACGTTCTATTTTTCTAATGATGTAATCTACTCATTTGTGTTGTGCTTATGTTGTTATATACAAGATGCAGTACATAAAGAAAAGAAATAATTGAAAGGTATTCTAGTTAAATTTATTTTACTTAATATATTTTAAGTGACTTTGATTGAATAATGTTCTAATTCTTTCAGTTATGCGCATTACTCATAACAATATTTTGTACAACAAAATTATTCACAATAGTTGTAAAATACTAGTAAAGTGAAGATATGTTGGCCTTATCCAATAACTTCACTCGAGTGGTCTTCTATCTTGAACTAGAGTTGAAATAGAATGAAATTTATATATGTTTGTATGGTAAAACTAAAAATACAAAGATGTAGTGAAAATAAGAAAGGGTGAAAGTTAAATGTTTCTCCATTCAACATCATTCTTCAAATTTCTCTTAAAAAAAGTCCAAGCTTTGCCTCCAAAGTTGGTTGTTAGCTTCTTAAATGGTGTTTAATGCAACAACCTTAATAAAAGCAAAGCAAACATTAATAAAAATAAACCTTAAATTCTTGTACCTTTTATAGTCTATGGATGGTAGTTGGACTTTAGTTAGTTGTATACAACATCTATTCCATTAAGTACAATATAGTAATGCTTAGTGTTTTGTAAATTTTACACATTTCTTTGCAAAGTCCAACAAATCTTTATCAAAGTCTAAACAACCCTTAGGAAAGTTCAAACCTGCTATTTACTTCGTTTTTTTTAATTATTTTTTATTTTTTACCAAACTTGAATTTTGTTTAGTTGTGTACAATGTTTATTTCATAAGGTACAACATAGTGATGATTAATATTTTGCAAACTTGGCACAATTCTTTGCAAGGTCCAAACAACCCTTATGAAAGTCTTAATCTGCTATTTACCTTTTTTTTTACTTACTTGAATTTTATTTAGTTGTGTACAATATTTATTCTATAAGGTACAACATAATAATGCATATTATTTTACAAACTTTGCACATTTCTTTGCAATGTCCAAACAATCCTTGTCAAAGTCCAAACAGCTCTTAAGAAAGTCTAAACTTGCTATAGCAAGTTGCAAGACATTTAATGCCCTAATATAATGGCAGCCTTCCTTCTTCCAAAACATTTAATGGGCTAAATTATGTAAGCCTTTTCATATCTCTTCCAATCAACACTTGCCACATATGTAGTGGTTTTGCCCCACCTAGAGCAAAACTACTCTTGCCCCACTACAGCCGAACCCAGCTTTTTCTGATGGATTAGCTACCACACACAGATTCTTTGTCAATACAATTATACAAAGACAAACAACACTTGCCCCCTTTAACTAAAACACGTAAAACAGTCTAAGCGTACACGACGTATCGTTCTTGGAACTGCTAGTTGTTTGCGTAAATTTTTTTTTTTTTTGCGTGTTATGTATGTATTTTGTGTGTGTATATCAAACGATTCAAACCTTATATATATAAGAATCTAGCAGCTGAAACTTCACTTAGTCAATTACCATACTGGCTTTCTGTATCTTCTCAAGACCATAATACCCTTTCACTATACCTTAATTACATGTATATCGTGGTACTCATCATAATGATACATTGATTTGTGTGAGGATAATGATGTCATTTCAGATTATTATTACATTCAGGTCAGCTTTTGAAATTCTATTTAATATAATAATGAGGTTTCAATCAACAATCTTGTGTCTAATTATATTTGGTTCAGTAATTTTCGGGATATTTATTATTCACTTCAAAAAAAGTAAAAAAAATTGTGGCTATTTTGGCGACTAATTAGGAATTGGTCACTAATATTTACAATTTGGTCAACTTCTTCTCTCAAATTTAGGATTCATATATTGTAATATGTGTAATTGCATTTAGGTGAGCAAGTTTTGGGATCTTTATTATTCACTTCAAAAAAAAAAAAGTGGCTATTTTAATGGCTGTTTACAAATTGGTCGCTAATATTTATATTTTGATAAACTTCTTCTCTAAAATTTATATATTTAGGAATTGGTCATGAATATACCAAAATTTACTTGTACTCAAATCTCATACTAAATTTATATCTTATACTCATTATACTCAAATGCATACAAATAATAAACTCATATCCTTTAAAATACCAAATGATGAAAACAAAAAAGACAAAACAGCTAATAAGAGGGGATTGGCACGTGCATCGCACGTGCCGGGACCCTAGTATATATATAAACACAATATGATAGGATTTGACGTGTAGAAAGTGTTTGTGAGTTAGGGTTTGTTAGAGTAAGTGTGTGCAAAGTGTAAACTCTTTGGTACATTTGTTTATTTTAAAGTAGGTGAATATAGATAGAATAGAAAATTATTGGATAATCCCTATAAGTAACTCTTAAAAGTTTAAAACTCAAATTGGTTTGACCATTTTTTGAAAAGGACAAAAGGAATCTGAGCTAGTGCTCACACGGTATAAGTGCAAGCACCATAGAAGATCCCATGTGGGATTCAAGCCCTCAAGCGCGCGCCTGTTGGCTTCAGCCACTCACATTGTGGGAGTGACTGTACCATATGATATCCATTTTGAATTTTTTTTTTAAAACTTTAAACCTCCATAACTTTTGATCTACAACTTTGTTTTTTACAAATTTTATACTGTTGGAACCGTGTCGACGAGAGCTATAAGACTAGTACCATTGTTGATATCTTTTGAGCAAAAGAAAAAAAATCTTATTTTTACATGCCATGTTCCAAATGAACCAAACAAAATTTTCACATAATATTCGTGTATGGGTTATTGAATTTTCACTTGACGTTAACGTATGCCAAGTTGATATGTTGTGAGAGAAAAAAAAGTTCACTTTGTTCTTAAGGAGAGTTTTAGTGAAACTTCAAAAGAATTTTGCATTTTGTTTGGGTTGACAAACTATGTTTTATAATTGTTTGTAAAATTTAATATTTTTGAAACGAAGTATGCATTGTTTTAATGTGAAAAAAAAGAGTGAAATTTCACTTGGCAAACTTGAATATTAAGTGAAATTTCACTAAACTCGTGCATGAACATTAAGTAAAATTTCACTTAAATCGACATTTGAGGGACTTTTTAACAACCTGTGTATCAAATTGAACCTTAAACTCTAGAGAGTTACTTCTAGTTACTGTTGTGATAGTTAGTGAAGTTTCACTTACCACACAAGAAAACTAAGTGAAATCTCACTGAACGAGTACATGAATGTTAAGTTTAACTTCAAGTTTTTCAGGAAGAAGACATATACGGGTTCAGTGAATTTTCACTTAATGTTTATGTATGCCAAATCTATATGTTTTGAGAGAAAAAAAAAGACAAATTTTAACAAAACTTTCTGCAATTATTTTGGTTGAAAATTTGTGTTTTATAATGGATTGTGAAATTTGCTACTTTTAACAAAATGTGCATTTTAAAAAAAAAAAAAAATTCACCATGCATATATGAATTTTTTTGTGAAATTTCACTTAACTCGTACATGAACATTAAGTGAAATTTCACTTAACTTGGCATTTGAGAGACTTTTTAACAATTTAATAATCAAATTGGACTTTAAATTCTAGACAGTTACTTCTACTGAAATTTCACTTGGCATACATGAAAAGTAAGTGAAATGTCACTGAACGCGTACACAAATATTAAGTGAAAATTCAAGTTTTTCAAGAACAACTGAACAAGGCATGTAAAATGTCATTTTTTTTGCTCAAAACATATCAACAATGGTACTAGTTTTGTAGCTCTCCTCAACACGATTCCAACGGTATAAATTTTGAGAAAAAACGGAGTTGTGGTTCAATAGTTATGGAGGTTTAAAGTTTAAAATACATTTTCAAAATAGGGTTTCATATAACACAGCCACTCACACGATGTGAGTGGCTTTGGGACACATGTGTGCGTGAGGTGTGAGGAGGCGTGGCTCAAGGCGTGGGTTGTTAGTGGGAGTTGCTATGGTGCGCACACTTATACCGTGCGAGCGCATACTGTCAACTTTTTGTCCTTTTTGTTAAGTCACTCTCTAATTTGTACTTTAACATACTAAATATTATGGTGATGTCCTTTTTGGTAAATCCCCCTAGATAGAATTGTCTTAACACATGTTTATCTAAAGTCTAATTTTTAGTCATAAAATATTTATGGGTAAATTACATGGACCTCCATCCCCCGAGGTATGCCCTAAATTAACAACCTCTCTTCTCTGTAATGTGATGGTTGGGTAATGTCTATGATGGAATAAATGAAAGTACTAAAATATGCGTTAAATTACGCACAACTCCCCTGAACTATGTTCTAGTTACACGGATCTTCCTCGTATTTTGAAAAATTAAACGGACTTCGCTTATCACCCACAAAACCCTAACTAAACTTACAGCTTGTGCAAATGTATTATTATGCCCTCAAATAAAACTTGTTTTTGCAATGAGAAATGGCTTGGGTTAATCTTTTCATACCACTAAGAAGTGTATCTTTTAATTTCTTCAAATTCCTTCCTGTTCCAAAATCTTCAACTTCTTCAACATTTCATCAAAATTTTCAATTTCATAATTTAAATTTATTAGGTTTTGATTTTTTTTAATTTCTTCCTATTTCCATAAATATGATGAATGATCTTCAATTTTGTTTTTAATTTCTGCAAAATGGTAAGGATGATAGACACTTTAAAAAATAAGAGAGATGATTCTAATTTTTGAAAAAAAAAATTTAATTTTTGTTTAGAGTTGGAGCAAGGAAGGAGAAGAGAGAAAAAATTTAGCAAAAAACATTTTTCTAATCAGAGAGGTCTGTGTAATTAGGTAATACCTCAAGGGAGGTTTGTACAATTATTCCTCTTTTTTTTATAAGGATAAAAAAAAAGGTATTTTGGACATTAGCTAATTAAAAATTGCTTACATTATCGATTTCTGTCAGGAGGTAGATGGTCAACTAATTGAGGGGAGTTCAGTGTAATTCAACCTCAAACCTTAGGGGAGGTCGGTGTAATTTCTTAAAATACAGGGGAGGTCTGTGTAATTAGACCATTCCTTAGGAAGGGTCCATGTAATTTACCCAATACTTAGTTGGGATACCTAAAAGCACTACCGAAGAATTTTAACTATGTGAATCAATCATTAAGGATAAGTCCTCCCGCTAATTCTTAGACTAAATGTGCCCTCATCTTCATCATCTAACTCTAACCACTATTACCACCACCCCCACCATCTCCGGAAACCACCCCACCACCTCCAGTGACTAAAACAATAAGTGAAATTTCATTTGTTATTGTCACAGCCCAATCCCACAATAGCGGAACCGGAACCCGTGGCATGCTATCGAGGCTCTTCCTACTCATTTAAAAGTCATAGCTGCGGAAACAAAACTTTAAAAATAGCAATGAGTAGTCGCTCGTTTAAAACAACACAACCGAAGTTGGTAAAATTTGTGTAAATTTGAAAATGTAGTTATATTTTAAAACGAATGAACTTATATTCAAAGGGGTCCCAAAGTTGCCCTAAGAACCAATCAAAACATTTAAATAAGTTGTGGAAGGGGTATAAAAAGTTTTCATGCAAGGGTCATTTCGACTGGTCGAGTTGCCCCGTTTGACCGGTCGGATGACTCCACGGCAATAATCCTTCATAGCAGAGGGTACTTCGACAGGTCGAACTGTCCCCTTGGATCGATCAAATGACCCTCTGACAGCAATCCTTATTCCACTAGGATATTGCCTACGGTCAAGCGACCCTTGTGATCATTAACTACCTCGACATTAAATCAAAGCATGAAGTCGACAGGTAAAGCATTTTCAAAGCGTGAACTCCAGGTTCAGATTCATAATATCTTAACCAACCCAAACCATGATTTCAAAGTCAAAACAAAACGTAGTTCTAGTTCACTTGAAAGTGATTTCTTACAAAGTTTGGAAACAGAATAAAACATACACAAGACTATTATCCATTTTTATTACAAGTCCCTTAACAAAACAAATGAAATAGACGATTCGATTACAAAACTACGGGATAACTTGACAAGTCACCCTCTATAGTGAACTCCCAAACCCACGTGCTCACTTTTGCGATTCCTCATCGGCATTAACGCCTGAAATGGTCATTTGAATAACCACACATATATCGATTGGTTTAAGCTAAAGCTTAGTGAATAAATCAACATATGCACATGAATGGTAAACATACTCGCATGCACATCTCTACATTTCATGCTAGTCATCGGAGACTCGCGTGCACATTCCATACTCCCAACCCGCGACTCCTCGCCAATAAATCCATGCAAAAGGGTAAGACCCACGATTCTTTTCTTCAATCTTGTGACCTTAAAGCCTATATCGGCTCCATAAAATGGCTTAGTGACCACGTGCTCCTTCTGACCCAAATAAGCAACTCAATATGCTCAAATACATATCACCATGCTCTCGGTAATCAAAACATTCTCTCGGTAATCAAAACATTTCACCGTGCAATTAGGACTACTTATCGATATAATCGCCCAATATGAACTACACAAATATATATCTCTAAACTAGTACATGCTTTTCATCTCAAACATGAATACATGTCAAGAAACCATTCCAACAACATAGTTGAATCGCTCACCTCCGAATAATGCTCCTATGATTAAATTGAAGAAAATCCGTGCAGAAAAGCTTCTAATACAGCTCCTATGGATCAAAAGTCCGATTAGCAACTTTTATGAAAAATTCTAGAAAAAGACTTTTCTGAAAATTTGGCCAAATGAGGCCTAATAGGTATCAAAACGAATCTCTTACCTCGAGGAGCTCGAATATGAAATTTGGTGAAAAACCAGCGGATGAACAGGCGTCGTTTGGCGTCGAGAAGCTCGCAGTAACTAAATCTCCTCTTTGGCCTCCTTCTTGAATTTTAGGTTAAGAGTTATAAAAATCTAAAGATCATCTCTATCTATATACAGACAATATTTTTTAAAATTGTGTTTACCTCCTCACGATTTTTCAAAACTCCTAATCAGTCTCTAAAACTTTCTACACAGCAAATTCGTAGCCTCACGAGTGAAACCTCAAAATTATAAAAGTTTCTGACTATGTTCCATTTGGTTGCTAAAACGCAAATTTCTACATAACGTTTCTGAAGTTGCTAATTAGCCTACCAAATTAATAGCGTGTTAATTCATCCCCACCAGGATACTAAACTAACAACAGAAATAAATTTTAACCCATAAATAATATAGATAGTGAAATACACAGGTAAAACAGGTAAATATTTAATTCCAGATAAACATTTAAGGCATTCCACAATGACCGTCTCAATCTCGGAGGGACGTTACAACAACAAAACACTCATTCACACTGTCTCAAAGGGTTCTCTAACATAGACACCCAAATCGACTTTTGAGTCAAAACTCACTCAAACATGTGTCATACGACACACCACATCACATTATCATGCATGACAATGTAATGCAATGCAATAACACAAATGCGGGTGTTATAATACTCTACCCCTTAAAAGAAGTTTGTCCCCAAACTTATACATCATGTATCGAATAGATGCGGATACTGAGTACGTATATCATCTTCTATTTCCCATGTCATTTCTTCCGTCGTTTGGCTACACCATAACACTTTCACTTTCGATATCACTTTATTTCGTAAGACTTGATCCTTCTGATCCAAAATCTCTATCGAATATGCAACATATGTCAAATCACTCCGAATTTCAGTCGATGTCAGAGTCATCACTTGATCTTTATCCGCTACTAAGTGTTTCTGTAGTAATGATACATGGAATACATTATGAACTTAAGCATACTCACTTGACAAGTTCAAACGGTACGCTACTGGTCCAACTCTCCCAATGATCTCAAAAGGTCCTACGTACCTCAGATTAAGTTTCCCGTATCTTCCAAGTCTAGTGATCCCCTTTGAAGGCGACACTTTCAAGTAAACCAAATCTCCCACGTCAAATTCCAATGGTCGTCTATGCTTGTCGGCATAACTCTTATACCTACTCTGAGCTATCAGTAACCATTGTCGAATCACCTTTATCTTGTGCGTTATCTCTTGTACAATTTTCAGCCCTTCTATCATTCTTTCTCCGACTTCCGTCCCACTAATTGGTGAACGACATACACGACCATACAAAGCTTCATAAGGCGCCATCCCAATACTCGATTGAAAACTGTTGTTATATGCAAACTCAATCAACGACAAATGGTCTTCCCAATCACCCTAAAAATCAAGTACACATAACCGAAGCATGTCTTCCAAAATCTGGATTACTCTTTCCGATTGACCATCGGTCTGAGGATGAAAAGCGGTGCTAAAATGCAATTTGGTACCCATTGCTTCTTGCAAGGCTCTCCAAAACTTCGATGTAAAACTACTATCTCTATCCGAAATAATGGTAACTGGAATACCATGTAGTCTCACAATCTCGCGGATATACAACTTAGCTAATATTATCGGTTTAGTTGTTCGAAGTGGTAGGAAGTGCGACGACTTTGTGAAACGGTCAACGATCACCCAAATAATAGTGTTTGATCTCTTCGACCGCAGAAATCCACTTACAAAATTCATTGTAATGTGTTCTCATTTTCATTCAGCTATCGATAACAGTTGTAACAATCCCGAAGGTACTTGGCATTTGGCCTTCACTTGTTGACAACTCGTACATGGTGAAATGTAGCGTGCCATTTATCTCTTCATTCTCGGCCAACAATAAACATGTCTCAAATCTCTATACATCTTGGTGCTTCCCGGATGAATGGTATACTTCGTATTGTCTGCTTCCTCTAGAATGTTCTATTTTAACTCTTTTTCGGCAGGTACACAAATTCTACCCCTCAATCTCAAAACATTGTTCTCAAAAGTAAAACCTGGTTGTATTCCCATTGGAATCTCCTCACAAATCTTCTTCAAAGCTACATCTTGAAGTTGTTTCTCTGAAATCTCATGAATCAAGAGTGGTTATGCCACAATCATCGACATCAAGCCACTTTCAATCCTCAAAATCACCTCAAGCTCCAAATTCTCCATATCATGAATCAAATCTTTTTGAAAAGTCCAATTTGATGTGGGGTTGGTTGGTACTTTACGACTAAGAGCATCGATACCTATATTCACTTTGCCCGGATGATACTGAATTGACAAATCATAGTCCTTCATCAATTCTAACCATCTCCTTTGCCTCATGTTCAAATCTCATTGTGTGTACAAGTATTTCAAACTCTTATGATCCGTATATATTTTACATTTCTCACCGTATAGGTAGTGACGCCAAATCTTCAATGTAAAGATCACGGCAGCCAATTCTAGATCATGAGTCGGATAGTTCTTCTCATGCGATCTCAGTTGTCTCGATACATAGGCAACGACCTTGTCACCTTGCATAAGAACGCAACCTAAACCTCTATATGAAGCATCACTGTAAATAATAAACCCTTTAGTCTCTGTCGGAACGGCTAAGATTGGTGCCTTCACTAGTCGACCTTTCAATTCTTGAAAACTTTCTTCACATTCTGGACTCCAAACAAAAGCAACATCTTTCCTCATCAACTGTGTCATCGGCATTGCAATACGTGAAAAAAATTTTATGAACCTCTGATAGTAACCAGCTAATCCAAGAAAACTTCGGATCTCTGTCACATTCGTTGGTCTCAACCAATTGGTAACAGCTTCTATCTTCTGAGGGTCTACAGAAATTCTCTTCGCCGACACTATATGTCCAAGAAAAGCTATCTCTGTCAACCAAAATTCACACTTCTTTAATTTTGCCAAACAATCTCTTCTCCCGCAATCGTTGTAAGGCTAATCGCAAATGATGCTCATGATCTTTAACACTCTTGGAATAGATTAGGATGTCATCAATGAACACAATAACAAACTCATCTTGATAGTCCTTGAAAACACGATTCATTAAATCCATGAAAGCAGCTGGTGCGTTAGTCACTCCAAATGGCATAACCAAAAATTCAAAGTGACCATATCTAGTCCCGAAAGCTGTCTTTTCAACATCTTCGTCTTTGACTTTCAACTGATGGTAATCGGATCTCAAGTCAATCTTCGAAAACACCTGAGCCCCTTATAACTGATCAAACAAGTCATCTATTCGTGATAACGGATACTTGTTCTTAACGATCAACTTATTCAACTCTCAGTAGTCGATGCACATACACATTGTCCCATCCTTCTTCTTTACAAACAAGACTGGAGCCCCCCATGGAGAAACACTCGGTCGGATAAAACCCTTCTCCAATAATTCTTCTAATTGGATTTTTAATTCTTTTAATTCTATCGGTGCCATTCGGTACGGTGCTTTAGATACCAGTTGTGACCCTGGTAATACTTCTATCATGAACTCAAGCTCTCTTTCAATCAATACGTTGGGTAACTCATCGGGAAAAACATTTGGGAATTCTCGAACTACTAGAATGTCTTCTACTAGTGGTCCAAGAACTCTAGAGTCAACAATCGAACATAAGAAACCCGAACAAACTTTCTTCAATATCTTACTTGCTTGAATCGTCGATATCAAGTACGGTGGTAAGGTCACACCCTTATCCTGAAAAGTAAACTCTTCTTGTCCTAATGGATAAAAACTAACTCGTTTCTGCTCATAATCAATTCTAGCTTGATTAACTGACAACCAATCCATACCTAAGATAACATCAAAGTAGTTCATTGTCAACGAAATCAAATCGACGCTCAAGACCTTATCACCTATCTTGATCTTGCATAACTTGAATACCGAAGAAGTTACTAATGGTTCACTACTAGGCAATGATACACACAAATCATACCCTAGTGGTTCAGACTCAACAGTTAATGCTTAACAAAATCACGTGATACAAATGAATGCGTTGAACCAGAATCCATAAGTATACGTGCTGGATATGAACAAATAGGAAGAATACCTGAAACGACTATATCATCACTTTTCCCTGGCCTGAGCTGGAAATATAGCCCTTATTGCTATGCGACTCCTTTCCCTTTATCCGCTCTTGCTTCTGCCCTCGACCCGCTTGGCACACTCGATGCCCCAGTGCTCATTCCTGGTTATTTCTTACTCGGGCAGTTCTTCGCTATATGTCCCGGTTACCAACATTCAAAACATTTCCCCCTGATCTCTGGGTTGTAGCTCTTGGCGTTCGGGGTGGTGTTTGGCATGGTCAAATTTGTGTTTGAAGGACAGTTTCTAGATACGTGTCCTAGTTGCTTGCAAATGTAACACGTGCTTAAAAGATAGCAAGTTCCCTTATGTCGCAGGTTACATGTTGGGCATAACGGTCTCGAGTCTCCCGTGAATGTACTCCCTCCTTGGTTACTTATATACGATCCCAAACTCTGTATAAACATTTCTGACATTCCCTTGGCTCTTGCCCCTATTATCATTGCCCTCTTTCCTTGTTGTCCTTGTCGATAGCGATCGACACTTTTCTCGGCAATATGGGCAGCTTCCTCAATTGGAGAAAGAGTCGGGTGTTGCAACGGCCACGCATATTCGTCCTAAGTCCTTTCTCAAACTTACGAGCCTTATCTTTCCCAGTTGGAACTGTGGTTTTCCCAAAACGCAACAACGCATTATAACGAGAAACATACTCACCCACGGTCATATCTCCCTGAACCAAACTCACAAACTCTTGATGTTTCTGAGTATAAGTTGATTGTGGAAAGAACCATCTGTTGATTCCTCTTTAAATGCTTCCCACGTGGTCGGCTTCCCTTGCTCAAGCACATTATTCCACCAATCTAATGCTTTACCCATCAAAGTATCAAACATACAAAGAATTTTCTCCTCATCTGTGCATATCACCTGACGAAAATGCTTTTCCATATCCATCACCCAGTGGTCGGCCAAGTCTATGTCGGTTTGTCCGTAATACAAAGTCAGTTTCCTTTTGTGGAACTATTTTGTGCTGGTGTATTGAGGTCTTGGTACCGTTGGTGCATTGATATAGCGAATTTCAACCGATGGGGCTTGAACATTCATCTGCTCTCGTTCACTTATATCTTGAACGAAATTTCCCACCATGTTTACTAATTGGTCCATTCGCGAATGCGATGACAAATCTCTTACCGGCTCAGTCATGAGGTTTCAATTGTTCACCCGGTTGAGTTCAATGCATAATAAATATTAGGGCTGTCCAACAAAAACCGAACCCGACCAAACCCGACCCCACCCGACCGAACCCGACCCCACCCGACCCCACCCGTGACTGTTTGGTTGAGTCACGGGTTTCACAAGTCAAACCCGAACATGTTTCGGATGGATGTCGGTTTCTCCCTTCAAACACCCGACTACACCCGACCCGACCCGACTGTACACAACATGATTAAAAAAATATATTTTTTAATTACAGACTATGCAATAAAACTTTGAATGTGCATGTATATATATGTATGTATATAATTTGTGTGTGTTTTACAGCTCTATAGCGATTGTTCTTAAGTTTTTCTTCATATCTACAATTTGTGTGTGTGTGTGTTTTTTTTGGATAACAGATCTATCATCTACACATTGTTGTTTTTACTTAACTTAATGTATAATTGTTTTTATTTTATAGATCTATAATTGTTGATCCTCAGAATTTTAGTTGTTTACATTGTACAATTTTTCTTCACTTTGTTGTTTTTAGTCGGGTTTCACCCGACCCAACCCGAAACCACCCGAACCCGAACTCACCCGAACCCGATGGATGATGAGTGGATCACGGGTGGAGAAGGTCTAACCCGACTGCTATTCGGGTGGATGATCGGGTGAGGGCTAAACCCGACTCACCCGACCCGTGGACACCCCTAATAAATATGCATGTCATGCCATAATATATTAATGTGCACAGTTTACCAACACAATCAATAGATACTAACATATGAGCAATTTCAACAATGATAACAATATTATCTTTACGAATTCACACTCCACTCAGCGTCGCTCAAAATATAACTTCATTCATTCCCAAGGCTCTAAACTTAAAGCCTGATACCACTAAATGTCATCGCCCGATCCCACAATAGTGGAACAGGAACCGTGGCACGCCACCGAGACTCTTCCAACTCATTTAAAAGTTATAGCAGCAGAAACTTTAAAAAATATCAATGAGTAGTCGCTCATTTAAAACAACACAACCAAAGTTGGTAAAATCCGTGTAAATGTGAAAATGTAATTATATTTGGAAACGAATGATTTTATATTCAAAGGGGTCCCAAAGTTACCCTAAGAACCAATCAAATCGTTTAAATAAGTTGTGGAAGGGGTAAAAAGGGGTCATTTCGACTGGTTGAGTTGCCCCGTTCGACCAGTCGGATGACTGCTCGGCAATGGGCACTTCGACCGGTTGAACTGTCCCCTTCGACCGGTCGAATGACCCTCTGACAGCAATTCTTGCACTAGGATATTGCCTGTGGTCAAGCGACCCCTGCGATCGTTAACTACCTCAACATTAAATCAAGGCATGAAGTCGACAAGTAAAACATTTCAAAGCGTGAACTCTGGGTTCAAATTCATATATCTTAGCCAACCTAAACCATGATTTTAAAGTCAAAACAAAACGTAGTTCTAGTTCACTTGAAAGTGATTTCTTACAAAGTTTGGAAATGGAATAAAACATACACAAGACTATTATTCATTTCTATTGCAAGTCCCTTAACAAAACAAATGAAATAGACGATTCGATTACAAAACTATGGGATAACTTGACAAGTCACCCTATATAGTGAACTCCCAAACCCACGTACTCACTTCTGCGATTCCTCACCAGCATTAACACCTGAAATGGTTATTTGAATAACCACACATATATCAATTTGTTTAAGCTAAAGCTTAGTGAATAAATCAACATATGCACATGAATGATAAACATGCTCGCATGCACATCTCTACATTTCATACTAATCGCCATAGACTCACGTGCACAATCCATACTCCCAACCTGCGACTCCTCGCCAATAAGTCCACGCGAAAGGGTAAGACCCACGATTCTTTTCTTCAATCGTGTGACCTTAATGCCTATATCGGCTCCATAAAATGGCTTAGTGACCACGTGCTCCTTCTGACCCAAATAAGCAACTCAATATGCTCAAATACATATCACCATGCTCTTAGTAATCAAAGCATTTCACCGTGCAATTAGGACTACTTATCGATATAATTGCCCAATATTAACTACACAAATGTATATCTCTAAACTAATACATGCTTTTCATCTCAAACATGAATACATGTCAAGAAATCATTCCAATAACATAGTTGAATCACTCCCCTCCGAATAACGCTCCTATAATTAAATTGAAGAAACCCGTGCACAAAGAATGTGCAGAAAGGCTTCTAGTACAGTTCCTATGGATCAAAAGTCCAATTAGCAACTTTTATGAAAAATTCTAGAAAAAGACTTTTCTGAAAACTTAGCCAAATGAGGCCTAATAGGTATCAAAACGAAGCTCTTACCTCGAGGAGCTTGAATATGAAATTTGGTGAAAAACCAGCAGATGAACAGGCGTCGTTTGGCGTCGAGAAGCTCACAGTAACTAAATCTCCTCTTGGCCTCCTTCTTGAATTTTAGATTAAGAATTATAAAAATCTAAAGATCATCTCTATCTATATATAGACAATATTTTTTGAAATTGTGTTTACCTCCTCATGAGTTTTCAAAACTCCTAATCAGTCTCTGAAACGTTCTACACATCAAATTCGTAGCTTCACGAGTGAAACCTCAAAATTATAAAAGTTTCTGACTAAATTCCGTTTGGTTGCTAAAACGCAAATTTCTACATAACGTTTCTGAAGTTCCTAACTAGCCTACCAAATTAATAGGGTGTTAATTTGTCCTTACCAGGAGACTAAAACTAACAACAGAAATAAATTTTAACTCAGAAATAATATAGATAGTGAAATACACAGGTAAACATTTAATTCCAGA
This sequence comes from Hydrangea macrophylla, assembly GCA_033977485.1. Classification (NCBI taxonomy): domain Eukaryota; kingdom Viridiplantae; phylum Streptophyta; class Magnoliopsida; order Cornales; family Hydrangeaceae; genus Hydrangea; species Hydrangea macrophylla. Next base: position 68,241,375 of record CM066988.1, read on the forward strand.
TAAACATTTAACGCATTCCACAATGACCATCTCAATCTCGGAGGGACGTCACAACAATAAAACACTCATTCATACTATCTCAAAGGGTTCTCTAACATAGACACCCAAATCGACTTGTGAGTCAAAACTCACTCAAACATGTGTCATACGACACACCACATCACATTATCATGCATGACAATGTAATACAATGCAATAATACAAATGCGGATGTTATAATACTCTACCCCTTAAAAGAAGTTTGTCCCCAAACTTATACATCATGTATCGAATAGGTGCAGATACTGAGTACGTATATCATCTTCTATTTCCCATGTCATTTCTTCCGTCGTTTGGCTACACCATAACACTTTCACTTTCGATATCACTTTATTTCACAAGACTTGATCCTTCCGATCCAAGATCTCTACCGAATATGCAACATATGTCAAATCACTCCGAATTTCAGTCGATGTAAGAGTCATCACTTGATCTTTATCCGCTACTAAGTGTTTCTGTAGTAATGATACATGGAATACATTATGAACTTAAGCATACTCACTTGACAAGTTCAAACGGTACTCTACTGGTCCAACTCTCCCAATGATCTCAAAAGGTCCTACGTACCTAAGATTAAGTTTCCCGTATCTTCTAAATCTAGTGTTCCTCTTTGAAGGAGACACTTTCAAGTAAACCAAATCTCCCACGTCAAATTCCAATGGTCGTCTATGCTTGTCAGCATAACTCTTATACCTACTCTGAGCTATCAGTAACCATTGTCGAATCACCTTTATCTTGTGCGTTATCTCTTGTACAATTTTTAGCCCTTCTATCATTCTTTCTCCGACTTCCGTCCCACTAATTGGTGAACGACATACACGACCATACAAAGCTTCATAAGGCGCCATCCCAATACTCGACTGAAAACTGTTGTTATATGCAAACTCAATCAACGACAAATGGTCTTCCCAATCACCCTAAAAATCAAGTACACATAACCGAAGCATGTCTTCCAAAATCTGGATTACTCTTTCCGATTGACCATCGGTCTGAGGATGAAAAGCGGTGCTAAAATGCAATTTGGTACCCATTGCTTCTTGCAAGGCTCTCCAAAACTTCGATGTAAAACTACTATCTCTATCCGAAATAATGGTAACTGGAATACCATGTAGTCTCACAATCTCGCGGATATACAACTTAGCTAATATTATCGGTTTAGTTGTTCGAAGTGGTAGGAAGTGCGACGACTTTGTGAAACGGTCAACGATCACCCAAATAATAGTGTTTGATCTCTTCGACCGCAGAAATCCACTTACAAAATTCATTGTAATGTGTTCTCATTTTCATTCAGCTATCGATAACAGTTGTAACAATCCCGAAGGTACTTGGCATTTGGCCTTCACTTGTTGACAACTCGTACATGGTGAAATGTAGCGTGCCATTTATCTCTTCATTCTCGGCCAACAATAAACATGTCTCAAATCTCTATACATCTTGGTGATTCCCGGATGAATGGTATACTTCGTATTGTCTGCTTCCTCTAGAATGTTCTATTTTAACTCTTTTTCGGCAGGTACACAAATTCTACCCCTCAATCTCAAAACATTGTTCTCAAAAGTAAAACCTGGTTGTATTCCCATTGGAATCTCCTCACAAATCTTCTTCAAAGCTACATCTTGAAGTTGTTTCTCTGAAATCTCATGAATCAAGAGTGGTTATGCCACAATCATCGACATCAAGCCACTTTCAATCCACAGAATCACCTCAAGCTCCAAATTTTCCATACCTTGAATCACGAGATTTGGGATTCCAATCACAAATGCTGAAGCAACTTTGGGATTCCACGGAGATTCCTACAAACATGACTCACTAGCACATAACTCCAAAATGGACTTACATGTCAACGAGTCAAACGAAGGAAAAAGCTTTGAAAATTTAATTAAACGACTATCCGAACAAGCACGAGTTCAAGGGATATAATGAGGAGTTTTGTGAAGTAAGTACTTTGAAACGAGGTATCACAATATAAGAAGGAATGCTCATTAAAACATTGATATCGCATAGGGGACTTATTCTTTTAATCTGGGTATTCTGATGAGAGTTGGATCAAGTAGAGAAAAGTTCAATTGAGCAAACTCTGGGCAGAGAGTTCACCCTACAGAAGTTGGATTAAGCAGAGAAGAGTTCGATTGAGCGAACTCTGGGCAAAGAATTCTCTCTACAGAAGTTAGATTAAGCAGAGAAGAGTTTGGTTAAGCGAACTCTGGGCAGAGAATTCACTCTATAGAAGTTAGATTAAGCAGAGAAGAGTTCGATTAAGCGAATTCTGGGCAGAGAATTCACTCTACAGAAGTTAGATTAAGCGGAGAAGAGTTCGATTGAGCAAACTATGGGCAGAAAGTTTACCCCACAAAATTGGATTAAGCACTAAAAGTTCGATTTAGAAAATTTTCACATGAACTCTATACAATATTCAAAAGGAGTTTCTAACAAAAACAATATCGACGGCAAGATGACAGAAAGAAGTTTAATAAGTAAAATATGACAAATTCGGCTAGGATTGATAGTTAAAAAGGAGGTTATACTACATGGGTATATACTTGAAGCTAAAGATAAAAGAGAAGTCCTTTACATCATACGTGAAGTTTCGAATATGTACACATTACAACGACGCGGCTGTCATGTACCGGTCCCAAAACAAGGTGAGTCTAGCTATTACAGATTTCATATACAAAGTTCATATGAATTAGTACATGCAATTCTACTGATCTAATCCTATTCTCTGGTAATAGATCACGTAAATTACATGTCGCTCTATCCATCCATGAGCTAGCTCTCAAAAGAAAGTCCTTCAAAATGGATACCTTTGATCCTACTCCTTACACGGGCTTGGGGTCTTTTCTCTTGTCAATATTACCTGCAAACTGAGTTAGGATCGTAGTCCCTTAGCGCGAGGGCTAAGTACATAATGTATGTAAAGACATAGAGTAATTTTCTATGACTAAGAATGAAATGTGATGCAGTGCGGTTGCCACCGTGGCAATGCAAATGTGAGGCTTCTTAGCCATGCATGTAATCGTTCACTCCCCTCGTTACCGGACTGCAAGCCACCCCCAACTGGGAATGTAGCATACTAACCTTTCGATAGCTAGTCGGGTATAAGTTAGCGTTTAGCATGTTCTTCGGTACGTCCCCCCTGTCTCACATCACAACCCGTATCCGGATTTCCATGTCATCTCATTTTATGCCCTTCCTCGTGAGGGATCTTTTCAACGCATATCATATGTATGAAATGTCTTTACCGAAATGGCACCCGATGAAACGAATCCCTTTGATTCACTCAACCAATGTCAAATGCTTATGCAATGTCATGTCCATTAATCATTGTATAATGTCTTATGCATTATTGTCAAGAAATGAAAGGAATGATAATGAAATTCGTGTTATGAGCTTAAATTTATCATTAGCACATTATGTCCTAAATCATTACTAAGCTAGAATTAAGCACACTTTGCACACATTGAATCACAAATGACATAGTTTGGATAGTAAAACATGATCTCTACACATGCAATCTCAATAACAAAAGCTAGCATTTCCAACATGAATTTTAACATTGATTTCAACTAGCAAGTAGACAAGTAACCATATTGATACTAACTTAAGCGTGTAAATCATATAGTTCCATTTCTAAGTTATGAAATTAGGGAGAACTAGATTAGGGAAAGTTCATCTAATTCAAGAGTTTTACCCAATTAAGCAAGCTTTGCAAATCACACTTAGAAGGAGGAAATTAAATGCATAAATGGACACATAATCATGTATTTTTATAGAATCTAGGAACTAAGTTAATGAAATACTACAAACCCTAGAAATTTACCCAAACAATCCAATACACATTATCATACTTAGAAATAGGAATTAAAATGTATCAATACATAGAAATCTACCTTGTTCTTCGAGAAATCCAAAGAACTCCCAAAAGTTTGGTTAGGGCTAGAGGAGGGTGAGAGAAAGAGCTCTTAGTAGTCTTGAAGTATAGCTCTCAATCCTTCCAAAGCTTGGTCCTTTAGCTCCTAGCACCTTGATTCTTGAAGAAATTTGATGTTCAAGCTTGCTTCAATGGAGAAATTTGAGAGGGGAAGAGAAGGGAAGAAGAAGAAGATGAAGAGATGAAAGAATGAGGGAAAAATGAAATAAGGAGGTGGGATTTGGGTCTTCAAATGGCCGGCCACTCTAAAGGGAGGAGAGAGAAAGTATAAGCATTTTGTGTGGTTCAAACTTAAAGTAGCAAAAATGTGGGTCCCAAGATATGGTCCAATTTGCACAATGTTTTAAACATGTGGGTACATTTATACCTATGCAAGAAAAATATACAACAAATATTCTACAAGTTAGAAAAAATAATACACCAAAAATAATTGGGTCCAAATCCATGTGTAAATTACCAAAATACCCCTTATTAAAACACGGGTCATTACAGCAGTTGAAAAACCCCATTCCTATGAAAATTTCTTTGAGATCTGAAATAGAAGTTGGCAAATGCAAATACCCCACTGCACATCCAGCAAGCCAAGCTTTTTCAGTATCCTTTGGTACATATTCTAAGTTGGGTCTACTCTGTATGGTGTGGGTATTGAAGCCTTTGCCATTTGAACTAAGTGGTTGATTATGATTTGGGACCGAACCGTTAAGTACTTCTTGATATGAACGACTATCTCTTTTATCATTAATAGAGATATTTGCAGGCTTTCCCTTGAATTTAATGCTTATGTAATCTTCAAAGTCATGAGAGGTAGGTACACCACCATAAAGGGCTTCTTTGACCACAAGACGTCTCCCCCCACAAATAGTCTCCATTGCATTTAACAGCCACATACTTTGCCTTCCTTAGGTCGCTGAATCTAACAAAGCTGAACTTTTCCCTATGGCCCAGTCTGATTTTTTTAGGGATGTAGATGTCTTAACATTACCTGCCATTTGAAATACTTCCAGAGAATAAGATGATCCAAATCTTCATGGATGTTACCTAAATTTTCTTTAAGTTTTAGCCAAAATGGCAAGAAAGCAATCTTAGCTAATCACTTTTAAGTCCCCAACTTCAACCATGTTCTCCAGTATAGGGCGGTTTGCATTATTGTATATTAGTTTTTATGCAAAAGTTGAATATAAATGCACACTCTCTCCTCAAATGAATATGATATTTATGATTCTGCAATATTTTACTTTTTGGTAATTACTCATATTCACACACACACTCTCTCTCTCTCTCTCTTCAAATGTGGAGAACCAAAAAGGATTCCTTAAAATGGAAAATCATTTGGGAAACCTGTTGGAGCTCCAAAAATGAACTTTGCTTTCCCCAAATTAACTAAAAAGTGACTATGAGAATGTTAAAATATTTTCTTGTGTTTCTTCTCTCTCCTTAGTCCTAAATAAACCCACCAACAAACATTGTGTATGTCGCAAGAAACATAGTCCCCACCACACACAATCATTTGCATGTATATTGGTACAAATATTGTTCTCAGATATATTCATTTCAAAACAGTTTAAAGTTGTTTTCATTTCTTTTTTTCTTCTTTTTTTGTTATGAAAGTTTAAAGCTGCACTCGGATAGAATACAATTCTTTCTTACGCATTAAAGGTTGAGATGATATTTCGTATGCGATGACCAATAGAATAACTTTATATCAAGTTTCTATTTCATCTCTATCCGGTTATGCCCCTAGTTTTCTCTGTGTGTCCAGAGTATATTATTCGTGGTATATTATTAATGATCTACTTCGAAAACAAAGTTACTTCTACTCTACACGCAGCAAATCCCTGCGGATGAACCCTTAGCTTTTTGGGGCATTGGATTCTCACCAATGCTTGTGTTTTATGGTCCTTTTGGGATGATATTTACAAAATACATTCTTGCCAATTATTATTACATTGTCATCATTGTTTTCAACTTATTTACATGATGCATTCTAATATGATTTTTGCTATTTCAAAAAGGTAAATCTTATTTGCTTCTAGAGATGGGCATTCGGTCGGTTTAGTTCGATTTAAGAAATTCATAACCGATAACTGACCGAAACACATTTCGGTTTATTCGGTTCGGTTAACCGAATTTTGATTTGGTTTGATTTAGAAATTCAGTTAACCGAATGGAGAAAAAAAAAATCCCAAAATGACTTTATTTTTCCCCTTGTTCGCAACTTTTTTTTTTGTTTTGTTGTTGTTTTTTTTTTTTTTTTTTTTTTTTGTATTTTTTGTATTTTGTATTTTGTATTTTTTTATTTTATGTGTTTCCCCCTTTTCTTCCATATTGAAAAGAAAACATATTATGATTTTGTTTTCAATTGTAAAATTACTTATATTTTTGTTATATATAATTATATAGTATAGACATTAATAATTTATTAATATTAATTCGGTTTTTCGGTTCGATTCGGTTCAGTACCAAAATTTTTAACTTAAATAGATATTTTAATTTCGAGGAGGTGTCCATAGGGACTTGGGTTGGGAGTTGGTGGAACCCCATACTCTCTCACATTTATAACAAAAAACTCTCACTCTATAATGTTTCCATCTTAATCTCTACCATTCTTTAATCTTTTTTCTCTCTCTATAAATTATATATGCATTGCGAAAAAAAAAAATTTACTTTTATACCAACATTTATTTATTTATTTTTTTAAAAATAAAGTGTTTTAGTGAGTGATAAAATAACTGCTGACATCATTAATTTTGGCTAATGCTAATGCCAAAGTAGCAATTGCTAATGTCAGAGCAAAAAGTGTCGTTAAAAGTTTTAGCGACAAAAAACAACTATTGCTAAAACTTTTAGTAATAAATTTTGCTCTAGCATTAGCAATTGCTACTTTGACATTAGCATTTCACATAATTTTTTGATTAATCCTTTTATATTTGTATATACTAATCTTCTAATTTGATTCATGTGAATGCAGAGAAAAGGCAAAGATTTTGAGCTTCTAAACTAAAGAGAATGTGGAAGCTTAAGGTTGCTGAAGGACATGGACCTTGCTTGTATACCACCAACAACTTTGCGGGTCGACAAGTTTGGGAGTTCGACCCGGAAGCCGGTACACTCGAAGAGAGAGAAGAGGTTGAGAGAGTCCGAGAAGAATATAAGCTTAAAAATTCTTCAAATCGTGCTCGCCCATGTGGTGACCTTCTAAAGCGTATGCAGGTAAACGAAAAAGGATAAATTTAGAGAAACAAATTACATGACTTGAAGGATAATGAGGTGTTTCTATTCTCTATACATCAATATGTATCTATATATCTATATCTATACTATATATAAGTGCACCCATGGCCTTAAGTGTTTTGCAGTTTTATCAATCGGTGCACTTTTGCTCAAATAATTCTTCTTAAAAGAGTTTTAACAAGTTGGAAAAATTAGTGGAAAGTCCCCCTAACCAACTACCAAGAGTTAAAGTTCTATTAGGTTCTTAGTTTTTTAAAAAGTCCCTGAACTTAGGGGTGGGCAATCGGGTGGTTCGAGTTCGAACTGTAAACTTCAGTTCGAGTTCAGGTTGGCAATCATGGTACCGAAAACTGAACTGAAATAAAGTTCAAAAGTACAGTTCGATTTCTGAAATTGAGATTCGGCTTCGGTTCGAAATTTCGGGTTGAACTTGTGCCAAAAGTTTTTTTTTTTTTTTTTTGGGGATGGGCAGCCACTAGACTCTAGCAATAAAAAAATGAAGAAGAAGAAAGTTTCTTAATTTTTTAACATCCAAGTCAATAGCTATTTATTTTTCCTCATTCCTTTTTAAGGTGATGGTCACAATGAAAAGAAAAAAAAAACAAAGAAAGAGCACTCTTTGGTTTAACTAATAAGTAGTTTGTTAATTTTTTTAACATCCAAGAGTAGCTATTTTTCCTAATTCCTTTTTTAAAATGATTTTTAGAAAGAAACCCTAATTCTTAAATTCGAAGTTCTGAAATCACAAAGATTTATACATAATTTAGGTATTCAAAGAATCAAAGTTAGTATTATACATAGCTATTCGATTAGCAACAAAACAGAGGCTGAGATGAGATGAGATTCGACCATCTCGGACGAGCACGAACCAGATCCGGTAATCTTCGATGACCACGAACCAGATTCGACGATCTCTAACCAGCACAAACCAAATTCTGCTTCACTTGCTATTGTTCCTCTGCTAACAAGCATAATTTGCAATATCAAGTGAAATTTCAATTGATATTGGAAAAGTTAAGTGAAATTGGACTTGTTATAGGAGAATTTCTGATTTTTTTTCAGTTACAGGCGTTGTTAGCCCTAGGGGGCTTGGTAGATGATAACATCTTAGGTGAAAATTCACTTATTATGAGTTTAAGTAAATTAAGTACAATTTCACTTAACTTTAATTATAATAAGTAAAATTTCACTTAATTTTGTTAGTGAACAATCCAGCTGAATTTGAATTCGAGTGAAAATTCAGCTAAACTTGAGTGAAGTTTTAGTTACAATTTTGAGTGAATTTTTAATAGGGCAAATAAAAATGAGAGTAGAGATGTAGTCGTCATGTTTTTTTTTTGCATTACCAAACAGTCCCTGGGATAACATATACACATATTGTAACATATTAACATTCACGTGCAGTTGAAGTTGTAGGAGATCAGAGACTTTGGAGGTTGTTGTTTTGTTCACCATTTTGTTTTGTCCACTGATGGTGGCATGGGGAGAAGTTCACGGTGAATAGTGGTCGCCGAAGGTGGTCGTCAGTGGTGGCCGGAGGTCGCCGGAAGTGGCATGGGGTTGTGGCAATGGTAGCTAGATTTTGCTTAGGGTTAGATGTTGAAGATTGGGGTATTTTAGTCTGCAATATTGAGATGACTTATCCTTAATGATAGATTTAAGTTGTCCTTAATACTAAAAAATCTTTTGTATTTACCCTTTCTACTAACTACCCTAATAAGTTTGATATGCCACCCTTTTTTTTTGGGTAATTTAATATATAGTCCTAATATATATATGCATCTAACTAGAAATATGCCCCCTTTTCAAATGAATCTAGAAATAGGTCCCTATAGTATTTTAAGGACAAAACTATCCCTGTATATATATATATATATCCACATAAAATATGGGTTTCAAATTCAAGTCAGGGAATTTCTCACTTTTAACACGCTTTCCACTTTTTTGTGAGAAATTCTCACTTTTTACACGGTCTATTTTTTAAGGTAACGTAAGAGCCGGATTGTCTATATATATATATATAGAGAGAGAGAGAGAGAGAGAAAGAGAGAGAGAAAGAGAGAGAGAGAGAAAATCTGCTAGAGAGAGAAAGATGAAGACAGAGAAGGAGAAAGAAGAGAGAGAGAGAGAGGGTCGCAGCCCCTCCACCGCCATCGGCGACCTCCCACCACCTTCCTCCTCCTCCCCTCTCTACCTCCCTTCACCTAAACCAACCATGCACCACAATCTACAACCACCCCTCTCCGCCGGTGACCACTCTGTGGACAAATTACTCACTAGTTCGTGAGAAAAAAAATCAAAATATCTCACAGGAATTGAATCGTTTTAGGCGCGAAAATTCGATTTCATCTTTATTCTCGGAATTGAGAGTGAAAAGCAAGATTTCAAATTTGCAACCCATCATCAACAAAATCAACCGATCGCGAGAGGATACAGAAGACGATCACTCCGAAATGACTCATGGATTTGATGCATTCATCAATGGTTGTGCCATAGATTTACTCACTTCCATGAATTTGTATACACAGTCTGAACTATGTAAAAAGTGAAAAATTCTCACAAAAATGTGTGAATTTATCATTTTTTTTTAAATTTCTCACTTTTGAAATTTCTTTAGGTCCGGTTTTTAAGGTCCGCTTAAGATTCAGACCGTTTTATACATACATATAGTATTGATGAGGATCTCCTTATTATATAGGTTGTAAGAAGTTCCTCACTTGTTATGTACATGAAGTTAGTGAGAAATTTCTCACTTTTATAGGTTGTAATAAATTGCTCATTTGTTATGTAGTGAAATTAGTGAGAAATTTCTCACTTATATAGGCTGTAAGAAATTACTTCCTCATTGTCTGTAGATTAAATTAGTGAGAATTTTTTCACTTGTATAGACTGTAATCAATAGATAATGTGTTATGTAAATGAAATTAGTGAGAAATTTCTCACAAAAAAATGAGAAATTCCCACATCACTTTGTTAAACCGAAAATCTCTTGATTATAGGGATATTAATTCCATTATCCATGATCTCCTAAAGATACGTTTCCCAAAACTGCATATAACACAATTTTGGAAGTTTTTTTGAATATACAAAGCAGTATAAACAAGAGAGAGAGAGAGAGAGAGAGAGAGAGAGAGAGAGAGAGAGAGAGAGAGAGAGAGAGAGAGATTATCACATTACTCTGTTAAATCCAAAATCCCTTGATTTTAGGGATATTAATTCAGTGAGAAATTGCTCAAAAGCATATTGAAAATCAATAAAAACTAGTGAGAAGTTTCTTGCAGTTTGATTTATGCTTCTTATATTTTGTTATAGAAAATTTGATTTACTGCGATTATGCTTTTACACATCGTATGTAGATTAAATTAGTGAGAAATTTCTCACTTGCATAGACTGGAATCAATAGATCACATGTTATGTAAATGAAGTTAGTGAGAAATTTTGCACAAAAAAGTGAGAAATTCTCACATCATTCTGTTAAATCGAAAATCCCTAATTTTAGGGATTTTAATTCTCTTATACATGATCTCCTAAAAATGCGTTTCCCAAAACTGCATATAACACAATTTTGGAAGTTTTCAGAATATACAAAGGAAAAAAAAAGTGAGAAATTATCACATTACACTTGAGATATTAATTCCCTTATCCATTATTTTCTAAAAACATGTTTCTCAAAACTGTATATATATAAAACTGTATATATATGTATGTCAAGGGTATAATGGTCCGAATTTATACTAACCATTTAGGAATAGGGACTAATTATTGATTTCTATTACAAATTAAGGATTAATTTCTATACACTAAATCAAGTCATGATCAATTGCTATTAATGGCCATATTTAGGGACCAAATTGTATATTTCTATTTTTTTTTCTTCTTTATTTTTTTGGGTCTAGAATCCTACCATCTAATAACTACAATTAAAGTTTTGTTTTTTAATCACAATTATTAATTAAGTGCGGGTAACTTGATTAGGACTCTTTCACGTTGGTTTTGATTTGAATCATGATTATGTCTTTCTCGATTATTTTCTCTTACTTTTAATGACATTCCAATGGGATGGAATAGAATCCATTAGAGATATTAGCCTGGATCACGATTAGGTCTTTTTGCATAAATATCACTTAGGAATTATAGGTTTTCAGCCAAAAAAAAAAGGGGGGCAAAAAAAATATATATATAGAAATTTGGTATTAAATACCAAATTAGGAGGATTAATTGGTTATAAGACACAAGGGAAATATTTTTGGGGATAAGGACATGTTTGGTGGAAGTTGTTGGGAATAAACTCAACTAGTTCTAGTTGTGACCAATACCCCTTTCATTCATTTCCAGATAGAGGGAGAAAACACAATGAGAGAGAGAGAGAGAGAGAGAGAGAGAGAGAGAGAGAGAAAATACGATTAAATCACCATCGTCATCGCGATGATAGCCGACCAACACCACCATTGTCGTCGGTTGCTATCACCACCACCATTGCGCACCATCACCGTCGCACACCTGACACCACTGCCATTGCGAGTCAAACACCGCCATCTCCGAGCCAACTACCACCATCTCGCGAGCCAACCACCACCATCTCCAAGCTAACCACCACCACCATCTCGCGAGCCAACCACCAACCACCACCATCTCGCGAGCTAACCACCACCATCTCCGAGCTAGCGGTACCATCACTCACCGCCACCAAAGCAAGAATTTTCACGAGTAGATCCGGCCACCAGTGCACTGATCCACCACAGATCTGGCACAGATATCTCTTTTTTTTTTTTTTTTTTTTTTATTAACACATTTTTTTTTTTGTGAAATTTATCAAAAAAAAACGTCAGTAACTTTCTCAACATTTTTTCCCAGAGTTTGATATCAACAATAGTACTTGTTTGATAGATCTCGTTGAGTATGCTGTAAACATATTTATGCAAAAAGCAAGCTACAGATCGATATGAATGCTCAAATTTGTAAAAAGTTTTTACAATATTTGGTAGAACATTTTTTTTTTGTGAAATTTCACAATCTTTGTGAAATTTCACAACTTTTTTTCTTTTGAAAATTTCACAAATTTTTCGTTGCTGGTATGGGAAATTAAATTTCAAAAACTTGTTTTTTGATCATTTCATATTGATGTGGTAGCTTGGTTGTGAAGAGGTCGTCAGATGAGGTCGTGTTGGTGATTAGCGGTGGTTTGGTGAGGCTGTGGTGGTTTCGTGAAATTTCACGAACTCTGTGAAATTTCACAACTTTTTGTTGATAAATTTCACAACCTTTTTTAATTTTATCATTTTTTAAATTTCACAAGTTTTTTCGGTGGTATAAGAAATTAACTTTCAGAAAGTTGTTTTCTGATCATTATTTATTGAATTGGTGTTTTGGTTGTGAATGAGGTCAATCAGGTTAGGTCATGGTGGTCGTTGGAAGTAAGGTGAGTTGGTGGTGGTTGGTGGAGGCTTAAGGTCGTGATGGTGATCGCCGGAGCTCAGACAAAGTCGTCGGAGGTCAGGCGAGGTGATGGTAGTGGTCGTCAGAGGTCAGACGAGGTCGCCTAAAATGCAGGGGGTGAAACTCTCTTGGTGCAGACTAATATTGGGGTAGATTTGTCAAAATACCAAGGAGTGTACTTACTCCCATTATTACTAGTTATACCTAAACCAATATACTTTTCTTAATTTGGATTAATTGCTAATTGCCCCCCCCCCCCCCCAAAAAAAAAAAGGGGAGAGCGGGGGCAAAAAAAAAAATTATAGGACTCTAAGTTGACTATATATTGTATATATATATATATGTGTGTGTGTTTGGAGCTATAATTATTTGTATTTTACAGTCCCACAGAATTATTAAAATTAATAGTTTATTTCACTCGATCTCATGCTCAAACGTATCAAAAGAATAAAGTTAATCGAGTTTGTAAAAAATCAAGCATTGAATGTGTGGGAACTTTGCAAAGGTTTCTTCAACTAGGAAAAATAAAATTAAAAACGTCATTCTGTGGACCAAATTTTTTTGGCATGAAGAACCATCCAACAATGGTCCTATTGAGGTATAGCTCTGTTGGGTTAATGAACTTCGTCAAGAGAGACCAAAAAAAAAAAAACAAAACAAAAACCGAAAATATTTTGACTTGATTGACTATAAGAAAACAACGAGAAATGTAAAAGGAAAAAGAAAATACAATGAAATAAAAAAAAAATTTTAGCTTTACAAATCGGTCCATTCCTTTTTCTTGATTTATATTTTGAGATTTTTTAGCGTCTGATAATATTCTAATATAAAAGTAAATACTAATTTATTTATTTCTTTATTAATTTGTGTTTGCATATATATATATATATATGCACACGCACATACTAATTGAGATAGAGTAATGCTACATACACATATTTTTTGACACACTTTTTGACACACAGCTTTAAATGCATATACTCTGTGTTGTGTAAGTTGTGCATTAAAAAGTGTGAAAAATTCAAACAACACAAGGTACATGTATTTAAAACATAGTGTGTCAAAAAGTGTGTGTACCAAACATTTCTCCTTCTACTAAGTTGTGCCTATTATCAACACTAACATTGACTCAAAGACACTTCATCTTTGTAGTTTTCTTAAAAAAAATTACAGTAACATTCATTGTTCTTTGATGACCAAAGATTAAGGGATGTTTCTATGATTTAAAAAAAAATTAAATAAATAAAGAGAGATTAATGCTATGCTTTCCAATTGGAATTCTTTTTTTTTTTATTGAATAGCAACAAATTTTTATTAGGAAGCCAAAAAGGCCAAATATGATACAAAATCCAAGGAACCAAACAAGACTTTCAGGAAACCCCCCAAAGTCAATCAAACCCTTGGAACATAAACTCAAGAACACACAATTAAAAAGCACCCCAGAAATTAAACATAAAAATTCAATACATTGATAAAAATAAAAAATAGAAATATACAGTTTAGTCCTTGAGTGTAGGGTCAATATGTATTTAGGCTCTTTGACTTTCCTATGTTATAAATTGATCCTTAATTCATGTTTTAATTTAAAAATTGATCCTTTTCCCCAATATGGTCAGTTTATTCATGACGAATTTACCCTTAACAGAATATATATATAAATATATATATAGATAGTTACCAATTTGCATTAATAAGGGCATTTTTTATTCCCTAAAATGAAGTTGTGCATTCAAATTTCATTACTGTGTATCCTTCTTTCTCTCTCTATCTATATCTCTCTATATTTCTCTCTGTTTTTTTCTCAAAGGAAAACACTTCTCTCTCTAAACCACCATCTACTTAGTTTAAATATGTATATATGTATATATCTCTCACGATCTGTGCATATGATTGAAATATGTATATGTGGGTTATTGCATATGATTATGAAATACATCTATATATATATATGTGTGTTGTAGTAATCAATCCAGAAGACATGCATCATATGTGGGGACCAATTGTGATTGGTAAGTATAAATGAAATGTGTAATGGATAAACATCATGCTTCGTGGAAGTTCAACCGAGCACCATCGCCGGCTCCGGTCACCCATCATCACCATCGGCCATTATTTTCCGGCGCCATCACCGACTGTCACATCTTGTCCGACCATAGAGAAAAATAAGTAAGTTTTTGGTACACATTTGTTTACGTTTACATTTTGAGTTTTGAAGGTAAGAAATTTTATTTTATTTTTTGGTGAGAAATTTGTAATATTAAACTTCATCAAAGTTCCAGAACTAAGAATTTCTCATCAAAAAGTGAGAAATTTGCATTAATAAGTGACAAATTTATCATTAGAGCATTCAAAATTTTTCATTAGTACATTACACATTTCTATCAAAAATTTTAGAAGTGGAAATTTCTCACCATGATTGATAGGTTTCTTACTTATGGTCAGTGATATCTTTTAAGTGAGAAATTTCTTATTATGGTTAGAAGAGAATTTCTCACTATAATATATAGCTTTTTGTATTATGGTATTGAAAAATCTCTCACTTGTGGTATGTGATGTATTTTAAAGTGATGAATTGCTCACTTTTTTTTTATAGAGAGAGAGATTATGTTATTATTGAGGAATTTCTAGAACCGAGAAATTTGTATCAAAATTCGTATTATGTTATTATTCAGGAATTTCTCACTCTGTTGTATTTTAAAGTGAGAAATTTCTCAATTGTGATGAAAATTCAGATTTATTATATATATATATATATATAGAGAGAGAGAGAGAGAGAGAGAGAGAGAGAGAGAGAGAGAGAGAGAGAGAGTTATGAGAGAGAGAGAGAGTTATATGGGTTTTAAATTTAAAAACCCTTAATTGTAGGAGTGGGGGTATTTTGGTCCTCAAAATAGGTGAGGGACTGATTTCTAAGTTGACTTATACAATGGATCTATTTCTAGAAAACGATGCATTAAAGGACTGAAATCTAACGGACCCAATAAAAAAATCCCTTGGTCCGCCAGCCATCCCAATGAAAGCTGCATCAACCCCTTGAATTCTTAATTTGGTTCTTAAATGCTTATGGTTTCAATTTGAATTCTTAATTTGGTTTCTAAATGCTTTGTTGGTTGTTTCACATTAGTGGCTTGTGGTATGAGCAATTACTGCCACAGCATGTGGTACAGCAGCTAAGTTATTTAGGAACTAAATTTGGGATTCAAATATTTGAAGCATAGAACTAACTTCTTCTTTTTTTCCCTATCTCTCCTGTGTCACTGTGGAGTTTAGTGAAATTTCAAGAGAGAGACACATTTATTAGATTGTGAAAAAAAAATTGTGTGAATGGTTGTGTTCCAAGTATTACCCTATTACCATTTTGGTAATGAAGGGTGATTGTATATTGTAAAATGTTTTTAACTTAAGTTAGAGTGGTGGATGCGAAGAGTAAGTGGGTTCTAGGTGAGTGTAGATAGAAATTCCCCTTTTAACATTGTTAGCAAGAATTATAAACTGACAAATTTACCCTCAAAATGATAGCCTTCAAATCTGAAATTATTATTATTCCCCAGCTTCTCTAATGTCCTCTCTTTGATCTTTCAATATGCAGCTGAAGAGGGAAAGTGGAATTGATCTGAGCATACCAACGGTGAGAATTGGTGAAAATGAAGAAATAACCAATGAGAAGGTTACAACTGCTTTGAGGAAAGCCGTCCGATTAAATCGCGCAATCCAAGCAAAGGATGGCCACTGGCCTGCTGAACATACTGGTCCTATGTTTTACAACACTCCTCTGGTAAGTTTTTCTCAGCCGTCCGATAAACTAGACTCCGTTTGGTTCGTGATTTAGTGCGGAAAAGTAAAACAAAATACTGAGAAGCACTTTTATTGGTTTGGTTATTAAGAAAAACAATTTGTAAAAGATGAAGAAAAATAAGCTAAGGGGATTAATAAATAAATAATTCTGAATTTGATTGGTAGTCTTTTCATCTTTTCTTGAGCTTATATGATACTTTAATAGTTTATAATATCTACTAGTATTAAATAACAATAGCAAACATACTAGGGAAATACCACCAATAAAGAATATGAAATTGGTACTTTAAAGCTAGTTAGAAAAGCATTTTCCGAGAAAAAACAAACTATTTGGTTGTTAATTAAAAGAAAAAATTGGACCAATACTTGGGGTTAAAATAATCAATTCTGTGATTTTAAGTCCATTATTTCCGATGTTTTCTTAGGAACCAAACGGAAAGCTACTCTAGTTATTGAACTAATTGTTGGAATTGTTACTATTTGTAGCTCATAATCCTACACGTTAGTGGAACTATCAACACTGTCCTAACACCAGAGCACAAAAAGGAGTTGATCCGCTACATGTACCTTCATCAAGTACTAATCCAAATCTCATTCTAATCAATCCTTTTTTAGTAATGTTAACCAGTTATCTAAGCTTATACAAATAACGTGTTTTTATGTAGAATGACGATGGAGGATGGGGATTCCACATAGAAGGCCGCAGCACCATGATTGGCTCCGCACTTAACTACATTGCATTGCGTTTGCTGGGAGAAGGACCGGACGATGGAAATGGTGCAATCGCGAGAGCCCAGAAATGGATACTTGATCATGGTAGTGCCAGTGGGATACCGTCCTGGGGAAAGACTTATCTTTCGGTAAAATTAGCAAACTTCAAATTATTTACAGAACTCGCAAGAAAATTAAATTTCAAAGTAGTATTAGAAAATTTCTCACGAAATTAACAAATTGCGAATAATTTCTTGGCAAGAAAGTTCAAGAAAAGTACTTTTTCCAATGTATCACAATAATTCCTACAAAATTGTCATGCGTCTTTCTCATTCTCCTTTAAAGATAAGGGCATAAGAATTCTCATATTCTCTATAGCAACTATACAACATACTTGAAGATAATATGAAAAACTCCCGAACACTCTTTGAATTCCTTCGCATGTATAAAAGTTGTAAACTCATCAATTCGTTTCTTTCCAATGCAATTCAAGAAAATTAGAAAACTATGTTCCCGGGGTTATCGAAAGAATTCTTCATTTCTCCTTCAAAAGAGCAACTTAAGTCGGAATTCTTTTACACTTTCTGTTTGGCTTCTAGGAAATAAAAGGGCATAAAAATTATCCAATGCTCCATTTTCTCTATAGCCAAACAGAGCAATTAAACACTATCCTTGAAGGTCATGATGGAAAATATTGAATTCCTTTGAATATAACGAAAATTTGTTTCTGCAGGTTCTTGGTGTGTATGAGTGGGCAGGCTGCAACCCATTTCCTCCAGAGTTCTGGCTTTTCCCTTCAAATTTTCCTTTTCATCTAGGTAAATATATCTACTAATTTTCATTTCCCACCACTTATACTCTCGTAGTTTTACATTTTATGTGTGAATTTGAACTTCAGAATATGTTTTTTGGTCTGTCTCTCTCTAATTGTGCAATGCAGCAAAAATGTGGTGTTACTGCCGCACAACATACATGCAATGTCATACTTGTATGGGAAAAAATATCATGGACCAATCACCGATCTTGTCAAATCATTGAGATGAGAAATTCATACCAAGCCATACTATGAGATAGACTGGAATAAAGCTCGACATGAATGTTGTCCGGTTAGTTAAATTAACCTAAACATGCCTTACAATAACACTCATAGGTTATTTTAGTTTTTTTCAACTATTATTGCAATGTTTTAAATGGAAATCGATTCTTGAGCATGTCCAAGTTTAATAAAGACATTAATATGCATATAAAAATTGCAGGAGGATGTTTACTACCCACATACCTTTGTACAAGATCTACTATGGAATACTCTTCATTACTTCAGCGAGCCAATAATGACCCGATGGCCCTGCAACAAGATCAGAGAGAGAGCTCTTGATAAAGCAATCGAACACATGCGCTACGGAGCAGAGGTGACCAGATACATTACCAAAGGATGTGTCGAAAAGGTTGGTTACACAAACAACTAAATCTACAGAACTGCATTTCCTAGGACAACATACATATCTCGAATGAAATCTCTGAATCCACTGAGAACAATAAACAGTTCTCTGAATTTGAAAATTTTCTAGTATCAATAAAGCTAAACTTCTAGTGCTTTTTACATAGCTTACATTATGAAGAAGCCTATTCTGGTTGAAGGAAAGATACATAAACAAACAACAATCAAAACATATATTCTTGCAAAGGGAAAAAATATAGGGATTTTTTTTCAAGGCCTAGACATGGGTGTTCACGTTGTTTATAATTAATTATGGGCTCTTCTGTACTTTTTAGGCCCGTTTGACTTTGTCCTAAATGCCTTTGCCACTTGTTTTGTATCAGTTTCAGTGAATCCAAGCACTTCAGGTTGTTGATTGCAGAAAATAGTTCTAATAACGTCTTCTTCTCTGCAGAGTTTATCAATGATGGCTTTCTACGCCCATGACTCAAACTGTGACGAGTTCAAGTACCACCTTGCTAGAGTTCCTGATTTTTTATGGATCGCTGAGGATGGAATGAAAATGCAGGTATGTATTATGAGCTTACAATAAGCTACAATTTCGTCAAATTTGGGGGGTACAGTAGAGAACTATAATTTCTTACCTATTCATTTCAATTGCAGACTTTTGGTAGTCAGAATTGGGACAGTGCTTTTGCAACTCAAGCAATTATCACAAGTAACATGACTGATGAATATGGAGATTCTCTTAAAAAAGCACACTTTTATTTGAAAGAATCACAGGTTTCTACCCATTCCAAAAACATGATTTTCTTGACACTTAATTTGGCACTTCAAATTTCCAATATTGAAATTGTGTACCTTTTTTATTACTATATCTGTAGGTTAAAGAAAATCCAAGAGGGGATTACAAGGCTATGTATCGTCACTTTACTAAAGGATCATGGACTTTTTCTGATCAAGATCAAGGATGGGCTGTATCAGATTGCACAGCCGAGGCATTCAAGGTGGTTGAGCTTATACATTTCCGTATAATCATAGTACAAACTTGCAAGAAATCAAGAAATAAGATGTTAATATTAACCAAAAAAATTATTTCCTTCCGCAGTGCCTACTATTACTGGGACAAATGCCCCAAGAAATTGCTGGAGAGAAACCTCCGGTGGAGCGCTTGTACGAGGCCTTGAATGTTCTTCTCTACTTACAAGTAATAAATACATATCATCCTTCATTATTTCACATTGAAAATGAAGTTATGAGACTATTTTTGCAGATATTTGACATATGTTTTTTTGTTTTTTCTCTCCATCTAGAGTCCTTTAAGTGGCGGTTTTGCAATTTGGGAGCCACCAATTCCACAACCATATCTCCAGGTAACCTTTTTTTTTTTTTTTTCCTTTCCTTTGTGGTAGGGCAAAGGGAATATTCAATGGCCTGCACCGTTTTACATAACATTTTTTTCTATTTTCTCAGATGTTGAATCCATCAGAGCTTTTTGCTGACATTGTTGTTGAGCAAGACTGAGTTCTTTTCAGACTTCTCCTATTTCATTATCACTACAAACCCTTTGTGCCATGATATTCAATTCACCCTGGCCCATTTTTTGTGGTTCAGGCATGTTGAAATCACTTGTTCTATAATCCAAGCCATCCTCTTATTCAAGCGTTTCCATCCGGGGCATCGAGAGAAAGAAATAGAGGATTCGGTAGCACAAGCATTACGCTTTCTTGAAGATAAACAATGGCTAGATGGTTCATGGTAAGCAAAAACACACAAATGTATACATGTGTGTGCGTATAAAGAGCTATGCAATGTAACGTAATGTATACTATGATATTTTGCAGGTATGGATACTGGGGAATTTGCTTCATCTACGGCACATGTTTTTCTCTAGGAGGGCTAGCTGCTGGTGGGAAGACATATGACAATTGCCCAGCAGTTCGCAAAGCCATGCAATTTTTGCTTTCAGCACAAAATGAAGAAGGTAGTTGGGGAAAGGATCTTGAATCATGCCCAAGCATGGTCAGTTACCTACCTGAGTTTTATGTCCAATAGTAATTTGATTATTTTTTCCTAGACTGACTTTAGAGTTTTGTATGAAACAAACAGAAATATACCCCGTTGGAAGGAAATCGAACAAATTTGGTACAAACATCATGGGCTATATGCTAGGTTTAATTTATGGTGGACAGGTTAGTATCAATGTCTTTCAGTTTTGATGCTAAACTAATTTAGAAATTGCTACTTGTATATTCTTAATTCCTCAAACAAACTATTGATCTCTTTTGACTTTTTTCTATTGCTTTAGGCTGAGAGAGATCCAACACCGTTACACAAAGGAGCTAAGTATTATATATGCAATATACAATATATAATATATTATATATGCAATATATTGTATATATTATATATGCAATATACAATACACATGCTATCCTACAGATTTATCCACTCGTGGCTCCGATACCACAATATATTATATATGCAATATACAATACACAATACACAATATATAAGGATCAATACAAAATATAAATATAAAAAGTAAAGGAAGCACTTACCTAATTGAATGGAAGTGCAGGCACTTGGATAAAAGCAATAACTCATAATAGTGGAAGCTTTATCTATGAAATATAGAGTTATAGAGAGAGAGAGAGAGAGAGAGAGAGAGAGAGAGAGAGAGAGAGACAGAGAGAGAGAGAGAGAGAGAGAGAGAGAGAGAGAGAGAGAGAGAGAGAGAAGAGAAGTAGAGAATTCGCACTGTATTCTGAACAATACTCAGAACATGCCTTATATAGGGAAATTACATATCACAGTTACGGACTCCAAAATAAAATTTCAAATCCAAACAATGTTATAGATAATGATACAGGAATAAGACAAAACACTATTTGTAGATACCCTGATTTTGACAAACCATCAAATTAAGGGGATTGTTACCTCCAAGACCAATGATGACAGTGGCCGACTAATTTGGGGTTCTTGAGGTATTCAAGCTCTTCGAAAGGCTCTTCAATTTAAAAAAAAAAGGGAATGAAATAAATTAGGAAAGAAAGAAAAAAAAAAGAAGGGAGAGAAAAGGGAACAGCATGAGAAAACGGCATGCGGTAAGATTTGAGGCGGTCACGTGGTGCCGTAGCGGCACTTACTGAGTACCATGACGGCAATCAGGGAGTGTCGCACCAGCGATCACCGAATGCCATAGACAACTCGCCGAATGCCGTGACAAATAGGAGAAGTTTGGAAAGCGAAAAGAAAAGAAAAAGAATAAGAAAAAGAAAGAGAAATTGAAAACAAAACAAAATGAAGTGCACAAAAATATGGCAGTCCACGAGTTGTCTGCGACACTCAGTATGAGTGCCGCTCTGGCACTCAAATGAGCACTGCTCGAATGTTGTTAAATGTCGTTCCAGCACTTGCAGAGTGCCGCGGACAACTCTCCCAAGAGCCGCACTTTTCAACAGTCTGCTTTTAAAATAGTATGCATTGTACCATCAAAAGTGCTTTAGGATTAGGGTTTTTACCCCCGAATTTACTAAAATAACCTTCAAAATTGATCGATATAAGGAGATGAATATCCCCATTACAAGGGGAGGATTCTTGAACAACTTATTGAGATAATTAGGAGAGCACTATTAAGAGAATCTTAGACAGAATTAAGAAAATCATTGTAAGGGTTGGAGGAAGAGCTTGGAGATCCTTTTGAAGACCTACAAACCACAAAGAAGTTGGGGATCATTGGAGGTAACCTCTAATATTAATTATTTTTTAGTTCAAGAGCAATCACAATTCAAAGAGCTCCTTAAGATCTGTTACACATTTTCCAAAAGTCTCTTCCCACCTCATTTCATCACATACTACTATAATTGTGATTGAATTTTCATTTGTTTTCATTGATTTGGATCTAAATAGTTTTGGGTTTAGGATCAAATAAGTTCTAAAGTGAAATCTAACTTGGAACATCAATTAAAGTTTGATTTCATCTCCCTTTGTTTATATTCTTCTCTTGGGATTCATGAGATCTTTAATATCTCATTTGATTCCCTTGTGTTTGATCCTTTAATTCTCTATAAACTTATGATTTATATGAGGGTTAAGGTTAATCATAGTTTTATCCATACATAATTAGTGGATCCAAGTCTTGGTTCATGACTTGGGTCCTCTAATTTGAAGTCTCATGGAATTCTCTTCATATTCCATTACACTTCATATGGATTGGTCATATTTTAGTCTCCAAGGATCATTAACTTGGGAGGAGAATTGAATAAAATGAGTCTATATTCCTTAAGGATCATCAACTTGGGAGAAGAATTGAGGCTTAAGAAGTGCAAATTTTCATGGCTTAGATATCAATATTGGTGCAGTGAATTCAATAACCAGCGATGATCAAAGGTTTTTTTTAATTAAATCATGATCCATTGGAATTGAATGAGACCAATTGGAATGTGTTCATAACACAAAGATCCACCACCACAATTTTTGTTTTGATGAGATTTCATGGTTAGGATGGTTTGATCTTAGGATTTGTAAACTAGTTACTCTTTGTCCAAAATTTTAGAACAGTAAGTCAATTTGGATTTGAATAGATCAGAGCCTACATCAAACATTTTTGACTTCAAATAAATTTTTCTATGAATTTTAATGTATTAATAAGTTTCCCTAAAAAGATTGAAGTCATATATTCAGATTTGTTTACTATTTTTAAAAATCACACAAAATCTCTGGACATAGAGTTATTAGATTCTCAATGATGTCTGGTTTTGGTCCAATTCCCAGAGATTGGACCGTTTGATCTTTGATTTTATTTTTGGGGTAGAAACTAGACTCACAGAGGCACCTTGTGTCCAAAATTCATTAAGATCAAACCATGGAAAGTATGCTTTTCCTATTTTTGAATGTCTGATATGCTCTCTGTAATTCCTGAAATTCTGTGATTGATTTACTAAACTTACTAATTATGATTTAAAATGACTTTTCTATGGCTTAAGACTTGAGCCTTGTTTTGATTATGATTAATTGAACTTAAATCCAGAGGCTAAATGATCTAAATCAACAGATGATTCATAGCTAAAATTTGTTCATATTCATGTGTTCATCACATATGTGTAGATTCTAGTGATTAGGACTTATTTTTGCATTGAGTTAAGCCGTATTTAATTGAGCGTAGTTATGGATTCCTTGTGATAATGTTGGGATTATACTGTCTTTATATGGACATTACATTGGCTCCTAGTTGAGACATGTATATCTATAGAGGTGTTGTAATTTCAACTAATTAGAAAGAATTCATGAGTGTGTCAATTTCCACCATGTTTGATAGATTTAAGCTAGAAGTTCGGTATAATATATTTGGTATTATATCTTGTTCAAAGAATGTGGACTAATCTTTGTTTTGTAGCGCTAATGAGGTATGATTTCCGACTCTTCTCTAGTTTATTTGCTTCTTGATTTTATTGATTTTCGACCCCATGCGCGACACCTTAGATTTGGTGTTACTTTATGTGTATATATGTATTAGAGATCCCTTTTCTAGGTTTTCTTTTTATTTGTATGCATTGCATGTTTAATATCGCAGTTGGATCCCAGGTAAGTTTCCTTATTCCTTATTGCATATCATTTTGCTTACTATTTGAATTATGTGGTTTTGTATGCCGTTTTATCGTTAGCAATTTTATACACTTTTCAACCTGTTTTTGGAATGTATACATATGTATTAGTTGAGGTATGCTTAGATTAATAATTCGATTAAAAAGAATGTTGGGTAGAGCACGAGATAGAATGAGAGGGAGTGTTTTAGTCCGTCGGGCTCCTTCTCCTTTCATTCCATAATCCCTAAACCTAGAAATCTCTGGTTTCCAAAAGATCAGTTTGCTTTTAAAATGGTTTCTTAATTTTCCTTTCAAAAATGGGTAATACTTGGGACACAACCTTCATACAACTTTCATACAACCTCCCCAAAAGATGTGTCTATCTCTTTCCCGTGTCACTGTGGGGTCCAGTGACATCACAGGAGAGAGATAGACACATCTTTTGGGGAGGTTGTATGAAAGTTGTATGAAGGTTGTGTCCCAAATATTACTCTTCAAAAATTAAGTGGCTACTCATATTTGAATTTAAAAAAGTTTAAAAAGTATGGTTAGCCTGCGATATCCACAATCTGGCGACTCTGCTGGGGATCGAACCTAGAATCTCTGGTTTCGCAAACCAGAATTTTTGATTTTGGGTTCACTCGAGGATTAAACTTGAAAGCATCCTCTTAATCAAATTAATTAATTTCTGTGTGCCCATTGCATTACACTTGCATGTCTCATCAGTTGATTGCACAGAACTATGGCCTTAGAGGTTCGGGGTAACCCGGTCGGTCAAATTATCATAGGGTTATGTGATCACTCTTGATCTCGTACCATGTGTTGGTATATGAAGCATCCTATCGGATGTGTGTCATGGGTCCCGTATTTGACCAAAATCCGGCCTTTTCATAGTAGCTTCCATAAAACATTTCAAAATTAGGAAATCAATTCTTGATTAGGAACATGTGCTAGAAAGTTTTGTATGCCCGGAAGGGATTATTTGAGATGATGGCGATGCCCGTTTGATGTAAGACTTGTAAACTTTTAATCACTTTTTAGCAATTCCTTTTTATGTCCCACGATATTTGGGAATATGCCAATTTTTTTTTAGAAGATTACATCTTTTATATCTTGTTAGCTAAGCATCATTGACCTTGTATGCATCCGAATTCATGAAAAGTGTGGTAATTATCCAATTATGTGATACTCCTACCTAAGAATTCAACAGTCACTGTTAAATGCAGATTTTGATAATTCATCATCTTTTATCTAAAAAATGCTTTGAAAATCACTCTTTTAAAGAAAAGGTCCAAAGTTTACCTTTTAATCGAGTAAAGTGGAAATCTAATCATCTTTTATTGAGAAATGTTTTCACATCCTCATTTTCAAAGAAAAGATTCAAAAGTCTTGAGAATTGTTTTTGAAAGATCTCATCATCTAAAGAAATGCTTTTTAAATGAATTTCGAAAAAAATTGAAATACCGACCTTTGAAAGGGTAGTAAGGATGCAATGAAAGGAGAAGTTGGCACACTTGACATGGGTGAGGAATTTATGTGCTTACTCAGCCCGAGGCACATGTGCACCAAGTCAATAGAAGTACTCGAGAATAGAAAGTGCGAAGTCATGCATAATATCAGAGTAGCCCCGCGGGTGGCATCATATACGCTGGGATTCCCAGGACTAGTATACCGGGCAATGATGGAAGCAAGAACCTCACCATGAATCAGTTCGCTGGAGATAGTAGTGGAACAGTTCAAGTATTCAGCCAAGCCGAGGATAGCACAGAACTCCTCAAATAGGGGGCATATCTCCATGCCGTTAAAATTGAAGACATGATTTACCGGGTCCCAATGGGTAATGGCAGCATGCATGAACTCAACGTTCAAAGCCATTTGGCGATGAGAGAATAGCCCGGTCAAGCCATAGCTATAAAGGTTGATCCGTTCCACACCATCCATGATATTCAGCCAAGCCGTGAGTTGAGCAGGATCATACAACGCCATGTTTTCTGTCGCGGCTCTAGCAAAATTCAAAATTTTGGCAGCACCTCCCTGTTTCACGGACTATCCCACCTGCAAGGCAAACACACTCACCATCACAAGACTGCTCATTACAGTAGCATCAACAATCACAATATCACAGAGCACATATGTATCGCCATACAATCAACTAAAACAAGCACACAACCGCGCCTTCAAACCAGAAGATATCCGGCCCAAAAAGGCAAAACATCATAATACTCTATCAAAAGTGGCACATCATTGTCCTACACATTTTCCATCATTCACTAGTACAACTCAATCAAAAACATAAAATGGAGACAAAGCAAAAGTCCCTGCTTAGAAGGCCTCAGTCCTCCTCCTCTTCATCCTCTGTCGGGCCACCCAGAGTATACGTCGGCGATGGCCTCCTCCCGCCACCCCTGCACCTTGGTCTAGTTCTCGATGAGCCAGCACCACCTCCACGACACTGTACACACAAAATAAAGACGATCAGTCGAGAAACAACAAAAGTACAAAAAAAAAATAGAGTCGAGTCAGAAACTTACCAAAGACGCCATTTGACTGGTGGCAAACTGCCGCATACCGTCCATCTGCCAAGGGTAAAATATAGGGTTAGAACCTCGTAACCTTAAGGAGTGCAAAATTAAAGACATACCTGGGGGTCTCACGTGAGGACCAAAGACCGTAAGCTAGCTGCCAAGGCGTGACCCTCCTCAGCATAACTCCAAGGGACGTTGAGGATGCCTGCTGGCTGGGTGGGATAACCGCGCTTGACTCGTGGTACCTCCATGACCTACGGAGAGCCATCGGCACCCAAAATATTAATGGTCTAATCCCAAGGAAAGATATGATCAAAAGCTAGGGGAGCATGTCTCCTATACATCTCGCAAAGCTGTAGGCACAAGACAAGTTAGGAAAAGATGAGTCCAAAAACATAAGTGATGATAGAGACAAAAACGTAAAAGAAACTCACATCCAGGAGTGGAAAGTTCGGCATCAGAAAGCGGCCACAGTAGGTCTCACATCCTGTCTTAGAGCGAAAATAATCCCAAGCATCAATACCGGCCAAAGCTGCCAGCAAAGCAGCGCCAGAGAGGTTATTAGCATCAATCACAGGAGGGGCATGAGGAACACGGTACCTCGGACCACCAACCACCTGCCGAGACACCCGCTCACCAAGATACCACTGCCTATTCTCAGCACTCTCCATCAGAACTTGGCAAGAAGCAAGAGGCCTCACCGCCTATATCTCCTCTAGGGCAGCATAGGAAACATTCTCCCAAGGTGTCCAATCAACGCTAGTGACCATCAGCTCGGATAAAAAATTTCTCAGGAGGACGATTCGGTGGGCCCTGCTCTTAACCCCAACAATATCCCTTCTCCATCTCAAGCCCCGAGGGAATAGAGGCACAGGAGCCACGCCATCCTCATCTTTACCAGACTCGTCGACAGGGGTAGGAGCTAACATTTTCAGGTACTTAAAGCTCTAGAGCTGCACGAAAAGGTGAAAGTCTGAAAATAAAAACAAGAAAGGACCAAAAAGAAAAGAAAAAGTCACAAAACATACCTCCCAAGCCCGCCAGAACCCTCCAGTGGATTTAATGCCACCACGACAAACCTCACCTATGTGCTTATAAAGAGGGGCTAGGGCAGCACTGTCCCAGTCGTAAGAAGGAATCTCGTCAATGGTCGCCAAGCAAGAAAGGTGCCGCAAGCTCACCCGGTCATTCCGTGTCACAAAAATCAAACAGTCGAGAATATACACGAGAAAGACCCTTAGCAGCTGCTAGTCAGTCAGAGTGTGTCCCTGTGGACTCGCGGCGTTCCACCCCTTTTTGTTTGTTTTGAAACTTGTTTGAAATTGAAAAGAAAGAAAATGGTCTGTTGAAAACAGATGCAGAGTCGCCACTTCGTCTTTAAGGAACCAAGAAACCTAATTTGACTCACCCAAGCGGATAAGGGCACCGGCCCTTCATAACCAAAGAACTTGGTTCAGGGTTTTGGTACGAGGGAGGAAGGAGCCTTTGTCGCGACTAAAACACCCTCAACTCGCCCCGTCTTTCGACGGGCCTCAATTAGCATCCAAATAATCATCTTATACTATGTTTGGTTCGACAATTAATATTTATGATAAGTATATTATGTTGCATAAGAATCTTGAAGTTGGAAGATCAAAAGACAAGATATCATTCATAAGATCTAAGCCAAGTATCACACAATGCAAAGCGAAAGATCACACAAATAAACCTAGGAAAAATCGTCTAATCATATATCAAATAATCAAGACTTCCTAATCTAAAAGGGAGACATGAATTGTTCTTGAAGCAAATAATCAAAGAAATCAAAATATGCTTAGCAAGCTAGTATGATGCATGTTAATCTTTGAGGAAAGAATATTTCTCAATCCCCGGGACGGGTGAGAAAGGAAGACTAGACCGAGGGAAACATGAACGTGTGATCAAGTCCATTCCTTATGATCTTCTTAGATTAGGAGTCACAAAAGCCCCAAATCGTTGCATGGCTGTAATGTATGTTTCTAGAATGTGCTAAGGTTGTAGTGTGCTTTGTGTTCATGGATTCCTGAATGACTTAGAAGTCTAGAATGTGTATGAATGAATGAATGAAATCAATATGGGATATGTACAAATGTAGTATGAACTACTTCCTAAGATATGAACTAATTTGGAATGCATATAAGCATCAAATCAAAGAGTGCAAGTTAAAATATGCTTTCTGTGAATAGTAGACAGAACAGTAACATGATCTTGCAAAAATGGAAACGAAGGGTTAGGAATGTTTTCAATGCATGATTTTCTACGGAGATCCTCCTTATTGTGTCTAGAACACAACCCAAAAAGCCAATCTTTAATAACTATTACGGATTGAGAGCAATCATATAAACAATGAAGGTCACTCAGAAACAGAGTCCGTACTATCGACTGAAATGTTGAAAAATCTTAGAAACTGAAAACAAATGATCTAGGGGTCCATTTTATACAGAACGTTCCCTAAGACATTGAAGTTTAAGAGACAAATAAGTTGGGACCACCCCTTTTGGAAAAGTTTTCTGAAAAATAAGTTGGAAGTTAACTAAGCTGCTGTGACAGCAGAGGCAGAATGTCTGGAAGGAATGTTTGGGTCCAAATGGACCATCTTCAAGTACTTCCAAGTCAAACCAAAAATCATGGGTGTTCTCTAATGAGTTAGGAAGATTTTCCAAGTGGTCTTGCATCCATGCATTGAGTACTGAGTTCTAGAGAAATCTTTGAACTCAGATCACTCACTGTTTTGACTCACTATTTTGAAGATTTTGGGAAAAACTTGAGTTTTTTTTTCTTGAAATCAAAATGAGGGATTGAAATCAAGCTGCTATGACAGCAGAGGAAGAATGTCTGGAAGGAATGTTTGAAGATTTCTTGAAATCTTTGAACTCAGATCACTCACTGTTTTGAAATAGAGGTTTTGAAAGTATATTTTCAACATCAAATAGAGATTATAACCTCTTGGAATATCAACATCAAACTCATCATCAAGAACCCCCAATATTATTGGAGAGATTCATTTTTATTTGAACATAACTTCAAGGATACCTTGGAGGTATTGAAGTTATAATCATCATCTATCAAACATGTTTTTGAGGTCAAGAGCTACTATCCATAAGGATTCACTCACCTCAAACTTCATGTCATCATCTAGATGATGATGAACTAGTAAGTAAATAAAGAAAATAAAAAGAAATGAGATTAAGAAGAGATGAACATAATATGAACAAGCAAGTAAATAACAATCAATAGATGATAAATCAATGTGATTTTGGACTTGTAGCTTGGTGTTTCACTCATAGATTTTGACATTTGGACATGGAAGTAGCTTCCTAACTCAAGAATGCTCAAGAATGGTGATTGGGGGTGTTTGGAATGTGAAGTATTAGAGAGGTAATGGAAGAACACAAGATTAAAACTCATTTTCTATAGCAAAATAGTAGGAGGAAGCTCCTTTTCTCTCTTCTAAACCTATCTCTATCTCTCTTCTTCTCTTTAACTTTTCATGCTTTTGCACTTGGCCCCCTAAAATGAAGAGCAATGGGGGGTTTATATAGGCCAATTTGGGGTGGTTTTGGGGTTTTAGAAGTACTCCCATTAGTCCCAAACATCTGTGACATTGAACTACGTCGTTTTGGTTTTCAATTAATCAAAATGAACCCCCAAGAAAAATTATAAAAATGCACTCTTCTGGAGGGGAGTGCCGCGGCGGCACTGGGCCAGTGCTGCGGCGGCACTGCTCCTCACTCATCCAGATAATGCTGTTTAGGCCACTTGAGGTTCCGGTATTCGCGAAAAGGCCCTATTTCGTCCGAAATTCACAGAAAATGCGTATGAACTCCAAACTGAGGTTGTGATACACCGTTGGAAAGGTAATGGAGTCTACTTTACATAACAAATAGTTCGGGGATAGGTCACTTTGAAAAGGTTTGCGGTATTTGCGATAAAAACGATTTGATCGCCTTTTTCGTCTTTGGAAATTCATAATAAATTCGTTTTAAATCCAGAAATTATGTGCGATATACCGTTGGAAAGCTATTGACTTCTAGTATTCATGAAAAATGTTTGAAAATTTTTTCGGTGCCCTGGTTCCAAAGTCAAACTTTGGTCAAACTGCTCAAACCTGGGATTCCCGAGAAGTTCTGGAAATCTCCGGGAGTTCCCAAGAGCTGACGTTTTCGCTCGATTTTCTTTTGAAACTCGTTTTAATACTTTTCCCATGATTTAGAATGATTTCGGTAAATTCGGACTATTTCGGTCAAACTTGGTCAAACTCTGGTCAAACCTGATCAAACCTTGGTCAAACCGGTCAACGGGGACTTTCTGGGAACTTCCGGGAATTCCGGGGGTCTCTGGGAGCTGAAAATTTCATCCGATTTTACTTAAAAACTCATTTTATCGCTTTCTTACGACGTAGCATGTTTCCAGAACTTTGGGACGAAATCTGGGAGTTTTCGGGCTTCCAGGGGCATTTTGGTCATTCTGAGCATTTTGAGAGATAGAGCTGACTTCCAAGAGTCCTTTTGAGTCTTTTACGATTATTGTGAACCACCAAGCTTCCCAAAAATGCCTGGATGTACCAATTTCTCCCAGAAATTCTGATTTCCCAATTTCTCCTAGAAGCTCAGTCCAAATCAACCAAAAATCTCTCTATCTTTCAGAATGCTCAGAATGACCAAAATGCCCCTGAAAGCCCGAAAACTCCCAGATTTCGTCCCAAAGTTCTGGAAACATGCTATGTCGTAAGAGAAAGCGATAAATGAGTTTTTAAGTAAAATAGGATGAAATCGTCAGCTCCCAGAGACCCCCGAAAGTCCCGGAAGTTCCCGGAAAGTCCCCGTTGACCGGTTTGACCAAGGTTTGACCAGGTTTGACCATGTTTGACCATGTTTGACCAAGTTTGACCAAAATCGTCCGAATTTATCGGAATCATTCTAAATCATGGGAAGGGTATTAAAACGAGTTTCAAAAGAAAATCGAGCGAAAACGACAGCTCCTGGGAACTCCCGGATATTTCCAGAACTTTCCGGGAATCCCAGGTTTGACCAGTTTGACCAAAGTTTGACTTTAAAACCGGGCACCAGAACAATTTTCAAACATTTTTCATGGATACTAGAAGTCAATAGCTTTCCAACGGTATATCGCACATAATTTCTGGATTTAAAATGAATTTATTATGAATTTCCAAAGGCGAAAAAGGTGATCAAATTGACTTTTATCGCAAATACCACAAAACTTTTCAAAGTGACCTATCCCCAAACTATTTTTTATGTAAAGTAGACTCCATTACCTTTCCAACGGTATATCACAACCTCAGTTTGGAGTTCATACGCATTTTCTGTGAATTTATGACCAAATAGGGCCTTTTTGCAAATACCGGAACCTTAGGGGGCCTAAACAGCATTATCTGGACGAAGGAGGAGCAGTGCCACCGCGGCACTGGCCCAGTGCCTCCACAGCACTCCCCTCTAGAAGAGTGCATTTTTGTAATTTTCTCTTGGGGGTTCATTTTGATTAATTGAAAACCAAAACGACGTAGTTCTATGTTCACAGATGTTTGAAACCAATGGGAGTACTTCTAAAACCCCAAAACCACCCCCAAATTGGCCTATATAAACCCCCCATTGCTCTTTATTTTAGGGGGGCCAAGTGCAAAAGCTTGAAAAGTTATAGAGAAGAAGAGAGATAGAGATAGGTTTAGAAGAGAGAAAAGGAGCTTCCTCCTACTATTTTGCTATAGAAAGTGAGTTTTAATCTTGTGTTCTTTCAATACCTCTCTTATACTTCACATTCCAAACACCCCCAATCACCATTCTTGAGCATTCTTGAGTTAGGAAGCTACTTCCATGTCCAAATGTCAAAACCTATGAGTGAAACACCAAGCTACAAGTCCAAAATCACATTGATTATCATCTATTGATTGTTATTTACTTGCTTGTTCATATTATGTTCATCTCTTCTTAATCTCATTTCTTTTTATTTTCTTTATTTACTTACTAGTTCATCATCATCTAGATGATGACATGAAGTTTGAGGTGAGTGAATCCGTATGGATAGTAGCTCTTGACCACAAAAACATATTTGATAGATGATTATTATAACTTCAATACCTTCAAGGTATCCTTGAAGTTATGTTCAAATAAAAATGAATCTCTCCAATAATATTGGGGGTTCTTGATGATGAGTTTGATGTTGATATTCCAAGAGGTTATAATCTCTATTTGATGTTGAAAATATACTTTCAAAACCTCTATTTCAAAACCCCTCTCAATCCCTCTTATTTTGATTTCAAGAAAGAAAACTCAAGTTTTTCCCAAAATCTTCAAAACAGTGAGTCAAAACAGTGAGTGATCTGAGTTCAAAGATTTCTCTAGAACTCAATACTCAATGTATGGATGCAAGAACACTTGGAAAATCTTCCTAACTCATTAGAGAACACCCATGATTTTTGGTTTGACTTGGAAGTACTTGAAAATGGTCAATTTGGACCCAAACATTCCTTCCAGACATTCTGCCTCTGCTGTCACAGCAGCTTAGTTAACTTCCAACTTCTTTTTTAGAAACCTTTTCCAAAAGGGGTGGTCCTAACTTATTTTTCCCTTGAAATTCAATGTCTTAGGGAACTTTCTGTATAACACGGGCCTCTAGATCATTTGCTTTCAGTTTCTAAGATTTTGTGACATTTCAGTCGACAGTACAAACTCTGTTTCTGGGTAACCTCCATTGTTCATATGATTTCTCTCAATATATGAGAGTTATTAAAGATTGGCCTTTTGGGTTGTGTTATAGACACAATAAGGAAGATCTCCATAAAAACTCATGCATTGAAAACATTCCTAACTCCTCTTTTTCATTTTCACAAGATTATGTTACTGTTCTGTCCACTATTCACAGCAAGCATACTTTTACTTCCATCCTTTGATTTGATGCTTACATGCACTCCAAATTAGCTCATGTCTTAGGAAGTAGTTCATACTACATTTGTACATATCCTATGATGATTTCATTCATTCATTCATACACATTCTAGACTTCTAAATCATTCTAGGAATCCATGAACACAAAGCACACTACAACCTTTACACATTCTAGATACATACATTGCATCCATGCAAAGATTTGGGGTTTTTGTGGCTCCTAATCTAAGAAGATTATAAGGAATGAACTTGATCACACGTTCATGCTTCTCCCGATCTAATCTTCCTTTCTCATCTGTCCCGGGGATTGAGAGGTCTTCTTTTCTCAAAGATTAACGTGCATCATACTAGCTTGCTAAGCATATTTTGATTTCTTTGATTATTTGTTTCAAGAACAATTCATGTCCCCTTTAGATTAGGGAAACATAATTACTCGATACATGATTAGACGATTTTTCTTAGGTTTATTTGTGTGATCTTTCACTTTGCATTGTGTGATATTTGGCTTAGATCTTATGAATGATATCTTATCTTTTGATCTTCCATTTCAAGTTTCTTATGTGATGTAGTATACTATCATAGTATTAATTGTCGAACCAAACATAGTATAAGATGATTATTTGGATGCTAATTGAGGCCCGTCGAAAGACGGGGCAAGTTGAGGGTGTTTTAGTCGTGACAAAGGCTCCTTCCTCTCTCGTACCAAAACCCTGAACCGAGTTCTTTGGTAATGAAGGGCCGGTGCCCTTATCTGCTTGGGTGAGTCAAATTTGGGTTTCTTGGTTCCCTAAAAACCAAGTGGCAACTCTATATCTGTTTTCAACAACAGACCATTTTCTTCCTTTGATCAATTTCAAACAAGTTTCAAACGAAAACAAAAAGAGGTGGAATCCCGGTATCCACAATCTGGTGACCCCTTTTCTTTCTTCTAAACCTATCTCTATCTCTCTTATTCTCTACAACTTTTCAAGCTTTTGCACTTGGCCCCCCTAAAATGAAGAGCAATGGGGGGTTTGTATAGGCCAATTTGGGGTGGTTTTGGGGTTTTAGAAGTACTCCCATTGGTCCCAAACATCTGTGAACATAGAACTACGTCGTTTCGGTTTTCAGTTAATCAAAATGAACCCCCAAGAAAAATTACACAAATGCACTCTTCTGGAGGGGAATGCCGCGGCGGCACTGGGCCAGTGCCTCGGTGGCACTGCTCCTCCTTCGTCCAGATAATGCTGTTTAGGCCCCCTGAGGTTCCGGTATTCGCGAAAAGGCCCTATTTCGTCCGAAATTCACAGAAAATGCGTATGAACTCCAAACTGAGGTTGTGATATACCGTTGGAAAGGTAATGGAGTCTTTATTACATAAACAATAGTTCGGGGATAGGTAACTTTGAAAAGTTTTGCGGTATTTGCGATAAAAGCCGATTTGATCGCCTTTTTCACCTTTGGAAATTCATAATAAATTCGTTTTAAATCCAGAAATTATGTGCGATATACCGTTGGAAAGTTATTGACTTCTATTATCCATGAAAAATGTTTGAAAATTGTTTCGGTGCCCCCGTTCTAAAGTCAAACTTTGGTCAAACTAGTCAAACCTGGGATTCCCGGGAAGTTCTGGAAATCTCCGGGAGTTCCCAGGAGCTGACGTTTTCGCTCGATTTTCTTTTGAAACTCGTTTTAAGACTTTTCCCATGATTTTGAATGATTCCGATAAATTTAGATGATTTCGGTCATACTTGGTCAAACTTGGTCAAACTCTGGTCAAACCTGGTCAAACCGATCAACGGGGACTTTCCGGGAACTTCCGGGACTTCCGGGGGTCTCTGGGAGCTGACGATTTTATCCAATTTTACTTAAAAACTCATTTTATCACTTTTTTTACGATGTAGCATGTTTCCAGAACTTTGGGACCAAATCTGGGAGTTTTTGGGCTTTTAGGGGCATTTTGGTCATTCTGAGCATTCTGAGAGATAGAGCTGACTTCCAAGAGTCCTTTTGAGTCTTTTACGATCATTGTGAACCACCAAGCTATGGGTCTCCTAAATCTGATAGCGTTTGCCCCTCTTTGGCATGAACTTGCGAGGCAACGCGTGTCACAAGCGAGTGCCATAGCTTTGAAGAGACAGGTCTTTTGGAGGCTATAGATTTAGGATAAAAGCGTTGCAAAAGATGCAATGATGATGCCGAGGTCAGTGCTGGTTGTGCTCTTCACGAGCTGCCTACGTATCCCAAGGGGAATCAGACCAGGCCGTAGTTCAGGCACAAAGGGGCAAATTACATACGCACAACGAGACAGGCAGGTGCTACGTTATGAGGAGGATATGCGATGCATGGATGAATTGTGTCATGAGTCCTATTATGCCTATTGTTATGATCCTAGTATGAGTAGGTGCTGTAGGGTGTGCCACTCCGAGTGGGCTGGTATTGTGCTAGTGACTGTGATGTGGATGACTTGGATGAGGTCACCAAGGTTTAGAAGGCTCTGGGTCTAGGGGCAAACTTCTGAATTTTGGGAAGTGTGCTTCGTAAGCAAACGTAATTGGATCTGGAGTCCCAGAGGACTATAATCGGAGATGTCGTTTGACAGTTAATCGACGGACACGGAAGCCCTAGAAATTAAGAGACGGACATAGAAGTTAAGTGATGGACATGAAATCCTGAGATGTCAAGCGATGAACATGGAAGCCCCATTGATGGACATTGAAGCCTAAGATTTTGAATGAACACGGCACATTTTGAATGAGAGCGATGGTAAACTAATGATGATTAATGAACCGACGATATACGAATCGAGATGATGAGTCGACAATGGACTACTGTGACTATCATGGATCAAATAGTTGGGCTAACCGTGACCGGAAGAAGTGTCGATGCACGAATCGAGATGATGAGTCAACAGTGAACTACTATGACTATCATGATTGAACTGATGATGTATGAATCGATATTTCTGCTGGGGATTAAATTGAATCTGCTGGGGATGAAGCGACTCTTTCTGGGATCTCTCTTCAACTACTTCTCTTGACCGGGAACCAGGATTCAAATTCGAATCTCTCATAGTTGGTCAGATTTTGTGATGCTCAATCTAAAAGAGCCGGTTAGGGCCTTCGGGAGCTGATGGACTCTCTGAGAATCTCTCTTCAATTCTTGACCTAGAACCAGGATCCATTTTTGAATCTCTCGTGGTTGGTCAGATTTTGTAATGCTCAATCCAAAAGAGCCGGTTAGGGCCTTCGGGAGCTGATTGACTCTCTAAGAATCTCTCTTCAATTCTTGACCTAGAACCAGGATCCATTTCTGAATCTCTCGTGGTTGGTCAGATTTTGTAATGCTCAATCCAAAAGAGTTGGTTAGGGCTTTCGGGAGCTAAAGGACAATGTACTCTGCTAGGAAGAAGGAAATACGTCCATTAAATGGAAGTAAAGGCATCATTCTATTTGTGATGAGGGATACGGAGATGATCCGCGGTAATTAAGGTTTTGATATTGAAAGAGGAGGGTGATCAACAATCACTCATGGACTTATGTTGCTTTAGGATAAAAGAAGGTCGTCAACGGCCACTCATGGACTTATGTTGCATGACGAAAGATGATCAACAGCCACTTATGGACTTATGTTGCACAGATGAAAGAAGATCATTAACAGCCACTCGTGGACTTATGTTACATGAAGAAAGACGAAAGATCAACAGCCACTCATGGACTTATGTTGCTAGGAGAAAGGAAGATCGTCAACAGCCACTCATGGACTTATGTTGCATGAAGAAAGACGAAAGATCAACAGTCACTCATGGACTTATGTTGCTAGGAGAAAAGAAGATCATCAACAACCACTCATGGACTTATGTTGCATAAAGAAAGACGAAAGATCAACAGCCACTCATGGACTTATGTTGCTAGGAGAAAGGAAGATCGTCATTAGCCACTCATGGACTTATGTTGCATGAAGAAAGACGAAAGATCAACAGCCACTCATGGACTTATGTTGCTAGGAGAAAAGAAGATCATCAACAACCACTCATGGACTTATGTTACATGAAGAAAGACGAAAGATCAACAGCCACTCATGGACTTATGTTGCTAGGAGAAAGGAAGATTATCAACAGCCACTCATGGACTTATATTGCATGAACGAAGATAAGCAACAGCCACTTATGGACTTATGTTGCTAGGAGAAAGGAAGATCATCAACAGCCACTCATGGACTTATGTTGCATGAAGAAAGATGAGAGATCAACAGCCACTCATGGACTTATGTTGCTAGGAGAAAGGAAGATCATCAACAGCCACTCATGGACTTATGTTGCATGAAAGAAGATGAGCAACAGCCACTTATGGACTTATGTTGCTAGGAGAAAGGAAGATCATCAACAGCCATTCATGGACTTATGTTGCATGAAGAAAGATAAAAGATCAACAGCCACTCATGGACTTATGTTGCTAGGAGAAATGAAAATCATCAACAACCACTCAGGGACTTATGTTGCATGAACGAAGGGGGTTAACTTTCGATGGTTTGGAAAGGGATGAAATTTTCCCCAAGTTTGGACGCTTCTCATGCCGACGCCTTGACTGGTGCAGTAATAGTGTTTTTGGTACTCTTGCTTGCATTGTCCTTGGAATACTCTTAAAAAAATGTATAACTTTATTTGAAAAATTCATTATTAGTCACTATCAACTCACTTATTTGAGACTACGACAGACTTGACGACTAACAAACATCGACACACGAGGACGACACTTTCGACACTGAAATGAAATAAGGTCGACTTGCCAAAACTTCATGTGCTTTTGTCATAAACGATGTACCATTTCTCTTTTGGTGTTCACCCCTCATCTTAACATGGTAGCACTTTGCTGATAAATCTAATTTTCAAAAATTCCTCCCTAGTGATCTAGTCAATTTTCTACTTCTCCCAGGAAGTGCTTTGAATTAGTGCCTTAGCTTTTAGAGTAAAAGATGCTCTATTTCAAAATTTTCAAAACAACTTGGTAACTTGAAAACTCGCCCTCGGTGTGAAGGGATTGTGTTAGGCAAACGGAGTTTGCCCCTAATTTGAGGTGTACAAAGTGGGATTCATAAGCAAACGAGGTGGGTGACCGAAGTTTGCCCCTAGTTTGGATGATGGTTTATTGGAGGTTTTGGGCAAACGAGGTAGGTGACCGAATTTTGCCCCTTGTATGAAGGGTAGATAGTAAAAGTTAGGCAAACGAGGCGGGTAGACAAAGTTTACCCCTAGTGTGGAAGGTGATTTTCGGGCTTGAGGCATGGACCGTGACTTTAATCTCTCAAATGCTCATAACTTTTGCCTAGGCACCAGTGAGGTGACCTAGCAAGCACTTTTATCTCTTTTGTTATTGCTCATCTTGGATTTAACTCTGATTTTTGCCTAGGCGTCCTTTCGGATTTTCGACCTAGCGAGCCATCCTTCTTTTCTTTTTGAAAGTTTACCTACATACCCCCTAACGGGGATCAGGTCCAACGTAGTTCGGGCCATGGTCGGAAAGAAGCGAGTTGATTTTTAGGTAGGTGGGGTGACCGAACCGTTGTGGTTGCCTACGTATCCCTGAGTGGGAATTAGGTCGAGCGTAGTTCAAGTTAGGGCTTGAAAGAAATTGGGTATGAGGGTTTCTCAAACCAATCATCAAATAAGTTCAAACTTGAGCCACTTGTGGTAGCTTTGAATAAAAGGATTCAGTTTCAATCTCCCTTTCTTTTCTTTTTCTTTTTCTTTTTGTTTTGTTTTGAGGATTGATCCTTTTCACTTTCGCCTAGCCAGTCAATTTTTCTTTTTTATGTAGTCGATTCTTGTGAGATCTTTCAATCGCAATCTCAGAATTCCAGAATGTGCATGTCAGCTCTCAGAATTTATTTGTGGTCATTCCGTGCCTTTTGAAATGTGATCTTGGCACGTTCTTAAGATGTATCTTGAAGCGTATGATTCTCTCATTTGTTTCATCAAAATTTCTCCAACATTTTGACTGTCTAGGGTCAGATTTTGGAAATCAACACCTTTTTCAGCTCTAACTTTTGCCTAGGTGCCCTTTCGGGTTTTCAACCTAGCGAGCTTTTTCTTTTCTTTTTCTTTCTTTTTTTTTTTTTTTTTTTTTGTTTGAAAGTGGAGATGAAACTCACTGAAAAGTTTGGTTACCATCAAGGGCTAAGTTTGCATTGCTTTCAATCGAACAGATTGCGTGGCTCCCAATTGGATTGGGCTTAAGGCTTTGAAATGGTGGAAAAAGGGTGTTGGGCAAGCCCCAAGTCAGTTTCAAGTATGTCTTTTCAAGATTGAGGCAAGAGCATCTTTAAATTCTTAAAGTAAGACTATTCAATTCTCAGCTCTTCATTAGTGTCAGCGTGAAATCGACTTTAACCTTTCAGGATTCTTTTTTGTTTTGTTGTAGAAAAATTATTAGCAGAGTAATATCCATTGTAATTTGAAAAGTGACACTTCAGTTTAGTGATTCATGCACTTATGACTAGGCACATCAGATTAAGCAAAATGAGATTTCATTCCATCAATAGAGAAGGTTTACAGACTTATTAACAACTCGATGACAGACAGGCTCGATCACAAGACTAGAATTGAAATGGACTCGGAATATAGAACAGACTCAACTTGACTTGACCCGGTCTCAAATGGAGTGTCTTTGTGACCCATTTATTATTCTTATTCTATTTCTTTTTAGCAGAAGTTCCAAACACCATCACTTTACTGCGTAGCTTCAACATTCATTAGCATCGACGGAAGGGATCATTCGATCGGTTGGTCCAAGCCAAGATAGTGGATGGGATTAGGATAGGGGACATCTTCTATAAGGTTCTGAATGTCATGGCGGAGGCGGATGCACTGATCTGTGGTATGGCCTAGATTTTGGTGATAAACACATCGTAGGCTCATGTTGTAGTGGAAGGGTATAGGATCTGGTAGCAGCTTATGAAGGAGGAGCTGCAGGTGGCCCTTTTTGAGTAGGTGGTCCAAGGCTGTGGAAAGAGGAACATCAAGTTTGGAGAATTCGCGAGGGCCTTTTGGGCGATTTGGCAGAATGGACTGGTATGGACAATGGGCGCAGGCCATTGATTGGTTGCTAAGTGCATTGATATCCGTGGAGTCCAGGGGGTAGTTAGGTCTCTTGGACTGGTGTTGGGGTTCATCCTTTTTGAACTTTCCTTCTCTGATGGCATCCTCTATTCTGGTGCTTATTTCAAATAGCTCTTTGAATGTGGAGATGGATTGGTAGAATAGCTTGTCATGATATACTGGTTGCATATTCTTGACCAGCATACGTACTTGCTCTTTCTCAACAGGTCTGTGGATCATTTGAGCCACTTTATTCCTCCATCTGCTCAAGAACGCAGTGAAGGACCCATTGAAGTTCTGCCTGGTAGTCTCTAGATCCTGGATGGTGATATCAAACTCTTGGTTGTAAGAGTAGTGATCAATAAAAGTTCTAGCAATGTCTTCGCAAACTCAGGTCTTGGAGGCTTCAAGGGTTTGGAACCAGGATTGTGTGGTATTCTTAAGGGTTTGCGGGAACAGCATCGCAATGTGATCATGAGTGTAGCCCATCGATTGGAAGATGCTCATGCACAACTTGATGTGACTTATTGGATTCCCTGTTCCATCAAAACGGTCAATTTCTCGGGCAGCCTTAGCTTGATGGGCTCAAAGAGGCCTTCCAGGTCTAACATGTAATCATCAACCCCTTTGCTCTTCCTCAACACACTTTCAAGCTTGTCAACTTTGTCCATTTTCTCTTGGAGCTTCTTCTCATATGCAAGTGGCGGAACCCCTTGAAACCAGTCTTCTTCCCCATTATTCTCGGGAGGCGGTCCAAACCCAGGCGGTGGTGGTGGTATGAACCCTGGTTGTGGTGGGAAACCAGGTGGGTACTGTGGCTGCTGTTGTTTCAGTTCTTCCATGAAACTCAAAACTTGGGCCAGGTGATCAGATTGCTGGCTTATGGTTGTTCCCAACACAGTGACCTTATTTTCCAATTCTTCTTGATTCATGCTGAAGTAACTTGGCAGGCAAATCTTGACCAAACGACTGTTCGAACTTCTGACCCAGGATGGGGATCTCAGTGGCTGACTTTGGGAATCTATAATGACCTATAGATTCGAGAAGAGTGTATTAAATTCTGATAGTGATGACTGGGGAGACAATGACAGTGATGTTAACAAACGTGGACTGACTTGTGTACTGACTGACTAAGATAGTGCGTGTAGACGGATAGGAATGGTGCATGCATACGAGGCAAGCATGCGGATGTAAGCCCTAATCTATATGATGCTCCTATTTCTAACAGATAGCAGCTAAACAAATAAGGCCCTAGCCATATAGAGTGTTCTAACCTTACTTTCCAATGTGATCACCAAGGGATAACAGGGATTTTTGGGATACTTTGGGAATTTTGGACAAAGTTTCTGGGAGAAATAGGGATTTGGAAGATTCGGAGAAATTTCTAGAAGTCATTTGAGTTTCTAGGAGAAATAGGGATTTCTGGTTGATTTGGACTGAGCTTCTAGGAGAAGTTGGGAAATCAGAATTTCTGGGAGAAATTGGTACATCTAGGCATTTTCGGGAAGTTTGGATGGAGTTGCTGAAATTTTTGGGAAATCTTGGAGATTTGGATAGAGCTTATGGGAAAACATGAAAATTTGGGTAAGTTGGACAGAGTTTCTGGGAGAAACAAGTATACCGGAGTTTCTGGGAGAAATTGAGATTTCTGGGTAATCTGAGAGATTTGGACAGAGCTTCTGGGAGAACAGGTATAACTGGGTAAGTCGGACAGAGTTTCTGGGAGAAACAAGTGTATCAGAGTTTCTAAGAAAAATTGAGGTTTTTGGGTATTCTGGGGGGAAGCAAGATATCTGGGGGACATAAGTATATCGGAGTTTCTGGAAGAAATTGAGATTTCTGGGTAATCTGGGGAGAAATAGGGATTTCTAGGAAATCTGGGTGATTCGGACAGAGTTTCTAGGAGAAACAGGGATATCCTGATGAGTTGGGTAGGGTTTCTGGAAGAAATAGGGATATACGACGGGAATAAGTGATGATGGTGATCATACTGTCTAGCAAGTTTTCATACTCCTATGTCTCAGGACCAACAAACAAGGTTTGTGGTGTATATCTTTGTGAGCATGGAGCAGACATCCTTATCATGGTGCCTAGGCAAGTCAACACAATGTGATTACATGTGAGTGATTGCCTTAAGAATCATAAGAAAGAGGTTCTATTCTATACCACACAAGCGTCTACACCGCACAAGTAATCCCGCTAGGGCATACAACAGTTATATCACATTGTCCTATCTGAAAAGATAAATGAACAGTCCTATGAAAGGTTCTACAGGAATCTATATGCAAAGATTGGGTTTAGTCAAAGAGGGTCCGTTTACGAGAGTTCCAATATACCGTCGGAGAGACAGTACGGAGGTTTTTACTCTTTTTGATATACCTTGGAAGGTATAGTATCAACGGTGACTTGTGCCCTGGCACAACAAGACCTGAACAATGTCAGCGCCGCGTTTCAGACACAATCGAAGGGGAAATGCAGAAGTGCAATGCGGTGAACCAAACACAGTAAAAAGATGATTTTAAGGATGCTTCTTATGAGTCAAACCTCTATATTATTTTGTTTGAAAATAAAAATCCACAACAGAGTCGCCAGATTGTGGACACGCGGCGTTCCACCCCTTTTTGTTTGTTTTAAAACTTGTTTGAAATTGAAAAGAAAGAAAATAGTCTGTTGAAAACAGATACATAGTCGTCACTTGATCTTTAAGGAACCAAGAAACCTAATTTGACTCACCCAAGTGGATAAGGGCACCGGCCCTTCATAACCAAAGAACTTGGTTCGGGGTTTTGGTACGAGGAAGGAAGGAGCCTTTGTCGCGACTAAAACACCCTCAACTCGCCCCGTCTTTCGACGGGCCTCAATTAGCATCCAAATAATCATTTTATACTATGTTTGGTTCGACAATATTTATGATAAGTATATTACGTTGCATAAGAATCTTGAAGTTGGAAGATCAAAAGACAAGATTTCATTCATAAGATCTAAGCCAAGTATCACACAATGCAAAGTGAAAGATCACACAAATAAACCTAGGAAAAATCGTCTAATCATATATCAAATAATCAAGACTTCCTAATCTAAAAGGGGGACATGAATTGTTCTTGAAGCAAATAATCAAAGAAATCAAAATATGCTTAGCAAGCTAGTGTGATGCATGTTAATATTTGAAGAAAGAAGATTTCTCAATCCCCGGGACGGGTGAGAAAGGAAGACTAGACCAAGGGAAACATGAACTTGTGATCAAGTCCATTCCTTATGATCTTCTTAGATTAGGAGTCACAAAAGCCCCAAATCTTTGCATGGATGTAATGTATG
This sequence comes from Hydrangea macrophylla, assembly GCA_033977485.1. NCBI lineage: Eukaryota > Viridiplantae > Streptophyta > Magnoliopsida > Cornales > Hydrangeaceae > Hydrangea > Hydrangea macrophylla. The sequence goes on from CM066988.1 coordinate 68,285,379, forward strand.
TATCTAGAATGTGCTAAGGTTGTAGTGTGCTTTGTGTTCATGGATTCCTAGAATGACTTAGAAGTCTAGAATGTTTATGAATGAATGAATCAAATCAATATGGGATATGTACAAATGTAGTATGAACTACTTCCTTAGATATGAACTAATTTGGAATGCATATAAGCATCAAATCAAAGAATGCAAGTTAAAATATGCTTGCTGTGAATAGTGGACAGAACAGTAACATGATCCTGCGAAAATGGAAAAGAGGGGTTAGGAATATATTCAATGCATGATTTTCTATGGAGATCCTCCTTATTGTGTCTAGAACACAAACCAAAATGCCAATCTTTAATAACTATTACAGATTGAGAGAAATCATATAAACAATGAAGGTCACTCAGAAACAGAGTCCATACTGTCAACTGAAATGTTGAAAAATCTTAGAAAATGAAAATAAATGATCTAGGGGCCCATTTTATACAGAAGGTTCCCTAAGACATTGACGTTTAAGGGAAAAATAAGTTGGAACCACCCCTTTTGGAAAAGGTTTCTGAAAAAGAAGTTGAAAGTTAACTAAGCTGCTGTGACAGCAAAGGCAGAATGTCTGGAAGGAATGTTTGGGTCCAAATGGACCATCTTCAAGTACTTCCAAGTCAAACTAAAAATCATGGGTGTTCTCTAATGAGTTAGGAAGATTTTTCAAGTGGTCTTGTATCCATACATTGAGTATTGAGTTCTAGAGAAATCTTTGAACTCAGATCACTCACTGTTTTAACTCACTGTTTTGAAGATTTTGGGAAAACTTGAGTTTTCTTTCTTGAAATCAAAATGAGAGGGATTGAGAGGGGTTTTGAAATAGAGGTTTTGAAAGAATATTTTTAACATCAAATAGAGATTATAACCTCTTGGAATATCAACATAAAACTCATCATCAAGAACCCCCAATATTATTGGAGAGATTCATTTTTATTTGAACATAACTTCAAGGATACCTTTGAGGTATTGAAGTTATAATCATCATCTATCAAACATGTTTTTGAAGTCAAGAGCTAACATCCATAAGGATTCACTCACCTCAAACTTCATGTCATCATCTAGATGATGATGAACTAGTAAGTAAATAAAGAAAATAAAAAGAAATGAGATTAAGAAGAGATGAACATAATATGAACAAGCAAGTAAATAACAATCAATAGATGATAAATCAATGTGATTTTGGACTTCTAGCTTGGTGTTTCACTCATAGATTTTGACATTTGGACATGGAAGTAGCTTCCTAACTCAAGAATGCTCAAGAATGGTGATTGGGGGTGTTTGGAATGTGAAGTATAAGAGAGGTAATGGAAGAACACAAGATTAAAACTCACTTTCTATAGCAAAATAGTAGGAGGAAGCTCCTTTTCTCTCTTCTAAACCTATCTCTATCTCTCTTCTTCTCTACAACTTTTCATGATTTTATACTTGGCCCCCCTAAAATGAAGAGAAATGGGGGGTTTATATAGGCCAATTTGGGGGTGGTTTTGGGGTTTTAGAAGTACTCCCATTGGTCCCAAACATCTGTGACATTGAACTACGTCGTTTTGGTTTTCAATTAATCAAAATGAACCCCCAAGAAAAATTACAAAAATGCACACTTCTGGAGGGGAGTTCCACGACGGCACTGGGCCAGTGCCACAGCGGCACTACTCCTCCTTCGTCCAGATAATGTTGTTTAGGCCCCCTGAGGTTCCGGGATTCGCGAAAAGGTCCTATTTCGTCCAAAATTCACAGAAAATGCGAATGAACTCCAAACTGAGGTTGTGATATACCGTTGGAAAGGTAATGGAGTCTGCTTTACATAAAAAATAGTTCGGGAATAGGTCACTTTGAAAAGTTTTGCGGTATTTTCGATAAAATCCGATTTGATCGCCTTTTTCGCCTTTGGAAATTCATAATAAATTCGTTTTAAATCCAGAAATTATGTGTGATATACCGTTGTAAAGCTAATAACTTCTAGTATCCATGAAAAATGTTTGAAAATTGTTTCGGTGCCCCGGTTCCAAAGTCAAACTTTGGTCAAACTGGTCAAACCTGGGATTCCCGAGAAGTTCTGGAAATCTCCGGGAGTTCCCAGGAGCTGACGCTTTTGCTCGATTTTCTTTTAAAACTCGTTTTAATACTTTTTCCATGATTTAGAATGATTCCGGTAAGTTCAGATGATTTTGGTCAAACTTGGTCAAACTCTGGTCAAACCTTGGTCAAACCGGTCAACGGGGACATTCCGGGAACTTCCGGGAACTTCCGGGACTTCCAGGGGTCTCTGGGAGCTGACGATTTCATCCGATTTTACTTAAAAACTCATTTTATTGCTTTTCTTACGACGTAGCATGTTTCTAGAACTTTGGGACCAAATCTGGGAGTTTTCGGGCTTTCAGGGGCATTTTGGTCATTCTGAGCATTCTGAGAGATAGAGCTGACTTCCAAGAGTCCTTTTGAGTCTTTTATGATCATTGTGAACCACCAAGCTATGGGTCTCCTAAATCTGATAGCCGACAAAATGGGCTGTCTACAGTCCCCCCTACCATAATCCCGATAAAGCCAACCGCAAGGGAACCGAGGCCCCTCTAGAGTTGGAGGAACAGCCCCAATTAGCATCTTAATGGCTTCAAGATCAATCTCATAAAAATAATCTAGTATCAGGCAATTCCCACCAACTCTCAAGCCAGTGATTATGGAAAAGTCGAAGGGCGTCATCGACATTTCGCCAAACGACAAGTGGAAAGTATTCGTCGTGTCCCACCATATCTCCGCAAGAGCATAGAAGTAGGTTAGGTCATTAGTACTCTTTGAAACTAGGTGGACAAAGCCGCCAAACCCGGCATCATCTACCATTTTCTTGACAGTAGGTAAAAGTTGGGTGTACCATAGAAAATCGTGGACAAGACTACCGTGGCCCTTCAAGACCACCTCTAGTACCTACATACATCAAAAACAACAAAAACATGCCTAAAATCACTATTCACAACCCGAAGTCCGACTTCACAAAATCAACAAATGAACACTTAATGGACTTCCTAACAACCTCTAGGCGCACACTACAGTTCACTAAACTAGCACAATGCACATAAATAGTCTTGAACTACCGAAAGTTTCACATACCTGACTCGCTAGAGTTGCAGCCAAAAGATGACATTGAGGGTCACGTAAAATCAACTCTGGGGGTTCATTCTCAGCTCCCACCCATTCCTTGACCTTCTTGGAGAGCCTCCTCGAGCTTGAAGCCATGGATCTACAAAGAAAATGGAAGTAAAAATCAAACATTCTTCTTAAAAATTAAAGGAAACTAAAACACTAATCAAAATTCCAATCGTGGGGAAAGATCACTCACCTGAGAGTTCACAAGCTACATTTTGTCAGATTTTGGCTTCAAAAACACCCCAAAATGACCAAAAATGAGCATTTGGAGCTCAAAAACTCAAGATATACACACATGGAGTCCGGCCTCCTAGTGTCGCCGCGGCACTGGCTAGCTGCCGCCATGGTAGTGTCCCAGTGCCGCTGTGGTACTGCTCCCCATGGGTCCCGCTTCAGTCTGTTTCAGCCCGTTTTGGCCTTTTTCAGCCATTTTTGGCCCCGATCAGCCCCAGTGGCCCATTTCAGTCACGGTTTACAAGGTTTTAGCCCCAACAGATACAACTTTTCCCCGGAAGACAGTTATAGAAAGAAAATGGCCCCCAAGAGACCCAAACAGGCTTTTTAGGACAGCCATTGCAAGATTTGATCGACCACGAGAGATTCAGAGATAGATCCTGGTTCTCGATCAGAAACTAAGAGAGATTCCCACACCATCCCCTGAGGACAAATTTAGAGACATATTAGCTCCCGGAGACCCTAACCGGCTCTCTTGGATTGTGCATTATAAGATTTGATCAACCGTGAGAGATTCGGTGATGGATCCTGGTTTTCGGTCAAAGAAATTCGATCAACCGTGAGAGATTCAGAGATGGATCATAGTCCTTGATCGATTTTCAAGAAAGATTCTCAAAGAGTCCAAAACCACCCCTAGTAGATAGATACAGACAGAAATCAGCTCCAGAAGGCTCTAACTAGCTCTTTTGGATTAAGCATAGCAGAATTTGATCAACCATGAGAGATTCAAAAATGGATCCTGGTTCTCGGTCGGAAGTCGAGAGGGGTTCTCAGAAAGAATCCCCCAATATCCCCAGCAAAAGATAACGAAAAATCAAAACCAACTTTTACGGCCCTGCGTCCGTTGATAAGCTTCCTCATCCATCAGTCACCATGAACTTCCTCACTTGTCAGCTGCCATAAGCTTCCTCACCTGTCAGTTATTGTGAGCTACCTCACTTATCCTGAGCTTCTTCACTCTGGTTATCTCACCTGTTGGTTATCGCGAGCTACCTCACTTACTGTGAGCCTCCTCATCGTAAAGCTTCATCACTTATCGAGAGCTTCCTCACTCTGGTTATCTCACTTGTCAATGAGCCTCCTCATTTATCATAAACTTTCTCACCAAATTGGTCACCATGAGCTTCCTCACTTATCGTGAGCGTCCTCATTTTGGTTATCATAATTCCCCGGGTTATCGATCTCTGTGAACTCTCTCACCTATCAGTTGTTATCCTCAAGGGCCCTATGTTCGATCCACTTGCCAGCATAATTTTTGGAATTTAAGAAGTTTGCCTTGAGACCCAGGGTCTCCCAAGCCTTGATGTCCTTATCCAAGTTAGCCACCACATCACAGTCGTAAACACTAGCACAAAATAAAGTCTACTCGGAGTGGCACACACCCCACAACATCAGCTTATGCTAGGATCAGAACACTAGACGTGTACACGGCTCATGGATTGCAGCCTCATAGCATAGCATCCGCCTGTCTTGTTATGATTTATTCTTTTGTGCCCCAAACTACGTCTTGGTCTGATTCCCCTTGGGATACGTAAGCAGCTCTCGCAGAGTACAACCAGCACTGACCTTAAACATCATGTTTTTCATCCTTGCATCTTTGCAAAGCTTTCATCCTAAATCCATAGCCTCCAAAAAGACTGTCTCTTCAAAACTTTGGCACTCGCTTGCGACATGCGTTGCCTCGCAAGTTTATGCCAAAGAGGGGCAAACTGTAAACACCCCATTTTGTCGGCTATCAGGTTTAGGAGACCCATAGCTTGATGGTTCATAATGATCGAAAAAGACTCAAAAGGACTCTTGGAAGTTAGTTTTATCTCTCGAAATGCTCAGAAAGTGGTACAAATGACCAAAATGTCCCTGAAAGCCCAAACACTCCCAGATTTGGACCAAAAGTTCTAGAAACATGCTGTGTCGCAAGGAAAGTCATAAAATGAGTTTTCAAGCAAAATCAAATGAAATTGTCAGCTCCTAGAGACCCTCGGAAGTCCCGAAAGTTCTCGGAAAGTCCTCGTTGACCGGTTTGACCAAGGTTTGACTAGGTTTGACCAAGGTTTGACCGAAATCGTCCAAATTTTCCAAAAAGTTTCAAGATCATTCTAGATCATGTGGAAAGTACTAAAATAAGTTTTAAAAGAAAATCAGACAAAACCGTCAGCTCCCAGGAGCTCCGAGAGGTTCCTAGAAATTCCTAGAGGTCCCTGGTTTGACCAGTTTGACCAAAAGTTGACTTTAAAATCGGAGCACCATATCATTTTTCAAACATTTTTCATGGACACTAGAGGTCAATAACTTTCCAACGATATATCGCACATAATTCCTGGATTTAAATTGATTTTATTATGAATTTTCGAAGGTAAAAAAGCTATCAAATCGGCTTTTATTGCGAATACCACAAAACTTTTCAAAGTGACTTATCTCCGAACTATTTTTTATGTAAATTAGACTCCATTAACTTTCCAATGGTATATCACAACCTCGGTTTGGAGTTCATACGCATTTTCAGTGAATTTTGGACAAAATATGGCCTTTTCGCGAATACCGAAACCTCTGGGGGCCTAAATGGCATTATTTGGACATCCGAGGAGCAGTGCCACCACAGCACTGGCCCACTGCCATCGCGGCACTCTCCTCCAGAATAGTCCATTTTTGCAATTTCTTTTGGGGGACCCAAATTGATTAATTAGAAACCAAAACAACATAGTTCTATGTTAACAGATGTTTGGGGACCAATGGGTGCACTTTTAAAATCCCAAACTCCCCTCAAATTAGCCTATTAAACCCCCCTTGACTTCTCATTTGGGGGGTGCAAACACAAAGCTTAGAGAAGTTGTAAAGAGAAAGTTGTAGAGATAAGGTTAGAATAGAGAGAAAACAAGCTCCTTTGATTTTTAACTTGAAAAGTGAGTTCTAAACTTTGTTTTTAACTTCATTACTCCCATTTGCTTCACATTCAATACATCCAACTATAATTTTAGTGAGCATTTAAGAGAGAGGAAGCTACTTCCATGTCCAGTGTCACCATATATGAGTGAAACACCAAGCTACAAGTCCAATGCATCAGTGATCATCAACTATTGATTGCTATTTATATGCTTGTTTATATAAATGTTCATCTCTCCTTACCTCATTTCGTTTTGATTTTTCTTTGTTTACTTACTAGTTCATCATCATCTAGATGATGACATGAAGTTTGAGGTGAGTGAATCCTTATGGATAGTAGCTCTTGACTTCAAAAACATGTTTGATAGATGATGATTTCAACTTCAATGCATTCCTATGTATTCTTGAAGTTGTCTCCAAAATTGAAAATAATGCTCTCCAACAATCTTGGAGGTTCTTGATATGAGTTCAATGTTGATATTTCAAGTGGTCATTATCTCCATTTAAATGCTGAAAATACACTTGCAAAACCTCTATTTCAAAACCCCTCTTAAACCCCTCATTTTGATTTTAAAGAATAAAACCCTAGTTCTTCCCAAAATCTCCAAAACAGTGAATAATCTGAGTTCAAAGATTTTTCTAGGATTCAATACTCAAAGTATTAATATGAGACCACTTGGAAATCCTTCCTAACTCATTAGAGAACACCTACGAGTTTTAGTTTGACTTGGAAACACATGGAAGGGGTCCATTTGGACCCAAACATTCCTTCCAGATATTCTGCCTTTACTGTCACAGCAGCTTGGTTGGCTTTCAACTTGTTTTACAGAACACTTTTCCAAAAGGAGTGGTCCCAACTCATTTTTCTCTTGAACTTCAGTGTCTTAGGGAACTCACTGTATAATATGGGCCTCTAGATGTTTTTTTTTCATTTTCTAAGATATTTTGTCATTTTTGTCGACAGTACGGACTCTATTTCTGAGTAACCTCTATTTTTTATATGATTTCTCTCAATGTATAATAGTTATTGAGGATTGGCTTTTTGATATGTGTTCTAGACACAATAAAGATGGTCTCCATAAAAATTCATGCATTGAAAACATTTCTAACCCTACGTTTTAATTTCCACAAGATCAAGTCACTATTCTATCCACTATTCACATCAAGTATACTTTTACTTCCATCCTTTGATTTGATGCTTATATGTACTTCAAATTAGTCCATATCCTAGGAAGTGATCCATACAATATTTGTACATATCCCATGATGATTTTGCCCCATGAATTCATTCATCTTCTAGACTGCTAAGTCACTTTAGAAAACTCATGTGCACAAACACACTAAACCTTGGCACATTCTAAGGCCATGCATTGCATCCATGCAACATTTGGGTTTTTTTGTGACTCCTAATCTAAGAAGATTGCAAGGAATGAATTCGATCACACGTTCATGATTTCCTTGATCTAATCTTCCTTTCTCATCCATCCCGAGGATTGAGAGGTCTTCTTTCCTCAAAGATTAACATGCATCATTCTAGCTTGCTAAGCATTTTTTTTTTGATCTCTTTGTTTATTTGTTTCAAGAACAATTCACGTCCCCTTTAGATTAGAAAAACTTGATTACTTGATATGTGATTAGATGATTTTTTCCTAGGTTTATTCGTGTGATCTTTCACTTTGCATTGTGTGATACTTATCTTAGACCTTATGAATGATATCTTTTTTTTTTTTTTGATCTTCCATTTCAAAATTCTTGTGTGATGTAATATACTATCAAAGTATTAATTGTCAAACCAAACATAGTACAAGATGATTATTTGGATACTAATTGAGGCTCGTCGAAAGACGGGGCAAGTTGAGGGTGTTTTAGTTGTGACAAAGGCTTCTTCCTCTCTCGTACCAAAAGCCCGAGCCAAGTTCAAAGGTCGGTGCCATTTATTCATTTAGGTGAGTTAAAATTAGGTTTCTTGGTTCCTTAAAGACCAAGTGGTGACTCTGCATCTATTTTCAACAGACCTTTTATTTTCCTTTCAAAATAATCTCAAACAAACAAGGGGTGGAATTCTGCGTGTCCACAGTTCCCACCAACCCTAGCCTCTCCGAGAGCATCCGTAGGAGTCATAAGGTTGAAGACCATCTAGTGGAGGCTGATGAAAGTCAGAGATTTTAGAATTGGGTTCAAAACCTGAGGTAAAATTCTTATCCCCTCTTGTTAGTACGCATCTATGGAATTGACGAGTAGTAGATCCTGCGCTACCAATAAGTTTTTGAAACTTAACCTTTTCTGTTGCGCACTTGAAAATTAGTTTTAAACCTATTTTTCCTTCAGCCTGCACATAGTAAGGGATTGAATTCAATATGGTGATCCCTCTACTTTTTGCGAAAGCCTTGGTTTTTACTTCGGTGAACATAGATCCTTGATCGGTCGTAATGGTCTCTGGGAGGCCGAATTGCTATATTATGTATTCTTCTATGAATTTAATCACTGTGGCCTGAGCTACCGCCTTGCACGGTATAGCCTTATCCCACTTTGTGAAGTAGTCTGTAGCTACTATGATGAAGTAATGTTGACCTGATGAAGGTGGAAGTACCTTACTGATTAAGTCCATGGCCCATCCTCTGAACGGCCTTGGCTTTATTACGGTTTGAAGCTCTTTAGCTGGCACTCGTTGAATCGGACCATGCTTCTGGCAGGCTTGGCACCCTTTGGCATAGTTGATGTAGTCCTTCAACATGTCTGGCCAATAATAGTTGTACCTCCTCAAGAGCTATTTTGATTTTCATTCCGGCTTGATGAGTTCTGCAAATTCCCTCATGGACTTCGGCCATCACCTATATGGCGTGTTTCTTTCCTTGGCACTTTAGTATTACATCATCTCTAATAGGTTTTTTAAATAATTCTTCTTCCAATAGTACGAATCGAATGGCGAACAATCTAACCTTTCGTTCCACTCTCACATTTGGATGCTTTAAATATTCTATAACGGGAAGCCTCTAGTCATTGTCATCCGTTACTCCTAAACTGGTAACCGTATACCATCCTCTCCTTGCCACGGATGGTAGTGATCGGACTTGTATTGTGACGAATTGTTCTTCTATTTCCTCCTATGGAGGTAAGGTCGATCCTACTTTGGCCAACTTGTCAGCTTCAGTGTTCATAGAACGAGGTATATAACTCACATTAATATCATCAAAAGAGTCCATGAGCTGAGTAGCAACAGAGTAAAATGGGCATAGCTCCCATCTTTTTAACTGGAATTCACCATATATCTGCCCAATGACCAAACCTGAATCTCCTTTTATGTGTACAGATGATGCCCCCATTTCAAGGAATACCTCTAACCTGATTATTAATGCTTATACTCGGCCTGATTGTTAGTGCACTTGAAGTCTAGCAGAAATGACATTTTTTTTTCTATTCTTGGATGATAAAATGACAACCCTTGCCCCAGCACCTTCTAAATTTTTTGAGCCATCGAAGACAAGGGTCCATGGCATCAGAGAGACATTCGATACTTTCGATGCTTTGGTTAAATCGTCCAGATTAGTGGGGTCTGGGTGATCGGCCAGAAAATGGTTATGGCCTAGCCCTTCACCGATTGTTACGATCAGTATTTGATTGAGAATTCCATAAGGGCCAAGGTCCATTTTCCAATTTGGCCTCTCATTATTGGTCTGGATAGCATGTGTTTAATCACATTAGTTTGATAAACAACGTAAGTGGAAATGTGGAGCATATATGTTCTTAACATTTACGCTGAAAAATACAATGCTAAACACAACATCTCAATCAGTGCATACCGCTGCTCGATTGGAGTTAAAATCCTACTCAAATAATAAACGGACTACTCACTACCTTTGTTGTCTTGAGCTAACATAGTGTCAATAGAGCAATCAGGGGCCGATATATATAATTTTAAACATCTACCCTTCTTGAGCGGCATCAAAATTGGAGGGGTGGACAAGTACTACTTTATTCCTTCAAAGGCTTGCTAGTGGCTGTCTTTCCACTTGAACTCTTCATCGGTCTTGATTTTGAATAGTGGGGTTCACACTTGGTTTTTCCTTACGCAATTGGAGATAAACTTCCTAAAGAAGTTGATTTGGCTGAGCAGCCTCTGCAACTCTTTCTTGTTGGCTGGGGGCTTTACTGCTTTGATAGCCCGAGCCTTATTCTTGTCAATCTCTATACCCCTCTAATGTACTAGGAAGCCCAAGAAATTACCAACTGTAACATCGAACGCACACTTGAGTGGGTTCATCTTCAACTTGTGAGCCTACATCCTTTCAAATGCCTTTTCGAGGTCCCTCAAACGCTCGACATTACCCCTAGAATTTACTACCACATCATTGATATACACTTCCATGAACCATCCAATCATGTCATGGAAGATCGAATTCATTGCCCGCTGATAGGTAGCTCCTACATTTTTAGACCAAATGGCACACGACCTTTCAAAAGGTCACAATTGTCCCCGGGCACCGAAAAGCTATCTTAGGGACATCTTCTTCGGTGATGTAGATTTGATTGTAACCCGAGTGTCCGTCCATAAAGGATAGGGTACTCTTCTTTGGGAGTTCCAAGTTTAAATTTATGAAATCAATGCATACTTTGAATTTCCTATTCTTCTTTACTTGTGGAACGACGTTGGAAACCCATTCCACACACTTGGCAATCCGAATGAAGCCAACCCCTAAAAGCCTTTGTATTACTTCCTTGACTTTTAGAGTAACCTCTGGTGACTTGTGCCTAGGTAGTTGCTTGAACTGTCTAAATCCAGGTTTGATTGGTAATCGGTGCTCAACTAATTCTCTGGACAAACCTGGCATCTCATCGCAGTCGGATGTAAAATAATCTTTATACCTCGTGAGGAGGGCTATGATCTTGGCCTGAAACTGTGGTTCAAACATCTGGCTCACATATATAAGTTGGTTTGTTTTTGCCCTCATTCCCTAAGTTAACTTCTAGCAGAGGATTGACAAGCGAGGGTATTTGTAAAATACAACCACGCTAAAATAAAGAAATACACTGATTAATTCTACAACTCCCTTCCAAATCTGCAATTTGGATTACAATGCCAACTTTTACATAATATGAATAATCTATGATAAGCTGTATTATTTTAGCTATAATTTGTGCAGATCACCGCTTGCTGTGTGAATAAATGAATAAGCAGGATAAAAGGGATGTTGGATTTTAAGGAAGACAGTTGAAACATGAAAAGTGAGTTTCGAGCATCGAAGATCATTTAAGTGATCGAAGTTTCGATCGATCGACGAAGGTTCAAGCGCTCGAGAATTCCAGAAGTTCAATCGATTGAGTGATGTTCGATCGATCGAACATGGCTTTTATCAGAACTTACGCGCATGCAGCAGAGATGAAGTTTTTAACCCTAGCTTTTGGTTTTAGTATTTATATTCATTTTTTTCACGTCTAAAGGAATGCCCACTTCAGTTTTTATCAGTTTACATAGAGAGAAGAGAGTTTCTTCTTGATTTTTGTAGATTTGAAGCTATGGATATAGCTTTTGGGATTGATTTCTATAGTTTAATATAAGTTCTTGTATTCCAGGTTATGCAATCTTAGTTTATTTACATTCTAGTTGCTTAAAATCATAGTTGAATCTGTTAGAATTGATAGTTATCATAGTAGTAGTTTTAAATCACATGGTTTTCATAGATTTCATGCTAAAATCACAACCAAACATGCCTTTAATGAACTTTCATGTTAAAAACGAATTTGTGACACTCCAGACCATGTCTGAGTAGTCCCCAGGTTGGGAGATCACGATGAAACAGTGATCTCCAGCCTATGCCATACAGTAGTATAAAACCTGCACTCGATCGATCGAAGTAGTTTGATCGATCGAAGCAGAGACACAGTCAAGCGATCGAAGCCATTTCGATCACTCGAGAGATGATGATATTCGATCGATCAAACTTTTAAATTCTTGAGAAGTCTTTTTGCAGTATTCCAAGACTTTTTGCTTTTGAGATTTGTTATCAAACTATCCCCAAATACTCAGTTTGTCAAAACAGTTTCATTACTTTAAGCCTTAAGGCATTTTTCTTCAATAACTTTTGCAAATCATTTTGAATGCTAACACCATTCAGAATGCGAGACTTAACTATTGTTTTAAACCACCTTCATTTGTTTTGGAAACAAATGTGATGATGTAGTCCTGGCTATGAACAGACTGTTGATTTTCTATCTTTAGAAAATACGGAATACTATAGATAGACACACTCCTTAGAGCTTAAATGTAATTGCATGGTAGATGGCATGATCGTTGCGGATTCGTGTGATCCCAACATTCCTTTTATATAAAGAAAACTGCTTTTAAAATATTACTTTAGTTAATTAGTTAATCATTAGTTTACTTTAATTGCTCTAGTAGTTATAGTCTGTAGAACTTCGTGTTCTACACCTTATTTTAAATCTTGAATTTTCCTTTTCCTTTAGAGTTTAATCTAAGTTTTTAGTTTAACACCTTCCGTCTGGGATCGACCTGGTCTTACCAGATTACTACTTGCACGTCTACCTATACCTGGTATACCACATAAGTGTACACAACTTTTCATTCGTGCCAAGGATCCTGAACATCAGCCTTTAAGTCATCTAGCTTTTCCGTGGCCGTTTCCAATTCTTCCATTTGAATCTCTTCCTCTTTTGGAAGTTCCTCCTCGTAAATGCAGTCGGCCAAGTTTATCTTACCATTATTATGGCTGATCTTTAATCTTTTATCGACCAAAAATGTGCACCGTCTGGCAATGCTGGCCTGTAAGGCCAGCTATCTCCTTATTTCATTTGGTTGTGGATTCATTGATGATGTCTTCTTCATTGAGCTCAATCGGCCTATCTTCCTTTGTTCGATTGAGATAATGGTAACATGACTTCAGGTTCTGGGTAGTTTCTTTGACAAACATTGCTGCGTTTGGCCATCCCATCTTGCTACATCCTAGTAACTTAACTGGTCTGATATCATCTTCATACATTTATGCATCGGCCATTTGTATACGTACCGTGAATTTCTTTGTATCGGCCCCAACCACTTCCACTTTGTCTCCTTTCCAGAAGATTGACAATTGGTGCAAGGTGGAAGGAATGAAATAGTTAGGGTGGATCCAGACTCGGCCTAGCAAAGCATTATATGTTGTTGATGTTTCCACTATGAAGAGCGCAGTCATTACAGTTTTGGTTCCTATCATCAAATCCAAAGGCAGAATGCCTTTGGTCCTTAATGGTACTCCTGCAAAGCTCTGAACATTCATTTAAGTCAGAATTAATTCTAACTCAGACTTCTACAAGAAGCACAGCACAATCTGTGGCCTGATGTTGATGGTAGAGCCCCCATCAACGAGAATCCTATTTATAGGTACCCCTTCAATGTGTCCCTTAACGTACAACGGTTTCAGGTGTTGGCACATCTGATACGTGGGTCTTTTAAAAAACAACCTTAACTGGCCCTCTTGATTTTGTTCCTTTTGTTGGCTGCTGCTCCTCCAACCTTAAGATAGTAATCTGGCATCCACGTTTTTACTTATGGCCCCCACTGTCTCTGGTTTAACGGTTTCACCACCATTCTAGAACAACTTGTCTATTGTAGCTGCCTCCTTGGCCTGGTCTTGTACATCATCTCCTTTCATGGCCACTAGTTGATCTGGCTTGGTCATGAAAGACATTGGCAGGGTGAACACCATGTTGGCTGATAGTTCTTTGGGTATAGTTCCAAATTGAATCATAAAGTCGTCCGAATCTGAAAAAAATTAGCGGCCTCCTCAATTTACTCAAGCTTACATTATTCCAAAGATTGTCCTACTCCAAGCTGCTTCTTCAATCGCTCAGTGTCCTGTATAGCTCCTTTGCCTTTGTTTCTGTCGAACACCATTTCCTCCTCTATCCGATGTTGTTTTGGAGGATCGGGTACATAAAGTTGGAGGAACCTCAGTGGAGTAAGCCCGATCTTCCCAATACTATCATTCTCTCTCTACTTACCTAGCCCTTTAGAACCTTCTTTTTTGAGACTTAGTGTATTGGGGCTTTGCTGGGAATTTAGGATGATCAGCGCGATGCCATACGTGTTATTTCACTCTTGGTGGCAAAACCATCCTTGAGTGCAAGTTGGACGCAAGTACTGCTGACTCCTTGATTGGTCTAGGAGGGCCCCCGTGATACCTTTCTCGTGATCAGGTTTGTTTTTTGACGCCGATCTACAAAGCTGGTAGTTGTTTTGGTATCCATTCAGTCCTATTTTGGCCATTTTTTTGGTAATGAAAGCCTATCGTGCACTGACTTCCTGGGACTTGGTTCACGATATTCACTTGACCTTGGCCTCTTAATTGAGTCTGTTGTCTCCCTTCTGACCTCAGCCTTATACCTTGGGCACAAGCCCTGTTTAATTAAGTCAAGATGATGTTGCAGATCGACGATCAGGCTGTCAGTGCTTGATCAGGCCGATTCAATTTCAGACTTCTGTTTTGCCTCTTTTCTTTCATGATACGTGACAAGTGGGGGTATTTGTAAAATACAACCGTGCTAAAAGAGAAAAATACACTAGAAAAGTCTACAATTCCCCTGTTTATCTGCAGTTTGAATTACAATATCAGTTTTTGCACAAATTGATTAAACTATGATAAGTGGTATTGCTTTAGTGATTATTTGTGCAGATTACTGCTGCTGTATATAAGATTGAAGAATGTTGATAAAAGGAAGTGGTTGGCCCTGATGAAGACAACTCAAAGCTGAAATAGAGGGTTCGAGCGATCGAGAAGGTTTCGAGCGATCGACATTTCGATCGATCGAATGGAGTTCAAGCGATCGAGGTTTCTGGAAGTTCGATCGATCGAGAGTTGTTCGATCGATCGAACATGCCTTTTATCAGATTATACGCGCACGCAGCAGAAATGGGTTTTTAACCCTAGCATTAGGTCGAGGCTATATATAATCGTCTTGTATACGTCCAAAAGGGACGCCCAACCTTGTTTCATCAGTTTTCATAGAGAATAGAGAGTTTTTTCTTGTGTTTTTTTGTAGGTTTTATCAAGAT
This sequence comes from Hydrangea macrophylla, assembly GCA_033977485.1. Lineage (NCBI taxonomy): Eukaryota > Viridiplantae > Streptophyta > Magnoliopsida > Cornales > Hydrangeaceae > Hydrangea > Hydrangea macrophylla. The sequence continues at coordinate 68,300,698 of CM066988.1, forward strand.
TCACCATTGTTAGCTTGGATTGTTTCATAGTTTATACAAGTTCTTCGTTCCAGGTTCCTTATCATTGTTCTGTTTATATTTTGCATTTAGTTAATCACAGTTTAGCTTTCAATCTTTTAGTATTGCATGTTAGATAGGTTAAAACCATTAGTTTCATAGTTTTAATGAAAAACTCGCAACCAAACATGCCTTTAATGAACTTTTACGTTAAAAATAAATATGAGACTCCCCAGACCATGTCTGAGTAGTCCGGGGTTGGAAAATCGCGATGAAACCGTGATTTTAGGCCTCTACCATGCACTATTTTTATTCCTGTGTTCGATCGATTGAACTTAGTTCGATCGATCGGACCAGAGACTTAGTCGAGCGATCGAGGATATTTCGATCGATCGAGAGATGACGAAGTTCGATCGCTCGAAAGCGCGTCGATCGATCGAGACCTCTGATTCTTGAGGACATCTAATGCAGTATTCCAAGACTTTCTGTTTTATTGATTCGTTATCAACCTGTCCCTATATGCTCAGTTTGTCAAAACAGTCTTTAAACGTTAAGCCTTAAGGCATTTTCTTTCAATATATTTTGCAAACCACCCTCAATGCTAACACCATTGTAGGTGCGAGTCTTAACTATTGAATTAAACCACCTTTGTGTATTTCAAACTTAATTGTGATGATATAGTCCCGGTCATGAAAGGACTATCGATTCTATATCCTTAGAGAAGTACGAGATACTGTAGAAGTTGCCCTCCGTTGAGCTTAATTGCATTTACATGGTAGATGGTTGAGTCATGGTGGATTCGCGTGATCCCAACACTTTCTTTTATTAAGAAAAACCATTTTCAAATCTTGTTTTAGTTAAATAGCTAATCATTAGTTTATTTGATTTAGTTTCTTTTAAGTTTAGTAGTTGTTAATTGTAGAACTTTGTGTTCTACACTTCTCTTAAAATATTGAATTTTATTTTCTTTTAGAGTCTAATCTAAGTCAGTTGATTTCTATCCTTCCCTGTGGGATCGACCTGGCCTTACCAGTTACTACTTGCACGTCTACCTACACTTGGGTATAGCACACAAGCGCACACAGAAAAATAGTCGTGTCAAGTTTTTGGCGCCGTTGCCGGGGAAGGCGACGATCAATTCCTTAGTTTACCTCAGTCTCTCTTCATCTCTTTCTGTTTTTATTTTCTCTTCTTCTCAGTTCTATTGGTAAGCACTCACCTTAGGAACTCTCCTAGTTCATGTCCAATAATTCTATTGAAGGATTTTTTGGAAATCCTTTCTACCGTTCTGACTCTGATAGTTCCATTAACCCGATAGCCACTCCAACTGAATCAATGGATGATAATCAGAGTGAAAATGGTGACAATGCTGTGGTACCAATTGATGAGGCGCTACGTCCTCTTTGCGATCTCATGCAACCAGAACACGCACCTACGCCCTCTTGTATTCAAATCCCACCGCATAATGGCGAATTTCAGTTTCGCAATGGGATGATCCAACTGCTTCCCACCTTTCATGGGATGGAAAGTGAGAAGGCGTACTTACATGTCACTGATTTCGAGGATGTTTGCAAAACATTCTCGCAAAATTGTCCTAGGGAGGTGACGCATCTAATGTTATTCCCCTTCACTTTGAAAGATAAAGCGAAGGCGTGGCACCACTCCCTCAAACCTAATTCAATTTTCACCTGGCATGCGATGAGCACCGCGTTTCTAAAGAAATTCTATCCTACTCGCATGACCACAGACCTTCAACGTCAAATCAATTCCTATAAACAAAAGAGCAATGAAACCTTCACACAAGCGTGGGAGCGTTTCAAAGATTTGCTTCTCTCGTGCCCACACCATGGGTTTGAGAAATGGCGAACTATCAGCTTCTTTTATCAAGGATTGAATGGTGAAACGAAGAAATTGGTAGAAACTATGAGTTCCGGACCATTTCTGCGTAAAAACACCGAAGAGGCTGAAGCCCATTTTGAATGGTTAGCCGAATACGCGCATGAATGGTCAAATTCTGACAATGTCTCACGCTCACAGATATCCTGTGTAGAAGAGAAAAGCCTATACCAACTAACCAGTGAAGATCACCTCATGACTAAATATGCAGAACTGGCAAAGAAGGTAGAGGAGTTAAGCATGAAAGGAGAGAGCTCTAGGCAAGTTACGCGTGAGGAACCATGTGGTACATGCAACATGTTGGGACATACAACTCAATATTGTCCTAATGTGCCATATTTTCAAGAGCAGGCCCCTATGGAGATGAATGCCATGCAAGGTTTTCGAGGGGCGGGGAATTCCAACAATAACTTTCAAAGTAACAATAGATGGAATCACCCCGGTTTTGATTAGAGAAATAATGCTGGGACCCAAAATCACTATCAACAGCAGCCTTACAACAACAATCAATATCAAGGGCAAAACAATAGGCCGTCCCATCAATACAATCAAAACAGAACCAATAACTACAACCAAGCTCAACCCTCCAATGCACCACAGACCAATACCTATGTGCCACCACACAAGAAGGTACAAGAAGAAGAGCCACTTGCTAATGCCAATCTAACGCAGCAACTCATACAGATGATGAGTAGAATGTCTGCCACGTTAGAAAGGATAGATGCACGGCAAGAGGGTTCAGGAGGAACATTCCCTGCCCAACCATTTCCGAACCCCAAGGGACATAACAATGGTCCTAACAATCAAGAACATGCTAAAGCCGTGACTACATTGAGAAGTGGAAAAATCATTGAGAAAAGCATGCCTCTGTCTACACCCGAAGTGTACAAAGAAGAGGAAGTGGTGGAAAAGGAGTTTGAGCAACCATCTACTCGAGAGGAGGAGCCGTCTACTAATGACGAGGCAATAAAGGCAAACATTGAAGCTCCTAGAGTAGAGGAAGAAGTTGAGTGAAGGCCTGGAAAGGAGTCTGTGAAGGATGAACCACCAAAATGCCCTTTTCCTGCACCTTATCCTCAACGGTTGAAGAAACCCAAGAATGAGACAAAGAATCAGGAGTTTCTGGAATTGTTTAAACAAGTCAAAATTAACCTTCCACTCCTAGATGCTATCAAGCAAGTGCCGGCCTATGCGAAGTATCTCAAAGATCTATGCACGGTCAAGAGGAGGCAAAGCGTGAAGAAACATGCTTATGTCGCGTGCCAAGCAAGTGCGATCATTCAAAATGAGTTGCCTCCAAAACTCAAAGACCCCGGTACACCTACTGTCTCATGTAGAATTGGGAATCAAAGGATAGATAACGCACTCCTCGATCTAGGAGCAAGCGTGAACCTGCTGCCATATTCAGTCTATAAACAGCTGGGGTTGGGTGAACTCAAACCCACCCGAGTCGCTTTGCAATTGGCAGACAGATCTGTGAAGTACCCTAGAGGGGTGTTAGAGGACGTCCTTGTCCAAATAGACTCTTTTGTCTTTCCGGTTGATTTCGTGATATTGGACACAGAACCTGTGTCTAATCCTGGTGCACATATCCCGGTTATCTTTGGACGTCCATTCCTCAACACTATTGATGCCACAATCAAGATTAGAAGTGGTATCATGACTATCATATTCGGGAACATGACATTGAATGTCAAAATTTTTTCTAATCCCCGACCTGAAGAATACGATGAAGAGGAAGAAATTCATTACATAGACACGGTCATTGAAGATGAAGTTGATTTGGTCGACTACAAAGATCCTTTGGAAGTTGTGATGACTCAATTTGGCGATATCTATCAGCCTGCAGAGTCAACTCCATTGGATGCTGACCTGAACCAGACGTGTCTTATGATGGATACGATAGAGGAGGATAGAGTAGAATGCATGTGGGTAATGCCATATGAACAATTGCCTCCTAAAACTAAGTTGGCAATGCCTTCTAGTTTTCAGTTTTCGGAGTTAGAGTTAAAGGAGCTACCCAAAGAGCTAAAATATGCATTCCTAGGGACTGGAAAAACTTATCCTGTGATCATTTCATCTGCTTTAACTCATGAACAGGAAGGTAAGTTAGTGCAAATGCTGACCAAGCATAAGGATGCTATGGGATGGACGATTTCTGACCTCAAAGGCATAAGCCCATCCATATGCACGCATAAGATATATCTGGAGGAAGACGCTAGACCTTCAAGGCAAATGCAAAGGCGTCTGAATCCCAACATGCAAGAAGTAGTTAAAAAGGAAGTGCTCAAACTACTTGATGTTGGGATGATTTATCCGATATCTGATAGTCCTTGGGTTAGTCCAACCCAAGTGGTTCCAAAGAAAGCAGGCATAACGGTCATCCCAAACAAAGATGGTGAATTGGTACCAACACATGTCCCCACTGGATGGAGGATGTGTATTGACTACAGGAAGTTGAATACTGTGACCCGAAAAGACCATTTTCCCTTGCCATTCATGGATCAAATGCTAGAACGTGTGGCAGGTCACAAGTATTACTGCTTCTTGGATGGATATAGTGGATATAACCAAATTGAAATTGCTCCTGAAGATCAGGAGAAAACCACATTCACTTGTCCATTTGGTACATTTGCCTACCGTCGAATGCCGTTTGGTTTATGTAATGCACCGGCTACCTTTCAGCGGTGCATGCTAAGCATATTTAGTGACATGGTCGAAAACATCCTTGAAGTCTTCATGGATGATTTTTCAGTGTTTGGCCATAGCTTTGAAGATTGCCTCAGCAATCTCGAGCAGGTACTAATGCGATGTGAGGACAAACACCTAGTTTTGAATTGGGAAAAGTGTCACTTTATGGTGACCAAGGGAATAGTCCTCGGCCATATAATCTCCGATGAAGGAATCCAAGTGGATAAGGCCAAAATCGACATAATCTCAAATCTACCTGTCCCCCGTACAGTGAGAGACATCCATTCGTTCTTAGGGCATGCGGGATTTTATCGTTGGTTTATCCAGAACTTCAGTGCAATCTCTCAACCCCTTTGTCAACTTCTTGTCAAAGATGCACCATTCGAGTGGTCAGAGAGTTGCCAAAAGTCCTTCGAGGACCTAAAAGAGCTTCTCACCTCCGCACCTATAATACAGGCACCTGGTTGGAGTTTGCCTTTCGAATTAATGTGCGATGCTAGTGATTACGCCATTGGCACGGTCCTAGGCCAAAGAAAGGACAAGAAGCCATATGTGATATACTATGCCAGCCGAACTTTAAATGAAGCTCAAATGAATTATACAACTACTGAAAAGGAGCTGCTGGCTGTAGTATTCGCCCTGGACAAGTTTAGGTCTTATCTGATAGGGTCACCAATCGTCTGTTTTATAGATCATTCGGCTCTCAAGTATCTGCTGTCAAAGAAAGACGCTAAACAACGGCTCATTCGCTGGATACTCTTACTCCAAGAGTTTGATCTAACAATCAAAGACAAGAAAGGAGTAGAGAATGTGGTTGCGGACCATTTGTCGCGGTTGACTTTTGTCGACAATACTGAATCCCAATCCATTAAGGATGAGTTCCCGGACGAACAGCTACTGGCAGTAAGTAGTTTGCCTTGGTATGCTGATATTGTGAACTACCTTGTCACGGGTGAAACACCGAATCATTTGTCAAACCAAGACAGAAAACGGTTCCTCTCGTTCGCGCGTCATTTCTTCTTTGATGACCCATATCTTTTCAAGTACTGTGCTGATCAGGTTATCAGGCGTTGCGTCCCCAATGAGGATATAACCATAATTTTAGCATCATGCTATTCTGAGGCATGCAGTGGCCACTTCGCGTCACAGAAGACCACACAAAAAGTTCTACAAAGTGGTTTTTACTGGCCCATAGTTTTCAAAGATGCATATTCCTTTTGCAAGACATGCCAACGCTGTCAAAAGCTTGGAACTATTTCTAAAAGGAATTCTATGCCTTTAACCCCTATCGTCACAATTGAGATATTTGATTGTTGGGGCATAGATTTATGTGCCCATTTCCCAAGTCTAATAATTGTGAATACATACTCCTTGCTGTAGAGTATGTGTCAAAATGGATTGAAGCGATACCAATGAGACGCAATGACCATAGAACGGTCATGTCCTTTCTAAGAGAGCATATCTTGTCTCGTTTTGGAACTCCAAAAGCTTTACTAAGTGACCAAGGCAAGCATTTCTGCAACAGGCCCTTGGAGTCACTTCTCAAGAAATATGGAGTCCACCATAAAATTGCTCTTGCCTATCATCCACAGTCGAATGGGCAAGCGGAATTGGCTAATCGAGAAATCAAGCATATTCTCGAAAAGACGGTTAGCTCCAACCGAAAAGATTGGGCATACAAGCTGACCGACGCTTTGTGGGCATACCGTACTGCTTACAAGACGAATCTAGGTATGTCCCCGTATAGACTGGTTTACGGGAAAGCTTGCCACCTTCCTGTTGAAATTGAACATAAAGCTTACTGGGCGACACGCTCATTGAACTTTGATATCCAAGAGGGAGGTCAGTTACGCAAGCTCCAACTTGCAGAACTAGAGGAAATACGACGAGATGCATATGACTCTGCAAGGTTGCATAAGGAAAGGTTGAAGGCTCGCCACGATCGTACGATCTTTAGTAAATCATTTGAGCCGGGGCAGAAAGTTTTGCTGTATGACTCTCGCCTCCACCTTTTCCCAGGAAAGCTCCGTTCCCGTTGGACAGGCCCGTTCATTGTAAAAATTGTTTTTCCACACGGGGCGGTTGAGCTCGTCAATCCAGAGAACGATGATTGTTTCAAGTTCAATGGCCAAAGAGTGAAACCGTTCTTGGAGAACTTCCAAACTGAAGTTGAGCACATCCAGCTGGATGAGCCCAACTATTCTCCCACTTAAATTCCAAAGTGGAGTTCCATATTGTTGTTGTATTTCTTTTCTTTCCCTGCATTTTAGTTTCTCTCTTTTGTTTTTAAGTTTTTGTTCGTTCATTTGTGTTTGTGATCTAGTTCTAATCCGTTATACCTTAAACCACTCTGTTGCAGGTGCATAGATGCGAGGTGATGATGTTCATTCTATCGGTTCATGGGCTGATTCAGAATGTCGTTGTGGTACCTGGACTGAGGGTGAACTCACACCCTGCCCCTTGCTTCATCAAGACCCTGAAGCTCACTCTCTCATTGATGCTGCTCAAGGGTACATTCCATACCCACCGGCCCTCCTTGACATCAATCCATATAAAAATATGGGATTTCAGGATGACAATGATGTGGATGAGGAAGAAGACCTGTACATGGGGAGAATGGTGGATGATGCACTCATGGCACAATGAGAAAATGATGATATGTGGGAACCATGGGAAGATCATGACCTCCAGGATGTTGTCCCAGAACGTCACAATGCAGTTTTTGTTTTTGTTGACGACTTCCTTATTCTCGAGTTGGTCCCATACCGCTATGTGCACCTGAGTTTTCTGCTTTTCAGGCTCCAATGCCCCTTACCAGCTAGTGCACTTTGGGAATCTATGCCAATAGTGAGGTTGGAACTTAGTCACATGTCTTTGTTTTTTTGTTTCTGTTCCTTGTTTTTCTTTTCATGTTTAATCCTTGTTTCTTGTGTTCCATTATCTTATTATCAGTTCTTCTTTGTCAGGATTGTCACTATGAATCCACCGTTCCCGCCGCTTTACCTTCCACATCAACTCGTTCATGGTTTTGGGTCCTACCTAAGGCCCCCACACACTCCGCCGCAAGAGGACAGTCCGTTGCGCAATTACACTCCCTTATCCGTGTCTCCATCTGGATCACCTCTTGCATGGGCTTTCAATTCTTCTGAGACGCCAGACTTGCTCGATGATATCCTTGCTGCTTTCCGATTGTTCTGGGAAAGGGAATCATCACATTTGGACTCCACTTTTGAAAATTCGGCGGATTATGAAGCGATTGTGGAAGAGGAAATATTTATGCTCGAAGAATAGTGCCAAATTTCAGTTGTTTCCGTTCATGTCATCTTTCGTTTAGCAATTGGAATGTAATCCTTAACAGAATTTTTTTTTTTTTTTAGTTTTAGTTGTATTTTTGGTTTTTCTTTAGTTAAATAAGGTTTTAACTACCATTTGGGGGAATTTTGTTGCACTACGGATGCAATTCAAATGATTTATTTATATCAAATTGCAATGTTCTATTATGAGGAGGAGTTTTGGTTCACATGTCCTGGTTTTGAACTGTTTTTATTCTACTCTATTGTCCAGAACATTGTTGGCTTGTTGGGGGTGCTAACTTTCTTAATTCAGGGTTATAAAAATTTTTTGGGTGTTCGATCGATCGACCTTATCAGATAATCGAGCGCTTGAAGCGACCTCAATCGATTGAACTTTCGATCGATCGAACTCTCTCGATCGATCGAGACTAGTGTTAAAACGAGGCGTCGTTCTGAAGTTTTATAAAATTTCATTTTCTCTCTCACCCCACTCAATCGCTCGAGAACAGAGAAGCACCCCACAAGTTTTGGCCTCCCGTATCGTTACCTCGTGATTCACGAAGCTCCGGACTCCTCTGGTCGTCGTAGCACTGCGGGCAACCGTCCCTTTACGCGTTTTTTGAGGTGAGGCCCCACGTTACCCCCTCGTAGTTTTTTGTCTTTTCATTTGTGAATGGGGGTACCCCCATTGATTGTTTAACTCGTATTCTTAGTGTTTTGTGTGTGTGTGGGCTCTTTTTGTTCTCGAAAGTAGTCACCGTACTTTTGCTGTGCTCGATCGATCGAGACGGGTTCGATCGATCGAACCCAGTCCTGTCTCAATCGATCGACAGAGTCTCGAGCGATCGAACTCTGTCCTTTCTCAATCGATCGAACATTGTTCGATCGATCGAACACAAGCAGTTTCAATTTCTTTTCTTTTCTTTCTTGTTTTGATTTCTATTCTGTGTTTCTTCTATTTTCAGGGACCCACGATGAACCCTATAACGGGGTACCACAAATCTAAACCTCTGGATCTCACTATACCGGACCCCATACCCGATCATGGGTTTCGGAGTACCGAAGAGCGTGTTTGGTTTAGCCGCTCTTTTCAGACGCGCAAGGTGATGCTCGAGCGGCCATTGGAGTCCGTATGGTTTGCCGCTCCATGGTTCCTAGCACGGATCCGAGCCATGCCATTGTGGTACGACATGCTGATCTAGACCAAGAAGATAAATATCCATTGGGTCCGTAAAGCATGCTCTTCCATGATCAAGGATCCCGCGGCCCCGTTTACATACCGATCATTCTTTCGCGGGCGCGAGATCGTTTTCAGTCCTGCCATAGTCTCTGCAGCTCTGGGGGTTCCTGAGGTCCCTGACTATTTCTATCCCTCATTACCAGGAGCCCCAGAGATCCTGTCCACCACCATTATCCGTGAGCTTACAGGAGGTGTCGTTCAGTTCTGGAACGATGAATCAAATATCGAGGATAAGTTTCTGACAGAGAATTACCACCTCCTCCACCTGGCATTGGTTAACTGTATTCTGATGACGTCCTACCACGAGAAATTCGCGCCGTGGTATGCCCGTGCTCTGTACTCCATTGGGACAGGACAGCGAGTCTGTTTGTCTCGCCTATATATCGATTTTTTCGTTCAGCCTACGCGGTACATTGCCGCCAAGCGCCATCTGAAGGGCGCTTGGCCTATTCATAGGGTTATTGAGCGGGCCGGCCTAGTCCCGTTGGCCACAGATTCTATTATTCAGGCCTCTAGTCGATTTGGTGAGACAGCGGCCCGCCGTTCTGATGCTCAGAAGAAGAGAAAAGCCAAGGGTAAGGCGCCGATGAGGGTAAAGAGGAGACGTGGAGGCACGGACACCGAGGGAGCCGCTTCTGGGACGCCCACTGAGGCTGAGGATCATGATTCAGACGAGGAGGACGATCCCGTTCAGGAGGTAGCACGTTTTGAGCTGAGATAGAGATCTCAGGCTCCAGCCCAGGGAGAGTCTTCATCCGCACCTCCTCTGACTATTCACGATTTACTTCTAGAGGAGAGGGCAGCCCGGATGAGACTCGAGGGCAAGGTGGATCATATATCCGCCATGCTGACCACCCTGTTGGTCCAGCTAGGGTTTGACCCGATCATACCCCCATATTCCACTCCATCTGCACCTCCACCACCCACTACTGGCCCATCTTCCTCTGCACCTACTAGTCCCTCTACTACCGATCTACCGGTTGATCCTTTGGCACCATCGACATCAGCCGCACCCACTGCTTCGGAGACATCACTTCCACCTGCTCCTGTCATGGCCGACACATCTGTCACTACTATAGTTGCCACGACGAGCGATCCGGCTACCGCTACTACAGGTGTCGAGGGTGGAGTTATGGATGCTCCAGATTTATTGGTAGAGATTTTGTCTGATGTTCCCGATGAGGGGTAGTCATTTGGTGTATTTTTAGTAAATTTTTGGATGTTATGGGTTAGTGTGGGTTATTGTTGTTGGTTATGTTTTTATTGGGTATATTTTTGGACACTACTAGATTACTGTGGTTTGGTTTGGCTGTACTTTCCTATCACTGCTATTTTAGTTTTTTTTTTTTTTATCTTTACAGTGATTGGTTATGTTACTATATATGGATCTTGTGCGTTATATTTCTGTTTATTTTTCTGTTGATCCTGTCTGCTTGGAGATTGTCTGCTTCTTTACAGATTGTTATGTGCGCAGTTTTTTACGTTGTTTTGTCAGGTGATATCACTCTATCTATCTATTTGAAAATCAACTTCTGAGGTCATCGCGATTTTCAGTTGGGGGTGGGATGTAAATAGATTATCACCTGAGCATGTTTACGTTATTAGCAATCTGATTTACTTTATTGCACATTGAACGATCATGTTTTTGAAATTTTTGTTATTATGAACTTTATCAGTGGAATACTTTTAAATATTCTCTCTTACTTAACCGCTATCAAGTGATGATACATTCATGTTAATCTCATCCTTTTATGAATTACATTCACGCGTTTTTCTAGTGTCACTAAGACAAATGCATATGTTGAACATTCTAGTATCCAACACCCATTTGCACGCGTCAATAGCTATGCTGAAAACTTAAATAAGAATTAATACGACTGTTATGCTTTAAGGAATAAATAGTGGAAACTAATGACCCTTAGTGAGCTTTTGAGCCCAAACTTCAATTCTGAGGGAATTGTCACATTAATTCGAATTGTTCTTCTTGAATATACTTTAAATTCGTTGAATAGTCTCAAATTCTTCATCTAGGCTGTTTATTAGAGGAGAATGTTCAGGATCTACCAATTAAACTCAATGAATACTGAAGTGCTAAAACTAAGAAGTTAAGAAAAATGATTTAAGCCATTGTTATTCATTCCTTACCTTTTTCGTATACCTGTATCAACATCCAAGAATCTCTTAACCCCATACCGATTAAATATTGTCAATATGAAAGCCCAAAACCCTCCGTCTGATACTTTAACCTCCATAAACTCGATTGCACATCTAATGTGATCAAAATTATTGAAGTATGTGACGAAAAGGGAGTAGTTGTGGGAAGTGCTTACAAAAAAAAAAAAAAAAAAAAAAAAAAAAAAAAAAAAGAAAATATGCAAGGAGATGTTGGATATATAAAAAAAAAAAAAAGGAAGGAAGGAGGAGTAAAAAGAAATAAAAGTATATGAGAATAGAGGATGGTTGGAATAAAGAAGAAATAAACTAGTCACTATCACAAGCTAAGGATGTGCAATTCTCGCCTCTCTTATCTTCACTCCACTGAATAAAAGCCGAAAAGTCAAAGTCTTAATGATTTTTAACAAATTGGTTTGAACATGAACGTGTACTTTGAGTATCCACGGTATTTCGCTCCTCTAATAAGTAGTATTCCTTTCATGAGACTATACACTCTAAATGTTCGTCCTTTATCGAGTTAGGTGTGAAACACTAGTAGCCAGAACATCACTCTTATTAAAGTTTCACACCATGAGCGATCATTGTTAAACCAGTTTCTGTGAGATGTTCATTTTGGAGTGTAACCCCATGTGAAGATTGAGTTGAAACTACAAATTCCAAGGGTATGATAGTCTAAACAACTCTAAACTAAGTTGGATGTATAGTTGTTGACTTCACACACACACGGATACATGAATGTAATGAATATGTATATTTGTCTTGGTCACATGAGGAACATGTGGATTTCTTCATGGTTTGTATGAGGTTGATATGTTATGTGGAGCTAAATTGATAATCGAATGGGAAAGAATGTTCATAAGTTTTTCTATATCTTCTTGATCTTAAAAATTGAGAATTTTGTGGGTATATTCACTGCAAACCCTCACGAGACAACACTCGTCCACTAGGGGAACCTAGGGGTTTAACGGCTTGTTGCATTTGCTAAATGCAACCGCGATTCCTGCGATAGTGAGTTAGGAAGTTTTTTTTCATTTTACTAGATTAGTTGCTTTAGTCTTATTTTGTTATTTTAGTCGTTGTAGTAGTAGTAAGCTTGTTTTTATTGTCGATTTATTGCTAGGGACTAGCAAATTGCTAGTTGGGGGTTGTGACAAGTGGGGGTATTTGTAAAATACAACCGCGCTAAAAGAGAAAAATACACTAGAAAAGTCTACAATTCCCCTATTTATCTGCAGTTTGAATTACAATATCAGTTTTTGCACAAATTGATTAAACTATGATAAGTGGTATTGTTTTAGTGATTATTTGTGCAGATTACTGCTGCTGTATATAAGATTGAAGAATGTTGATAAAAGGAAGTGCTTGGCCCTGATGAAGACAACTCAAAGCTGATATAGAGGGTTCGAGCGATCGAGAAGGTTTCGAGCGATCGACGTTTCGATCGATCGAATGGAGTTCAAGCGATCGAGGTTTCTGGAAGTTCGATCGATCGAGAGTTGTTCGATCGATCGAACATGCCTTTTATCAGATTATACGCGCACGTAGCAGAAATGGGTTTTTAACCCTAGCATTAGGTCGAGGCTATATATAATCGTCTTGTATACGTCCAAAAGGGACGCCCAACCTTGTTTCATCAGTTTTCATAGAGAATAGAGAGTTTTTTCTTGTGTTTTTTTGTAGGTTTTATCAAGATTCACCATTGTTTGCTTGGATTGTTTCATAGTTTATACAAGTTCTTCGTTCCAGGTTCCTTATCATTGCTCTGTTTATATTTTGCATTTAGTTAATCACAATTTAGCTTTCAATCTTTAAGTATTGCATTTTAGATAGGTTAAAACCATTAGTTTCATAGTTTTAATGAAAAACTCGCAACCAAACATGCCTTTAATGAACTTTTACGTTAAAAATAAATCTGAGACTCTCCAGACCATGTCTAAGTAGTCCGGGGTTGGGAAATCGCGATGAAACCGTGATTTCAGGCCTCTGCCATGCACTATTTTTATTCCTGTGCTCGATCGATTGAACTTAGTTCGATCGATCGGACCAGAGACTTAGTCGAGCGATCGAGGATATTTCGATCGATCGAGAGATGACGAAGTTCGATCGATCGAAAGCGCGTCGATCGATCGAGACCTTTGATTCTTGAGGACATCTAATGCAGTATTCCAAGACTTTCTGTTTTATTGATTCGTTATCAACCTGTCCCTATATGCTCAGTTTGTCAAAACAGTCTTTAAACGTTAAGCCTTAAGGCATTTTCTTTCAATATATTTTGCAAACCACCCTCAATGCTAACACCATTGTAGGTGAGAGTCTTAACTATTGAATTAAACCACCTTTGTGTATTTCAAACTTAATTGTGATGATATAGTCCCGGTCATGAAAGGACTATCGATTCTATATCCTTAGAGAAGTACGAGATACTGTAGAAGTTGCCCTCCGTTGAGCTTAATTGCATTTACATGGTAGATGGTTGAGTCATGGTGGATTCGCGTGATCCCAACACTTTCTTTTATTAAGAAAAACCATTTTCAAATCTTGTTTTAGTTAAATAGCTAATCATTAGTTTATTTGATTTAGTTGCTTTTAAGTTTAGTAGTTGTTAATTGTTGAACTTTGTGTTCTACACTTCTCTTAAAATATTGAATTTTATTTTCTTTTAGAGTCTAATCTAAGTCAGTTGATTTCTATCCTTCCCTGTGGGATCGACCTGGTCTTACCAGTTACTACTTGCACGTCTACCTACACTTGGGTATAGCACACAAGCGCACACAGAAAAATAGTCGTGTCAATACGTCTCCTGAAGTTGATGAAAAGTCACCTTTGGGTAGCCGCATGCTGATGTGGCCACCTACTTGCCCCCTCTCTTCTTTGTCCTTTCCTCTGATGTTTCTATTAGATCCACTTTTGATCTGGACCGTGTTAAATTTAATAGATCGGGGCGACACCATGTTTGAGCCTATAATCTGGGGGAAAAGGTTATTATCGATCCCCATAGCTTTGTCTAAGAACTTGAAGATACCTTTTCCATGTTTTCCTATATGACATTACGAAAACAATACAATTATTAGTAGAGTGCTTCTATGAGTTATGCCATATACAATATTCTTTATTTTTTATGTCATCGGCCTTGGGGACCCGATGACCATTGCTTAGCTTGATCGCCTTTTCGGCCAGAAGGGCATCGAAAATTTGATTAGCTATGGTGATATCAAACGTGTAGTTCTTTCCTACCCTGAACTCCATTTTTTTTCGCTCTCGCGTTATTATTCACTGGCTTATTCAAGGCATTATAGACTATTGGCCATATGCAGGTTAACTTGTCCATGTCTACTTCTCCCATCTCGAGGTCACAATCAGGCACGTGAACCTCATAGTTGGGATGTTTATAATACACCCCTTTGGACAAGTTCTTTATGTCTTGTTCATCTAAAAGGATACATTTGTATTGGGCGACCCTTGTGACCATCTCGAACAGATCATGGAAGTCAGTTCCCTTAAATTTTTTACGAAGCTCAAAGGTCATCCTTCCATGGCTATTTTAACGTATTCCTCCTTGGGCAATAAAGTTTTACACCAATATTTATCCTTTCTGAAATGGGCTATGTAGGTCTCGACTGTTTTTCCTAATAGTTATGACATCCTAGATAGATTTGCCAATGATGTCTCGGGATCAGTCCTGTAGAACTGGCCATGAAACAACTCTTCCATCCCTTACCAATTTTGGACGTAGCAGGGAGGTTAACATACCATATAAAAGCTATCCTTGTGAGGGAATTTAGGAGTAGCCTTTGTAGACACCCCATTTTGTCGGCTATCAGATTTAGGAAACCATAGCTTGGTGGTTCACAATGATCGAAAAAGACAGAAAAGGACTCCTGGAAGTTAGTTCTATCTCTCAAAATACTCAATAGTGGTATAAATGACCAAAAATACCCCTGAAAGCCCAAACACTCTCGGGTTTTGACAAAAAGTTATGGAAACACACTATATTGTAAGAATAAAATAGGTTTTAAAGTAAAATCAGATGAAATCGTCAGCTCCAAGTGACCCCCAGAAGTCTAAAAAACACCCAGAAAGTCCCTGTTGATCGATTTGACCAAGGTTTGACATGTTTGACCAGGATTTGACCAAAATCATTTAAATTCTCCCAAAATTTCCAAGATCATCCTACATTATGTGAAAAGTACCAAAACAAGTTTTAAAAGAAAAATGAACAAAAACGTCAGCTCTTGGGAGCTCCCAAAGGTTCCCAGTACTTCTTGGAGGTCCTTGGATTTACCGATTTGACCTAAAAGTTGACTTTAAGACCAGAGCACCGTATCATTTTCAAAAATATTTCATGGACACTAGAGGTCAATAGTTTTCCAACAGTATATTGCACATAATTTTTGGATTTAAAAATGATTTATTATGAATTTTCGAAGGTAAAAAAGGCTATCAAATCGACTTTTATCGTGAATACCGCAAAACTTTTCAATGTGACTGTGGACACGCGAAATTCCACCTTTTCTTTTTTTTCGTTTGAAATTTGATTTGGATCAAAGAAAGAAAATGATCTGTTGAAAACAGATACAGAGTGGCCACTTGGTCTTTAAAGAACCAAGAAACCTAATTTTGACTCACCCAAATGGATAAAGGGCACCGGCCCTTCATAACCAAAGAACTTGGCTCGGGGTTTTGGTACGAGAGAGGAAGGACCCTTTGTCGCGACTAAAACACCCTCAACTCGCCCCGTCTTTCGACGGGCCTCAATTAGCATCCAAAAAATCATCTTATACTATGTATGGTTCGACAATTAATACGATGATAGTATATTACATCACATAAGAAAATTTGAAATAGTAGATCTAAAGATAAGATATCATTCATAAGATCTAAGCCAAATATCACACAATGCAAAGTGAAAGATCACACAAACAAACCTAGGAAAAATTGCCTAATCACATATCAAGTAATCAAGTTTTCCTAGTCTAAGGGGACATGAATTGTTCTCGAAACAAGTAAATAAAAGAAAACAAGGATGCTTAGGAAGCTAGAATGATGCATGTTAATCTTTGAGAAAAGAAGATCTCTCAATCCCCAGGACGGATGAGAAAGGATGATTAGATCGAGGGGAAGCATTGACGTGTGATCAAGTTCATTCCTTATAATCTTCTTAGATTAGGAGTCACAAAAGCCCCAAATCTTTGCATGGATGCAATGTATGTACCTAGAATGTGCCAAGGTTGTAGTGTGCTTTGTGTTCATGGACTTTCTATAGTGGCTTGCAAGTCTAGAATATGTATGAATGAATGAAGGAAAACATCATGGGATATGTACAAATGTAGTATGAACTACTTACTAAGACATGAGCTAATTTGGAGTGCATGTAAGCATCAAATCAAAGGGGGGAAGAAAAAGTGTGCTTGCTGTGAATAGTGGACAAAACAGTAACATAATCTTATAAAAATGGAAAAGAGGGGTTAGGAATGTTTTCAATGCATGATTGTTTATGGAGATCTTCCTTATTATGTCTAGAACATAACCCATAAAGCCAATCTTTAAATAACTATCACAGATTGAGAGAAATCATATAAACAATAGAGGTTATTCAGAAACAGAGTCCGTACTATCGACTGAAATGTCAAAAAACTTTGAAAATGAAAACAAATGATCTAGAGGCCCATTTTATACAGAAAGTTCCCTAAGACATTGCAGTTTAAGGAAAAAAATAAGATATGACCCCCCTGTTTTGGAAACGTTTTCTTTAAAACAAGTTGTAAGTCAACCTAACAGCTGTGACAGCAGAGGCAGAATGTTTGGAAGGAATGTTTGGACAAAATGGACCCCTTTCAAGTATTTCCAAGTAAAACCAAAAATCATGGGTGTTCTCTAATGAATTAGGAAGATTTTCCAAGTGGTCTTGCATCCATACATTGAGTATTGAGTTCTAGAGAAATCTTTGAACTCGGGTCACTCACTTTTTTGACTCACTGTTTGGAATATTTTGGAAAAGAACTAGAGTTTTTCTTTGGAAATCAAAGTGAGGGTTTTAAGAAGGGGGTTTTGAAATAGAGGTGTTTTGAAAACATTTTTTTAATACTCAATGAAGATTATAGCCACTTAAAATGTCAACATCAAAATCATCATGAAGAACTTCCAAGATTGTTAGAAAGTACTATTTTCATTTGAACATAACATCAAGGATACCTTGGAGGTATTGAAGTTATAATCATCATCTATCAAACATGTTTTTGAGGTTAAGAGCTACTATTCATAAGGATTCACTTACCTCAAACTTCATGTCATCATTTAAAGGATGATGAACTAGTAAGTAAATAAAAATATCAAAAAAATAAATGAGGTTAGGAAGAGATGAACATAATATGAACAAGCAAGTAAATAACAATCAATAGATGATGATCAATGTGATATTGGACTTGTAGTTTGGTGTTTCACTCATATGTGGTGACATTGGACATGGAAGTAGCTTCCTCTCTCTTAAATACTCACTAAAATGGTGGTTGGGTGTATTGAATATGAAGTAAATAGGAGTAATGAAGTAAAAACAAAGTTTAGAACTCACTTTTTGTTTTGAAATCAAAGAAGAAAGCATCTTTTCTCTCTATTCTAACCTTATCTCTACATCTTTCTCTCCCAAAACTTTTCAAAGCTTACATTTGGCACCCCCAAAATGAAGGGTCAATGGGGGTTTATATAGGCCAATTTGGGGTGGTTTTTGGGTGTTATAAGTACTCCCATTGGTCCCAAACATCTGTGAACATAGAACTACGTCATTTTGGTTTTCAATTAATTAAAATGAACCCCTAAAAGAAATTACAAAAATGGACTGTTCTGGGGGAGAGTACTGCGGTGGTACTGGGCTTGTGTCGCGGCGGCAGTGGGCCAGTGCCGCGGTGGCACTGCTCCTCCTTCGTCCAGATAATGCTGTTTAAGCCCCCAGAGGTTCCGGTATTCGCGAAAAGGCACTATTTCGTCCGAAATTCACAGAAAATGTATACGAACTCCAAATTGAGGTTGTGATATACCATTGGAAAGGTAATGGAGTCTAATTTACATAAAAAATAGTTCGGAGATAGGTCGCTTTGAAAAGTTTTGCGGTATTTGCGATAAAAGCCGATTTGATCGCCTTTTTCGCCTTCGAAAATTCCTAATAAACTCGTTTTAAATCCGAAAATTATGTGTGATATACCGTTGGAAAGCTATTAACCTCTAGTATCCATGAAAAATGTTTAAAAATTATTATGGTGCTCCAGTTTCAAAGTCAAATTTTGGTCAAACTTGGTCAAACTTGGGATTCCTGAGAAGTTCTGGAAATCTCTAGGAGCTCCCAGGAGCTGACGTTTTCGCTCAATTTTCTTTTAAAACTCATTTTAATACTTTTCACATGATTTAGAATGATCCTAGTGAATTTGGACGATTTCGGTCAAACTTGGTCAAACTTGGACAAACCTTGGTCAAATTGGGTCAAACCTTGGTCAAACCGGTCAATGGAGATTTCTCGGGAACTTTTGGGACTTCCGGGGGTTTCTGGGAGCTGACGATTTCTTCTGATTTTACTTAAAAACTCATTTTCTTAATTTTCTTACGACATAGCATGTTTCCAGAACTTCTGGGAGCTGTCAACGGGCATTTTGGTCATTCTGAGCATTTTGAGAAATAGAGCCAACTTCCAGGAGTCCTTTTGAGTCTTTTTCGATCATTGTGAACCACCAAGCTATGGGTCTCCTAAATCTGATAGCCAACCAAATGGGGTGTCTACAGTGACCTATCTCCGAACTATTTTTTATTTTGTACGTATTTTTTATGAATTTTGGAGGAAATGGGGCATTTCCCTAAGCATATCTTCCATGATCTGATTAACACGCTCAGTCTTTCTGTCTGTCTGCGGGTGAAAAGCAGTGCTCATCATGAGCGAGGTTCCCATAGCTTCTTGCAAACTTTCCCAAAATTCAGAGGTAAAATGCGCACCACGGTCTGACACAATCGACACAGGTGCACTGTGAAGTCGCACAACTTGTTGTATGTACATCTGGCTCATTCTTTCTACCGGGTACGACATACTATAAGCAATGAAATGAGCTGAATTTTGTCAATCGATCCACGATTACCCATATGGCATCATGATTCAGCTGCGATCGAGGCAATCCTACTACAAAATCCATCGTAATGTGCTCCCACTTCCAACCAGGAATAGGTAGTGGTTGCAACAATCCTGACGGTCTCTGATGTTCAGCCTTGACTTGTTGACACGTCAAACACTTGGATACAAATTTGGCCACATCCTTCTTCATACCTTCCCACCAGAAATTTCTCTTCAAATCCTTGTACATTTTCGTTCCTCCTGAGTGAACTGTATATCTTGACTTATGTGCTTCTTCTAGGATGTCTTTCCTTAATTCACCACAATCCGGCACACATAATCTATTCCTGCACCGATATCCTCCATCGACTCCCACCTTCCATTCTGTCGGGTCTTTCTCTGACATCTTCACGAACCATGTCTGAAACTTCTCATCTTCTTTCTGAGCTCCAATAATGCGGTCGATAAGAATAGGCTGTAGGATAAGACATCCAAAAAGTTGTCCTTCTCTTTCCTCAGCACTCTGTACATCGAACTCCGCCAACGTCTCTAATGCTCACCATTCTCTAACCATTAAGGAGGCGATCATCTCGCGAGTCTGTCGACTCAAAGCATCAGTGACCACATTAGGTTTACTAGGGTGATACTCTAACGTGAAGTCGTAATCGTTGATCAGTTCCATCCATCTGTGTTGTCTCATGTTCAACTCTTTTTGTGTGAACAAATATTTCAAACTCTTGTGATCGGAGAATAAATCAAACTTCTCACCGTAGAGACAGTGTCTCCAAATCTTGAGTGCAAAAACTACTGCCGCCAACTCCAAATCATGAATGGGATAGTTCAACTCATTCGGCTTCAATTGTCTAGATCCATAAGCGATAACTCTACCATCTTGCATTAGTACACACCCTAGTCCTTGATATGACGCGTCACTGAAGATAGTGAACTTCTCATCAGGCTTGGGTATAGCAAGTACCGGTGCGGTAGTAAGTCTCTCTTTCAATTCTAGAAAGGCATACTCATGCTTCTCTGTCCACTAGAATTTCAAATTCTTCTTTGTCAACCCAGTCAATGGTGCAGCTATTTTTGAAAACCCTTCAACAAATCTTCTGTAATAGCCTGCGAGTCCCAGAAAACTTCTAACCTCTGTAGGGTTGCTCGACCTAACCCAGTTTGACACAACATCTGTCTTGGACGAATCCACAGAAATTCCTTGAGATTACACCTTGTGTCCCAAAAAATTCACTTCTTGTAACCAGAACTCATACTTACTGAACTTGGCATACAAGTGGTGGTCCTTAAGCATCTGCATCGTAATCCGTAGGTGTTGCTCATGTTCTTCTCCTGACTTAGAATAGATCAAAATATCATCAATGAAGACGATGACAAACTGATCCAAATAAGGCTTGAACACTATGTTCATCAGATCCATAAATACTGCCGGGGCATTCGTCATTCCAAACGGCATCACCAAAAACTTATAGTGACCATATCGGGTTTTGAAAGTAGTCTTAGGTATGTCTTCCTTCCGTACCCTCAACTGATGATATCCCGACCTTAGGTCTATTTTGGAAAATGTTGTAGCTCCTTGTAGTTGATCAAACAAATCGTCAATCTGAGGTAAGGGATACTTATTCTTGATAGTCACGTGGTTCAATTCTCGGTAGTCGATACACAGCTTGAGCGTCCCATCCTTCTTCTTCACAAATAACACTGGTGCTCCCCAAGGCGATGTACTTGGAGTACAAAACCTAGGTTCTCGAGCTCTTGAACTTGTTCCTTCAGTTCTGATAGTTCGGCGGGGGCCATTCTGTAGGGAACCTTCGTGATCGGAACGGTACCCGGTATAAGCTCAATGCAGAACACTATACTTCTCTCGGACGGTAATCCAGAAACATCTTGAAATACTTCTTTGAAGTCCTTAACTACAGGTATAGACAACGCTGTCATCTCTGTACTGACGACTTCGATGTTTGCTAAGCATCTCGTGAGGAACATATCTCCCGAAGGGTTACATTGAAAATCAAAAGGTTGATTCTCATTGTCGGGGAATGTAATTCTCTTCCTCGCACAATCCAACTTTGCTTGATTTTGAGAGAGCCAATCCATTCCGAGGATTATGTCGAACTCCTTCATTGACAGGACAATCAACATTGTCGGGATTTCACGGTCTCCTAGACGTAAAGTACAATCCTTGCACGCGTGTCCTAATCTGACTGCAGCTCTTAATGGTGATGTAGCCCTCAAAGCTTTCTCTAAACGATGAGGTAAGATATCCAATCTCCGAATTGTATTAACAGATATGAATGAAAGAGCAGCATCCGTATCAAATAACACTTTAACTTGGGAGTTAAATAGAGTTAATTGTACCTTCCACTGCTTGCTGATCAGGTTGAGCTTCTCCATAATCTCCTTCTTCATAAATAGTTCCGTCATATCCAGCAGCATCTGGGATAACAGCATTCATGCGAGTCTGATTCTGTTGACCATAAGTCACTTGCTTAGGAGTAGTACAGAACTTCCTGATGTGACTTGGTTCACCACAGTTGTAGTAGACTATGCCTTGCTAAGCAGCACTCCTTGGTGCCTTGCAATCTTGAGCCAGATGACCGGGGTTGCCACAGTTAAAGCATTTTCCAGCATTACTTCCTTCACCAACTCGAGGTTGAGTTGGATAGGTGATAGCTTGAGTCTTCCTGCTTCTATCAAAATTCCTCTTCTGCCCTTGGGTACGAACTGTTTACGGTTCACTCGAGCGTCCTCTTCTGGATCAGTAGCCAAGCCAACCAATCCCTCAAACGACTTATCTAGGTGGCTGAGAGTCAGGCGGCGAATTTGCGGTGTCAGCCCTTGATTGTACTTATAGATCCTCTTTTCCTCAGTATCAACCATGTGAGGGGTGAACCGGGACAATCTCTCGAACTGAGTGGTGTACTCTTGCACCGATTTAGTTCCCTGAGTCAAGTCCATGAATTCCTTCTCTCTTCTGTGCCTCTCCGTAGCCGGGAAATATTTTTCCAGAAACCTTCCCTTAAATGCAGTCCATGTCATTCCCATCGCAGCTTCATTCTCGATGGTAGCTGTGACTGAATCCCACCAATCTGCGGCGGCATCAATCAATTGGAAGGTAGCTAACCTTTTCTTATCCATCTCATTCCACTGGATAGTTTCGAACATACGGTCCATCTGTCTTAACCACTATTCTGCTTTCCAGGGCTTCGCGGTACCCGTAAACTGGTCGGGCCTTAGCGCACAGAATCTCTCCAGCAGCTTATCTCTAGTCTGATGGCCTCATCGGTTATCATTCTAATTACTAACCCTTTCGAGACATCTGACGAAATCTTCAAACATTCTTGTGGGATCGCCAGCCTCAGGTGCTCCCTCAATCAAATTCCTGTTTCTTCTCGGTCTCCCAGCCATTCTATGCATGATAGGGATAATGAGAAAAATGCACGCAACAGAAGTATAAAGCAGTTTAAATGACAACAACATCAAAAAAGTATTTATGTATATAATTTCTTGCCAAGTTGATACAAAAAGCGTGTATGATCAGGTCAAAGCCTACCCTATCTATATGGGTTAGGACACATATGTACATGCAAGAGTTAATGCCAAAAATGGGGTTATTGCCCTATACTCTAATGCATGTAATTATAGTTTGCAAAAAGGGATAGAGCTACTAGTCAAAAGTAGTTAATATGTACAAAATCATATCTATAACGTTAATCGTCTCCATAAGCAGCTACCAGGAGATCTAGCGAGTCGACGGGGCAAAATCGTTGAACAAGGAACGGGCCCACTAAATTGAAATCAGAGCTCTGAGAGGCCGTCAAGGAAACAGGCACTGGGGCATCTGCCGAAACTGGCACCTCCTCAGGTAGAACTAGCTCAAGTGCTAGCTCCTCCTCGAGCTCAGCGGCGAGGTCATCTAGACCTATGCCATCCTTTACACCCTCTTCACCTACTAGCACCAAGTGAATAGCCTAATCATCGTCCTCGGCGATGGGAACCACTGACAGAGGCATCTCTAGCTGTGCGAGATGAGCATGCACAACCTAGATCTCAAAGGGAAAATAGAGGGCATCGCTATCAACTAGTCTCAGAATCTCAACTAGCACTAAACGCTGAGCCTCCGCGAAGTAGCGTATCTCAAGGCGAATACGTGTCAAATCAACTATCCCTACCACATGAACCTGGAGCCACAGATCTAATACTATAGTCGTCGTGGCCAGCTGCTCAATGGCAGTGTGATACAAGTCGAGAAAAGCTGGTACTACTGCCCCGCGATTCACCAAATGTCCTCCAAACCATCTGGTACATAGAGCAGCTAAACTGGGTCCATACCTGATAAAAAGGTACTAACTTAAATCAGGAGAGAGATAATCTTAGGCGTTTGGGTAACTGAGTCTATCCTCCCTGTCGTATCATCGGGTGGAAAGCTTAAGCTAATAGATCGTGGAATCGGGTCTATACTGGTAAACCCTAACCTGGCTAAACTATCTTGAGATAGATAATAACCTGGTTCTGATACCACTAAATCCTGTCACGCCCCGATATAGCATAAATATGGAAAGCTTTTGATTTCCTTTATGGAACCGCATGTCGCGATAGTTTGAAGGATCGATTCCGTCCCAAACGTCAACAACAAAAACATAATAATCAGAGCAGAGCAATCAAGGATTATAAAAATTTTCTAACATATTGCATATTATAATACGGGGTCAACTAAGGCACAAGCTGCCTTAGCACAAAACAATGTATATTGTCTATTACAGTCATCCTTATTACAAAACAGTTTATAACTTAAAACATGGAGTATAGATAACAGTCTTTCTCCCAAGCAGTCGTTCTCAATTAGCATAATCATAATGTTCGGCCTGATCATAACCTGAAAAACCTGAACACGAATGTCCAGGACGCATCAACGTCGTCAGCTTCAAAAAGCTGGTGAGTATTAAAAACATAACTTTAAATGTAAAACATACTCATTCACCTCTTTCCATTTCTCATTTAATTCAACAAGTTTATATGAAAGCAAGGAGTTCATTTTAGGAAACAACCACAATATTATTTGAAAGGTATAATTCACATATATGTGACCGTGTATGAGAATAATGCACCATCTCATCTTACCGACTCTTTTCTCTCGACAAAACCTAACAACCTACCATCACACACCAGTATCTTGGAAATACTCTGATAGCCACACTTTAGCACAGGAGTGTCAGGGAATGTCCAGTTTGCCTCATACTTTGGTCCGGGGTACCAGGGAGTGTCCAATACCTCACACTTTAATACCTAATCTGCCATGCAAATACCAGAGGAACCCTCACGCAGTATCCAGACTCGGGTATCAAGGAGTGTCCGTAGGCCACACTTTAGCACTACCATGGGTGCCAGGGAATTTCCAAGTTCGGGGTCACACACTTTGACGCTACCATGGTCGTCAGGGAGTGTCCAGTTATGCCACCTTCGCATTTCAAAGACACCCTCGCCGCAATCTCAATCACAACACACTTTGATACTCACTTGATGGAAGAACAGGTTTAAATTAAGTTTTAAACGCGCAGTGGAAATAGGTCAAGTTACAAAACTTGTTGGTGTCCTAGGATTTACTACCCGTCAATTCCATAGATGCGTACTACCATAGGGGACAAGAGTTATACCTTAGTGTCTTGAACCCAATTCTAAACTTCAACTTTCAGATGCCTCCACTAGATGATCTTCACCCTTATGACTCCTGCGGATGCCTACAGGAAAGACTAGGGTTGGTGGGAACCCTAATATAGAGTATAGGAAGGTTTGGGAAGACTATTATAGTTTCTGCAGCTTCTGCGTATAAGAACGACGATCAACTTTTTCCAGAACGCAGCTGCCCTATTTATAGATTTCCAGAACCGACCTAAACTTCGACCGATCGAAGTGACTTCGATCGATCGAACCATTCTCGATCGATCGAACCTGCCATGACTTCAATCGATCGAACATACTTCAATCGATCAAACTTGTCTTGACAGCTTCCTCAAGTATCTTTCCAAGCATCCTGGCGGAGCTAAGAGTGGGACCCCCTAGGCTCTTTATTGTTGGCTCAAACCAGTTTGTTAATTACCATGACCAAACTCTTTGATCAGCAAACTAACTAACTGGTCAGTTAACGTTTACTCCACTATAAAACGATAACTGAACTCCAACGCAAAAGAACATATCCGAAGCGATGACTAGACTTGTATGGTGTACTAATGTCCCTCTACCGTCAGCATTCGTAATCATATTCAGGTAGCCGGATAACTGTTACTGTCAACCTGAATCATGATTACTTCTTGTATTCCTTGAGTCCCATTCACCTCTCATGATTACCAAACATGTTGATAACTCTTATCAACAAGACTACAGTACTCAGTAATCGACTTGGTGACATTCTCAAGGGAATGCTTACTCTAAAACAGAGGGTAGATTCTATCTTGACAATATATGTTCACAACCCTATGAACATGACATACCCAAGATACCCAGGTGTTGATCTTCTGTAGACCTCACTGATTGGTAAGTCAAAGCAGTCATATCCACAGTCTGTGTTCATAATCGTCTCAAGATTGAGAACATGTACCTTATACAAGTTATGAGCTCCTATTGACTGTTTGACAGTCTTAAGCGTCAATAGGAAACTCAGGTCCGTCAATGCACTATAAGCACTAGCATATCAACTAAGAGCTACACTCTAGTGATTGAGATTAATCACTCCATCCAATGGTAGTTAATTATGCTACAGTGTAGACCTGATGAGGTATCCAGTCTCATCATCCACTGTGACACATTCTAAGTATCAAAGAATAGTAATTCGTATCTCACTTGTGTGCATCTCATACACACACAAATTACTTACTATAATACTTAAGGATTAACAATCATCTCATGAAAAGAATATACACAATGAAATGTAAAGCTGATATCCATACTTTAAAATGTCAATGTCTCATACAAAAAGTAATGGTTTGAGGGCACAAACCCAACAAACTCCCACTTGCACTTATAACCATTCAGAATTACATCTAAGACCTAGACTATCTAGATGACGATCAAAGACCTTCTGTGGCAAGGCCTTTGTAAACGGATCAGCAAGATTGTCGGCGGTGGCAATCTTGGTGACAGTCACATCTCCACGTTGAACAATATCTCTGATAAGATGATATTTCCGCTCTACGTGCTTTCCCTTTCCGTGGTTCCTTGGCTCCTTGGACTGAGCCACTGCCCCACTATTATCACAATAAAGCGTAATAGGTGACAGCGACGCTGGTACCACCTCGAGTTCCATAAGGAACTTCTTGAGCCAAACAACTTCCTTTGCGGCTTCGCAAGCAGCCACATACTCAGTTTTTGTAGTTGAGTCTGCAATGCATTTCTGCTTAATGCTCCTCCAACTAACAGCACCACCTCCCAAGGTAAAGAGATGACCGGACGTCGACTTCCTCGAATCTTTATCTGACATAAAATCCGAGTCAATGTATCCTATTAGAATTAACTCACTACCACCGTACATAAGCATGTAATCTTTAGTTCTTCTCAAGTACTTAAGAATGTGCTTGACGGCTGTCCAGTGCTCTGGACCTGGATTCGACTGATATCTACTAACCATGCCAACGGCAAAGCAGATATCTGGTCTAGTGCATAACATCGCATACATGAGACTCCCCACTGCCGAAGCATAGGGAACTCCTGTCATGCGATTCCTCTCCTCCTGTGTCTTTGGACACTGGTCCTTGGAGAACGCTAAACCATGCCTGAAAGGTAACAAACCTTTCTTCGAATTATCCATTGAAAACCTAGTCAGCACTTTCTCGATATAACCAGCTTGAGATAATCCCATTATCTTTCGCTTACGATCTCGAAAGAGCTTTATTCCAAGAATATAGCTCGCCTCCCCTAGATCCTTCATATCGAAAGTACTAGCTAGCCAAACCTTGACTGTTGACAACGCCGCTACATCATTTCCAATGAGTAGAATGTCGTCAACGTAAAGCACAAGAAAGGCCACCACTTTCCCTTCACTCTTCTTGTATACACAAGGTTCATCCAGATTCTGTATGAAACCAAATGACTTGACCGCTTGGTCAAATCGGATGTTCCAACTTCTGGATGATTGCTTAAGCCCATAAATGGACTTATGCAACTTTCATACCAAGTTACCTTTTCGACCAGCTATGAACCCTTCTGGTTGTTGCATATAGATGTCCTCCTCAAGATTGCCATTCAAGAATGCAGTCTTGACGTCCATCTACCAGATCTCATAATCTAGGCATGCAGCAATGGATAAGAGTATTCTGATGGACTTGAGCATGGCTACAGGCGAGAAGGTTTCCTCATAGTCAATGCCCTCCCTTTGAGTATAACCTTTCGCTACAAGCCTAGCCTTAAAGGTTTCAACCTTTCCATCACATCCTCTTTTCCTCTTGTAGACCCACTTACAGCTAATGGGTTTAATATTGGCTGGAAGCTCTACAAGATCCCAGACCTGATTAGAATCCATAGATTCCAATTCAGCCTTCATAGCTTTAATCCAATGAGCCGAGTCTACATCAGCCATTGCCTCTTCGTATGTGGTAGGATCAGATTCAGATTCTATGGAGACAGCTTCAAAAACTTCTCCTAAGAACATGTATCTATCAGGCTGGCTGATAATCCTCCCACTACGACGAGGTACCGGTGCAGAAATAGGTGAAGAAGTGGTATTTTCTTGATTTATATCGTTATCAACTACGGGTTGGACTGAGGGCTCTCCTTCTATCTCTCTAAGATCTATCCTTCCCTTAGGTTTATGGTTCATGATATAGTCATCCTCCAAGAAAACAAATTCGTACTAACAAACACTTTCTGTTCTCTGGGATCATAAAAATACCATCCATAAGTACCCTTTGGATACCCCATGAAGTAACATACTTCTGATCTAGAATCTAACTTGCTCATCTTTCCTTTTAGCACATGTGCCGGACACCCCCAAATCCTGAGATGTTGCAAAGAAGGCTTACGCCCAATCCACATCTCTCGTGGTGTCCTGGGAACAGATTTGCTTGGTACTAGATTTAGTATGTAAACAGCGGTTTCCAAAGCATAACCCCAAAGGAATAATGGCAACTCCGAATAACTCATCATCAACCTAGTCATGTCTAAAAGAGTCCGATTCCTTCTCTCCGCTACACCGTTCTGCTGAGGCATACCAGGTGTAGTCAATTGTGACAGAATCCCATTCTGTACGAGGTGATCAATAAACTCATTAGAGAGGTACTCGCCACCTCGATCAGATCGAATGGCCTTGATATGTGTGCCCAATTGCTTTTCCACTTCAGCCCTAAACTCTTTGAACTTTTCAAAGGCTTCAGACTTGTGCTGCATTAGGTACACATATCCATACCTAGAGTGGTCATCAGTAAATGTTATGAAATACTCATAACCACCCCTTGCTCTAATATTTATTGGTCCACACACATCAATATGAACTAATTCCAACAATGCATTGGTTCTATTGCCCTTTGCAGGAAAGGGCCTTTTGGTCATCTTACCCTCTAAACAAGACTCGCAGACTTCCATTGGTTCTAGAACCAAATCGCCTAAGACCCATTCTTTGACTAGTCTGCCAATCCTATTTAGATTGATATGGCCAAGCCTCATATGCCAAAGCGTTGTTGGATTAGTGGAAAGTTCCTTTCTTTTAGATGGTACAGTTACCACTGAGTTATTAAGTTCAATATTAGAGTCTTTAGAAATATTAGGAGTAATCACATACAAACCATTTGATTTAATACCAGAACAAATAAAAGAACTATTTCTTTTAATAACAACTTCAGTTCCAAAATGAAAGGACTAACCATTATTCGTTAAATTAGAAACTGAAATTAAATTACGTCTCATTGAAGGGACGTAAAGAACATCTGATAAAATCAATACTTTATTGTCTAGAAATTCTAAAACTACGACTCCTATAGCAACCGCAAAAACGGTTGCGCTAGAACCTAGAGTAAGTACGATTTCCCCATCACTGCACCTCCTGGTTGATCTGAACCCCTGCAATGAATTACAGATATGGTTAGTCGCACCAGAATCAATGCACCAAGTGTTTGAAGTATCCGTTATAAAACTTACTTCAATCACATGTGATTCAATCATACCTTGAACTCTTGTAGCTAAGAATTCTGGACAGTTCCTCTTCCAGTGGCCCTTCTCACCGCATTGGAAACACTTTCCTTTGCCTTGGCCACCCACCTTGCCTTTGCCCTTACCTTTTCCCTTAGATTTTGCAATCTTAGGGACCGGTCCAACACTTGAACCACCAGTACCAGCCTTCTTCTTCCCTTTCTTTCCTTTTGGTGTAGATCGAGAAGAGGAAGCGCTTTTCTCAACGTTCAAAACGTTGATCCCAGGTTTGATCACCCCTTCCGCTGCCAAAAGTGAACTCATCAATTCGCTCATTGAAATTAATCACTCCATCCAATGGTATTTAATTATGCTACAGTGTAGACCTGATGAGGTATCCAGTCTCATCATCCACTGTGACACATTCTAAGTATCAAAGAATAGTAATTCGTATCTCACTTGTGTGCATCTCATACACACACAAATTACTTACTATAATACTTAAGGATTAACAATCATCTCATGAAAAGAACATACACAATGAAATGTAAAGCTGATATCCATACTTTAAAATGTCAATGTCTCATACAAAAAGTAATGGTTTGAGGGCACAAACCCAACATCACTTACCAGGGAGTGTCCACAACACAATCTCAACCGCACTCACTATGCCACATTGACCATTACTCTTTTTCATACTGACCAACCTTCACACTCACCATGCATGTACAACTGACTCCACATGTATGTTATGAAACTTTAAAACATGAGGCAATTCACTGAATTATATAATCGACGTGCGTACGGGGATTGATAAGTCACAATACAACGTTTTAATCGTCCAAACATACCCAAATAGGATTCTGACTTAGTAAATTCCCCAAACAGAGCTTTAGAATTTCATAAAACATCACCCAAACAGTTCCTTATTATAAAATAAGCAAAAATAGAAACTGCCAAAAGTCGCGCGCGGCGGCCGCTCGCGCGACCTGCCTTTTTTTCATTTTCATTATATAAAATTTTCTGTCTGCGTGGAAACACACAACTCGCGCGCGGTGGCCGCTCGCGCAACCCTTGCTGGCGCCATCGCACGCGCGAGTTTCAGCAGAGACTTCATCTTCCTCGTGAAACTACTCTGTTTCAGAAATTCAGGGTCTTTTTGACCCATTTTCAAATCTGGAAGCAAATAGGGCATGTAATATATGAAATTCTTTGTTTTTCAACAAGGATTAAGAATATGTAATCAATTTAACATAATTCAAACCATAACTCGCAATTTTTATGAAAAATTAAAAGTTGTCAAAACTTAATTTCTTATATACTTTTTCATATGAATGAATTGGGCTCTAAAACTTTAAACATGACATCTAGGGCATGTAATCTTTCATATTTATCTATAAAAATAGATTTTGGTTAAGTTTGAAAAGTTATGATTTTAAGCTATGAAACTTCAAACGTTTGATCATCAATGGTGGTTTACAAAATTAAACAAACACACAACAAATAAACATGAAATTACATTCCTAGTGAGTTAATAATACTCACTATGATCAAGAGTGTAGATATTGTTGAGAAAGAAAGACCAAATTAAGAAATCCACTTGATCTTGGCTATGGTGGATTGAAGTTTCTCTCTCTAAAATTTCATAAATAAGAACTCTCAACTCTTTTGAAACTCTCTGGGTGTTTAGTGCAGAATGAGTTAGTGTGAGGGTGTATGTGGTGTATATATGTAGAGGGTACAAAACTTGGGGGCCAAGATCATTGTAGTTTACTCAACAAATTGAAATGAATTACTAAATACCTTTAAATGCACATACGTATATGAGCCTTCATATGCACAGTTTGAAAGAGCTCTCCATATGGGTTAAGGGTCTAGAATCGGTTAGTAGGGGTCAAATAGTACAGGTGTTTGGCAAAACAACTTATGGCATAAAAATATAACACTCACACAATGCACAACCAAACAAAGCCTAAGTCAATCATTAGTTTCCAAAAATGGCAATAAAGCATAAGTCTAATCAAACTTTACATCACTTTCAAAATCTGTGGAAGTTTAGAACAACGCGGATAGTTTTAAACATAAACTGGTATTTTCATGGCGCGGTGCTCGTCACAAAAATACAGAAAATTCATTGTAATGTAGGAAATGATTTCCTGGTTTTATAAAAATACTGTTTGAGTCAAAAGAAATTATTTTCACCGTTTTGAAATACAGATTTGAAATTCAACACAGGTATTACTAAATTTACAGAAATCGCAGTTTGACCCCAAAAGAGTTTTAATCATGAAGTAAAACAAGAAATCGGATTTAACATATAAGAATTGTAATTAAAATAAAAGTAGACAATGAATATTAAATATGACAATGCAAATAAATGAAAATGCAGGTTATTACAGAAGGCTAGGCCTCTGTGAGAGTTTGAAAAGGCATGAAAGTGGTTTTCATGCATGACATTATCATTCATTGCACTCACGCATGTTATATAACAAATGTTTTTTCTCATATTACTATGTAAACTCTCTTTTTCAGGTGACTTGAATTAGGGAAAGGTCCAGAGTAGAGTTTACTCATGAAGACCCCGTGTGGGGAAGAAATTGTGAGATCATGATACTTCGTATTGATGTCAGATCATTCTTAAAAGTCCTAGATTTTTTTGGTAAGAGTTTCTAAAGTTTATGAAAAAGAAAGTAGATTACTGTATTACTTTTCGATACGTGAAACCAAATTTGAGTTTCTATTTAACAGTTATATTATAAAGCTTGAGAAGAAGTATGATAAATGTTTATCAGATTTGTATGTTTTCAGCAGCACTGTTGTTCATTTGATGAACCGATAAAGATTTTCTATTAATGTCTTTGAAATTGACTAACAAACTTTTCAAAAAACAAGTTTAATTCTTCCGCTATCATTTTACTGAAACCCATTAGTCAATAAGGATTTTGTTTTCCCATCAAAGATTTTGAAAGGCTATTCTATGCTTCTGCAGTAACCCTCGGAGTCTAGGACTCAGGGTGTTGTAAAACGGTATCAAAGTTTTGAGGTTTCAAAGTTTAAATATTTCAGAGCTTTGAACTTTAAATCATTTTAAAGTTTAAATGTTGGTTTTTCTAAAAGAAAATTTTTCAGGTAAGCTTCGGGTCTAGGACTCGGAGCATTACAAGTGTGTTTAGTCCTTCCACCTTATTATTGTATTTTAAACGACACTCCGTTGCCTGTAAGGCTCGTGGCTGGGCGGGGAGCTACAGATGGTATTAGAGCATACCGGGTCGAAAACTTCGGAACGTCAGGTTATGTGCTCGTGCTGATTGAGAGATTATTTTGTTGGCATATTAGTAGATGACTTGAAATATGTATTATAATGTACTAACCTGTTACTTGATAACTTGTGATGTGATGTTTAAAGTTTTAACTACACGTATCTTTGAGAAGATGAATTGAGCATGTTTACTTGCCTGCGGGACTATGTGATATAGCATGCTGCGTTGTTTAAGATGCTCATATGCTTACATGTTTAGTTAAGCAACAAGCATGCTAGAAATATGTCTTTCTACGAATATGTTTATACCGTTTTATATACCCATAAGATGTGTGCACAATTGTGTTATACTCTTGAGTGCAGATTAAATTAGATTCTTGTATGAAATAGGTAGTGAGAGTAGTTCCTATGCCGCCCCCCCCCCCCCCCCCCCCCCCCCCCCCCCTCCCCCTCGGCCCTGTTTCAAGATTTCAGCTGTAGGTAACTTCTTGACTTTTTGGAGTAGTCTCTCCTTTGGGTTAGACATCGGTACTCATTATTCTTTGGGAATTCCTTTGAACGGATGAATTCATTCCTTTATGAGTTAGGTATGATTGCCTTTACGGATCCTTGTCATTTGATTTGAATGACTGGTAATGTCAGTAGAGCTTCTTGGTGTGACTATCTTTTTGTGTAAGTTCACACGCTTTTCTGGAAAGAGCATATCATGCTATGATCATAACATTATGTGATTGTGTCATTCTATTGAATCTTTGAGGTTATTATATCGACCCTTAGATGTTTGAGTTATGTCATCAAAAGAAATGTATAGGGAACATCTGTCACGCCTCGACGTAGCATAAATAAGGAAAGCGTTTAATTTTCTTTAAGAACCCGTAGGTCGCGATAGTTTGAAGGATCGATTCCGTCCCAAATGTCGAACAAAAATAAAACAATATAAATAAGAGCAGAGCAATCAAGGTTTACAAATATTTTTCTAACTTAATAGTTATTACAGCACAGGGTCTCTAAAGGCACAAACCGCCTTAAATCAAGTAATATATGTTGTCTGTTACAGTTATCCAAACAGTTCAACATGTAAAGTAAATTCTCTTTCCAGCAGTTGTTCTCAATTTGCATAGTCGTAGGGCCCAGCATAGTCATAATCTGAAAAGCCTGAACATGAATGTCCAGGGCGCATCAACGTCGTCAGCTTCAAGAAGCTGGTGAGTATTAAAAACATAACTTTGAATGTAAGACATACTCATTTACCATTTTCCAATTCCCATATTATTCAATGAGTTTACATTAAAGGAAAGAGTTCATATTAGAAAACAACCACAATATCATTTGAAACTGTAATTCGCATATATGTGACTGTGTATGAAAACAATGCACCAACTCATCTTACCGACTCTTTTCTCTTGACAAACATAACACCTAACTCTCTCACACCAGTATCTTTGAATACTCCAATAGCCACACTTTAGCACAGGGGTGCCAGGGAATGTCCAGTGCCTCACACATTAGTACTTAATCCGTCTCGCAAATACATCACACAGTATCTAGACTCGGGTACCAGTGAGTGTCCGTAGGCCACACTTTAGCACTACCATGGGTGCCAGGGAATGTCCAAGTTCGGCGTCACACACTTTAGCACTACCATGGGCGCCAGGGAGTGTCCAATTTTGCCACCGTCGCATTTCAAAGACACTCTAGCTGCAATCTCAACCACAACACAGTTTGGTATTCATTTACCAGGGAGTGTACACAACACAATCTCAACCACACACTCTATACCACACTGACCATTACTCTTGTCCACACTGACTACTACCCCTATACATGCACATCAGACTCCATATGAATGTTATGAAACTTTAAACATAAAGTAAATCACTGAAATATAGAAACAGCGCACGTACAGGGATTGATAAGTCGTAATTCATCGTTTTAATCATCCAAACATAACCAAATAGGATTCTGTTTTAGTAAATTTCCCAAACAGAGCTTTAAAAGTTCATAAAACGTCACCAAAACTGTTCCTTAACACAAGACAAGGAAAAACTTGAAACTGTCAGAAGTCGCACGCGCGGGCCGCTCGCATGAAGGGTCACTCGCGCGGACCGCTCCCGTGATATGCCCAATTTTCATTTTTCTAATTAAAAACTTTTCTGTCTGCCAGAAAACACGAAGCTCGCGCGGATCGCTCGTGCAATATGCCCAATTTTCATTTTTTTTATAAAAACCTTTTCTGTCTGCTTGAAACCAGCCACATCGCGCGCGTGGGTCGCTCACTCGATTTGCTCGCGCGACCCTCGCTCACGTGATCGCGCATGCGAGTTTCAGCAGTGTCTTCATCTTCCTCGCTGGTTTTCCCCAGTTTCAGAAATTAAGGGGTTTTTTTGACCCATTTTCGAAAATTGAAGTATATGTAACATATCATATATAGATTTCTTCGGTTTTTCGCAAGGATTGAGAGTCTACGATCAATTTTACTTGAATCGATCCGTAGCTCTCAAATTTTATGAAAAATTAAAAGTTGACAAAACTTAATTTCTTATATACTTTCTCCTATGAACAAGTTAAGCTTTAATACTTCAAACCTAGCATATAAATCATGTAATCTTTCATAATCATCTATAAAAACATAATTTTGTTAAGGTTGAAAAATTGTGATTTTCAAGCTTCAAGTTTTCATGAAGGTCAACAATGGTGAATCAACATATACATACATATAAACAGAAATTGAGCACGAATTACATTTGAAGTGAGTTTAAAATACTCACAGAGAGGTTGAAGTGATTGTTGAGAAAGAAATACAAGAACAAGAATTAAGAACCTCCAATTCAAGCTTTGATAAATTTGAGAAGCTTTCTCTCTCTGAAATTTTTTTGTAAGTACGCTCCCAAAATTCTCACTTTCTCTCTGTCTTGTAAAGTGTAGAGTGTGTAATGGAGATAGAGAGGTGTGAGTTATAAATAGCAAAACTACAACTTGGTGCCCAAGTTGTTTCAAGTTTACTCTACAAATTACTCTTAATTCAATTTAGTTAAATAACTAATATACATGAAATGCACAGCCTATACATGAGCTGATATAACTATATACATACGTATATATACACTCTCACAAATTGAAGGGTCAAGTTAGACTAGTAGGGGGTAATTTGATGTTGTTTGGCAATTCAAGCTTATGGTCACAACATAACACACACAAAATGAGCATTGGCAAACAAAGCATATTACAAGTGTCTAGGAATCACTTTTATAGTTTGGGAAAACAACTTTTGGCTCTCAAATTTCACACACACAAATACATTAACCAAACAAGGTATAAGCAAATCATTACTTTCCATAATTGGAAATAAAGTGAACGTCAAATCTAACTTTACATCACTTCCAAAATCTGTGGAAGTTCAACACAGCGCGGACAGTTTTGAACATAAACTGATATTTTTGTGGCGCGGTGTTCGTCACAAAATGCAGAAAATTCATTTTAATGTAAGAATTGATTTTTCGATTTAATAAAAACACAGTTTGACTTAACAAAAAAAAAAATTTCACCATCTTTGAAATACAGATTTCGAAATCCACACAGGTATGACTTAATTTACAAAATTGCAGTTTTGACTCCAAAAAAATTCAAATATGAATTTAGACAAGTAATAAGATTCCAAATATGAGAATTGTAATTTAAAAATGAAATCAGCAATACAGATTAAACATAGAAATTCAAATTGAATTTAAATATGTCAAATGCAAATACAAATAATTAAATGAAAATTCAGGTTGTTACAACATCGTAATATGCAGTTATATTTATTTTGAGCACAGGAATTTGAGGCTGCATGCGAGGTGGAGCATAAAGTGTGTTTGCTATTTTGCCTGGACTTGGTCCTGGTAAGTATTTTGTGGTTCACACATTGGGAACATTAATCTCTATTCCAAACTTGGGTTATGCGATGTGACGTGAGTACATGGGGATATGAGCTGAGTATATCGGAGATCGATGATAGCATTGTTGGAGATGTTAATCATTTGAGATTAGTATATTTATGGGGATATTGGCTGGTTAAGGAATCTCTCAACCTATCTTATGGTATTATCGTACGACGTGATATTGCAGTATTCCTTTACGATTTCGTTTACGATTTATGGTGCATAGATGAGGAATCTCTCATCTTATATTACGGTGTATTCTAATACGGTATTATCCTGACATATTCTATTATAATGTATATGGATGGATAAGTAATCTCTAAACCTATTGACGGTATTATCTCAATATGCATTCTATTATGGTGGATCTGGGGTGGTTGAGGAATCTCTCAACCTATTTATGGTGTTATCATATTATGGCATATATAAAGTGATTGAGGAATCTTTTAACCTGTATTACGGTACATATTGAACTCTGAGAATTGAATCTCATTTAGAATTTCGAGGAATGCTATTTGAGGATAGGATACTAGGCTTTGAGAAAATTACTTCAGGGAAGATGAAGTGTTATGACCTACTATAAGGTTCTTACAATCCGACATTTCAGAATGCTCGTAAATGAATATTCGTGTTGTAAGACATAGTGTGAAATATCCCTTAGACTACATTTGATTACATTGTTATCAGATGACTTTATTTGAACTTCGCGGACGAAATTCTTTTAAGGGAGGTAGAGCATAATGACCCGAAATTTAGATACATAATTTCATTAGAAAAAAAATACCAGTTTTGGAATCTGTACAGTATAATTTTTACCTGGGTATAGGTATCATCGCGTGAGCTTAACACACACGATTATCTCTCATTATTACTTAGAGCCCAAAGAAAATTTGGGCAGTGTGTTTGTGTGTGTGTTTTGTGCAGCGTGTGTGTGTGTGTGTGTGTGTGTGTGTGTATGTGTGTGTGTGAATGTGTAGTGTGTGTTTGGGAGTAAGGAGCAAGCAAAGCATATGTTATATACACACACCCCTCGCCTCCCTTTCTCTCAAACTCTCATTGGCTCTCTCTACTCTCTGCCATCTCTCTCTCTCTCTCTCGACTATACATACACACACACATATATTGTTAGATTCATATATAGATTTGAGTAAATGGAATTCAATCAAGCTTGGATCATCAATTATTGTTGGAATTCATTTGGGTAAGCTTCTATTATTTTGAATTTCGTTATTTATAAACCAATGATATATATATAGATATATATAGAATTCGTATATAAATCGTTAAGGGTTCGAAAATAGCGAGCAAAAAAATTGTAACAAAAATGTGATTTCTTTATATCAAATAAAAAGGTTCAATCCCACGAGACTCTGTTTCAAATTTTAGAAGCTAATTCATTACGGTCGCGATGAAGGGTCGATTTAAAGTTTTTTCGCTGTTCAGTTTTTTGATTAATCCAAGAACTATGATTTGATTCATTAAATTCTGATTTCATATTTGGAATATACGCGGAAAAATGGAGAGTATCATATATTGGAAAGCCTATTTTGGTTAAGTTTTGAAAATGGTCAAAGTAATAGAGTTTCGGAGAAGACAACAATGGCATTCTGTTCGCGATCATTCGCGCGAATTGCAAGAGCGAACAGTAGCGCGAACAACCTGAGTGCCCGACCTATGTAAATTTTTTATAACAATTTTAAAATAAACCCATGAGCATTCTATAGAGCGACTCGTGCGAGCAACCCGCGCGAGGGATAGTCCGCTCGAGCGGCCTGCTCGAGCGATGTGAGGCAGTTTGGTAAAAACTTTTGCTTTCTTGTACTTTAGTTAGTATTGAGCTAAGGGACCTTGTACCCTAATCTTTAAGAGCTTTACTTTACTTTAATAGTAGTTGTACGTATGCTTAGAGGTGTTGTACCTCACTAATATTGGTATTACTTTTAACAATAGTCGTAACAGATTGAGAGTTCCAATTTCTATTTTGAGTACTTATTCAGTATTTAGTGAACAGTAGTTCCATATAACCCTCAATAAAGTTGTATAACATCTTAACATTGTACTTACATGTTTACATGAATTGATGAGCTATTATGCTGTTATTATAAGAGTTTTTAAAGTTTGAGAAAAAGAAACTGGATTATTGTATTACTTTTCGATACGTGAAACCAAATTTGAGTTTCTATTTAATAGTTATATTATAAAGATGGAGAAGAAGTATGATATATATTTATCAGATCTGTATGTTTTCAGCTGCACTGTTGTTCATTTGATGAACTGATAAAAATTTTCTGTTAATGTCTTTTAAATTGACAAACAAACTTTTCAAAAGACTAGTTCAATTCTTCCGCTATCGTTTTACTCAAATCCATTAGTCTACAAGGATTTTGTTTTCCCATCAAAGATTTCAAAAGGCTATTTTATGCTTCTGCAGTAACCCTCGGAGTCTAGGACTCAGGGTGTTGTAAAATGGTATCAAAGTTTTGAGATTTCAAAGTTTAAATGTTTTAGAGCTTTGAACTTTAAATCATTTAAAAGTTTAAACGTTGGATTTTCTAAAAGAGAATTTTTCACGTAAGCTTCGGGTCTAGGACTCAGAGCATTTCAAGTGTGTTTAGTCCTTCCATCTTATTATTGTATTTTAACCGACACCCCGTTGCCTGCAGGACTCGTGGCTGGGCGGGGGGCTACAGATGGTATCAAAGCATAGCGGGTCGAATACTTCGGAACGCCGGGTTATGTGCTCTTGTTGATTGAGAGATTGCTTTGTTGACATATTATTAGATGACTTGAAAAACGTATTATCATGTACTGACCTGTTACTTGATAACTTGTGATGTCCTATTTAAAGTTGTAACTGCACGTAACTTTGAGAAGATGAATTGAGCATGTTTACTTGCCTGCAGGTAGGGCTGTCCATCGTTCACCCGAGCCCAACGAACCCGACCGACTCAACCTGAATTTTTAGGTTTTAGCGAGTTGTGGGTCAAGTTGAGGGTTGAGTGGGATGTATGTGGTCCAGATATCGATTTTGTATCTCAAAACTCGATAAAAATCGACCCGACCCGAGTTCTTTAACATAGTATTGTATAATTTTATTTTTATAATTACAATACACTTAAGTTATCTAGAAGATTCCCAACTAAACCATTTCATTTTCTCAACATTTCATCTCACATCAGAAAACCCTAGGACTAGGAGAGTCTCTGCACTGCATAGGCTGCACAGCCACAAGGCTATAGCCACCAAGCTTCTTCACCGCCGGCTGACCCCAAGCTTCTTCGCCATTGGCTTTTCAACTATAATACTCTATGTAGCCTCCGGTGAGGTACTCCTCTAGCAGCTCTTGTTTTTTTTTTTTCGTTCTTCTTTGTATTCTTGAATCTAGTTGTATTAGATCTGAATCATCTCATGATTCTCATCATATACATGATATACATATTGACATCTAAGAGTAATCATGACATATCTTTATTTTTTATATTCTTGCATGTTATAGATTTGATCACATACATGATAAATCTGGTTGTGTTTCCCTTCCACCTTGTTTATATCTACATAGATCTGATCATAGAACTAGTGATGTGTGGTTTTCTATGTTACATATGTTTTATTTGTGCTTTTTATTCTCATAGATCTGATCATAGAACTAGTAATTTGTATTCAATGTCTTTTGTGTTTTTATTCTCATCTTCTCATCAACCAATGTTACCAATCAATAGGCTGAATGTTCTAATTTTATTTTCATTTTTTCTTGTTGACAAGGCATGGACTCCACTATAAGTACTGTTGATGGGGTTGAAGCGGAAGCTGCTAAAGTAACTGAAACTGAAGTTTCGCAGAGCTTACGCCAAGAACAACCGACTGAAACTGAAAATGTAACTTCGGGTCCAACTCCAACTGAGAAACCACCACTTCCACCTAACACCAATGTAAGTAGTAGGAAAAAATCAATTGTTTGGGATCATTTTGACAAAGTAGATGATAGTGAAGGCCTAATAAAGGCTATTTATAGGCATTGTAAAAAGGGGTACAAAGGCGATTCAAAGAATCATGGGACAACTAACTTGAGGAATCATTTAGAGCTTTGTCCTAGTGATCATTTGGGTTTGAAGGAAAAAAATCTAAAGGACAAACCTTGTTGTCTTTTTAACCCAAAAAAGAAGGAGAAGAAAGATGTAATCTTGTAGTAACGAGCTTTTCTGTAGAAGCTGCTAGGAAAGCTCTTGTCGAGATGATAATCGTTGATGAGTTACCCTTTAGGTTTGCCGAAAATTATGGTTTTGAAGAAATTTTGTAATGTTATGAATCCTAAATTCCGTAATATCCCATCTCGGCAAACAATATCTAGAGGTATTGTTAAGATATATAATGAAGAGACGAGGAAGTTGAGGAAAGTCTTAAGAGACCGTAGGGTTTGCCTTACCACTGATACTTGGACATCAATCCAAAATATGAGTTATATGTGTCTTACTTGTCACTTTATAGATGATGATTGGAAGCTTCAAAATAGAATTTTAAACTTTTGTCAAGTTGAAAACCATTAGGGAGATACAATTGGTAAAAAGATTGAGTCTTGCGTGCTTGAGTGGGGATTGGTAGCATTTTCACATTAACTGTGGATAATGCTAGTTCTAATACCACAACGATTAGGTTCTTACAAAGAGTGGCTAAAGATTGGAAGGGTACTATCCTAGGACATGAGAACTTACACATGAGGTGTTGTGCTCATATCCTAAATTTGGTTGTGGGTGATGGGTTGAAGGAATTAGATGCGTCTATTGCGAAAGTGCGTAATGTTGTGAGATATCTCAAGTCTTCTCCAAATAGATTTGAAACATTTAAAAAGCGTGTAGAGAAGCTAAAGATTAACTCCAAGAGTTTGTTATCCCTAGATGTACCAACTAGGTGAACTCCACTTATAGAATGTTGGAAAGTACTGAAAAGTTTGAAAAGGTTTTTGAGAGGTCAGAGGATGAGGATTTAGCATACAAAGATTTTTTTCCGTGACATTTGTGGGGGAGGGGTAGGATGCCCTCCAACTGAAGAAGATTGGGAAAAGTGTAGTGATTCAAATCCAAATTAACCAACTAATTAGAGCACGAGATCATGTAGTGACTAGAATGGCATTGAATATGAAAACAAAATTTGAAAAGCATTGGGGGGATGGGGAAGCCAAGTGTAACATTCTTTTATATATTGCTTGCGTGCTTGATCCAAGAAAGAAATTGACATACTTGCATTTTGGTTTTACTGAGATGTATGATGATGTTGTAGCTAAGGCACTTGCTGATAAAGTAAATGATGCATTTACACGGTTATATGAAGATTATGCTTCTATTTCTTCACCCCATGTTCAAGGTCAAAGTAGTAGTGGAACAACTAGGATGGAAGTTGATGTGCATGATCCACATAAGCTTATGGCCACTAAGTATTAGAGTTTTTTGGAGGGAAGATTGTCGAGGTGTAAGAATGAGGTAGAAAAATACTTGGTTGAAAATCCTAAAGGACCAAATGACGAGAAATTTGAAATATTGGGTTGGTGGAAGCACAATAGTAGTAGGTACCAAGTTTTATCTCAAGTGGCACGTGATGTTTTGGCAGTTTCGGTTTCAACTGTTGCTTCGGAGTCGGTCTATAGTACGGGAGGGCGCATATTAGATTCATTTCGGAGTTCATTATCTCCTTTAATGGTACAAAGTCTTGTATGCACACAAAATTGGCTCCAAGCATCGGTTCTAATTAATCTTCGGAGCACAATGGATTTTATTGAGGAGCTTGAAGAAGCACTAGAATCGGGTATATTTTAAAGATTTCATTCTTTTAGAACTTCACTCTCTAGTATTTCCCTTAATTAATTGTTCAAACAACTTATTTTTGTAGGTGTTATGGAGTCGGAATCGAGTTCTAGTTCAAGCACGATTGATGTTATTGACTTAAGCAATTATGGGTACTTGGTAGCTTGCTATTGTATGCTCTATATATTGGTCTTGAACAACTTTACTGATCTTCTTTTTTTTTTTTTCTTTTTTTCTTTTTTCAGGTGAAGACAGAAATGAGGAAAATGTGCTTTTTTGGAAATTGGTAGAAGTCTGAAATTGTGAACTATTGAACAACTTTAAATTTGGCTGCTTGTTTATCTGAGACTTTTTAGTATTAGTAACAGTGTGGTGGATATTGTGTGGTATTTTGATGAACTTGATGTATTTGTATAATTTGTATGGGACCTATGGGTACTTTTTTCTTCAGTATTACTCTTTTTTTTCTTTCTTTTTTCTTTTTTTTTTATTTGATCAAATGTTTGGTTGAACTTGATCTTTAGTAATGCTTGGGCAGTTGGGCTGCTTGTTAGTTTAATTTACTTGGTAAATTGGTAATATACATGTTATGTACTCTTGTTGCTAAAGCAGTTGGCAGAAGCCAAAAGAATTGGAAATCAGGGCATAAAATAGTGTGGAAAATAGGTCAGGTCATATCTGTCAGTTTTAACCCGAATCCGACCCGAACCAACCTAAAACCTATGGGTCGGTTCACCCGACTGGGTGGGTGGATGACGGGTGTTGGACTCTTGACACGATGGGGTTTAGGGTGGATTGTCGGGTGAGGGTCAAACCCTAGTCACCCAACCCGTGGACAGCCCTACCTGCGGGACTATGTGATATAGCATGCTGTGGTGTTTAAGATGCTCATATGCTTACATGTTTAGTTAAGCGACAAGCATGCTAGAAATATGTCTTTCTACGAATGTGTTTATACCGTTATATATACCCATGAGACGTGTGCACGATTGTGTTACACCCTTGAGTGCGGATTGAATTAGATTCTTGTGTGAAATGGGTAGTGAGAGTAGTTCCTATGCACCCCCCCCCCCCCCCCCCCCCCCCCGTTTCGAGAGTTCGGCTATAGGTAACTTCTTGACTTTTTGGAGTAGTCTTTCCTTTGGGTTAAACCTCAGTACTCATTATTCTTTGGGAATTCTTTTGAACGACTGAATTCACTCCTTTATGAGTTGGGTATGATTGCCTTTACGGATCCTTGTCGTTTGATTTGAATAACTGGTTATCAGTGGAGCTTCTTGGTGTGACTATCTTTCTGTGTAAGTTCACACGCTTTTCTTGAAAGAGTGTATCATGTTGTGATCATATCATTTTGTGATTGTGTCATTCTATGGAATCTTTGAGGTTATTATATCGACCCTTAGATGTTTGAGAAATGTCATCAGAAGAAATGTATAGGGAACATCGTAATATGCAGTTATATTTGCTGTGAGCAAAGGAATTTGAGACAGCACGCGAGGTGGAGCATAACGTATGTTTGCTATTTTGCCTGGACTTGGTCCTGGTAAGTATTTTGTGGCTCACACATTTGGAACATTAATCTCTATTTCAAACTTGGGTTATGCGATATGACATGAGTATATGGGGATATGAGTTGAGTATATCGGGGACCGATGATAGCATTGGTGGGTAACATTAATGCATTGTCACACTGATTTTCACCTTAAATAGAAATTCCCTAAATTTATGAGAGTCTAAAACAATGATTTAACCAATTAAATTGGTTATTGTCAAAGGAAAAAAAAAATAGGCAAGTCTATAGTGAGTAGTTTCTTATATGATAAGACGGATTTTAACCGTTGGATTATCGCAATAAATGCATCT
Source organism: Hydrangea macrophylla (assembly GCA_033977485.1). Classification (NCBI taxonomy): domain Eukaryota; kingdom Viridiplantae; phylum Streptophyta; class Magnoliopsida; order Cornales; family Hydrangeaceae; genus Hydrangea; species Hydrangea macrophylla. The sequence continues at coordinate 68,345,038 of CM066988.1, forward strand.
CCAGATTCTTGGATATTTTATTACTATATGCTCATCCAACGGTTAAAACCCGCCTTCTTATCTTCGAACCCGTGACCGCCAGGTCACAATAGAACAACCTTACGGTTGCGCCAAAATTATTGTCAAACAAATTAACAGTAATGATTTAATTCCAAAAAATACAAAATTTAAAGGAATCAAACCTTCCTATCAATTTTACATGGCCCAAAACAGTTTACTAAACACGTCGTATTAATTACAATGAACGCGTCGTATTAATTACAATTAGAAAGGAAGAGAGAGAGTCGCCGAATAACCTGTCGGTGAGTAATATCATTAATGCACTGTCACACTCTGTAGTCTATAGTTGTCGCTGGACCTCCATTTGTTTAATTGTTTTATGGCTAAATTAAGTTTTACTACTCTGTAGTTTGTGTGATGTTTTATTTTGGGTCGTCTAGTTTTAATTATAAAACATTTGGTACTTATAGTTTTGAATTAGTTTCAATGTAGGCCTTGCCTCTTAACTACGGTAGTGCAACGTGATGAAAAACTCACATTTTGGTACTATATAGTTTAGGTGAAGTTTTTTATTTTGGACCCTGTAGTTTAGGTAAAGTTTCTCTTTGGGCCCTAAAGTTTCAGGGAAGTTTCAATTTGGATCTAGAATTTTCAATGCACATGAGTGTTGCCATCAAGTTGCACATACACATACATTTTTAGTTGGAAGTTGGAACATTAAAGTATTAATATTTTTCTTTTTTTATTTTGGTCATACAGATGTAGTATATAAGTCGTGTTGTTTTCTCTGGACTCAAACCCATTACTAACATTTCAAGTTCTTCTTCAACACCTCTCTTTTGCACCTCACAATTACGTCCTGAGTCAGGTAGTCTATCTCTTATTCTCTCTCTCTATACATGTATACTTCTCATACTTTCCTTATTTAATGAACCTCTTAAATATGGTTCAGAGATTCACTACTGCATGGAGCATGGACTATCATTTTTTTTCTTCCTATATTTAGTTTTCTATTATATGACCATATTCTTTGTTTTATTTTTAATTGTTTCAAATATCAGTTGAGAAAATTTTGTGGATTATTTCTAGTGGAGAGGTTAGTGGAAGCAATGACAAAATCATACTAAAGGTGGAAAACAAGTGAAAAAATATACACATGTATATGATATATTAAATATATCCAGCATAGACCAAAAGTTATCAATTTATCACCTAATTATATATTTCGTAACATGGTCCAAATATTTATAGCAATAGAAAAATTAGTGGTTTTTATTCGATCATTTGTGCTTTTCAAACTGTTAATAAAATTATCACCTTTTACAAACATTGGTTAACTATGTGATATCGAGTTTGTAACGTTTAGATACACTACAGAAAAATAGGCTTTTCTCGGCGATTATTTTCCGACACTAGAAAAACTGTCGGGAAAATAGTTTTTCTCGACTTCACATTGTGGTGGTAAAAAAAGTGTCGGAAAAAAGTGGCATTTTCGACGATAAATACGGCACTAAGTTAACCGCCAGGAAAAATGGTTTTTCCCGACAGTTGTTGCGACGGTAATGCAACTGCCGTAAAAAATTGCTTTTTTCCGTCACTTTTCCCGGCACTTAGTGAAGAGCCAGGAAAGAGTCAATTTTTACGCACTTTTTATTGTAGTAGTAGAAAAGCTGGAAAAGAGCATTTTTTTTCTACTTCATTTTATTTTATTTTATTTTATTTACGGTAGTGGTACTTCAAGAACAACTTTATCTTATAGCTTAATTATTGTTGAATGTAGCTTTTTTTGAAATTTATTTTAAGGGTGTTTAGAAATGATCTGGTTCAGTCCAAATCTCACTTATAATTTGATTTTTATTAGAACCAATGCAAAGTAAGTTCGATAAAGAGCTTGTACTTTCTAAGAGAAATTTTAGAGTAGCCAAGAAATCGTGCAAGAGATTGACATTCCCAATAGTTATTCCACATATGTGTAAGGTACCACAAACTATTACATGCAAGTGATACAAGTGTTAAAGCATTTGAGAATTAAATTTGGAATTCATATTTGAGAACCATAGAAATATTCTTTGATAAAAGTTGGACTACGCCTAAAATCAATGTATTTTCTGCTTGAATAATGCTATGCTTCCCAAATTTTGAATCCTAAATTGGTTCCCAAATAGTTTATTAGATGTACCACATTCTTTGGTAGTGATCGATCGCACCCCATGGTCCAACTGACAAAGCACTTGAGAACCAATATAGGAATCAAAATTTAGGAAGCATACATAACATCACTCTTTCCGCATTCCCAAACCATCCCTAAAATAATTGCTAAAAATAAAATTAAACAAATAAAAAAAAAGAAAACAAACAAAACAAAAAGAACAAAAATGACATTTGTAATACTACCATAGTTGGCGCCTAAAGTAAAAATCCTAAAATAAATCTCCCGCCAGAGGCTAATCGTAATCGAATTTGAAAGGCCTAAGACGAAAACGATTGGTATTACTTTTATTTGTGCAGAGTTAGGTTTTCTCATGACTCTCACGACCTCCCTCTTTGCCTCACACGGTTCTTTAACTCTCCTAATCTCTGCCTCCTTTCACGATCACACCAGCCGGCCAGTGACCCAATTATATGTTCGTCGCTGATCGTTGCCGATTGTTGCTCGATCAAGGATTCTGCACTGTTATCTAAATCTCTCTCATTTGTAAGTACCACTCCTATCAATGCAATTGCACACATACACATTTGTATGTGATTGAACAACTTTGCAAATACATTATACCCTTTTGGATTCCATGTAAATTGCTGAAAACTTTGTTAAAATTTTATTGTAAAATCGTTTGGATTTTATCCCTTATTTGAAAAATCTGGGATTATGTCCTACCATTGGTGTGATGTGTTCCGTTTCATGGTTGTGTTGTTTGCTCCTTTTTTGTTTATGGTAGATCGATACAGATGGGATTGAATTATGACATCCTTGTCAGTGCGTATGTAGTGTTTGTTATAATGTCTAAGAGGAAAGTTTGGATCCTTGTAGTCTGGGGCTTGCCCTCATGTATTTTAAATGAATTGTTGATAAGTGTTGTATTCTACAAAGAAGGCCCCAAACTGAATAGAAACCACAGCTTTGTGGGTTTTTTTTTTCTTTCTAAATCAATTGAACCTAGTTCACAACGAGTCTTTGACATTATCATGAGACTAGAAATCCATATCAACATCGCCTCAAATTTTAGTTATCATTTAGTTCTTTTTTTTAATGGTACCTTCCAATAAAAAATCAGAGGACGTAAGTGTATTAGCATGATAGATAAGTCCCTGAAACAAATTGTAGCTGTAACATTTGGGGGTTATAAGCATATGGAAATTTGTGTTTTTAAATAGCATGTGTGTTCCATATATAGTCAAGTTGTTTCTACATACACACATATGTATATCTTATATGTGTATACATATATATATATATATATATGTATATGGAGAGAAAGGAACACATTGTTTGCAAATCAGTTATTTAAAGGGTTTGAAAACTTCAAGAACTTCAAATCAATCATTTAAAGTTTTTTTTTTTAGATTTATCTCGTAAATTTGTATTCGAAATTTGGTTCTAAGGCCATATGAACCTAATTAATCATAGGATCTTCCATGATATATTTTAGTGGTTTTAATTTGGCTGCTTGTTTAGCTGCATGTCTTTATGGTTTGTGCTCATTGTCTTATCCTGGGGTATGCCCATTGTACTTTTTGTACATCTTTTTTGGAATATATTTACCCTTTTCCGAAAAAAAAAAAAAAAATTGGTGTCAAAATATTGTAAGTTTGGTCAAATTGTTACAAGTAGGTTCTAATGTGGGTAACTTTGAAAACCACTTTAGTTTAAAACCGAAGTGGTTTTTAAAATTACAATATGTTCGAACCAAGCTGCAATATTTTGAACCAAAATTACTTGGATGTAATGACATCCAAAACCATTAGGAAGTATCATCGAATTTTCCCTATTACAAATCAATTGTGAATATGTAACCATGATTTTCTATTTGATAATCATTTGTCATGTTAACAGAGGTCAGAGGGTTTATTCCTTCTTATTTCTTGAACTCTTTTGTTTTTGTTTTTGTTTTTTTTTTTTTTAATTTTTTAATTTTTTTTTTTTAGAGGGGAGCCTTGGTGCAACGGTAAGGTTGCTCCATTGTGACCTGGAGGTCACAGGTTCGAATCTGGAAATAGCCTCTGTGCTTCCAAGGGTAAGGCTGCGTACATCTCACCCTCCCCAGACCCCGCAATGATGGGAGCCTCGTGCACTGAGCTGCCCTTTTTTTTAATTTTTAATTTTTAATTTTTTATATCTAATGTCATTTTACTTTTAAGAAAAAAAAGTTGCTATTATTCCTCCTTGTCCATGCATGTTAGCTCTAATCTATTTTAGTCCTATAGTTGTACTAGTAGTATTTATTCTTCTTTCATATAGTATAAGATATGTGATAAATATTCTTGCTTTATAGGAAAGGATTTGGGAAGTATATGTTGAAATGATAATAAAGACTGAAGAGCGTTTGATAGGATTTTGCAAAAAAATGTACACAATTAGAGATGCTCTTAGAAAAACTGTTGTGTGGCGTTGTCTTGATGTACTCTCTTTGTTGTCATTTATATATATATATATATATTTGCATATGCTATTTTGTTTATTAGTTAAATCTGAGTATTATTGACTTTTTCTTTTTCTTTTGTAGGTCATGACTGATGATGGAGATGAATAGATATAACTTATCAGGCTTTGCTAAAGTGTGCAAATGAACATCCTCTACTTTTTTTTTTCTTTTTTCTATTTTTTTTCCTCATAGAGTAATTGACTCAGTTTCTTTGAATTTAAGTCCATATGGCCATTACAAGTTAATGTGGACTTAAATGATGATTGTGAATTTTTATTTTTCATAACTATGTGATGGACATATAGTCACTTTTAACTTTCTCTCTCTCTTTTTTTTTTGGGCCTTTTCATTATATTTGCTTGTACTTTTGTATTTTCCTTTTAATGGGAGTTGGATATGTTGCCGGGTACTTTATATGGTTATAGTGAATGTGATTTATTTATGTGAATTTGTTTTCTATTAGAGGTTTAATTATAGGTTTATGTATGACAAAAAGCTAGATGAGTAAACATTTACACAAAAGCTAATTAAAACGAGTTTTTGAAAAATGATGACCAAAATAGGATAATATTTTAGCAGTATCAACTGTCGGAATAGCATTTTCCACGCTTTATAGATTATCGGGATAAAGCTAGTAACACCTTTTTGTAAGTGTCGGAACAATGCATTTTCTACATTTGATCAACTGTTGAAAATAATAGCATTTCCCACACTCTTGGTACTGTCGAAATATAATTATTTACACACTTAGAAATTGCCGATATATCTCTTTCACGTCACTAATTTTTTGTCGAAAATAGTTTTTTTCCGACACTTAAATTCTGTGGATAACAAGTGTCACTAATAAATCATTGTCTCTACACTAGCAAAACCGTCGAAAATGGCGTCGGAAAAACTTCCGGCGGTTTGCAAAACTGTCGGAAAGTATTTACCACCCCCTTTTTCTCGGTCGGTTACTCTACCGCCGGGAAAAGTGCCGAAAAAAGTTTTTGCGACGCTTTTTGCTTATTCTCGACACTTTTTTTGCGTGGAAAAAGAGCATTTTTCCTGTAGTGATACTCGCGATAGATTAATTTAATAGGGTAATGCTCACCTTGTGACTTAATTGGACTTCATGGTTGAAAGACCCTGAGATGCAGAAATTATTCAAGGAGTTCGTCACACACGTCACACTGATATGTTGTGACCATTCAATCTTAACTATATCAGAAATGCTAGGCACATTCTAAACCACATCCCAAATCACATCATTGCTTTAAATGCATGTACCATGTGCTGTGTAAGTGGTGCACAGAAAAATGTGAAAATTCAAACAACACAGAGTACATGCATTTAATGCATAGGGTGTGGTTTGAGATGTGTGCCTAGCACCTCTCTAACTATATATACACATGCCCCTATTTTCAAGGGAATCATGACATACACATGCCCTATACATTATAGCATTTATATATGTTGCATGAGAAAGTATTGAAAACTTGCAATTCAAAAACGACCGACAAAATAAGCTAAATTATATTTAATTCCCTGTAGTATGGACGAAGTTTCACTTTGGGCCGTTTAGTTTCAATTGTAAATTTGTAACACTTGATTTGGTCCCTGTAATTTTAAATTGGTTTCAATGTAAGCCCTGCCTCTAACTCCGTTAGTGTAACTTGACAAAAAACTCATATTTTGGTACCCTATGGTTTGGGTGAAGTTTCACTTTGGGCCCTGGAGTTTAGGCAAAGTTCCACTTTGAGCCCTAGAGTTTTGGAGAAGTTTCACGTTGGGCCTTGGAGTTTCAAGGCACATGAGTGGGTCGTCAAGTTGCATTAACAAAGTTAGAGGCAGAACCTACATTGAAATTAATTCAAAACTAAAGGGATCAAAGTGTTACAATTGAAACTAGAGGGTCCAAAGTAAAATTTTGTACAAACTTCAGGCCACTAAAGTATAATTTAGCCGACAAAATAAGCATGTCGTCGGAGGATAAAGCTAATTTAGATATTATGACGTAACCAAATTATAACAGATTTGTGACACGTGGTCTTAATATATACAATAATGCTGGGTATATTTCAAAATCCACACTGAAATTCACACAGGACAATCGTGATCGTTAATTTCGGTGGAGCTCTTGTGCATTTCACATGGATTCAACGCGGATCCCACCGAAATCAACAACCACGTTTGTTCTGTATAGATTTTAGTGTGACTTTTGGAGTATGCGTAACACTACTCTACTATATGTAAGTAGGATTTGAACAAGCACTACTACTTTGAACACAAAAAAAAAAAAAAACCACTACTACTTGGTGCCTATTTGGACAAACCCAAATTGGGGTCCAAAATTTATTTTGCTCCAACATAATCTATTCATTGGTGTTGGGTTTATTTCAAAAACAAAAATGAAATCATTTCTTCTACCCAATTCTAGTGTTCATGGTTCCATTTGTCCCTGACCAAAAAGGCTAATTACATTTGCCATGGCTTCTATGCTAGTGCACAAAACTGTTTGGGTGTTTGACTGCTGTTTTGCTCACCATTTGTTCACTCTCCTCTCCCATTAACTAATGCAGTGAGACCTAGCATTTTACGTCATTAATTAATTCTCATTTAATGAGGGACTTGTTATTAATTTTTTATATTTGGAAACCAAGTTATTACATTTTAGTACAAAAACTACTATAATGTATGATACATGCTCACCCTTTGCTCACTCTCATCTCCCATTGACTAATACAGTGAGACCCAGCACTTTATACCATTAATTAATTCTTATTTGATGAGGGACTTGTTATTAATTTTTTATATTTGGAAATCAAGTTATTGCATTTAGCACAAAAACAACTGTAACATATGATACATACTAAACTACATGGGGTGTTTTGTTAAAAATATTGTTAGTGTAAAATTAATTTCTTTATTAAAAAAAAATGAAAGTTTACACTGGCAAAGGATAACATTGATGCAAGTGATGGATCTGTTATTCATTTCAAGAATTGACTTATTTCAATCATAAAAGCATCTTTGTCCCTCATTCTTCAGTTACTACGTACAGGCAGTATACTTTCTCCAAGCATTCCATCTTCTCGATCAGGTATTCTTTAATTTTATTGTCTTATTTATTTCTTGTATAAAAACATTTTGACTTGCATTACCATTATTTAATTTTTTATTAGAGCTATGCTTATGAAAAAAAAAAAAAAACAAACTGATTCTGTTTGCTTGTAATTTTGTGCGGGCGTGTCAGAACTAAAAGTGGTTCGGTGTGTGTAAACTAATTTTCTAACTGTTTGAGTGAGCGATACTCAAGGATTTGAGATCTGACTTCTAACAAAACGATTGTGAAAGGTGAGTAGGAAAATACAATACCCTAAGGTCCTACAGCAGTACTGAAGCGCACAAGCTATACAAGTGATGAAAGAGAAATTAAATATAATGAATGTTTTATTTAATTGAAATAAAAAAAAATATTACAAGAAATGTAATATAAAAGGCTAAGAAAATAAAAAGACTGCTTTATTTTGCCTACCAAACTAAGAATGCATGTTGAATGCTTTAGAATGCGGTTTATCGAGAGAGACGCGGAGTGAGTTGATGGCTTGTCGGTCTGCTGATTTATATGTCTGGCTGAAGTTGATGGAGATAAGGCAGGAAAAAGTCTTCAATAATAATCTGGTAAAAAATACCAGATTAATCTCCCAAAATCTGATCAAATATTTCATATCTTGAATAATATATATACAGGTGTATATGTATCTGGTATCTGGTCCACTTTTTGACTTGATTTGACTGACTTTGTAAGCAAGTAAAATATATACTAATATTATCTTTCCATAATATTAAAGTATTATCCCTTCCATATATTGTTGATAATGTTAAAATATTACCTTCCTTAATGAGATAATATTATATCATAATATGATAATATTATACCTTATATAGCAATATTCTCATAGTATTTATCACCATATATTATGAGAGATTGTAGGGTTGATAACTTTCCAATCTTTGCACCCACCACAACTTTCTTAAATAGCTAAAATACCATGATGATCAGCCCGAGAATGACCATTGAGATCGGAGCCGACTAACACAAGGCTGGAATTGTAAATCATCAAATTGACCCACTGCCCGAATGGACAGATATATGCATGGTAGTCCGATTATCAAATTGATAATAATATGCCGAATGATTTATGCCTTAGCCATTCTTAGCCACAATTATGAAATGATCAATCCAGCACTAGCAGGCAACCCGAATTTGTGGAATAGCCACACCGTAGGCATGATGGAAGCGTGGCCCATCATATACTTTTAGGACCTGTTTGGTTGTCCTTGAATGAAATAATTACATTCATGTTTTCGTACACAATTTTATATAAAAAGATGAAGAGCATGAATGGTTTCATTTAGAAAACGGATGCTCGTCTAAAAAATGAGGCTTGCAGTCATAAATTTTGGCATTTTAGAAAGATGAGCAAATTGCATCATAAGAAGAAATATGTTGAAATCTCCCATGTTTGTAAATGGATTCATTCATGGTGATGAATTTTGCCTTTACCTTCTATACAAAATTTAAATGGAACCATTCAATTTGAAAGGACAACCAAACAGGCCGTTAGATGTACATATAATTACATAATATGTACTGGCAGAAAATAGTAAATGCACAGTATTTAACATGGCAGCCCGAGAGTATGAAGCCAAAAAAGTCTCTATCCCAAGTTGCGTTTAAAGTCAATCTCTATGTCAATCTCTGTACTTATTAAACAACAATGTTATGTTATAAGGTATTAATACATTCTACTAGCATTTATACTTATTCTTTATCTTTTTTTTAGTAGCACTTTGAGTCCATTGCAAATCCTATATTGTCACTAAAAGAGATATAGAATATGAGTGTAAGTGCTAGTGAAATTTGTTAGTACTCATTACTAAATGGTAAACAAGGATACCAAATTACTTTGAAGCCCAGCTAAGTGTTGGCCCACCTTATAACCTCTCAAATTGGCCACATATATACATGGTTAGTCCAAATGATTTGTGTTCAATCGGGCTCCACCAACTTTTGCTCATTGTAGTGAGCTTGTAATTTGGTCAATGAGTCTCATCATTAGGGGTGGTTCACCATGTGACTTTATAACTAAGCCAGTCCGAGCAGAGTTTGGCTAGTCTAAATAGATATGTAGTCTGATTTTAAAACTTATTCGGCCCTATCAATTTTGAATCAGTCACTTGATCCTTAATTTTTACAATCGGTCTCATAAATCCGATTAAAAAATTACAATCAGCCTTAAGCAAACTTTAACTTTAAAAATATATATTTTTAGTGCAAACAATGCCCCTAATTCTTTAAAAATGAAAACAAGTGAAATTTTTGGAGAGACAAATTTTTCTTTCTGACCGATTGCATTTACCACAGTGTCAATCTTGTTCATGACACGGTGAGACCGTAGGCAATAGACATGCTTTTCTCCTCGGGACCATCAAAGCAAAGATAATAGTCCGTAACCAATACGGTAGGCCCTACTGAAGCAATATTTGATTTAAAAACCTATTCAACCTTGTCAATCATCAACTGAGTCCTACACTCCTACCTTCTTTTAACTTTTCCTTACCTTGCCTTGCGAATTGAATGGGACATGTTTCAGCAATTTCCACAGCTTTGGGCCCACCGCTCACCATTGTCTTAATATGACCAATCATATTAATGGACAAGAAAAGCACATCAGTCTGGTTGATTGGACGGAATTAATTTGGGCATGCAAACACCTGATTTTCCAACGAAACTTTGACTTCATCGGTCCTTCCTGCTTGGTCGAATATAATCATCACTGCATCCCAAACCAACACACCACTTGATGCACTCTTTTTATTTTTATTTTTATTTTTTCGGTATGGTATCTCAGTCCGAACAGTATTTTGACCGAATTAATTTTTTTATTTCGGTCTGCAATAATTTCCCTTTATTGATAGTACTATTGCTGAAAAAATAGTCACCAAATCATAGTTAATTTTTGCTGACATCCACACAATCATAGTGAATGTAATATCATGAGACCGAAAAATTTGAACAACTCCTTGAGGGTGAGTTTCCTCAAGAAAAGTTGTTTAAAATATTCATAGACAGATTTAGAGTCAATCGATCTCGGCGAAGCTTGCTACCCGAGCTCTTCATCATCTTCACTTTCATCAACAAGAGGGTCTTCGTAACCATCCTCCTCATCAACGGGAAGGTCTATGGCCGATACATGATCACTCGCCCTATCACACTCTTCTCTTTTGACCTCAACAATATTGTTAGGCTCGTTTAGAATTTGCCCCTCGAGTGGTAAATCTGATAAACTGTTTGGCTTTTTCCTCTAACCACCATCTAAAAATTCTTTCATAGATATGACAAAATTTCCGTTGGGTGGTGGCTCTTCTGCTTCACTTGAAGCAAAAAGCAGACCGATTTCATTGTAGAAAATTTGTATATCGGCTTTAAAACGGTCAATGTCTTTGTAAAGATGACCGATATCATCATCGTACCGGTCCTTAAACCGATAAATTGAACCATACAAATGGCCTATTTTTTTGTACCGCCAACGAATCTAATCGAGGTAGAACTGCAGCCATTATTCGCGGTATGCATGGATCATCACCAGGTTGTCCCACTGGGCGTGCCAAAATGTTTGCTGGTTCGGTGTGTGCAAACTAATTTCCTAACTGCTTGAGTGAGTGATACTCAATGTTATGAGATCTGACTTCTAACAAAACGATTTGTGAAATGTGAGTAGGAAAGTACCCCTCACCTAAGGTCCTATGGCAGTACTGAAGCGCACTACTTATACAAGTGATGAAAGAGAAATTAAATAAAATGCATGTTTCATTTAATTGAAATAAAAAGAGATTACAAGAAGTGTAAAATGAAAGGCTAAGAAAATAAAAAGGCTGCTTTATTTTGCCTAAAAAAATATGAATGCATGTTGAATGCTTTAGGAATGCGGTTTATCGAGAGAGGCGCGGAATGAGTTGATAGCTTGCCGGCCTGCTGATTTATAAGCCTGGCTAGGGGTGCTCACGAGTTAGGTGAGTCAGGTTTGACTCTCATCCGCTCATCCATCCGAACATAGTTGGGTTTGCCCTCCTTTCACCCATCATCCACTCGTTTTGTCGGGTGCACCCGACTCATCTAGTGGTCGGGTGAGTCGGGTCGAGTCGGGTGAAATCCGACTGTCTCATTTGTCTCAATCAAGCATTGGCTTTACACATGACTTTGACTTCATTTTATTTTATTATTTTTTTTTTTTTTTGCTTTGAATGTTTTTGTCTACATAGTCATGGGATAACCAAAGCTCTGACCAAACAAAAAATAATAACATAGTCATGTGCTAATTTGATGATTTTAATGCTTTCATATCTCCGCTAGTGACATATATATTTTATTGATAAAAGAACATAACATTTATATATTTAAAGACTATATAATACATATACTGATATAAGCATATTAAATGTATATATTAAAGACTATATGATGCATAATGCATATATTGATATAAGCATATTACATATATATTTTTAAAAAAATTAAGTGTGTTTTGAGTCGGGTCGGGTGAATCGGGTTTTCACCCCCCTAGACTCGTGACTCCACCCGAAACTGACGGGTTTCCACTCCTAAGACTCGTGACTCCACTCACATTGTTTAAAAACCAATAAAAAGGCTACGGGTGAATCGGATGGTCGAGTAAGTCGGGTGGGCGGATGGATTTTGAGCAGCCCTAAACTTGGCTGAAGCTGATGAAGATAAGGCAAGAAAAAGTCTTCAATAATAATCTGGTAAAAAATACTAGATTTATCTCCCAAAATTTGATAAAACCTTCCATATCTTGAATAATATATATACATGTGCATATATATATATATCTGATATCTGGTCTACTTCTTGGCTTGATTTGGCTGGCTTTATAAGCAAGTAAAATATATACTGATATTATCTTTCCATAATATTGAAGTATTATACTTCATATATTCTTGATAATGTTAAAATATTACCTTTCCGAATGAGATAATATTATACCATAATCTGATGATATTATCCGTTATAACAATATTCTCATAGTATTTATCACCATATATTAAGAGAGATTGTAGAATTGATAACTTCCCACCACAACTTTCTTAAATAGCGATGTAGCTATGTGATCAGCCCAGGAGTGGCCATTGAGATGGGAGCGGACTAACACAAGACTAGAATTGTAAATCATCAAATTGACCCACTACCCGAATGGCCAGATATGTGCATGGTAGTCCGAATGTCAAATTAATAATAATGCCAAATGATTTATGCCTTAGCCAATCTTAGCCGAGTAGTGCTACATACACACACTTTTTGACACACTTTTTATTACATAGCTTTAAATGCATGTACCTTGTGCTATGTAAGTGGTGCACAGAAAAGTGTGAAAAATTCAAACAGCACAAAGTATATGTGTTTAAAGCATAGTGTGTCAAAAGTGTGTATTCCAAACATTTCCCTTCTTAGCCACAATTATGAAATGGTCAATCCAGCACTAATAGGCAGCCCGAATTTGTGGAATAGCCACAGCGTAGGCATGATGGAAGCATGGCCCACCATGTGTTTTTAGATGTACATATAACTAAATAATATGTATTGACAGAAAATAGTAAATGCACAGTATTTGGCATGGCAGCCCCTGGAGCATGAACCCGAAAAAGTGTTTGCACCCAAAAATCGTCAATGGTTTTTGAGCCTGAGTTGCGTGGAGTTGAATAGAGGGGGAGGCCGGGCTAAGGAATGGATGACTCGTCGGACTTAAGCGTAGACGTGAGACCGATGATAGGAACAAGGCTGTTGGGTATGGTAAGGAGAGCCCGATGGGAAAATGGAACATGTGTGAGGATTATCGGGCTATGGAAAAATATAACCCAATGCGCTGATAGCCCGATGGTGGAATGAAGCAACACGAAGCCCAATCGGACACCGTGTAATGAAAGATGGGAGTTACTGTCACAGCCCGGTCCCACAATAGCAGAACCGGAGCCCGTGGCACGCCACCGAGGCTAACCCAATTCATTAACGTTCCCAAAATTAGGTTTGAAGGACACACGCAGCGGAAAAACAAAACACATTTTTAAAACTAGAGGTTCAGTCGACTGGGTCGGGACCCTCAGTCAACTGAAGCAAGCAGAACAAAATAAACACATCAACCTTCAGAGGTCCAGTCGACTGAGGCATGGTCCAGTCGACTGCTTTTTCCAAAATAAGAAGCAGTAGCTAAACTGCACTGTCCCGTCGACTGCCCCGTCGACTGCCCAGTCGACTGCCCCGTCGACTGCTTTTACCATATTAAGAAGTAGTAGCTAAACTGCATAGTCCCGTTGACTGCCCCGTCGACTGCCCCGTCGACTGCTTTTACCATATTAAGAAACAGTAGCTAAACTGCACTGTCCCGTCGACTGCCCCGTCGACTGCCTCGTCGACTGCTCCCCTGACAGCAGCCTATTCTGCAGAATTTCAAGTTTTAAAAGCTTCCTAACTTTCACCAATGATCAACCACTCAAATCAAACTCAATCCAAAGTAATCCTAGCTGTATTAAAACATTTCTAAAGCAGGATTACAACAAGTCACTAACTATTACAACGGTTTAAAATCCATTCTATCATACGAAGTTAAACATAAGTTAAAACGATAAAAATTCTTATTACAACATCCTATTGTCCCAAAACTATAAAGTTAACAATCAAGTTGCCTTCTAAAAGAACTCCCAATCCACGTACTCACTTCTGCGATTCCTCGCCAGCATTTATACCTGCAATGGTTATTTGAATAACCACACATATTCGATTTGTTTAAGCTAATGCTTAGTGAATAAATCAACATATGTACATGAATGATAAACATGTCCGCATTCACATCTCTACATTTCATACTAGTCGCCGGAGACTCACGTGCCCGTCCATACTCCCAATCCGCGACTCCTCGCCAATAAGTCCACGCGAAAGGGTAAGACCCACGATTCTTCTCTTCAATCGTGCGACCTTAATGCCTATATCGGCTCCACAAAATGGCACGGTGACCACGCGCTCCTTCTGACCCAAATAAGCAACTTAACATGCTCAAATACATATCATAATACTCGCGGTTATCAAAACATATCACCGTGCTATTGAGCCTACTTATCCATATAAATGCCCAATATGAACTACACAATATATCTCTAAAAATTAATACATGCTATTCACACAAAACATGAATATATGTCAAGAAATCATTCCAAAAACATAGTTGAATCACTCACCTCCGATTTACGCGCTTAAAATACGATCCAAAGAAAACCCGTGCACAAAGAACGTGTAGAAGTCCGTCTAGTACAATTCCTATGGATCAAAATTCCATTTATCAACTTTTATGAAAAAATCTATAAAACAACTTTTCAGAAAACTTAGCCAAACAGGCCCTAATAGGTATCAAAACGAAGCTCTTACCTCGAGGAGCTCGAATATGAAATATGGGAGAAAACAGACTGACGGAAGGTCGTCGTTTGGCGTCGCAAAGCTTGAAGCAACAAAATCTCCCTCTAGCCCCCTTTTGGCCTCCTTTTGGAATTTTAGGTTAAGACAAATGAAAATATCTAACTCATCTCTATCTATATATAGGCAAAACTCTCGGGAATTACGTTTACCTCCCCACGAGTTTTCCAAACTCCTAATCAGTCTCTGAAACTTTCTACACATCTAATTCATAACTTTATAAGTGAAACCTCAAAATTATAAAAGTTTTCGACTAAGTTTTGTTTGGTCGCTAAAATGCGAATTTCTACATGACGTTTCCGAAGTTGCTAATTAGCCTACCAAATTAATAGCGTGTTCATTCGTTCTTACCAGGATGCTAAATCTAACAACAAAAATTAATTCTAAAACAGAAAATATTACAGATATTGAAATACACAGGTAAACATTTATTTTCAGATAAACATTTAAGGTATTCCACAGTGACCGTCTCACACTCGGAGAGACGTCACAACAACAAATCCTCAATCACCACAGTTTCAAAGGGTTCTCTAATACAGACACCCAAATCAACTCGTGAGTCAAAGCTCACCCAAACATGTGTCATAAGACACGCCACAACACATTATCATGTATGACAATGAAATGCAAAAGTAATAACACAATTGTGGGTGTTATAGTTACAGTCCGATTGCCATGGGCGTTTGAAGAAAGGCAATCGGGCATGAGAAAAAGCATGGAAACAAGAAGAGCCCAATTCATCTAGGAGAATAAGTGACGAGGCCGATGAGAAAAAGGAGAAGGCGGTGCTATCCACAGCTGTCAGGATGACGTCATCTCAGAATTTTAGGAACAAGAGTCAGTTCAGGAAAGGAATCTGATCGTGTCTAGCTGGATTTAGGTGTTTGATCCCTAAATTAAAGGGATTGATTCAATCAGAGTCCAGATAAGTAAGGACTTCTCAACCATCAGCCAATCAGTCAAGCAGCTTGGGGCGCAAGCTAAGGAATTCTTATTCAATTAGGAATCATCTAAGGCCGCTATAAATAAGCAGGCTGGCCAACCTGCAAAAGGGACTTCACGTCATCTCGAAACAGCATACACATTGCATTCAAAGCATTCTCTTAAGTCTTTATGTTTTTCAGCCTTCATAACAAATAGGTCTGCCCTTTTTGTTATTTTCTTTTTATTTTTTTGGATAATCAGCCTGTTCTGGTTTGTTCTTTAGATTTGTTTATTTTTTCCAAGCACTTAATAAATTCTTCGTTTTATTAAACCGTTTGTGATTGCTTACCTGTTAAACTCGGCACTATTTAGCTTGTGCGCTTCAGTACTGCTAAAGAACTAACGGTGAGGGTACTTTCCTACTCACTATACACAATCACCCTGTTTAGAAGTCAGATTCATCAAGCCTTGTGTATCACTCACACAAGCGGATAGGAAATTAGTTTGCACGCGCGCGCGCACACACACACACACACACACACACACACACCGAACCACTGTTGATTCTGGCACGCACGCGCAAATTACAGCAAACAAAAAGTCTCTAGCCCAATTTGCATTTTAAAGCCAACCTCCATAGTTATTAAATGATCAAACAAGGATACCAAATTTACTCTGAAGCCCAACTAAGTCGTGGCCCACCTTATTACTTACCAAATTGGCCACATATATGCATGGTTAGTCCAAATGACTTGTATGCAATTGGGCTCCACCAACTTTTGTTCATGGTAGTGAGCTTGTAATTTGGTCAGTGAGTCTCATTATTAGGGGTGGCCCACCATGGTGATTTTATGACTAAGCCAGCCTGAGCAGACTTTGGCCATTCCGAATAGATATAAACAGTCTGATTTTAGAACTTATTCGGTCTTATCAACTTTGAACCAGTTATTTGACCTTTAATTTTTACAATCCATCTTATAAATCCGATTAAAAAGTTATAATCAGCCTTAAACAAACTTTAACTTTAAAAATATATTTTTTGGATGCAAACATATTCCGAATTATGTGTTAAACTACTAAAAAAGTATGTATGAATAAATAAATGTAGGAGTTTGTCTATAGCCCATTCATATTTTATATCAACAGTAGAAACATTGAATATGTCCGAATTGATAATAATGAGAGAGGGATAGATTTTGGAACGAGCTTGCTACGAACATTACTACTCTATCGAATGAATGGTGGAAGCTCTCAGCAAAAAAAAAAGAATGAATGGTGGAAGATGTATTTGAAATTTCATGCAATTAGTCTCAAATTTATTATTTACTTTTTTTCCTTGTTGGAAACATTTATTATTTACTTATTAATGCTTACTATAGAAATTTCAATTTGACTCCAATAGAAGTTTTGTGGTACATCCTATATTTTTATTTTTAGGATGTGTCATATCATATACAGTACATTAAAAATAACATCATTTCATGCTAACTTTTTTTAATTATGTGTAATAATTATAGGGTTAATTACACTTTACTCCGTGTAGTTTGACTTGATGTCACTTTACCCCATGTGCTTTAAAAGTGACCACTTAACCCTCCATGTATTTTTGGGTAAAATGTCACCGCTACAGTATTTGACGGAGAGTGTTAAGTTGATACTTTATCCTACGAAAGCACATGGGGGGGGGGGGGGGGGGGGGGGGGGGGGGGGGGGGGGGGGGGGGGGGGGGGGGGGGGGGGGGGGGGGGGGGGGGGGGGGGGGGTTTAATTGGTCACTTTTAAACCACATGGGGGTAAAGTGACATCAAGTCAAACCACAGGGGGGTAAAGTGTAATTAACACATAATTATATAATGTAAAAAAATTTAAATATGAATACTACTGACAACCATTTTTGTGTATTATACATCAATATAAATGTTCTTTATTTAATACATATTTCTTAAACTGTTATTTAGTTAATTGAATTTTATTTATAATTAATAATATAGGTTAATAAAATAAACTAGCTTTGTTTCAACACTATTAGAATAGCAATAGAGCACAAGGGCACAATTGTCTTTTAAACATTCAAAATAACTTTTGCATTTATGTAACCAAACAGTTACGTACATAATCTATTATGCCACAATATCCACTTTACAATACATCATCCAAATACCACAAAGATCTATAATCAATTTTTATCATAATCTATTCTAATAAAGGAATCGCAAAGCTATCGCAATCGCAAAAACTTAAATTGCCCCAAACAGGCCCTTGGTCTATTTATACTCACCTTTCGCACCACTAGATGTTCTCAGCTACTATTAAGGATGGCAACGAGACGGGTATGGGACGGGGCCCCCATACCCCGCCCCCGCTTAACTGAACCCTCCCCCAGGCCCCCGCCCCCGCCCCGCCCTGCATAATGTCTCTTCCAAACCCCGGCCCCGCCCCGCATTTAGGGTCCCCAACCCGACCCCTCCCCACCTCGCCCTGCCCTGGTTCAGAGTTTGATTTTTTTTTTAAACAAATTGAAAATGCAATTTTTTAATGCATTTTTCCCCATTTATTTTTTAAGTTACGTACCCAATTAGTTTTTTATCACCAGTAGTCGGATTTTAAAATATGCACATTACAAAAGACTAGTAAAATCCGAATTTGAACAACTAAGGTAGTAAGATTTGAACAACTAAGGTAATAAGATTTGAACAACTAAAATCCTTTCTGCAACAAAAAAAAAATCCTTTCTGCAAACACGTTTCTTCAATTTCACGGACACGTGAACATTTTTGTCACACGAACACGGAACACATAGTGACACAATCACACACATGAACACACACAATGACATACATTGCACACGATTTGGGAACGATTTTAGGGTTTAATAGCCTAAAATTTACCTAATTTGGGGAAGTTAGGGTTTGATAGCTCTCGGCTTCAACGGTGGAAGAGGACAGCGAGAGCTACTAGCGGTGGTCACGATGCTGTGGTCCTGTGGAGGAGAGAGAGAGAGAGAGAGAGAGAGAGAGAGAGAGAGAGAGAGAGAGAGAGAGAGAGAAATTGAGTGCTGGCGGTGGTCCGGTGGAAGAGGCTCTATGGCAGCCGGCGACGGAAGAGGAGCTAAAGAGGAGCCGAAGTCTTGAAGAGGATTTAGAGAATCAGAATTGTATCAATACACTTGTTGTGCACTAAATCCCTTATAAGGAGTATTTATACTCCAGGGTTTATAGGTAATATCTATAACAAATAAGGTCATAAGTGTAATTTTTCAGTAAATTGGGGCAGGTTCGGGGGTTTTATGCCAAAACCCGAACCCGACTCGGGTTGACAAAATTTCCTCCATACCCGCTCTTGACCCTTATAAGTCTCCCGCATACCTATTAGGGACGTGGCATGATGGGGAACCCGGGAAACCCGCCCCATTGCCTTCCCTAGCTACTATATGGTATTGAAAGTCACTATTTAGTGCTCTGCTCTTTCCTCCGCACTATGAACCATTTTTTCTCTATCTTTACTGAACTTCCTTTTTTTTTTCCTCTATAGTCTACACCAATAAACACACACACAAAAAAAAAAACAATAATAAATATAGATACCAAAGAAAACACAGATTTCACATGGTTACCTAAGAGATCAGCTCTTTCACTATTGAGAATAATAATTTGCACAAGACATTTTGGATTACATCACATAACCCAACCTTTGCACCTTTGAACATGTGCCTACTCTCAATACCCCCAAAGAACCCATATTCTCTAACCGTATAACATGAACTCCCATGAGGGGAGATCCCTCAATTTGGTACAACCAAGGGCTTCCTAAATCCGTATACATCATCCACTTGAGTTTACAACCCATTACTCATTGGATAAGTAACACAGCTCTATCACAAAAAGAAACCACTTAGAATAGAAATCTAACAAAATCAACAAATCCCTAAAAGAACTGGGTTATCCCACATGTAATAGAATCCTAACAAGATCCGAGGCAAACAGAGGTGACCCATGAAAAGAAGCCGTCTATGTATACTCATATTGCTTATAAATATGCCATAATTATATAGAATCTCGCCCTTAAATTCTTAAAAATTATTATAAGCTTGTCCCTTAAATTAGATTTCTGAATCTAAATACTATCGGGGCTACATATTATCCATGTAAAAATGCATGTGTATGTATATATATATATATGTACATATATTTGTGTGTGCGTGAATATGAAATATAAAAGCAAAACAAACACAGTAAATTAACATAACCTAGCTAGAACGATGCAAAATCAAAACAATAGATCAAGTCTAATATTTGACACTGTATCCTTAAGACGATTTTGTCCTGCACTAATAGTCATGATTTTGTGGCAATCATCTCTCAACATACATCAATCTTTTACCCCCCTATGGAAGCACTTCAAATAAGAAGTTACGTACGCCGAAGCATCCTAAAGTTTGTACTGGTACACTCAATGTATGTATAAATATATGAACTATGAAAATTCATAAAATTAATCTATACGATGATTGTTTGTGAAAATTCGTAGCTAGTGACTATTCGTGAGCAGTCATGACCAGTTGGATAAGGGACTGTTTGGCACAGTCAAATTATGTATGCATAATTCTGTACATGGAGAGAACATACAAAAAATATAACAACACGTTCATTCACTTAGAAAAACTAAAATTTTCCAACAGTACTTCAGGTAAAGTCCAGGCATGTTTTTCTTAACCTATTAGGTACTCTGCATCTATTTTGGTCAAAATTACCCTTTTACTACTAAAAAAATCAGATATAGACAAGCTTTTGTTCTACAAATCTGTTTTGGTAACATTAGAATTTTTGGAATAAGAAAAACAAGATCAATATTGACTATAGAATCTTGGCAAAAAAACATAAAATTAACGAGCATACAAAAATTAAGAAAGTGGCTTTACCGGAATAAAATGAAAAAAAAAAAAGAAGTGCTTCACCCGCGCGAAGTTTTGTGTAAACTAAAAGGTATTTTAATTTCATTAATCTAATGAAAATATAATACTTCTATGTACAGATCACAAAAAATCAATAAATAAATAAAAAATTAGCCACAAAGAACCAACACAACCCCCCCCCCCCCCCCCCGCCCCAAAAAAAAAATGATGAAAATATAATACTTCTATGTACAGATCACAAAAAATCAATAAATAAATAAAAAATTAGCCACAAAGAACCAACACAACCCCCCCCCCCCCCCCCCCCCCCCCCCCCCCCCCGCCCAAAAAAAAAATGATAAACTTATGGTCTTTTCATTCAAACAATTAGTAATTTACTTGTTCGCAAACAAGTAATACTCTATGTTTAAATAGACAAAAGCTCAAAGATGAGGCTCCAAATTACATGTTTTTGCACAATTTTCATGTCCAATGCAAAGATCTCGAAAAAAAAAAATACTAAATCATCCAAAAAGACTAAAAATGAGAAAGTTGTCGTTTAACTCAAAGAGATAATATTATCTGTTTGTAAATAGATGATTACAGATAAAAAGCTCTAAAAAAGGCTCCAAATTACCTGATTTTGTACAATTTCTATGTCCAATTCAAAGATCTCAAAAATATTTGTATGAAAAAATCACCCAAAAAGGTCAGAAAATGATATGGCCATATAAAATTGACATTTTTAAAAAGATAACATTTGTGGATTTGGACTTTAATTGGTTCCCAAAAAGTAGCAAGGGCCTAAGCTAATAAAAAGAGTAATGCTAGGTCCACCTAAATGGGACATCTAAACTATCCACGTGCTGATATAGATTTCTAAAATTATTCATCAGTTACCAAACAAAATTTGAATTAATTTCTAAACTGGCATAACATATCAACAGATGAATGATTTAGGTGTCTCATTTATATGTACTTATTAAAAAAAGCCAAACACCATGAATTTTTGCTTGTAGCACCTCAAATGAGGGACTTCTAATCAAGTTTCTCATTAACATCTATTGTTTCGTACGTTGTAGATCTGAAGTCAAAATTCTCAAGCAGTAGAAAATGAAAAGTGTATTGTTATTTTAATTTCAATTTGTTCATGTTTTTTAAAATTTGGATACTTAATTAAATTAAAAGTCGCTCAAATTAACACTTTACAACCATAGTTCAGTCCATAAGATTTTAGTCCAAGAAGGACACAAGGAATAGCACATAGGGAAGTTCTATTTATACCCACATATTTTATTCACTACACCCACATTCTCTTTACACTCACTACTCTAATCTAAGTTGATACAATTAATTTACTCTTTGTACCCATCTTTCCCCCACAAATAGCCCTAACCCTGTAAACTTTTTTTTATTTCTTATTACTCTCTATAACCACCATCCTCAATCTCGTAGCACAATATACAAATACACTGTTGCGAATTCTCAAAAAAAAAAAAAAAAAAAAAAAAACAAGAGAGGCTGTGCTTATTACCAAACTCCGATGTATATTGATTATGCTTTTTTGGCATGATCCACAGTGTCAATGAATAAATAACTGGCATTACGCACAAATGACATCCCATAAGAGCACTATGTTATAAACAACACACATATAGAGTTGTAGACAGGGACAGAGAGAAGCTTTTTCGGGCAATTCTGTAGTAGGGCGAAGCGGTATTGCAACTGTTGGATGAAAATAGAGAATCATCCTAGAGATGACACATGTCCTAATGATTTTAAAAATTTTCACACCCTTTTCACCTCCTGAGCCAGTTGCCCATCCCACCCACCTCTTCAGCTTACTACCCATCCCTCTCTCCTCTACTTAACTTGAGTGTGTGTGTATATATATATATATTTATATCTATATGTACAATTATTGGTATACTAGAGTAATAAAAATAGTAGGTAAATTGTAAATTATACCCCTATAGTTTGAGGATTGTGATAGTTTAGTCTTTATAGTTTCAATTTTGGCAATTACATCCTATAGTTTGAAAATTGTGCAAAATCCATCAAATTACAAAAAAAAGTACGGGCGGAATGTCATATTATTTCTAGCCAAAAATGACCTCATGTGCACGGGCAGACCTAGGAGTGCAGTTTAGTGGGAGCAGAAGCTTATACAGGGGTTATAGGGAACATCACTTTATTTATTTATTTATTTTTTTTTTTTTATGGATAGAAATAATATAATTCTATGTAATTTTTTTGTACAAACTAATCTATCCCATAAATAACTTATAATATTTTAAACAATTTGATATACTTAAAGCTTATAATATGATAATATCTTATAGTCTATTAAACCATCTGATAACATCTTATAATCTTTTAAACAATCTGATACATTTCAAACTGGACAGGCACTGCCACACAAATATCAAAATGATAAATATAAATAACTAATTAAACTTATGATGCAAAAATTTTGTGAAAGAATTATGGGATAGATTAGTTTGTACAAAAAAAAATCATAGAATTATACTATTTCTACAAATAATAATAATAATAATAATAATAATAATAATAATAATAATAATAAAAAATCCTGCTCCTTGAAACCCCATATAAGCTCCTGCTCTCACTAAACTATATTCCTGGGTCTCTCCCTGCACATGTGATCATTTTTGCTTAGAAATAATGTGACATTCCCATTGTGCCCTTGCTTTTTTTGTGATTGGGTGAATTTTGCACAAATTTCAAACTATAGGGTGCAAATTGCCAAAATTGAAACTACAAGGTCCAAATTGTCATAACCCTCAAACTATAGGGTATAATTTGCAATTTAGCCAAAATTGTATCTTGTTTTCCTCATCGTTTTTGTGACACTAAAAAACACAAATCCAAACAGAATGTGAAGAGAGTGAAGCAATGTGGGTAAGGGGAACTTTTTTGGCACATAACGTGTACCGCCCTATTGATTAAGGCTAGTCACTGCTTAGTCAGTGACTAGTCTACACCCGTGAAGTGCGCCCATCAAACCCGTGAACCACATTCACAGGTCTGTGGTTAATATAAACAACAAAAAATTACACCCTATAAAAAGTATTAAGGTGAATGAGAAGATTATTTTTCTACTAACTCAGATCACGTTACGATGAATAGAGAGGTGCAGGAAGAGGAAGGGGGAGAAGTGTAGGAAGAGGAAGGGGAAATTATTTAGCATTACATTGGCAAATAGTTGGATCTTACGTAGATCATACTGGTCAGATGTGGTATGTAGAAAAATGTCCTTTTCTCAATGAACCCATTAATACCCATGTGCCACTATCATGTCACGGGCATGTTTTCATCGGTGAAGCCCAATCTCGCTTGCTACCAAGTTGGCTTGTTAATGATCATTTACTGAGATGGCTAAACTTGGACTTTCTTCAGAACCATTTGGACATTTGTAAGGAACATTTTGTATTTCTTCAGAACCATTTGGACCTTAGTAAGAAGCATTTGGACTCTCTTAAGAAATATTTGGACTTTTTCAAAACCATTTAAACTTTTGTAAGGAACATTTGGACTTTCTTAAGAAACATTTGGACTTTAGCAAGGAAAATTTGAACTTTCTTCAGAACCATTTGGACTTTTGTAAGGAGCATTTGGTATTTCTTCTGAACCATTCGGACCTTAGTAAGAAACATTTGGACTTTCTTAAGAAACATTTAGACTTTCTTCAGAACCATTTGGACTTTTGTAAGGAACATTTAGACTTTAGCAAGGAATATTTGAACATTCTTAAGAAATATTTGAACCTTAGTAAGGAACATTTGGACTTTCTTAAGGACATTTGGACTCTCTTCAGCAACATTTGGACTTTAGTAAGGAACAGGTCTTTCATACGAGCATTTAAAACATCCACACCTTGTCGACACTCCAACCATCCTTCATTCGTATGGGTTGCATAGTCTATCATCTCCTCGCAAGTCGCGCTAAGGATACCGAGCCGCAGATTCGAGTCTCCACGTCTGGAATCGTCTTGGATGCCATTTCATTCATCAAATCATTGTCAGTTTTCATCCACCTTTGCATGATGCAACTATGTGGGATTTCTGTGAGGTGCTCAAATTTCATTACAACTATAATATGGCAACAAGGTATCTCCACACTCGTGAATAACATACACGAACACTCTTGTCTGTCGTCTGATGGATGCTACATTCCACCTCAACTTCAGTTAAATCCACGCCATTGTTGAAATGAAGTCAAAATCATTGTTAAATCAATATACTGGTCCATTATAATTCATACCATATGTTGTCTTGAATTCTACGGAGATGATTAGTTTTTCGTGGTGTTGCTTTTCAATGCACTATGTATTATTCCTTTCACTAATTTGTATTGTGTTCTTTATTTTCTTCGAAATGTTTGGACTTTCTCAAGTAATATATGTACCTTATTAAGGAAATTCTGGATTTTAAGAATGCTTTGGACTTTTTAAATAATTGTTCGAACTTTCTTCAGAACCATTTGGACTTTTGTAAGGAACATTTGGTATTTCTTCAGAACCATTTGGGCCTTAGTAAGAAAGATTTAGACTTTCTTCAGAACTATTTGGATTTTTGTAAGAAACATTTGTTCTTTCTTAAGAAACATTTGAACTTTCTTAACATTTGGACTTTAGTAAGGAACATTTGAACTTTCTTAAGAAATATTTGGACCTTAGTAAGGAACATTTGGACTTTCTTAAGAAATATTTTGACTTTCTTCAGCAACATTTGGACTTTAGTAAGGAACATTTGGACTTTCTCAAGCAATATGGACTTTATTATATATGTTACATTTGGACTTTAGTAAGGAACATTTGGACTTTAGTAAGGAACATTTGGACTTTCTTTAGAACAATTTGGACTTTTGAAAGGAACATTTGGTATTTCTTTTTCAGAACCATTTGGACCTTAGTAAAGAACATTTGGACTTTGTTAAGAAACATGTGGACTTGCTTAAGAAATATTTGGACTTTAGTAAGGAACATTTGGATCTTAGTAAGGAATATTTGGACTTTCTTATAAAACATTTGGACTTTTGTAAGGAACATTTGACGATCTATTTTTCTAATGATGTAATCTACTCATTTGTGTTGTGCTTATGTTGTTATATACAAGATATAGTACATAAAGAAAAGAAATAATTGAAAGGTATTCTAGTTAAATTTATTTTACTTAATATATTTTAAGTGACTTTGATTGAATAATGCTCTAATTCTTTCAGTGATGCGCATTACTCATAACAATATTTTGTACAACAAAATTATTCACAATAGTTGTAAAATACTAGTAAAGTGAAGATATGTTGGCCTTCTCCAATAACTTCACTCGAGTGGTCTTCTATCTTGAACTAGAGTTGAAATAGAATGAAATTTATATATGTTTGTATGGCAAAACTAAAAATACAAAGATGTAGTGAAAATAAGAAAGGGTGAAAGTTAAATGTTTCTCCATTCAACATCCTTCTTCAAATTTCTCTTAAAAAATGTCCAAGCTTTGCCTCCAAAGTTGGTTGTTAGCTTATTAAATGGTGTTTAATGTAACAACCTTAATAAAAGCAAAGCAAACATTAATAAAAATAAACCTTAAATTCTTGTACCTTTTATAGTCTATGGATGGTAGTTGGACTTTAGTTAGTTGTATACAACATCTATTCCATTAAGTACAATATAGTAATGCTTAGTGTTTTGCAAATTTTACACATTTCTTTGCAAAGTCCAACCAATCTTTATCAAAGTCTAAACAACCCTTAGGAAAGTTCAAACCTGCTATTTACTTCATTTTTTTTAATTATTTTTTATTTTTTACCAAACTTGAATTTTGTTTAGTTGTGTACAATGTTTATTTCATAAGGTACAACATAGTGATGATTAATATTTTGCAAACTTGGCACAATTCTTTGCAAGGTCCAAACAACCCTTATGAAAGTCTTAATCTGCTATTTACCTTTTTTTTTTACTTGAATTTTATTTAGTTGTGTACAATATTTATTCCATAAGGTACAACATAATAATGCAAATTATTTTACAAACTTTGCACATTTCTTTGCAATGTCCAAACAATCCTTGTCAAAGTCCAAACAGCTCTTAAGAAAGTCTAAACTTGCTATAGCAGGTTGCAAGACATTTAATGCCCTAATATAATGGCAGCCTTCCTTCTTCCTAAACATTTAATGGGGCTAAATTATGTCAGCCTTTTCATATCTCTTCCAATCAACACTTGCCACATATGTAGTGATTTTGCCCCACTTAGAGCAAAACTACTCTTGCCCCACTACAGCCGAACCCAGCTTTTTCTGATGGATTAGCTACCACACACAGATTCTTTGTCAATACAATTATACAAAGACAAACAACACTTGCCCCCTTTAACTAAAGCACGTAAAACAGTCTAAGCGTACACGACGTATCGTTCTTGGAACTGCTAGTTGTTTGCGTAATTTTTTTTTTTTTGCGTGTTATGTATGTATTTTGTGTGTGTATATCAAACGATTCAAACCTTATATATATAAGAATCTAGCAGCTGAAACTTCACTTAGTCAATTACCATACTGGCTTTCTGTATCTTCTCAAGACCATAATACCCTTTCACTATACCTTAATTACATGTATATCGTGGTACTCATCATAATGATACATTGATTTGTGTGAGGATAATTATGTCATTTCAGATTATTATTACATTCAGGTCAGCTTTTGAAATTCTATTTAATATAATAATGAGGTTTCAATCAACAATCTTGTGTCTAATTATATTTGGTTCAGTAATTTTTGGGATATTTATTATTCACTTCAAAAAAAGTAAAAAAATTGTGGCTATTTTGGCGACTATTTAGGAATTGGTCACTAATATTTACAATTTGGTCAACTTCCTCTCTCAAATTTAGGATTCATATATTGTAATATGTGTAATTGCATTTGGGTGAGCAAGTTTTGGGATCTTTATTATTCACTTCAAAAAAAAAAAAAAAGTGGCTATTTTAATGGCTATTTACAAATTGGTCACTAATATTTATATTTTGATAAACTTCTTCTCTAAAATTTATATATTTAGGAATTGGTCATTAATATACCAAAATTCACTTGTACTCAAATCTCATGCTAAATTTATATCTTATACTCATTATACTCAAATGCATACAAATAATAAACTCATATACTTTAAAATACCAAATGATGAAAACAAAAAAGACAAAACAGCTAATAAGAGGGGGATTGGCACGTGCATCGCACGTGCCGGGACCCTAGTATATATATAAACACAATATGATAGGATTTGACGTGTAGAAAGTGTTTGTGAGTTAGGGTTTGTTAGAGTAAGTGTGTGCAAAGTGTAAACTCTTTGGTACATTTGTTTTTATTTTAAAGTATGTGAGTATAGATAGAATAGAAAATTAATGGATAATGTAACTCTTAAAAGTTTAAAACTCAAATTGGTTTGACCATTTTCTAAAAAGGACAAAAGGAATCTGAGCTAGTGCTCACACGGTATAAGTGCAAGCACCATAGAAGATCCCATGTGGGGTTCAAGCCCTCAAGCGCGCGCCAGCTGGCTTCAGCCACTCACATTGTGGGAGTGACTGTACCATATGATGTACATTTTGAAATTTTTTTTTTAGAACTTTAAACCTCCATAACTTTTGATCTACAACTCTATTTTTTACAAATTTTATACTGTTAGAACCGTGTCGACGAGAGCTATAAAACTAGTACCATTGTTGATATCTTTTGAGCAAAAGAAAAAAACTCCTATTTTTACATGCCATGTTCCAAATGAACCAAACAAAATTTTCACATAATATTCGTGTATGGGTTATTGAATTTTCACTTGACGTTAACGTATGCCAAGTTGATATATTGTGAGAGAAAAAAAAGTTCACTTTGTTCTTAAGGAGAGTTTTAGTGAAACTTCAAAAGAATTTTGCATTTTGTTTGGGTTGACAAACTATGTTTTATATTGTTTGTAAAATTTAATATTTTTGAAACGAAGTATGCATTGTTTTAATGTGAAAAAAAGAGTGAAATTTCACTTGGAAAACTTGAATATTAAGTGAAATTTCACTAAACTCGTGCATGAACATTAAGTAAAATTTCACTTAAATCGACATTTTGAGGGACTTTTTAACAAACTATGTATCAAATTGAATCTTAAACTCTAGAGAGTTACTTCTAGTTACTGTTGTGATAGTTAGTGAAGTTTCACTTACCACACAAGAAAACTAAGTGAAATCTCACTGAACGAGTACACGAATGTTAAGTTTAACTGCAAGTTTTTCAGGAAGAAGACATATACGGGTTCAGTGAATTTTCACTTAATATTTATGTATGCCAAATTTATATGTTTTGAGAAAAAAAAGACAAATTTTTACAAAAAATTCTGCAATTGTTTTGGTTGAAAATTTGTGTTTTATAATGGATTGTGAAATTTGGTACTTTTAACAAAATATGCATTGTTTAAAAAAATATTTTCACCCTTTTGTGAAATTTCACTTAACTCGTACATGAACATTAAGTGAAATTTCACTTAACTTGGCATTTGAGAGACTTTTTAACAATTTAATAATCAAATTGGACTTTAAATTCTAGACAGTTACTTCTACTGAAATTTCACTTGGCATACATGGAAAGTAAGTGAAATGTCACTGAACGCGTACACAAATATTAAGTGAAAATTCAAGTTTTTCAAGAACAACTGAACATGGCATGTAAAATGTCATTTTTTTGCTCAAAATATATCAACAATGGTACTAGTTTTGTAGCTCTCCTCAACACGATTCCAACGGTATAAAATTTGAGAAAAACGGAGTTGTGGATCAATAGTTATGGAGGTTTAAAGTTTAAAATACATTTTCAAAATGGGGTTTCATATAACACAGCCACTCACACGATGTGAGTGGCTTTGGGACACATGTGTGCGTGAGGTGTGAGGAGGCATGGCTCAAGGCGTGGGTTGTTAGTGGGAGTTGCTATGGTGCGCACACTTATACCGTGCGAGCGCATACTGTCAACTTTTTGTCCTTTTTGTTAAGTCACTCTCTAATTTGTACTTTAACATACCAAATATTATGGTGATGTCATTATTGGTAAATCCCCCTAGATAGAATTGTCTTAACACATGTTTATCTAAAGTCTAATTTTTAGTCATAAAATATTTATGGGTAAATTACATGGACCTCCATCCCCCGAGGTATGCCCTAAATTCACAACCTCCCTTCTCTGTAACGTGATGGTTGGGTAATGTCTATGATGGAATAAATGAAAGTACTAAACTATGCGTTAAATTACGCACACCTCCCCTGAACTATGTTCTAGTTACACGGATCTTTCTCGTATTTTAAAAAATTAAACGGACTTCGCTTATCACCCACAAAACCCTAACTAAACTTACGGCTTGTGCAAATGTATTATTATGCCCTCAAATAAAACTTGTTTTTGCAATGAGAAATGGCTTGGGTTAATCTTTTCATACCACTAAGAAGTGTATCTTTTAATTTCTTCAAATTCCTTCCTGTTCCAAAATCTGCAACTTCTTCAACATTTCATCAAAATTTTCAATTTCATAATTTAAACTTATTAGGTTTTGATTTTTTTAATTTCTTCCTATTTCCATAAATATGATGAATGATCTTCAATTTAGTTTTTAATTTCTGCAAAATGGTAAGGATGATAGACACTTTAAAAAATAAGACAGATGATTCTAAGTTTTCAAAAAAAAATTAATTTTTGTTTAGAGTCGGAGCAAGGGAGGAAGAAGAAGAGAGAGAAAATTTAGGAAAAAACATTTTTCTAATGAGAGAGGTCTGTGTAATTAGGTAATACCTCAAGGGAGGTTTGTATAATTATTCCTATTTTTTTATAAGGATAAAAAAAAGGTATTTTGGACATTAGTTAATTAAAAATTGCTTACATTATCGATTTCTGTCAGGAGGTAGATGGTCAACTAATTGAGGGGAGTTCAGTGTAATTCAACCTCAAACCTTAGGGGAGGTCGGTGTAATTTCTTAAAATACAGGGGAGGTCTGTGTAATTAGACCATTCCTTAGGAAGGGTCCATGTAATTTACCCAATACTTAGTTGGGATACCAAAAAGCACTACCGAAGAATTTTAACTATGTGAATCAATCATTAAGGATAAGTCATCCCGCTAATTCTTAGACTAAATGTGCCCTCATCTTCATCATCTAACTCTAACCACTATTACCACCACCCCCACCATCTCCGGAAACCACCCCACCACCTCCAGTGACTAAAACAATAAGTGAAATTTCATTTGTTACTGTCATAGTCCAATCCCACAATAGCGGAACCGGAACCCGTGGCACGCTATCGAGGCTCTTCCTACTCATTTAAAAGTCATAGCAGCGGAAACAAAACTTTAAAAATAGCAATGAGTAGTCGCTCGTTTAAAATAACACAACCGAAGTTGGTAAAATTTGTGTAAATTTGAAAACGTAGTTATATTTTAAAACGAATGAATTTATATTCAAAGGGGTCCCAAAGTTGCCTTAAGAACCAATCAAAACATTTAAATAAGTTATGGAAGGGGTATAAAAAGTTTTCATGCAGGGGTCATTTCGACTGGTCGAGTTACCCCGTTTGACCGGTTGGATGACCCCACGGCAATAATCCTTCATAGCAGAGGGTACTTCGACAGGTCGAACTGTCCCCTTGGACCGATCGAATGACCCTCTGACAGCAATCCTTATTGCACTAGGATATTGCCTACGGTCAAGCGACCCTTGTGATCATTAACTACCTCGACATTAAATCAAAGCATGAAGTCGACAAGTAAAGCATTTCAAAGCGTGAACTCCAGGTTCAGATTCATAATATCTTAACCAATCCAAACCATGATTTCAAAGTCAAAACAAAACGTAGTTCTAGTTCACTTGAAAGTGATTTCTTACAAAGTTTGGAAACAGAATAAAACATACACAAGACTATTATCCATTTCTATTACAAGTCCCTTAACAAAACAAATGAAATAGACGATTCGATTACAAAACTACGGGATAACTTGACAAGTCACCCTCTATAGTGAACTCCCAAACCCACATGCTCACTTTTGTGATTCCTCAACGGCATTAACACCTGAAATGGTTATTTGAATAATCACACATATATCGATTTGTTTAAGCTAAAGCTTAGTGAATAAATCAACATATGCACATGAATGGTAAACATACTCGCATGCACATCTCTACATTTCATGCTAGTCGTCAGAGACTCACGTGCACATTCCATACTCCCAACCCGCGACTCCTCGCCAATAAGTCCACGCAAAAGGGTAAGACCCACGATTCTTTTCTTCAATCGTGTGACCTTAATGCCTATATCGGCTCCATAAAATGGCTTAGTGACCACGCGCTCCTTCTGACCCAAATAAGCAACTCAATATGATCAAATACATATCACCATGCTCTTGGTAATCAAAACATTTCACCGTGCAATTAGGACTACTTATCGATATAATCGCCCAATATGAACTACACAAATATATATCTCTAAACTAGTACATGCTTTTCATCTCAAACATGAATACATGTCAAGAAACCATTCCAATAACATAGTTGAATCGCTCACCTCCGAATAATGCTCCTATAATTAAATTGAAGAAAACCCGTGCACAAAGAACGTGCAGAAAAGCTTCTAGTACAGTTCCTATGGATCAAAAGACCGATTAGCAACTTTTATGAAAAATTCTAGAAAAAGACTTTTCTGAAAACTTGGCCAAATGAGGCCTAATAGCTATCAAAACGAAGCTCTTACCTCGAGGAACTCGAATATGAAATTTGGTGAAAAACCAGCAGATGAACAGGTGTCGTTTGGCGTCGAGAAGCTTGCAGTAACTAAATCTCCTCTTTGGCCTCCTTCTTGAATTTTAGGTTAAGAGTTATAAAAATCTAAAGATCATCTCTATCTATATACAGACAATATTTTTTTAAAATTGTGTTTACCTCCTCACGAGTTTTCAAAACTCCTAATCAGTCTCTGAAACTTTCTACGCAGCAAATTCGTAGCTTCACGAGTGAAACCTCAAAATTATAAAAGTTTCTGACTAAATTCCGTTTGGTTGCTAAAATGCAAATTTCTACATAACGTTTCTGAAGTTGCTAATTAGCCTACCAAATTAATAGCGTGTTAATTCATCCCCACCAGGATACTAAACTAACAACAGAAATATATTTTAACCCGGAAATAATATAGATAGTGAAATACACAAGTAAACATTTAATTCCAGATAAACATTTAAGGCATTCCACAATGACCGTCTCAATCTCGAAGGGACGTCACAACAACAAAACACTCATTCACACTGTCTCAAAGGGTTCTCTAACATAGACACTCAAATCGACTTGTGAGTCAAAACTCACTCAAACATGTGTCATACGACACGCCACATCACATTATCAAGCATGACAATGTAATGCAATGCAATAACACAAATGCGGGTGTTATAATACTCTTCCCTTGAAAAGAAGTTTGTCCCCAAACTTATACCTCATGTATCGAATGGATGTGGATACTGAATACGTATATCATCTTCTATTTCCCATGTCATTTCTTCCGTCGTTTGGCTACGCCATAACACTTTCACTTTCGATATCACTTTATTTCGTAAGACTTGATCCTTCTGATCCAAAATCTCTACCAATTATGCAACATATGTTAAATCACTCTGAATTTCAGTCGATGTCAGAGTCATCACTTGATCTCTATCCTCTACTATGTGTTTCTGTAGTAATGATACATGGAATACATTATGAACTTGAGCATACTCACTTGACAAATTGAAACGGTACGCTACTGGTCCAACCCTCCCTGTGATCTCAAAAGGTCCTACGTACCTCATATTAAGTTTCCCGTATCTTCCAAGTCTAGTGATCCCCTTTGAAGGAGACACCTTCAAGTAAACCAAATCTCCCACGTCAAATTCCAATGGTCATCTACGCTTGTCGGCATAACTCTTATACCTACTCTGAGCTATCAGTAATCATTGTCGAATCACCTTTATCTTGTCCGTTATCTCTTGTATAATTTTCAGCCCTTCAATCATTCTTTCTCTGACTTCCGTCCCACTAATCGGTGAATGACATACACGACCATACAAAGCTTCATAAGGCTCCATCCCAATACTCGACTGAAAACTGTTCTTATATGCAAACTCAATAAACGGCAAATGGCCTTCCCAATCACCCTAAAAATCAAGTACACATAACCGAAGCATGTCTTCCAAAATCTGGATTACTCTTTCTGATTGGCCATCGGTCTGAGGATGAAAAGCGGTGCTAAAATGCAATTTGGTACCCATTGCTTCTTGCAAGGCTCTCCAAAACTTTGATGTAAAACTACTATCTCTATCCGAAATAATAGTAACTGGAATACCATGTAGTCTCACAATCGCACGGATATACAACTTAGCTAACGTTATCGGTTTAGTTATTTGAAGTGATAGAAAGTGCGATGACTTCGTCAAACGGTCAACGACCACCCAAATAATAGTGTTCGATCTCTTCGACCACAGAAACCCACTTACAAAATCCATTGTAATGTGTTCTCATTTTCATTCAGCTATCGGTAACGGTTGTAACAATCCTGAAGGTACTTGGCATTCGACCTTCATTTGTTGACAACTCACACATGGTGAAACGTAGCGTGCCATTTATCTCTTCATTCCCGGCCACCAATAAATATGTCTCAAATCTCTATACATCTTGGTGCTTCCTAGATGAATGGTATACTTCATATTGTCTGCTTCCTCTAGAATGTTCTATTTTTTAACTCTTTTTCGGCAGGTACACAAATTCTACCCCTTAATCTCAAAACATTGTTCTCAAAAGTAAAACCTAGTTGTATTCCCATTGGAATCACCTCACAAATCTTCTTCAAAGCTACATCTTGAAGTTGTTTCTCTGAAATCTCGTGAATCAAGAGTGGTTATGCCCAATCATCGACATCAATCCACTTTCAATCCTCAGAATCACCTCAAGCTCCAAATTCTCCATATCTTGAATCAAATCTTTTTGAGAAGTCCAATTTGATGTGGGGTTGGTTGGTACTTTACGACTAAGAGCATCGATGACTACATTCACTTTGCCCGGATGATACTGAATTGACAAATCATAGTCCTTCATCAATTCTAACCATCTTCTTTTCCTCATGTTCAAATCTTGTTATGTGTACAAGTATTTCAAACTCTTATGATCCGTATATATTTCACATTTCTCACCGTATAGGTAATGACGCTAAATCTTCAATGTAAAAATCACGACAACCAATTCTAGATCATGAGTCGGATAGTTCTTCTCATGCGATCTCAGTTGTCTCGATACATAGGCAACGACCTTGTCACCTTGCATAAGAACGCAACCTAAACCTCTATATGAAGCATCACTGTAAATAATAAACCCTTCAGTCTCTGTCGGAACGGCTAAGATTGGTGCCTTCACTAGTCGACCTTTCAATTCTTGAAAATCTTCACATTCTGGACTCCAAACAAAAGCAACATCTTTCCTCATCAACTGTGTCATCGGCATTGCAATACGTGAAAAATCTTTTATGAACCTCTGATAGTAACCAGCTAATCCAAGAAAACTTCGAATCTCTGTCACATTCGTTGGTCTCAACCAATTGGTAACAGCTTCTATCTTTTGAGGGTCTTCAGAAATTCTCATCGCCGACACTATATGTCCAAGAAAAGCTATCTCTGTCAACCAAAATTCACACTTCTTTAATTTGCCGAACAATCTCTTCTCTTGCAATCGTTGTAAGGCTAATCGTAAATAATGCTCGTGATCTTTAACACTCTTGGAATAGATTAGGATGTCATCAATGAACACAATAACAAACTCATCTTGATAGTCCTTGAAAACACGATTCATTAAATCCATGAAAGCAGCTGGTGTATTAGTCACTCCAAATGGCATAACCAAAAATTCAAAGTGACCATATCTAGTCCCGAAAGCTGTCTTTTCAACATCTTCGTCTTTGACTTTCAACTGATGGTAATCGGATCTCAAGTCAATCTTCGAAAATACCTGAGCCCCTTGTAACTAATCAAAAAAGTCATCTATTCGCGATAACGGATACTTGTTCTTGACGATCAACTTATTCAACTCTCGGTAGTCGATGCACATACGCATTGTCCCATCCTTCTTCTTTACAAACAAGACTGGAGCCCCCCATGGCGAAACACTCGGTCGGATAAAACCCTTCTCCAACAATTCTTCTAACTGGATTTTCAACTCTTTCAATTCTATCGGTGCCATTCGGTACGGTGCTTTAGATACCAGTTGTGACCCTGGTAATACTTCTATCATGAACTCAAGCTCTCTTTCAATCAATACGTTAGGTAACTCATCGGGAAAAACATTTAGGAATTCTCGAACAACTAGAATGTCTTCTACTAGTGGTCCAAGAACTCTAGAGTCAACAATCGAACATAAGAAACCCGAACAAACTTTCTTCAATATCTTACTTGCTTGAATCGTCGATATCAAGTACGGTGGTAAGGTCACACCCTTATCTTGAAAAGTAAACTCTTCTTGTCCTGACGGATAAAATCTAACTCGTTTCTACTCATAATCAATTCTAGCTTGATTAACTGACAACCAATCCATACCCAAGATAACATCAAACTAGTTCATTGTCAACAGAATCAAATCGACGCTCAAGACCTTATCACCTATCTTGATCTTGCATAACTTGAATACTGAAGAAGTTACTAATGGTTCACTACTAGGCAATGATACACACAAATCATATCCTAGTGGGTCAGACTCAACAGTTAAATGCTTAACAAAATCACGTGATACAAATGAATGCGTTGAACCAGAATCCATAAGTATACGTGTTGAATATGAACAAATAGGAAGAATACCTAAAACGACTGTATCATCCATTTTCCCTGTCCTGAGCTAGAAATATAGCCCCTATTTCTATGCAACTCCTTTCCCTTTATCCGCTCTTGGTTCTGCCCTCGACCCACTTGGCACACTCGATGCCCCAGTGCTCATTCCTGGTTATTTCTTACTCAGGTAGTTCTTCGCTATATGTCCCGGTTACCCACATTCAAAATATTTCCCCCTCATCTCTGGGTTGTAGCTCTTGGCGTTCGGGGTGGTGTTTGGTGTGGTCAAATTTGTGTTTGAAGGACAGTTTCTAGATACGTGTCCTAGTTGCTTGCAAATGTAACACGTGCTTAAAAGATAGCAAGTTCCCTTATGTCGCAGGTTACATGTTGGGCATAACGGTCTCGAGTCTCCCGTGAATGTACTCCCTCCTTGGTTACTTATATACGATCCCAAACTTTGTATAAACATTTCTTGACATTCCCTTGGCTCTTGCCCCTATTATCATTGCCCTCTTTCCTTGTTGTCCTTGTCGATAGAGATCGACACTTTTCTCGGCAATATGGGCAGCTTCCTCAATTGGAAAAAGAGTTAGGTGTTGCAACGGCCACGTGTATTCGCCCTAAGTCCTTTCTCAAACTTACGAGCCTTATCCTTCCCAGTTGGAATTGTGGTTTTCCAAAAACGCAACAACGCATTATAACAAGAAACATACTCACCCACGGTCATATCTCCCTGAACCAAACTCACAAACTCTTGATGTTTCTGAGTATAAGTTGATTGTGGAAAGAACCACCTGTTGATTCCTCTTTAAATGCTTCCCACGTGGTCGACTTCCCTTGCTCAAGCACATTATTCCACCAATCTAATGCTTTACCCATCAAAGTATCAAACACACAAAGAATTTTCTCCTCATTTGTGCATATCACCTGACGAAAATGATTTTCCATATCCATCACCCAGTGGTCGGCCAAGTCTATGTCGGTTTGTCCGTAATACAAAGTCAGTTTCCTTTTGTGGAACTATTTTGTGATGGTGTATTGAGGTCTTGGTACTGGTGGTGCATTGATATAGCTAATTTCAACCGGTGGGGACTGAACATTCATCTGCTCTCGTTCACTTACAGCTTGAACGAAATTTCCCACCATGTTCACTAATTGGTCCATTCGCGAATGCGATAACAAATCTCTTACCGGCTCAGTCATGAGGTTTCAATTGTTCACCCTGTTGAGTTCAATGCATAATAACTATGCATGTCATGCCATAATATATAAATGTGCACAGTTCACCAACACAATCAATAGATACTAACATATGAGCAATTTCAACAAAGATAACCATATCATCTTTACAAATTCACACTCCACTCAGTGTCGCTCAAAATATAACGTCACTCACTCCCAAGGCTCTAAACTTAAAGCCTGATACCACTAAATGTCATAGCCCAATCCCACAATAGTGGAACAGGAACCGTGGCACGCCACCGAGACTCTTCCAACTCATTTAAAAGTTATAGCAGCAGAAACAAAACTTTAAAAAATATCAATGAGTAGTCGCTCGTTTAAAACAACACAACCAAAGTTGGTAAAATCCGTGTAAATGTGAAAATGTAATTATATTTGGAAACGAATGAATTTACATTCAAAGGGGTCCCAAAGTTACCCTAAGAACCAATCAAATCGTTTAAATAAGTTGTGGAAGGGGTAAAAAGGGGTCATTTCGACTGGTCGAGTTGCCCCATTCGACCAGTCGAATGACCCCACGGCAATAATCCTTCATAGCAGAGGGTACTTCGACAGGTCGAACTGTCCCCTTGGACCGATCGAATGACCCTCTGACAGCAATCCTTATTACACTAGGATATTGCCTACGGTCAAGCGACCCTTGCGATCGTTAACTACCTCAACATTAAATCAAGGCATGAAGTCGACAAGTAAAACATTTGAAAGAGTGAACTCCAGGTTCAGATTCATAATATCTTAGCCAACCCAAACCATGATTTTAAAGTCAAAACAAAACGTAGTTCTAGTTCACTTGAAAGTGATTTCTTACAAAGTTTGGAAATGGAATAAAACATACACAAGACTATTATTCATTTCTATTGCAAGTCCCTTAACAAAACAAATGAAATAGACGATTTGATTACAAAACTATGGGATAACTTGACAAGTCACCCTCTATAGTGAACTCCCAAACCCACGTGCTCACTTCTGCGATTTCTCGCCAACATTAACACCTAAAATGGTTATTTGAATAACCACACATATATCAATTTGTTTAAGCTAAAGCTTAGTGAATAAATCAACATATGCACATGAATGATAAACATGCTCGCATGCACATCTCTACATTTCATACTAATCGCCATAGACTCACGTGCACAATCCATACTCCCAACCTGTGATTCCTTGCCAATAAGTCCACACGAAAGGGTAAGACCCACGATTCTTTTCTTCAATTGTGCGACCTTAATGCCTATATCGGCTCCATAAAATGGCGTAGTGACCACGTGCTCCTTCTGACCCAAATAAGCAACTCAATACGCCCAAATACATATCACCATGCTCTCGGTAATCAAAGCATTTCACCGTGCAATTAGGACTACTTATCGATATAATCGCCCAATATGAACTACACAAATATATATCTCTAAACTAATACATGCTTTTCATCTCAAACATGAAAACATGTCAAGAAATCATTCCATTAACATAGTTGAATCACTCCCCTCCGAATAATGCTCCTATAATTAAATCGAAGAAACCCGTGCACAAAGAATGTGCAGAAAAGCTTCTAGTACAGTTCCTATGGATCAAAAGTCCAATTAGCAACTTTTATCAAAAATTCTAGAAAAAGACTTTTCTGACAACTTAGCCAAATGAGGCCTAATAGGTATCAAAACAAAGCTCTTACCTCGAGAAGCTCGAATATGAAATTTGGTGAAAAACCAGCAGATGAACAGGCGTCGAGAAGCTTGCAGTAACTAAATCTCCTCTTTGGCCTCCTTCTTGAATTTTAGGTTAAGAGTTATAAAAATCTAAAGATCATCTCTATCTATATACAGACAATATTTTTTGAAAATTGTGTTTACCTCCTCACGAGTTTTCAAAACTCCTAATCAGTCTCTGAAACTTTCTACGCAGCAAATTCGTAGCTTCACGAGTGAAACCTCAAAATTATAAAAGTTTCTGACTAAATTCCGTTTGGTTGCTAAAACACAAATTTCTACATAACGTTTCTGAAGTTCCTAATTAGCCTACCAAATTAATAGCGTGTTAATTTGTCCTTACCAGGAGACTAAAACTAACAACAAAAATAAATTTTAACTCGGAAATAATATAGATAGTGAAATACATAAGTAAACATTTAATTCCAGATAAACATTTAAGGCATTCCACAATGACCGTCTCTATCTCGGAGGGACGTCACAACAATAAAACACTCATTCATACTGTCTCAAAGGGTTCTCTAACATAGACACCCAAATCGACTTGTGAGTAAAAACTCACTCAAACATGTGTCATACGACACGCCACATCACATTATCATGCATGACAATGTAATGCAATGCAATAACACAAATGCGGGTGTTATAATACTCTACCCCTTAAAAGAAGTTTGTCCCCAACCTTATACATCATGTATCGAATAGGTGCAGATACTGAGTACGTATATCATCTTCTATTTCCCATGTCATTTCTTCTGTCGTTTGGCTATGCCATAACACTTTTACTTTTGATATCACTTTATTTCACAAGACTTGATCATTCTGATCCAAGATCTCTACCGAATATGCAACATATGTCAAATCACTCTGAATTTCAGTCGATGTCAGAGTCATCACTTGATCTCTATC
This sequence comes from Hydrangea macrophylla, assembly GCA_033977485.1. Classification (NCBI taxonomy): domain Eukaryota; kingdom Viridiplantae; phylum Streptophyta; class Magnoliopsida; order Cornales; family Hydrangeaceae; genus Hydrangea; species Hydrangea macrophylla. The sequence continues at coordinate 68,385,743 of CM066988.1, forward strand.
CGCTACTAAGTGTTTCTGTAGTAATGATACATGGAATACATTATGAACTTGAGCATACTCACTTGGCAAGTTCAAACGGTACGCTACTGGTCCAACTCTCCCAATGATCTCAAAAGGTCCTACGTACCTCAGATTAAGTTTCCCGTATCTTCCAAATCTAGTGATCCCCTTTGAAGGAGACACTTTCAAGTAAGTCAAATCTCCCACGTCAAATTCCAAAGGTCATCTATGCTTGTCGGCATAACTCTTATACCTACTCTGAGCTATCAGTAACCATTGTCGAATCACCTTTATCTTGTGCGTTATCTCTTGTACAATTTTCAGCCCTTATATCATTCTTTCTCCGACTTCTGTCCCACTAATTGGTGAACGACATACACGACCATACATAGCTTCATAAGGCGCCATCCTAATACTCGACTGAAAACTGTTGTTATATGCAAACTCAATCAACGGCAAATGGTCTCCCCAATCACCCTAAAAATCAAGTACAGATAACCGAAGCATGTCTTCCAAAATTTGGATTACTCTTTTCGATTGACCATGGGTCTGAGGATGAAAGCGGTGCTAAAATGCAATTTGGTACCCATTTCTTCTTGCAAGGCTCTCCAAAACTTCGATGTAAAACTACTCTCTCTATCCGAAATAATGGTAACTGGAATACCATGTAGTCTCACAATCTCGCGGATATACGACTTAGCTAATATTATCGGTTTAGTTGTTCGAAGTGGTAGGAAGTGCGACGACTTTGTCAAACGGTCAACGATCACCCAAATAATAGTGTTCGATCTCTTCGACCGCAGAAATCCACTTACAAAATTCATTGTAATGTGTTCTCATTTTCATTCAGCTATCGATAACGGTTGTAACAATCCCGAAGGTACTTGGCATTCGGCCTTCACTTGTTGACACTCGTACATGGTGAAATGTAGCGTGCCATTTATCTCTTCATTCCCGGCCAATAATAGACATGTCTCAAATCTCTATACATCTTGGTGCTTCTCGGATGAATGGTATACTTCGTATTGTCTGATTCCTCTAGAATGTTCTATTTTAACTCTTTTTCGGCAGGTACACAAATTCTACCCCTCAATCTCAAAACATTGTTCTCAAAAGTAAAACCTGATTGTATTCCCATTGGAATCTCCTCACAAATCTTCTTCAAAGCTACATCTTGAAGTTGTTTATCTGAATCTCGTGAATCAAGAGTGGTTATGCCACAATCATCGACATCAAGCCACTTTCAATCCACGGAATCACCTTAAGCTCCAAATTCTCCATATCTTGAATCACGAGATTTGGTATTCCAATCACAAATGCTGAAGCAACTTTGGGATTCCACGGGAATTCCTACAAAGATGACTCACTAGCACATAATTCCAAAATAGACTTACATGTCAATGAGTCAAACGAAGGAAAAAGCTTTGAAAATTTAATTAAACGACTATCCGAACAAGCACGAGTTCAAGGGATATAATGAGGAGTTTTGTGAAGTAAGTACTTTGAAACGAGGTATCACAATATAAGAAGGATTGCTCATTAAAACATTGATATCGCATAGGGGACTTATGCTTTTAATCAGGGTATTCTGATGAGAGTTGGATTAAGCAGAGAAAAGTTCGATTGAGCGAACTCTGGGCAGAGATTCACCCTACAGAAGTTGGATTAAGCAGAGAAGAGTTCGATTGAGAGAACTCTGGGCAGAAAATTCTCTCTGCAGAAGTTAGATTAAGCAGAGAAGAGTTCGGTTAAGCGAACTCTGGCCAGAGAATTCACTCTATAGAAGTTAGATTAAGCAGAGAAGAGTTCGATTAAGCAAACTCTAGGCAGAGAATTCACTCTACAGAAGTTAGATTAAGCGGAGAAGAGTTCGATTGAGTGAACTATGGGCAGAAAGTTCACCCCACAAAATTGGATTAAGCACTAAAAGTTCGATTTAGAAAATTTTCACATGAACTCTATACAATATTCAAAAGGAGTTTCTAACAAAAACAATATCGACGGCAAGATGACAGAAAGAAGTTTAATAAGTAAAATATGACAAATTCGGCTAGGATTGATAGTTAAAAAGGAGGTTATACTACATGGGTATATACTTGAAGCTAAAGATAAAAGAGAAGTCCTTTACATCATACGTGAAGTTTTGAATATGTACACAATACAATGACGCGGCTATCATGTACCGGTCCCAAACGAAGGTGAGTCTAGCTATTACAGATTTCATATACAAAATTCATATAAATTAGTACATGCAATTCTATTGATTTAATCCTATTCTCCGGCAATAGATCACGTAAATTACATGTCGCTCTATCCATCCATGAGCTAGCTCTCAAAAGAAAGTCCTCCAACAAGAGGCTTCAAAATGGATACCTTTGATCCTACTCCTTACACGGGCTTGGGGTCTTTTCCCTTGTCAATATTACCTGCAAAATGAGTTGGGATCGTAGTCCCTTAGCGCGAGGGCTAAGTAAATAATGTATGTAAAGACAGAGTAATTTTCTATGACTAAGAATGAAATGTGATGCAGTGAGGTTGCCACCATGGCAATGCAAATGTGAGGCTTCTTAGCCATGCATGTAATCGTTCACTCCCCTCGTTACCGGTCTGCAAGCCACCCCCAACTGGGAATGTAGCATACTAACCTTTCGATAGCTAGTCGGCTATAAGTTAGCGTTTAGCATGTTCTTAGGTACGTCCACTCTGTCTCACATCACAACCAGCATCCGGATTTCCATGTCATCTCATTTTATGCCCTTCCTTATGAGGGATATTTTCAACGCATATAATGTGTATGAATGTCTTTACCGAAATGGCACCCGATGAAACGAATCCCTTTGATTCACTCAACCAATGTCAAATGCTTATGCAATGTCATGTCCATTAATCATTGTATAATGTCTTATGCATTATTGTCAAGAAATGAAAGGAATGATAATGAAATTCGTGTTATGAGCTCAAATTTATCATTAGCACATTATGTCCTAAATTAGTACTAAGCTAGAATTAAGCACACTTTGCACACATTGAATCACATATGACATAGTTTGGATAGTAAAACATGATCTCTACACATGCAATCTCAATAACCAAAGCTAGAATTTCCAACATGAATTTTAACATGGATTTTAACTAGCAAGTAGACAAGTAACCATATTGATACTAACTTAAGCATGTAAATCATATAGTTCCATTTCTAAGTTATGAAATTAGGGAGAACTAGATTAGGGAAAGTTCATCTAATTCAAGAGTTTTACCCAATTAAGCAAGCTTTGCAAATCACACTTAGGAGGAAATTAAATGCATAAATGGACACATAATCATGTATTTCTATAGAATCTAGGAACAAAGTTAATGAAATACTACAAACCCTAGAAATTTACCCAAACAATCCAATACACATTATCATACTTAGAAATAGGAATTAAAATGTATCAATACATAGAAAATCTACCTTGTTCTTCGAGAAATCCAAAGAACTCCCAAAAGTTTGGTAAGGGCTAGAGGAGTGTGAGAGAAAGAGCTCTTAGTAGTCTTGAAGTATTAGCTCTCAATCCTTCCAAAGCTTGGTCCTTTAGCTCCTAGCACCTTGATTCTTGAAGAAATTTGATGTTCAAGCTTGCTTCAATGGAGAAATTTGAGAGGGGAAGAGAAGGGAAGAAGAAGAAGATGAAGAGATGAAAGAATGAGGGAAAAATGAAATAAGGAGGTGGGATTTGGGTCTCCAAATGGCCGGCCACTCTAAAGGGAGGAGAGAGAAAGTATAAGCATTTTGTGTGGTTCAAACTTAAAGTAGCAAAAATGTGGGTCCCAAGATGCGGTCCAATTTGCACAATGTTTTAAACATGTGGGTACATTTATACCTATTCAAGAAAAATATACAACAATTATTCTACAAGTTAGAGAAAATAATACACCAAAAATAATTGGGTCCAAATCCATGTGTAAATTACCAAAATACCCCTTATTAAACCACGGGTCATTACAGCAGTTGAAAAACCCCAATCCTATGAAATTTCTTTGAGATCTGAAATAGAAGTTGGCAAATGCAAATACCCCACTGCACATCCAGCAAGCCAAGCTTTTTCAGTATCCTTTGGTACATATTCTAAGTTGGGTCTACTCTGTATGGTGTGGGTATTAAAGCCTTTGCCATTTGAACTAAGTGGTTGATTATGATTTGGGACTGAACCGTTAAGTACTTCTTGATATGAACGACTATCTCTTTTATCATTAATAGAGATATTTGCAGGCTTTCCCTTGAATTTAATGCTTATGTAATCTTCAAAGTCATGAGAGGTAGGTACACCACCATAAAAGGCTTCTTTGACCACAAGACGTCTCCCCCACAAATAGTCTCCATTGCATTTAACAGCCACATACTTTGCCTCCCTTAGGTCGCTGAATCTAACAAAGCTGAACTTTTCCCTATGGCCCAGTCTGATTTTTTTAGGGATGTAGATGTCCTTAACATTACCTGCCCATTTGAAATACTTCCAGAGAACAAGATGATCCAAATCTTCATGGATGTTACCTAAATTTTCTTTAAGTTTTAGCCAAAATGGCAAGAAAGCTATCTTAGCTAATCACTTTTAAGTCCCCAACTCCAACCATGTTCTCCATTATAGGGCGGTTTGCATTATTGTATATTTTTATGCAAAAGTTGAATATAAATGCACAATCTCTCCTCAAATGAATATGATGTTTATTATTCTGCAGTATTTTACATTTTGGTAATTACTCATATTCACACTCTCTCTCTCTTCAAATGTGGAGAACCAAAACGGATTCCTTAAAATGGAAAATCATTTGGGAAACCTGTTGGAGCTCCAAAAATGAACTTTGCTTTCCCCAAATTAACTAAAAAGTGACTATGAGTAATGTTAAAATATTTTTTTTGTGTTTCCTCTCTCTCCTTAGTCCTAAATAAACCCACCAACAAACATTGTGTATGTCGCAAGCAACATAGTCCCCACCACACACATTCATTTGCATGTATATTGGTACAAATATTGTTCTCAGATATATTCATTTCAAAACAGTTTAAAGTTGTATTCATTTCTTTTTTTCTTCTTTTTTTGTTATGAAAGTTTAAAGCTGCACTCGGATAGAATACAATTCTTTCTTACGCATTTAAGGTTGAGATGATATTTCGTATGCAATGACCAATAGAATAACTTTATATCAAGTTTCTATTTCATCTCTATCCGGTTATCCCCCTAGTTTTCTCTGTGTGTCCAGAGTATATTATTCGTGGTATATTATTAATGATCTACTTCGAAAACAAAGTTACTTCTACTCTACACGCAGCAAATCCTTGCGGATGAACCCTTAGCTTTTCGGGGCATTGGATTCTCACCAATGCTTGTGTTTTATGGTCCTTTTGGGATGATATTAACAAAATACATTCTTGCCAATTATTATTACATTGTCATCATTGTTTTCAACTTATTTACATGATGCATTCTAATGTGATTTTTGCTATTTCAAAAAGGTAAATCTTATTTGCTTCTAGAGATGGGCATTCGGTCGGTTTAGTTCGATTTGAGAAATTCAGAACCGATAACTGACCGAAACACATTTTGGTTTATTCGGTTCAGTTAACTGAATTTTAATTTGGTTTGATTCAGAAATTCAGTTAACCGAATGGAGAAAAAAAAAATCCCAAAATGACCTTATTTTTCCCCTTGTTCGCAACTTTTTTTTTGTTTTATTGTTTTTTTTTTTTTTTTTTTTGTATTTTTTGTATTTTTTGTATTTTGTATTTTTTTATTTTATGTGTTTCCCTTCCATATTGAAAAGAAAACATATTGTGATTTTGTTTTCAATTGAAAAAATACTTATATTTTTGTTATATATAATTATATAGTATAGACATTAATAATTTATTAATATTAATTCGGTTTTTCGGTTCGATTCGGTTCGGTACCAAATTTTTTAACTTAAATAGATATTTTAATTTCGAGGAGGTGTCCATAGGGACTTGGGTTGGGAGTTGGTGGAACCCCGTACTCTCTCACATTTATAACAAAAAACTCTCACTCTATAATGTTTCCATCTTAATCTCTACCATTCTTTAATCTTTTTTCTCTCTCTATAAATTATATATGCATTGCGAAAAAAAAAATTTACTTTTATACCAACATTTATTTTTTTTTTTATAAAAAAAAAAGTGTTTTAGTGAGTGATAAAATAACTGCTGACATCATTAATTTTGGCTAATGCTAATGCCAAAGTAGCAATTGCTAATGTCAGAGCAAAAAGTGTCGTTAAAAGTTTTAGCGACAGTTCGTTAAAAGTTTTAGCGACAAAAAACAACTGTCGCTAAAACTTTTAGCAAAAAATTTTGCTCTAGCATTAGCAATTGCTACATTGACATTAGCATTTCACATAATTTTTTGATTAATCCTTTTATATTTGTATATACTAATCTTCTAATTTGATTCATGTGAATGCAGAGAAAAGGCAAAGATTTTGAGCTCCTAAACTAAAGAGAATGTGGAAGCTTAAGGTTGCTGAAGGACATGGACCTTGCTTGTATACCACCAACAACTTTGTGGGTCGACAAGTTTGGGAGTTCGACCCGGAAGCCGGTACACTCGAAGAGAGAGAAGAGGTTGAGAGAGTCCGAGAAGAATATAAGCTTAAAAATTCTTCAAATCGTGCTCGCCCATGTGGTGACCTTCTAAAGCGTATGCAGGTAAACGAAAAAGGTTAAATTTAGAGAAACAAAATTACATGACTTGAAGGATAATGAGGTGTTTCTATTCTCTATACATCAATATGTATCTATATATCTATATCTATACTATATATAAGTGCACCCATGGCCTTAAGTGTTTTGCAGTTTTATCAATCGGTGCACTTTTACTCAAATAATTCTTCTTAAAAGAGTTTTAACAAGTTGGAAAAATTAGTGGAAAGTCCCCCTAACCAACTACCAAGAGTTAAAGTTCTATTAGGTTCTTAGTTTTTTAAAAAGTCCCTGAACTTAGGGGTGGGCAATTGGGTGGTTCGAGTTCGAACTGTAAACTTCAGTTCGAGTTTAGGTTGGCAATCATGGTACCGAAAACTGAACTGAAATAAAGTTCAAAAATACAGTTCGATTTCTGAAATTGAGATTCGGCTTCGGTTCGAAATTTCGGGTTGAACTTGTGCCAAAATTATTTTTTTTTTTTTTTTTGGGGAGGGGCAGCCACTAGACTCTAGCAATAAAAAAATGAAGAAGAAGAAAGTTTCTTAATTTTTTAACATCCAAGTCAATAGCTATTTATTTTTCCTCATTCCTTTTTAAGGTGATGGTCACAATGCAAAAAAAAAAAAAAAACAAAGAAAGAGCACTCTTTGGTTTAACTAAAAAGTAGTTTGTTAATTTTTTTAACATCCAGGAATAGCTATTTTTCCTAATTCCTTTTTTAAAATGATTTTTAGAAAGAAACCCTAGTTCTTAAATTCGAAGTTCTGAAATCACAAAGATTTATACATAATTTAGGTATTCAAAGAATCAAAGTTAGTATTATACATAGCTATTCGATTAGCAACCAAACAGAGACTGAGATGAGATGAGATTCGACCATCTCGGACGTGCACGAACCAGATCCGGTAATCTTGGATGACCACGAACCAGATCTGGCGATCTCTAACGAGCACAAACCAAATTCTGCTTCACTTGCTGGTGTTCCTCTGCTAACAAGCATAATTTGCAATATCAAGTGAAATTTCAATTGATATTGGAAAAGTTAAGTGAAATTGAACTTGTTATAGGAGAATTTCTGATTTTTTTCAGTTACAGGCATTGTTAGCCCTAGGGGGCTTGGTAGATGATAACATCTTAGGTGAAAATTCACTTATTATGAGTTTAAGTAAGTTAAGTACAATTTCACTTAACTTTAATTATAATAAGTAAAATTTCACTTAATTTTGTTAGTGAACAATCCAGCTGAATTTGAATTCGAGTGAAAATTCAGCTAAACTTGAGTGAAGTTTTAGTTACAATTTTGAGTGAATTTTTAATAGGGCAAATAAAAATGAGAGTAGAGATGGAGTCGTCATGTTTTTTTTGCATTACCAAACAGTCCCTGGGATAACATGTACACATATTGTAACATATTAACATTCACATGCAGTTGAAGTTGTAGGAGATCAGAGACTTTGGAGGTTGTTGTTTTGTTCACCATTTTGTTTTGTCCACTGATGGTGGCATGGGGTGAAGTTCACGGTGAATAGTGGTCGCCGAAGGTGGTCGTCAGTGGTGGCCGGAGGTCGCCGGAAGTGGCATGGGGTTGTGGCAATGCTGGCTAGATTTTGCTTAGGGTTAGATGTTGAAGATTGGGGTATTTTAGTCTGCAATATTGAGATGACTTATCCTTAATGATAGATTTAAGTTGTTCTTAATACTAAAAAATCTTATGCATTTACCCTTTCTACTAACTACCCTAATAAGTTTGATATGCCGCCCTATTTTTTTTTGGGTAATTTAATATATAGTCCTAATATATGCATCTAACTAGAAACATGCCCCCTTTTCAAATGAATCTAGAAATAGGTCCCTATAGTATTTTAAGGACAAAACTATCCCCGTATATATATATATATATATATATATCCACATAAAATATGGGTTTCAAATTCAAGTTAGGGAATTTCTCACTTTTAACACGCTTCCCACTTTTTTGTGAGAAATTCTCACTTTTTACACTGTCTGTTTTTTAAGGTAACTTAAGAGCCGGATTGTCTATATATATATATATAGAGAGAGAGAGAGAGAGAGAGAGAGAGAGAATATGCTAGAGAGAGAAAGATGAAGACAGAGAAGGAGAAAGAAGAGATAGAGAGGGTCGCAGCCCCTCCACCGCCATCGGCGACCACCCACCACCTTCCTCCTCCTCCCCTCTCTACCTCCCTTCACCTAAACCAACCATGCACCACTATCTACAGCCACCCCTCTCCGCCGGTGACCACTCTGTGGACAAATTACTCACTAGTTCGTGAGAAAAAAAATCAAAATATCTCACAGGAATTGAATCATTTTAGGCGCGAAAATTCGATTTCATCTTTATTCTCGGAATTGCGAGTGAAAAGCAAGGTTTCAAATTTGCAACCCATCATCAACAAAATCAACCGATCACGAGAGGATACAGAAGACGATCACTCTGAAATGACTCATGGATTTGATGCATTCATCAATGGTTGTGCCATAGATTTACTCACTTCCATGAATTTGTATACATAGTCCGAACTATGTAAAAAGTGAAAAATTCTCACAAAAATCTGTGAATTTATCATTTTTTTGAAATTTCTCACTTTTGAAATTTCTTTAGTCCGGTTTTTAAGGTCCACTTAAGATTCGGACCGTTTTATACATACATATAGTATTGATGAGGATCTCCTTATTATATAGGCTGTAAGAAGCTCACTTGTTATGTACATGAAGTTAGTGAGAAATTTCTCACTTTTATAGGTTGTAATAAATTGCTCATTTGTTATGTAGTGAAATTAGTGAGAAATTTCTCACTTATATAGGCTGTAAGAAATTACTTCCTCATTGTCTGTAGATTAAATTAGTGAGAATTTTTTCACTTGTATAGACTGTAATCAATAGATAATGTGTTATGTAAATGAAATTAGTGAGAAATTTCTCACAAAAAAATGAGAAATTCCCACATCACTTTGTTAAATCGAAAATCTCTTGATTATAGGGATATTAATTCCATTATCCACGATCTCCTAAAAATGCGTTTCCCAAAATTGCATATAACACAATTTTGGAAGTTTTTTGAATATACAAAGCAGTATAAACAGAGAGAGAGAGAGAGAGAGAGAGAGAGAGAGAGAGAGAGATTATCACATTACTCTGTTAAATCCAAAATCCCTTGATTTTAGGGATATTAATTCAGTGAGAAATTGCTCAAAAGCATATTGAAAATCAATAAAAACTAGTGAGAAGTTTCTTGCAGTTTGATTTATGCTTCTTATATTTTGTTATAGAAAATTTGATTTACTACGATTATGCTTTTACACATCGTATGTAGATTAAATTAGTGAGAAATTTCTCACTTGCATAGACTGGAATCAATAGATCATATGTTATGTAAATGAAGTTAGTGAGAAATTTGCACAAAAAAGTGAGAAATTCTCACATCATTCTGTTAAATCGAAAATCCCTAATTTTAGGGATATTAATTCTCTTGTACATGATCTCCTAAAAAAACGTTTCCCAAAACTGCATATAACACAATTTTGAAAGTTTTCAGAATATACAATTGAAAAAAAAAATGTGAGAAATTATCACATTACACTTGAGATATTAATTCCCTTATCCATTATTTCCTAAAAACATGTTTCCCAAAACTGTATATATATAAAACTGTATATATATGTATGTCAAGGGTATAATGGTCCGGATTTATACTAACCATTTAGGAATAGGGACTAATTATTGATCTCTATTACAAATTAAGGATTAATTTCTATACACTAAATCAAGTCAGGATCAATTACTATTAATGGCCATATTTAGGGACCAAATTGTGTATTTCTATTTTTTTTTCTTCTTTATTTTTTTGGGTCTAGAATCCTACCATCTAATAACTAGAATTAAAGTTTTTTTTTTAATCACAATTATTAATTAAGTGCGGGTAACTTGATTAGGACTCTTTCACGTTGGTTTTGATTTGAATCATGATTATGTCTTTCTCGATTATTTTCTCTTACTTTTAATGACATTCAAATGGGATGGAATAGAATCCATTAGAGATATTAGCCTGGATCACGATTAGGTCTTTTTGCATAAATATCACTTAGGAATTATAGGTTTTCAGCAAAAAAAAAAAAAAAAAAGGGGGGGGGGGGGGGGGGGGGGGGGGGGTGGGTGCAAAAAAAAATAAAAAAATTAGAAATTTGGTATTAAATACCAAATTAGGAGGATTATTTGGTTATAAGACACAAGGGAAATATTTTTGGGGACAAGGACTTGTTTGGTGGAAGTTGTTGGGAATAAACTCAACTAGTTCTAGTTGTGACCAATACCCCTTTCATTCATTTCCAATTAGAGAGAGAAAACACAATGAGAGAGAGAGAGAGAGAGAGAGAGAGAGAGAGAGAGAGAGAGAGAGAGAGAGAGAGAGAGAAAATACGATGAAATCACCATCGTCATCGCGATGATCGCCGACCAACACCACCATTGTCGTCGGTTGCTATCACCACCACCATTGCGCACCATCTCCGTCGCACACCTGACACCACTGCCATTGCAAGCCAAACACCGCCATCTCCGAGCCAACTACTACCATCTCGCGAGCCAACCACCACCATCTCCAAGCTAACCACCACCACCACCACCATCTCGCGAGCCAACCACCAACCACCACCATTTCGCGAGCCAACCACCACCATCTCCGAGCTAGCGGTACCATCACTCATCGCCACCAAAGCAAGAATTTTCACGAGTAGATCCGGCCAGCAGTGCACTGATCCACCACAGATCTGGCACAGATCTCTTTTTTTTTTTAAACACATTTTTTTTGTGAAATTTATCAAAATAGACATCAGTAACTTTCTCAACATTTTTTCCCAGAGTTTGATATCAACAATAGTACTTGTTTGATAGATCTCGTTGAGTAGGCTGTAAACATATTTATGCAAAAAGCAAGCTACAGATTGATATGAATGCTCAAATTTGTAAAAAGTTTTTGCAATTTTGGTAGAACATTTTTTTTTTGTGAAATTTCACAACTTTTTTTCTTTTGAAAATTTCACAACTTTTTCGGTGCTGGTATGGGAAATAAAATTTCAAAAACTTGTTTTTTGATCATTTCATATTGATGTGGTAGTTTGGTTGTGAAGAGGTCGTCAGATGAGGTCGTGTTGGTGATTAGCGGTGGTTTGGTGAGGCTGTGGTGGTTTCGTGAAATTTCACGAACTCTGTGAAATTTCACAACTTTTTGTTGATAAATTTTACAACCTTTTTTAATTTTTTATTATTTTTTTATTTTTTAAATTTCACAAGTTTTTTGTGTGGTATAAGAAATTAACTTTTAGAAAATTGTTTTCTGATCATTATTGATTGAATTGGTGTTTTGGTTGTGAATGAGGTCAATCAGGTGAGGTCATGGTGGTTCGTTGGAAGTAAGGTGAGGTGGTGGTGGTTGGTGGAGGCTTAAGGTCGTGATGGTGATCGCCGGAGCTCAGACAAAGTCGCCGGAGCTCATCTTTGTAGTTTTCTTAAAAAAATTACTTTAACATTCATTGTTCTTTGATGACCAAAGATTAAGGGATGTTTCTATGATTTTAAAAAAAATAAAATAATTAAAGAGAGATTAATGCTATGCTTTCCAATTGGAATTCTTTTTTATTATTATTAAATAGCAACAAAGTTTTATTAGGAAGCCAAAAAGGCCAAATATGATACAAAATCCAAGGAACCAAACAAGACTTTCAGGAAACCCCCCAAAGTCAATCAAACCCTTGGAACATAAACTCAAGAACACACAATTAGAAAGCACCCCAGAAATTACACATAAAAATTCAATACATTGATAAAAAAAAAAAAAAATCCCTTGGTCCGCCAGCCATCCCAATGAAAGCTGCATCAACCCCTTGAATTCTTAATTTGGTTCTTAAATGCTTATGTTTTCAATTTGAATTCTTAATTTGGTTTCTAAATGCTTTGTGGCTTGTGGTACGAGCAATTACTGCCACAGCATGTGGTACAATAGCTAAGCTATTTAGGAACTAAATTTGGGATTCAAATATTGGAAATTTGGAAGCATAGAACTAACTTCTTTTTTTTTTCCTATCTCTCCTGCGTCACTGTGGAGTTTAGTGAAATTACAGGAGAGAGACACATTTATTAGATTGTGAAAAAAAAATTGTGTGAATGGTTGTGTTCCAAGTATTACCCTATTACCGTTTTGGTAATGAAGGGTGATTGCATATTGTAAAATGTTTTTAACTTAAGTTAGAGTGGTGGATGCGAAGAGTAAGTGGGTTCTAGGTGAGTGTAGATAGAAATTCCCCTTTAACATTGTTAGCAAGAATTATAAACTGACAAATTTACCCTCAAAATGATAGCCTTCAAATCTGAAATTATTATTATTCCCCAGCTTCTCTAATGTCCTCTCTTTGATCTTTCAATATGCAGCTGAAGAGGGAAAGTGGAATTGATCTGAGCATACCAACAGTGAGAATTGGTGAAAATGAAGAAATAACCAATGAGAAGGTTACAACTGCTTTAAGGAAAGCCGTCCGATTAAATCGCGCAATCCAAGCAAAGGATGGCCACTGGCCTGCTGAACATTCTGGTCCTATGTTTTACTACACTCCTCTAGTAAGTTTTTCTCAGCCGTCCGATAAACTAGACTCTGTTTGGTTCGTGATTTAGTGCGGAAAAGTAAAACAAAATACTGAGAAGCACTTTTAAGAAAAAATTAAAAGAAAAAATTGGACCAATATTGGGGTTAAAATAATCAATTCTGTGATTTTAAGTCCATTATTTCCGATGTTTTCTTAGGAACCAAACGGAAAGCTACTCTAGTTATTGAACTAATTGTTGGAATTGTTACTATTTGTAGCTCATAGTCCTACACGTTAGTGGAACTATCAACACTGTCCTAACACCAGAGCACAAAAAGGAGTTGATCCGCTACATGTACCTTCATCAAGTACTAATCCAAATCACATTCTAATCAATCTTTTTTAGTAATGTTAACCAGTTATCTAAGCTTTTACAAATAACGTGTTTTTATGTAGAATGACGATGGAGGATGGGGATTCCACATAGAAGGCCGCAGCACCATGATTGGCTCCGCACTTAACTACATTGCATTGCGTTTGCTGGGAGAAGGGCCGGACGATGGAAATGGTGCAATCGCGAGAGCCCGGAAATGGATACTTGATCATGGTGGTGCCAGCGGGATACCGTCCTGGGGAAAGACTTATCTTTCGGTAAAATTAGCAAACTTCAAATTATTTACAGAACTCGCAAGAAAATTAAATTTCAAGGTAGTATTAGAAAATTTCTCACGAAATTAACAAATTGCGAATAATTTCTTGGCAAGAAAGTTCAAGAAAAGTACTTTTTCCAATGTATCACAATAATTCCTACAAAATTGTCATGCGTCATACTCATTCTCCTTTTAAAGATAAGGGCATAAGAATTCTCATATTCTCTATCTTCTCTGCTACCAAACATAGCAACTATACAACATACTTGAAGATGATATGAAAAACTCCCGAACACTCTTTGAATTCCTTCGCATGTATAAAAGTTGTAAAGTCATCAATTCGTTTCTTTCCAATGCAATTCAAGAAAATTAGAAAACCATGTTCCCGGGGTTATCGAAAGAATTCATTTCTCCTTCAAAAGAGCAACTTAAGTCGGAATTCTTTTACACTTTCTGTTTGGCTTCTAGGAAATAAAAGGGCATAAAAATTATCCAATGCTCCATTTTCTCTATAGCCAAACAGAGCAATTAAACACTATACTTGAAGGTCATGATGGAAAATATTGAATTCCTTTGAATGTAACGAAAATTTGCTTCTGCAGGTTCTTGGTGTGTATGAGTGGGGCAGGCTGCAACCCATTGCCTCCAGAGTTCTGGCTTTTCCCTTCAAATTTTCCTTTTCATCCAGGTAAATAAATCTACTAATTTTCATTTCCCACCCCTTATACTCTCGTATTTTTACATTTTCTGTGTGAATTTGAACTTAGAATATGTTTTTTGGTCTGTCTCTCTCTAATTGTGCAATGCAGCAAAAATGTGGTGTTACTGCCGCACAACATACATGCCAATGTCATACTTGTATGGGAAAAAATATCATGGACCAATCACCGATCTTGTCAAATCATTGAGACAAGAAATTCACATCAAGCCATACTATGAAATAGACTGGAATAAAGCTCGACATGAATGTTGTCCGGTTAGTTAAATTAACCTAAACATGCCTTACAATAACACTCATAGGTGATTTTAGTTTTTTTCAACTATCATTGCAATGTTTTAAATGGAAATCGATTCTTGAGCATGTCCAAGTTTAATAAAGACATTAATATGCATATAAAAATTGCAGGAGGATGTTTACTACCCACATACCTTTGTACAAAATCTACTATGGAATACTCTTCATTACTTCAGCGAGCCAATAATGACCCGATGGCCCTGCAACAAGATCAGAGAGAGAGCTCTTGATAAAGCAATCGAACACATGCGCTACGGAGCAGAGGTGACCAGATACATTACTATAGGATGTATCGAAAAGGTTAGTTACACAAACAACTAAATCTACAGAACTGCATTTCATAGGACAACATACATATCTCGAATGAAATCTCTGAATCCACTGAGAACAATAAACAGTTCTCTGAATTTGAAAATTTTCTAGTATCAATAAAGCTAAACTTCTAGTGCTTTTTACGTAGCTTACATTATGAAGAAGCCTATTCTGGTTGAAGGAAAGATACAGAAACAAACAACAATCAAAACAGATATTCTTGCAAAGGGAAAAAATAAAGGGATTTTTTTTCAAGGCCTAGACATGGGTGTTCACGTTGTTTATAATTAATTATGGGCTCTTCTGTACTTTTTAGGCCCGTTTGACTTTGTCCTAAATGCCTTTGCCACTTGTTTTGTATCAGTTTCAGTGAATCCAAGCACTTCAGGTTGTTGATTGCAGAAAATAGTTCTAATAACGTCTTCTTCTCTGCAGAGTTTATCAATGATGGCTTTCTACGCCCATGACTCAAACTGTGACGAGTTCAAGTACCACCTTGCTAGAGTTCCTGATTATTTATGGATCGCTGAGGATGGAATGAAAATGCAGGTATGTATTATGAGCTTACAATAAGCTACAATTTCGTCAAATTTGGGGGGCACTGTAGAGAACTATAATTTCTAACCTATTCATTTCAATTGCAGACTTTTGGTAGTCAGAATTGGGACAGTGCTTTTGCAACTCAAGCAATTATCACAAGTAACATGACTGATGAATATGGAGATTCTCTTAAAAAAGCACACTTTTATTTGAAAGAATCACAGGTTTCTACCCATTCCAAAAACATGATTTTCTTGACACTTAATTTGGCACTTCAAATTTCCAGTATTGAAATTGTGTACCTTTTTTATTACTATATCTGTAGGTTAAAGAAAATCCAAGAGGGGATTACAAGGCTATGTATCGTCACTTTACCAAAGGATCATGGACTTTTTCTGATCAAGATCAAGGATGGGCAGTATCAGATTGCACAGCCGAGGCACTCAAGGTGGTTGAGCTTATACATTTCCGTATAATCATAGTACAAACTTACAAGAAATTAAGAAATAAGATGTTAATATTAACCAAAAAATTATTTCCTTCCGCAGTGCCTACTATTACTGGGACAAATGCCCCTAGAAATTGCAGGAGAGAAACCTCCGGTGGAGCGCTTGTACGAGGCCTTGAATGTTCTTCTCTACTTACAGGTAATAAATACATATCATCCTTCATTATTTCACATTGAAAATGAAGTTATGAGACTATTTTTGCAGATATTTGACATTTGATTTTTGTTTTTTCTCTCCATCTAGAGCCCTTTAAGTGGTGGTTTTGCAATTTGGGAGCCACCAATTCCACAACCATATCTCGAGGTAGCCTTTTTTTTCCTTTACTTTGTGGTAGGGCGAAGGGAATATTCAATGGCTTGCACCGTTTTACATAACATTTTTTTCGATTTTCTCAGATGTTGAATCCATCAGAGCTTTTTGCTGACATTGTTGTTGAGCAAGAGTTAATTCTTTTCAGACTTCTCCTATTTCATTATCACTACAAACCTTTGTGCCATGATATTCAATTCACCCTGGCCCATTTTTTGTGGTTCAGGCATGTTGAAAGCACTTGTTCTATAATCCAAGCCCTCCTCTTATTCAAGCGTTTCCATCCGGGGCATCGAGAGAAAGAAATAGAGGATTCGGTAGCACAAGCATTGCGTTTTCTTGAAGATAAACAATGGCTAGATGGTTCATGGTAAGCAAAAACACACAAATGTATACATGTGTGTGCGTATAAAGAGCTATGCAATGTAACGTAATGTATACTATGATATTTTGCAGGTATGGATACTGGGGAATTTGCTTCATCTACGGCACATGTTTTGCTCTAGGAGGGCTAGCTGCTGGTGGGAAGACATACGACAATTGCCCAGCAGTTCGCAAAGCCGTGCAATTTTTGCTTTCAGCACAAAATGAAGAAGGTGGTTGGGGAGAGGATCTTGAATCATGCCCAAGCATGGTCAGTTACCTACCTGAGTTTTATGTCCAATAGTAATTTGATTATTTTTTCCTAGACTGACTTTAGAGTTTTGTATGAAACAAACAGAAATATACACCGTTGGAAGGAAATCGAACAAATTTGGTACAAACATCATGGGCTATGCTAGGTTTAATTTATGGTGGACAGGTTAGTATCAATGTCTTTCAGTTTTGATGCTAAACTAATTTAGAAATTGCTACTTGTATATTCTTAATTCTTCAAACAAACTAATGATCTCTTTTGACTTTTACTATTACTTAGGCTGAGAGAGATCCAACACCGTTACACAAAGGAGCTAAATTATTGATTAACGGACAATTGGAGGACGGAGATTTTCCGCAACAGGTAATTTTGATTTATAATAAGCAATTTGGGAAATGTCAAAATGTTTTAAGTATGTTCTTGAATTTCTTATTTCGAGTCATTTCTCTAAAAAGAAATTCTAATGATGTAATTACCATACAGGAAATTACTGGAGCCAGCTTGAGGAATTGCATGCTGCATTACGCACAGTATAGGAGCATTTTCCCTTTGATGGCACTTGGAGAATATCGCAAACATGTTCCGCTGCCTTCCGAAAAACCCTAAAGGTCAAGTTCAATTCCCAACGTAATATGCTCACCAATATACACTTCATCCATGATGTGTGAATGTATGTATCAAACACCAAGTTCTGTTAGAGATGTAAGAAGTCTCACTTCTTTTTTTTTTTTTTTTTTCCTTTTTGTCTCGAGTCCACGAATATTATAGCAACGAAAATCCTCTATATTTTGAAGTTACGTGATCTAGTTCCTCGTGTATCAATCGAAACAGTAAAGAATAACATTATAGCAACGGAAATCCTCGATATTTTAAAGTTATGAAATCCAATTCCTCGTGTACCATTAAGAGATACACAAGACTCTGAAAAGCATTTGCAGCACTCAAAACTCTGCTATATACTAAAGTAAATATTTTCATCCTCATTGCAACATTTCCCAGTACAATTAAGCAAGCTAGAAATCTGACTCGAAAAATTCCCCAGTTGGAATGGGAACTTCTAGCTTGAGGCGAAGCAATGAAGAGAATTTGACTGATTTCAATGTGTGATAGCCAAGTACTTACTATTTGAAGCATCTCCACTAATGTACTCTCATGGGATAGCTTCCAACCATAATTACACAAAATTAATTTTCAAAACTAGATTCATCCCAGTGTTCCCTAAATGTGAATCGCTTTTTTTGACGAATTGGACATAAACCACACATAATTACAACATATTAGGTACTTCTACAAAATGAAAAAGTAATTTTCTTCTATACATAAATAGTTAAATAATGAAATGAAGGACAATTAGAATGCAACTATGAGTTCAGATTTTCTTTTTTCTGCCGCCGCTATCACAGAACTATTCAGATGCCCATTATTTCCTTTTTAAGTTCCATGAAACTTGAGTTGAGCTGAAAGAATGATCAAACAACTACGATATTTTTTTTACATTTGTGATTGAATTAACTCCAATTTATTTTTATTTATTTTTATTTTATTTAAGAAAGCAGTGTATGAACGTGTATTATATACGTGCACAAATTCAATAGAGCGCGATGAGAGTGATTGAAAAGTACCTAAATTTCTGCAAATTGTCGAGTAATTTGAAATCGAGGTGATCAATATGGGATTTGAGAGATGAGATCACAAACTTTTGCGGGGTCGATCTTGTGATCTTGCTTTGACCTGGAAGTGTTGTTCTATCAAATTAGGGCTTTTTTTTTTTAGAGAGAATAGAGATTTGTAGATTGCTTTGCTGATTTTTTTTACCCAACCCATGAAATGGGCGGTATTATTTCTCACCCACATCAATTTTTAATTTATTTTTTAAAATTCATTAGCTTTTTAAAATTGCAACTTCAATTTGGGATTTCTGTCAAAAGTTTTTTTTGCTATAGTTGCAAGTTCAAATTGCTACTTTTAGATTTGTGAATTTTTTTTTTTAGTTAAAGTTGCATTTTGAAATAGGGATTTTATAAATTGATGAGTCGGGCCTCCATTTGATGGGTTGTGTCAAAAACTCGAGCTTTCATACCCTTCAAAAAACACAAAAAAAAAAAAAAAAAAGAGAACAAAAAATATTGCAATGGGCTTTTGCCTTTTCTTGACCATTTTAATATGAACATAACGTTATCAAATGTAATGGTACTACATGTCTCGATAATTGTAGAACTCAATTTCATGGAGTAATTACATTTTACACCTTCGTAATTTGGATATTGTGTTTTCAACAATTTGATCCTTCAATATTTAAAATTGTTGTAATGTACTCCATTCGTTTGGAGTTTGGACATCCGTTAAAAACCAAACAGAAATCTTTTACTTGTTTTGTACATGATTTTAAAATGAGGGGTAATTTACTCACTTACCCCCCGGAGGGCCCGTTCATAATAAGCCGATATACGTCACTGTTAAATGCTTGGGGAACACTGTACCAGCTTATCTCATTAACAACAGGTCTACTCTAAACGTATGTTCATTCTAAACAGCCAAGTGTATAGGTCAAGATCAGTCGACTTTCATACCGTCTGAGCAGAAGGTGAGAACATACGACAATACCCAAAGGATGGTCATAGGTTTAATCTTCCTCAATCTCATTATCAGGCCTTTGAAAAAAGAAGCTAAATTTCAAATCATTGACATCCCTGCCTCTTTCAACTTACTGCTGGGTAGGCCACGGCTGGACAGTCTAGGTGTCATACCGTCAATAATTCATTAGAAAGTCAAGTGTGTTTGGGGAAACAAGGTTTGTGATATTCTTGGGGATAGTTGGGTCCGTCTGTCTTAAGCTTCATCGAGCGCACCAGTTTTAGAGGTACAGCTACAAGAGGAGGAAACAACTCTAGGAGGGTTTGAGTTCATCAATATGTTGGAGGGAGTAAAGCCAATGGAGTTTCTACCACTATACATCGTTCAGTATGCGAGTCTGTTAGTCGCCGGAATTATGAAAAGGATGGGTTTCTTCCCAGGAATGGGACTGAGTAAAAATCATCAAGGCCTACCTGAGTTTCCAAGAATTCCAACACAAGCCCATACTCATGGTTTGGGTTATCAGGCGTCGAAGAAGGAATTGAAAGAAAAGAAGAAAGCAACTGATGCACCGACGGTTGCTTAATGGGTACTTTGTGAAGGAAGGAGAGGATTTCCCTTTCTGTGGTTTTTTGGAGCCATGGGTAGATTGTCGTGATAGCACTTTGAAGCCAATGTTTGAAATCTTCTTCCCCCATGAATTTTCCGAATATGAAGACCTGTATTTACAAGTACCCGTGAAGTCTGCCACTGTTAAAGATTGGATTTGTACGCTAGATGGCCTAGCTATGTGGAACATGTTGAATGAGGGAAGCATGAAGAGTAAAGGGAATAGCCGAGAAGAGATTGTAGAAGCCAAGATCGGGGAAGAATATGTCGAGGATATGGTGGAAGAGGTGCTGGAAAAGACAAAGGGAATGACGAAGAGATAAACAAGGAAAAAATGAAGAACCAGAGGGAGCAAAGACAGAAGGAGGGGATGAAATGGGAAAGCTGTCTGACTGTGATACCATAGAGCTCAAGAAAGGAGACAACAAAGAGTGTGTCTTTAAGTCTAGTGATAAGTATCCCCCCTTCCTGGAGTCTGTAATGGCCCAAATGAGGCGTCTTACTATTGGTATGTCTGTTGTAATCACCCCAAACAAAGTTAATGAAAGTATGACTGATTTTGCCTACACGAATGCGCTTAATGAATGTGATGAATGTGATGACCATGAAATACCAAACGAATTGCAAAAAGTAATCGAAAAAGAAAAAGAATCTACTTGCAAAATCATTGATAACACTCTAACAATTAATCTGGGAAATGAAGATAATCTATAAAATATTTTTATTGGCTCTACACTTAGCAATAAAGAAAATAAAGAATTGATCAATCTATTAAATGAATTCAAAGATGTTTTTGTATGGTCTTATAGTGATATGCCAGGTATCAATCCAGAGATAGTCCACCATCATTTCCCCCCTCTTTTCTAACTCAAAACCAATAAAACAAAAATTGAAGCGAACGAGGCCTGAATGGGTGCTTAAAGGTAAAGAGGAAGTTGAAAAGCGATTAAAAGTTGGATTCTTGATAGTCACCAAGTACCCTGAATATGTTCCAACATCGTACTAGTTCCCAAGAAAGATGGTCGTGCAAGGGTATGCGTTGACTTTCGAGATCTAAATAAAGGTAGCCCTAAAGACGATTTCCCTCTACCTCACATTGATATACTGGTTGATAATACGGTGGGGCATGAGTTGTTATCTTTCATGGATGGATTCTCGGGGTATAATCAAATTCTCATAGCTCCAGAGGATAGGGAGAAAACAATGTTCATCATTACTTGGGGGACATATTGTTATAGTGTAATGCCCTTTGGGCTCAAGAATACAAGGGCAACATATCAACAGATCGCCACCACATTATTGCACGATATGAGTCATAAGGAGGTAGAGGTATATGTAGGTGATATGATTATGAAGTCTAAGAAGAGGGAAGGATACTTAGAGTTGTTAAGGAAATTCTTCAAGAGGTTGAGAAAGTTTAGAATGAGGTTGTTTCCACAAAAGTGCACTTTCAGAGTTACTATCGGGAAGTTGTTAGGATTTCATCACCCAAAGGGGGATAAAGGTGGACCAGACCAAAATTAAAGCCATAGGTTAGATGCAGCCGCCGAAGAATGAGAAGGAGCTAAGGGGATTCTTGGGTAGGATACAATTCATTAGCCAATTCATTTCAAAGCTCACCCTAACTTGTGATCCGTTCTTTAAATTGCTTAAAAAAGGAGAAAAGCTCAAATGGGATAGCCTATGCCAACAAGCCTTTGATAAAATCAAAACCTATCTCCAAAATCCACTTGTCCTATTACCACCCGTACCCAGAAGGCCCTTGTTACTATACCTTTCTGTGTCCAAAGGTTCAATAGGGTGTATGTTGGCCCAAGAAGGAAAAGAAGGGCACGTAGAGAAGGCCATTTATTATTTGAGTAAGAGGATGACTGGATATGAGCTAAATTATTCAGCTTTAGAGAAAGCCTACTGGGCCTTAGTCTGGTGTACCCGTCGCCTTAAGCATTACATGTTAGCCTTCCCTGTAACTCTGATATCCTGAATGGACCCACTTAAATTCTTGTTTGAAAATCCCACTTTGACCTGTAGGAATTCCCTGTGGGCTATGATGCTGGTCGAATTCGATATTAAGTACGTCACTATCAAATCCGTAAAGGAGAGAGCTATCACTAAGTACCTAGCCAATCTTGCGATAGAATCTGAGGAGAAAGGTGAGTTTCGATTCCCAGATGAAGGAGTGATGGAGATAGAGAAAAATTTATGGAAGATGTAATTCGATGGAACAGCTAACCAATTGGGTTATGGGGTCGGGATTATCATTGTAGTACCTAATGGAATCCCTAACCTGTTAGCTGTCAAGCTTAAGTACAACTCAACCAATAATACGGAGGAATATGAAGCATGCATAATTGGGATAGAGGCAACCTTAGACCTAAAAGTTGAAAGGATTAATGTTTTCGGATATTCTAATTTGATAATATCCCAGATAAGAGGCGATTAGAGGGTGAAACACGAGAAGCTAAGACTCTACCACGAGTATACGGAGAGTTTGAAAGTATGGTTCAAGCAAATTTCATTTTATTACCTCCCTTGTGAAGAAAATCAACTAGCCAATTTCTTGGCAACCCTGGCCTCAATGATCCAAATCCCTGTAGGAGTTACCATAATCCCACTATCCATAGAAGAAAGAAACCGACTCTCGTTTGAAATGATCCCAACCATTGAAGAAGATGAAAGTTAGGTACCCTGGTATTTGGATGTTCGAAACTTTGTTAAGAAAGGAGATTACCCCGAAGGATCTTTAGAAAAGGATAAAACAGCGATATAGAGATTCGCTACCCAATTTGTGATCTACGCAGATAAACTCTGGAAAAGTCGTATACCAGATATAATTTGGAATGTTTGAATGGAAAAGAAGTAAATAGAATGATGGAGGAAATACATGAGGGAGTTTGTGCACCCTATACGAATGGGCATATGCTAGCAAAGAAGATTATTCGGCAATGGAATTATTGGATGACCTTAGATAAGGATTTTTGTGAATATGTTAGGAAATGTCATAAATGTCAGGTCCATGCAAACCTGATGCATACCCCACCTTCCTAGCTCTAAAGTATGACCACACCTTGGCCGTTCTCAGTATGGGGTATTGATAGTATTGGTGAAATAGTTCCCAAGGCAGCCAATGGGCACCGGTACATAATTGTGGCAATTGATTATTTTACTAAATGGGTAGAAGCAGCATCATATGCGACTTTAAAAGCCAAAGATGCGAGTTTCATTGAGAAAAATATAATTTACAGATACGGGGTTCCAAAGGAGTTCATTTTCTATCATGGCAATCATTTCCATGGAGAAGTCATCCCATTTTTAGAGAAGTATAAGATCACCCGCCATCAGTCCTCCCCCAAACAAACGGAGCGGTAGAAGCAACATATAAGAATGTTAAGGCAATCTTCAGAAAAATGACGGACACGTATAAAGATTGGCATGAAAAACTCCCATTTGCGTTATGGGGGTACCGGACCTCTATAAGAACCTCAATGGGTGCTACACTATATTCGTTGGTTTATGGGATGGAAGCTACCCTTCCGGTTGAAGTAAAAATGCCCTCTCCTAGGGTTTTGGCAGAATGTTAAGTGACTGAACTTGAGTGGATATGGCGAAGGTATAAGGAGTTGATGTTGCTTGATGAGAAAAGGTTGGTCACAATAAACCATACTCGAGGATATCAGAAAAAGATATCTTGTGCCTTCAACAAAAAAGTTTCGACCAAGGAAGCTTGCTGAGGGTGACCTGGTTCAAATAACTTAAAGTGCTCATTTATGACCCAAGAGAAAAATTCAAACCTAACTGGGTCGGACCATGCATCATTAAGACTCTCCTCTCCGGAGGGGTTGCCTATCTTATAGACCTAGATGGGGTTGAATTTAAATAGCCAATCAACCTCGATTGTCTCAAAAAATACTTTGCTTGAGACCTTTCTTTTCAAAACCTCCTACATTGATGAACTACGCTTGACGTGATTCCCACTAGGGGATACATAGGCAACCTGCTCGGTTCGGTCATTAATAATTGTCTTGGTGGCACCTTCATTCAAGCCTTAAACCGAACTACTTTGGACCTAATACCCACTCGGGGATAAGTAGGCGGGCTCTCAAAAGCCTTCGGTCCATGAAAACCGTGCTAAACTAGGGGCAAACTTACGTTTGCTCTGAACCATGTCAAGGTCCCATAACCAGGGACAAACTTCGTTTGCTATCTGAAGAACCCAGATATATACCCTAACTCTTCTTTGGATCTTTTGGCGATCAAAATGAACACTCTGAAGAAACAAATGAGGATTCATGGTGTATAATGATTAAAGCTCCCATCAACTTTCAAAGCAATGGTAATAAAAGCTATGAAGAAACATTAAAAGGAAGATTTTCATGACTCAAAGATATATTAAAAAAGTTAACATTTTGATTAAACATGCCAGAATGCAATTTTTAAATAAAAGAACATTCTTTGGAAAGGAAAATTAAATCACATTCAAAGAACGTAAAAGAGAAGACAGGGTTTGTCAGAAGTTTTCTAAGATAAAGCTTTGCCCTGTGTTTATTTCACTTTTATCTATATCTATCTATGAAGTCTATCTCTCGACCAGGGTCTAGATCTCCAGAAGGTACTCAGTAGTAGGCACGACTAAAGCAAGGACTCTCCATAAGGGAGTAGCCACCCTATCATACCAGGCCTCAGTTAAAGCCTTCACGATGGAAGGGCGCATGGTAGAACTCCTCGTAAAGTCTACGGTAACATCCTCAAGAACATCCTAAAGAAGTTCGTACTGATGGGCCAGGAATATCAAGAGTGGTAGCATACAAACCAGGCAACCAGATGCCTGGTCATTTGGGAAATCGTACTACAATGGAGCAATAAATCCACTACTGGTAGATCGAGCAGATGTCATCAGAGGAAAGGCCCTGAAGCCAACCATACCAGGCATCGATAGAGTGGAATAGGTGGTGAACCTCTAGACGATCATAGGGAAGTGATCCGTGAGAGTGTAGAGGATGGATAAAGAGATCCAAACACTCCATGAGCCAAACCTATAAGAAAAAGGGAGCCCCAGAGGATAACATGGCTCCAGTAGTGTGGGAGTGATCTAATCTCATCAGAGTCTCGCAAAGGACTAGCATGACGACACTCTTCATTTCCTGCAAATCGTGAGCGATGGGTATAAGAACGTCAGAAGATGACTGAAAGATGAAATAAGAAAGCATAGCAATGGATAATGCACTGCGTCATATGATCTGGTACCCTCCATCATAGGAGCATAGACTGAAGAAAGATGCTTAAAGTCAATCTGCCTGTCATGATCAAAATAATTTGTAGCATTACGGGATATATAGAGGAAGGTAGTCGAATCTTGAACATAGCTAGCCTATACAGGAGGAATCATCAAATCTATAAAAGGATTAGTGTGGAGGATAGTACTAAACTCCTTGAATAAAGGACTGATCTCTTGATAACCGAAGCGGAAGACATGAAGAATGGTGTCCCAACACTGAATAGCAGCTTGAAGTAAACCTTCATCCAAGGCCATCTGCTGAAAAAAGAAAGGATCGTCGAACTTAACACACTCAAAATTGAGTATGTCAATACCTGAAAGAGTATCCATCCATGGGAAGAGGATTTGAGAGCTAATGGGAGCCATTTGAGAGAGAAATGGAAGAGGGAGAATAGTGTTTTGAGGAATTTTGGAGAAAAGATAGTATAAAAAGAAAAAAAGGGCCCTGTCTAGGCCACCGAGCGGCACTCAGGGCACCCAACGGCGCTGCCAAGAGTGCCGTATGGTAGTCTGTGATTACCACACGGTAGTCACCAATTGTCGCTCCGGCATTGACCAAGTGCCGCTCACACATAACCAAGTGCCACAAGGAAGAAGTTTTTGCCAAAAACTTATTTTGAAATGTTTTTTACCCCAACCTGCAAAGGAAAAGCAAGATATACAATAAATTGTGTGCATAATTTCACATCACCTGCTTCATCCAAAAACATGTCCAAGCTATGGTCACATTCAAAATAAGAGCATGTATGTACATAAAAGTGCTAATCATGTCAATAGTAAGGTAGGTAGGAGTGTGTCTATCCTATCCAAAAAGATAATCCTGGCTATCCAAAGCCATCATCAAAATAATGTGTATATACAATCATCCTAATGTATAAATCCTCCCCAAATGCTCAAATAATTTTATATATATAGAAAGATGTAGAGTCAACCCCGGTCTCCACCTCGGCTCTAACGAGTGACAAGCCTGAGAGGCTCCTGCTCTAACTTCGTATCACTCTCAGCACTGTGACCTTTACCTCTGCCTCGCCCAGCACCTCCATAAGCTCCACTCGGGTCCTCTCTGAGCTATAGCTCTAACTCTCTCTCTCTCGTAAGGTCAAGGCCCTGATCTCCTCATCCTAAGAAAAAAAAAAGAGTGAATCTAGAAATAGTTAAGCAAAATTGAAAAATAAATGAAATGTTGAATGGGTGAAATAGAAATAATAATAAGAATTTACCTTAGTTCTCAGCTGAGCCTCAGTAGCTACCCAAGCACCCTCAGCCTGAATCAGAAACCAGAAATAGAGATTAGAAAGTCAAAAAGAATTTAAATCAGTACAAGAGTCAGAAACACGAAAGAGAAATCAGAAAGAGTAGGGTTTTTGAAAAGTTATCCTCCACTCCCATCCATGGACCCAATGCCTCACACTATGGGCATGAAGCAGGCCCTCCTCGGCATAGTCCCGAGGGACATGATCATACTGGAGTGGGCCAGTGGAGCACCCTGGTGGTGTCCAGGAATTGTAGTCACGGTCAGCTCGCCCTGGTAAACTGTCGGGAAGCTTCAATCCCACTATGGTAGGGTAGGTGGTCGAGCCACTGTGTGAATAGGCTGCAGGAAAAGAAATGAGAATTCGATAAGGAACAAAAAAAAAAGAGAATGAGAAAGCCATAAACAATGCTTACTCGGGAAACTTCCGTCAACGGGAAGTTTTTCATCAGCTTGGCTACAC
This sequence comes from Hydrangea macrophylla, assembly GCA_033977485.1. Taxonomy (NCBI): domain Eukaryota; kingdom Viridiplantae; phylum Streptophyta; class Magnoliopsida; order Cornales; family Hydrangeaceae; genus Hydrangea; species Hydrangea macrophylla. The sequence continues at coordinate 68,413,181 of CM066988.1, forward strand.
AGAAACTTCGTACCCCTCAGGAGGCTCCAGGTAATCCTGAATGGAAAGACCATTCAGGGCAGCTGTTAGGGCACTGCCATGAAGTATCTCAATGGCTCTCAGAGAATTAGGAGGAGGATGCGGCACATGAAACACGGGAGCCATCAATGACTGCCTGGTAACACTCTTTCCCAGATACCACTCTCGAGCATCAAGACCATAGCAACAACCTCATCGGGTCAAAATCGGCCAACCTCTGCCTCTCTTGAGTAAGGGTAGCAAGTACAGGAACCCAGGGCTGCCAGTTAACATGGGGCTCCCTCAAGGTCATCAGGAAATTCCTGAACGTAATAAAGTCATGGGCCCCGGTCTTCCGCCCAACACTGTCCTTCTGTCACTTCAGCCCTTGAGGCATAATAAGGGCATCTACCGGTCATGTCATAGGCGACATCATGTGGAGATACTCGTAGGACCAGATCTGAATGAGAGAAAAGAATGTGAGATTTACAATTCAGAAATAGAAAATTAAAAGAGAATGAAAAGGTAAAAATAAAAAGGGGGAACGTATCTCCCACGCTCTCCAAAAGCTGCCCATGGAGGTTGGGCGATTCCAAGAGAGCTCTCCCATATGCCTGTAGAGAATGGCCAGTCCAATGCCAGCCAAATCATACCCATAAATCCAGTCCATCACCTCCAGGGATCCCAGCAGTGCGACAGTGACCCGATCACCCTTGGTGCTCAGCAGAGAGCACCCCAATAAGTACATGATAAACCCTCTGGACATTTGCTCGTTTGTGAAGCCCTCCTGGTCCTTGAACTTATCAAGGAACAACTTGGCCATGACCAAAGGCTCATCCGGGACCACTCCCAATAGCACGAGCACCCGGTCCCACTCTGTCACACATCAAGCATCCATAAACACTCACCCCTAAAGGGGATCCCTATGATCATGCTGAAATCAAGGGAGGTCATCGTCATCTCCTCGAACTCAAAATGGAATGTGTTGGTGGTATCCCACCATCGCTCCGCAAGAGCGTGAATCTACCTAAGGTCATTTGAGCTCTTCATCAAGAGCTTAACAAAATCTCCGAAGCCGGTTGCAACTATATAGCCCTTCACGGTCTCATTTAAAGACTCATGCCACTTGAAGTCGTGGCCCTACAGCGAGTCAGGCTGAAGCTGCAAGGAGTCGTAAGAATTTGATATCAGTAAAATGGAAGGATAAAAGAAAAGAAAAATAATAATGAATAACTAAATTATATATAAAAGAAATGATGAGAGCGCTCGAAAACTTTTAGAACAATGCGCATGCATTCCAAATGCCATTAAAAATTGGAGAACCAAAAGAAGACAATATAGGAAATGTACCTGTTGTCGACACGTCTATGCAGATAGGTGCTCGTCTGGGTCGCAAAGTAGAAAAGTTGGATCATTGTGAGGAGTAGCCTTGTACTTCTTACTCTTTCTACTCGAGCTACTTGAGCCACTCGCCATGGTAGTTGATCTATCAAAAGAAAGAGAGAAATATAGAAAGAAAGTTTAAGTTCTACAAAAAATGGGGAAAGGAAAAGAAATCAGGAAAATGACAATAATGGAGAAAATAATCAAGATTCTAATTGAGGAGAACTAACCTATTGATCCTTTAGATCACTGTGAATGAATGGAGAAAAATCTCGAGAGAGATCCAGGTCGAAGAGATTTTGAGAAGTGAAAGAAAATGAAAAGAAAACATAGAACATGAGCAACCTGCCAGCTCGAAATGGCACTCGGGAATCCGCAAACGGCATTCTCTGAGAACCGCATGGCACTTACTTAGCGTTGTCGCGGCATTCCGTGACTGCCGCATTCCTCTATGCGTGCCGCAAATTAGGCAACTGAAGAGTCATATATTTCTCCCTCCAAAATTCAAATAATTTCCAAATTTTGAATTCGAACCTCCAAAGTTTGCCCCATTGTTACACTTTAATCCCTAGAAAATAAGTTTCAAGACCATGTTATTCTAAATTCCTATAAAAATAAGTTTTGAGTCTGCACGACTCTAAATTTGGAAAATTAGTTTAAATTGATGAAATTTGTGTGACCCTAGATTACGAAATAAACTTTCGAATTTGAATCTAGATTTTTGCAAGTCTGCATGATTCCATATTTTTGAAATAAAAAAGAAGAAATTCTTGGAGTCCAATTGACTCGCAATTTTATAAAATAGAAGTTCTTTTGTGAAATAGAAATTCTTTAGGCCCGATTTTGTGAATTTGAAATTCTTTGAGTCCGATTGACTCCCGATTTAAGAAATTAAGAAATGTTTTGAGTCTGATTGACTCCAAATTTTCAGAAAATTGAATTATTTTGAGTCATAGTGACTCCAAGCTTTAAAAATTTGAATTCCTTGGGTCTGATTGACTCTGAATTTTGAAATTTGAAAATAATTGGGTCTGATTGATTGCCAATTTTGGAAATTAAAATTGATTTGAGTCTAATTGACTCCTGATTCTGAAAATTAAATTGAACTGAACTGAGTCTGATTGACTCTTGATTTTGAAATTGAATTTAATACGATTGACTCCCAATTTGGAAGAGTAAAATGAGCAAACATATCCGACAGGGCCAAACAGCTCCAGATACTTAGAGCAAACCCGCATTGACACTGGGGCCTAAGTCATGAAGCGCTGCCCAGTTAATTTTGTCAAGAGAGCAAACCCGCATTGACAGCAGGGCCTAAGTAGCTCCAGATACTTAGAGCAAACCCGCATTGACATTGGGGCCTAAGTCGTGAAGCGCTGCCCAGTTAATTTTGTCAAGAGAGCAAACCCGTATTGACAGTAGGGCCTAAGTCGCGAAGCGCCGCCTAGTCAATTGCGTCAAAAGAGCAAACCTGCGTTGACACCGGGGCCTAAGTCGCAAAGCGCCACCCAGTTAATTGTATCAAGAGAACAAAGCCGCGTTGACACCAAGATCTAAGTTGCAAAGCGCCGCTTAGTTAGTTGTGTTCATCTGATTGACCAAAATGGCTACGAATCCTGAAGAGGACCAACTCATTAGTCAAAGAGACTCTGAGTTCTAAAGATAGCTCGCCCAGTAAGTTGAAGTGACCACAAGAATTAAGTAGCATAGGACATGCAGTGCATCTAGGTACATCGAAATAACATGATCTCAAATCATCGCATTTATATAGTTCGAAAGCATGAAGCATAAAATTACATTAGCAGCCATCATTGCATGAGCACGTGCATCATGATAGGATCGGTGCATTCATCCGTATGAATATTTAGGCTTGTGTGTTTGTTCTTTGCCCACACTACACCCTAGTTTGATTTTCGTAGGGATACATAGGTAGCTCACCATTAAGCACGACCGGCATGGACCATTTACGCGACTATTTTTGTAACGCATTTTGTTTTTTTTACCTGAATTTGACAGTTTGGTCAAAGGCTTATCTTTACATAGGCTTCGACATTCACTTATGACACGCATTGCTCCAAAAACTTTGCCGAAAAGGGGCAAACTATAGAAACCCCAATTTTGACCAATCGTCGAATTTAGGGGATTGTTACCTCCAAGACCGATGATGATAGCGTCTGACTAATTTAGGATTTCTGAGGTGATTCAAGCTCTTCGAAAGGCTCTTTAATTTAAAAAAAATGAATGAAATTAATTAAGAAAGAAAGAAAAAAAAAGAAGGAGAGAAAGGGAAGAATATGAAAAAATGGCACGCGGTGAGGTTTGCAGTGGTTACGTGGTGTCGTAGTGGCACTTACTGAGTGTCGTGGCTACAATCTGGGAGTGCTGCACTGGTGATCACCAAATGCCATGGACAACTCACTGAATGCCATGACAAATATGAGAAGTTTGGAAGGCAAAAAAAGAAAGAAAAAGAAATCAAAAACAAAACAAAATGAGGTGCACAAAAGATGGCAGTCCGTGAGTTGTCTATGGCATTCACCGAGTGTCATTCCAGCACTCAAATGAACGCTGCTCAGGTGTTGATAAATGCCAGTCTGGCATTTGCAGAGTGCCGTGGACAAATCTCCCGAGTGTCACGCTTATCAACAGTCTGGTTTTAAAATAGTACGCATTGTACCATCAAAAGTGCTTTAATGATTAGGGTTTTTACCCTCGAATTTACTAAAATGACCATTAAAATTGATCTATAAAAGGAGATGAATATCCCCATTACAAGGGGAGGATTCTTGAACAACTTTTTGATATAACTAGAGAGAATCTTAGAAAATTAAGAAAATCATTGTAAGGGTTGGAGGAAGAGCTTAGAGATCCTTTTGAAAACCTTCAAACCACAAAGAAGTTGAGGATAATTGGAGGTAACCTCTAATCTTAATTAGTACTTAGTTCAAGTTCAATAATAATTCATAGAGCTCCTTAGGATCTTTTACACATTTTCCAAAAGTCTTTGCCTACCTGATTTCATCACACACCACTAGAATTGTGATTCAATTTTGATTTATTTTCATTGATTTGGATCTAAATAGCTTTGGGTTTAAGATCAAATAAGTTCTTAAGTGAAATCTGACTTGGAACATCAATAAAATTTTGATTTCATCTCCCTTTGTTTATATTCTTCTCTTTGGATTCCTGAGATCTTTAGTATCTCATTTGATTACCTTGAGTTTGATCCTATAATTCTCTATAAACTTATGATTTATATGAAAATTAAGGTTGATCATAGTTATATCCATACATAACTAGTGGATCCAAGTCTTATTTCATGACTTAGGTCCACTAATTTGAAGTCTCAGAGAATTCTCTTCATATTCCATTAAGGTTCATATGGATTGGTCATCTTTTAGTCTCCAAGGATCATTAACTTGGGAGGAGAATTGAATAAAATGAGTCTATATTCCTCAAGGATCATCAACTTGGGAGAAGAGTTGAGGCTTAAGAAGAGCCAATTTTTATGGCTTAGATGTCAACATTGGTGCAATGACCAGCAATTCAATAACCCGCAATGATCAAAGATTTTTAATTAAATCATGAACCATTGGAATTGAATGAGACCAATTGGAATGTGTTCACGACACAAAGATCTACCACTGTAATTTTTGTTTTAATGGGACTTTATGGTTAGGATGGTTTGATCTTGGGATTTGTAAACTAGTTACTATTTGTCCAAAATTTCAGAATAGTAAATCAATTTGGATTTGAATAGATCAGAGCCTTAACCAAACATTTTTGACTTCAAATAAATTTTTCTATGAATTTTAAACGTGTTAATAATATCCCTTAAAAGATTGAAGTCATTCAGATTCGTTTACTATTTTTAAAAATCACACAAAATATCTGGAAAAAGAGTTATTAGATTCTGAGTGATGTATGGTTTTATTGGACCGTTTGATCTTTGAGTTTCTTTTTGGGGTAGAAACTAGACTCGCAGAGGCACCTTGTGTCCAAAAATTATTAAGAGCAAGCCATGGAAAGTATGCTTTTCCTATTTTTTTAATGTCTGGTCTGCTCTCTGTAATTCTTAAAATTCTATCACAAATTTAGTAAACTTACTAATAATGATTCAAAATGACTTTTCTATGGCTTAAGGCTTGAGCCATGTTTTGATTATGATTAATTGAACTTAAATCCAGAGACTAAATGATCTAAATCAACAAATGATTCATACCTAAATTTTGTTCATATTCATGCATTTATCACATATGTGCAGATTCTAGCGATTAGAACTTTATTTTTACATTGAGTTAAGTCGTATTTAATTGAACTTAGTTATGGGTTCCTTGTGATCATGTTGGGATTATACCATCTCTATATGGACATTATATTGGCTCCTAGTTGAGACTTGTATATCTATAGAGGTGGTGTAATTTCAACTAATTAGTAGGAATTCATGATTGTATCAACTTCCACCATGTTTTATAGATTTAAACTAGAAGTTTGGTATAATACATTTGGTATTATATCTTGTTCAAAGCGTGTGGATTAATCTTTGTTTTGTATCGCTATTAAGATATGATTTTCAACTCTTCTCTAGTTTATTTATTTCTTGATTTTATTCATTTTTGACCCCATGCGCGACACCTTAGATTAGGTATTTCCTTGTGTGTGTATATATGTATTATAGACCCTTTTTCTAGGTTTTCTCTTTATTTGTATGCATTGCACGTTTAATATCGCAGCTGGATTCTGGGTAAGTTTTCTTGTTCCTTATTGCATATCATTTTGCTTGATATTTGAAGTATGTGGTTTTGTATGCCATTTTATCGTTAGTAATTTTACACCCTTTTCAACATGCTTTTGGAATGTATATATATATGTATTAGTTGAGGGCTTGATTAGGTTAATTATTTGATTAAAAATGATGTTGAGTAGAGGCTTATCACGAGATAGGATGAGAGGGGGTGTTTTGGTCCGTTGGGCTCCTTCCTCTTTCATTCCATAATCCGGAACCTAGAAATCTCTAGTTTCCAAAAGATCAGTTTGCTTTTAAAATGGTTTCTAAAATTTCCCTTAAAATATTAAGTAGTGACTCATATTTGAATTTAAAAAAGTTTAAAAAGCGTGGTTATCCTGCGATATCCACACTATTTCAATACCATGGATTGTTTAAAATACCAAGGGCTAAAACCACAAGCTTCCCTAGTATGTCTGCGGATGGGGGACAACAAGTATCAAGAATCTTTTGCTTTATCTCCCTTTTTTACTTTGTCCTTTCCTTTCTGTTCCATTCCATTTGGCTGGTTGAACCTATATAATTGCATCAAAGAAATCTTTGATGACTGGTTCTATGCTAGATGTTGACATATTATCCATGTCATCATCTTCATATGGATCTTGTAAAATACCAGCAAGGTTAAGATCATGCTGAACTGGGAAGGACATATTTGAAAAGCCACAAATTGCTCTATTAGTTTCCATCACTTTAATCTGCTGTGCAGCAATGGAAAAATGTGGATATTTATCTTTAATATAATCAAGTAAAATGTTACACAAATTATTTAATGCAACCAAAGAGCCTATAGATTTCTGGCTTTCTTCCTTGTGAGAAGTTTCATAAGGCTTAACAGTAGCGCTAATCAATTCCACTCTCTTTTTAATATCCATATTATCCCACAAGTTGAACCAAAACGTCCTTTGTAGGATTGGTATCTGTAATTGATCATATCCAGATTGGACATCCCATTTCCAAATCTATGTAAGTCTGAATTTGGTGAAGAACCATAAAGCATTTCTTCAAATTCCCCCGAAGTTTCGGATGAAGCTCATACCAGATTAAGGAATAATCTAGAATAGCTTTGGGAACAATACTTATCTCTGGACCCATTTTTTCCCACCATAACAGGGACCAGTTAAGAAAAGCTGGTCAGCTAACTCCTTGACGAGCTAAGATATCTAGACTTAAATAGAAAAGTCAAGTTTGTTTTCCTGACTGAGTTCTAATAACAAAATGCATAATGCCATGCTTGGATATAGTCCCAGTAATTATATTGAAAACTATTAAGTTTAAGCGAACACTACCACTAATAACACTCTCTCAGTAGTTGAGTAGTTTATTTGATCACTATCTAGAGTTCTACTATCGTAGTATATAACTGATGGGTTTTTATCCTCTCTGTCCTAGGACAGCTCCAATTGCAAAGTCACTAGTATAACACATTAATTTAAAGGGCAAACTCTAATTAGGAGATTGCATAATAGGTGCAATAGCAAGATGTTCTTTTAATTGCTCAAAGGAGTTTTGGCGTTCCGTAGTCCATTCAAAAGGTGTGTCCTTGGCCAATAATTGACATAAAGGCCTAGAAATAGTACTGAAATTTGTTATAAATCAGCGATAAAAACCAGCATGTCCTAACAATGAACGGATATCTTTCACAGTACCGGGAATAGGTAAATTGGAGATAAGGTATATTTTAGTTTTATCTACCTATACCCCATCCTCACAAATGATATGGCCTAAGACAATGTCTTTGGTGACCATGAAATGACATTTTTACCAGTTTAAAACTGAACTCTTATCCTCATATCTTTGGAGAACTTTATGAAGATTGCTAAGGCAATCATCATAAAATTTGCCAAAAATTGAGAAATCATCCATAAAAACTGTTAAAATTTTCTCTACCATATCACTGAAAATGCTCAGCATACACCTTTGAAAGGTTGCAGGTGCATTGCAGAGACCAAAGGGCATTCGATGATAGGCAAATGTTCCAAATGGACATGTAAATGTTGCTTTTTCTTTATCTTCTGGTGCGATCTCTATGTGATTGTAACCACTATAGCCATCTAGAAAATAATAGTACTTGTGACCCGCTATTCTTTCTAACATTTGATCCATAAAAGGTAATGGAGTGATCTTTACGGGTTACAAAATTGAGTTTTTTGTAGTCTCTATACACACGCCACCCACTAGTGACACGAGAGGGAATTAGCTCTCCCTCCAAATTAGGAATAACTGTAATTCCTACTTTTTTTAGCACAACTTGTGTTGGGCTTACTCATTTGCTATCGGATATTGAATATATGATACCCATGTTAAGTAGTTTGAGAACTTATTTCTTAACTACATCTTGCATAATAGGGTTAAGTTTTTGTAGACAGCCAATTTTGACCACACTATTAGGATTTAGAGTAGACAACCTCTTGGAGGATTTGATGATGAAAAGTGCCCCATGGAAGATACTAGATTCCACACAACAAAAAGATCGAACATCGAAAAGTAATTTTAAGGTCAGAAAGCCCTTTTTTAAGCATAAAATCCCAATTTTGTCAAAAACATCTGTCATAATTTATATTCACTCCAGGATAAAAGGACATGAAGTATTCTAAATGCAGTATTCTAGGTATCCAAAGATTCAATTTTAAAGAAAAACTCAAAATCAATGCACATTAGAAAGTAATTTTGAAAAGGGAGTCGTTTGATTTTAAAAAAAAAACGAAAGTTTTGGGATACTTTCGAACTTCAATTGACCTTTAATTCTTATCTCAATTCCTCCCATAATATTTTTATACTAAAATTTAACTCGATAGCTTTCAACGGTACATGAATAGACAATTTTGGAGACCAAAAAGTATTTTTATGAAAATTTGGAAAAACAATGCGCATGAAACTTGAAACAGGGCTTAAAGGCAACCAGGGGAGGAGGAATATAAAGTGGTGGCTCACAGGAGGGGGTTAGTGGCTCCCTTGTAAGCCGCCACCTACATGTGTTACCCTCCATTTCATTTTTTGTGTTCCAGACCCTTCCAAGAAATCCTTGTGCGAGGAAATGACCCAGAAATTCCATTTAGGCACTGAAATGACCATTTTAATCTCATTTTGATCTCTAAAGTCCCTCTTTTAACCCTGAAACTTAAGAATTAAGTTTTTAAAACTCTATATATAGATCCATATGAGATCACCTTGGTACATAATTGAATACTCACTTGATCATATCGAATATACCTTGGAATAGGCTTGAATATATGTGAGATCACACTTTGAATATACTTGAATCTAAGAGAGTTCGAGAGAGAGAATTATGAATTGAATTCTTAAATTAGATAATTAGAAGAGAGTTTTTGGCATCAATTGCCTCCCACCATTGATGAGTGCTTGAATAACTTGAAGATCACTTGAAGAATGAGATCCTTCAAACTCAATTTTGAAGTATAATTGAGAATCATCCAAAAGGTAAACACTAGAATTCATCTCTAATCATTACTTTTGTATATAGATCTATAGGATTTGGATCTAGTTTAGTCTTAGAGAACACTCCTCTCATTCTTGACATACTCATTTAGCTAGATCTAAGTCTTCCTTGATTTTATTGATAATCTATGATTAGAGATCCATTTTTACTTTGATTTTCATGTTTTCATCTTGATTTTGATTCAACCTTTCTATTTAGTTTAGATCCATGAATACATTATTGTATATGTATCTTATTTTTGAATGAGTAATTCTATGGTGACAACTTTCATACAACCTCTTAAAAAGATGTGTCTATCTCTCTTTAAGAGGTTGTGTAAAAGTTGTATGAAAGTTGTCACCAAGGAATTACTCTTTTTAAATTCTATGTTGGTTTGGAAGGTTAATCTATGATAAGGATGATTCCTATGTTCATACCTTTCTCTTGATTATCTCTTTTACCTAGAATTTCTGCTTTGAATTTCATCTCCAACAGGATATTTGAAAGACCCTTTGATCCATGATCTAAAGTTCTCCATAGAACTTGAGGGCAAATATGGTTGGGAATTGTGATAATCAAGTTAATCTATGAGTTTCATCTCTCTAATGAACTAAAATCATCACCTAAAATGCTTTCCTCACACTTTAAATTGAACGATTTAAAATTTAGCATTGTCTATAAGATTTCATCCATCAAACTCCATAGTTTGATAGATTCAAATTTTCTGGGTTAACTTTGATGAATTAGCTTCCATTGGATCCATTTTTAGAATCATTAGGATCCATCTACTATTTTTCAAAATTTTTGATAAATCGGTTGATAGATTTGAACATAGTCACTTTATGATTTAAATTCAGAAAATCTATGATAGTTGTCGATGATCCACTTCTTGGGGATGATTCCTAACTCATGCATGTATCTACATGTTGATGTAAAATTGTGAGCATATGATCTAGTTAAGGTCATTTTCTAAGCGTTTGAATTTGATGCAACTGTAGACACCCCATTTTGTCGGCTATCAGATTTAGGAGACCCATAGCTTGGTGGTTCACAATGATCGAAAAAGGACTCAAAAGGACTCCTGGAAGTTGGTTCTATTTCTCAAAATGCTCAGAATGACCAAAATGCCCCTGAAAGCCATAAAACTCCCAGATTTGGTCCCAAAGTTCTGGAAACATGCTACGTCATAAGAAAAGTATTCAAATGAGTTTTAAAAGAAAAATCGGATGAAATCGTCGGCTCCCAGAGACCCCCGGAAGTCCCGGAAGTTCCCGAAAAGTCCCCGTTGACCGGTTTGACCAAGGTTTGACCAGGTTTGACCAGAGTTTGACCAAGTTTGACCAAGTTTGACCAAAGTCGTCCGAAGTCACTAGAATCATTTTTAAATCATGAAAAGTGTTAAAACAAGTTCCGAAAGAAAATCGAGCGAAAACATAAGCTCCCGGGAACTCCCGGAGGTTTCCAGAACTTCCCGGGAATCCCAGGTTTGACCAGTTTGACCAGAATTTGACTTTGGAACCGGGGTGACGAAACAATTTTCAAATATTTTTCATGGATACTAGAGGTCAATAGCTTTCCAACGGTATATCGCACAGAATTTCTGGATTTAAAACGAATTTATTATAAATTTCCAAAAGCGAAAAAGGCGATCAAATTGGCTTTTATCGCAAATACCGCAAAACTTTTCAAAGTGACTTATCCCCGAACTATTTTTTATGTAAAGTAGACTCCAATACCTTTCCAACGGTATATCACAACCTCAGTTTGGAGTTCATATGTATTTTCTGTGAATTTCGGACGAAATAGGGCCTTTTCGCGAATACCGGAACCTCAGGGGGCCTAAACAGCATTATCTGGACGAAGGGAGGAGCAGTGCCGCCGCGGCACTGGCCCACTGCCGCCGCGGCACTCCCCTCCAGAACAGTGAGTTTTTGTAATTTCTTTTGGGGTTCCATTTTGAATAATTAAAAACCAAAACGACGTAGTTTTGATTCCCAGCTTATTTTGGACCAATGGGAGACCATTTTAAACTTTTTAAAACTCCATTTACCACCCCTCCTTTGCCTATATAAGAAGCCATTTACTTCCATTTAGGGGAGAGACATGAAAGCTTAGAGAGAGCTTAGGAAGAAACTCTAGAGAAATATAGAGAGAGAAAGAGAAGAAGTAGTCTTCTTCTTCCATTTTTCCAATCAAAGTGAGTTTTAATCTTATTTTCTTCCATTACCTCTCATATACCCCACATTCAAATCATCTCTAACCATCATTCTTGAGTATCTATGAGATAGGAAGCTACTTCCATGTCCATATGTCAACACATATGAGTGAAACACCAAGCTACAAGTCCAATATCTCAATGAATATCAACTATTGATTGCTATTTGAATGTTTGTTTACTTTTATGTTCATCTCTCTCTTAACCTCATTTCTTTTGACTTTTCTTTGATTATTTAGTTGTTCATCATCATCTAGATGACATGTTATTTGAGGAGAGTGAATCCTTATGGATAGTAGCTCTTGACCTCAAAGACATGTTTGATGGATGATGATTCTACCTTCAATACATTCATATGTATTCTTGAAGTCATATTCTCAAACAAAACTATGTTTGTGCAAATAATATTGGGAGTTCTTTGATGATTCAAGGTTGGATGAGATTCTAAGTGGTCACATGGTCATCTCAAGAGTTTAAGTTCATGCTTTGAACATCTATTTCAAAACCCCCAATCAAGAACTCAAACTCTATTTCAAACCCAAATCCATTTTCTTCAAGAATGATCCAAAACAGTGAGCTGTTCAGATTCAAAGATTTGTTTTGAATTAAATACTTGAGTTATGATGATGAAACCACTTGGAAAATCTTCCTAAGAAATCATAGTTTGTCTCCAATTTTTCCCATCAATTATAGAGATGTGAAAGTATTTGTTTTGGATGTGAGAAGTTAATATTCATAATCTGCCTCTGTTCTCACAGAATGATCACCCTACTTCTTGCACTTATTCTGGATATTTTCGTCACTATACATACATCTTTTCTATTTTTTTTATGAAACTTGGGTGTCTTAGAAAACTATTGGTATATAATGGGTCATCATAAACCCTTTCTTTGATTTATGAAAAATCATACAAAATCAGTCAACAGTGCAGCTTTTGTTTCTGAGTCATGTGTACATTCTGATTTATTTCTTTTAATCTGTGATAGCTATTGAGGTTTGGATTTTTTGGTTATTTTCTAGAAACACTAAGGATGATCTCTGATTTTTCCCACATTTTCCTAGGCACGTTTGACCTCCCATTATAATGTTATAAAGTAATGCATACAGTCTGTCCACTATTCACAGCATTTCACTTTTTTGACTTTCACACTTTGATGCAACACTCTCTTGTATCTAGATGAACCCATGTCCCATGAACATGTTCTTTACCACTTTTATCATGCAATATCATATCATGTATCATCTATCCTCTCATGTATCATACTCCCATAGATTCTTGAGTTTGATTTCCAAATAAAACCATGGTTTGCAAATACTTGGGAAGTTCTTGAAATAAGTTAGGAATTGATATTCCAAGTGGTTAGAATATTCATCCAAGATCTGGAAGTATACTTTCAAAACCCTCATTTCAAAACCCCCTCTTAAACCCCTCATTTTGATTTCAAGAAATAAACCTTGTTTTTCTCAAAACCCTCAAAACAGTGAGTCATTTGACTTCAAGGAATTATTTTAAGTTCAATACTCAATGTATGAATGCAAGACCACTTGGAAAGTCTTTCTAACTTATTATAGAACATCCATGATTTTTGGCTTGACTTGGAAGCACTTGGAAATGGTCCATTTGGACCCAAACGTTCCTTCCAGACATTCTGTTTTTGCTGTCACAGCAGCTAGGTCCACTTCCAACCTCTTTTTCAGAAAACCTTTCCAAAAGGGGTGGTCCTAATTATTTTTCCCTTAAACTTCAATGTCTTAGGAAACTTTTTGTATAAAATGGGCCTCTAGATCATTCTTTTTCATTTTCTAAGATTTTCTAACATTTCAGTTGACAGTACGGACTCTGTTTCTGAGTGACCTTCATTGTTTATATGATTTCTCTCATTCTGTGATAGTTATTCAAGATTGGCCTTTTGGGTTGTGTTCTAGACACAATAAGGGACATCGCCATAAAAAAAATCATGCATTGAAAACATTCCTAACCCCTCTTTTCAAATTCCAAAAGATCATGCTACTGTTCTGTCCACTATTCACAGCAAGCACATTTCAACTTTCATTCTTTGATTTGATGCTCATATGCATTCCAAATTAGTTCATATCTTAAGAAGTAGTTCATACTACATTTGTACATATCCCATGTTGATTTCATTCATCCATTTATACATATTTTAGACTTCTAAGTCATTCTAGGAATCCATGAACACAAAGCACACTACAACCTTGGCACATTTTAGATACATGCATTGCATTCATGCAAGATTTGGGGTTTTTGTAACTCTTGATCTAAGAAGATTATAAGGAATGATCATGATCACACGTTCATGCTTCCCCTCGATCCAATCGTCCTTTCTCATCCGTCCCGGGGATTGAGAAATCTTCTTTTCTCAAAATTAACATGCATCATTCTAACTTGCTAACCATACTTTGATTCTTTGATTATTTGTTTCAAGAACCATTCATGTCCCCTTTAGATTAGAGAAACTTTATTATTTGATATATGATTAGACGATTTTTCCTAGGTTTACTTGTGTGATCTTTCACTTTGCATTGTGTGATATTTGACTTAGATCTTATAAATGATATCTTATCTTTTGATCTTCCATTTTCAAGCTTCTTATGTAATGTAATATACTATCATAGTATTAATTGCCGAACCATACATAGTATAAGATGATTATTTGGATGCTAATTGAGGCCCGTCGAAAGACGGGGCGAGTTGAGGGTGTTTTAGTCGCGACAAAGGCTCCTTCCTCTCTCGTACCAAAACCCCGAACCAAGTTCTTTGGTTATGAAGGGCCGGTGCCTTATCCGCTTGGGTGAGTCAAAATTAGGTTTCTTGGTTCCTTAAAGACCAAGTGGCGACTCTGTATCTGTTTTCAACAGACCATTTTTCTTCCTTTGATTCAAAATCAAATCAAACAAGTTTCCAAAAACCCAACTAAAGCGGTGGAAGCCCGATATCCACAACAACTTTTCTGGAATTTTCTAAATTCAATTACAATCATGATTATATATACAAAATGGTCATACATTGATCGTTCAACAACCATTGATGAATAAAACTTGGATTAAAAGTCATCTAGGATAAATGGATGAGATATCGAAAGCCTAGATCAACTTGATTGACATGATTCATGAAGTTCTATTATGTCTTGCATTCATTGTAACACCCTGTATTTTATTTTCATTAACAAATAAATATTGCATTTCATTTCCATGAGTATTTGTTTTAATTTCTTTTTGAAATATATATCTGGGGTCAAACTGTAATTTCCATAAATACAGAAAAAATACTTTCTATGGTTTCAAAAGCGATATCTATATTTTTGTACAAACCGGGAATTTAATTCCTACATTAATGTAATTTTCTGTATTTTTATATCAATCGTAAAATACCAGTTTTGTTTTAAAATCTGCGACTATATCGCATGTTGGGTGAGGGAGCACGTGAGCTCAACCTCACCGGGTGATTTCTATCCATTGCTTGGAGCCCAATTTTGGGCAGTTTATATATTTGTATAACAGTGTCTCTCTCTCACTCACTGTGTCTCTCTCAATCTCCCTCAAATTCTCTCTATCACTCTCTTGCTCTCTCAAGAACAATACACACACATACACATACAGATTATATATATATATATATATTCAGTCACATACATAGCTATATATATATCCAGAACGGAGGAGTAATTTCTAACGGCGGATTATTCGACAGAAGTTCTCAGCCTCTAATTTTCTGTATAATCGTCTCTGTGAGTATTATAAACTCACTCTCAACGTTTATATATGTATATTTCAGTGTATATAGATGTGTATATACATATATATGTATAATCACCATTGAAGCTTGAAAATTGGAGTTTTATAAAAGTTAACCACATTCAATTCCGTGAATTGGGAATGAAAGATCTTAGTCCCAATAAGTTGTGGTTCGAATCCTACGCAGTAATTCATCCGTATCGCGACGTATCGTTGATTTAAAGTTTTGTCACCTCTCGGTTTTACGTGAAATCCAAGAGCTACGATTGAAATTAGTTTAAACCGATCACGTATTCATAATCCTTGCAGAAAAATGAAGAAATCCATATATTATATGTCTTGGTTGAAGCAGAATTGAGAAATGGGTCAAAAACAGGCTTCAAATTCGTAACAGGGGAGAAACTGCTGATACCAATCGATTGGTATGATTACCAATCGATTGGAAACATATCCAATCGATTGACATGTCATTCAATCGATTGACATGTCATGCAATCGATTGACACTTTTTTAGCACTGACGACTTTTACTAAAACGGCCATAACTTCCTCTAGAAAACTCGAAAACGCGCACCGTTTGAAGCGTTGGAAACTAGAATCAAAGACCTTTCTTTTGATGTATAATTCACCTATAAAAATTATAACTCATTTTTAAGGGCATTGCTTCAAAGTAGATATACTTGTGTACTAGTAGCTGTAAAGGCGTGTTAAAGTAGTTTTTGATGAATTTGCTTATTGTTTCATATACGACTTGATAATTTAGATCGTGGGTGCTAACTCAATGATTTCACACTTTTCATACATTTTTTTGGGGTTACAATTTCATGGACATTGACATGCATGATAGGGTCGAGGTGGAGTCGGCATGCATAGTATGTGAGAAAAGTGTGAAAAGAATAAAAGGGATTGTGTAGTAGTATGAGTTGCCTCTATGGACACTCCCTAATACCCGAGTTCCGGATACTGATCGAGGTTGTCTCTGGTATGCCGTGGATCAAGGCTGATTGGACATTCCCTGGTACCCGTTGTACTATAGTGTGGCTGCCCGAGTATTTTCAAGGTACTAGAATGAGGGAGTTTGGATGATATGATCTTGTGTTTTGTCGAGAGAAAAGAGTCAGTAAGATGAGATATAACATTGTTCATGCATGGTCTCATATTTATTGTTTACTACATCCCCACGTGACTTATGTTGAAGTTAGAACCTTGAATTATTTGTTTTACAGTTTAAATTGTACCATTATTTATATGCTTATATATACATTGCGAGTACATGTTTATTTTGCTCACTAGCTTGCATAAGCTGACGGCGTTGATGCGTCCTGGACTCTATGTCCAGATTTTCCAGGTCAGGAGCAACCAGGGTACTTTGACTATGCTACTTAGGGTCAGGAGACTTTCCAGGAGGGCTAATTATATTCCTTATGTCTTTTTATTTTGGAGATGTAATAAACACTTTATTAGAATTTGAATAAGGCGGTTTGTGCCTAAGACTTGACTGATGTAATAGTTTAGTAAGTTTAACTTTGGAGCTTATGTTTATTTAGTATCCTTCTCTTTAGAAATGCTTTTAAGTTATCTGTTGCAGGGACAATTGGTCATTCTCACTTGTTATGACCTACGAGTCCATAAAGGAAATTAAAGGCTTTCCTGAATTATGCTACGTCGGGGCGTGACAGGCTTTTTGGTATCAGAGCCAGGTTATGGCTCGACCAATTGTCCAAGACACATAGGATCACCCGTTAAGATAGAATTAAGATAAGATAGTTCGACTTCGTTCCATATTTAGTCGCTTTCTATCATTAAGAACTTTCTTTTTTCATCTGGAGATTGGCTACGGGGTTGGAGAACGATGGTTGTCAGAATTCAAAACCATTTGGAAATTGGCCTCCGCAGAAGGGCTATCCCGGACAGAAACCAGCGTACCCTCAAGGACAGAAAAGGACTTGGGACGGAGGGAAGAAACCCCAACAAACACAAGCAATGCAGCAGTATCCGCCTCGAGCGATAAGAGGAAACAACAATGATAACTGTTACAATTGTGGTATCCCCGGCCACCGAGCTCGAGAATGCAAAGCCCCTAGGCGTTTTGATCGACCAGGAGTTGTGTGCTATAATTGTGGCATACCAGGTCACAGAAGTAAGGACTGTAAGGCTCCCAGGAAGGGTAACTATGGTCAGCAAGGACAGGCCCGCCTGAATGCTGTTATCCCCGAGGCTGCTGGCTATGAAGAAACAGAGTATGAAGAAGGTGTTTATGAGGAGGAACCGCCTGAGCAACGAGCAGTGGAAGGTACTCTAACCTTGTTTAACTCTCATGTTAAAGTTTTATTTGACACGGGTGCTACACATTCCTTTATATCTGTTAGGATTATTCGAAAGTTGGGTATAGTGACGCAACGTTTAGATGAAGCTTTGAGTGCTGTCTCACCCTTAGGGACCACCGTCAAGTTATTACATGTATGTAAGGATTGTCCTCTACGGTTAGGAGACCGTGAACTTTTGGCAAGATTGGTGGTTCTGTCAATGAAAGAATTTGATATAATCCTGGGAATGGATTAGCTCGAGGAGAATCATGCGAAGTTGGATTGTGCAAGGAAGAAGATCACATTTGCGGACAATGGGAATCGACTCTTCGATTTCCAATGCAACCCTTCAGGTGATATGTTCCTCACCAGATGCTAAGCAAACATTGAGGTTGTCAATGCAGAGGTGATAGTATCATCAATCCCGGTGATTAAGGAATTTGAGGAAGCATTTTGAGATATTTCAGGATTATCGCCAGAAAGGGACATAGAATTCTGTGTGGAATTGGTGCCAGGTACTCGACCTATAACCAAGGTTCTCTACAGGATGGCCCCTACGGAGTTTTTGGAGCTGAAGGAACAAGTTCAAGAACTTGAGAAGTTGGGTTTTGTTCGTCCAAGTACTTCACCCTGGGGAGCACCAGTGTTATTCGTGAAGAAGAAGGATGGGCAATGCGGTTGTGTGTTGACTACCGAGAACTGAATAAGGTTACTATCAAGAATAAGTATCCTTTACCTCGGATAGACGATCTGTTTGATCAGTTGCAAGGATCCACGACCTTTTCTAAGATTGATCTACGGTCAGGGTGTCATCAGTTGAGGGTGCGGAAAGAAGACATACCAAAAACTGCTTTCAGGACGAGGTACGGACACTATGAGTTCTTAGTGATGCCGTTTAGGATGACGAATGCTCCGGCTGTGTTTATGGACTTGATGAACAGAGTATTCAAGCCCTATTTGGATCAATTCGTTATTGTCTTTATTGATGATATTTTGATCTATTCCAAGTCAGAGGAAGAGCATGAGCAACATCTACGGATCGCGTTGCAGACTCTCAAAGATCACCGCCTATATGCTAAATTCAGCAAGTGTGAATTCTGGCTTCAGGAAGTTAAGTTCCTCGGGCATGTGATCTCACAACAAGGAATCGTAGTTGACTCCTCAAAGACCGATGCAGTGGCGAATTGGACTCGGCCGACCAATGCTACAGAAGTCAGAAGTTTTCTGGGACTCGCCGGTTACTATCAGAGATTTGTAGAGGGTTTCTCAAAGATAGCAGCCCCATTAACTGGTTTGACTAAGAAAGATTTGAAGTTTGTATGGACTGATAAGCATGAACGCGCTTTTCTGGAATTGAAAGAGAGATTGACAACAGCGCCAATGCTTGCGATACCAAAGGATGGTGAGAAGTTCACTATTTTTAGTGACGCCTCGTATCAAGGATTGGGATGTGTCCTTATGCAAGACGGAAAGGTTATCGCATATGGTTCACGACAGTTGAAGCCGAATGAATTGAATTACCCAACTCATGATTTGGAGCTAGCAGCAGTCGTGTTCGCACTTAAGATCTGGAGACACTACCTCTATGGGGAGAAGTTTGATTTGTTCTCGGACCACAAGAGCCTTAAGTATTTGTTTACTCAGAAGGAGTTAAACATGAGGCAACGCCGGTGGATGGAACTGATCAAGGACTATGACTTTACATTAGAGTACCACCCTAGTAAGGCTAATGTAATTGCTGATGCCCTAAGTCGGAAACCTCGAGGAATGATTGCTTCATTGATGATAAGGGAATGGAAAGCTTTAGAGACAATCGCAGATTTTAATATTCAGATTTCTGAGGGAAGTGACGGACATCACTTTGGATGCCTTGTAGTACAACCAACACTTGTGAGTCAAATTATCGAAGCCCAGAAGGAAGATGAGAAATTTCAAGCATGGTTCGCCAAGATGTCAGAAAAGGACCCTACAGAATGGAAGGTTGGGATCGATGGAGGATACCGATGTCAAGATAGATTGTGTGTGCCAGATTCTGGAGATTTGAGAAAAGATATTCTTGAAGAAGCACATAAATCGAGACTGACAGTACACCCAGGAGGAACAAAGATGTATAAGGATTTGAAGAGAAACTTCTGGTGGGAAGGGATGAAACGAGAAGTAGCCGAGTTTGTGTCTAAATGTTTGACTTATCAACAAGTAAAGGCCGAACATCAGAGACCCTCGGGATTGTTGCAACCTTTACCTGTTCCAGGATGGAAGTGGGAACATATAACTATGGATTTTGTGGTTGGATTACCCCGGTCACAACAGAATCATGACGCGATTTGGGTAATTGTGGACCGTCTGACGAAGTCTGCACACTTCATCGCGTACAATATGACTTACCCAGTAGAAAGGATGAGTCGAATGTACCTACAGCAAGTGGTGCGACTGCACGGTGCGCCTGTGTCGATTGTATCAGACCTTGATGCACGTTTTACCTCGGGATTTTGGAAAAGTCTGCAGAAGGCTATGGGAACTTCGCTCAAGATGTGTACTACTTTCCATCCTCAGACCGATGGACAGACCGAGCGTGTTAATCAGATTATGGAAGATATGCTCAGAGCTTGTGCAATTGACTTTGAAGAGTCTTGGGAGAAGCACTTACCGTTGGTGAAATTTGCGTATAACAACAGTTATCACTCGAGTATTGGGATGGCACCATTCGCAGCCTTGTACGGACAGCCATGGCGATCTCCGTTGTGTTGGGCTGAAGTGGGAGACACAGAATTATTGGGACCAGATTTGGTGAGAGAAACCAATGAGAAGATTTCACCGGTCAAGGAAAGAATGAAAACTGTACAGAATAGACACAAGAGTTATGCGGATCGGCGACGAAAGGACTTGGAGTTCAGTATCGGAGATCACGTACTCCTTAAGGTTTCACCTGTTCGGGGAGTAGTACGTTTTGGTCAGAAAAGAGGGAAGCTGGCACCTCGTTTCATCGGACCATTCGAGGTATTAGAACATGTTGGGAAAGTTGCTTATCGACTCGCGTTGCCACCAAAGATGTCTGGTGTTCATAACGTGTTCCATGTCAGTATGTTAAGGAAATACATACGGGATCCTTCACATGTGGTTAATTTTGATGATATTGAGACGAGTCAGAATGTTGTCTACAAGGATAGACCTGTGAGGATTCTTGACCAGAGTATCAAGAGGCTGAGAAGAAGAGACGTTCCTTTGGTTAAGGTTCAGTGGAGGCATCCTGACGAGGGAGAAGCGTCGTGGGAGTTAGAGTCGGACATGAGGAATAGATACCCCGAGTTGTTTCAGGATTAGTGAGCTCAGATTTCGGGGCGAAATCTCTGTTAAGGTGGGTAGAGTGTAACACCCTGTATTTTATTTTCATTAACAAATAAATATTGCATTTCATTTCCATGAGTATTTGTTTTAATTTCTTTTTGAAATATATATCTGGGGTCAAACTGTAATTTCCATAAATACAGAAAAATACTTTCTATGGTTTCAAAAGAGATATCTATATTTTTGTACAAATCGGGAATTTAATTCCTACATTAATGTAATTTTCTGTATTTTTATATCAATCGTAAAACACCAGTTTTGTTTTAAAATCTGCGACTATATCGCATGTTGGGTGAGGGAGCACGTGAGCTCAACCTCACCGGGTGATTTCTACCCATTGCTTGGAGCCCAATTTTGGGCAGTTTATATATTTGTATAATAGTGTCTCTCTCTCACTCACTGTGTCTCTCTCAATCTCCCTCAAATTCTCTCTATCACTCTCTTGCTCTCTCAAGAACAATACACACACATACACATACAGATTATATATATATATTCAGTCACATACATAGCTATATATATATATCAAGAACAGAGGAGTAATTTATAACGGCGGATTATTCGGCGGAAGTTCTCGGCCTCTAATTTTCTGTATAATCGTCTCTGTGAGTATTATAAACTCGCTCTCAACGTTTATATATGTATATTTCAGTGTATATAGATGTGTATATACATATATATATATGTATAATCACCATTGAAGCTTGAAAATTGGAGTTTTATAAAAGTTAACCAAAATCAATTCCGTGAATTGGGAATGAAAGATCTTAGTCCCAATAAGCTGTGGTTCGAATCCTACGCAGTAATTCATCCGTATCGCGACGTATCGTTGATTTAAAGTTTTGTCACCTCTCGGTTTTATGTGAAATCCAAGAGCTACGATTGAAATTAGTTTAAACCGATCACGTATTCATAATCCTTATAGAAAAATGAAGAAATCCATATATTATATGTCTTGGTTGAAGCAGAATTGAGAAATGGGTCAAAAACAGGCTTCAAATTCGTAACAGGGGAGAAACTGCTGATACCAATCGATTGGTATGATTACCAATCGATTGGAAACATATCCAATCGATTGACATGTCATTCAATCGATTGACATGTCATCCAATCGATTGACACATTTGTCAATCGATTGACACTTTTTTAGCACTGACGACTTTTACTAAAACGGCAATAACTTCCTCTAGAAAACTTGAAAACGCGCACCGTTTGAAGCGTTGGAAACTAGACTCAAAGACCTTTCTTTTGATGTATAATTCACCTATAAAAAGTATAAGTCATTTTTAAGGGCATTGCTTCAAAGTAGATATACTTGTGTACTAGTAGCTGTAAAGGCGTGTTAAAGTAGTTTTTGATGAATTTGCTTATTGTTCATATATGACTTGATAATTTAGATCGTGGGTGCTAACTCAATGATTTCACACTTTTCATACATTTGTTTGGGGTTACACTTTCATGGACATTGACATGCATGATAGGGTCGAGGTGGAGTCGGCATGCATAGTATGTGAGAAAAGTGTGAAAAGAATAAAAGGGATTGTATAGTAGTATGAGTTGCCTCTATGGACACTCCCTAATACCCGAGTTTCGGATACTGATCGAGGTTGTCTCTGGTATGCCGTGGTGGTATTATAGTGTGATGCCGTGGATCAAGGCTGATTGGACATTCCCTGATACCCGTTGTACTATAGTGTGGCTGCCCGAGTATTTTCAAGGTACTAGAACGAGGGAGTTTGGATGATATGATCTTGTGTTTTGTCGAGAGAAAAGAGTCAGTAAGATGAGATATAACATTGTTCATGCATGGTCTCATATTTATTGTTTACTACATCCCCACGTGACTTATGTTGAAGTTGGAACCTTGAATTATTTCTTTTACAGTTTAAATTGTACCATTATTTATATGCTTATATATACATTGCGAGTACATGTTTATTTTGCTCACCAGCTTGCATAAGCTGACGGCGTTGATGCGTCCTGGACTCTATGTCCAGATTTTCCAGGTCAGGAGCAACCAGGGTACTTTGACTATGCTACTTAGGGTCAGGAGACTTTCCAGGAGGGCTAACTATATTCCTTATGTCTTTTTATTTTGGATATGTAATAAAAAGACATCTCCAAAATAAATAAGGCGGCTTGTGCCTAAGACTTGACTGATGTAATAGTTTAGTAAGTTTAACTTTGGAGCTTATGTTTATTTAGTATCCTTCTCTTTAGAAATGCTTTTAAGTTATCTGTTGCAGGGACAATTGGTCATTCTCACTTGTCATGACCTACGAGTCCATAAAGGAAATTAAATACTTTCCTGAATTATGCTACGTCGGGGCGTGGCATTCATTTTGTCAAATGATACCAAATTTCCTGAATAACAGAGTTAGGTTAAAGTAATTTTTCAGAAGCCTTGAGGTCAGAGAATGTCCATGGGCTCATTTTTGTAACAAACTACAGTGCAATAGAGTTCTTTTGACACCTATTAGAAGAATAGTGAACAGTCCTGATACACTGTTCCCAAAACTCTAATTATTTGAACTTCAAAAATGCTAATGAGGTCCTACTTTTTGTAAAAGCTCCCTAAGAGATGTATCAAAATTTTGTAAAAGGATTTTAACCCAGCTCATGTTTAAGACCACTTTTGATAGGTTTCAATAGAGGTCATTGAATCTGGATATTTAATAGATGACCCTTTCTTCTTGTTTATCATGCATATCATTTGCTTGCTTGGATTTTTGCAATGCTTGGGGTATTCTTTGGTGTCCTAGTGTAGAGAATTGAGTGCCTTGGATCTGGACTTCGATTTATGGATTTATCTCGTCTACATGTGGCTTAGTGCCAATGTATCATGTACTCTTCTCTACCCTTCTCTTAGAATTTTTCTAGGTTTACAACTTTGTTTTCAATGACACATTTCCTTTAAGATAGTTTCCGTTTATGTGTTTATATATTAGAGACATCTTATCTAGGATTGTTGCATGATTGCATTTCACCTTTTCTTTCTTTTTGCTTTTGCGACTCCACTTGAGTCACCTCAATGTAAGTCCTCTTGTTCCATCTTGCATATCATGGAGCGTTTCCTTTATTTGTATCAATCTCGGGTACAACTAGCCACTGTGAGTATACTTTTCTCTTGTATTGCATGCGCATCCGATTGCTACTTGAATTTTGTCTCTTAAAATGATTTTTAACTAGATGCTCTTTTGCTAATATTATCAAGTATGTTTGAGGAAATAACACCTATTATGAATTTAGAACAAGGATATTTGGATCAAGGCCTACCATTCGATAGGGTGAGGCGGGGGTGCTTTGGTCCTACTCGGGCTCCTTTCCCTCTCATACCAAGATCCCCGACCCATGGTTCTGGTGATGAAGGGCAAGTAACCTTATTCATTTTGGTGAGTTAAAATTTGATTTCCTAATTCTTGATAAAAATTAGGTGCCAACTTTTTTGTCTTTAGGATCATCAAAAGTTCTAGTTCTTGAAGTGTAAGCCTTGAATCCATCCTGAGACACTGTCAAGTTCGGCAGAACTCTATCGATCGATCTGCAGTACCCACATTTTGGTGACTCTGCTGGGGATTGGAACATAAAACTGCTAATTTCCTATTCTTCAAGGGTTTGAATTAAGCAAATACATATCCTTGTTATTAATTCAATAATCGTGTTATTTTACTTGCATTTGCACTTGCATAGGTCTTTCACCACGACTTGCCTTGAGGGTGGAAGGCCTTATTTTTCCATTCTTCTAGAAAATTTGGTTGCATGTAGTCACCATTAGTCTTGTATCGCATGCGTTATATAGAGCCCTTGGGTATACTAATGGACAATTTTTTGAGACTAAAACCCAACCTTTGTATATAGTTTTCATAGAACCCTTCAATTAGGATCTTAATTATCATCTTTGATTAGGGCTATGTGATGAATTACTTGCGATTACCCATAAGGGATTATTTGGATGATGAGGACGTGTATGCGAATGCATCATCAAATCTTGTATGGTAGATTCCTCTAGGATAATATGGTCTTTAATCGAACATCCAATCATTATTCGAGGATAATTTTTGAAATTTTTGAAAATACTAGCATTCTTTTCAAAAATCCAAATCTTTTGAAAATTCCAGGAATACCCCTTTTGAAAATTGTATTTGAAATTCACTTTGACAAATCTTTTCATGCATTCCCCTCAAATTTGCACTTTCCACTAGCCTTACCCTTTCTTTTGGCCTTTGACTTCCCAATCTTTGGGATAGGTCCAACCTATGGACCCATAGTGCCAGACTTCTTCTTCTTTCCTTTCTTACCCTTATGGGTAGATCCAGACTATGAAGCCTCTCAATGTTTAGAATGTTGCCTCTAGGTTTGATCACCCCCTCAGCTGCTTGTAGAGAGCTCATTAGTTTGCTCATGGAAAAATCCATTTGGTTCAAGTTATAAGTGAGTTTGAAATGAACAATCGATGCAGGCAAGAAGTTAATGATCATATCAACTTGAGTCTCTGCATCAATATTGGCACCTAGAGTCTCTAGTTCTTTTAGAAGTGCTATCAATTTTAAAACATGCTCTCTAACTGGAGTTCCTTCCAACATTTTAGCACTCATGATCTGTTGCATGGCAATCTACTTAGCAGGTCATCCATTCTCCCCAAACATTTCTTTGAGGTTGGTCATGATAGCGCCAGCGAAATCATTCGTTTAGAATTGATGTTGCAACACACCAGCCATAGAGGCAAGCATGTAGCAATGAACCATTCCATTCGACTTCTTCCACTTATCATAGGCCCGTCTGGCAGTCGCCGTAGCATTTATATATGGTCGGTTCCTCAAGACAGGGTTTGGTAAGAACATATATATGATCTTCTGTAGTTAACATAATGTCTAGGTTTCTTTTCCATTCAGTGAAGTTATTTCCAATTATCTTATTCTGAGTAATAATGGTGGCAAGTGGACTAAATGAAGACATATTTAATCTAAAAAATAACTAAAGACGATTATAAATATAGATATCATAATTTTGACTATATAAAATAGAAGAATCCTTTAAAACTTTTATTTTATAAACAAAGTCATCTAAATATCAAAACAATAAAATAAAACCTCCGAGTGAAGGTCATCATTTTAGCTTTTAATTAGGAATCCCATTATGACTTATCTGCTATGCAACTCTTGCAAAACAAGTTATGACTCCTGACAATTTGGTCTCTAAGGTTTTGGATAATGCTCCGAGTGAAGTTTGTTATCCATAGCTTAGCTAGTGTTCACCATTAACTAGAATCCAATGAAAATCATCTCAAGTAGCGCCTCAAAGTGTCGGTCACCCTCGAACACGTCTCATTGATTCTATCCAAAGGAAGTTCACATATAGTATTCAATGAATGAAATACTCTCTGAGTGGAATGATCATCCATAAATGAATGACACAGAGTAATGCACTCCTCTTACAATGAACTTGTTAATGGAAGGCTGTGGGAGTTATACAAATATAAATCCCTCTCCCACTAGATTTTTGAATAAGGATTTTGTTTTTGAGAATTGTTTCCAACATTACCCATAAATATCAAATATTTACTAATGTGTTAAAACAAAGGAGACAAAGGAGCTGTAAACTGGGGAATACATGTCATAACACTTTCAATCGATTGATATGGTTACAATCAATTGATAAGAGGTGTAACTTTAATTTATTGATAAAGGTTTGATTGATTGAACTGGGATGCAATCATTGTATTTATATCGGTAACTTATTGCCAAAGTTTTGATCGATTGAAGTTGTTTTAATCGATTGAACTGGTCATTATGTCAATCACTTAAGAGTTGTT
Source organism: Hydrangea macrophylla (assembly GCA_033977485.1). Classification (NCBI taxonomy): domain Eukaryota; kingdom Viridiplantae; phylum Streptophyta; class Magnoliopsida; order Cornales; family Hydrangeaceae; genus Hydrangea; species Hydrangea macrophylla. The sequence continues at coordinate 68,440,216 of CM066988.1, forward strand.
TAATCGATTGAACACAACACTATGAGAATTGATTAGAATATGGTCAATCGATTGATAAACAAAATAAATGTATAATAAAGATATTTATACAAAATCTCATTGTATTAATATGCATTCAAAATATAGGGTATTATATCATACACTACTTATTAAAAGATTTCGTCCTCGAAATCTGAAGTAAGTAGGGCTAAAACAGAAATGAAAACTTCTCTCGCATCTCTGACTCCAGATCCCACGAAGCTTCTCCTTCATTATGGTGTTTCCACTAAATCCTCACCAACAAAATCTCCATATTCCTAAGCTTCTTGATTCCTCTATCTAGGATCTATACTAGTCTTTCGTTGAATGTCATGTATTGTTGACTTCAATATACTCAAAGTTAATCTCGTGCATTGGTTTACGGGCATACTTCCTTAACATACTATGTGGAAAACAGTATGCACTCCTGATATCTTTGGTAACAATCCCAAATGATAGGCAACCTTTCCAATGCATTCTAGGATCTCGAACAGTCTAATGAATCGAGGTGATAGATTGCCTCTCTTCTGACCAAATCGAACGATTTGTCAAACTAGCAAAACTTTGAGCAGCACGCGATCTCCAATGGCGAATTCCATGTCTTTACGTTGCTTATCAGCATAGCGCTTATGTCGGGTCTGTGTTGTCTCATCTTCTCACGTATAATATGAATCTTTTCACTAGTTTCTTACACCATTTCTAGCCGAAGAAGTTGAGTATCTATGACTTCGGCCCAACATAGCGGCAATCTACAAGGTCTTCCATACAAAGCTCCAAATGGTGGCATTCCTATACTTGTATGATAGCTATTATTGTAGGCGAACTCGATCAGCGGTAGGTGCATCTCCCAAGCACTCTCAAAATCTATAGTGCAAGCTTTTAGCATATCTTCCATCACCTACTTGGCTCATTGAGTCTGCCCATCATTTTACGGATGAAAGGCTGAACTTAAGTTCAGTGTAGTTCCCATCACTGTCTAGAGACTCTTCCAAGACTCTATAGTAAAATGTAAATCTCGATCTGACCCAATTGAAATAGGTACGTTGTGTAGCTGTACCACGTGTTGTAGGTATATCCGACTCAATCATTCTACTGGGTACATCATGTTGTAGGTGATAAAATGTGCCATCTTCGTATATTGATACATGATTACCTAAATGGTGTTGTGGTTTTGCTGAGACCTTGGCAAACCTACCACAAAATCCATAGTTATTTATTCCCATTTCTATTGGGGAATCGATAATGGCTAAAGATGTCTAGGTGATTTTTGATGTTCTACCTTCACTTACTTACAAGTAAGACACTGAGATATATACTCAGCTACTTTCCTCTTCATTCCTTCCTACCATAAATTTTTCTTTAAGTCCCTGTACATCTTCGTACCTCTAAGGTGAATAGTGATTTGTGACTTGTGTGCTTCATCCAATATGTCCTTTTTGAGATTATCCTTGTTAGGCACACAAAGTCTACATTTACACCTTAGGCCTCCACATGCACTAATACTCCAAACTTCTAATTCTTTTGCTGACATCTTAATGAACTACAGCTTCAAACCCTCCATTGACTATTGTGCCTCTATGATATGACGATTAGTGTCGGTTGTATGAAAAGACATCCAAATTGTTGTCCTTCTGTTGACCCCACTGGTCAAAATTCAAACTCAGCTAAAAGCTCTAATGCTTGCCATTTTTGAATTAATATGGCAACGATTACTAAACAAGGTTGGCGACTCAAAATGTTAGCCATGACATTTGCTTTACCCAAAGGGTATTACAAGGAAAAGTCGTAATACTTGAGTAACTCCATCCATCTCCGTTGTTGTATGTCTAAGAGAACAAATACCTTAAACTCTTGTGATCTGAGAAGATATCAAACTTTTTTTCATAAATATAGTGTCTCCAGATCATCAAGGAAAACACAGGTGTAGCTAACTCCAAGTCACGCATAGGGTGGTTCTTCTCATGTGGCTTCAGTTGTCTCGATCTGTACGCAATCACATTTCCATCTTGCATAAGCACACAACCAAGTCCTTGGTGCGATGCATCACTATAGATTACATACCTTTCTCCACTCTTAGGTATCGCAAGTATAGATGCTAAGGTTAATCTTTCCTTTAACTCCTGAAATGCACCCTCATTCTTGTCCGTCCATTTATACTTCATCTCTTTCCTCATCAAATTCATTAGTAGTCCTACAATCTTGGAGAATCCTTCCACAAATCTGTGATAGTATCCAGCCAAACCAAGAAACTTCTAACTTCTGTTTCATTGGTTGGTTAGTTCCATCTTAAGACTACATCGATCTTAGATGAGTCTATCAAGATACCATCTTTGGAAATAATATGTCTAAGAAATTTGACTTCCTATAGCCAAAACTCATACTTACTGAATTTTGCGTACAACTGACTATCTCAATGCATCCGTAGAGTAATCTATAGATGTCCTTTATACTCTTCCTCTATCTTTGAGTAGATCAGGATGTCATCAATAAATACTCTAATGAATTAATCCAGATAGGGTCTGAATACTCTATTCATTAAGTCCACGAATACTATCGGGGCATTAGTTAATCTAAAAGGCATCACTAGAAACTCATAATGCTCGTATCTCATTCTAAAAGTAGTCTTCGACACATCCTCTGGTCAGACCAACAACTGATGATATCATGATCATAGATGAATTTTTGAAAGATCTTTGATCCTTATAACTGATTAATTAGATCATCTATCTGAAGAAGTGGATATCTATTCTTGATCGTAACCTTATTCAATTCTCTAAAGTCAATATAGAGTTGAAGGGTCCAATCTTTCTTCTTTACGAATAACACTGGTGCTTCCAAGTTGACGTACTTGGGCAAACAAATCCTAAATCCTCAAGTTCTTGAACTTGCTTCTTCAATTTCAACATCTTAGTAAGTGCCATATGATACGGAGTCTTGGAAATTGACAACGTTCTCGGTATTAATTCCACACAAAAGTCTATCTCTCTCTTTGGTGGAAGTCCTGAAATATCTTAGAAAATATCTGTAAGTCTTGTATGGTAGGAATCTGGTCTATAGTAGGTTTCGTACTCGTATTCCTAATCGCAGCTAAACAACTCATAAGGAACATGTCATTTATTGGTTGGCACTAAAATCTGATTGTAGGAAATCCTGGTGTCATAAACAATATATCCTGGTAGGGCAATCCAACTTGGCATCGTACTTGGTAAGACAATCCATTCCTATGATAATGTCGAATTCAGACATCGACAAAACATCCAAGTATGTCAGAAGATTCCTATCTTCCAGGGTCAATGGGAAATCCTTGCACACTTTTCCCAATTGAATAGTCACTCCCAATGGTGACATAGCATTATGTGTTGGCTCTAGTGCTTGGGGTTCTAAACCTAACTGGCGCAAAATCTTAAAAACAATAAACGAATGTGCAGCACCAATATCAAATAAAGATTTAACTTAACTATCAAAGAGTACAAGTGTACCTTTCAGGTCTTGCTGTTCCTTGATATTAAAGCCTGCTTCTTTGAGTGATGGCATTCACCTGAACCTGATCTAGGGGTCCTTGTATTCCTTGAATCGGTGCCCTATTATATCCTCCGCAAGGTGCACGGCAGTCCTTGCTTAAGTGTCCCAGCTTGTTACTGTTTTGGCAGACAATGTATGATCAGTGGTTAAATCTGGGTGCTGTGCAGAACATAGCAATGTGCCTAAGTACTCCATAATTAAAACATCCCTCATTGCTTGATTTTGGGGTAGCAAGTGTAGACACCCAAATTTTGACCAGACTATCGACCTAGGGAGAATTGCCTTTGGATACAATGATGATACTGTCTAGCTCGCTTGGATGGTCTTCAAGAACTTTTCATGAACTTCGAAAAGCTTTTTCAAACAATTTTATTTCAAAAAGAGGGTAAACAGATCTTCAAACACAAGTTTCAATGATTTATCGAATATCAGATACGTGTGGAAAAGAAATTAGAGCGTTCTGGATAGCAGAGGGCGAAAGAAAGTTTAAAAGCTTAAAATCACCATTTTCCTATTTTGCTATTATTTTAAAAAGAGAAAAAGAAAAAAATCAATGAAGAACTAATGAATCAAGATAAATTCCACTTGTTCCAGACTCTGAAACAATCTCAAAAATATTTAATTTCTAGTATTTTGAAGCTAGAACAAATTTTAATAAGGATTGTGTTAAAGAAAAAATAGAGTACAAAAGAAAAAGAAAAAAATATTCAAAAATAGGAAGATCCAGCACGTGAGACTAAGAGCCGGCACTCCGCGAGTGCCGCCGCGGTGGTTAGTGACTGCCGCATCGACACTCACTGAGTGCCGCTTCCAACTTGTCGAGTGCCACACTGGATGCTGGTTTGAGAAATAAAATTACTTCTAGAACTTTCTTGGATCCATAGAATATCCCAAATGACCTCGTTTCTTCAGGACGCATTTCATATGCTTAAGTCATCTTTAACATGAAAAGATCATCCTGAAAAGACAAAAACACCCCTCCACTTGAAGATTTCTCTATAAATACAAACCCATTTCAAGAGAAAAGGAGGTTGGCTAATTTTGGGTAAGAAATTTAGAGAGTTTATAGAGAGTCTTTGAAAGAGATACAATCTGAATTTTTTCTAGAGGAATTCTTTCCTTGAAGATCAAAAAGTGAGTGATTCTAAGAGTTGGAAGAGATTTTAGAAGAAGAAAAGAAAAAGAAAAAGAAAATGAAAAGGCTTGAAGAAGAGGATTGAAGAGAGCTTGAAGATTGATCCAATTCAATCAAAACCCTTGTAAATTTGAGTATTTCCAAGGTAATTCTCTCATTTGATGTGCTATGTTTTCATAATTCAATCACAATTCTTAGAGTTCTAGGATCTTTTAACACAATTTTCAAAAAGTCTCTTCTAACCCCATTTCATCACACACCACTAGAATTGTGATTGAATTTGCATCTATTTGTTGGTTTGAATCAAATTGATCATGGATTGGGTTTTGAAATAAGGTTTTTAAAAGGAAATTTATTTTGGATCATCAAATTAGTGGAAGATCTACCTTTGTTCGTACTCTTCTCTCTTTATTTATGCTCTTCTCTTGAGAGTCAATGAGATTTTCAATATCTTATTTGATTTCCTTGAGTTTGGTCTCTTGATTTTTTGTGAATTAGTGATTTACACGAGGATCAAGATTGATTTTGGTTATATGTAGGATCAATTGGTAGATCCAAGTCATGCATCCATGGTTTGGGTCTCTCAATTTGAAGGTTTCATAGAATGTTCTTCATATTCTATTGAGATCTATGAATATTAGTGTTTTTAATCTCCAAGGATCATTGATTTGGGAGGAGAATCAAAACATATGAGTTTTAAGTTCCTTAAGGACCATCAACTTGAGAGAGGAATTGGATCTAGAACAAACCAGATGCCTTGGTTTGATAGTTAGTTCATAATAAGTCTAAATGTTTTATTGTATTCATGAACTTGAGTAATATCCGTAGAGATCTCCATGGAGGTTTCTTCAAGGTTGATTTCATGAGGATCCTTAACATTTGTTTGATTATCTTGGGTGGTTCTGACAAATACTTTGTCTAAATTCTCTCTAGAATTTTTGAACCAAGTTGGGTTCAAATGAGGAATGACAATTCAACAGTGGTGCAGTGATTCCAATGATGACCTGTGATCAAAGATTTTAGTTAAATCATGATACGTTGGATTGGGATGAGACCAATTGTAATTTGTTCCTAATCCACAGATGTACCACTGTAATTTTTGTCTTAATAAGATTTCGTGGTTAATATGGCTTGATCATAAGTTTTGCAACCCAATTGTTCTCTATGCAAAATTTCAGAATAGTGACCCTCTTTTTAGATAAATGGATCAAAGTCTTAATCAAACATTTTAAGCTCTAAATATTTTTTCTTATAAAGTTTTGTGAGTTAGTAAGATCCTCTAAAATGATTGGAATGATTCAGATTCGTTTCATATTTTTCATAAATAAGACAATGTCTCTGGACAGAGAGTTGCTGAACTCTAAATGGTGTCTAATCTTGGTCCAATTCTCAGAGATTGGACCACATGATCTTCAATTTTCTTTTTGGGTTAGATAATAGACACATAGAGGCATGTCATACACAAAATTCATCTAGATCAAACCAGGCGAACTAGAGTTTTCCAATTTTATGAGTTTATGTTTCTATTCTGTAATTTCTGAATTCCTGATGCAGATTTGATGAACCTTGCTAGTTTGAATCCAAATACCTTTTTAAGGCTTAAAACATGTTTTGAATATGAACCATTAAACCTAAATCCAGAGATCCAATGATCCAAATCAAGTGACTCGTGTCATGTCTATCATCTTGCTTCTTGGTTAACATGTTTTAGGAATGTTAGAGCATGAATTGTGATAGTGAGTTTTGATGTACTAATTTAGTTTAGAACTCTTTCCAATCACATTGAGGTCATGTCACTCCTATGTTGAAATTACGTTAGCTCTAGGTTAAGGCCTCTTTTTGCCTTCCTGTTGAGACTCCTATATCTATAGGAATGTTGTAATTTCCTTAATGGGAAAGAATCCAAGACTTTATTCTTTCCCCCCCTTAGTAGACTCTAGGTGAAATTCTATTTTTATCATGTTCATCCATGTGGACTAACCTTTGTTTTGTAGCGCTATCGAGGTATGATTCTTCATCTTCCTTCTATTTATTTGGTCTTAACCATTTTATTAATTTTGCAACTTCATGTGCGACACCATAGATTAGGTTGATGCCTTAAATGTTTATGTGATTTAGAGACCTTTTCTTAGGATTTTCTATTTATGCTTGCATTGCACGTTTCCCTATCGTAGCTGGATCTCGGTGAGCTTTGTTCCTTGTTACATTGCATATCGTGTGCTATTTAAACTTACTTGGTTATGGATGCCTTTTATCCTTAGCAATCTCATACCCCTTTTAACTTGCTTGTGCTATGTATATCTATATCTATGTATTGATTGGGACACACAAACTTTTAAATTGAATAAAAGGATGGTGACAAGAGGCCTATCCACAATAGGATGAGAGGGGGTGCTTTAGTCCCACCAGGCTCCTTTCCCTCTCATTCTATGATCTCCAGATCTAGAAATCTCTGGTTTCGCAAAAAAGTAGCTTTCAAAATGGTTTCTTAATTTCCTTCCTTAAAATTAAGTGGCGACTCTTCACTCTTTCTTTTGTTTTAAAATTGATTTGAAAAATTGAGGAATATAAGCTGTCGTGGATCCCGATGTCCAAAACAAGCTGTGCTTGAAGTCGTGGTCCCCACTGTACTATTGGGGTCGAGGATAACTCGACTGAGGCTTCCTGATTTCATCTCAGGTGCACTTATTTCCTTGAAATTACCCTGAGTCCAACCTTGGGTATTTCTGGAAATTCCTCTGTTGAAAACTTCTCGGTGGTTGATATCAATGCCCACTACATGACTACTAGTTACCAAAGCAATCCATCTTATCCAAGATATCGATGCCCACTACATACCCGTTAGATACGGAAGTATCCCATCTTATTCCCTACCAGCATCACCCACTACATGGTTTTAAATGGTAATTATGCCCTTTACAAATATAAGTCCACTACATAGCCATCACAAATCCAAACCCACTATGTGGTTGTTGAACCAAACTGTGAACCCACACTTACTATCGATGCTCCTCGATCGTGGCCTAGATAGCATCACACATGCAACTCTTAGCTTCAAGGTCCACGTTACCGAGCTAAACACAAACGGCATTCAACACGAATTTTGCACATATCAAGTATTCTGTTAGTACCATCTATAATGTCGGCTCTCAGATGAAAGGTCTGTATATCAACTATGAAACCCATATAAGTAATCAAGTATATCTCATTATTGAACTAACATACCAAACATACTGCAAATAGACATTACAAAACTTAGGAATGCTGGAAACATAATTTCAGCAATTTGAATGGACTTAAAATAACTTGAAAACACAATTTGGTGAAACGGTCTTCTTTTGATCGATCAAGGGGTTGATCGATCATGCCTCTACTTTGCCAAAAATGATTTTTTGAACCTCTTTTGAGTATGATTGTAAGAAGGTATCAATACAAAAAAATGCTCCTTTTAATAGTATGATTATAGAAATCTAAGTCTCAAGTCCTCAAGCTTGCTAATATACAACATACATCAATGTACAACAATCTATACAGATAGTACACATAACTAAGCACATCCAAGGCAACATCTATAACATGCAGAGGTTGCTATTCATATATGATTGCACATGCAAGTAGTAAAACACATAGTACAAGTCAACATAGGTTCAAAACAATGTTTAAACAAAAATGGTGTCTTGATCGATCAAAATGTTTGATTGATCAAGTGATAATCGATCAACCTCATCTTCTTTATCAACTTTGTTAAAAACAAAAGTATAACGAATGGGATTAGCTCTACGATTTTGTTTAGCTTCTTATATACGTCTAACCTATGGTTAGGGAGTACCCAAAAGAGTCTTATACTCACCTTTAGTAGATGCCTTTGAGAACGAAGCTTTGCTTGAAGCTTCAACAGCCTTCTCATTCACTTCCTTCTTCTTCTCTAGTCTTATAGCTCTATCTTTGGAACACTCTCTCTTCTTTCTAAGTCTTAATGTTTAGCAAACAATTGAGGGAGGGTGAGTATGGGTTTATATAGAAAAGTATGTCAAAACTCTCTCTCTGTCTACACTCCCTCTCTCTCTCGGCCCACTCTCTCTCTCTCTCTCTCACATTATCTATGTGTGTAGTGTATACATATATGTATATAATGTGCAACCAAGGGTCAAAGTGGTGGTGTGATGATGGAGATGTGCAAGGTGTAGGTGACAATATAAGATGATGGTGGTGTGATCATGGGGCTTGGGGGCTAGGAGGAGCTTGCAGGAGGCTATCTCAGGCTCATAGGGGCAGGGTGGTGGTGATACTAAAGTTGCGGCTCATTTAAGCCAAATGTCAAAAATGATAGACGCCTTTGATCGGTGAAGCTATGATCGATCATGGCTTTGATCTGTCAAGGGACGATCGATCAGGGGTCAATTTTCATGAAAGTCCCAAAATGTTAAAACAAGCACATAATTGAAGATAAAACCTAGAAATTCATTATAGAAATGCAATTCATATATTACGGCTGAACTTGGCATATAAGTGATGGTCCTTGAGCGTCTGCATTGCAATCCGTAGGTGTTGCTCGTGTTCTTCTGCTGACTTAGAATAGATCAAAATGTCATCAATGAAGATGATGACAAACTGATCCAAATAAGGCTTGAACACTCTGTTCATCAAATCCATAAACACTGCCAGGGCATTCATCAATCCAAACGGCATCACCAAAAACTCATAATGACCATATCGGGTTCGGAAAGCAGTCTTAGGTATGTCTTCCTTCCGTACCATCAACTGATGATATCCCGACCTTAGGTCTATCTTGGAAAATGTCGTAGCTCCTTGTAGTTGATCAAATAAGTTGTCAATCCGAGGCAAGGGATACTTGTTCTTAATACTCACTCAGTTCAATTCTCTGTAGTCGATACACAACCTGAGCGTCCCATCCTTCTTTTTCACAAATAACACCGGTGCTCCCCAAGGCGATGTACTTGGACGTACAAAACCTAGGTTCTCGAGCTCTTGAACTTGTTCCTTCAATTCCAACAGTTCGGTGGGGACCATTATGTAGGGAACCTTCGTGATCGGTACGGTACCCGGTATAAGCTCAATACAGAATTCTATACTTCTCTCGGGTAGCAAACCAGAAATTTCTTGAAATACTTCTTCAAAGTCCTTGACTACAGGTATAGACGACGCTATCATCTCTGTACTGATGACTTTGATGTTTGCTAAACATCTGGTGAGGAACATATCTCCCGAAGGGTTACATTGAAAATCAAAGGGTCGATTCTCATTGTTGGTGAATGTAATTCTCTTTCTTGCACAATCCAACTTCACTTGATTCTGAGAGAGCCAATCCATTCCTAGGATTATGTCGAACTCCTTCATTGATAGGACAATCAACCTTGCCGAGATTTCACGGTCTCCTAGCCGTAAGGGACAATCCTTGCACACATGTCCTAACTTGACTGCAACTCCTAATGGCGAGGTAGCCCTCATAGCTTTCTCTAAACGATGAGGTAAGATACCCAATCTCCGAATTGTATTAACAGATATGAATGAAAGAGCAGCACCCGTATCAAATAAAACTTTAACTTAGGAGTTAAACAAAGTCAAAGTACCTTCCAGTGCTTGCTGATCAAGTTGAGCTTCTCCATAATCTCCTTCTTCATAAATAGTTCCGTCATATCTGGCAGCGTCTGGGATAATAGCATTCAAGCGAGTCTGATTCTGTTGACCATACGTCACTTGCTTAGGAGCAGTGCAGAACTTGCTGATGTGACCTGGTTCACCACAGTTGTAGCAGACTATCCCTTGTTGATCAGCACGCCTTGGTGCCTTACAATCTCGAGCCAGATGACCGGGGTTGCCACAATTGAAACATTTTCCAGCGCTACTTCCTTCATCAACTCGAGGTTGAGTCTGATAGGTGATAGCTTGGGTCTTCTTGCTCCTGTCAAAATTCCTCTTCTGCCCTTGGGTACGATTCATTGGAGGTCTATTTCCAAAATTACCCCTTTGAGGCGGCCGAAATTTGAATTGTTTACGATTCACTCGAGCGTCCTCTTCTAGATCAGTAGCCAAGCTAACCAATCCCTCAAACGACTTATCTAGGTGGCCGAGAGTTAGGCGGCGAATTTGCGGTGTCAGCCCTTGATTGTACTTACGGATCCTCTTTTCCTCAGTATCAACCATGTGAGGGGCGAACCGAGACAATCTCTCGAACTGAGTGGTGTACTCTTGCACCGACTTAGTTCCCTGAGTCAAATCCATGAATTCTTTCTCCCTCCTGTGCCTTTCTGTAGCCAGGAAATACTTCTCCAAAAATCTTCCCTTAAATGCAGTCCATGTCATTCCTGTCGCAGCTTCATTCCCGATGGTAGCTGTGACTGAATCCCACCAATCTGCGGTGACATCAGTCAATTGGAAAGTAGCTAACCTCCTCTTGTCCATCTCATTGCACTAGACAGCTTCGAATATACGGTCCATCTGTCTTAACCACTGTTCTGGTTTCCATGGTTCCGCAGTACCCGCAAACTATTCGGGCCTTAGTGCACGGAATCTCTCCAACAGCTTATCTCCAGTCTGATGGCCTCGTCGGTTGTCATTCGTATTACTGATTCTTTCTAAACGTCTGACAAAAGCTTCAAACATTCCTATGGAATCGGCAACCTCGGGTGCTCCCTCAATCAAATTTCTGTTCCTCCTTAGTCCTCCAGCCATTCTATGCATGATAGTGATAGCAGAATGAAAAGCATACATGAAGCAGTACTATAAATCAATTTAAATGACGACAACATTCAAAAGAGTGTATTTTATATATAACTTCTTGTCAAGTTGATACAAAAAGCGTGTATGATCAGGTCAATGCCTACCCTACCTATATGGGTTAGGACGCATATGTCCATGCAAGAGTTAATGCCAAAAATGGGGTTATTGCCCTATACTCTAATGCATGTAATTAAAGTTTGGAAAAAGAGGTAGAGCTAATAGTCAAAAGTAGTTAATATGTACAAAGTCATATCTAGAAATCAGTCGTCTCCGTAGGCGGCTATCAGAAGGTCTAGCGAATCGATGGGGCGAAATTGCTGAACAAGGAACGGGCTCACCAAATCAAAATCAGAGCTTTGAGAGGTCGACGAGGAAGCAAGCGCTGGGGCATTTGCCTTAACTGGCACCTCCTCAGGCAGAACTAGCTCAAGTGCTAGCTCCTCCTCGAGCTCAGCGGTGAGGTCATCTAGACCTATGCCATCCTCTACACCCTCTCCACCTACTAGCACTAAATGAACAGCCTCAGCATCGTCTTCGGTGATGGGAACCACTGGCGGAGGAATCTCTAACTGTGCGAGATGGGCATGCACAATCTGGATCTCGAGGGGAAGATAGAAAACATCACTATCAACTAGTCTCAGAATCTCAACTAGTACTAAACGCTGAGCCTCCGCGAAATAGCATATCTCAAGGCGAATATGTGTCAAATCAACTATCCCTACCATGTGAACCTGGTGCCACAGATCTGATACTATAGTCATCGTGGCCAGTTGCTCAATGGCGGTGTGATATAAATCGAGAAAAGCTGGGACTACTGCCCCGGGAGTCACAAAATGTCCTCCAAACCCATCTGGTACGTAGAGCGGCTGAGCTGGGTCCATACCTGATAAAAAGGTACTAACTTAAATCAGGAAATAGATAATCTTAGGTGTTTGGGTTCTGAGTCTATCCTCCCTGTCGTATCATCGGGTGTGCAAAGCTTAAGCTAACAGATCGTGGAATCAGGTCTAAACTGGTAAACCCTATTCTGGCTAAACTATCTTGAGATAAATAATAACCTGGCTCTGATACCACTAAATCCTGTCACGCCCCGATGTAGCATAAATATGGAAAGCGTTTAATTTCCTTTATGGATCCGTAGGTCGCGACAGTTTGAAGGATCGATTCCGTCCCAAACGTCGAACAACATAAAACCATAATCAGAGTAGAGCAATCAAGGCTTACAATATTTTTCTAACTTATTACATATTACAGCATGGGGTCTCTAAAGGCACAAACCGCCTTAAATCAAAATAATAACTTAATATATATTACATTCATCCTTATTACAAAATAGTTTATAACTTAAAACACGGAGTATAGATAACAGTCTTTCTTCCAAGTAGTCATTCTCAATTAGCATAATCATAATGTTCAGCCTGTTCATAACATGAAAAACCTGAACACGAATGTCTAGGACGCATCAACGTCGTCAGCTTCAAGAAGCTGGTGAGTATTAAAAACATAACTTTGAATGTAACACATACTCATTTACCATTTTCCAATTCTCATTAAATTCAACAAGTTTATATTAAAGCAAGGAGTTCATTTTAGGAAACAAGCACAATATTATTTAAAAGATATAATTCACATATATGTGACCGTGTATGAGAACAATGCACCATCTCATCTTACCGACTCTTTTCTCTCGACAAAACCCAACAATCCACTATCACACACCAGTATCTTTGAAATACTCCGATAGCCACACTTTAGCACAAGGGTGCCAGGGAATGTCCAGTTTACCTAACACTTTGGTCTGGGGTACCAGGGAGTGTCCAATGCCTCACACGTTAATACCTAATCCACCATGCAAATACCGGAGGAACCCTCACGCAGTATCCAGACTCGGGTATCAGGGAGTGTCCGTAGGCCACACTTTAGCACTACCATGGGTGCCAGGGAATGTCCAAGTTCGGCTTCACAGACTTTGACGCTACCATGGTCGTCAGGGAGTGTCTAGTTTTGCCACCGTCGCATTTCAAAGACACCCTCGCCGCAATCTCAATCACAACACACTTTGGTACTCACTTACCAGGGAGTGTCCACAACACAATCTCAACCGCACTCACTATGCCACACTGACCATTACTCTTTTCCATACTGACCAACATTCACACTCACCATGCATGTACAACTGACTCCACATGTATGTCATGAAACTTTAAAACATGAGGCAAATTACTGAATTATATAAACGACGTGCGTACGGGGATTGATAAGTCGTAATACAACGTTTTAATCGTCCAAACATACCCAAATAGGATTTTGTTTAAGTAAATTTCCCAAATAGAGCTTTAACAGTTCATAAAATATCACCCAAATAGTTCCTTAACACAAAACAAGCAAAAACTAGAAACTGCCAAAAGTCGCGCGTGCGGGCCGCTCGCACGAAGGTCGCTCGCACGGGCTGTTCGCGCGATATGCCCATTTTTCCGTTTTATTTTAAAAACCTTTTCTTTCTGCCATAAAACACACAGCTCGCAAGTTTTTGCAGAGTCTTCATCTTCTTCGTCAGAACTGCTCTGTTTCAGATTTCAGGGTCTTTTTGACCCATTTTCAAATCCGGGAGCAAATAGGGCATGTAATACATGAAATTCTTTATTTTTCAACAAGGATTAAGAATATGAAATCAATTTAACATAATTCAAACCATATCTCTCAATTTTTATGAAAAATTAAAAGTTGTCAAAACTTAATTTCTTATATGCTTTTTCATATGAATGAATTGGGCTCTAAAACTTTAAACATGACATCTAGGGCATGTAATCTTTCATATTTATCTATAAAAACAGATTTTGGTTAAGTTTGAAAAGTTATGATTTTAAGCTATGAAACTTTAAACGTTTGATCATCAATGGTGGTTTACAAAATTAAACAAACACACAGCAAATAAACATGAAATTACATTCCTAGTGAGTTAATAATACTCACTGTGATAAGTGTAGAAGAATTTGTTGAGAAAGGAGTCACAATAAGCAAACCCAAGTCAAGTTTCTAGCTATGGTGATTGAGATTTCTCTCACTAAAATTCTGTATATATGAAGCTCTCTCTAACTCTGGAACTCTCAGTTTTGCTAAGTGCAGAATGAGAATGTGTGTGTGTGATAGTGTATATATATAGAGAGTCAATTGGGAAGAACTTGGTGGCCAAGAAATATTGATTTACACTTCACAACTTAATCAACTCAATTTAGTTTAACAAGTTCTCTGATTACACATTAAACATCTGTATATACTTACGTATAAACACAATTACACTTATATGAGCTCCAGGATTTGCCAAGGGTCAAGTTAGGTACCTAGGGGTCAATTGTTGGTTGTTTGGGAAACTTAGCTTGTAGGCACAAACTAATGCACGTCATATAAGCATAACCAAACAAAGCTTTATCTAGTTGCTCAAGAATCACTTAACATGTTTGGCAAAATGGCTTATGACATAACAATATACATGTAGACAAATGCATTCCCAAACAAGGCCCTCTCAATCATTAGTTGCCATTAATAGAAATAAAGCACAAGTCATTTCACACTTTACATCAATTCCAAACTCTGTGCAATTTTAACGCGGCGCGGATAGTTTAGGATACAAACTGGTATTTTCGGGGCGCGGTGGTCACCACAAAAATATAGAAAATTTATTTTATCACAAGAAATGATTTTTGGGTTTTATAAAAATACTGATTTAGTCAAAAGCAAACATTTCCACCGTTTTGAAATACAGTTTTGAAATCTAACACAGGTATCATCAATTTTGTAAAATTGCAGTTTGGTCCCAATAAAAACTTCAAATATGAAATCAAGCAAGAAATAAATTCTACACATAAGAATTGTAATTAAAATAAAAGTAGACAATGAATATTAAATAAGACAATGCAAATAAATGAAAATGCAGGTTATTACAGAAACTAACCCTAAAACTGCTGTATTTTGTGTCATGGGGCATCCTCCTTCGTTTGTTGTTGAAATAGGTTATTTGTAGGGTTCTTGCAAGTTGTATGCAACTTTCGGGGAAAAAATAAAGTTCAATCGATCAAAGTGTCTTCAAGGGATCGAACTCTCGATCGATCGAAGTGTCTTCAAGTGATCGAATTCTCGATCGATCAAAGTGTCTTCGAGGGACCGAACTTCTCTACTTTTG
The DNA here is from genome assembly GCA_033977485.1 of Hydrangea macrophylla. Taxonomy (NCBI): domain Eukaryota; kingdom Viridiplantae; phylum Streptophyta; class Magnoliopsida; order Cornales; family Hydrangeaceae; genus Hydrangea; species Hydrangea macrophylla. Next base: position 68,455,812 of record CM066988.1, read on the forward strand.
ATAGCTCTATATACTGATTGGATAATGGCCATATCTCTTCACTAGGACCTCAGATTGACCTTCGGTTTGTGGCCACACTACCCTAACTCATAGATCTACATTTTATATTTCTTGGGAAATCATCCAAATCTAAGGTCTTGAATGTCAAAAATGGCATTTTCTCAGCTGCTTTTGTTGTTTTCTCCATCAGAATCACTTTCCTTTAGCTCTACTTCATTCACTTACATTCTAATACCTGTTAAACAATGCATAAACATAAGTTTTAGTATTAACACAATAAAAAGAACATTTTTATTAGAATGCACCTAAATCTAGGGACGTGGGGATAAAAGTATGCATAAAAGACTATGTAATATGCTATGAATATGCACTTTTCACCTCTAACCACTTCTGTACTGGCACGTAGAAGAGGTCAAGGTAGAGTCTGTGGGGGCCATATAGGCTGAGATGTTGTGGTAGAAGGTTTTGCTGATTCTTCGGGTCATATGGAAGTTCCTGTAGAACCCCAGTTACTCCAAGCTATGGCGGATGCCATGAGAGACATTACGAGAGCCGCTCGTGATGAGATTCTTCCACCTCTTCCGCCAATTCTCCAAGGAGTAGTGTGAACCCATCTATAGACCCCGATACTCTTGAGTCCCATTACTGACTTGTGATGAGGGATTTTGAACGACAAAATCCACATACCTTCGCAGGAAGACCCAATCCAAGATTGGCTCCTAAGGATAAATCGTATCTTCGTCTACATCAACCTGGGGGAGGATGCCACACGCATTAACGTCCTTTCTTTCATGTTCATAAAAGAAGCTATTCATTGGTGGGATACCACCATTTTGGCCAATCCTTTGGCTAGAATTACTTAGGTCAGTTTTAAGCGTCTCTTCCTAGACAAGTATTTTCCTAAGTCTTTCTGTGATGGGATGAGAACTGAGTTTTTTCAGCCCACTCAATAGGAGATGACCATATCAGAGTACGAGACCTGATTCTATGTCTTAGCATCTTTTACCTCTTCTCAACTCACTGATGATAAGTTTAAGGTGGCACAGTTTGAGGGTGGTCTAAAGCCTTACATTCAGAGGGGCTTAGTGGCCTTTGATATTACAAGCTTTGCGAAAGCTTTAACTTGAGCTTTGTATGTCGAGAGTAAGGACACCCAACTGAAGAAAAGTCATGAAATGATTCCTCCGCTAAAGGACAATAAGTATGGATCCTCTAATCAACCTTAGAAGAGGCAGAAGCAAGATCACTCTTTTTCTCTGGCACCCCAACCTCAACAAAGGTCCTTTCATTAAAAAAAAAAAAAGACTTCCTTTGGAGGTTCTCAGTATCTGAACAAACCCCGTAGAATAAATATTTCTAATGCAAACACATGCCACCATTGTGGGGATCCGAGCCATTTCATTTGAAACTGTCCTCATCCTCCAAAATCCGAAAAATTCTGTGGGATCAACAGCATTTTGGTCACCTCTACTACCACAATCTCATGCCCAATCCTCTCAGAGTGTCCAACAGAACTTTAGTAGGGGGCACATCATAATTGGGGTAAGTTTGGGGGGACATCAATCTCAGGTTCAGGGTCATAACTATGCACTTCCTACCCCTGATCCAATTATGCCAGAAGCAGCGGGGTCTTTGGTTATTCGAGGTGCTGTTCCATTGTTTAATTCTTGGGCATCATTCTAAGTTTACACAGGTACATCTCATTCATTCATATCATCCTCTTTTTCTATGAATTTGGGTTTAAAAGTATAAAGTTTAAATTTTCCTTTAAGTGTAGATACTTCTATCAAGGGTACTAAATGTTTGGACCGAATCTGTCGTGGGTGAGTGCTTAGTATAGCCGATCAAAGTTTAAGTGTTGATTTACTTATTATACCCAATCTGGGATTTGATGTCATCCTTAGGATGGACTAGTTATCGGTATACCCTACCTTAATAGATTGTTTCAAGAGGCAGGTCACTCATTTTTACTCCTAACAGAGAACACCTTTTATGCAAGGATGATCACTTAGATCTTCCTTTACCCTCTTCATCTTTTGATGGTGGAAAGGAGTTTTCTTTGGGGTTTCTGGCTAGTTTGTCGGCCATCAAGAGTAAGGCTACATTTGTAGAGTTACCTCACATGGTTTGCGAGTATCCAGATGTGTTTCCAAAAGATCTATCGAGTTTACCACCAGTTTGCTCTATTGAGTTTTCAAATGATCTCGTACATAGCACTTCACCTAATATTATCCCTACCTATTGTATGGCACCAGCCGAGTTAAGGAAGTTGAAGCTTCGGCTGAAAAACTTCAAACATAATGGTTTTATTCACCCGAGTGTATAGTTGTGGTGAGCTTAGGTCCTCTTTGTTAAGAAAAAGGATGGAACACTTTGTCTATGTATCGATTATCGTAAACTAAATCAATTTACAGTGAAGAACAAGTATCCTATTCCTAGAATTGACGATCTATTTGATCAACTTTAGGGGTCAACGTATTTTTCTAAAATCGATCTCTGATTTGGTTATCATCAGCTTTGAGTTAGAGATTCTGATATCTCTAAAACGATTTTTGAATCTCGTTATGGATACTTTGTATTCTTAATTATGCCTTTTGGGTTAACCAATGCTCTGGCTGCATTTATGGACCTAATGCAATGAATTTTTCACTCATATCTTGATAAGTTTATCATTGTATTTATTGATGACATCCTTATCTACTCGCCTACTTAGGAGCTCCATGAAGAGCAATTGCATATCACCTTACAAACCTTGTGAAAACATCGTCTATTCGGCAAACTTTCCCCATGTGATTTTTGGTTATTGGAAGTTAAATTTCTTGGACTCGTTGTTTCGAGTAATGGTATAATGGTGGATTCCTCTAAGATCGAAGTCGTGTTTGATTGGCAATTGCCATAAAACGTGTTTGAGATTCGTAGTTTCTTGGGTCTAGTGGGTTACTATCGCCACTTTGTGAAGGAATTCTCTCGTGTCACCTCTCCTTTAACAAAACTTGCTTGTAAGGGGGTAAAGTTTGTGTGGAGTGAGGAATGCGAAGAAACTTTTCAACTTCTAAAAACTCCTCTAACTTTAGTGTCTATTCTTATCCATCCTAAACGGGGCATTAGTTACGTTATTAATTATAACGCTTCTCTTAATGGTTTGCGTTGGGCCCTTATGCAAGTAGGCAAGGTGGTGGCCTATGTTTCAAGGAAATTAAAACCTAATAAATAGAATTATTTGACTCACGACTTAGAACTCTCCATGGTAGTTTTGTATCGAAGAGTTGGTGACATTATATGTATGGTGATCATTTTGAAGTTTTATCCTGTCACGCCCCGACGTAGCATAATACAGGAAAGCATTTAATTTCCTTTATGGACTCGTAGGTCGTGACAAGTGAGTATGACCAATTGTCCCTGCAACAAATAACTTAACAACATTTCTAGAGCAAAGGATACTAACAAAACATAAGCTCCAAAATTAAAACTTACTAACTATTACAGCAGTCATAAACTTAGGCACAAAACGCCTTATTCAAAAGTCTAAAAACTAGTTTATTACAACCAAAAATAAAAAGACATAGGAAATATAAAGCAGCCTCCTGGAAAGTCCCCTGCCTCTAACTAGCATAGTCGAAATACCCTGGCTGCTCCTGACCCTGAAAATCTGGACATACAGTCCAGGACGCATCAACGCCGTCAGCTTATGAAAGCTGGTGAGCAAATTAAACGAGTACTCGCAATGTATATATAAGCAAATAAACAACGGTGCAATTTAACTTCAAAAGCAATAAATTCAAGGTTCCAATTCGATCATAAGTCATGGGGGAATAAAGTACGCAATAAATATGCGACCGTGCATGAACAATGTAACATCTCATCTTTCTGACTCTTTTCTCTCAACAAAACCCGACTCAACCAAACCACTACCTCAGATACCAGGAATAATATCCGATCGATATCCAAAACAGCACACCATACCATCGCTTCAGATACCAGGAATAATATCCGATCGATATCTAAGCCGAACTCAATACCATCGCTTCGGATACCAGGAATAATATCCGATCGATATCCGAAACGAGCGCCTTAGATACTAGGAATAATATCCGATCGATATCTAAGCCGCACTCAATACCATCGATTCGGATACCAGGAATAATATATGATCGATATCCGAAACGAGCGCCTTAGATACCAGGAATAATATCCGATCGATATCTAAGCCGTACTCAATACCATTGCTTCGGATACCATGAATAATATCCGATTGATATCCGAAACGAGAGCCTTAGATACCAGGAATAATATCCGATCGATATCTAAGCCGTACTCAATACCATCGCTTCAGATACCAGGAATAATATCCGATCGATATCCGAAACGAGCGCCTTAGATACCAGGAATAATATCCGATCGATATCTAAGCCGTACACAACACTGTCGCCTCCAATACCAGGAATAATATCCGATCGATATTGAGGTCGCACACCAGACCACCGCTCTTTACTCTTTTCACTTTTTCTCACACACATGCATGTTGACACAACCTCGACCCTAATATGTATGTTAATGTTCATAATTTGTAGTAACAGTTATTAATCTCAAATCTGAATAATTGTTCAACATAAATCTCGGTCTTAATCGTTCTTACAAGTCCAATTTCTAACAGTGAGCCTTTAAAACAGTATATTTGACAAACAGTTCCTAAAAAAACTTTCAAAACCATTTCCAAACAGTCCCTTATATAAAAATACAGAAACTGCTCAAAATGTCAGGTCGCGCGAGCGAATGGGGGAATGGGTCGCGCGAGCGGGCCGCGCGAGCGAGCCTCGCGCGAGCGGGTCGCGTGCGCGAGTCTTTGCAGTTTCATCATCTTCCTCGTTTTTCCCCTGTTTCTGGTTTTAAACTAAATTTATACCCATTTTCAAATTCTGATTCAAACGATACATGTAATATATGGATCTCTTCAGTTTTCCGCGTAGATTAAGAATGCGCAATCAATTTAAATAATTACGGATTATATCTCTAGATATTCGCAATTAACGTGAGGGTGTCAAAACTTTAAATCAACGGTACGTCGCGATACGGATGAATTACTGCGTAGGATTCGAACCACAGCTTATTGGGACTAAGATCTTTCATTCCCAATTCACGGATTTCATTTTGATTTACTTTTATAAAACTCCATTTTTCAAGCTTTAATGGTGTATCTATATATACACATATATAAGCTGAAATACACACATATATATATACGTTGAGAGTGAGTTTGTAATACTCACCGAGGTGATTGATACAGAAAATTAAAGACCGAGAACTCCGCTGAAATAAACCGTTGTCTAAGAAATTTCCTCCGTTCTCTTTGATCTTGAGATATATATAGCTATATATCTATATGTGTATGTATAGAATATATAATCTGTATATGTGTGTGTGTGTGTGTGATCTTGAGAGGGCAAGAGAGTGATTGAGAGAATTGAGAGAGTTTGAGAGGAATTGAGGGAGATTGAGAGAGACACAGTGAGTGAGGGAGAGACACTGATATACATATATATAAATTGAGAAGTTTTGGGCTCCAAGAAAGCCACGGGTACGCACGATGTGATTGAGCTCATGTGCTCCCACACCCAAGACGCGATATAGACGCAGATTAAAACAAAACTGGTATTAACTAGTTGAAATAAAAATAGAGAAACCATATTAGTGTAAAGAATAAATTCCGGTTTATACAAAAATATGGATATCGATTTTAAAACCATAGAAAATATTTTTCTGTATTTATGGAAATTACAGTTTGACCCCAGATATATATTTCAAAAAAAGAAATTAAAACAAATACTCATGGAAATGAAATGCAGTATTTATTTATTAGCGAAAAATAAATACAGGGTGTTACACTCTACCCACCTTAACAGAGATTTCGCCCCGAAATCTGAGCTAACTAATCCTGAAACAACTCGGGGTATCTAGTCCTCATGTCTGACTCTAACTCCCACGACGCCTCTCCCTCGTCATGATGCCTCCACTGAACCTTAACCAAAGGAACGTCTCTTCTTCTCAGCCTCTTGATACTCTGGTCAAGAATCCTCACAGGTCTATCCTTGTAAACAACATTCTGACTTGTCTCAATATCATAAAAATTTACCACATGTGAAGGATCCCGTATGTATTTCCTTAACATACTGACATGGAATACGTTATGAACACCAGACATCTTTGGTGGCAACGCGAGCCGATAAGCCACTTTTCCAACACGCTCCAATACCTCGAATGGTCCGATGAAACGAGGTGCCAACTTTCCTCTTTTCTGACCAAAACGTACCACTCCCCGAATGGGTGAAACCTTAAGGAGTACATGATCTCTGACACTGAACTCCAAATCCTTTCGACGCCGATCCACATAACTCTTATGCCTACTCTGTGCAGTTTTCATTCTTTCCTTGACTAGTGAAATCTTCTCATTGGTTTCTCTCACCAAATCTGGTCCCAATAATTCTGTGTCTCCCACTTCAGCCTAACACAACAGAGATCGACATGGCCGTCCGTACAAGGCTTCGAACGGTGTCATCCCAATACTCGAGTGATAACTGTTGTTATACGTAAATTTGACCAACGGCAAGTGCGTCTCCCAAGACTCTTCAAAGTCAATTGCACAAGCTCTGAGCATATCTTCCATAATCTGATTAACACGCTCGGTCTGTCCATCGGTCTGAGGATGGAATGCAGTACTTATCTTGAGCGAAGTTCCCATGGCCTTCTGCAGACTTTCCCAAAATCCTGAGGTAAAACGTGCATCACAGTCTGATACAATCAACACAGGTGCACCGTGCAGTCGCACCACTTGGTGGATATACATTCGACTCATCCTTTCTACTGGGTAAGTCATATTGTACGCGATGAAGTGTGCAGACTTCGTCAGACGATCCACAATTACCCAAATCGCGTCATGATTCTGTTGTGACCGGGGTAATCCAACCACAAAATCCATAGTTATATGTTCCCACTTCCATCCTGGAACAGGTAAGGGTTGCAACAATCCCGAGGGTTTCTGATGTTCGGCCTTCACTTGTTGACAAGTCAAACATTTAGACACAAACTCGGCTACTTCTCGTTTCATCCCTTCCCACCAGAAATTTCTCTTCAAATCCTTATACATCTTTGTTCCTCCTGGGTGTACTGTCAGTCTCGATTTATGTGATTCTTCAAGAATATCTTTTATCAAATCTCCTAAATCTGGCACACACAATATGTCTCGACATCGGTATCCTCCATCGGTCCCAACCTTCCATTCATAGGGTCCTTTTCTGACATCTTGGCGAACCATGCTTGAAATTTCTCATCTTCCTTCTGGGCTGTGATGATTCGACTCACAAGTGTTGGTTGTACCATGAGGCATCCAAAGTGTTGCCCGACAATTCCCTCAGAAATCTGCATATCAAATTCTGCGATTGTCTCTAAAGCTTTCCATTCCCTCATCATCAATGAAGCAATCATTCCTCGAGGTTTTCGACTTAGGGCGTCAGCGACTACATTAGCCTTACCAGGGTGGTACTCTAATGTAAAGTCGTAGTCCTTAATCAGCTCCATCCACCGACGTTGCCTCATGTTCAGCTCTTTCTGAGTAAACAAATACTTGAGGCTCTTGTGGTCCGAGAACAAATTAAACTTCTCCCCATAGAGGTAGTGTCTCCAGATTTTAAGTGCGAACACGACTGCTGCCAGCTCCAAATCATAAGTTGGGTAGTTCAATTCATTCGGCTTCAACTGTGGTGAACCATAGGCTATGACCTTTCCGTCTTGCATAAGGACACATCCCAATCCTTGATACGAGGCGTCACTAAAAATAGTGAACTTCTCACCATCCTTTGGTATCGCAAGTACTGGCGCTATTGTCAATCTCTCTTTCAATTCCAGAAAAGCGCATTCATGCTTATCAGTCCATTCAAACTTCAAATCTTTCTTAGTCAAACCAGTTAACGGGGCTGCTATCTTTGAAAAACCCTCTACAAATCTCCGATAGTAACCGGCGACTCCCAGAAAACTTCTGACTTCTGTAGCATTGGTCGGCCGAGTCCAATTTGCCACTGCATCGGTCTTTGAGGAGTCAACTGTGATTCCTTGTTGTGAGATCACATGCCCGAGGAACTTAACTTCCTGAAGCCAGAATTCACACTTGTTGAATTTAGCATATAGGCGGTGATCTTTGAGAGTCTGCAACGCAATCCGTAGATGTTGCTCATGCTCTTCCTCTGACTTGGAATAGATCAAAATATCATCAATAAAGATAATAACGAATTGATCCCAATAGGGCTTGAATACTCTGTTCATCAAGTCCATGAACACCGCCGGAGCGTTCGTCATCCCAAACGGCATCACTAAGAACTCATAGTGTCCGTACCTCGTCCTGAAAGCAGTTTTAGGTATGTCTTCCTTCTGCACCCTCAACTGATGATACCCTGACCGTAGATCAATCTTAGAAAAGGTCGTGGCTCCTTGTAATTGATCAAACAGATCGTCTATCAGAGGTAAAGGATACTTATTCTTGATAGTAACCTTATTCAATTCCCGATAGTCAATACACAACCGCATTGTCCCATCCTTCTTCTTCATAAATAACACTGGTGCTCCCCAGGGTGAAGTACTTGGACGAACAAAACCCAACTTCTCAAGTTCTTGAACTTGTTCCTTCAGCTCCAGTAGCTCTGTAGGGGCCATCCTATAGGGAACCTTGCTTATAGGTCGAGTGCCTGGTACCAGTTCCACACAGAATTCTATGTCCCTTTCCGACGGTAATCCTGAAATATCTCAGAATACTTCCTCAAATTCCTTGATCACCGGTATTGATGACACTGTCACCTCTGCACTGACAACCTCAATGTTTGCTAGGCATCTGGTGAGGAACATATCACCTGAAGGGTTCCATTGGAAATCAAAGAGTCGATTCCCATTGTCTGCAAATGTGATCTTCTTCCTTGCACAATCCAACTTCGCATGATTCTCCCCGAGCCAATCCATTCCCAGGATTATATCAAATTCTTTCATCGACAGAACCACCAATCTTGCCAAAAGTTCACGGTCTCCTAACTGTAGAAGACAATCCTTACATACATGTAATAACTTGACGGTGGTCCCTAAGGGTGAGATAGCACTCAAAGCTTCCTCTAAACGTTGCGGTACTATACCCAACTTTTGAACAATCTTAACAGATATAAAGGAATGTGTAGCACCCGTGTCAAATAAAAATTTAACATGAGAGTCAAACATGGTTAGAGTACCTTCCACTGCTTGTTGCTCAGGCGGTCCCTCCTCATAAGTACCTTCTTCGTACCCTGTTTCTTCATAGCCAGCAGCCTCGGGGATAACAGCATTCAGGTGGGCTTGTCCTTGCTGACCGTAATTACCTCTCCTAGGAGCCTTGCATTCCGGACTTATGTGACCTGGCATGCCACAATTATAGCACACAACTCCCGGACGATCACCACGCCTAGTTATTCTGCAATCTTTAGCTCGGTGACCGGGATTACCACAATTGAAGCAGTTATTGTTGTTGTTCCCTCCTGTTGCTCGAGGCGGATATTACTGTACTGCTTGTGTCTGTTGAGGTTTCTTCCCTCCATCCCAGGTCCTTTTCTGTCCCTAAGGGTACCCTGGTTTTTGTCCGGAATAACCCTTCTGCGGAGGTCGATTTCCAAATGGCTTCGAATTTTGACAACCATCATTCTCTAACCCCGTAGCCAATCTCACCAGAGCTTCAAATGACTGGCCCAGATGCCCCATAGTCAGATGTCGGAGAGACAAGTTGAGACCCCGGTGATACTTCTTGATTTTCCTCTGGGGTGTGTCCACCATATGTGGAGCAAAGCGAGACAGACGCTCAAATCGAGTGGTGTACTCTCGGACAGTCATATTCCCTTGAGTCAACTCCATAAACTCTTTCTCTCTCTTGTCCTTCTCTTCTTCAGGAAAATGCTTCTCGAGAAACCTTTCTTTGAACACCACCCACGGCATTCTCCTTGCAGCTTCTTCCCCTATGGTCGCCTTTTCAGCATCCCACCAATCAGCCGCTGCATAAGACAGTTGAAACATAGCCAGGCGCTTCTTCTCCAAATCCGTGCACTCTATGGTCTCAAAGGTATGCTCCATCTGGCGTAGCCACTGTTCCGCTTGCCAGGGTTCATCAGTCCCGGCAAAATACTCAGGTTGCAGAGCGCGAAACTCCTTGAGAAGCTTGTCTCCAGTCTGGTGGGCTTGCCTCCCATTCCCGTTGTGATTCCCATTCTGATTATTGTTCCTTGCATTCTGATCACTAACCCTCTCCAATCTTCTTACAAAAGCCTCAAACATCCCAGTTGGGTCTACTACCGGGGGTGCATCTTCAATAGCGGGACGATTCCTAAGATTTCTTCCAGCCATATAATCGAGAGAACGGTACCTATCCATTGATCAACAAGAATTTGGCCAATCTCTCAAGAAGAAGGAAAATTCTAAACGATAGAAAGCGACTAAACACGGAATGAAGTTGAACTATCTTATCTTAATTCTATCTTAACGGGAGATCCTATATGTCTTGGATAATTGGTCGAGCCATAACCTGGCTCTGATACCAAAAAGCCTGTCACGCCCCGACGTAGCATAATACAGGAAAGCATTTAATTTCCTTTATGGACTCGTAGGTCGTGACAAGTGAGTATGACCAATTGTCCCTGTAACAAATAACTTAGCAACATTTCTAGAGCAAAGGATACTAACAAAACATAAGCTCCAAAATTAAAACTTACTAACTATTATAGTAGTCATAAACTTAGGCACAAAACGCCTAATTCAAAAGTCTAAAAACTAGTTTATTACAACCCAAAATAAAAAGACATAGGAAATATAAAGCAGCCTCCTGGAAAGTCCACTGCCTCTAACTAGCATAGTCGAAATACCCTGGCTGCTCCTGACCCTGAAAATCTGGACATACAGTCCAGGACGCATCAACGCCGTCAGCTTATGAAAGCTGGTGAGCAAAATAAACGAGTGCTCGCAATGTATGTATAAGCAACTAAACAATGGTGCAATTTAACTTTAAAAGCAATAAATTCAAGGTTCAAATTCCAACATAAATCACGGGGGAATAAAGTATGCAATAAATATGCGACCGTGCATGAACAATGTAACATCTCGTCTTTCTGACTCTTTTCTCTCAACAAAACCCGACTCAACCAAACCATTACCTCAGATACCAGGAATAATATCCGATCGATATCCAAAACAGCACACCATACCATCACTTCAGATACCAGGAATAATATCCGATCGATATCCAAAACAGCACACCATACCATCGCTTCAGATACCAGGAATAATATCTGATCGATATCTAAGCCGAACTCAATACCATCGCTTCGGATACTAGGAATAATATCCGATCGATATCCGAAATGAGCGCCTTAGATACCAGGAATAATATCTGATCGATATCTAAGCCGTACTCAATACCATCACTTCGGATACCAGGAATAATATCCGATCGATATCCAAAACGAGCGCCTTAGATACCAGAATAATATCCGATCGATATCTAAGCCGTACTCAATACCATCGCTTCAGATACCAGGAATCATATCCGATCGATATCCGAAACAAGCACCTTAGATACCAGGAATAATATCCGATTGATATCTAAGCTGTACACAACACTATCGCCTCCAATACCAGGAATAATATCCGATCGATATTGAGGTCGCACACCAGACCACCACTCTTTACTCTTTTCACTTTTTCTCACACATGCATGTTGACACAACCTCGACCCTAATATGTATGTCAATGTTCATAATTTGTAGTAACAGTTATTAATCTCAAATCTGAATAATCGTTTAACAAAAATCTCGGTCTTAATCGTTCTTACAAGTCCAATTTCTAACAGTGAGCCTTTAAAATGGTATATTTGACAAACAGTTCCTAAAAAAACTTTCAAAACCATTTCCAAACAGTCCCTTATATAAAAAAAAAGAAACTGCTCAAAATGTCAGGTCGCGCAAGCGGGTCGCGCGCGCGAAGGGGGAGAACGGGTCGCGCGAGCGAATGGGGGATTGGGTCGCGCGAGTCGGCCGCGCGAGCGAGCCTCGCGCGAGCGGGTTGCGCGTGTGAGTTCTTGCAGTTTCATCATCTTCCTCATTTTTCCCCTATTTCTGGTTTTAAACTAAATTTATACCCATTTTCAAATTCTGATTCAAACGATACATGTAATATATGGATCTCTTCAGTTTTGTGCGTAGATTAAGAATGCGCAATCAATTTAAACAATTACGAATTATATCTCTAGATATTCGCAATTAAAGTGAGGGTGTCAAAACTTTAAATCAACGGTACGTCGCGATACGGATGAATTACTGCGTAGGATTCGAACCACAGCTTATTGGGACTAAGATCTTTCATTCCCAATTCACGGATTTCATTTTGATTTACTTTTATAAAACTCCATTTTTCAAGCTTTAATGGTGTATCTATATATACACATATATAAACTGAAATACACATATATATACGTTGAGAGTGAGTTTATAATACTCACCAAGGTGATTGAGACAGAAAATTAAAGACCGAGAACTCCGCTGAAATAAACCGTCGTCTAAGAAATTTCCTCCGTTCTCTTTGATCTTGAGATATATATAGCTATATATCTATATGTGTATGTATATAATATATAATCTGTATATATGTGTGTGTGTGTGTGTGATCTTGAGAGGGCAAGAGAGTGATTGAGAGAATTGAGAGAGTTTGAGAGGAATTGAGGGAGATTGAGAGAGACACAGTGAGTGAGGGAGAGACACTGATATACATATATATAAATTGAGAAGTTTTGGGCTCCAAGAAAGCCACGGGTACGCACGATGTGATTGAGCTCACGTGCTCCCACACCCAAGATGCGGTATAGACGCAGATTTAAAACAAAACTGGTATTAACTGGTTGAAATAAAAATAGAGAAACCATATTAGTGTAAAGAATAAATTCCGATTTATACAAAAATATAGATATCGATTTTGAAACCATAGAAAATATTTTTCTATATTTATGGAAATTACAGTTTGACCCCAGATATATATTTCAAAAAAATAAATTAAAACAAATACTCATGGAAATGAAATGCAGTATTTATTTATTAGCGAAAAATAAATACAGGGTGTTACATATCCGATCATGAAAGTCTTAAATAAATCTTTACACAGCGTGATCTAAATCTCCGTCAATGATGTTGGATGGAGATTATGATTTTGATTTGCAATATCATCTGGGGAAGGCTAACGTTGTAGCCGTTGCCCTTAGTCGTAAGACTCGGACTTCCTTGGCCAGTTTAGCCATTCATAAATAGGAGATAATGGGTAATCTTGGCGACTTTTGCCTAGATTTGAATGATTCTGAAAATCACACCTCCTTGTGTGCCATGATTATCTAGCCTACTCTTGTGCATCAAGTCATTGGTATAAAGAGGTCCAATAATGAGGCTTTATCTTTTAGTGTACCTGTCTTTTTTGGGGTAAGATTTTAGAAGGGTGGACTTTTGATTTCGATCGTGGGTTGAAGTTTTATAACCGTTTATTTTTTCCTTCGCCGATTCATGATCTTGTCCTGAAGGAATTTTGTCACTCTTCTTTAGCAGTTCATCCGGGTAGAACCAAGATATACGATGACCTTCTCGCTAGTTTAGTTTCTCATTGTTAGAATTGTTAATAGGTTAAAGTCGAACATCATCGACCTCTAGGTTTATTACAGCCTTTAACTATTCCAGAGTGGAAATTAGAACATAAGACCATGAACACCATCACCGCACTCCCTAGGTCACCTCGTGGTCATAAAGCTATTTGGGTGGTTGTCGACCGTTTGAAAAAATCTGCTCATTTCTTGCCTATGCGATTATCCGACTCAGTTGAAGTTCTTAGTCGATTGTATATTTAAGAGATTATTCATCTCTATGGTATTCCAGTCTTAGTTGTTTCTGATCATGGTCGCGTTTCACTTCCTTGTTTTAGAAAGGTCTTCAATGGGATTTGAGTATACAATTAATATTGAGTACGGCTTTTTATCCCCAAACGAACGGCCAATCGGAGCATGCTATTCAATTTTTTGAAGATATGTTGCGGGCTTGTGTTATGAATTTCAAGGGTAGATAGGAAGATCATTTAGCACTAATTGAATCGCTTACAATAATAGTTACCAATAAGTAAGTATTCATATGGCACCTTTTGAGGACTTCAATGGCCGACCTTGTCGTTTACTAGTGTGTTAGACAGAAGTTGGGGAAGTATCCTTGTTAGGACCCAACTTCGTTCGTAAGACTGTAGAAAAGAAAAAAATCATTCAGAAACATCTACTCAAGCTCAAAGTCAATAGAAAAGCTACGCGGATAAGCATAGGAGGCTGTTAGTATTCGAGGTTGGAGATCACGTCTTTCTCTGAGTCTTTCCTCGGCATGGAGTTCGACGTTTTGGGCAAGATAAGAAATTGTCTCCCCATTTTGTTGGATCGTTTGAGATCCTTGAGCGAATTAGAGAAGTTGTCTACCAGCTGGCTTTATCTCCTCAACTATCCAATGTTCATAATGTCTTTTATGTCTCGATAATTCATAAGTACGAATGGATAGGTCTCATGTCAAGATTGGAAAGAATTACCATTGCAAGATGATGCATCCTATGAAGAACAAACAATTAGAATTTTTGAAGCTAATGAACATATTCTTCGAGGGAGAACTATATCCGTAGAGCGAGTCTCGTGGCGACACCATGGAACCGAGGACTACATGGAAAAATGAAAGAGATTCGCGAGCAATATCCTCATTTGTTTCATGATTGAGGTACGATTCGAATTTCATGGGTGAAATTCTTTTAAGGGTGGTAGACTGTAATATCCTGTATTTTAATTGTACTTAAATGTTAATAGACCTAAATTGCGCATTTAAATACTTAGTATGAAATTTAAGACTAATTTGAAACCTTTTTGAAAAATTAGTCATAGGGGTATTTTGGTCATTTGTACCTGTGATGTTAGACTTGACCAGAAATTCGAAATTGAGATTTTTGTACTGAAAGGAGTGTGTGCTCAAATGACTCACTATTAGTGTCTAAAGTTTTGTCATAATTGGTATGGGCAGTGAAATATAGCTGCTTGTACGAGTAGTACTGTAGACACCCCATTTTGTTAGCTATCAAATTTAGGAGACTCATAGCTTGGTGGTTCATAATGATTGAAAAAGACTCGAAAATGACTTCTGAAAGTTAGTCCTAACTCTCAAAATGCTCATAAAGTAATACAAATTACCAAAATGCCCCTGAGAGCCCAAACACTGCCAAATTTGGACCAAATGTTCTGGAAACAAGCTACATCATAAGAAAAGTAATTAAATGAGTTTTAAAAGAAAATTGAATGAAAACGTCAGCTCCTGAGAGCTTCCAGAGGTTCCCAGAACTTCCTAGAGGTCCCCAATTTGACTTATTTGACCTAAAAATTGACTTTGAAACCAGAACACCGTATCATTTTTCAAACATTTTTCATGGATACTAGAGGTCAATAGCTTTCCAATGGTATATTGCACATAATTTCTGGATTTAGAACGGATTTATTATGAACTTTCAAAGGTGAAAAAAGCAATAAAATTAGCTTTTATCGCAAATAACGCAACACTTTTCAAAGTGACATATTTCCAAACTATTTTTTATGTAAAGAAGACTTCATTGCCTTTTCAACAGTATATCACAAGCTCAATTTGGAGTTTGTAGACATTTTCTACGAATTTCGAGCAAAATAGGGACTTTTCGCGAATACTGGAACCTCTGGCGGCCTAAAATGAATAATCTGGGCATCTGAGGAGTAGTGCTGCTACGGCACTGGTCCACTACTGTCATGGCACTCTCCCTCAGATAGGTCCATTTTTGTAATTTGATTTGGGGGTCCAAATTGAATAATTGAAAGCCAAAATGATGTAGCTTCTTGTTCATGGATATTTAGGACCATTGGGAGCACTTTTTAAATCCCAAACTCGCCCCAAATTGGCCTATATAAGCCCCCCTTAAACTCCTCATTTGCGGGGTGGAAAATGCAAAGTTTAGGAGAATTTGTAGAGAGAGATAGATAGAGATAAGGTTAGAAGAGAGAAAAGTGAGTTTCCTCCACTGATTTTCTGTAGAAAAGTGAGTTCTAAACTTGTTTTCTTTTATTACTCTCATATATAATTCACATTCAATACTCCCAACCACCACTTTTGAGTATTTATGAGATAGGAAGCTACTTCCATGTCCAAATGTCAACACACATGAGTGAAACACCAAGCTACAAGTCCAAAATCACATTTATTATCATCTATTGATTGATATTACTTGCTTGTTTACATTAATGTTCATCTCTTCTTCTCCTATTTCTTTTTAATTTTTCTTATGAGTAAAGATTGGGACACATCCAAAGACACAACTTTTGAGACACAACCCAAAAGATGTGTCTATATCTCTCATGTGATCTCACTAGACCCCATAATGACACAAAAGAGAGATAGACACATCTCTTGGGTTGTGTCCCAAAAGTTGTGTATTTGGTTGTGCCCCAAGTATTACCCTTTTCTAATTTTACTTACTTATTTATCATCATCTAGATGATGACATGGTGTTTGAGGTGAGTGAATTCTTATGGATAGTAGCTCTTGACCTCAAAAACATGTTTGATAGATGATGATTCTAACTTCAATACTCCCAAGTATTCTTGAAGTTATTTTCAAAATAAAACAATGCTCTCCAACAATCTTGGAAGTTCTTGAGGTGAGTTTGATGTTGATATTCCAAGTGTTTAGAATCTCCATTTAGTGCTAGAAACATACTCCTAAAACCCACATTTCAAAACCCTTCTTAAACCCCTCATTTTGATTTCAAGAAATAAAACACTTGTTTTTCTCAAAATCTTCAAAATAGTAAGTTGTACACCTTTAAGGTGATATTCTAAGTTCAATAATCAATGGATGATTGCAAGGCCACTTGAAAAGTCTTCCTAACTCATTAGGAAATGTCCATGATTTTTGGTTTGATTTAAAAACACTTGGAAGGCATCCTTTTTGACCCAAACATTCCATCCAAACATTCTGTTTTTCTGTCACAGCAGCTTTGTTTGACTTTCAACTTGTTTTACAAGAAGCTTTTCCACTAAGAGTGGTCCAAACTCTTTTTTTCCTTAAACTTTAGTGTGTTAGGGAACTTTCTGTGTATTATGAGCCATAAAATATTTTGTTTCATTTTCTAAGATATTTCTACATTTTGGTCGACAGTACGGATTCTATTTCTGAGTAACCTCTCTTGTTTATATGATTTCTCTCAATCTGTAACTCAATCTTGATTTGGCTTTTTGATATGTGTTCTAGACATAGTAGGGATGATCTCCATAAAAAAAAGCAATGACTTTCGCACACTCCTAACCCCACTTTTCCATTTTTTGCAAAATAAGTTCACTATTCTGTCCACTATTCACAACATGCATGTTTTACTTTAATTCTTTGATTAGGTGTGTACGCATTCTAAATTAGTTCATATCTTAGGAAGTAGTTCATACTACATTTGTGCATATCCGACTATAGAATAAATATGCACACAAGCATAGGGTCAGGTTCAAGGCATACCTTGATCAGAATGCCCAATTTGGATCGTCTACGGCGTTGTTACGAGCCCGACGACTTCAACCACGAACTACAGGCCCTTCCTCGCTTCTGTGTACTCTCTTATTCTTCACGTTGATCATAGGAGACACTACTAGAGTGATCTATATTAGTATTACACGCTACATCCCATGGCTCCATGGTGATGGCTCAGAGAGAAAAAATGTGAGAAAGAGGCCGATTGCTTCTCTTAGGGTGTGTAAGAGGCAACCCTAATTGTGTGTGGAATATACATACTTATAGACACACACCCTAGGTCTCCAAGGCCAAGGCCCATTAGAACTAGTCCAATGTAGGTGGTTGCACAAATGACCCACAATTTCTTACATATCCCACTCACCCACATAGGGCTTTTTACTAAAATAATCTCTCAAAATAGAATTTCTCATCTCTTTATACTGGGAAATAGAACGTGCAACCTTACCAAAAAAAGTATAGCGATAGGAGTACTGTAATGCCAAATCATCACCATAACCAGGAGACACATCACTCGAAAGCTTCTCGTGTATACCTTAGACGGTTCAACCACACCGGACACAACATTCTCAATCCCTCAGTGAAAAGAAGTGTTGCACCACCTCATTGTAATGTACTCATGACACATCAGTAACAAATATGATTGTCGTAGGCCTGCTAATGAGTCACAAAACATGGTGTGTTATTGAATGGTCTTACCTGAGCCCTCATGTCAATCCGACTAACTTGACCGCTTGCCCAAACACGCCCCATAGAATGGAATTTCCTCTTCGTCCTAGGATAACATGCTAAAGTAGTTGTCATTAAGCGTCCTCTTCATGACATAGTCTCAAGTTGTGAAGGCAGCCAGTTTGTAGGATAACCAATGTCATGGATATGCTATGTGGCTCACACAGTAATGAAGAGGAATCCATTCACTACTCTACATTCGATCGCGAAAGCACATACATAATGAAATATATGCTATGGCGTTCTTTAATAAAAATGGGTATGTCACTCTGTGTTTGGAAAAACAAGTAAAGCCATACAAATCTTAGTCTAGACGTTACACAAAATGTCTAACCTGAGTCTTCCAGCACAGTCGCCCCTACAAGCGCCCTCCAAAAACTCATAGTCGGTTATAAATAGGCTACATAGAGTCGTGGGATCTCTTTATGTTCAACCACATATACATATCTCATGTTAACTTCATCTAAGGTGACATATATGGATAATAAGGGTTTAAATCTAGCTCACTGTTCTTACACTGCGTAGATATAAGTGTTCAAGCTCGCTTTCTAAGCACTATGGACACACATGTCCTAGCTAGCTATCTAAGCACCATGAACACAAATGTCTCCTCTTGCTCGTTATTTAAGCACCATGAACACACACGTCCTAGTTCGCTATCTAGGCGCCAAGGTGAATCACCCATATAAGCAGGTCGACTCAAGCCCGATGACATATTAAAAATGCGCATTCATTCCATTCATATAACAAATATATATATATGGAAATCAACTAGTTTTTTTAAAAAAAAAAAACTCAAATAATAGTGTCAATAACACAATAAAATGTCAAAGCACATCAAATCCCCTAGTGGAGATGTGCATCAAGATAACTTCCCTTTGCGCAAACCACATCCCAAATGTGACAAAAACTAATGTCTATGTGCTTGAATGGATTTTTGAGATCTTTTTCATATACTCAGACTTATGTGCTATTACCATAGATTAGGACAACCTCATCGCTTATGAGATAAAGAGCTTAGCCACTACAAAAACTCTTCAAGCAAAATAGCTTCTTGAATAGCTGCAGCGCACACCATATATTTTGCTTCCATCATTGACAGGATAAGGCAAGGTCCGCAATCCTATGAACATATCACAAGATCCTCTTCACTACTCTTTAGTGACAGGACCATGGTTGCTATGGCAATGACTAATTAAACCAACTACATAGAAGACATCTAACCAAGTACACACATTAGCATACTTCAGATTCCCTATTGCAGACGTATATGGCAAACTGGACATTTATTTTCTCTTCTCATTATTCTTAAGACATTGATCTAAGGTCAAGGTGAGTCCATTAAAAATTAGGATGTCAATGGGTTTTTAAGCTTTTCATGTGAGAAAGTTCAAGAACCTTCATCTTGTAAGTCCCTCAAGACAAATAGAGGAGCTTCTAGAACAATGTCTCACAATCTAAACTCCAAACACATAGTTGGCATCACCCATGTCCTCGATCTCAAACTGAGAAGACTACCACTTTCAAGTGGCGACAATAGAACTCATCTCATTCCCAACTGGAAGGATGTCGTCAACATCCAAAGAATTAGAACACTTTTCTTGGACCGTTTAATGTACACATAGTGTACCACTACCTAGACGGTTACTAGCTTAAGATAATAAATGGAATGTTTGAGACAGCACACTTTTATACTCGTTCCCTTTGGTCACAAAACCAATAGGATGATCCAAATTTATCTCTTCGTTTTGCTCTTCATTGAGAAAAGCAGTTCAAACATCCAACTGAAAAAGTTCTAAAAGTAAATATGCAATAATTGCTAGGATAAGGCAAATGGACATAGATCTTACCCTTTGGGAGAGCATATTCCCTTGGTCTATACCCTCTCTGGTACAAATTTTTGCCACAAGGCGCTTGTCAATTGAACCATCTGCCTTATGTTAGATGTTGAAAATACACTTGTCTCTAATAGCCTTACGCATAGGCAGAATATCAACTAACTCCTAGACCTTATTCACGGCCTTGAGCTCATCTCATCTCATCTCATCTGGCATAGCAACTATCCACTCAGTTTCAGTAGACAAAGAAAACGCTTCATCAAAAGAAGCAGGCTCATCCTCATCCACTTGTGCATACATTTGCACACATAAAAATGTCTCCCTCAATTTGAAAACAGTGATAGGGTTTCCTCATAACGTACCTAAGGTGTAATACTTGAGAATCTTGAGTGCCTAGTGGTGTACTCCCACTCTCTGGTACACTCAGCGTCTAGCGGTGTACTCCTACTCGAATGGAGACTTGTACCATATTTCAGCAATTACTGGATGTGGAATCTCAATCTATCTACCCTCGCTTAAAGATGGTATATTATCTCCAATTGCCTCCAACTTATAGAGGTCAAGATATCTCTTAGTATTACCAACTTGGAGAAGTCATTCTCAATATCATGTGACACCAATTCTGTTATTCCTATACCCATTTGTTCATTATACACAACTTAGCCTATCGAGCTATTAGAATACCTTATAAGGGTATGCTTTTTAGCTCTTGAGCGTAGTTTCTCGCACTTATGCGAGGTATAGTGAACATAACCTCCTGAGTTCCACCGGCCCAAATGCTCCAAAATAAACTTTTTGCCTTTCTATAGCTCATAATGGGGTATAAGGAATTGACTAAGAAGAGGCACTCTAGTATGTTTGCAACAAATGGGAGTACATCGCCCCAAAACAACATTAAGAGGTTGACTTGCGCCATTATAGTCTTAGCCATATCTAGGAATGTCCTATTCCTTCTTTTTGCCACACCATATTGTTGCTTAGTTTTCAGAACAGGAAGTTGTCTGTGTTTTCCTATTTCCTTACACAGTTCCATGAACTGCTTAGATAAGTACTCGTGATCCTCATATCGCGCAAAATTATCTATAAAAGTGAGAAAATGAGAGGCGCCTGTTAGAGTTTGATGGGATATGCCCTCAAACAAATTAGCTATTGTGGACATCGATTTTAGTATATGTTTATCATTGCTTACATTTCATTATGTATGTCTTTCATGAGATGAATGGTGGTTTGGCATCCTTGAACTTCATTGTATGTGATTTATTTGTGTGAAAGAGTTTTGCACATGGGAGATATGAATCATATGGTCCTTGGAAGTTCTAAACAGTCACAGTGGATGATAAGACTGGGTATCTTATCAGGAATTGTCAACAGTTAGTGGACACTCAAACATATATGAGACATATGTCCTTAATCCTGAGATAATAATGGACACAAGCTTTAGGCCTGGTTGTTTTGACTTACCAATCAGTGAGGTTGTTAAGATCAACACCTGGGTATCTTGAAAGATCATGTCTAGAGTGTTGGGAACATCTATTATCAAGACGGAATATACCCTCTATTACAGAGTAAGTATTCTCTTGAGAATTTCACTGTGTTAGTCACTGAGTATTGCAATCTTGTAGTAAGTATGCTACTACATGTTTGGTGAACTATGAGAAGTGAGTGGGGACTCAAGGATATAAGCTGTAATTATCAAATGAGAGATAATAACGTTTAGTCTCAGTGATAATTATGAATACTAAAGGTAGATGGGCATTAATGTCATTTCATATAGATCTAGGTATTACTCTGTGATTTGCCTCTTCTAATTCGGAGTACAGTTAATGTCATGTGGTGAAATTGATATTAACTAATTAATTTAGACTATTTGGGTAATGAGATTAACCGGGTACAATTTATATTAATTTAAGCCAATTAGAAAGAGCCTAGAGGTCCCACACCTAACTTAATTGGAGTTTGAACAAAACTAGGGTTAGTGGATAGGAGGGTGTATAAATGTATTTTGTAGGAAAGAAATTGATATACTACCATTTACTAGAGTGGCCGAACCTCTCTCTCATAGACACTTATATTTTTCTCTTCTTCTAATCCTAGAGATCATCACCAAGTCTTGAAGGTTCAAGTAATTCCAAGAGCATAGACGTGAAGGTTTCGAGACTATAAAGAGAGATAAGCATCTGGATCTTACCTAAAGTGTTTTCGTAAGGATCCAACTGATCATAAAAGGTATTAGATCTGTTTTCGATAATCATATGTATATCAGTTTGGAGCCAGATGTGTTTTGAAAAGAGTCTTCAATGATCAATCGCTTCTGCAAACCCTAAAAATTTAAAACAGGACCAACAACTAGTATCTGAGCCTGCTCAAACTCTATACATATGATTTTTTGCAAAACATTATGAATTAATGGCTGAAAAATAGATTCGAAATAAAAGCACATGAAACTGTGCCCTAGAGTTGGGCGCACACGGCAGATTGGATCTGCGCGCTGCTGTGGCGCGCGCGGCCTATGCGCTGGTGCATGTTGCTATGGCACACATGGCCTGTGTGATAGGCGTGTGCTGGTTGTGCACGCGTGTGGAGTGTATGTGCGTGCAGCGTGCGGTGTGTACGTGCATGTGTGTGTGTGCAGCATGCGATGTGTGCGTGCATGTGTGTGCAGGTGTGTGCGTGCAGTGTGTGCATGCAGCGTGCGGTGTGTGGGTACATGTGTATGTGTGCAATGTTCATGTGTGTGAGCCGTGTATGCATGTGTGTGTGTGTGCGGTATGTGCATGTGCAGTGTGTGCGCCGTGTATGCATGTGTGTGCGGGTGTGTGCATGGCAAGGGCAAGGGCTAAGTTGCGCAGCCTATGCGCATGGTGCGTGGTGGGCTGTCATGGCCCATGTGCCTATACGGCTAGGTTATGGTGCACAAGTCCGGGACCAAGCACATGCCATACACGTGTTGGAAACGTGTTGTGCGTGTGTTGTCCACGTGTTACGCACATGACGCACACGTGCAAAACTTCTTTAAAGGACTTATACATGCCATTTTCGATAAAATATTTTATTAAAATTTGTTTTATAAAATATAAACTTAAAAAATTATTTTTAATTGTCTTGCTATTTTATTTCTTGATACTTTTCCTAAGAGCCGATTAATTCACACTGTTAATGCCTTATGCAATTATATATAATATGAGTTATAAATTGTGTGGTTTGGACATATACATTTATGGTAATCATATATATACAATTCCGTGGGATTGGCATACACTAACTCTATTTTGCAGCTTCCTGATCTCTCATGGCCAAAGCGTTTACATTTGTGTTTAATTTCGTTTCGGTTTATTTGTGGCATTGTAAAGGGCATTGTGGTATTTTCACAATGGTTTTCCTCTGCCAAAATTTCATTTTAATTCCTAGATCATTATGTAAGCCTCCTACAGGAGGCATATGACTTTGTAAATATAACTTTTGGAAATGCACAAGACGGAACCATGGAGATGGAGCCCGGAGAACCGAAGCCTTTCGAAGACGGATCAATGGAAGTAGAGCCATGAGAGAGAAGGGCTTGTTTATGCATATTTGTTTATGTGTTGTTGCATGTGATGTGCTTGGTTCATAAATTACACATGCATGAGTTTAAAGTGATTTCCTTTTCAAAATGATAATATGGATAAAACTGTTTTCCAAAAATATCAAATTTTTAAAAGAAAGTTGTTTTGATACATTGAACAAATAAGAGATATTTGCGGTTAATGTAACAAAACATATTTTTTTCGTAAATAAATTCCTAACTTAAACAATCTAGTAGGAGAGAGTTTTATGCTAATGCATAAACTCATGGCCTTCCATCAATGGTTTATTGTAAGGAAAATTGAATATTGCACGTCGCAGATTTATCTATGATCACTCCCTTCGGACAATAATCTATTCTCTAGTTACAAGATGTGAACTTCATAAAGGATAGATTCAATGAGAAATGTTAGGGAGTGACCTTCCCTCGGAGACAATACTTGAGGCGGTTGTCATTGGATTCTAATTGATAGTGTACACTAGACTGATAATTTTAATAAGAGATTTTCCTCGAAATTTTCTTGAAAATTATTAGAGACCAAGGAATCAGGAGTCATGAATTATTTTGCAAGAGTTGCATGGGAATAGTCATGATGGTTTAGCCAACTATGTTGTGAGATCTCGATCTCCCCTTGGAGGCTTGATTTCATAGATTTAATATTCTGATGATATATATGTTAAATGTTTTTTTAAAGGAATATTTCTCGTGGTTTACATATTTATTACTTTAAATGATGATCCATACTTATACTATGATTGCATGTGTAAATTTTCAGATATTCACTATGTCGCATTTTAGCCCACTTGCAACTATTCTTAATCAAAACAAGTTAACTGGTGTAGACACCCCATTTTGTCGACTATCAGATTTAGGAGACCCATAGTTTGGTGGTTCACAATGATCGAAACGACTCAAAAAGGACTCTTGGAAGTTAATTCTATCTCTCGAAATGCTCAAAAAGTGGTACAAATGACCAAAATACCCTTAAAAGCCCAAACACTCCCAGATTTGGACCGAAAGTTCTGGAAACATGTGATGTCATATGAAAAATCATAAAATGAGTTTTCAAGCAAAATCTGATGAAATCGTCAGCTCCTAGAGACCCCAGGAAGTCCCGGAAGTTCCCGGAGAGTCCCAGTTGACCGATTTGACCGAAGTTTGACCAGGTTTGACCAGTTTTGACTAAAATCATCCAAATTCACTGAAAAGTTCCGTGATCATTCTAGAAAGCACTAAAATGAGTTTTAAAAGAAAATCGGACGAAAATGTCAGCTCCGGGGAGCTCCTGGAGGTTCCCGAAACTTCCCGGGAATCCCAGGTTTGACCGATTTGACCTAAAAGTTGACGTTGAAACTGGAGTACCATATCATTTTTCAAACATTTTTCATGAATACTAGAGGTCAATATCTTTCCAACGGTATAACGCAAATAATTCCTGAATTTAAAACGAATTTATTATGAATTTTCGAAGGTGAAAAAGGCGATCAAATCGGCTTTTATCGCGAATATCGCAAAACTTTTTAAAGTGACCTATCTCCAAACCATTTTTTATGTAAATTATACTATATTACCTTTCCAATGGTATATCACAACCACAGTTTGGAGTTTATACACATTTTTTGTGAATTTTGGACAAAATAGGGCCTTTTCACGAATACCGGAACCTCTGGGGGTCGAAACAACATTATCTGGATGAAGGAGGAGCAGTGACACCGCTGCACTGGCCCACTACCACCGCAGTACAGGCCTAGTGCCTCCACTGCCCTCTCCCCCAGAAAAGTCCATTTTTGCAAAATGTTTTGGGGTTCCATTTTGATTAATTAGAAACCAAAACGACGTAGTTCTTTGTTCACAGACATTTGGAGCCAATGGGAGCACTCTTTAAATCCCAAAATCAACACAAATTGGCCTATATAAACCCCCCTTGAATTCTGATTTAGGGTGTGCAAAAACAAAGCTTAGAGAAGTTATAGAGAGAAAAGTTGTAGAAGATAAGGATAGGAGAGTGAAAGTGAGATTCTTTCTTTGATTTTCAACTAAAAAGTGAGTTCTAAACTTTATTTTCTACTTCATTACTCCCATTTACTTCACATTCAATACACCCAACCATCATTTTAGTGAGCATTCGTGAGATAGGAAGCTTATTCCATGTCTAAAGTCATCATATATAAGTGAAACATCAAGCTACAAGTCCAAAATCATCATGAATATCATCAATTGATTCCTTACTTGCTTGTTTACATATTATGCTTATCCCTCCTTAATCCCATTTCTTTTTTATTTTCTTTATTTACTTCCTAGTCTATCATCATCTAGATGATGACATGAAGTTTGAGGTGAGTGAATCCTTATGGATAGTAGCTCTTGACCTCAAAAACATTTTTGATAGATGATGATTTCAACTTCAATACATTCCTATATATTCTTGAAGTTGTCTTCAAAAATGAAAACAATGTCTCCAACAATCTTATAGGTTCTTGATATGGGTTCAAATGTTGATATTTCAAGTTGTCATAATCTCCATTTAAGTGCTAAAAATATACTTTTAAAACCTCTATTTCAAAACCACTCTTAAACCCCTCATTTTGATTTCAAAGAATAAAACCCAAGTTCTTTCCAAAATCTTCAAAAAAGTGAACAATCTGAGTTAAAAAATTTCTCTAGGACTCAATACTCAAAGTATTAACATGAGACCACTTGGAAAGTCTTCTTAACTCATTAAAGAACACCCATGATTTTTGGTTTGACTTGAAAATACTTGGAAGTGGTCCATTTGGACCCAAACATTCTCTCCAGATATTCTATTTTTGCTGTCACAGCAGCTTGGTTGAATTTCAACTTATTTTACAGAAAACTTTTCCAAAAGGAGTAGTCCCAACTTATTTGTCCCTTAAACTTCAGTGTCTTAGAAAACTTTCCGTATAATATGGACTTCTAGATCTTTTGTTTTCATTTGCTAAGATTTTTTAACATTTCAGTCAACAGTACGCACTCTGTTTCTGAGTAACCTCTATTGTTTATATGATTTCTCTCAATATGTAATAGCTATTGAGGATTGGCTTTTTGATTTGTGTCCTAGACACACTAAGGATGATCTCCATAAATAACCATGCATTGAAAGCATTCCTAACCCTACTTTTCATTTTCCACAAGATCGAGTCACTGTTCTGTCCACTATTCACAGCAAGCATTCTTTTACTTTCACTCTTTGATTTGATGCTTACATGCACTCCAAATTTATTTATATCTTAGGAAGTAGTTCATACTAAATTTTTACATATCCTATGATGATTTCCCCCATGCATCCATTCATCTTTTTAGACTTCTAAGTCACTTTAGAAAGTCCATGTACATAAACACACAACAACCTTTGCACATTCTAGGATCATGTATTGCATCCATGCAAGATTTGGGGCTTTTGTGACTTCTAATCAAAGAAGATTATAAGGAATGAACTTGATCACATGTTCATGCTCTCCCTCGATCTAATCTTCCTTTCTCATCCGTCCCGGGGATTGAGAAATCTTCTTTTATCAAATATTAACATGCATCATACTAGCTTGCTAAGCATATTTGGGTTTTCTTTGGTTATTTGTTTCAAGAACAATCAATCCATGTCCTTTCTTAGATTAGGAAAACTTGATTACTTGATACATGATTAGACAATTTTTCTTAGGTTTGTATGTCTAATCTTTCAGCTTTGCATTGTGTGATACTTGGCTTAGATCTTTTGAATGATATCTTATCTTTCGATCTTCCATTTCAAAATTCTTGTGTGGTGTAATATACTATCATAGTATTATTTGTCGAACCAAACATAATATAAGATGATTATTTGGATGCCAATTGAGGCCCGTCAAAAGACGGGGCGAGCTGAGGATGTTTAGCCGCGACAAAGGCTCCTTCCTCTCTCGTACCAAAACCCCGAGCCAAGTTCTTTGGTTATGAAGGGCCAGTGCCCTTTATCCGCTTGGGTGAGTCAAAATTAGGTTTCTTGGTTCCTTAAAGACCAAGTGGCGACTCTATATCTATTTCCACAGACCTTTTCCTTTCCTTTTCAAAACAATCTCAATCAAAACAAAGAGGTAGAATTCCGTGTCTCCACAATCTGGCGACTCTGCTGGGGACATTTATTTTCAAAACAAAATAATACAGAGGTTTGACTCATAAGAAGCATCCTTGAAATCATCTTTTTTACTATGTCTGGTTCACCGCATTGCACTCCGGCATTTCCCCTTCCGACTGTGTCTGAAATGCGGCGCTGACATTGTTCAGGTCTTGTTGTGCCAGGGCATAAGTCACCGTTGATACTGTACCTTCCAAGGTATATAAAACAGAGTAAAAACTTCTGTACTGTCTCTCTAACGGTATATTGGAACTCTCGTCAATGGACTCTCTTTGACTAAACCCAGCCTTTGCATACAGATTCCTGTAGAACCTTTCATAGGACTGTTCATTTATCTTTTCAGATAGGACAATGTGATATGAATGCTGTATGCCCTGGCGGGATTACCTGTGTAGTGTAGACGCTTATGTGGCATGAGACAGAACCTCTTTCTTATGATTCCCAAGGCAATCACTCACATGTGATCACATTGAGTTGACCTGCCTAGGCACCATGACAAGGATGTCTACTCCATGCTCACAAAGATATACACCGCAAACCTTGTTTGTCGGTCCTAAGACATAGGAGTATGAAAACTTACTAGACACTATGATCACCATCATCACATGCTCCAGTCATATAACCTGCTTCTCCCAGAAACTCTGTCCAGATATCCCAAATATAACATGTTTCTCCCAGAAACTCTATCTAGATATCCCAAATATAACCTGTTTCTCTCAGAAACTTTGTCCAGATATCCTAGATATAACCTCTTTCTCCCAGAATCTCTGTCCAGATATCCCAGATATAACCTGTTTCTCCCAAAACTCTGTCCAGATATCCCAGATATAGCCTGTTTCTCCCAGAAACTCTGTCCAGATATCCCAGATATAACCTGTTTCTCCTAGAAACTCTGTCCAAATATATATCAGAAATAACTAGTTTTCCCCGAAAACTCTGTCCAAACTTCCCAAAATGACTTGGAAACCCCTGTTAACCCCTGGTGATCATACTAAAAGGTAAGGTTAGCACACTCTATATGGCTGGGACCTTATTTGCTTAAATTGCTATCTGCTAGAAGTAGGAGCACCATATAGATTAGGGCTTGCATCCGCATGTTTCTCTCATCTACATGCACCGTACCTGTCAGTCCTCACGCACTGTCTCAGTCAGTTTGTACACAAGTCAGTCCGCGTTGGTTAAACATCACTGTCATTTATCTGTCTAAAGTCATTACTATCAGAATTTGATACAATCCTCCCAAATCTGTAGGGTCACTATAGATTCTCAAAGTCAACAGTTGGGATCTTCATCATGGGTCAGAAATTCGGACAATCGTTTGGTCAAAATCCGCCCGACAAGTTATTTCAGCATGAATCAAGAAGAGTTGAAAAACAAGGTCACTGAGTTGGGAGCCACCTTAAGCCAACAGTCCGACAGCCAGGCCCAAGTTTTGAGGTTTATGGAAGAATTGAAATAGCAATAGCCGCAATATCCACCTGGGTTCCTGTCGCCACCAAGTTTCGTGCCACCTCCACCGCCAGGGTTGTACCACCTCCTGAGAATAATGGGGAAGAAGGTTGGTTTGAAGGAGTCCCATCACTTGCATATAAGAAGAAGTTCCAGGAGAAAATGGACAAAGTTGACAAGCTAAAAAGTGTATTAAGGAAAAGCAAAGGGGTTGATGACTACATGCTAGACCTAGAAGGGCTCTTCGAGCCTGTCAAGATGAAACTACCAGAAAACTTCAAAATGCCTTCCATCGACCATTTCTAATCAATGGGCTGCACTTATGAGCACATTGCGATGCTATACCCGTAAACTCTCGCAAAGTCTGCACTATCATGGTTCCTTACCTTGGAAGCTCCCAAAACTCAAGCATGGGAAGACATCGTTCGAGTATTCGTTGATCAATATTCCTGCAATCAAGAGTTGGATGTCACAATCAGGGATTTGGAAACTACTCGACAAAATAACAATGAATCCTTCGCCGCTTTCTTAGGCAGATGGAGAAATAAAGTGGCCCAGATGACCCACCGATCGGTTAAGAAGGAACAGGTGTGGATGTTAATCCAAACTTTGTAGCCGCTCTATCATGATAAACTATTCTATAAATCCATCTCCACCTTTGAGGAGTTATTTGAGTTGGGACTCAAATTGAAGACGCTATCAGGGAAGGAAAGATTAAAAAGGAAGAGCTCCCAAGTCAGTCAAAAAGGCCCAATTACTTCTACAACACTCCGGATGTCAATGCTCTTAGCAGTCAACCCATGACATACCTTCCTAAGCCATACCAACCCTCCAACCAAGCTAACTCCTCCAATCGCCCTTTCCAGAAAAAGCCCCCTCACAATTTCTCCAAGCTAGAAATCTCACTTTCCTCAGCCTTAGACTGCTTCCTTAAAAAAGGCCACCTCCAACTCCTTCAACCTCAAAACACCCCGCTACCACCCAATTGTGATATGTCCAAAAGATGCACCTATCACCAAGCCCTTGGCCACCACACCGATGATTGCATGCACCTTCACCATGATATCCAAGACCTCATTGACCAGAATATCATTGAGCTCCCTCCCAAGCAACCTCATGTTACCCAAAACCCCCTAGTGAACCATAAAATATCAGCCTCATTGAATATGACCCCACTACTGTCGATCCTTCTACCCTCATAATCCCCACAGGACTTCCCTTTGCCCGCATTGACATCCCAGATTCTACAGAAGTCCATCTGATTGAAGGAGAAGATGATGGGTAGTGGCAGCAGCAGCTAGATGATGAGCAAGATTTTTTCTTCCTGGAAGAACATGATAGGGGCAGCAGATCTCAAATGGTACGATCCTAACAAAGGAAGCGACGCCTCCATATGGGATGAGCCAGAAAAAACCATTTATGGGAATAGATTACGAGTGGTTCAAAGAAGATAGGACTGTGGAAGGACCTACTCCTGCCGAGATTGATCATCTGACTAGGTCGGGTCTCCATTATCAGCCTCCACAACTAGTCACGAAAACCATGGAGAAAGGGCCAGTCAAGGACAATGGGAAAGGAAAAATGGATGAGGTCATCGAAGAGGACAATGAATTGATAAAGTAATTGAAGAAAACTTAGGCACATCTCTCGATGTGGGACATCATGGTAACATCTTACAGGCACAGACAAGCCGTGTTGAATGCCTTGGATGGAATTGAGGTCCCCATTGACGCTGCACCAGAAGATATGGTGGCTTTCTTAAGTACACTTACCCCTAATCCGGTCATCACCTTCTCCGATGAGGATTTGCCGTCGGAAGAATCTGTGCATAACAAAGCTTTGTACATCACCGTCGAATGCAAGGGGCAGCAGGTGCCATTCTATCTGGTCGATACAGGCTCTGCCTTAAATGTTTATGCTCTAAGAACCGCCACTACCTTGGGGTCAACATCCTTGATATCACACCATCTGTGCAATCCGTGAGGGCCTACGATAACACTAAGAAAAATTTGATGGGGACTGTTTCTCTCCAAATCCGGGTAGAGTCTTTGGTCAGCACCGAACTCTTTCAAGTTATGGATATACCTACCTCATCCAACTTACTGATGGGGAGGCCCTGGCTGTATATCAACAAAGCGGTATCATCTACTATGAACCAAATGATCAAATATATTCATGAGAAAGAGGTGAAAATCATCCTCGGTAACAGTTGGGGAAATGAGGCCTTTTCAAGCTACGCTCGCGTCTTTAAAATCCAAATACCTGAATTAGAAGAAGGAGAGATCAGAGGATTCTTCATGGAAAAGATCCATATGGTTATTGATGGGGACGGGTTCCCCGAGGTCCACTCTGCGGTGGTCAATATCGTCCGTAAAATGAACTACTTCCCCGGAATGGGATTGGGACGATGCCAATAAGGGAATCGTGAGTTCCCTTAGATCAAAGGACAAAAAGGCACTTTCGGATTAGGGTACAAGCCCACTGAAGAGAACATCAAGCTCCAAAAGCCATAGAAGAAGAAAGTGAGGAGTCTCCCACCGTAACGCAAGACCTTGAATGGGAAATTCATCAAAGACGGGGATGACTTCCTCTACTTTGGGTTTCCTGAACCTTGGATCCATCAGACCATCAGAAAAAGGCACCCTGGGCTTGAAATCTTCGCTGACTGCGAAAGGCCCCCCTATCAAGATCCGTTCTATCCGGAAGAAGTTGTGAAAACCCCAGAGGAAGATTAGTTGAAGTATCTGGACACTGAGGCCATCGAGAAGTTATGGGAAGAGCTCGCTACAGAAAAGGAAAGAAAGAGGGCCAAGAGCCAAGATGATCAGATCATGCCAACTAAGGAAGGTCTGAGTAACAAGGCTGTAGAGTCATATGTCTGTGTCTCCCTATCCCCTATTTCCCCAGAGTCTGTACTTTTTATTATCGAGTCTATACCAAAATCAGCCACTGTGGGCCAATCGCTATCTGATGTAATCACTCTACCTGTCATGAATGAAATGAAAAATAGTTCTGATTACTCGTCTGTGTCTAATACTTGTGAATGCATAGATCCCTCCGAGGATCTCCCAATCGAACTTAAGCAACTAATTGAAAAACCACCTGCTTATGAAATAATCGAAGATACTTTCCCAATTAACCTAGGTGAAAAAGATAATCCACAAATTGTGAAAATTGGCTCAACGCTTTATAAAAAAGAAAAAAAAATTGATTCTCTTGCTAAAAGAATTCAAAGGTGTTTTTGCTTGGTCTTACGAGGACAAGCCTGGGGTCGACCCCGACATTGTCCAAAATTATATTCCCCTCCTCCCCAATTCTAAACCTGTAAAGCAGAAACTGAGGCACATGAGGTCGGAATGGGCACTGAAGGTCAAAGAAGAGGTAGAAAAATAGTCCAAGGCAAGGTTCATCATTGTTACAGAGTACCCAGAATGGGTTGCCAACATCCTGCCAGTCCCCAAGAAGGACGGAAAAGTTCATGTGTGTGTGTGTGTGTCGACTTCCATGATCTAAACAAAGCAAGCCCAAAGGATGACTTCCCGCTTTCCCAGATCAATGTCTTGGTAGATAACACCACAGGACATGAGTTACTGTCATTCATAGATGGCTTTTCGGGGTTGTCAGGCCCCAGAGTAAGCCAAAAATAGGGAAAATTAAAATTTCCTTTATGGGTCTATGGTCACGTGACTAGTTTGTTAGCCGTCCTGTCCTTCTAACTCCGTACCATGCAATCATAAGGGAAATGCTAGAGCATAAGCATGACCTAAACTTATCAGAGTATAAATATAGTAGCGGAAAATTAAACAAGAGTTATAATAACATCAATCTTAATACAAGAGACCATACTAAATTATTTACATAAGCTTAAAAACTTGAGAAACTATCTATCAGATCTTTGGCAAGACTTTACCCTCCTTAGCTACACAGCACGGCATCCTGAACTCTTCTATCTATCTCCAAACCTGCAACACTCTGGGCATAGGAATGCCCAGGGTGTAACATGCCATTAGCCTTGGAACAAGGCAGAGTGAGAGTCTCAACTGCACAATAATCAATAAATATAAAACATCTCTCGACTCACGTGATAGTTTAGTATCTTAAGATATGGTTAATCTCTTATCAAAAGAAGCATTCTCAACACAGGCATAGTACAAGTCTCAATAAGACAGGTAGATAGATAGATATGGCCTCATAGAATACATTCTTCTCGTTTTATCCTCGTGCGTGCAAATGCAAGACCAATGCGACTTACTCCCAACTCTTTTTCAAAGACACTTGCTTTTCAAAACAGATACTTTTCAAAACCATTTTATTTTAAAACCAAACCATTTTGCTCATCAACTCAATCTCATCATTCACTCTCTCTTTCTCATCCACTTGACAACACGCGGTATATCAATGATGATAATATGCTATAATAGCCGATTCATACTTATTCCCTTGATAGGCCACCGGACGTCTTCATGGCACAAGCTCTCTATAAACAATGGAACTGGCATATGGGACGTCTTCAACCATGTGTATACTCTCATCGGTCATCTACACGACTGAGAAGTATATTAGAGCACTAGTCGGACGTCTTCAACGATACATGGGATGTCTTCAACCACGTATGTGCGTCACCGGACGTCTTCAATGGCGAGAAGCGCGCTAGGAACCCTAACCGTTCATGTCCACCCGGCTCGTCAGCCGTTGATCCATCGAATCTAGCAATCACATCTCCTTCACATTCACATATCTCATCTCATTCACATTCTCATCAAACACCTCTCTTTCTCATACAATGCATGCTAACACATGTCATGAAATGCAAGTGAGTCCACTACCGATACCCATATGCAAAATCACTTTCATTTTCTTTATTATTAACATAGCATGCGTTATCTAATCCAGTTAACAACCATCATAAAATGTGCATTTAACAGTTAGCAACAGAAACATAACATATAAAACATGGATCACATAACATGGATTTGATACCAATAATCATATCGATAAAACCCTTAACATGCTCACGTATGCGATAGCACTACTATAACATGATTTGCCAAGTCTTACAATTATTAGAATACATGTAGCATCAACATATTACTTATACAAAACATCATACAGGTAACTTTAAATCATCTTATATTAATCTTATTAGGATTAGAGTGAGGTTAGGAAACTCACCTCGAGTCGCCGATCCTCAAAAAGCAGATAAATGTCAAGTTCTACAACAATAAACAAAAGAAACAAAAATAATGTATAAGTACAACTATAGGGGCAAAATGGTAATTTTACCAAATGAGGTTATAAACCTCAAGGTAGTGATCTACGTGTCATTCTAAGTCTAACGCCATTGACTAGACTCAAATCGGAGTCCGTCTCGTTTTACGAGGTAATATATAGGGTTTACTACACTAATGCGGGCCCTAAAAGATAGGCTATATTTTTTACCGAGTCGAAAGGTCACCAAACTTAAAGAAAACGATCTAGACATTAATATAAGACTCGGGGAACTGACCGCGCATTTTTCGGAGTCCTAGATTATTTATTATGAATTATTGAAGATAATATATATCAGAAAATACCCAAAAAGAGATTTGAATACATACTTATAACTATCCTGAGAAACCAGTACTTAGAAGTATTTTTTTTATTAAATACTAGACATTAAAATACACTACCAGCATTTATCTCATAATTTTCGGAGCTCGTTTAGTATTTTTAATAATTAATATACTCATAAAATAGCTCCTTATTAATTATTAAAAATACTTGACCATAATATTATAGCATTATAACTTACATTATATAATAAAATATTCCCAGGGTCATTACCCTAATTTTCTAGAATTTATAAATGCATAGAGGTATTTAATATCTATTTAAATACCCTTAAAACTTATTTATATTACACTTATAAATTACCATATAATTAATAATTATATTATTACCACACTATAATTATACTTAGTATATTAAGAATATTATATAGTAACATTCCATAAAGTTAATGTGCTAATAATACATTTTAATACATTTATAATGATTAAAATCATGTAAAATCTATTAATACTAATAATATTAATAATAATCAATAATAATAATAATAATAATAATAATAATAATTGACAAACCCGACGGGTCAACCCGAACCGACCCAACCTAAATGGACTATCCATTTATACACACAGAGAAACCCAAAAGGGTTGACCCAACGGGTCTGACCCTGACCCGACCCGAGCACAATTGGATCAACCATATACACACACAAGAGAACCCCTGATAAAACTTAATCGGGTTGGCCGCGAACCCGAACCGGTGACCCAAATTTGCTCACAAACTAGTCCAACCCGTTGACCCGTACCTGAACTAAACTTAACCCGAACCCTAATCCATCTACAGACTCAACACTACCCACCCGTATACCCGAACCCACCACGAACGTCAAAACAACGTCGTCTAACTTAAAAAGACCCACGGGTTTTTAAACCCGACCCTAACCCTTGACCCTAATCCACTATCACTCACAGACCAACCCATAACCATAGCCGACCCGGACCCACTCGTTATAACCCGAAGACCCAAACGGGTCTTCTTCTTCTCTGGTGATCCCGACGCCGCCGGTGACCCGCGATTCGCCGGAAAACTTCAAGGGGCCATAGCTCTCTAATCTCTCCATGAAAATCGCCCAAATCACCGCCAAAAGGACCGAATTTCTCCCCTCTATAACATAGTATAAGCCCAATGTCTGGTTCATTCATTTTGGGCACCTACCAGCCCATTTTTCTTTTTGGCCGAAACGGAAATAACGGCTTGCATGTCTAAGCAAACAAGGTCCTGATCAAAAACTGTTTTCATGGGGGTCTAAGGGGTTCAAGAGGGTCAGATTGGTGTAATAAAATTGGGTTTTGGTCAATGTTTCAAAATCAAGCTCCCAAAGGTGGAGCATTAATGGTGGCCGGAGGTTGCAGAGAGCTCAAAGCCCTGCTTGCTTGTGTGCATGTGACCTTAAGGTCTTCTAAATGTCATAAATAGGCACAAGAATGAGAAAAGTTTGTGGATTTTACCTCCGATAATCTCGGTTCCCTCCAAACTCCTCCGATCTCACTGTCTCTCTTCTCCACGCCTCTCCTTCTTTCACTGTATGTATGCGTGTGTGCTGGGAGGGTGGAACTGAGATGGCACGCCTCTCCTGAGATGTGGGTTTGAATCAGGATAAGCTCGTTTCTCTCCCTCACTCACACTTGGGTCTCTCTCTCCCCCCTACAAATCTATGAATGTATGTGTGTGCGATGTAGAAGAATGAGGTATGCAAGTGTGCTGAAACTACTCAACATTGTGTGTGTGCATGTGGCAATATAAATGTTAGGGGTGGGTTGACAAGTGGCATGTAGGTAGTGCCAAATGTTGTGGGGGTGTGCACATGTGTGACACATGTGGTGGTGGTCTTCCATGCTTGCCACGTAGCCATGCGTGGGGCCCACATCTCGGTTGGCATGCTATCTTGCGAAGTGGATGTGAGACTGCAAATATGCACAAGCACGGGGTTGGGTACAAGTCTATGTAAGAATTCGGGCGTGAGTCGTCTATGAATATTAAACTAAAAGTCGAGGCTACGATTAATAGTTTGATATTACTAAAATGTATGTGACGATGTCGTCATTGGGACAACAATCAAAAAGGGGTCTTCTCATAAATTCTAACTAAGTCTATATGTTGAAGGCACAATTAATATTATTAGTACTATCGAAATAATGATGACGCTTAAGCCATTAACTAAAAGGTTCAGATGAATGGTTTCTATTTAGGATTATCCTAATGGTCCATCTATAACTATACCACAGTGACGTCACTAACCTCATTATACCTACATTAAATTTCCAAGGAAAATTCAAGGTGCTACATCTCTACCCACCTTATTTGAGGATTTCGTCCTCAAAATCTATCGATTGCTAGGTCTTAAAAAGTACAAGGTTCTAATCTCATCTCAGATTCTAGGGTTGTGAGGTTTCCATTAGTTGATTCATCAAGTCCTTCTCCTAATTTCTTTCGAATGTCCCAAACATCCTGCAATACCATCACCATATAAGATTTAAAGTTCTGGCATTGAGTATGGTACCTTCAGTCTTCCATTCTGTTCAGTGTTGGGAATTATTCACTGATCTGCGAGCTCTCTTTCTGGATCTTTGTGGTGGTGGAGCATTGTTCTGAACTCCTTGTTCAGAAAATCTTTGTGTACATGTCCAGTCTTTCCACAATTGAAAACTGCACCTGTTGTCCTGTGAGTTGCTTCAGTGCTGTGCATTCTTTGGAGTGGTGTCCAGGTATCCCGCAGTTGTAACAGATGTCACGTTGCTTCGTATGTGTTTGAACTATAGTTTGACTAACTTTCTTTTCATTGTTTCTCTGTCTCTTGTGATGAGTCATGTTGTGCCTGATGTTTCCTTTAGTGATTGTGGACTGCATTTGAGTGCTTATCTGTGACACTTGATTGCCTTTTCGACTTCCTCCTGTGCTGGTTGCCTGGAACCAGTTATCTTCTTCTCTTTGTTGGTTGCTCTCTTGCCTCTTGCAGTTCAGAGCTATATTCTCCAGGTGTGTGGCTAATTCAACCATATCTTCGAATGGTTGATTGAGGCATATTACTGCTACTACTTTAATATCTAGGTTAAATCCTTCATAATATTGCAATGTCTTATTTTGCTGGGTATCCACCATGAAAGGTGCAAATCGTGATAGTTTTTCAAATTTCGCAGTGTATTCTTGTACTGTCATATTGCCTTGAACTAGTTCTATGAATTCCTTTTTCTTCCAATTTCTTTCCGTCCTTGGGAAATACTTAGCTAAGAATCTAGTCTTGAATGCATCCCATGTGATTCTTCTTGCAACACCTTCGCCTATTGTAGCTTCAACAGATTCCCACCAGTCTGCTGCCGAATACGTCAACTAAAAAACGGCCAGGTGTCTTTTCTCCATCTCGTTGCATTCAAGGGCTTGAAACATTCGTTCCATATCACGAAGCCATTGTTCAGCTTCCCATGCTTCTGTCATTCCAGTGAAAGTTCCTGGTTGAAGTGCACGGAATCTCTCAAGCAGTTTATCTCCTGTCTGGCGAGCATTTCTGTTGTTGATGACGCTGTCTAGGTGATCGCTTGCTTGCTCTACCCGTCGGACAAGAGCTCCTATCAATCCTATTGGATCCACTGCTAGAGGTATCACCTCCGTTGGTCCGTTGGGCGGATTCTAAGCATTTCGGTTTCTCCTAACCATGGTGTATGTTAACAAGGGTTATACCTATGAGTTGATACCTAATAGGTCAATACCTTATCTTATCTCATCTGATCACATAATAAGTAATAGTAACGGTTCATCAATTCAATGGAGATTCTTAACATATAACAGTTGTCACAACAACTACTAGGATCAAGGGTAAGGCATTCCTACCCTTGGTCTTTCTAGACTCTAGGCTAGATGACTGTTCCGAGATTCATCACTGGAAGTTCGTCAGTATAAACATCTATCGACCAAAGTTCAATCCTATATTCTTATTAGTAATAAACGTGTAAGATGTAAGATTAGTAATTAATTAAAAGTAAGAATTCGTTTCATCCATACAATTATATTTAAGTTAAGTTGCAAGCAGACTATTACTAATCAAAAGATAAAAAGGTACAACAGTAGTACGAATACCAGTTCTACTAGTCTGGAATACATCAAAAGAAGTGGAACAAAATAAGATGAACTAGCTAAGGGTCCAATCTCCATCTCTCTCAACATCAGAGTCCGAGGTCACCTCCCCTAAGTCACTGGATGGTGGAAAGTCAATCGGAGGGATACCTATAAATGCATCCATCATCTCAGGCTCTGTTAGTGGGTCTTCATCTTGATCGTCATCTGAGTCATCATCAGAGCCTGTAGGGGTAACAAAATGTCCTATGTCCTCTTGAGGCTCGTCCTGGTCATGGATATCAAGGTCTCCAAGGGCATGAGAAATCTCTTCCATCTCAGCAGACAGCAAGCGTGGTGCTACTACTCTATGATATGCTAACTCTGGAACAGGTCTCTCACGGAAGAAACAACGTGTCCACTTCCTTATACTCTGGCGAACTCTATGCCTGATGGTGGTGCTAACATGACCAAATCCTCTAGGAGCAAACTGCCTTTCCAAGGTGACTCTGTACTGTCCATCCACAGCATCGTACTCTACCTGGTGCTCCATGCTAACCTGCCCAACACTGAAACTAACTTAGTACTGATGTTAATCAAAGAAATATCTTAAAATTCATAGCGACCAGGGTATCTTAATCTTTTATACAGCAAGGTTGATCTCATATAATTCAATCCTACTTGGAGTTCTACAGATCATTCCTATAGATTATGGATATATAGACATAAGGTGAGTTGTTAGTGTGAATAAAACTAATTACAAGCAAGCAGTATATCTACATGAAAATATATAAGTCAGGCTAAAGATAAATCTCGATAGATAACTTCGAATATTTATATAGTGCAGCATAGTTACAAAAATATTTACATCAGAGAGCACGTACAATAAATATGTACATAGTAGGGAACAGTGCCAAAAACATATACATAAAAGCATACACGTTACTACTACCACATGTTACAGGCCTGAGTACAGCTATATACACAGAAGATGGACTACTAGTCCTATTACAATAGGGCTCTAGGGCCTGGGAATTCCTATCCAAAAGTCCTTCAATCATCTTGATCCTCGATCTTTCGCCCTCCCTTCTCAGCTATGTCTCTCTTGGGTGGTTCCTCACCCACATTCTCAGTTGGGTCAACATTGACTGTGGAATCAGCATCCTCCACGGGTTTGATGTCCTTTACCGGAACCTCTCCATCACATCCTCCTCCCTATCAGTCCCCATGACTGACTCAGCGGTTAAAGGTGCATCAGCTATGGACTCCTCTGGTGATGGGGGTGGCATAGCAAGAGGTGGTCCTACGGGTCCTGGTGGGGGTGTTAGCTTAACTCGAAAAGTCATGACTCGGAGGGTATAGCGCTCCTGAGTCATCTCAACTGCTTCCTGATGAACAAGTCTAAGGGTGCTTTCTTGGTAATGTGCCTCCCTTCCCAGGATCTCTGGATCTTCAATTCCCAACACATGTACGTCATGCCACATATTATCCTCCAAATGCCGTTGGGCACTTTGTCGAATCCTCTACTGGTACAACACTGGGTCCCCAGGCTCTATACGATCTGGGTATACCCAATGTCCTCCAAATCAATCTTAGACATAAAAGGGTTCCATGCTAACCTGTTCAATATAAACTATCATAAGGATAGTATCTTCATAGGTGGGAAATAAGATCTAATGGCTTATAACTTATAGTGCATGGGACGAACGGTAAATGCCTAAACCTAGGCTCTAATACCACTAAAACCCTGTCACGCCCCGGAGTAAGCCAAAATAGGGAAAATTAAAATTTCCTTTATGGGTCTGTGGTCACGTGACTAGTTTGTTAACCGTCCTGTCCTTCTAACTCCGCACCATGCAATCATAAGGGAAATGCTAGAGCATAAGCATGACCTAAACTTATCAAAGTATAAATACAGCAGCGGAAAATTAAACAAGAGTTATAATTACTTCAATCTTAATACAAGAGAGCATACTAAACTATTTACATAAGCTTAAAACTTGAGAAACTGTCTATCAGATCTTCAGCAAGACTTTACCCTCCTTAGCTACACGGCACGGCATCCTGAACTCTTCTATCTATCTCCAAACCTGCAACACTCTGGGCACAGGAATGCCCAGGGTGTAACATGCCGTTAGCCTTGGAACAGAGTCTCAACCGCATAATAATCAATAAATACAAAACATCTCTCGACTCACGTCATAATTTAGTATCTTAAGATATGGTTAATCTCTTATGAAAAGAAGCATTCTCAACACAGGCATAGTACAAGTCTCAACAAGACAGGTAGATAGATAGATATGGCCTCATAGAATACATTCTTCTCGTTTTATCCTCGTGCGTGCAAATGCAAGACCAATGCGACTTTCTCCCAACTCTTTTTCAAAGACAATTGTTTTTCAAAACAGATACTTTTTAAAACCATTTTATTTTAAAACCAAAACTTTCGAAAACCAAATCATTTCGAACCAAACCATTTCACTCATCAACTCAATCTCATCATTCACTCTCTCTTTCTCATCCACTTGACAACACGCGGTATATCAAGGATGATAACATGCTATAACAGCCGATTCATACTTATTCCCTTGATAGGCCGCCGGACGTCTTCACAGCGCACGCTATTTGTAAACAATGGAACTGGCACATGGGACGTCTTCAACCATGTGTATACTCTCATCGGTCGTCTACAAGGCTAAGAAGTATATTAGAGCACTAGCCGGACGTCTTCAACGATACATGGGACGTCTTCAACCACGTATGCGCATCACCGGACGTCTTCAACTGTGAGAGGCGTGCTAGGAACCCTAACCGTTCATGTCCACCCGGCTCGTCAGACGTTGATCCATCGGATCTAGCAATCACATCTCCTTCACATTCACAGATCTCATCTCATTCACACTCTCATCAAACACCTCTCTTTCTCATACAATGCATGCTAACACATGTCATGAAATGCAAGTGAGTCCACTACAGATACCCATATGCAAAACCACTTTCATTCTCTTTATTATTAACATAGCATGCGTTATCTAATCCAGTTAACAACCATCGTAATATATGCATTTAACAGTTAGCAATAGAAACATAACATATAAAACATGGATCACATAACATGGATTTGATAATAATCACATAGATAAAACCCTTAACATGCTCACGTATGCGATAGCACTACTATAACATGCTTTGAATAGTCTTACAATTATTGGAATACATGTAGCATCAACATATTACTTATACAAAATATCATACAGGTAACTTTAAATCATCTTATATTAATCTTATTAGGATTAGAGTGAGGTTAGGAAACTCACCTCGAGTCGCCGATCCTCAGAAAGCAGATAAACATCAAGTTCTACAACAATAAACGGAAGAAACAACAATAATGTATGAGTACAACTATAGGGGCAAAATGGTAATTTTACCAAATGAGGTTATAAACCTCAAGGTTGTGATCTATGCGTCATTCTAAGTCCAATGCCATTGACTAGTGATGTTGTCAATATCAAGATATAAAAAGTGTTCTTTACTTTTCAAAAGATTTGTAGTGTGAAAGCAAAGGTCGAACCCACAGGGATTGGTTAACTACAGCGAATTAATTTTAAAACCTAATTTTAGTTAATTATGAAAACGGATTTTAATTTGATTTTAATTAAACTAATAACAATAAAAATAAATCTAAACTATGAAAACAATTAAAGTTGTTTTTTAAATAATGTTTAAGGGAACCTAGGATTGCAAATCCACCACTAGCTTCATAATAGGAATATTTACGAATTACTTTAGCTTACTACGTTGGATGATAATGGGGAATTGTAGCTACAAGCCCAATTCCTCCGACAAGAAGATAATCATGGTTCAAGCACCAACATAATCCATCTTCGGTTAGCACGAATTATTCCACACTAAACTAGGGTTGTGATCTAATCCGTCTAACCTAGGCATGGACTATTCGGATACTTGATAGCACAAATCAATAAAGCACCATCACATGTAAACAATCTAAACAAGCACAGCAAGCATAGATCGTTGAGCACATCACAGTCAAAATAGATCTAAGACAAGAATAAATTCTGAAAGTAATGATTTAATCACTAGAAGTACGATTTATTTATAAAAATCCTCTAAACATGTGACTGTCATCCATACATAATAAACCTAAAATAAAAACATAAATAAAACCCTATTACTTGGCTAGGGTTTCATTGAAACCCTAGATCTATGTCTAGGCTGCCATAGACGTGGTAGATGGCAAGTAGTTGATGGAGGAGGCCATGGAAACCCTTGGTCTTCTTCTTCTTCTTCTTGCTTCCCTCCCTTCAATGGCTGGAAGTATGATTGTAGAATGTGTGTATAATAATTGCCAATGATGTGTAACCCTTTAATTGAAGTAAAATAGGGTATTTATAGATTTACAACAAGTTTTTGGAAGCTTTTCCAACTCGAAACGCACTAAAACTGCTGTATTTTGCAATCTGGACGCAGTTAGGACATCTCGTTTGCACAGGAGTCTTCAGTATACTGAAATACGCAACTTTGGTTATTGGACATATCGCGCAAGCGGGTCGCGCGAGCGCGACATTTGGCACTTCGCGCGCGCGGATCGCGCGAGCGATTTCTGGGTTCTCGCGCGAGCGGATCGCGCGAGCGATTCTCGGATTTTCGCTTCGCGGATCGCGCACGCGACTTGGCTTTTTCAGCTTCTTTTCTTCTGCTTTTTCACCCTATTTAGCCTGATATACTTGATTTCTTCCAAAACCTGTCAGAAAATAGAAAACGAAGTAAAAATATACAAAAACAGGATAAAAAGGTACACTAACAAATGCTCGTTAAGGCGTATAAATAGGATCTGTTCTCTCCCGATCACACCCCCAAACCTACATTTTGCTAGTCCTCGAGCAAAAACTAAAATAAAAAGAAAACTACTAATAACATACTACTCCATTTTCGCATGGATCACGATTGCATTTAGCATATGCAACAAGCCTTTTAAACCTCTAAGTGTCCCTAGTCGGACGAGTGAAGTCTCGTGAGGGTTCTCGTCAACAAGTCACCCACAACCATCTTTATTAACTTGTAAATTTAAAAAAAATTCATTCAAATGAAAAACAAAACAATCAATACTCCTTATTATAATACAATAATTTGAAATAGAATAATGAACAAGAAGAAACGGAATCAAACGTCTACCTACGTCCTGAAAAACAATCCCAAGCACATGTATCGTATAAATTAATAGAATTTCTCATAAAATTGCACGTGTGTGATATGATAGTCAAATGAACACGCGCATGTCATGAAC
Organism: Hydrangea macrophylla; assembly: GCA_033977485.1. Classification (NCBI taxonomy): domain Eukaryota; kingdom Viridiplantae; phylum Streptophyta; class Magnoliopsida; order Cornales; family Hydrangeaceae; genus Hydrangea; species Hydrangea macrophylla. The sequence continues at coordinate 68,500,108 of CM066988.1, forward strand.
ATGGAATATAACTCGGATAACCATCTAACTATGCTTCGACTACGAATCTCACAATGAATTACACTCTCAAATGAAACACTCAGAAACATGTGTAATTTTTCTAGTCTATGTGAGTAAAGGAAATATGTTTTCAAAATGAGAAATGCTCACATATGACTCGGAAAAGACGCATGACACGAAAGAACAGTAGTCTCATGGATAGGATACCAATAATCAAGAAAAATTAATCATTACCATGTTTTAATCCCCTTCCCATCATTTTCATATCCGAACCATATTTCCTAGGATCAAATAGGACTTTTCAAAGGTTGTAATGTGGCTCAGACAATGGAAAAAAAATAGAAAGGATTCATTAAGTAGTTTTAGAATGGCATTGTAAGGCATGTTCGATCTCTTTCATTCTTCTTCTACAAACTTTCATCTTTTCTTTCTCTTCATTCCTTTTCATTCATTTTTCTTCTTTTCTTTCAATTTTTTTTCAACCTTCCTCTTCTGTATTATGTTTTTTTTTTTTTTTTCCTGCTTCTCAAATGATTATTCATCGAATACCAAGCAACTACCCCAATAGCATCTTATTTTCTTCTTCTCAATCAACACATCGCCTTAATACTACTAAAAGTTGATCACTCTTCCAGTGGTATACTCCAAGTTGATCAAGTTGGAGCTTTTAAAGAGGATAATGGTAATTAAAGAAAAAGAGGCATTGTAACGGCTCAAAGGGGCGAACTAAGGAAATTTTTATCTTTTATCGGTCGGTAGTAAACAAAGAGGGCCTAAAATCATTTCCTAGGGTAATACGGTTCTTCAATATTTACAATGGAAGATTATTTAGCATGGTAACAAATATTTTAACTTTACTATTAACCAAAATAAGAATAATGAGACTAAACAACAAGTAGATGCGCTATTTCAATGAAATTCGACACACACAATGTATTTATAACCCTCTAAAAAGAAAAGATAGGCTCAAAAGCTCACTAGGTCTAGTCTCCACCTTGTGTTATCTAGAAATCCGAATCATATTATAGTTCACATCCAACATGTATTCAAGTGACTACGTGCAGTGCATAGATTAGTGTGCAAATCTATGATATAAAACTACGATTCAAACGATACATGACCTAAAACATTACATCATGACTTCAGTAAATGGTTAATCACATATTCTTTTGTTTACCATTCTATAACAATCAAAGTTCTCTATCAAAAAGTATCAAATTGATATTGCAAAAATCGTAGGTAACCTCGTTTATTTAAACACACTTATTGAAAAATTTTAAAAATTTTGCATAAAAGAATGTGCATGTGTGAGTGCATACCCTCAAACCTAAACCATTCATTGTCCCCAATGAAACAATAAAACGAAAGAAAGGAGAGTAGGTAAGAAAGGAACAATAGTACCTTGGTTTCGGCAATGACAAACAGGTAAATGTATAAGAATATGGCGATAAAGTTCAATTGCTCCAAATGGAACCACCTGTTAATACTAGATAAAAAGAAACTAACAAAAGAATATTACAAGTAAATGAAACCTAAATATGGAATATGAAATAAAACGAAAAAGTATAAATGTAACAAGGAAAACAACGAACACGAACTAAACTGAACCAAAAATTGAAACTACTTGATAGAGAAAACTGATTAAGGTAATAACAAAAGGATATAAAATAAAAACTGAAACAAAAACAGAAAAGAAACACAAATAAAATAGGTAGGGGGAAGGATATAGAAAACAAAAGGGAAAAAATAGGAAAATGGGGAATCGCACGAGCGGTCCGCGCGAGCGGCCGTCGCGCGCGCGAATTTTTTTTTTTTTTTTTTTTTTTTAATCTCGCGCGAGCGAGGTGCCTCGCGCCCGCGAAATGAGGCGCTAGTAAATGCTGAGAGCTCATACAAAAAGAAAACAAAAATTTCACTAAGGCACATTCTCGCGCCAGCGGGCCGCGCGAGCGAGGTCTCACGCGAGCGGGCCGCGCGCGCGAGAATGGTATTATCTCTCGGTTTGCTTATTTTATGTATATAACTTAAAAATAAAATTTCTCCAACCCCCAAACCTATCCAGAAAGACCAAAACTGAATCTACAAGACCCAAAAACGACCAAAAACAAGAAAAACGAACGAAATAAAGCTTGGGTTGCCTCCCAAGAAGCGCTATCTTTTACGTCTTTAGCTAGACCGTTCTAGCTCAATATTTTATGGAGGCCGTAACTCGAATTTTGTACCCTTTAGGGCATTAGGTAGATCTCGGTGGTAAGCAGAAATCACGTCGCTTTGAATTAATTCGATTGACGGTTTGTCAGTATGTTCTAATCGATTTCTTACCTTCCGAGTAGATTCAGCATTAGGGTCCGAGGTATTAGGGTTTCATCCACTCATCATCCGTTATATCTTTGTCGTTACTCATATGTAATACTTTCTTAGGCTCAGTATTCCGTCTTACCTCACCTTCCGTTTCACATAGGTAATCGTCGTCTTTAGGAGGCTGATCCATAGCATTAAAAACGTTTAATTTTAAGTTCATGTTCCCAAACGACACTTTCATTACCCCCGTTCGGCAGTTAACACGTGCGTTATCGGTTGCTAAGAATGGACGACCTAGAATGACAGGAGTGTGTTTCCTAGCATCTAGCACGGGTTCAGTGTCAAGGACCATGAAGTCGACAGGAAAATAGCATTTATCAACCTTAACCAAGACGTCCTCGACGATTCCTCTAGGTATTTTAATAGAACGATCCGCTAATTGTATAGTAGCGGCCGTAGGTTTAAGTTCACCTAGACCTAATTGTTTATAGATGTGATAAGGTATGAGATTAACACTAGCTCCTAAGTCAAGGAGAGCCCGATGAATGATAGTGTCACCTATGACACATGAAATCGTAGGTGTACCAGGATCCTTATACTTCGGAGGAGCGTGTTGGAATATAGAGCTTACTTTTTCTGTGAGGAAGACCTTTTTAGGAGTATGACTACGTATTTTGCGCTTTTGCGTACAAAGATCTTTTAAACATTTAGCATACGCGGGAATTTGTTTTATAGCGTCGAGGAAAGGAATATTAATTTTAACTTGTTTGAACACCTCGAGTATATCTTCCATTTTTGACCCTTTCTTGGGCAAATGTGACGGTCCCTCATCGTTTGGTGGATATGGCATTCTCGGAATATAATTTGTTGGAACCGGTTCATTTTCTTTTCTACTTTGATTCACGTCCTCACCCCTCTCTTTATTAGAGTTGATGTTCATATCTATCACATTCTCATTCGGAATTTCTATTACCTCTTCCTCTCGTGTAGTCAACCTAGTTGAGACGGCGTTTACTTGCTCATTCGACCCCTTAACCTCATATTGTCCCTTAGGGTTCTGAATTGTTTGACTAGGCAACGTCCCCTCTTTTCTACGACTCACTACAGTAGCTAGTTGTCCCATTTGGGATTCAAGCTTCGCAATGGATTGTGTATGAGAGTGCACTATTTGTGCTTGTGCCTGTACTTGTGTTTCAATTTTATTAAGGGATGCCAACACCTTTTCCTCAAAAACGTTACCCCTTGGAGGGTTCGGATTAAGAGGTGGTTGTTGGTATTGATTAGGTTGAAACTGAGGTCGATATGCATTAGGAAAATTAGTCGCCTCATTAGGATTATTATTATTATTTTTCCACGAGAAGTTAGGATGGTTTCTCCATGGCGCGTCCAGATTATTATTAGTCGAATTATAATTATTCCGTGGGTATTGTTGAATAGAATTAATATGTTGCTCCACGAACTCCGGAAATTGACTCGCCGATGGACATGAAAGTATCGAATGTGAAGGATCAGAACATAATGCACAAATTTCATGAGCGAGTGGGGCTGTCGTTTGATTCATTGTTAAAAGTCGGTCAAGTTTTTTAGATAGTTCTTTTATTTCAATTGACTGACTTGACTCAACTGTCACCTCTCGCTTAGGTTGATGGTATCCCTCAGAACGGACAGACACCGCTTGGTGCATCGAATTCTCGCTCAAAGTTTCAAAAATTTTCCAGGCCTCGTCGGCGCTTTTGTGTAGGAAAGTTCCCGCACAAACCGCATCAACGGTATTCCTAACAGAGGGAATAAGTCCCTCATAGAAAACTTGTACCAACTGCCACTTGGGAACCTGATGATGTGGACACGAACGTAATAATTCTTTAAATTTTTCCCACGTGTCGTAAAGAGTCTCCCCATCTTGCATCACAAAATTAGTTATATCTTTTCTTATCTTATTTGTACGCATAATAGGGAAAAACTTTTATAAAAAGGCGGTGTGTAAGGCTTCCCATGTTTTTATCGTGTTTGGCTCAAGTGATTGAAGCCAATACTTCGCTTTGTCTCTTAAGGAGAATGGGAAGAGCCGCAATTTTAATTCATCATTATTTAAGTTTTGTATTTTCAAAGTAGAGCATATACCCTGAAAATCCCCTAAGTGTTGGTAAGGGTCTTCATTTAGACGGCCATGGAAAGATGGAAGTAGCGAGATGGTCGACGACTTTATCTCAAAGTGAGATGCTGTCGCCTCCGGTAATTCGATACCAGCTTGTGGCGTGTACGTCGTAGGAATAAAATAGTTTATAAGTGGAGGAGGTGGTGGTATATTAAGATTATTCATATTATCTCCGTTGTTATTGTTATTGTTATTTCCAATGTCTGCCATTTTAATCGGTTCTATGTTATGAAAGCGTGGTTTCTTTAATCTTGTAAGGGTACTACGTATTTCAAATTCAAATAAAGACGTTGGTTTCGGTGTCAAATCGTCGTCTATTAAAAACCTTGTTCTAGAGGTTAAGTTGGAAGGCTTATTAAGTCTTAATGTACGTTCAAGTTCAGAGTCAAAAGGTTTTAATTCTGGTTTATTTGAACGTGTACCTAACATAAACTAAAACAAAGTAAAAGAAACTAAAACGACTAACTAAACAAAAGAAACAAATAGCAATCACGCAAATAGGGCAATAGGCATTCAACTACTATGATGCATGAATATTATCCTGTAATGCAATGACCGCGTCAAGCCCAGCGCCCCGGGTTTCCTAGCTAATGCAGTGCAATTAACCCTAAACTAATGCAAATAGTGCGTCACAGCGCCCTGACTTACAGTGGTTTACAGCGAGTTTCACAAGAAGCACTTTACTTAATTTTTATTTATTTTATTTGCGTAAGCTCCTTTGATGTAATTAACTACTCCACTCGGAAACGTTGGAATTTGATGAATCGATAACCTATAAAATAAAAAGAAAAGTTAGTAACTAAAAATAAAACAAAAAATAAAAAGAATAAAAACTAATATGATATTTACGAATTAACTAAACTAAGATTATAAAATTAAAGGTAGTAATGCAATCCCCGGCAACGGCGCCAAAAATTGATGTTGTCAATATCAAGATATAAAAAGTGTTCTTTACTTTTCAAAAGATTTGTAGTGTGAAAGCAAAGGTCGAACCCACAGGGATTGGTTAACTACAGCGAATTAATTTTAAAACCTAATTTTAGTTAATTATGAAAACGGATTTTAATTTGATTTTAATTAAACTAATAACAATAAAAATAAATCTAAACTATGAAAACAATTAAAGTTGTTTTTTAAATAATGTTTAAGGGAACCTAGGATTGCAAATCCACCACTAGCTTCATAATAGGAATATTTACGAATTACTTTAGCTTACTACGTTGGATGATAATGGGGAATTGTAGCTACAAGCCCAATTCCTCCGACAAGAAGATAATCATGGTTCAAGCACCAACATAATCCATCTTCGGTTAGCACGAATTATTCCACACTAAACTAGGGTTGTGATCTAATCCGTCTAACCTAGGCATGGACTATTCGGATACTTGATAGCACAAATCAATAAAGCACCATCACATGTAAACAATCTAAACAAGCACAACAAGCATAGATCGTTGAGCACATCACAGTCAAAATAGATCTAAGACAAGAATAAATTCTGAAAGTAATGATTTAATCACTAGAAGTACGATTTATTTATAAAAATCCTCTAAACATGTGACTGTCATCCATACATAATAAACCTAAAATAAAAACATAAATAAAACCCTATTACTTGGCTAGGGTTTCATTGAAACCCTAGATCTATGTCTAGGCTGCCATAGACGTGGTAGATGGCAAGTAGTTGATGGAGGAGGCCATGGAAACCCTTGGTCTTCTTCTTCTTCTTCTTGCTTCCCTCCCTTCAATGGCTGGAAGTATGATTGTAGAATGTGTGTATAATAATTGCCAATGATGTGTAACCCTTTAATTGAAGTAAAATAGGGTATTTATAGATTTACAACAAGTTTTTGGAAGCTTTTCCAACTCGAAACGCACTAAAACTGCTGTATTTTGCAATCTGGACGCAGTTAGGACATCTCGTTTGCACAGGAGTCTTCAGTATACTGAAATACGCAACTTTGGTTTTTGGACATATCGCGCGAGCGGGTCGCGCGAGCACGACATTTGGCACTTCGCGCGCGCGGATCGCGCGAGCGATTTCTGGGTTCTCGCGCGAGCGGATCGCGCGAGCGATTCTCGGATTTTCGCGCCAGCGGATCGCGCGCGCGACTTGGCTTTTTCAGCTTATTTTCTTCTGCTTTTTCACCCTGTTTAGCCTGATATACTTGATTTCTTCCAAAACCTGTCAGAAAATAGAAAACGAAGTAAAAATATACAAAAACAGGATAAAAAGGTACTAACAAATGCTCGTTAAGGCGTATAAATAGGATCTGTTCTCTCCCGATCAACTAAACTTAAATCGGAGTCCGTCGCGTTTTACGAGGTAATATGTAGGGCTTACTACACTAATGCAGGCCCTAAAAGACAGACTGTATTTTTAACGAAGTCGAAAGGTCACCAAACTTAAGGAAAACGATTTAGACATTATTCTAAGACTCTAGGAACTGACCGCGCATTTTTCGGAGTCCTAGATTATTTATTATGAATTATTGAAGATAATATATATCAGAAAATACCCAAAAAGAGATTTGAATACATACTTATAACTATCCTGCGAAACCAGTACTTAGAAGTATTTCTTTATTAAGTACTAGACATTGAAATACACTACCAGCATTTATCTCATAATTTTCGGAGCTCGTTTAGTATTTTTAATCATTAATATACTCATAAAATAGCTCCTTATTAATTATTAAAAATACTAGACTATAATGTTATAGCTTTATAACTTACATTATATAATTAAATATTTCCAGGGTCATTACCCTAATTTTCTAGAATTTATAAATGCATAAAGGTATTTAATATCTATTTAAATACCCTTAAAACTTATTTATATTATACTTATAAATTACAATATAATTAATAATTATATTATTACCACACTATAATTATACTTAGTATATTAAGAATATTATATAATAATATTACATAGAGTAAGTGTAATAATAATGCATTTTAATACATTTATAATGATTAAAATCATTTAAAATCTAATAATACTAATAATATTAATAATAATCAATAATAATAATAATAATTGACAGCCCCGGCGGGTCAACCCGAACTGACCCAACCTAAGTGGACTATCCATTTATACACACAGAGAAACCCAAAAGGGATGACCCAACGGGTCTGACCCTGACCCGACCCGAGCACAATTGGATCAACCATATACACGCACAAGAGAACACTTCATAAAACTTAATTGGGTTGGCCCCGAACCTGAACCGGTGACCCAAATTTATTCACAAACTAGTCCAACCCGTTGACCCGTACCTGAACCAAACTTGACCCGAACCATAATCCATCTACAGACTCAACACTACCCACCCGTATACCCGAACCCGCCCCGAACGTCAAAACGACGTCGTCTAACTTAAAAAGACCCATGGGTTTTTAAACCCGACCCTAACCTGTGACCCTAATCCACTATCACTCACAGACCAACCCATAACCATACCAGACCCGGACCCACTCGTTATAACCCGAAGACTCAAACGGGTCTTCTTCTTCTCTGGTGATCCCGACGCCGCCGGTGACCCGCGATTTGCCGAAAAACTTCAAGGGGCCATAGCTCTCTTCTCTCCATGAAAATTGCCCAAATCACCGCCAAAAGGATCGGATTTATCCCCTCTATAACAAAGTATAAGCCTAATGTCTGGTTCATTCATTTTGGGCACCTACCAGCCCATTATTCTTTTTGGCTGAAACGAAAATAACGGCTTGCATGTCTAAGCAAAAAAGGTCCTGATCAAAAACTGTTTTCATGGGGGTCTAAGGGGTTCAAGAGGGTCAGATTGGTGTAATAAAATTGGGTTTTGGTCAATGTTTCAAAATCAAGCTCCCAAAGGTGGAGCTTTAATGGTGGCCGGAGGTTGCAGAGAGCTCAAGGCCCTGCTTGCTTGTGTGCATGTGATCTTAAGGTCTTCTAAATGTCATAAAGAGGCACAAGAATGAGAAAGGTTTGTGGGTTTTACCTCCGATAATCTTGTTAGGACACTGTGTTCCCAGAATCCATTGACAGCGCGTATAAGTTGGTACTGCAAAAAAATTACGTGAAAACTACGATAACCCTACAAGGGCGGAACTAGGGTTACCTTAATCTGCTAAAACGGATTGCTGTAGTAGGCGAATCGAGAACACGGGCTCGATAACAGCTCACGATCTTCTACCGTATTCCTTTGCTGCCAGAATATCGAACTGAGTGTGGGCTCTTTAAAATCCTTTCTGTTTTCTGCTCTCCCTCTTTTACGCTCTCTTTTCTATTCTGAGTTATAATTCTCTATATAGAAAAACGCTAACTGAGGAGAGAGCCAAAGCAGCATATATATAGGCTACGATAGGGACCATAAGAAGTCAATAAGGAATAGGCTTCCTTATGGAATTAGGAAACCCTAATTCGAACTGAATCAGATTCCTATTTCCATAAATTATAATTCATACCACTAAAGAATTATAATTGCACTCCTACCCTTATCTATGCTTATTATCTCCCCATGTTAAGATTACAGATATCCATTAATTAAATATAATTACTGACAATCATATTTAATTAATTTCTTAAAATTCCTTGAGATCCTCTGCTTAACTTATCTGATATGTCGGATACAAAATCCACCTGCAGGTTTTGACATAATCAAAACTTATAAGCTTTCTCAAGGGGATATCATCAATCCCAAAATTGAGACATGGATTCCATCATTAGTTAATATCCACCACACAATTAATATTGCCACCCAATCCAATGAGATATTGACCCATTTAAGGATCTCACCCTTTTAGGGATCAAAGTGTAAATAACAATTGTATGTGTCTACAAATTAACTTAGGATTTAGAGCATAAGCACTCATAATAGCCATGAGGTATTAATTATCTTATAAGTCAGTATAAAGATAATTACCCCAAGTCAGTCCCGTTTAATACACAAAGTGTACCAGCATAGTGAGTTGAAACTATACCATTTTTCATAGTCAAGACAAACCTACTACAACACCATGTTACAGTCCTACCGATGGTGTGTCCAATCCCATCTAAGACTGTAAACCAAAATCTTACATTCTATAATATCTGATGGCCTGATCTTCCGTGTATAAGCCGAACTCTACACACCAAACCACCTACTATATAGAATGAGAGACACACATGCATAATATTAAATAAATAATATAATACAAACATTGCCCACATAGATTCTCATAAAAAATGGATTAACTGATTTTATTAAATGAATAATAAATCAACTACATAAAGCATGGCTTTTAGTATATATCCCTAACAAATCTCGGTTCCCTCCAAACTCCTCCGATCTCACTGTCTCTCTTCTACACGCCTCTCCTTCTTTCACTGTATGTATGCGTGTGTGCTGGGAGGGTGGAACTGAGATGTCACAGAGAGGGGGAGGGGTGTATGTGAGAATAATGCCTGAGATGTGGGTTTGAATCAAGACAAGCTTGTTTCTCTCCCTCACTCACTCTCGGGTCTTTCTCTCTCTCCCCCCCTACAAATCTATGAATGTGTGTGTGTGCGATGTAGAAGAATGAGGTGTGCATGTGTGTTGAAACTACTCAACATTGTGTGTGTGCATGTTGCAATATAAATTATAGGGGTGGGTTGACAAGTGGTGTGTAGGTAGTGCCAAATGTTGTGGGGGTGTGCACATGTGTGACACATGTGGTGGTGGTCTTGCATGCTTGCCACGTGGCCATGCGTGGGGCCCACATCTCGGTTGGCGTGCTATCTTGCAAAGTGGGTGCAAGACTGCAAATATGCACAAGCACGGGGTTGGGTACAAGTCTATGTAAGAATTCAGGCATAAGTCGTCTATGAATATTAAACTAAAAGTCGAGGCTACGATTAATAGTTTGATACTACTAAAATGTATGTGACGACGTCGTCATTGGGACAACAGTCAAAAAGGGGTCTTCTCATAAATTCTAACTAAAGTCTATATGTTGAAGGCACAATTAATATTATTAGTACTATCAAAATAATGATGACGCTTAAGCCATTAACTAAAGGGTTCAGATGAATGGTTTCTATTTAGGATTATCCTATTGGTCCATCTATAACTATACCACTGTGACGTCATTAACCTCATTATTCCTACATAAAATTTCTACGAAAAATTCAAGGTGCTATAGGGGTACAATAAGATTCTAATGCACTAGAAGATCGGAAAAAGATGACATTTACCACACCTTGGGGGACCTACTGTTATAGGATGATGCCTTTCGGACTCAAAAATGCTAGAGCAACCTACAAAAGAGCCGCCACCACTCTACTGCATGACATGATTCACAAAGAGGTGGAGGTATATGTAGATGACATAATCGTGAAATCCAAGGATAGAGAAGGGCACTTGGCGACAGTGGAGAAATTTTTTGAAAGATTACGCAGGTACAAGATGAGGCTGAATCAGAAGAAATGCACTTTTGGTGTGACCTTTGGGAAGCTCCTAGGTTTTCTCATTACACAAAGAGAGATAGAGGTCGATCCCTCTAAAATCAAGGCAATTCTAGAAATGGTGCTGCCATAGAATGAGAAAGAAGTGAGAGGATTCCTCGGAACGATCCAATTCATCAGCCGCTTTATTTCCAAGCTCACAACTACATGTGATCCCTTGTTCCGGTTACTGAGGAAAGGAGAAAAGTTCCAATGCGATGACTAATGCCAAGCTGCATTTGATAAAATAAAAGCCTACCTTCAAAAACCTCCCGTCCTTTCACCACCCACTCCTCATAAGCCCTTATTTCTTTACCTATCTGTCTCCGAAAATGCCATGGAGTTCATGTTGGCCCAAGAAGGGGAAGAAAGCCACTCTAAAAAAGCTATATATTACCTTAGCAAGAGGATGACTGGGTATGAACTCAATTACTCTACCCTTGAAAAAACAAGTTGGGCCTTAGTCTGGTGCACCCGCCGATTAAGGCACTACATGCTGGCCTTTCCAATTGTGCTCATATCCCGTATGAATCCTCTAAAATACCTCCTCGAAAAATCCGCCCTTACCGATCATATATCCCGTTGGCTACTCCTACTATCTGAATTCGATATCAAGTATGTGACAAGCAAATCGGTAAAACGGAGAACTATAGCTGAGCATCTTGCGGAACACGCTATTGATTTCGAAGAAAATGAAGACTTCCTGTTCCTAGACGAGAATATCATGGAAATCAAAGAAGAACAATGGAAGTTGTACTTCGATGGGGCAGCCAACATAAAAGGATACAGAGTAGGTATGATCCTAGTGTCGCCAAATGGGGACCATACCCCACTGGCAGTCAAGCTCAATTATAACGTCACCAACAACACTGCTGAATATGAGGCATGCATTCTGGGGATGACAGCGGCCATAGAATTGAGAGTTCAGAAGTTGGATGTCTTTGGAGATTCAAATCTCATTGTGTCACAAGCCAGAGGAGAATGGAAGGTGAAAGAAGAGATGTTCAAGCCCTACCATGACCATCTCGATGGACTCAAGAAACAATCTAAGAGCATAACATTCTTTTACCTACCCAAAGAAGAGAACCAGTTAGCAGATTCATTAGCTACCCTAGCCTCTATGATCAAAATCCCTGCTGGGGTAAAAATGATGCCTCTGGTAATCGAGGAAAGATACGAACCGTCATTTAGCATGATCGCTGCAATCGAAGAAGAAGAGAATGAAACACCATGGTATCGAGATGTCTGGAACTTTATAGAAAAGGGAACATACCCCCAAGAGTCTACTGAGAAAGATAAAAGAGCAATTCGAAGGTTCGCAGCATAGTTCATCATTTGCGGCGGAAAATTATTAAAGAAAGGGTATAATGGTCATAACCTGACTTGCTTGTTTGGGAAGGGCGCCAGAAGAATGATGGAAGAAATACACAAAGGGCTATGAGGTCCACAGATGAACGGTCACATACTGGCCAAAAAGATCGTAAGACAAGGGTACTATTGGACAATGTTGGAAAAAGATTGTTGCGAATACGTGAGAATGTGCCACAAGTGCCAGATCCATGCAAACATGATGCATGTACCACCATCTCTGCTCTATAGTATGACCTCCCCGTGGCCATTCTCAACTTGGGGAATCGATATCATTGGCAAAATTGTTCCAAAGGCCTCAAATGGGAACCGATACATTTTGGTGGCCATTGACTACTTCACAAAATGGGTAGAAGCCGCATCCTACAGCAAGTTGGGGGCCAAGGAACTGGCCAAATTCATCAAGAGAAATCTCATCTGTCATTATGGAGTCCCCCATGAGATCATTTTGGACAACGAAAGTCATTTCAAAGCAGAAGTCAGGGATCTATTTGAGGAATACAAAATCACTTATTACAAGTCGTCACCATACAGGCTACAAACTAATGGGGCAGTTGAAGCTGCAAACAAGAATGTCAAGGCCATACTATAGAAGTCGGTCGATAGTTACAAAGACTGGCATGAGAAACTACCATTTGCGCTCTGGGGATACAGAACATCGATAAGGACGTCTACGGGAGTGACTCCTTATTCATTGGTGTATGGCATGAAAGCAATACTTCTGGTCGAGATAGAACTATCGTCCCTGCGTGTGATGGCGGAATGTGAAATTTTAGAATCTGACTGGTTAAGGGAAAGGTACGAAGAATTAGCTCTCATAGATGAAAAGTGCCTAGCGGTAGTCAGCCACGTCCGAATCTATCAAAAGAGGATAGCCCGTGCTTTTAACAAGAAAGTTGTCCGAGGAAAATTGTCCAGGGTGACCTTGTCCTGAAGGAACTACGAGCTCTGATCTTTGACCCACGTGGGAAGTTCAAACCTAAATGGGTTGGCCCTTACATCGTCAAAACTATCCTTTCTAGAGGAACGACCTATCTCATGGACCTCGACGGCGTCGAGTTTAAAGAACCAATCAACATGGATCGCCTCAATAAGTACTATGCTTGACCTTTTTATTACCCAATTCATTTTAAGCCTCGCCCTGAACTATGCTCGACTTGATTCCCACTCGAGGATACATAGGCAACCGCATCGGTTCGGTCGCTCTACCCATAAAATAGCCCAATTCCTCTCAAGCCTTGCCCTGAACTACGCTGGACCTGATTCCCACTCGGGGATACGTAGGCAACCCCATCGGTTCGGTCGCTCCACCCACAAAAATAGCCCAACTCCTCTCAAGCCTCGCCCTAAACTACGCTCGACTTGATTCCCACTTGGGGATACGTAGGCAACCACATCAGTTCGGCCAACACCATCATAATTAACCCCTTTTCTTTCAAGACTTTGGTCCAAACTACGTTGGACCTGATCCCCGCTCCGGGGTACGTAGGCAGACTTTCAGAAGATAAAAGAAGGATGGCTCGCTAGGTCAAAAATCCGAAAGGAAGCCTAGGAAAAGATTAGAGTTAAATCCAAAGTAAGCAATAACAAAAGAGAGAAAAGAGCTCGCTAGGTCAACTAACTGGTGCCTAGGCAAAATTATGAGCGTATGAGAGAAATAAAGTCGCGATCCTTACCATAACCCAAAAATCACCCTTCACACTAGGGGCAAACTTTGGCCACCCGCCTCGTTTGCCTAAGCCTCTCCTAAACTAGGGGCAAACTTTGGTCATCTACCACGTTTGCCTCACAAACTCCCATATCCCAAACTAGGGGCCAACTTTGGCTACTCGCCTCGTTTGCCTCTAATCGTCCTAGCATGCATAAACAAGTACCAAAAGCAAACACCTGACCAAAATCATACTATAAATGTTTTCAGAAAGCCAAATGCATAAAATAAGGTTCTCTAAGTAACCAAGGTTCGCCGATAAACAAACTTCGAATATTACATAAGCAGGGATAAATGAAAACACAAAAAGTTCTTTCAGAAAGCAATCACAAATATCAAAGACACTTGGAGGAAAGAAGCACAATCAGTCGAGTCTAGTTTTATTTTGTGTCTTTTATTTCATCAAAGGTCTTTAGAAGTAGGGTTTTACTCGGCAGGCCCATCCACTGATGAAAGCACCAATAGTAACAGCTCTGACTCTAGAAGCAAAGATCCTCTCAGTAAAGCCCCGGGGGACCTCTTGAACTCGCCCGTACAGTCTGGCCAATCGACGAGGATGATAGAAAGAAGTCTCTCTCAGACCCATCAACCATACTCTCTGGTAATCCCCGAGGCTAGTGGTCACAGTATGGAGGCCCCAATGCCCCACAATCCAGCAAATGTTGGCCTCAGATAAAGCACCCATCATGCTAACCCAATTGGCAGAAGTGTAATGAAAATGAAGCACGACCCTGCGAAAGTAAAATGGCGACACACTACCAGTCCATAACTGAAGGCGCTCGTAGAGCCAAGCCTGTAACACCAAAGGTGCCCCAGAAAGAAGGAGAGTTCCTTGATTAGAAGCGCGATCCAAACCATTCAGAGTTTTGACCAGAACCATGGCCATGGGGTTCTTACTCAATTTCAGCCCGAGGCACATATGCACCAAGTCAATGGAAATACTCGAGAATAGAAAGTGCGAAGTCATGCATAATATCAGAGTGACCCCACGGGTGGCATCATATATGCTAGGATTCCCAGGACTAGCATATCGGGTAATGATGGAAGCAATGTCAAGAACCTTACCATGAATTAGTCGGCGAGCGATAACAGCGGAACAATTCAAGTATTCGGCCAAGCCTCGCGAAGGATTAGGAGTATCAGCAGAAGGAAGAATCAGGTCAGAGTCCGAATCGAAGCCGAGGATAGCACAGAACTCCTCAAATAGGGGGCGTATCTCCAGGCCGTTAAAATTGAAGACATGATTTATTGGGTCCCAATGGGCAATGGCAGCACGCATGAACTCAGCGTTCAAAGCCATCTGGTGAAGAGAGAACATCTCGGTCAAGCCGTAGCTAAAAAGGTTGATCCGTTCCACACCATCCGTGATGTTCAGCCAAGCCGTGAGTTGAGCGAGATCATACAATGCCATGTTTTCTGTAGCGGTTTTAGCAAAATTCAAAATTTCAGCAGCACCTTTCCATTTCACGGACTATCCCACCTATAAGGCAAACACACTCACTATCACATAGCTGCTCATCGCAGTAACATCAACAATCATAGAGCCACATTGCACATATATTGTCACATGATCACCAACTAAAACAAGCACACAACCGCGCCTTCAAACTAGAAGATATCCGGCCTAAAAAGGCAAAACATCATAATACTCTGTCAAAGGGTAACAAACCATCCTATACATCTTCCTACACACAGAATACACTGATACTACCCAATTGAAGACATAAAATGGAGATAAAACAAAAATCCCCGCTCAGAAGGCCTCAGTCCTCCTCCTCTTCATCCTCTGTCGGACCACCCGGAGTGTACATCGACGATGGCCTCCTCCCGCCACCCCTGCACCTTGGCTTGATTCTCGACGAGCCAGCACTACCTCCTCGACACTGCACATGCAAAATAAAAGTGATCAGTCGAGAAACAACAAAAGTATATAAAAAAAAAATAGAGTCGAGTCAGAAACTTACCAAGGACGCCATTTGATTGGTGTCGAACTGCAGCATAACGTCCATCTACCAAGGGTAAAATATAGGGTTAGACCTTCATAACCTTAAGGAGCGCAAAATTAGAGAAATACCCGATAGTCTCATGTGAGGACAAAAAACTGTAAGCTAGTTGCCAAGGCGTGACCGTCCTCAGCATAACTCCAAAGGAAGTTGAGGACGCCTGCTGGCTGGGTGGGATAACCGTACGTGACTCGCAGTACCTCCATGACCTGTAGAGAGCCATTGACATCTAAAACGTTAATAGTCCAATCCTAAGGGGGATAGGATCAGAAGCTGGGGGAGCCTGTCTCCTATACATCTCGCAAAGCTGTAAGCACGAGACAAGTTAGGAAAAGATAAGTCCAAAAGCATAAGTGACGAATAGTGACAAAAACGTAAAAGAAACTCACATCCAGGAGTGGAAAGTTCGGCATCAGAAAGCGGCCACGGTAGGTCTCATATCCTGTCTCAGAGTGAAAATAATCCCAGACATCAGTACTAGCCAAAGCTACCAGTAAAGCAGCACCAGAGAGGTCATCTGCATCCATCACAGGAGGGGCATGAGGAACGCGGTACCTCGGACCACTAACCACCTGCCGAGATACTTGCTCACCAAGGTACCACTACCTATACTCGGTACACTCCATCAGAAGTCATGAGGAGTTCTCAGAAAGAATTCCCCAATATCACCAGAGGACACTTACAAAGGGAAATCGGCTCCCGAAGGCCCTAACCGGCTCTTTCGGATTAAGCATCGCAAAATTTGATCAACTGTGAGAGATTCAGAGGTGGGTCCTACTCCCTGGTCGAGAAGAAATCGTAGAGAGGTTCTCAGAGAATCCAACACAATCCCCCGAGAATAAAATCAAAAACATATCAGCTCCCGAAGGCCCTAACCGGCTCTTTCAGATTGAGCATCGTAAGATTTGATCAACCGTGAGAGATTTAGATATGGATCTTGGTTCTCGATCGACAGTCAAGAAAGATTCTCAGAGAGTCTAAAACCACCCCCAGCGGACAGATACAAACATATCAGCTCCCAGAGGCCCTAACCAGCCCTCTTGGATTGAGCATTGCAAGATCTGATCAACCATGAGATATTCAGAGATGGATCCTGGTTCTCAGTCAGAAGTCGTGAGGGGTTCTTAGAAAGAATTCCCCAATATCCCCAACAGAAAATAAACGGAAAACCAGAACCAACTTTTACGGCCCTGTGCCCGTTGATAAGCTTCCTCATCTATCATGTCGCCATGAGCTTCCTCACTTGTCAACTACTATGAGCTTCCTCACCTGTCAATTATTGTGAACTTCCTCACTTATCGAGAGCTTTCTCACTCTGTTTATCTCACCTGTCAGTGAGCCTCCTCACTTACCATAAAATTTCTCACCAAATCGGTCACCATGAGCTTTCTCATTTGTAGTGAGCATACTCACTGTAGTTATCATAAATTACCTCGGTTATCGATCTTTGTGAGCCCTCTCACCTCTCAACTATTATCCTCGAGGGCCCTGTGTCCGATCCACTCGCTAATATGTTTCCCGTAATTTAAGAAGTTTACCTCGAAACCCGGAGTCTTTTCAGACCGTGGTCGGCCACTACATCGTAGTCAGAAGCACTAGCATAACACAAGCCCACTCGGAGTGGCATACCCCACAGCACTAGCTCATGCTAAGATCATCAGCACCATAAAAAGCATGCATAAAACACATTAAGGCTGGCAAATACACCATAGTAATAATAGAATCACAACAGGACTTAGTACACATATCATATTACATCCATGAATTGCATATTATCCTCATAGCATAACATTCGCGTGTCTTATTGTGCATGTGTGATTTGTTCTTTTGTGCCCCGAACTACGTTTTTAGTCTGATTCCCCTCAGGATACGTAGGCAGCTCACGCAGAGCACGACCAACACTGACCTTAACATCACATTTTTCATCCTTTGCAACGCTTTTATCCTAAATCTATAGCCTCCAAAAAGACATGTCGCTTCGAAGCTTTGGCACTCGTTTGCGACATGCGTTGCCTCGCAGGTTCATGCCAAAGAGGGGCAAACTGTAGACACCCCATTTTGTCGGCTACTAGATTTAGGAGACCCATAGCTTGGTGGTTCGCGATGATCGAAACGACTCAAAAAGGACTCTTCGAAGTTAATTCTATCTCTCGAAATGCTCAAAAAGTGGTACAAATGACCAAAATGCCCTTAAAAGCCCAAACACTCCCAGATTTAGACCGAAAGTTCTAGAAACATGGTATATCATCACAAAAGTCATAAAATAAGTTTTCAAGAAAAATCAGATGAAATCGTCAGCTCCCAGAGACCTCAGGAAGTCCTAGAAGTTCCCGGAGAGTCCCCGTTGATCGGTTTGACCAAGGTTTGACCAAAATTATCCAAATTCGCCGAAAAGTTCTGAGATCAATCTAGAAAGTATTAAAATGAGTTTTAAATGAAAATCGGATGAAAACATTAGCTCCGGGGAGCTCCCGGAGGTTCCCGAAACTTCTCGGGAATCCCAGGTTTGACCGATTTGACCTAAAAGTTGACGTTGAAACCAGAGCACTGTATCATTTTTCAAACATTTTTCATGAATACTAGAGGTCAATAGCTTTCCAACGGTATATCGCACATAATTACTAGATTTAAAATGAATTTATTATGAATTTTTGAAGGTGAAAAAGGCGATCAAATTGGCTTTTATCGAGAATACCGCAAAACTTTTTAAAGTGACCTATCTCCGTACCATTTTTTATGTGAAGTAGACTCCATTACCTTTCCAACGGTATATCACAACCTCAGTTTGGAGTTAATACGCAATTTTTGTGAATTTTGGACAAAATAGGGCCTTTTCACAAATACCGGAACCTTTGGGGGCCTAAACAACATTATCTGGACGAAGGAGGATCAGTGCCGCCGCAGCACTGGCCGAATGCTGCCGCAGCACAGGCCCAGTGCCGCTGCGGCACTCTCCCCCAGAATAGTCCATTTTTGTAAATTGTTTTGGGGGTCCATTTTGATTAATTAGAAACCAAAACGACGTAGTTCCTTGTTCACAGACATTTGGAGCCAATGGGAGCACTCTTTAAATCCCAAAACCACCCCAAATTGGCCTATATAAACCCCCCTTGACTTCTCATTTAGGATGTGCAAAAACAAAGCTTAGAGTAGTTATAGAGAAAAAAGTTGTAGAAGATAAGGATAGGAGAGTGAAAGTGAGATTCTTCCTTTGATTTTCAACTAAAAAGTGAGTTCTAAACTTTGTTTTCTACTTCATTACTCCCATTTACTTCACATTCAATACACTCAACCACCATTTCAGTGAGCATATGTGAGATAGGAAGCTTCTTCCATGTCTAAAGTCACCATATATGAGTGAAATACCAAGCTACAAGTCCAAAATCATCATGAATATTATCTATTGATTACTTAGTTGCTTTCTTGTTTACATATTATGCTTATCCCTCCTCAATCCCATTTCATTTTTATTTTCTTTATTTACTTACTAGTCTATCATCATCTAGATGATGACATGAAAATTGAGGTGAGTGAATCCTTATGGATAGTAGCTCTTGACCTCAAAAACATGTTTGATAGATGATAATTTCAACTTCAATACATTCCTATGTATTCTTGAAGTTGTCTTCAAAAATGAAAACAATGTCTCCAACAATCTTGGAGGTTCTTGATATGGGTTCAAATGTTGATATTTCAAGTGGTCATAATCTCCATTTACGTGCTGAAAATATACTTTTAAAACCTCTATTTCAAAACCCCTCTTAAACCCGTTATTTTAATTTTTAAAGAATAAAATCCTAGCTCTTCCCAAAATCTTGAAAACAGTGAACAATATGAGTTCAAAGATTTCTCTAGGACTTTATGCTCAAAGTATTAACATGAGACCACTTGGAAAGTCTTCTTAACTCATTAGAGAACACCCAAGATTTTTTGTTTGACTTGGAAATACTTGGAAGTGGTTCATTTGGACCCAAACATTCTCTCCAGATATTCTGTTTTTGCTGTCATAGTACCTTGGTTGACTTTCAACTTGTTTTACAGAAACCTTTTTCCCAAAGGAGTGGTCCCAAATCATTTTTCCCTTGAACTCCATTGTCTTAGGAAACCTTCTATATAATATGGGCCTCTAGATCTTTTGTTTTCATTTTCTAAGAATTTTCAACATTTCAGTCGACAGTACAGACTCTGTTTCTGAGTAACCTCTATTGTTTATATGATTTCTCTCAATCTGTAATAATATTAGAGGATTGACTTTTTCATTTGTGTTCTAGACATACTAAGGATGATCTACATAAACAATCATGCATTGAAAACATTCTTAACCCTACTTTTCATTTTCCACAAGATCAAGTCACTATTCTGTCCACTATTCACAACAAGCATTCTTTTACTTTCATTCTTTGATTTGATGCTTACATGCACTCCAAATTTGTTCATATCTTAGGAAGTAGTTCATACTACATTTGTACATATCCCATGATGATTTCCCCCATGAATCCATTCATCTTTTTAGACTTTTAAGTCACTTTAGAAAGTCCATGCACACAAACACACAACAACCTTTGCACATTCTAGGATCATACATTGCATCCATGCAAGATTTGGGGCTTTTGTGACTCCTAATCTAAGAAGATTATAAGGAATGAACTTGATCACACGTTCATGCTCTCCCTCGATCTACTCTTCCTTTCTCATCCGTCCCAGGGATTAGAAATCTTCTTTTCTCAAATATTAACATGCATCATACTAGCTTGCTAAGCATATTTGGGTTTTCTTTGGTTATTTGTTTCAAGAACAATCCATGTCCCTTCTTAGATTAGGAAAACTTGATTACTTGATACATGATTAGATGATTTTTCCTAGGTTTGTTCGTGTGAGCTTTCACCTTCGCATTGTGTGATACTTGGCTTAGATCTTTTGAATGATATCTTATCTTTCAATCTTCCATTTCAAAATTCTTGTGTGGTGTAATATACTATCATAGTATTATTTGTCAAACCAAACATAGTATATGATGATTATTTGGATGCCAATTAAGGCCCATCTAAAGACGGGGCGAGTTGAGGGTGTTTTAGTCGCGACAAAGGCTCCTTCCTCTCTCGTACCAAAACCCCGAGACAAGTTCTTTGGTTATGAAGGGCCGGTGCCCTTTATCCGCTTGGGTGAGTCAAAATTAGGTTTCTTGGTTCCTTAAAGACCAAGTGGCGACTCTGTATCTGTTTCCACAGACCTTTTCCTTTTCTTTTCAAAACAATCTCAATCAAAACAAAGAGGTGGAATTTCGCGTGTCCACAACTGGAATAAACTATATGGATTGTAAAAGAAACCTTGACATTCTATTGACTACGGAAGGATACAAATATGTACTCCCCACTCCTTGTCTGCCAACACACGGTCCTGATACCCAAACTGAAGAGAAAGATAAATATGAACACTGGAAGAAGGCAGATGAGATGGCCCACTGTTACATATTGGCCTCTATGTCCAATGTGTTACAGCACCAACATCAGTCGATGACTTCAGCTAGTAGCATGATCTTGAATCTCAAGGAGATGTTTGGGGAACAGGGCTGGCATACAAGGCTTAACGCCATGCAACAACTCATGAACACTAAGATGTCAGAAGGAACTCCGGTAAGAGACCATGTTCTGAAAATGATTGGTAATATGAACATATTGGAGGTCCTTGGAGCTGAGATCGATGGGGAAACCCAAGTGGATATGATCCTTAACTCATTGCCTACTTCATTTAACCAGTTCAAATTAAATTACAACATGAACAAACTGGGGTATTCATTGAGTAAATTGGTTAGTTCTCTATAGGCAATGGAGGGGATAGTCACTGGTGGTCATAGTGTCATGAACCTAGAGAAGGCTTCATCCTCAAAGCCCAATCCCAAGGGCAAGGGTGGCAAGAAGGTTCAGGTTGGTGGGCCTAACCCAATAATTAGGAAGAAGGCAAGAAAGGGCAAGAAGAAGGCTGAGGGAAAGCCGAAGGGAAAGTGTTTCAACTGCGGCATACTGGGACATTGGAAGAGAAGCTATCCGGACTACTTGGCCACTAAAAACCAAGGTATGATTGTGTCACTTATAATTGAAGTACGTTATTTGATGGATACTTCGAATACATTGGGCATTGATTCTGGAGCAACTAACCACATCTGCAATATGTTACAGAGGCTCAGACCAACCAGGCAGTGCAGTGATGGATAAATCAATCTCTCCGTGGGATCTAGTGCAACCATTTCAGCAATTGCAATTGGAGTAGTAGTCTTAGTTTTTCCTAATAATAAAACATTAGTGTTAACAGATATACTTTACGTCCCTTCCATAAGACGTAATCTCATTTTAGTTTCTAGTTTAGTAAGTAATGGTTATTCGTTTCATTTTGGAACTAAAGTATCAATAAAAAGAAATGGTTCTTTTATTTGTTCTGGTACACTATCTAATGGTTTATACTTGATTAATCCTTGCACTCAAGAATCATCTAAAGTTGAATAACTCAATGGTAACATTACCATCTAAAAAGAAAATAACTTCTACAAATCCTACAAAACTTTGGCACTTGAGGTTAGGTCATATTAATCTAAACAGAATAGATAGACTGGATAAAGATGGTGTACTCAATGCTTTAGTTGTAGAACCGTTGCCTATCTATGAGCCCTGTTTAGAGGGTAAAATGACCAAAAGACCCTTCTCTGCAAAGGGCAATAAGGCCAAAGATTTGTTGGAGTTAATACACAGTGAGGTATGTGGACTAAGAAACACTAAAGCATGTGGAGGTTATCAGTATTTCATTACGTTTACTAATGACTACTCGATATATGGATATCTTTACTTATTGCACCATAAATCTGAAGCTTTTGAAAAGTTCAAAGAATTTAGAGCTGAGGTGGAGAAATAATTAGTAAAGAACATCAAGGCTATTCAATCTGATCAAGGTGGCGAGTATCTATCTGATGTGTTTATTGATCACTTGAGAAAGAATGGGATTCTATCTCAGTTGACTACACCTAGTACACCTCAACAGAATGGTGTAGCTAAAAGAACAAACAGGACCCTTTTAGACATAACTAGGTTGATGATGAGCTATTCGGAAATGCCAATGTTCCTATGGGGTTTTGCTTTGGAAATGACATTACACATACTAAATCATGTTCCAAGCAAATCTGTCCCTAAGACGCCGCAAGAATTATGGAGTGGGCGCAAGCCTTCTCTGCAACATTTTCGGATATGGGGATGGCCAGCACATGTACTAAAGGAACATATGAGTAAGTTGGAAACAAGATCAGAAGTATGTTATTTTGTTGGATATTCGAAGGAAACAAAAGGTTGGTATTTTTATCATCCAAGAGAACAAAAGGTGTTCGTAAGTACACACGCTGTTTTCTTAGAAGATGATTATATCATGAACTAAAACTCAAAGGAAGGATAGTTCTAGAGGAGATAAAAGTGCAACCCTCAATTCCCCAAACAGTCAATGAGAATGTAGAACTAGAAATAACTGCAATGACTTCTATTCCTGCATCGGAACCTCATCCTGCAACGACTTCTATTCCTGCAATGACTTCTATTCCTGCATCGGAACCTCATCGTAGTGGGAGGATTATCAGGTAACTTGACAGATTTATGTTCTTAGGAGAAGCTTTTGAAGTTGTTCCTGAAGAGTCTAAATCTGATCCATCCACCTATGAGGAGGCCACTGTCGATGTAGATTCGGACCAATGGAGACTTGCAATGAAAGCTAAAATGGAATCTATGTATTCCAATCAAGTCTGGGAGCTTGTAGACTCTCATGCCAATATTAAACCAATTGGCTGTAAGTGAGTCTACAAACGGAAGAGAGGAATAGATAGGAAAGTAGAGACCTTCAAGGCTAGGCTAGTGGCAAAGGGCTATACTCAAATAGAGGGTGTTGACTATGATGAGACCTTTTCGCTTGTAGCCATGCTTAAATCCATCAGGATACTCTTATCTATAGCAACATGTCTTGATTACGAGATATGGCAAATGGACGTCAAGACAGCATTCTTGAATGAAAATCTTGACGAGGACATCTTTATATAGCAACCAATAGGTTTCATAGCAAGCGGTCAGGAAAACGTGGTATGCAAATTACAAAAGTCCATATATGGACTCAAGCAAGCATCCAGAAGTTGGAATATCCGATTTGATCAAGCAGTCAAATCTTTTGGATTTATCCAAAATATGGATGAGCCTTGTGTTTACAAGAAACATAAAGAAAATGCGGTGGTATTTCTAATTCTTTATGTTGATGATATCCTTCTCATTGGGAATGACATAGGAGTATTATCAACGGTTAAGGTTTGGTTGGCTAGTACTTTTGACATAAAAGATCTTGGTGAAGCAAGCTATATCTTGGGGATAAAGCTATTATGGGATTGGAAGAATCAGATAATATGATTATCTCAAGCTTCCTATATCGATAAAGTACTTTCCAAGTTCTTTATGGAAAATTCCATGAAAGGCTTTCTCTTTTTCAGGCATGGTCTAACACTCTCACAGGATCAGTACCCTAAGACACAGAGTGAAAGGGATCGCATGAAAGGAGTACTTTATGCTTTGGCTGTGGGAAGCCTCATGTATGTGATGTTGTGTACAAGACCAGATATCTGTTTTGCCGTAGGCATGGTCAGCAGATGTTAGTCCAGTCCTGGTCCAGATCACTGGATAGCTGTGAAGCATATTCTCAAGTACTTGAGAAGGACTCTAGATTATATGCTGATGAATTGGAGAAGAGTTAGTTCCAGTAGGCTACACTGATTCTGACTTTATGTCGGATAAGGATTCAAGAAGGTCGACATCCGGACATGTGTTTACACTTGGAGGTGGCGATGTTAGTTGGAGAAGCATTAAACATCAATACATTGCATATTCTACTACAGAGGTAGAGTACGTCGTAGCCTGTGAAGCAGCCAAGGAGGCTGTTTAGCTAAAGAATTTCCTTATGGAGCTAGGAGTGATCCCTGCAGTAGAGTCACCTATTATACTTTATTGTGACAATAGCGGGGTTGTGGCACAGTCAAAGGAACCACGTAACCACGGAAGAGGAAAGCATGTTGCGAGGAAGTATCATCTAATTAGGGAGATAGTGCAGAGAGGTGACGTATTGGTGACCAATATTGAGACAGCAGATAATCTTGCGGATTCATTTATGAAAGCCTTGTCTATTAAGGTTTTCGATCGTCAAATGGACAGTCTTAGTATTAGATGTAATCCTAATTGGTTATGAGTGCAAGTGGGAGTTTGTTAGAGTTTGATGGGGTATGCCCTAAAATAAATTAGCCATAAACTATTTTGGACATCGGTTTTCGTATATGTTTATGGATATCATTGCTTACATTTCATTATGTATGTCTTTTATGAGATGAATGGTGGTTTGACATCCTTGAACTTCATTGTATGTGATTCATTTGTGTGAAAGAGTTTTACACATTGAAGATATGAATCATATGGTCGTTGGAAGTTCTAAACAATCACAGTGGATGATAAGACTGGGTACTTTATCAGGTTTACACTATAGCATGATTGACTTCTATTTGATAGAGTGATGAATCTCATTCACAAGAGTATAAGACTCTAAAGTTGATATGCTAGTGTATGGATACATTGACGGACCTTGAGATTGATCCATTGACAGGAACTATCAATAGTTAATGGACACTCAAACATGTATAAGACATATGTTCTTAATCTTGAGATAATAATGGACACAAGCTTTAGGCTTGGTTGTTTTGACTTACCAATCAGTGAGGTCTTTAAGATCAATACCTGAGTATCTTGAATGATCATGTCTAGGGTATTGGGAACATATATTATCAAAATGGAATCTACCCTCTGTTACAGAGTAAGTATTCTATTGAGAATGTCACTGTGTTAGTCACTGAGTATTGCAATCTTGTAGTAAGTATGTTACTACATGTTTGGTGAACTATGAGAAGTGAATGGGGACTCAAGGATATAAGTTGTAATTATCAACTGAGAGACAGTATTGTTTAGTCTTAGTGATAATTATGAATACTGAAGGTAGAGGGGCATTAATGTCATTTTATATAGATCTAGCTATTACTCTGTGATTTGCCTCTTCTAATTTGGAGTGCAGTTAATGTCATGTGGTAAAATTGATATTAACTAATTAATTTAGACTGTTCACGTAATGAGATTAATCGGGTGCATATATATTAACTTAAGCCAATTAAGAAAAGCCTAAAGGTCCCACATCTAACTTAATTGGAGTTCAAACCAAACTAGGGTTAGTGGATAGGAGGGTGTATAAATATATGTTGTGGGAGAGAAATTGATATACTACCATTTACTAAAGTGGCCGAACCTCTCTCTCACACACACACACATATATTTTTCTCTTCTTCTAATCCTAGAGATCATCACTAAGTCTTGAAGGTTCAAGTAATTCCAAGAGCATAGACATGAAGGTTTCTAAACTGCAAAGAGAGAGAAGCATCTGGATCTTGCCTGAAGTGTTCTTGTAAGGATCCAACTGATCATAAAAGGTATTACATCTGTTTTTGATAATCATATGTATATCGGTTTTGAGCCAGATCTATTTTGGAAAGAGTTTTCAATGATTAATCGCTTTTGCAAACCCTAAAAAATTTTAAACAGGACCAACAGCGCCATGACGTGCCTTTACAACCATAGGTCCACAGATATCTGAGTGAACTAGCTCTAATGCTTGAGTAGCTCTAATAGCCTCTCTAAAAGACTTTCGGCATGCTTTGCCAACTAAGCAAGACTCACACATAGGTAAGTCAACCTTAGCGAGTGGGCCCAAATCAAGTCATCCTATCACATCCTATACGTTCAAGTCCAGCATGCCATGTCTCAGAATAAATGAATAACAGAGAAAATTAGAATTTATTAAAATAATTCTGAAGTAGTTATCCTTAGATAACCATGTCCTAGTAATACTACCACCCAAAAACATCCATCCTATTACCACCGAATTGGAAAAACGGCTTCAACTGTGTTCTCCCACCTTGTTAGTCTTGGGTACAAACTTGCTAGCCCCACCCTGCCTCTTGGCGTATGTACTCTTACTATTGCAATTAGGCCCACTAGCCTTGCGCTCATTCCACTTTTGGAAGTTGTGGCCAAGAGTGTAGCAATACGGTTCGCCTTACCTTTTGTCGCTCCATACTTAGATCAACATGTCGGGAAATGTCAAATAAAAATTTTAACATTTCCGTTGTGGATCATGATTTGTTTTCTGTGGTCTCGCGAATCATGAAATGACCTACTCATAGCCCGAAACTATAGCTCGGTAGTAAAGATGTTCCTAGCAGTCTGATATCACGAATCACACTGACATCGACCTTACATGTTCAGTCCTTGTGTACTTGGAATGTCCCCTTTATTTTTCCGAACTTCATAACTAGATGTTCAATCTAGTAGTGAATGTGCCACTGAAAACAATTCTAAACTGATTCCACAATTCTTTGGCTATTGGGTAGTGCATATACTTCCCAACAAGATCATGATGCATGCTGCTTATCACAAAGCGCATGCTATGATCCTACTCAAGCCAAGTGCTATAGGCTTTCAAGGTTATAATGATGTTGGATCGGTGGCCCATTATTCGGTTGAATAGGTTGGACCATAGAATAATTCTAAAGCCCATAAGCTTTTACTCATTCTGTAGGTGTGTTACTTTGTAGTGCCATATTACAAAATTTAATCTCTTTTAAACTTGTTATCTTTGTAAAGATTAACAGGATGTGGTCTGAAAAATATTTGAGAACATGTGAAAGGGATTGACATTATTATTTGCACATTTCATAAAGTTTGTTTTAAAATTCAATTACAAATGAATTTTCTCCTTTTTACAACTTAAGACCACAAATTTTGCTATTGCTCATTAATCAAATCTTAATTTTGTAAATCAAGAAAAACCTATTATAATTGATTTTTCTAAACAAACATCAATTAGATGGTACAAATATATATCTAAGATCATCCACAATATTTAAAGTGCGTCATACAACGAAAAGTGCGTATGGACCCCACGTGCGTCCAAATTGACAACTTAGAGCTCATGCTAAGGTAATTCAAGTGTATGATATATGAACAAAGAAAATCATCCATTTACAAGTACGCTTTTTTAATACAAGAAATATAAACGCTCATCCTCACATTACATTTATAACCATAAATAATATATAGGGATACTTTGTTCATATACATACACAGAAATAACCTTAAACATACATCGTGAGGACACAAGCTCTATGAATTGTCAATTAATTGTCCATTCATTTGATCCAGATTAATGCATTAATTACATACACCAAGCACTCAGCGGTATATTTAAAAAATAAATGGACTAATCCATCACTCCATTTAAAGAGGAGGATTAGAGATCTCGGGTCATCCAATCACAAACAACAGTAATTAAATATGACTAACTATACAATGAGCCTCTAAGAAATAATAAAATTTGTAATAAAATAATTATTGCACAGCCCGGATAACTCCTATAAGCTAAGTAAAATTAATAAAAATCCTAAATTTTTCACTAATTTTAACCCAATTTTAGGTCTTAAAACATATTTTTAAAACCAATTCATTAAGGGCTTTTAAATTAACAAATTGATTAAAAACCTTGTGAAAAATTTAATCAACTGAAAAAATGATTTTTCATTTAAATAAAAATTTCCCAGAACTTTATCAAGGCTCCAAAATATTTTGAATCAATTTAATAAAATAAATTGGTCTGATTAAACAAAATTAACCATGAGCAACTAAATTTTCAAAAATACAAAACTTTTGAGGAAATAGTTCTCCAAAGATTTTCAGTGGTCTAACATGGTATTCTAAATACCCATTAATTTTAAAAATTAATAGTCTATTTTGGCTATTTTAAGCAATAAAAAAATGCCCATAAGCATTAATTTTATGCTCTAAAATACCAAAACAAAAATGAGATAATTCATAAAAAAATTTCTCAAGTCTCCAAACAGTTTACAAAAATATCATTCATTAAATTAAAGAATTAACAACTTTCTGTGTTATATTTTAAGCAATTAATATTGCGTACTCAACACAATATATGCTCTAAACTATAAGGATATTCATAGGCCCCTTAAAATTATGTGTTTTAGTAAAAAAAAAAACCACATTTTTTTGAAGTTTTATGAAAAGCCCCTCCACTCACAGATAATATTATATTATCTGTGAACTTTAAATCATTATACCTCACTTATTTTTTTGGCCTTTTTGGGTAATGTATTTTTTCGAGATCTACGCATTGGACTTGAAAGTTGTACAAAAAAAGTAATTTGTAACTTCGTTTTTCATTTTTATCTTTCAGACATATAATATTATCTGTTGACACTGACAGATAATATTATTTGACACTTTAAACCACCATAACTTTCTCAATTCTTGGGCTTTTTGGATTTTTTTTTTTTTTGATGTCATATAATTCTTTGAGATCTACGCAATAGGCGTGTAAATTTAAGGAGAAAAGTTAAGTTGCAGCTTGATTTTGAGGTTTTTTCTATCTTGTAGATAATATTATCTATTATCTGTGTGTCTAACAGATAATATTATCTATTAACTTTAAACTACCATAACTTTCTCAATTCTTGGGTTTTTTGGGCCCTTTTTTCGTGTTTTTTTTTGTAAGATCTATGTATCTATGGTGCCAACTGTACGAAAGAAATATATTTTTATTGTATGCATGCGAAAAAATACAATTTTTCATATTTGTTTGATCTTTAGTTTTTTTTGTGCCAGTATTTCATGGTCAATATTGAACTCGTTTGATAGATCTCATTTTGCTGATTTTAAAACATCAAATTTTACTAAAAATAGACGTATATAACAAAAGTTATAACAATTTGAGTGTAAAAATGACCTAATGCAAAAGAAAAGTAGCATATGTTTTAGCTTTGAAGAATTTTAAATTTGCAGTTGTTAAAAAAAAAATTTAAATAAACAAAAAAATTAAAAGCAAAAAAATCGACTTTATAAGACTTTTAACTAAAATTTCCTAATTTAACTGCAACAAATTAAAGCTATTTAGTTGAAAAATCTCTATATCTCACGGCTATACCAGAAAAGTTTTTCAATTTCATATTTTTAATATTTTTCTAGAAGGTTGTTATTTAAAAAAAAAAACTGTTTAGTATTTTGGTCTCTTATTCCCACAAATATATCAGAAGTATTGTGTAAGTACAATTTTTTTCGATTCAATGTAACATTTAAAAACTTGGACCAGCTTTGGCCTCATAATTCTAGAGGGAGGCGATTAATTTCTTAGGGAAGGCTTTAGGGGATAGATAGATACTGCCATACTGGGAGCTAGCACATTACCATAAATACATGTGTGTGAGGTAAGAGTGGAGGAGAGCTAGTATTTGTACATAGACATAGACTTCATATATATAGTACATAGATTTGTACATAGTATGGGGAGCCATCCCTTGCATGAAGTACACGTTACGTAAATTTTCATTTCAATGGAGACCCCACAAACAATGCAGCCTCACATGCATGCTCTTTCAGTTACTGCTTTCCGGTTAAGTTTAAACCTAGCGTAATTACAAAATATGCCCCGAACGTTTGGTCCTAATCTTATTTTAGTCTGTGTAATTTTAATTGTATATTAATTTGGTTTATGAAGTTTTTAAATGGAAGCAATTTGATCTAAATATCTAATTCTGTAAGAAAAGTTAACCGAATTTGCTGAATGTTATGCACTATCACGCTTTATAGGGGAAAAAGTAGAACACCATCAATCTCTCCACTAATTGTCAGTGTAATTGTGTATAGAAGTGGATGAATTATGTCCAATCTTTTGACAAAATGAGACATTTAGACTAATTAAATTACTTTTATTTAAAAACTTCAGAGACGTAATTGATGCAATTAAAACTACAAGCATTAAAATAAAGAAGGGTCCAAACTACAGAGAGAATATTTTGTTTTTCAGCCTTTAAACCTCCTTTTGTGAACAAATTAACAAATGACCTTAATTCAAAGCCCAGCATGAGCTGAAATATCCAAAGAAAGTCAAATCCACCGACATTTCATTAACCTATCCTAGAATTTACAACACAAATTAAGGATTACTATGTACAATATATAGTACAACATATATAAGGGTCAAAATCTTAAATCAACAGAGGTTCGTGAACATAGATTTTTGTTCATAGAGCAACACAAACATACACGCTTGTATACTAGTTTTTTTGCTTGAAATACACGCTTTTATACAACATACATAGACACACCCATGGTCCATGCATGTCTAGTTCCACCTACGCAATACACACAAAGAAGGCACTGATATGATTAATAAAACAGGTCAATTCAACTTTTTATTTCATCTTTACGTGTATATCTAAACTTTTTTTTTTTGTAAATTATAAATATGTCAATCGAAAGAGAAAAGTTAGGAAATTATCCACAAAATTTGTAAAATGTCAACTATTGATGGTTATAAAGTATGAAGCTCAATATACGCATAGTACTACATATACAAGAGAATATAAAATCAACATTGTTATGAGTTGAACCTGTGTTATGAGTTGTTTCGTACATTCTGCAAATTGCATCATTCAGGAGAAACCTGCTGTGTAGAATGTTAGGAGCAAGTATACGCACGATTACTGTGTTGGAAACTTTAACACAATATTGAGCGCAACTTAGATAATACTGATTTATTTATCTTATATACAGTACTATAAGAATATCCTTACTTCTTATATACAGTCCTATAAGAATATCCTTACTTCTTAGTTCTTATATACAGTCCTATAAGACTATCCTTACTTCTAATTAAAAGTTAAAGTATTGATATCTTTTTCATTTTTCTTTTCTTTTTCTTTTTTTTTTTGGATAATGTTATTGCCAGAACAGCAATGACTAATGCAAGAGCAAAATGTGTCACTAAAAGTTTTAGCCACGAAAAAAAAAGTGTTGCTAAAACTTTTAGCGACACATTTTACTCTTAACATTAGCCATTTTTGCTCTGGCAATAGAGCTAGCCTTTTCTTTTTTCTTTTCTTTTTTCTTTTTTTTTTTTGTTCTCTTGTTAACTTTCCAGTTAAGTTGACATCCTTTTAATTTACAGAAAATTATTGACTGACTTCTGACTATGAACAAAAAAAAAAACATGATTGAATCCTAATTTACCCTTAAAAAATATATAATTATCATTTCATCTACTTAATTATTTTGAATTATATATTGAAGAAAAATAATGAGATATTGCCAATGAGTAATGCTGCGATTCCCAAATCCAAATATCAAAACTATACATATCCCAAATGATGTGGCAGTGAGTCTATTGGAGGATGTTGAAGTGACCCCACGTACGGTTGCCACATCATTTGAAATGTGTTTTGGGATTTGAATTTGGGAAACATAGCATTAATCATTGCGAATACAGCCCTAAGAAGATCTATTGTTTTCCCTTGTTTTTGAATCACACAATGATTAATCTGTCTTGTATATCTAGAAAATTCAGAATTCAAACCACCAAAACCTTTATGTTGAGGCATTTTCTATATCAAAAACGGAAGGAAAAGAACTACACTAATAGGCAAGAACAAGAATTATATGAGAGATTGAAGAGAGATTTATAGAGAATTGTACTTCTATAGTGAATAAAAGATCTAAGCCAAAGAAACCACAATTCGTACTAAAACATTTGCTATTACAATCCTCTCAACTTGTTATTACAACATCAACAATCAAAATAAAAGATATCTAAATGCCAAAGAAATCACAATTCGTACTACAAGAAAAGTCACAATTTTTGTCATGTTTATAATCCCTCTCAACTTGTTATTACAACATCAACAATCAAAATAAAAGATCAACTTTATTTAATGTCATAGTACAATCCCTCTCAACAAGTTATTACAACATCAACAATCAGTTGCCTCAAGAAACAAAGTAAACTAAACCAAAAAATTTAGAACATATCAAGAAACACATATTGTATACGCTTGTATATAACTATATATATATAAACTGCATGCATTAGAATCATCATAACTAGCCAACAAACCATATTCTTCTTTGTCCACATTTCCTTTTTCTGGGCTTAATTTGGTCTTTAACTAAGGTTTTTCTTTGAGAAATTGAAAAAAGAAAAGAAAACCCAAATGTTTAATTTTGTGATATATATATATATATATATATGTATTGATTTCTAGGGATTTGTGGCCGAGAAATCACAGTAGTGGGATGAGACTGAATCCGGATAGTCATTATGGCATGATGACGAACCGGAGGGAGGTACGAAACCCTTTGGAAGCATTGCTGAGAAGGGTCTTGGATTGAAGTTCTTGAAATTCTCTCTCTTCATCTGCATCTTCTTATTCTTTCTGTTTCTCTTTCTTCTTTTAGGCTCTTGCTTGTTTATAAAGAACGGTGATGTGTTCTTGATGTAGAACACTTGGTACTGTGAGAGTCTGTTTGATAGTGCATTGGCTTGGACTTCTTCATGTGGCGATGATGATGATGATGAGGAGTGGGCAGAGAAGAAGGAGATGAGTAAGAGGAGGATGAGGAAGAGAAGGGTGCAAAGATTTAATGTGTGATCGAAACCCATGTGTGTATGTGTGTGTGTGTGTGTGTGTGTCTGTGAGAGAGAGAGAGAGAGAGAGAGAGAGAGAGAGAGAGAGAGAGAGAGAGAGGGGGCAATCTAAGAATTCAAGGCTTGATTCTGGTTTTGGAACTTGACTTGCACCGTGTGATTTAATTTTCTTGGAGTTATACCCGCATATACATATATAGATAGATATATATATATATATATATATGAAAATGTATATACATACATAACAACTTGTACTTTCCCTCGT
Organism: Hydrangea macrophylla; assembly: GCA_033977485.1. Lineage (NCBI taxonomy): Eukaryota > Viridiplantae > Streptophyta > Magnoliopsida > Cornales > Hydrangeaceae > Hydrangea > Hydrangea macrophylla. The sequence continues at coordinate 68,533,948 of CM066988.1, forward strand.
GCCAATGTCAACATTCTGTGGAACATCCACAACCCAGATCCGTAATGTAAGAAACCCAAAGTTGTTATTTTTTTTTGAATATTTTCCGGGGAGGCTTAGCCTAAGCCTCTAAGCAGGTTGGGCAACATTGATTTAAAGGATAGCTCATTAATAATAATCTTTACACGGGCAAAAGTCCAAATCAATGTTTTAGCCCTAGTCCATAATATCCATATTTCACTATTTAAGTCCATTTCAATATTTTTATCTTACCAAACTATCCCATTTCTTCTCTACCATAAAAAAAATATATTAAATAGTGAGCTCTCTCTCTCATCCTCCCATGGCCACCATTACCACCACCCCTACCTTTCCGTTCACCAACTCCGGCGACCACCACCAGCGACTAACACCATCGCCACCACCATCGTCGGCCACCACCACCATTTCTACCACCATCAACACCATTTCCATGACCACCAATAAAAAAAACAAATCTAGATCGCCCATGGCTACCAACACCATTTCCACCACCACCAACACCATTACCACGACAAAAAACAGATCTGGATATGATTTTGTTGGCAATACAATTCACTATTTTGTATTGCTTTGATTTTTACATTTGATATTCAAAAACATAGAAATTACATTTGACCACCACACTTGTGCACCACCATGAGCCACCACCACCACCATCCTGAGCCTCCACCACCTTCCAAGCAAGTTTTTTTTTACCTCTTTTCGGTGATTGGCCTTGTAAGGCCATAGGCTTGGTAGGATGTCAAACTCTCAAGTGAAATTTCTCTTAAGATTTATCTTAAGAGAAATTTCTCTTATGATAGTCAAATCAGTTAAGTGAAATTTCACTTCCTTTCTTTGAGAATAACGAGTTGTTCGAAGGAAATAGGGATTGAGAATGATGAATAGTTGTGAGAGATTGAATTTTTTTTAGAGTTATTCAAAGAAATCTCCACTTCTATGATGAAACTAGGACGTCACTCTTGAGAAGACGAAAAGAGTTGATCGTAAGAGAAATTTCTCTTATTATAGCCAAAGCAGTTAAGTGAAAATTTACTTTTTTTTTTCTTAAAGAACAAAGAGTTGTTCGAAGGAAATAGGGATTGAGAATGATGAATAGATATGAAAGACTGCATTTTTTTTTTATAGTTGTTCAAAGAAATCTCCACTCCTATGATGAAACTAAGGCTTCAAGCTTGAGAAGACGAAAAGAGGTGATCTTAAGAGAAATTTTTCTTATTATAGCCAAATCAATTTAGTAAAATTTCACTTCGTTTTCTTATAGAACAACGAGTTGTTCGAAAGAAATAATGATTGAGAGTGATGAATAGATGTGAGAAACTGAGTTATTTTTGGGGTTGTTCAAAGAAATCTTCACTTATATGATGAAACTAGAGCTTCAAGCTTGACAAGACGAAAAAGAGGAGATGAATTATTGCTTCAAACTCGTCTGATTTTCTTCAAAACTTCTTGTTGATAGTTAGTTTTCAGTTGTTTTGTGGTGGATTTTTATCATTTTGTTTGATGATTTCAATCGTTTTTGCAAGAGGAGTCGCGAATCATAGGTGGATGATGAGTGGTGGTCACCTAAGGTCGTCGTGGTGGTGGTTGCCGGAGCTGGTCGTGGTGTCACCGGAGCTGGTCGTGGTGGTCGCCGGAGCTGATAGTGGTGGTGGTCGGAGGTCAGGTAGGGATGGTGGTAATGGTGGCTAGGGTTTGGTAGAAATGTTAGATAAAGAAGATGAGGATACTTTTGTTAAAAACATGTTCTAAAGACCTTAGACCAATGTGTTTTATTAAGTGTCCTTAATTCCAATATAACTTGTTTTAATGCCCTATTTACCAATTTTTCCTATTTTCCTCAAATCTATTATCTATATATCTATAAAATACCAAAGCAAAAGTCTTCTATTAAATTATCCACATCATCAACCTCTATTCCTACTAAAAATCTATGTGGCACAACCTCCTCTGATTTTCCCAGAGCCTATGTGATGCATTGTATGTTTCAGCTCGGGGTGTAAGCGGTTGGTTTCGGTCTGTTTTTTTTTATTTTTTGTGTTTTTCAAAATCGACCAATAGGTTCAGTTTTGGTCGATTTTCGGTTTTGATCGATTTTTCGATCAATTTTAGCTTGTACAAACATTTTATAACCGACCAATCGGTTTTTTAGCCTAACGGTTTCGGTCGGTTTCAAGTTTTTTTGGTGTGAAAGTCCAAATCGTCGAATTTCATCTGACCCATCTCCATATAAATAAGCTCTATAGTATGGGCATGATGCTTAGCCCCCATACAAATCATGTTCGGGTGCAATAGTCCATCTACGTGCATCAAATGCCATAGGTACTCCTCCAACCACTCCCGGGCCCTCATCCGGATGCACTGTCAATAAAACATGGGATTAGCTGCCTCAACTCTATCAGCATAAATGATGTATCCTCCCAGCTCGTCCTCTACACATATCGGCACCATGATCTGAAAAGAAACTAACTTAAGTCAGTATTAGTCACAAGGTATCTTAAGGCTCATTTTGTAGGACAATCAATGAGCACGACTAAACCTAGAGCTTTGATACCGAAAATCCCTATCATGCCCCGGAGTAGCCAAAATAGGAAAAATTCAAAACATACTCTCTTTTGGGTTCGTAGGTCTGTGGCAAGGTGAATACCTCATGATTGTCCACAACAATAAAGAACCAATATCACAAATAACAGGCAGCAGTAATAAACATGGTGGTCTAGGCAAACTTATATATTAAACATCAGAGTCTTAAAATCCACTTAGTATAACCCACAGAAAGGAAATAAAAGAACATTATCTTAGGCATAAGCCCTACAACATAATGATAATCTGGCACCTAGTGCCTCAACATAACCAAAAGATATATAAACTAATAGTCTTCGGCTCCCGCCAGCTAACTTACAAAGCTATAGCTTTGGTGTATTCCCCTTTCGGGAATTCGACCTCTGCAAGATCTGGACATATTGTACAGGACATGAAAGTCGTCAGCTTTACTGCAAGCTGAGTGAGTAAACCTACTACACTGAATAGGCTCAGAAAACACTTCTTAATCCATTTTAGAAGTAAAACGTTCCCTTTTTATACCTTAGAAAAACATTAACATTAAGTCTCGCTTAATCTCATGTTGACTCATACATTACAACTAACATCAATTGATTGATCACTTTGGACTATTGATCCAATTTAACTTGAGAAATCCACTTTGAACCATAAGTTCAATGTGTTACGACTCGACTTACTTTGGACCACCGATCCAATCTTTACTTTACTTTAGACTACATGTCCAATCTATACAGCCTTGACTCTTTTCATGTATTCCAGCACGAATGCCATTAGCTTGGAATATCGTAGCCCAACATGGCCTATGGGTTACCCTGTTATCATCTTTAGCCCAACTGGTCACTTACTTGATATCTCTTGTCATCTTTAGCCCAAACTGGCTTCATCACTGAGTAACCCCCATCTTATTCCATTCAACCTTGGTTAACTTATCATCATAGCCCCAAATGGCCTACTTACTTGACATCTGAGCCCAAATGGCCTGTTAACCATCTCAACGCAACTGACCTCAATAGTACCACCACAGTACTACAATCGCCCTTGCCATCCTGGCATCTATAAAAAACAGTACTGCTGAGGTAGGACTACTCTTGCCACTGATGTTGTCAATATCAAGATATAAAAAGTGTACTTTACTTTTCTAAAGATTTGTAGTAGTGAAAGTAAAGGTCGAACCCACAGAGATTAAATTACTACAGCTTTTAATTTTAAAACCTAAATCTAATTAATTATGAAAACGGAAGTTGATTTGAATTTTAATTAAACTAATAAGACTAATGAAAATAAATTTAAACTATGAAAGTCATGAATTACAATTGTTTTTATAAATATGTTTAGGGAACCTAGGATTGCAAATCCACCACTAGCTTCATAATAAGGGTATTTATGCATTCAATTAGCTTATTAAGTTGGATGATAATGGAGAATTGTAGCTAAAAGCCCAATTCCTCCATCAAGAAAATAACCATGGTTCAAGCACCAACATAATCCATCTTTGATTAGCACGAATTATCCCGCACTAAACTAGGGTTGTGGCATAATCCGTCTAACCTAGGCATGGACTATTCAGATATTTGATAGCACAATTCAATTAAGTACCATTACATGTAAATAATCTATACAAGCACAGCAAATATAGACCATTGAGCACATAACAATCAAAATAAATCTAAGACAAGAATAAACTTTGAAAGTAATGATATAATCAATAGAAGCACGATTTTATTAATTAAATCCTCTAAACATGTAATCATCATCCATACATAATAAAACTAAAATAAAAACATAAATAACTCCCTATTACTTGGCTAGGGTTTCATTGAAACCCTAGATCTAGGTTTAGTTGGCCATAGAGCGATGATTGGCAAGAGGTTGATGGAGGAGGCCATGGAAATCCTTGGTCTTCTTCTTCTTCTCATTATTTTCGTCTCTTCAATGACTGAAAGTTTAGTTGTAGATAGATGTATCTAATGTTGTGTAATGTTGTGTATATTAGAGTCTAACCTAAAAATTGAATAAAAACAAAGTATATATAGAGTTTAGAATAATTTTTGGAAGCTTTCCTAACCCGAAACGCACTAAAACTTCTATATTTTACAGTCTGGACGTAATTTGGCAGTTTTGTTTGCGCAGGAGTCTTCAGTATAGTAAAATACGCAACTTTGATTTTTATACATGTCGCACGAGCGGGCCGCGCGAGCGCGATGATGGGAGGTCGCGCGAGCGAGGTTCAGGTATTCCGCGGGAGTGGGCCGCGTGCCCGATAGGCCTTTTTCAGCTTCTTTTCTTCTGATTTTTCACCCTGCTTAACCTGGAATACTTGTTTTCTTCCAAAACCTGTTAGAAAATAGAAAACGAAGTAAAAATACACAAAAACAGGATAAAAAGTACTAACAAATTCGCGTTAAGGCGTATAATTAAGATTTGTTCTCTCCCGATCACACCCCAAACCTACATTTTGCTAGTCCTCGAGCAAAACTAAAAATAAAACTAAACTAGTAATAAAATACTACTCCATTGTCGCATGGGTTGTGATTGCATTTAGCGTATGCAACAAGCCTTTTAAACCCCTAGGTGTCCCTAGTCGGACGAGTGAAGTCTCGTCAGGGTTCTCATCAACAAGTCACCCACAACCAACTTTATTAATTTGTAAATTTAAAAAGATTTATTCACAACAAAAAACTAATAGTCAATACTCCTTATCATACAACAATGATTTGAAATAGAATAACGAACAAGGGAACGGAATCAAACGTCCACTTACGTCATGAAAAATGATCATAAACACATGCATCATATAAATCAATAGAGTTTCTCATAAACTTGCACGTGTGTGATGTGGTAGTCAAATGAACACGCGCTTGTCATGAACTTGGAATATAATTCAGATAACCATCCAACTATGCTTTGACTACAAATCTGTGAAGACCCGTCCCGGTCGACTGGGGTGAAGCTTCGGTCGACTGAGGGATTGGGAATTTGCGTCCCACATCGCCTGGGGACGGTGGAGTGAAGAGCCTTATATGTGTGAGTTGGGTCTTACATAGTACGACGCGCTTTGGGCCGGGGGTGTAACCCTACGCAGGAACAAAGTCGTGAGTGGGCTGGGCTGTTAGACCCGTTGGGCAGGCCCAGTGCTGCAAAGCGGACAATATCGTGTTGTGTGGGCCGGGCTGTGACAGTTTGGTATCAGAGCTAAGCCCAGCCGGAAGTGTGCCATGTCTATGCGTGGGGAAAGCCCACGGGGACGTGGGCCCTCTTTAGGGGATGTGGATGTGAAGACCCGTCCCAGTCGACTGGGGTGAAGCTTCGGTCGACTGAGGGATTGGGAATTTGCATCCCACATCGCCTGGGGACGGTGGAGTGAAGAGCCTTATATGTGTGAGTTGGGCCTTACACGGTACGACGCGTTTTGGGCCGGGGGTGTAACCCTACCCAGGAACAAAGCCGTGAGTGGGTTGGGCTGTTAGACCCGTTGGGCAGGCCAGTGCTGCAAAGCGGACAATATCGTGTTGTGTGGGCCGAGTTGTGACAAAATCTCACAATGTTAATTACACTCTCAAATAAAACATTCAGAATACAAGGTAATCTCTCTAATATATGTGAGCAAAGGAACTAGGTTTTAAAAATGAGAAGTGTTCACATATGACTCGAAAAAGACGCATGACACAAAAGAACAGTAGTCTCATGGATAGGACGCCAATGGTCAAGAAAAATTAATTGTTACCATGTTTTAATCTCCTCCCATCGTTTACATATCCAAATCATGTTTTCTAGGATCAAATAGGACTTTTCAAAGGTTATAACATGGCTCAGGCAATGAAAAAGGATAGAAAGGATTTGTTAGGTAGTTTTCAGAATGGCATTGTAAGGCATGTTCAATTTCTTTCATTCATTCTTCTACCAACTTTCATCTTTTCATTCTCTTCTCTTTATATTTCTTTTTTTTTTTCAATCTCTTTTTTTTATTTATTCTTTTTTTTTCAACCTTAATCTTCTCCTTTTCTTTTCCTTCCCATTGCTTTTGAACGAATATTCAATGAATACCAAGGCAACTGTCCCAAACATCATATTATTTTCTTCTTCTTTTCAATCGACACACCGCCCTATCAATACTAAAAGTTGACGAATCTCTCAGTGGTGAACTCCAAGTTGGTCAAGTTGGAGCAAAAAAATGGATAATGGTGATTAAAGAAAAATGGCATTTTAACTGCTCAAAGGGTGAACTAAGAAAATTTTATCATTTTTCGGTCAGTGGTAAACAAAGAGAGCCTACCATCATTTCCTAGGATGATATGGTTCTTCAACATTTACAACGGAAGATTATTTAGTATGATAGCTAGAATTTTAACTTGACTATCAATCAAAACAAGAATAATGAGACTAAACAACGAGTAGATGCGCTATTTCAATGAAATTCGACAAACACAATGTGTATTTATAACCCTCTAAAAAGAAAAGATAGGCTCAAAAGCTCACTGGGTTTAGTCTCCACCTTGTGTTATCTAGAAATCCGAATCATATTATAGTTCACATCCGACAAGTATTCAAGCGACTACAAGCAGTGCATAGGTTTGTGTGCAAATCTATGATATAAAAGTACGATTCGAATGATACATATCATAAACGTCACATCATGACTTCAGCAAATGTTTAATCACATTTTCTCATATTTACCATTCTATAACAATCCAAGTTACATAACAAGAAGTATCGAATCAAGATTGCAAAAACGTCGGTATTATCGTTTATTTAAGCACAAGTATTAAAAAAAATTAAAAATTGGTGCAGTGCGTGCATATGTGCAAGTGAGTGCATACCCCCAAACCTAAACCTTTCATTGTCCCCAATGAAATAATAGAATGAAAGAGAGGAGAGTACGTAAGGAAGGAATGATATTACCTCGATCTCGACAATCACAAACAGGTGAACGCATAAAAATATGGAATGAAAGTTCATATGCTCCTAATGGAGCTACTAATCACCTGTCAATACTTGACAATAGAAAATAAATAACAAAATAACAATGATAAAGAAAAGAAATGGATATACATGTTTTTTTTTTAATCACCAGAAACTAAAAGAGAATTAAAAGACGTAATGGAAATAAAAAGAAAAACAAACAGAACTATGAAAGCAAAGAAATACTAAGAGGACGAAAAGAACAATTGATGTTGTCAATATCAAGATATAAAAAGTGTACTTTACTTTTCTAAATATTTGTAGCAGTGAAAGTAAAGGTCGAACCCACAGAGATTGAAATACTACAATGCTTTAATTTTAAAACCTAAATCTAATTAATTATGAAAATGAGGTTTTGATTTTGAATTTAATTAAACTAAGAATAATAAAATAAATCTAAATTATGAAAGCGACTTAAAAGTGTTTTTATAAATATGTTTAAAGGAACCTAGGATTGCAAATCCACCACTAACTTCATAATAGGAATATTTATGCATTCAATTAGATTATTAAGTTGGATGATAATGGGGAATTGTAGCTACAAGCTCAATTCCTCCGTCAAGAAAATAACTATGGTTCAAGCACCAACATAATCCATCTTCGGTTAGCACGAATTATCCCACACTAAACTAGGATTGTGGTATAATCCGTCTAATCTAGGCATGGACTATTCGGATACTTGATAGCACAATTCAATTTAAGCACCATTACATGTAAATAATCTAAACAAGCACAGCAAGCATAGATCATTGAGCACATCACAAACAAAATAGATCTGAGACAAGAATAGATTTTGAAAGCAATGATTTAATTCATAGAAGTTCGATTTATTTATAAAAATCCTCGCAACATGTAACTGTCATCCATACATAATAAAATTAAAAGAAAACATAAATAAAACCCTATTACTTGGCTAGGGTTTCATTGAAACCCTAGATCTAAGGTCTAGCTGTCCATGGAAGTGATGGATGACAAGTAGTTGATGGAGGAGGCCATGGAAATCCCTGGTCTTCTTCTTCTTCTCCTTGCTTCCCTCCCTTCAATGGCTGAAAGTATGGTTGTATATTGTGTGTATAATATTTGGCAACCCCTTAATTGAATTAAAATAGGGTATATATAGATTTACAACAAGTTTTGGAAGCTTTCCTAACCCGAAACGAACTGAAACTGATATATTTTACAATCTGGACGCAGTTAGGAAGTCTCGTTTGCACAGGAGTCTTCAGAATACTGAAATACGCAACTTTGGTTTTTACACATATCGCGCGAGCAGGTCGCGCGAGCGCGACATTTGGGACTTCACGCGCAAGGATCGCGCGAGCGATTTCTGGATTCTCGCGCGCGCGAACTGGCTTTTTCAGCTTCTTTTCTTCTGCTTTTCCACCCTGTTTAGCCTGATATACTTGATTTCTTCCAAAACCTATCAGAAAATAGAAAACGAAGTAAAAATATACAAAAACAGGATAAAAAGATACTAACAAATGCTCGTTAAGGCGTATAAATAGGATTTGTTCTCTCCCGATCACACCCCCAAACCTACATTTTGCTAGTCCTCGAGCAAAACTAAAATAACAACTAACTACTAATAAACTACTACTCCATTTTCGTATGGATCACGATTGCATTTAGCGTATGCAATAAGCCTTTTAAACCTCTAGGTGTCCCTAGTCGGACGAGTGAAGTCTCGTGAGGGTTCTCGTCAACAAGTCACCCACAACCATCTTTATGAACTTGTAAACTTAAAAAGTTTTATTAAAAACGAAAAAAAAAAACATTCAATACTCCTTATTATAACACAATGATTTGAAATAGAATAATGAACAAGAAGAAACGTAATCAAACGTCTATCTACATCATGAAAAGCAATCTCAAGCACATGCATCGTATAAATCAATAGAGTTCCTCATACAATTGCACGTGTGTGATATGATAGTCAAATGAACACGTGCATGTCATGAACTTGGAATATACTTCGGATAACCAATTAACTATGTCTCGACTACGAATCTCACAATGTTAATTACATTCTCAAATGAACACTCAGAAACAGGTGTAATTTTTCTAAAATATGTGAGTAAAGGAAATATATTCTCAAAACAAGAAACCACTCACATATGACTCAGAAAAGACGCATGACACAAAAGAACAGTAGTCTTATGGATAGAACGCCAATAATCAAGAGAAATTAATCATTACCATGTTTTAATCCCCCTCCCATCGTTTACATATCCAAACCATGTTTTCCAGGATCAAATAGGACTTTTCAAAGGTTGTAACATGGCTCAGATAATGAAAAAGGATAGAACGGATATATCAAGTAGTTTCAGAATGGCATTGTAAGGCATGTTCGATTTCTTTCATTCTTCTTCTACAAACTTTCATCTTTTCTTTCTCTTCATTCCTTTTCATTCATTTTTCTTCTTTTCTTTCATTTTTTTTTCTTTTAACCTTCCTCTTCTGTATTATGTTTCTTTTCCTTTTTTCTTTTCTTGCTTCTCAAATGATTATTCATCGAATACCAAGCAACTACCCCAATAGCATCTTATTTTCTTCTTCTCAATCAACACATCGCCTTAATACTACTAAAAGTTGATCACTCTTCCAGTGGTATACTCCAAGTTGATCAAGTTGGAGCTTTTAAAGAGGATAATGGTGAACAAAGAAAAAGAGGCATTGTAACAGCTCAAAGGGGCGAACTAAGGAAAATTTTTTTATCTTTTATCGGTCGACAGTAAACAAAGAGGGCCTAAAATCATTTCCTAGGGTACTACGGTTCTTCAATGTTTACAATGGAAGATTATTTAGCATGGTAACAAATATTTGAACTTGACTATTAACCAAAACAAGAATAATGAGACTAACCAACAAGTTAATGCGTTATTCCAAATGAAATTCGACAAACACCATATATTTATAACCCTCTAAAAAGAAAAGATAGGCTCAAAAGCTCACTGGGTCTAGTGTCCACCTTGTGTTATCTAGAAATCCGAATTATATTATAGTTCACATCAGACATGTATTCAAGTGACTACGTGCAGTGCATAGGTTTATGTGCACATCTATGATATAAAACTACGATTCGAACAATACATAACTTAAAACATCATATCATGACTTTAGTAAATATTTAATCACATCTTCTCATGTTTACCATTCTATAACAATCCAAGTTACATAACAAGAAGTATCAAATTTATATTACAAAAACTCGGTAATCATCGTTTATCTAAGCACAAATATTGAAATTTTTTTGAAAAATTGCAGAAAATTTTTGAAAAATTGCAAAATAATGTGCATGCGTGTGCATACCCCCAAACCTAAATCTTTCATTGTCCCCAATGAAACAATAAAACGAAAGAAAGGAGAGTAGGTAAGAAAGAAACGATAATACCTTGATCTCGGCACTCACAAACAGGTGAACGTATATGAATATGACGATAAAGTTCAATCGCACCTGTTAATACTCGACAATAGAAACTGAACAAAAGAATAGCTAATAGAAATATCTAATATACAAAATTAAACTACACTAAACTAAACAAAATCAACTATAAGACTTAACAAAACTACGAAAATCAACAAGAAAATAAACTATAAAAGAAAATAAAACATACTATAAAAGAAAATAAAACATAACCAGAATTATGAAAACAATCAAAGACTCGATCTAACAATACCTAAAAAACAAAAACAGAAATGTAAAAACTACTAGAACAGGTGTGGAGGACTGATAGAGAAAACAAAAGAAAATATCAGAAAAATGGGGTATCGCGCGAGCGGTCCGCGCGAGCGGCCGTCGCGCGCGCGAATCCCAAGTTTTTTTTTTTTTTTTTTAATCTAATCTCGCGCCAGCGAAATCAGGCGCGACCTGATCCTGAGGCCTCATAAACAAAAAAAGTAAGAAAAATTCACTAAGGCACATTCTCGCGCCAGCGGGCCGCGCGAGCGACGTCTCGCGCGAGCGGGCCGCGCGCGCGAGAATGGTATTTTCTCTCGGTTTGCTTATTTTATGTATATAACTTAAAAATAATATTTTTCCAACCCCCAAACCTGTCCATAAAGACCAAAACTGGCTCAACAAGACCCAAAAACGACCAAAAACAAGAGAAACAGACGAAATAAAGCTTGGGTTGCCTCCCAAGAAGCGCTAACTTTTACGTCTTCAGCTAGACCATTCTAGCTCAAGAATCATGGAGGCCGTAACTCGGACTGTGAACCCTTTAAGGCATTAGGGAGATTTCGGTGAAACGTCGAAACAAGGTCGCTATATGTTAATTCATTTGACGGTTCACCTTCATCGTTATTACATCGATTCTTTACCTTTCGAGTAAATTCTTCATTAGGGGCCGAGGTATTAGGATTCATCCACTCATCATCCAATATATTATTCCCCTTACTGATATTCATCACGTTCTTAGGCTCAATATTCCGTCCCACATCACATTCCGCCTCACATAGGTTATCGTCGTCTTTAGGAGGTTGATCAGCAGCATTAAAAACATTTAATTTTAATTTGATATTCCCGAACGACACTTTCATCACCCCTGTTCTACAATTGACACGTGCATTGGCCGTGGCTAAGAATGGACGACCAAGAATAACAGGAGTGTATTTTCTAGTATCTAGCACCGGTTCGGTGTCAAGGACCATAAAATCAACAGGATAAAAACATTGATCAACTTTAACTAAGACGTCTTCGACGATTCCTCTAGGTATTTTGACAGAATGATCCGCTAATTGAATAGTAGCGGCCGTGGGCTTAAGTTCACCTAGTCCTAATTGTTTGTAGACATGATAAGGTAAGAGGTTAACACTAGCTCCTAAGTCAAGTAGAGCCCGATGAATGATAGTGTCACCTATGACACATGAAATCGTAGGCGTACCGGGATCCTTATACTTTGGAGGTGAGTGTTGAAAAATAGAACTTACTTTTTCTGTGAGGAAGACCTTTTTCGAAGTATGACTGCGTATTTTGCGCTTTTGCGTACATAGGTCGATCTTTTAAACATTTAGCATAAGCGGGAATTTGTTTTATAGCGTCGAGGAAAGGAATATTAATTTTAACTTGTTTAAATACCTCGAGTATATCTTCGACTTTTGACTTTTTCTTTGAAAGATGAGACGGTTCCTCAATATTAGGTGGATATGGCATTCTCGGAATATAATTTGTTGGGACCGGTTCATTTTCTTTTCTACTTTGATTTACCTCCTCACCCTTCTCTTTATTAGAGTTGATATTCATATCTATCACATTCTCATTCTTATTAGGGGTTTCTATCACCTCCTCTCGTGTAGTCATCCTAGTTGAGACGGCGTTTACTTGTTCATTCGACCCCTTAACCTCATATTGTCCCTTAGGGTTTTGAATTGTTTGACTAGGCAACGTCCCCTCGTTTCTACGACTTACTACAGTAACTAATTGTCCCATTTGAGATTCAAGCTTCGCAATGGATTGTGTGTGTGAGTGCACTATTTGTGCTTGTGCCTGTACTTGTGTTTCGATTTTATTAAGGGACGCCAACACCTTTTCCTCAAAAACGTTACCCCTTGGAGGGTTCGAATTAGGAGGCGGTTGTTGGTATTGATTAGATTGAAACTGAGGTCGATATGCATTAGGAAAATTAGTCGCCTCATTAAGATTATTATTATTATTTTTCCACGAGAAGTTAGGATGGTTTCTCCATGGCGCGTCCGGATTATTATTAGTCGAATTATAATTATTTCGTGGGTATTGTTGAATAGAATTAATGTGTTGCTCCACGAATTCCGGAAATTGACTCGCCGCTGGACATGCAAGTATCGAATGTGAAGGATCAGAACATAATGCACAAATTTCATGAGCGGGTAGGGCTGTCGTTTGGTTCATTGTTAAAAGTCGGTCAAGTTTGTTAGATAGTTCTTTCATTTCAATTGACTGACTTGACTCGAACTTTACCTCCCTCTTAGGTTGTGAATGATATCCCTCAGAACGTACTGATACAGCCTGATGCATCAAATTCTCGCTTAATGTTTCAAAAAATTTCCAGGCCTCATCGGCGCTTTTGTGTAGGAAGGTACCCGCACAAACAGCGTCGACAGTATTACGGACCGAAGGAATAAGTCCCTCATAAAAGACCTGGACCAACTGCCACTTAGGAACCTGATGATGTGGACACGAACGTAATAATTCTTTAAATTTTTCCCACGTGTCGTAAAGTGATTCCCCATCTTGCATAACAAAGTTTGTTATGGATTTCCTTATCTGATTCGTACGCATAATAGGAAAAAACTTTTGTAAAAATGCGGTGTGTAAGTCTTCCCATGCTCTAATTGTGTTTGGCTCCATTGATTGAAGCCAATACTTCGCTTTATCTTTTAATGAGAATGGAAAGAGCCGCAATTTTAATTCATCATTAGTGAAATGTTGGATTTTTAAAGTAGAGCATATATCTTGAAAATCTCCTAAGTGTTGATATGGATCTTCATTTAGACGGCCATGGAAAGATGGAAGTAGCGAGATGGTAGACGACTTTATCTCAAAGTGAGATGTCGTCGCTTCCGGTAAATCAATACATGTTTGTGGCGTGTAAGTCGTAGGAATAAAGTAATCTTTAAGTGGAGGAGGTGGCGGTATATTAAGATTATTTAGATTATTTCCGTTGTTTCCGTCAGCCATCTTAATCGGTTCGATTCTAAAAGTTCGAGTTCTCCTTAACCGTTCACGGGTACTTTGAATTTCGGCCTCAAACAACGACGACGGAATCGGAGTTGATTCACCGTCTTGCAACCCAGCTCTCAAAGCTTGGGTTGTGGACTTACTAATTCTTAAGGTACGTTCAAGTTCAAAATCGAAAGAATGCAATTCAGGTTTATTTGAACGTGTACCTATCATAAACTAAAACAAAGGAAAAGAAACTAAAACGACTAACTAAACAAAAGAAACAAATAGCAATCACGCAAATAGGGCAACAGGCACACAACTACTATGATGCATGCAAATTATCCTGTAATGCAATGACCGCATCAAGCCCAGCGCCCCGGGTTTCCTAGCTAATGCAGTGCAATTCACCCTAAACTAATGCAAATAGTGCGTCACAGCGCCCTGACTTACAGTGGGTTGAAGCGAATTCCAAAGAAAGCAACTTACTTGATTGTTATTATATATTTTTTTATTTTTTATTTGCGTAAGCTCCTTTGATGTGCTAAGCTATTCCTCCTGAAAACGTTAGAATTTGATGACTCGAAAAACTACAAAATAAAACAAAAAATTAGTGACTCAAAATAAAACAAAAAATAAGAAAAAGAAAACTAATGTAATATTTACAAATTAACTAATCTAAGATTTTAAAACTAAAGGTAGTAATTTGCAATCCCCGGCAACGGCGCCAAAAATTGATGTTGTCAATATCAAGATATAAAAAGTGTACTTTACTTTTCTAAATATTTGTAGCAGTGAAAGTAAAGGTCGAACCCACAGAGATTGAAATACTACAATGCTTTAATTTTAAAACCTAAATCTAATTAATTATGAAAACGAGGTTTTGATTTTGAATTTAATTAAACTAAGAATAATAAAATAAATCTAAATTATGAAAGCGACTTAAAAGTGTTTTTATAAATATGTTTAAAGGAACCTAGGATTGCAAATCCACCACTAACTTCATAATAGGAATATTTATGCATTCAATTAGATTATTAAGTTGGATGATAATGGGGAATTGTAGCTACAAGCTCAATTCCTCCGTCAAGAAAATAACTATGGTTCAAGCACCAACATAATCCATCTTCGGTTAGCACGAATTATCCCATACTAAACTAGGGTTGTGGTATAATCCGTCTAATTTAGGCATGGACTATTCGGATACTTGATAGCACAATTCAATTTAAGCACCATTACATGTAAATAATCTAAACAAGCACAGCAAGCATAGATCATTGAGCACATCACAAACAAAATAGATCTAAGACAAGAATAGATTTTGAAAGCAATGATTTAATTCATAGAAGTTCGATTTATTTATAAAAATCCTCGCAACATGTAACTGTCATCCATACATAATAAAACTAAAAGAAAACATAAATAAAACCCTATTACTTGGCTAGGGTTTCATTGAAACCCTAGATCTAAGGTCTAGCTGTCCATGGAAGTGATGGATGACAAGTAGTTGATGGAGGAGGCCATGGAAATCCTTGGTCTTCTTCTTCTTCTCCTTGCTTCCCTCCCTTCAATGGCTGAAAGTATGGTTGTATATTGTGTGTATAATATTTGGCAACCCCTTAATTGAATTAAAGTAGGGTATATATAGATTTACAACAAGTTTTGGAAGCTTTCCTAACCCGAAACGAACTGAAACTGATATATTTTACAATCTGGACGCAGTTAGGAAGTCTCGTTTGCACAGGAGTCTTCAGAATACTGAAATACGCAACTTTGGTTTTTACACATATCGCGCGAGCAGGTCGCGCGAGCGCGACATTTGGGACTTCGCGCGCGCGGATCGCGCGAGCGATTTCTGGATTCTCGCGCGCGCGAACTGGCTTTTTCAGCTTCTTTTCTTCTGCTTTTCCACCCTGTTTAGCCTGATATACTTGATTTCTTCCAAAACCTATCAGAAAATAGAAAATGAAGTAAAAATATACAAAAACAGGATAAAAAGATACTAACAAATGCTCGTTAAGGCGTATAAATAGGATTTGTTCTCTCACGATCAACAAACATAAACTATAAAAACAGCTGACCAGGTTTGGGAGGTAGCAGGTAAGAAAACAAAGAGAAAAATCCTGAAAACCCTCACTCGCGCGAGCGAGCTTCGCGCGCACGAGCCCCTCCGCGAGGGAATGTAGAAGCACGTTTTTTAAAAAAAAACTAAAGAATAAATTTCTAAGTCCATGAATCGCACGAGCGAACCACTCGCGTGCGCGATTATAGGCACGATGTGAAACAGAGGCATATAAAAAAAAAACGTTGAAAATTTTTCTCTAAGGGGCAAACTCGCGCGAGCGGGCCGCGCGAGCAGGCCGCTTGGGCGACTTGGTCTTTTCTTCTTTTTTCTTCTTTTTAATATAAATAGCTTTGAAATAAATTGACTCCGACCCCCAAACCTGTCCAGAATGATCAAAACTGACTCAAAATGACCCAAAAATGACCAAAAAGTAAGCAAAACAGATGAAATAAAGCTTGGGCTACCTCCCAAGAAGTATTGTCTTTCATGTCTTCAGCTAGACCATTCTAGCTCAAGACTCAAGGAGGTCGTAAATCAGAGTTTGTACCCTTGAAGGTATTCGGGAGACTCCGATGAAAAGCATAAACAAGGTCGTTATGAGTTAATTCATTCGACGGTTTTCCCTGATTATGTTCAAATCGATTTCTCACCTTCCGAGTAAATTTAACATTAGGGTCCTGGTTATTCAAATTCGTCCGCTCATCATTCATAGTATTATTCTCCTCACTCAAATTTATCACGTTGTTGGATTCAATAGTTCGTCTTACCTCACTATCTACCTCACATAGGTAATCATCCTCTTTGGGAGGTTGATCAATAGCGTCAAAAATGTTTAGTTTTAAGTTCATGTTCCCAAACGACACCTTCATCACCCATGTTCGACAGTTGACACGAGCATTAGCAGTTGCTAAGAACGGACGACCAAGAATGACCGGGGTGTGTTTTCTAGTATCTAGCACAGGTTCGGTGTCAAGGACCATGAAATTGACGGGATAGTAACATTTTTCGACTTTAACCAGGACGTTTTCGAAGATTCTCTTAGGGATTTTAATAGAACTATCCGCTAATTGTATGATAGCGGTTGTGGATTTCAATTTACCTAGACCTAGTTGTTTGTAGATGTGGTAAGGTAAGAGATTAACACTAGCTCCTAAGTCAAGGAGAGCTCGGTGAATGCCAATGTCACCTATGATACATGAGATCTTTGGCGTACCAAGATCCTTATACTTTGGAGGAGCGTGTTGGAAGATTGAACTTGCTTTTTTCGTGAGGAAGACCTTTTTCGAACTATGACTGCGCAACTTGCGCTTTTGAGTATATAGGTCTTTTAGACATTCAGCGTAAGCAGGAATTTGTTTTATCGCATCAAGGAATGGAATATTGATTTTCACCTGTTTAAATACCTCGAGTATATCTTCAGTTTTTGACCCTTTCTTTGAAAAATGTGACGGTTCATCGACGTTTGGTGGGAAAGGCAGTTTTGGAATATAAGTCGTCGGGGTTGTTATGTTTTCTTTTCTATTTAGGCTCACGTCCTCACCCCTCTCTTTATTAGAGTTTATTTTCATATTGTTCACATTCTTTTTTTGAATTTCTATCACCTCTTCCCCACGTGCCGTCATCCTAGTTGAGACGGCATTTACTTGTGCATTCGTACCACTCACCTCGTATTTTCCCTTAGGATTTTGAATAGTTTCACTAGGTAACTTACCCTCGTTCCTACGACTCATTGCATTAGCTATTTGTCCCATTTGGGACTCAAGCTTCGCAATGGATTGTGTGTGAGAGTGCACTATTTGTGCTTGTGCCTGTACTTGTGTCTCAATATTCTTAAGGGACGCCAACACCTTCTCCTCAAAAGCGTTAACCCTTGGAGGGTTAGGATTAGGAGGGGGGGTGTTAGTATTGACTTTGTTGAAAATTGGGTCGGTAAGCATTAGGGAAATTAGTTGTCTCATTATTATTATGATTATTATTATTTTTCCACGAGTAATTAGGATGATTTCTCCATGGCGCATCCGGATTATTAGTACTAGAATTATAATTATTTCATGGGAATTATTGAATAGAGTTAATGTGTTGCTCCACGAATTCTGAAAATTGAAATGCCAATGGACATGTAAGTATAGCATGTGACGAATTAGAACATATTTAACAAATTTCATAAGCGGGTGGGGCTGTCGTTTGGTTTATTGTCAAAAGTCAGTCAAGTTTTTTAGATAGTTCTTGAAATTTAACTAAGTGACTTGACTCTAACTTCACCTCTCGTTTAGGTTGCGGAAGATATCCCTCATAACGTATTGACACGGTCTGATGCATCGAGTTCTTGCTTAACGTTTCAAAAATTTTCCAGGCCTCGTCGGCGCTTTTGTGTAGGAAGGTACCCGCACAAACAGCATCGATGGTATTACGAACAGAGGAAATAAGTCCCTCGTAGAAAAGCTGTACCTGTTGCCACTTAGGAACCTGATGATGTGGGCAAGAGCGTAATAATTCTTTAAATTTCTCCCATGTATCATAAAGCATTTCTCCATCTTGCATAACAAAGTTTGTTATGGATTTTATTATTTGATTTGTACCCATAATAGGGAAAAACTTTTGTAAAAATGTGGTGTGTAAGGCTTCCCAAGTTCTAAATATGTTTGGCTCAAGAGATTGGAGCCAATACTTCGATTTATCTTTTAAAGAGAATGGAAAGAGCCGCAATTTTAATTCATCATCATTTAAGTTTTGAATTTTCAAAGTAGAGCATATGTCTTGAAAATCTCCTAAGTGCTGATAAGGATCTTCATTTATACGGCCGTGGAATGAAGGAAGTAGCGAGATAGTAGATGACTTTTTCTCAAAGTGAGATGCCGTCGCCTCCGGTAAGTCGATACATTGTAGTGGCGTGTAAGTCGTAGGAATAAAATAATCTTTAAGCGGAGGAGGTGGAAGTATATTAGGGTTATTTTCGTTATTTTCGTTATAACTTAAGTCGGCCATTAGACTAGGACCAATGATATTAACACGTGGTTTCGTTAGTCTTTGACGGGTACTTCTTATTTTGGACTCAAATAAAGACGATGGTTTTGGTGTCGATTTGTCGTCTATTGTCAACCGAGCTCTAGAAGCTTGAGTTGAAGACTTAAGGACTCTAAGACTACGTTCAAGTTCAAGATTAAGAGGATGTAATTTAGGTTTACTTGAACGTGTACCAAACATAAACTAAAAGAAAACAGATTAAAACAATGACTGACTCAACGATTACGAAAAACAACCACGCAAGTAATCAAGCACACAGTACTACTATGATGCATATAATTGTCCTTATGCAGTGATTCGCGTCAAAGCCCAGTGCCCCGGGTTTCCTAGTTAATGCAGTGCTCACTCCACACCTAACCTAATGCAAGTAATTGCGTCTCAGCGTCCTGACTTACACTGATTTGATGCAAATTTTTAAAAGAAGCAAGGAATATTTATTTTATTTTATTTTAATTGTGTAAACTCCTTTGGTGTGCTAAGCTTTTCTACTCCGACACGCTAGAATTTGATTACTTGAGAAACTACAAAACAAAAAGAAAAATTAGTAACTCAAAACAAAAATGGAAAATAAGAAAATAAAAACTAATCTAATATTTACGAATTAACTAAACTAAGATTTTAAAGCTAAATGTAGTAAATTGCAATCCCCGGCAACGGCGCCAAAAATTGACGTTGTCAATATCAAGATATAAAAAGTGTACTTTACTTTTCTAAATATTTGTAGTAGTAAAAGTAAAGGTCGAACTCACAGAGATTGAATTACTACAGCTTTTAATTTTAAAACCTAAATCTAATTAATTATGAAAACGGAAGTTGATTTGAATTTTAATTAAACTAATAAAACTAATGAAAATAAATCTAAACTATGAAAGTGATTTTAAATTGTTTTTATAAATATATTTAGGGAACCTAGGATTGCAAATCCACCACTAGCGTCATAATAAGGGTATTTATGCATTCAATTAGCTTATTAAGTTGGATGATAATGGAGAATTGTAGCTACAAGCCCAATTCCTCCGTCAAGAAAATAACCATGGTTCAAGCACCAACATAATCCATCTTCGATTGGCACGAATTATCCCACACTAAACTAGGGTTGTGGCATAATCCGTCTAACCTAGGCATGGACTATTTGGATACTTGATAGCACAATTCAATTAAGTATCATTACATGTAAAAAAATCTATACAAGCACAGCAAATATAGACCATTGAGCACATAGTCAAAATAGATCTAAGGCAAGAATAAACTTTAAAAGTAATGATATAATCAATAGAAGCACGATTTTATTATTTAAATCCTCTAAACATGTAATCATCATCCATACATAATAAAACTAAAATTAAAACATAAATAACTCCCTATTACTTGGCTAGGGTTTCATTGCAACCCTAGATCTAGGTTTAGTTGGCCATAGAGCGATATTTGGCAAGAGGTTGATGGAGGAGGCCATGGAAACCCTTGGTCTTCTTCTTCTTCTTCTCCTTGCCTTCCTCTCTTCAATGGCTGAAAGTTTAGTTGTAGATGGATGTAGCTAATTTTTTGTAATGTTGTGTATATTAGAGTCTAACCTAAAAATTGAATAAAAACAAAGTATATATAGAGTTTGGAACAAGTTTTGGAAGCTTTCCTAACCCGAAACGTACTAAAACTGCTATAATTTACAATCTGGACGTAATTTGGCAGTTTCGTTTGCGCAGGAGTCTTTAGTATAGTGAAATACGCAATTTTGATTTTTATACATGTCACGCGAGCGGGCAGCACGAGCGCGATGATGGGAGGTCGCGCGAGCGGGTCGCGCGAGCGAGGTTCAGGTATTCCGCACGAGCGGGCCGCGTGCGTGAAAGACCTTTTTTAGCTTCTTTTCTTCTGATTTTTCACCCTATTTAGCCTGGAATACTTGTTTTCTTCCAAAACCTGTTAGAAAATAGAAAACAAAGTAAAAATACACAAAAATAAGATAAAAAGTACTAACAAATGCGCGTTAAGGCGTATAATTAGGATTTGTTCTCTCCCGATCAGCCACCATTGCCCTTATGGCCACAGTGACATCTTGACAACATAACAGACTTATTACTCTTTTACGGACAAAGCACAAGAATCGAGTCAACAGATCCAATCATCTCCTTAATATCTTTGTTATCGCAACCTACGCATCATCAACTAACACGCGCAGTACAAGCTGATAACGCACATTATTCACGAATTGTCATACTTAAGTACGTCTCATATTATTCTCAGAGCTTACGTATCTCGCACATATGCATCTACTAGTTCAATTCATCCTTTACTTATTATAGGAATATTGTCTTTGTTAATCCAGTGGGCTCGAGCGTTCGGGTGAGCTCAAGCGCTCGCCTTCGTAAATTTACGAAATCTTTCGTCTTTACATTATATAAGTAATCCATTATTAAGGTACTACTCAAAAAACATGATGTACAATGTCTACATAGCACATGTAAGCATAAATATAAAGAACAGCCCAAGGTACAACTTTCACAGCTCATAGTACAACCAACATATCATGGATCAACATAAACTTAACATGTAACAACTCATTCTTATAAGTACTAATAAGCTCGAGTGCTTAGGCTTCTTGAGCACTCAGGCTTAGCCTATTTGTTGGGATCAAGCACTCGCGCTTGATTCGAGTGCTCGGGTTTAGTAGTTTCAAAATAGTACTAGTTTAGCAACTCAAATTCATCTTAGATCTTCATGCATGTTACATGCGTGGCCTTTGATTGTCAAAATAACTTAAATAAACATGTTTATGAGTGAGTAAGAGTACTCACCAAAGATCTAGGTGATCTAGATTATTCAACATGAAGAAAGGTGTGGGTATGTACTTGATCTTCCAAACATAAGCTCCAAAAACCTCTTTAAAGCATAATTAAGGCCATGATCTTCTTCCTTTCTTCTTTGATCCTTAATCCTTCAACTTCAAGACTTCATAGTAGGTGTGATACATGTGTTTGTGTGTGTTGATCATGAAATGATATAAATGTAAGCATGTATATGAGTGTGTTTGTGTATGGAAGCATAAGAACTCTAATACTCTCTCTTTTTTAAAGACACTCTCTAAAAACTCTAGTTTCTTATGCCCAAAAATTCTGAGAATGCTTGGTAATTATAGACTTTATGAGACCCAAGGGAAAAATAGTCATTACACTCCTTTTAAGCTCGAGCGCTCGGGGCTCCTGCTACTCATATCCTTCAAATGTTTTAAGGATTCAAAGGTTAAGGAAATAAACATCCATACTAACTCTCATCAACGTTCATCCATATATATATAAATACAGATAAAAGGGTCGGTGTTACACAATCGATTGTACTTTTTCCCAATCATTTGTTACTGTTTTTATCCCAATCAATTGGACATATGTCCCAATTAAGTGGCAGTTATAGAATATTGTTTATTTATTTTGAGTTATATTATAACTGCTTAGTCATTTAAATAATGTTCTGGAACCCCATAATGCTATATTGAAATAGATAAGAGATAATATGGCGTCAAATCGTAGTAATGTTAAGGATAAAGGATTTTAGTTTCATAACATTAGATAACGTATTAGTCGTGAACCATTTTGGTTTCTCGTCCATTTCATTTAATGTAGTTAGGCCACTTGGGATTGTCATGTATCAATGATAGAGTGGAACTTAAGTAGATTTGCTAAGATCTAGGAATCTTATGTGAGTAGACTTTGGTCATTAATATGTCCTTAAAAGCAGTAGACTGGTAATATGTCCTTAACAGCAGTTGACCGGACCAATTAGCCCTAGGATAAACTATTGATCCATAAATATGTCTGTAAAAGCGGTGGACTAGTAATATGTCCTTAAAAGTGGTGGACCGGGATCACTAGTAGATTACGATAAGTTGTGGCAATAGAATGATGTGTCGGTGCTCAAAGCGCTATATCCTTGTAATGCGGTGGACAGTGTATATGTTCTTAAAAGCTGGGGACAGACTGACGTGGTGTTTATGACATACGGTGGACTGAGAATATGATCTTAAAAGCAATGGATGAAGTAATGGTATATCTGTAGAGTTGAAGTATCGAGTTTGTTCATCAATCAAAAAAATGTCGTCAGTCTTAGCTCAAATAGACGTTAGTAATCATCAATGAGTTCTAATAAAGGGTATTTATTACTTAGTAGAACTAATCCTTATATCATTTCATAATTTGTCATAACTTCAATAGTTCAGTGGTTAACTCACTCAGCTTTCATTAGCTGACGACGTTTATTCCACTAGACATTCCTATGTTCTAGCGCACATTGTCTATGACCTTATAGGTTGTCACAAACCATCTCGCTACGCAACAAAATAGGACACGTGGCATGCCACCAAGGCTCACCCAATTCCATTAAAGTAAAATAGTAACGGAAAACATGAGTGAAAATAATGAAATTCAAAGTTAAAAAAAAGTTTTGCGCATTTGAAAACACTGAAAGAAACATCCTATTTTAAAACAACAATCCAGTCGACTGATCGGGGGTCAGGTCGACTGGATATGAAAGATACAGAAGTCCCAAAACTCAGCAGCCAATCCAGTCAACTGTGTCGAGGGACCCAGTCGACTGGAGTCTCAAATTCTCAGTTGACTGATGTTGGAAAAATAGGTTTAAAATAATTTTTACACGCGCAGCGGAGAGATTAAGTTTCAAAAATTTATTGGTAGCCCAGGATCTACAACTCGTCATTTCCATAGATGCGTACTAATAATAGGGGACAAGAATTTATACCTCAAGTCTTGAACCTAATTCTGATTGTCTTCTTCCTTGATGGTGCAGCAGCCTCCACTAGGTTGTCTTCACCCTTATGACTATGGATGCCTGCCGGAAGGACTAGGGTTGGTGGGAACCCTATTAGAGAGGAATGAGAAGGTTTGGGAGCTCTAAAATAGTTTCTGCAGCTTCTGACGTATTAAAACGACGAACTCTGATTTCTAAATGCAACTGCCCTATTTATAGATTCCCAGAACTGACCTAATTTTTAAGCGATCGAAGTGGCTTCGATCGATCGTACATTCGATCGATTGAACCATCTTCGAGCGATCAAACCCGCCAAGATCGACTTCAATCGATCGAGACTCTTCGATCGATCGAACCTGTCATGACAAAATCCTCATGTGCCTTTCCAAGCATCCTAGCAGAGCTAAGAGTGGGACCTCCTAGGCTCTTTATTATTGGCTCAGACTAATTGTTAATTCCCATGACCAAACTCTTTGATTAGCAAACTAACTAACTGGTCAATTAACGTTTACTCCACTATAAAACAATAAATAAACTCCAACGCAAAAGAACATATCTGAAGCGATAACTAAACTTGTATGGTGTACTAATCTTCGTCTACCATCAACATTCGTAATCATATCCAGGTAGTCAGATAACTGTTACTGTCAACCTGAATCATGATTACTTCTTTTATTCCTTGAGACCCATTCACCTCTCATGATTACCAAACATGTTGATAACTACTTATCAACAAGACTGCAGTTCTTAGTAATCAACTTGCTGACATTCTCAAGAGAATGCTTACTCTGGAATAGAGGGTAGATTCTATCTTGACGATATATGTTCACAACCCTTTGAACATGGCATACCCAAGATACCCAGGTGTTGATCTTCTATAGACCTCACTGATTGGTAAGTCAAAGCAGCCATATCCATAGTCTGCGTTCATAATCGTCTCAAGATTGAGAACACGTACCTTATACAAGTTATGAGTTCCTATCGACTGTTGACAGTCTTGAGTGTCAATAGGAAAGTTCAGGTCCGTCAATGCACTATAAGCACTAGCATATTAACTAAGAGCCATACTCCAGTGATTGAGATTCATCACTCCATCCAATGGTAGTTAATTATACTACAGTGTAAACCTGATGAGATATCCAGTCTCATCATCCACTGTGACAAGTTCTAAGTATCAAAGAATAGTAATTCGTATCTCACTTGTATGTATCTCATACATACACGAATTACCTACTATGATACTTAAGGATTAAACAACCATCTCATGAAAGAAACATACACAATGAAATGTAAAACTAATATCCATATATTAAAATGTCAATGTCTCATACATAAAGTAATGGTTTGAGGGTATAAACCCAACAAACTCCCACTTGTACTCACAACCATACAGGATTACATCTGAGACCTAGACTATCTAGATGACGATCAAAGACCTTCTGTGGCAAGGCCTTTGTAAACGGATCAGCAAGATTGTCAGCGGTGGCAATCTTGGTGACAGTCACATCTCCACGTTGAACAATATCTCAAATAAAATGATATTTCCACTCTACGTGCTTTCCCTTTCCGTGGTTCCTTGGCTCCTTGGACTGAGCCACTGTCCCACTATTATCACAATAAAGCGTAATAGGTGACAGCGATGCTGGTACCACCTCGAGTTCCATAAGGAACTTATTGAGCCAAACAACTTCTTTTGCGGCTTCACAAATAGCTACATACTCAGCTTCTGTAGTTGAATCTGCAATGCATTTCTGCTTAATGCTCCTCCAACTAATAGCACCACCTCCCAAGGTAAAGAGATGTCTGGATGTCGACTTCCTCGAATCTTTATCTGACATAAAGTTTGAGTTAGTGTATCCTACTGGAATTAACTCACTATTGCCGTACATAAGCATGTAATCTTTAGTTCTTCTCATGTACTTAAGAATGTGGTTAATGGTTGTCCAGTGTTCTGGACCTGGATTCTCTGATACCTGCTAACTATGCCAACAGCAAAGCAGATATCTAGTCTAGTGCACAACATCTCATACATGAGACTTCCCACTGCTGAAGCATAGGGAGTTCCTGCCATACGATTCCTCTCCTCTTCTGTCTTAGGACACTGGTCCTTGGAGAACGCTAAACCATGCCTGAAAGGTAACAAACACTTCTTTGAATTATCCATTAAAAACCTAGTTAGCGCCTTATCGATGTAACCAGCTTGAGATAATCCCATTATCTTTCGCTTACGATCCCGAAAGAGCTTTATCCCAAGGATATAGCTTGCCTTTCCTAGATCCTTCATATCGAAAGTACTAGCTAGCCAAACCTTAACTGTTGACAACGTCGCTATATCATTCCCAATGAGTAGAATGTCATCAACATAGAGAACAAGAAAAGCCACCACTTTTCCTTCACACTTCTTGTATACACAAGGCTCATCTAGATTCTGTATGAAACTAAACGACTTGACCGCTTGGTTAAAATGAATGTTCCCACTTCTGGATGCTTGCTTAAGCCCATAAATGGACTTTTGCAACTTACATACCAAGTTACATTTTCGACCAGCTATGAACCCTTCTAGTTGCTGCATATAGATGTCCTCGTCAAAATTGTCATTCAAGAATACAGTCTTGACATCCATCTGCCAGATCTCATAATCTAGGCATGCAGCAATGATAAGAGTTTTCTGATGGACATGAGCATGGCTACTGGCAAGAAGGTTTCCTCATAGTCAATGCCATCCCTCTGAGTATAGCCTTCCGCTACAAGCCTTGCCTTAAGGGTTTCAACCTTTACATCAGATCCTCTTTTCCTCTTGGAAACCCACTTACAACTAATGGGTTTAATATTGGCTGGAAGCTCTACAAGATCCCAGACCTGATTGGAATCCATAAATTCCAATTCAGCCTTCATAGCTCTAATCCAATGAACTGAATCAACATCATCCATTACCTCTTCGTATGTGGCAGGATCAGATTCAGATTCTATGGAGACAGCTTCAAAAACTTCTCCTAAGAACATGTATCTATCAGGTTGGTTGATAATCCTCCCACTACGACGAGGTACTGGTGCGGAAATGGGTGAAGAAGTAGTATTTTCTTATCTTACATTGTTATCAACTACAGGTAGGACTGAGGGCTCTCCTTCTATCTCTCTAAGATCTATCATTCCCTTAGGTTTATGGTTTATGATATAGTCATCCTCCAAGAAAATAGCATTTGTACTAACAAACACTTTCTGTTCTCTTGGATCATAAAAATACCACCTATAAGTACCCTTTGGATAGCTACGAAATAACATACTTACGATCTAGAATCCAACTTGCTCATCTTTCCTTTCAGCATATGTGTCAGACACCTCTATATCCGAAGATGTTGCAAAGAAGGCTTGTGCCCAATCCACATCTCTCGTGGTGTCCTGGGAACAGATTTGCTTGGTACTAGATTTAGTATGTATGCAGCGCTTTCCAAAGCATAAGCCCAAAGGAATAATGGCAACTTCGAATAACTCATCATCGACCTAGTCATGTCTAAAAGAGTCTGATTCCTTCTCTACGCTACACCGTTCTTCTAAGGCGTACCAGGTGCAGTCAATTGTGACAGAATCCCATTCAGTACAAGGTAATCAATAAACTCATTAGAGAGGTACTCACCACCTCGATCAGATCGAATGGCCTTGATATGTGTGCCCAATTGCTTCTCCACTTCAGCCCTAAACTCTTTGAACTTTTCAAAGGCTTCAGACTTATGCTGCAGTAGGTACACATATCCATACCTCAAGTGGTCATCAGTAAATGGTATAAAATACTCATAACCACCCCTTGCTCTAATATTTATTAGTCCACACACATCAGTATGAACTAATTCCAACAATGCATTGGTCCTATTGCCCTTTGCGAGAAAGGGCTATTTGGTCATCTTACCCTCTAATCAGGACTCGCAGACTTCCATTGGTTCGAGAATCAAATCGCCTAAGACCCCTTCTTTGACTAGTCTACCAATCCTATTTAGATTGATATGCCCAAGCCTCATATGCCAAAGCCTTGTTGGATTAGTGGAAGGTTCATTTCTTTTAGATGGTATAGTTACCATTGAGTTATTAAGCTCCATATAAGAATCTTTAGAAATATTGGGAGTAATCACATACAAACCATTTGATTTAACACCAGAACAAATAAAAGAACCATTTCTTTTAATCACAACTTCAGTTTCAAAATGAAAAGAATAACCATTATTCGATAAATTAGAAACTAAAATTAAATTACGTCTCATTGAAGAGACGTAAAGTACATCTGATAAAATCAAAACTTTATTGTCTAGAAATTCTAAAACTACGACTCCTATAGCAACCGCAGATACGGTTGCACTAGAATCTAGAGTAAGTATGATTTCCCCATCACTGCACTTCCTGGTTGATCTGAACCCCTGCAATGAATTACAGATATGGTTAGTCGCACCAGAATCAATGCACCAAGTGTTTGAAGTATCCGTTACAAAACTTACTTCAATCACATGTGATTCAATCATACCTTAAACTCTTGTAGCTAAGAATTCTGGACAGTTCCTCTTCCAGTGGCCCTTATCGCCGCATTGGAAACATTTTCCTTTGCCTTGGCCACCCAACTTCCCTTTGTCCTTACCTTTTCCCTTAGATTTTGCAATCTTAGGGACCAGTCCAACACTTGGACCACCAGTGCCAACCTTCTTCTTCCCTTTCTTACCTTTCGACATAGATCGGGAAGAGGAAAAGCTTTTTCTCAACGTTTAGAACGTTGCCCCCAGGCTTGATCACCCCTTCCGCTGCCAGTAAAGAACTCATTAAGTTGCTCATTGAAAAATCCATTTTATTCATATTATAATTTAGTTTAAATTAAGCGAATGACGGCAACAGCGTATTGAGGATCATATCAACTTGGGTCTGTGCATCGATGTTGGTTCCCAAGGTCTCCAGTTCGTTTAAATAACCAATCATTTTTAAAGCATGTTCTTTGACTCGAGTCCCTTCCGACATCTTTACACTCATTATCTTCTGTATAGCTACCTATCTGGCAGGTCTGCCATGCTTCCCAAACATAGTTTTGAGGGATTCGATAATGTCACTTGTAAAATTGTTTGATTGGAATTGGTGTTGTAACACACAGCCATTGAGGATAGATTGTAGCAACGGGCCATTCCATTCGACTTTTTCCATTTATCGAACTCGCGTCTGGCAGCTACCGAAGCATTTGCCAGGGGTTCTTCGAGGCATGGGGTGGTGAAGACATATATGTCATCCTCCGCAGTTAAAATGATGTCAAGGTTTTGTTTCCATTCCGTGTAGTTATTTCCAATTAACTTATTTTGAGTGAGTATAGTGGTAAGTGGACTAAATATAGATCCAGACATTATGATTTACTGAAGAAAAAAAATCAAAAAGACAAAATAAATATGGATATCAGAATTTGACAGTTTGAAATAAAAGAATCCTTACAACTCTTATTTTAAAACAAAGTCACCGGAATATCAAAACGAAAGAGTAAAGCCTTCGTGTGGTGGTCAATACTCGATCTTTTGATTAATCATGACTTATCCGCTATACAACTCATGCAAAATAAGTTATGACTCCCGGACCTATTTGATCTCTAAGTTTTTGAATATGCCCCGAGTGGGATCCCTTATCCATGGCTTAGCTAGTGTATACCATTAACTAAGATCAATCACAACCGCCTCAAGTAGCGCCTCTATGTGGTGGTCACCCTCTAGCACGTCTGATTGATCCTATCCAACGGAAGTTCACATCTAGTAACCAATGAGTAGCGTACCCTCCGTATAGAATGATCACCCCTGGCGAGGTGACACATAATGCACTACTCATCTTACAGTGAACCGTTAATGGAAGATTGTGGGTGTTATGGTAAGACCCTCTCCCACTAGATTTAGTAAATAAGGATTTTGCTTTTGAAAAAATTGTTTCTACACATTACTCATAAACATCCAATATTTACTAATGCATTGAAACGGTTTTTGAATTTTATTTTAGAAAACTTGTTTTACGTGCATGCAAGTAGTAACAATATAATTAAATGTCAATCACAAACCAAACACATAAAATAAAAAGCTAAAACGAAATAAAAGCATCCAATGATGCCTCTATCTCCCATGACTCTATCTCCATAGAACCTCCTTCTTGGTTTGATCACCTTCAGCTCCATCTTCATAGACAACTGCTCCTTGCTCCATCTTCATGGATAACGGCTCCACTACAAGAAAACAGGCCTTTTGTGACGGATACTAATCCATCACAATAAAGTTTTTTGTGACGGATTTTGTGACGGAAATTTATTTGACACAAATAAAGATATATTCGTGACGGAAATGAACAAATCCGACACAAATAAATCCATATTCATGACGGAAGCGAACAAATCCGTCTCAAATACTATTTTATTTATGACGGAAACGTACCGTCCAACCCTAAAAATGCCTACACCTAAATTTCCCCTACAAATTTTGGAACCTCGCGCCTAAAATAGAAGAAAAAAAACAGGTTGAAAAGTGAAAAGGTAGGGCTCGCACCATTTTTCCCAAAATCATGAGCTAGGGCTAGAGGAAAAGAAGGAGCTGCCCACGCCTCGTCGCCAACTGCCACCATTCCACGCCGGCGATGCCGACCACCACTCCACGCCGGCGATGCCGACCACCACTCCATGCCAGCGACGCCAACCACCACTCCATGCCGGCGATGCCCACCACCACTCCACTGCCGCAGGTTAACTTCTCTCTCTCTCTCTCTGTCTTGATCGTCCTCGCATCTCGCTCTTAATTGGTTTAACGCTTGGTCGATAAAAGTTTTGTTGAATCTCACTCTCGATTTGAACTACGCTTTTCAATCCACCGATTAAATCTGGAATTTTACCGAAAAGTTTGTTAATCGAGATTGATCTAAATTGATTTTACATATTTTCTTCGGGCAACAAATTTAACTTGGGCTGGGCTTGGGCACTAATATGTAAACGCATGTCATGACTTGTCTCATTTGTTCTCTTTGCATCATCAGGCCCTTTTGCAAAATTTATGTGATTGAGTTTGATATTTAAATGTAGTTTTCTCATATCAGTTAATTGGCAATCACTTTCAGTTTTCAAGCTTTTTGAGATTTGAATAGTTCGACTTAGATATTGGTTAATGCTTTTTGTATTTATGCATCTTTTACATGAATTCTACAATTTACTTAATTAATTATTGTGTATACTGATGTTGTCAATATCAAGATGTAAAAAGTGTACTTTACTTTTCTAAGGATTTGTAGTAGTGAAAGCAAAGGTCGAACCCACAGAGATTGAATTACTACGACTCTTAATTTTAAAATCTAAATCTAATTAATTATGAAAACGAGATTGTGATTTTGAATTTAACTAAACTAAGAACAATAAAAATAAATCTAAATTACGAAAGCGATTTAAAATTGTTTTAATAAATATGTTTAAAGGAACCTAGGATTGCAAATCCACCACTAGCTTCATAATAGGAATATTTATGCATTCAATTAGATTATTAAGTTGGATGATAATGGGGAATTGTAGCTACAAGCCCAATTCCTCCGTCAAGAAAATAACTATGGTTCAAGCACCAACATAATCCATCTTCGGTTAGCACGAATTATCCCACACTAAACTAGGGTTGTGGTATAATCCGTCTAATCTAGGCATGGAATATTCGGATACTTGATAGCACAATTCAATTTAAGCACCATTACATGTAAACAATACATACAAGCACAGCATGCATAAATCATTGAGCACATCATAGTCAAAATAGATCTAAGACAAGAATAGATTTTGAAAGTAATGATTTAATCAATAGAAGTACGATTTATTTAGAAAAATCCTCGGAACATGTAACTGTCATCCATACATAATAAAACTAAAAGAAAAACATAAATAAAACCCTATTACTTGGCTAGGGTTTCATTGAAACACTAGATCTAGAGTTTAGTTGTCCATAGAATTGATGAACAGCAAGAGGTTGATGGAGGAGGCCATGGGAATCCTTGGTCTTCTTCTTCTTCTCCTTGCTTTTCTCTCTTCAATGGCTGAAAGTATATGTGTATATGGCTGTATCTAATGTTGTGTAATGATGTGTAACCCTTTAATTGAAGTAAAATAGGGTATATATAGATTTACAACAAGTTTTGGAAGCTTTCCTAACCCGAATTGCACTAAAACTGCTATATTTTACAGTCTGGACGCAATTAGACAGTTTCTTTCGCGCAAGAATCATCAGTTTACTGAAATACGCAAGTTCCATTTTTACACATGTCGCGGGCGCGAGTCGCGCGAGCGCGATATTGGGATGTCGCGCGAGCGGATCGCGCGAGCGATTTCTGGGATTTCGCGCGAGTGGGCCGCGCGCGCGATGTGCCTTTTTCAGCTTCTTTCTTCCTGCTTTTTCTCCTTATTTAGCCTGGATTAGTGTTTTCTTCCAAAAACTGCTCTAAAACAGAAAAGGAAATACAACTACATAAAAACAGGATAAAATATGCTAATAAATGTGAATTAAGGCATGTAATTAGGATCTGTTCTCTCCCGATCACACCCCTAAACCTACATTTTGCTAGTCCTCGAGCAAAACTAAAATTAAAATTAAAATTAAAATTCTAACAAAATACTACTCCATTTTTGTATGGATCACGATTGCATTTAGCTTATGCAACAAGCCTTTTAAACCTTTAGATGTCCCTAGTCGGACGAGTGAAGTCTCGTGAGGGTTCTCGTCAACAAGTCACCCACAACCATCTTTATTAACTTGTAAATTTAAAAAGTTTTATTAAAAACGAAAAACATAATATTCAATACTCCTTATTATAAAACAATGAATCGAAATAGAATAACGGACATAAAGAAACAAAATCAAACGTCTACCTACATCATGAAAAGCAATCCCAAGTACATGCATCGTATAAATCAATAGAGTTTCTCATAAAATTGCACGTGTATGATATGGTAGCCAAATGAACACGCGCATGTCATGAACATGAAATATACTTCGGATAACCATTCAACTATGTCTCGACTACGAATCTCACAATGTTAATTACACTCTAAAATGAAACACTCAGAAACAGGTGTAATTTTTCTAATATGTGAGTAAAGGAAATATGTTTTCAAAACGAGAAATGCTCACATATGACTGAAAAAAGACGCATGACACGAAAGAACAGTAGTCTCATGGATAAGATGCCAACAATCAAGAAAAATTAATCATTACCATGTTTTAATCCCCCTCCCATCATTTATATATCCAAACCATGTTTCTAGGATCAAATAGGACTTTTCAAAGGTTGTAATGTGGCTCAGGTACTGAAAAAGGATAGAAAGGAATTCATCAAGTATTTTCAGAATGGCATTGTAAGGCATGTTCGATTTCTTTCATTCATCTCTTCTACCACATTCATCTTTTCATTCTCTTCTTTTCATTCCTTTCAATTTTTTCTCCTTCTGTTTCTTTTTTTTTCAACCTTATTCTTTTGTTTTCTTTTCTTTTCTCTATTCTTTTCCTCCTTGTTGCTTTTGAAACGAATATTCAATAAATAACAAGTCAACCACCCCAGACATCATCTTATTTTCTTTTTCTTCTTCTTCTCAATCACACATCGCCTTAACACCACTAAAAGTTGATCAATCTTTCAGGGGTGAACTCCAAGTTGGCCAAATTGGAGCAAAAATAGGATAATGGTAATTAAAGAAAAATTGCATTTTAATGGCTCAAAGGGCGAACTAAGGACATTTATCATTTAACTGGATAGGACAAAGGTCAAAAGGGTGGAAAACAATGAAGGCCTAAAATCATGTCCTAGGGTGATACGATTTTTCAATGTTTACGACGGAAGATTATTTAGCATGGTAGCAAATATTTTAACTTGACTATCAACCAAAACAAGAATAATGAGACTAAACAACAAATAGATGCGCTATTTCAATGAAATTCGACAAACACAATGTATTTATAACCCTCTAAAAAGAAAAGATAGGCTCAAAACCTCACCGGGTCTAGTCTCCACCTTGTGTTATCTAGAAATCCAAATTATATTATAGTTCACATCAGACATGTATTCAAGTGACTACGTGCAGTGCATAGGTTTGCGTGCAAATTTATGATATAAAACTACGATTCGAACGATACATAACTTAAAACGTCGCATAATGATTTTAGCAAATATATAATTACATCTTCTCATGTTTACCATTCTATAACAATCCGAGTACTATAACAAGAAGTATCAAATTTATATTGCAAAAACGTCGGTAACATCGTTTATTTAAGCACAAGTATCGAAATTTTTGAAAAATTTAGAAAAATTGCAGTATAATGTGCATGCGTGTACATACCCCCAAACCTAAACCTTTCATTGTCCCTAATGAAACAATAAAACGAAAGAAAGGAGAGTACGTAAAGAAGGAACGATAATACCTTGATCTCGGCAATCACAAACAGGTGAACACAAAGGAATATTGCAATAAAGTTCAATGTTACCTAGTAATACTGGATAAAAGAAACTAAACAAAGAAAATAAAAAAAAATAGCTAAAAGAACTATAACTAAACTAAACTAAACTAAATAAACTATAAGACTGAACAAAACTACAAAAACAGAAAAATAAGAAACTAGAAAAGAAAATAAAACAGAACCAGAACTATGAAAACAATAATTGACTCAGTCTAAAAGTATGTAAGAAATAAAAACAGAAAAGTAAAACCTATCAGAACAGGTGTGGAGGACTGATAGAGAAAACAAAAGAAAATATCAGAAACATGGGGTATCGCGCGAGCGGTCTGCGCGAGCGGCCGTCGCGCGCGCGACTCCTATGTTTTTTTTTTTTTTTAATATTCTCGCGTGAGCGAGATGCCTCGCGCCCGCGAAACAAGGCGTGAGGGGAACCCGAGAGCTCATAAAAATAATAACAAACAATTTCACTAAGGCACATTCTCGCGCGAGCGAGCTGCGCGCGCGAGATTGGAATTTTCTCTCGGTTCACTTATTTTATGTATATAAATTAAAAATAACTTTACTCCAACCCCCACACCTGTCCAGCAACTCAAAAACAGACCAAAATAACCCGAAAACATGCAAAAATCATTAAAATAAACGAATTAAAGCTTGGGTTGCCTCCCAAGAAGCGCTATCTTTTACGTCTTTAGCTAGACCATTCTAGCTCAAGATTCAAGGAGGCCGTAAATCGGATTGTGTACCCCTAAGGATATTAGGAAGAGCTCAGTGGTAAGCAGAAATAATGTTGCTTTGGATTAATTCATTTGACATATCATCCTTATTATGTTCAAATCTATTTCGTACCTTCCAAGTATATTCAATTTTAGGATCTGAGTTATTAGGATTCATCCGCTCATTACTCAATATATTATTCTCCTCACTCAAATTTAGTACATTATTCAGTTCAACAGTTCTTCTAACCTCACTACCTTCCATATATTGGTAATCATCGTCTTTGGGAGGTTGATCGACAGCGTTAAACACGTTTAACTTTAAGTTCAAATTCCCGAATGACACTTTCATTACCCCCGTTCGACAATTGACAGGCACATTAGCGGTGGCTAAGAATGGACGACCAAGAATAACAGGGGTATGCTTCCTAGCATCTAGGACAGGTTCAGTATCAAGGACCATAAAATCAATGGGATAAAAACATTGATCAACTTTAACTAAGACGTCCTCGATGATTCCTCTAGGTACTTAGACAGAACGATCCGCGATGTGCCTTTTTCAGCTTCTTTCTTCCTGCTTTTTCTCCTTATTTAGCCTGGATTAGTGTTTTCTTCCAAAAACTGCTCTAAAATAGAAAAGGAAATAAAACTACATAAAAACAGGATAAAATATGCTAATAAATGTGAATTAAGCCATATAATTGGGATCTGTTCTCTTTCGATCATATACCTCTCAGAAGAATGTTATTGCCTTTTAGTTTCTCATCTTAACAGCCTGACCAGGCCACAATTTGAAAAGGCTTCAATCAGATAAGTGTATGAATGGATGATTAAGTAGGAATATGCTGTCAGCCTGTCAATGATTTGAATTTAGTTCTGTCTTGGGTAGGCGTTTATTTACAAGGCTTTTATGATTTTGGATCTAGCTTCTTCTCTGATAATCTTCTTCGACAATCACCATGGGTATCTCTCCCTGATAATCTTCTTTTCTTTCAATTCATCTACACAGCTAGAGATGTCTTTTGAATATCCAAGGGATTTGTAATGGACATTATGCATCTATTATTTTGCTCTCCTTACTGGCTGGTATTAATACATCATGTTATGTACAAAATCTACTTATGGGAATTAGATTAGCATCTCGTGGGTTATGGATCAGTATTAACAAGGCTGATATACAGCCAACGAGCTTTACCGATACTTTTGCTGGAATTTCACTTCACACTTGTGCCTTCTCCTTATAGTTTTGATTTTTCTTGTAATATGAGAGTGTACCTCCCTCTGATTATTCATATATATTTTTTCCTCCTCTAGGAAACATCCTTTTGCCCACTTTAAGAAGTATTGTGTTTTTTCCCTGCGCATCTTTTTTGGAGATCAGTGTATTCGGATTGTGGACACCATGCTATCTGTGTATTCAAAATTTTACTCGCAATTATTGTGTAGAGGAATATGGGGGATTTGGCCTTGGCTATTTATATCACTGTATAGCTATGGAAGAAATTGGCCGTGCTTTAGGGTCCGTTGGCCTCTCCTATGGTGCCCACTCTAACCTGTGTGTTAATTAGTTGGTAAACAATAATACTCATCTTTTGAATTGTAACATGGCACTGTTGCTAAAAAGAATAACATATCTTTGATGTTATTTTAGGTGGGGAATGGAACCCCTGCTCAGAAGCAGAAGTACTTGCCAAAGGTTCTACTTCTGCCATTTCCTATATTTGATGTTTCTGATATAATTTTTTAAACTATTTCTAATTGCTGATGACATTCTTACTAATTCCAATAAAATTTTGTTACTCTAAGGATACAAGCATTGCTAATTTCATAGCGGATCAATGAATTATATCAAGATGAACTTTTTGCTGAAGTTTTGCAGGAAAACCTTGTTTCGGATAAGTGTAGATTTTGCAGCCTTAGATAATCCTGCATTTATCAACTTTCTACTTTGGAAGCATCCGTCAAGTATTAAGGAAAGATGTAATCTCTTAAAATTTGAATTCTTCGAACTCACAAGTTGCACTCTTATTTTGTGACACTATATTGTAGCAAATCATTTCAAGTTCTGAGTCAATCCCTTCACCCCACTCCCCAACGCCACAAACAAGGGTTGTATAGTTGTCTATATATATGTAGGAATTCCAACCTATGTATTAAAGTCATGATTTAAGAACTCTATTTTTTTCCCTGAATAAATAAGTGCGCTGTTTTTAAATATAGCCTAAATCTATCTTTTGTGTGTGTTCAGCTGGCTCAGATGTTGTTAGCATGAAATGCAAAGCTGAACGTGCAGCTGGTTGTTATATTATAAATGGGAACAAGATGTGGTGCACAAACGGTCCAGTTGTACAGACCCTGGTATTGATCATTCTGAAAATTGCTTTCTGTGCATTATGTATGGCCATGATTATATTTGTTGTGACACCATTGCTGGAAAGTTATTTTATCTTATCAAAATGATAAGATAATGTGACAACTTAACAAAATGATAATGATATCATCACCGTTAATATTCAGCAATTTTCAAGCAAGTATCAGTCAAATTATATGTCCGAAAAAAGAACCCCAGTTACAGTCAGCAGCGTGGAAGGTTTAGGTTAGGAAGCGTATATGAAAATTTTTGGATATCTTAGAAATAGAGTTAACTCTGCCGATTTTTTAGGAAGCTTGATTGATTTTATTTTATTTTATTTTTTTTTGTTGTGTCTTCTTTCGCTCTTTGGGTTGTTAGGCGACTGTATTATTATTTTTAATTAAATTTTTGTTTTCTGTTTCAGGATATAGAGAAATTAGAAACATCTACTCTGCCGATTTTCTATTTTGATGCGCCTCAATTTAGGAACATCTACTTTATTATTTTTTTAATTTTCAGTAATGTCAACTATAAAACAATTATGTAGGAACATACACTTTATTGCATCTCATTTTATCGAATTAACATGCTTTTAAATTTTATCGCTAATAATTAGTATTTCATAATTTCTTGCAATGGAAAAAATAATAATTTTTGGCACTCATATGTGCTGTGCTATTTGTGACGGAATCTACAAACAAAATCCGACACAAATACCATTTGTGACGGAATCTTCAAATAAAATCCGACACAAATACTATTTGTGACGGAATCTTCAAGCAAAATCTGTCACAAATACTATTTGTGACGGAGCATTTGTGACGGTTTCAGGTCGACACAAATAATAAGTATGCATGACACTAATATTTGTATAGGAACAAATTCCATCACAAATATTATTTGTGACGGTTTCGAGTTGACACAAATAAACTGTCACAAATAATAAGTATACATGACGCTATTATTTGTGTCGGACTAAATTTCGTCACAACATTCGTCACAAATAGTATTTGTGACGGAATTTCACCTTTTTGTGATGGATTTTTTCCGTCACAAAAGACATGTTTTCTTGTAGTGCTCCTTGCTCCATCTTTATGGATTTTCTAATTCTAATACATTGGTCATATGCTTCTTTCGAAGCTTACAATTTATCTAGAAATCAACAACAAGAAAATAAAGAAGGCTAGGGAAACCAGTGCGACTTTCCTTTTCGTAGGATTCAAGTCGCAGCGTCCTTTGCACATGCCTTAAAACCAAACCAACAACAAATACAATTTACAATTATCCACCAATCACAAACATCTTAATACAAAATTAAAACTTTGACCTTGGTGCCAAGGGAGATAGAAGATTAATCTTGCTGCAAAAGGGTTAGTCGTACGCATATCCACGCATATATAAAACATATATAAGTAATATTGGAACCCCTAATTGATTCACACAGTGTATAAACTCTTTACACACAAAATTAGAACTCAAAACAGCATCTCACTTCCCTGTCCTACTTCAGTCGATCGACAAAGGTTTGATCGATTGAACATAGTTCAATCGATTGAACTTTTCAATTTCACAGAATGATTTGAAAATATTTACAAAATAATTTAAAATTAAAGTATAGATTTTAAAAGCTTTAAAACTATGAATAGAACACCTGGACAGAGAATCAATCTCGATCGATCGAACACCAGTCGATTGATCGAAAAGAATCAACATTTGATCGCTCAAAAATAATTCGATCGCTTGAGAACAGATAAGCTTCGATCGATCGAGACTACTTCGATCGGCTGAACTCAGCATGCATCCAATGCAATCACAAATTTGTATTTTGCTGCGAAAATACTGCAGAAATAGATCTATGACGATGCAGTTTCAAAAACAGTCCTAAAACCAACATGCAAATCAAAACTAGTGTTCCAAAACGCATCTATCGATCCAAACAAACGTGGCTCTAATACCAATTGTTAGAAAAATAGGTTTAAAATAATTTTTAAATGCGCAACGGAAAGATTAAGTTACAAATACTTTATTGGTAGCCCAAGATCTACTACTCGTCAATTCCATAGATGCGTACTAACAATAGGGGACAAGAATTTATATCTCAAGTCTTGAACCCAATTCTGATTATCTTCTTCCTTTATGGTGCAGCAGCCTCCACTAGGCTGTCTTTACCCTTATGACTCCTACGAATGCCTGCCGAAAGGACTAGCGTTAGTGGGAACCCTATTAGAGAGGAAGGAGAAGGTTTGGGAGCTCTAAAACAGTTTCTGTAGCTTCTGACGTACTGACACGGCAAAAAATGTGTGTGCTTACGTGCTATACCCAAGTGTAGGTAATCGTGCAAGTAGTAATCTTGTTAAGACCAGGTCGATCCAACAGAGAAGATGTTAAACTAAACACCTAGATTAATCTCTAAAAAAGAAAATAAAAATCAATATTTGAAAGGTTGAAGAACACAAAGTTCCACAAAGTGACTACTAAAATTAAAGCAACTAAAATAATTTAAACTAATGATTAACTAATTAACTAAAGCGATGTTTTAAAGGCGGTTTTCCTAATAAAAAGAGAATGTTGGGATCACACGAATCCGCAGCGATCACGCCATCTACCATGCAGTTACATTTAAGCTCTAAGGAGTGCATCTATCTACAGTATTCCGTATTTTCTAAAGATTGAGAATCAATAGTCCGTTCATAGCCAGGACTACTTCATCACATTTATTCCCAAAACACATGAAGGTGGTTTAAATCAATAGTTAAGACTTGCACCTACAATGGTTTTAGCATTCAAGATGGTTTGCAAAAGATATTGAAGAAAAATGCCTTAAGGCTTAAAGTAATGAAACTGTTTTGACAAACGGAGCATTTGGGGTCAGTTTGATAACAAATTTCAAAAGTAGAAAGTCTTGGAATACTGCAAAAAGACTACCCAAGAATCAGAGAGTTTGATCGATCGACGCGCTTTCGATCGATCGAACATCTTCATCTCTTAATCGGTCGAACCTTATTCGTTCGCTTAACTGTGTTCTGGTTCGATCGATCGAAACTACTTCGATCGATCGAACACAAGAATTATTCTGCTGCATGGCAGAGGCTGGAGATCACTGTTTCATCGTGATCTCCCAACTTGGGGACTACTCAGACATGGTCTGGAGTGTCTTAGATTCGTTTTTAATGTAAAAGTCCATTAAAGTCTTGTTTGGTTGTGATTTTAACATTTAATCTATGAAAACTAAAAGTTTAACCCTATCTAACATGCAAAGCTACGATTCTAGCAGATTAAACTACAATAAACTATAAGCAGAATGTAAATAAAACAATAAGATGTAACCTGGAATGAAGAATCTATATTAAACTATGAAAATCCAAGCCAAAACCAGTGATAATCCTTGAAAAATACCTACAAAAACCAAAAGAAAGCTCTCTACTCTCTATAAACTGATAAAAACTGAAGTGGGCATCCTCTAGATGTAAATATAACGCATATATATACATAACCCTAAGGCTAGGGTTTAAAACTCCGTTTCTGCTACGTGCACGTAAATTTTGATAAAAGCCATGTTCGATCGATCGAACATCACTCTATCGATCGACTACTGGAATCTTCGATCGCTTAAACGTACTTCAATCGATTGAACCTTCGATCGGTTAAAGTTTCTACAATCGATCGAGGTTCACTTTGCATCTTTGAATTGTCTTCCTTAAAATTCAGCAACCCTTTTATCCAACTTATCCATTTCTTCACACAGTAAACAGTAATCTGCACAGATTATAGCTAAAACAATACCACTTATTATAGTTTAATCATTTTATGTAAAAACTGGCATTATAATCCAAATTGCCGATTTGCAAGGGAGTTGTAGACTAAATCAGTGTATTTTTTTATTTTAGCGCGGTTGTATTTTGCAAATACCCCCGCTTATCACAACCCCCAACTAGCGAATTGCTAGTCCCTAGTAATAAAGCGAAAAATAGAAACAAGCTAAACTATTACTACAACGACTAAACTAAAACAAAATAAACTAAAGCAACTAATCTAAATAGAAAGAGAAACTACCTAACTCACTTTCGCAGGAATCGTGGTTGCGTTTAGCAAATGCAACAAGTCGTTAAACCCCTAGGTTCCCCCTAGTGGACGAGTGTTGTCTCGTGAGGGTTTTCAGTGAATATACCCACAAAATTCTCAATTTTTTTAAGTTCAAGAAGATATAGAAAAACTTTTAAACACTCTCTTCTATTCAACTGTTAACTTAGCTCTACAAAGATATATTAACCTCAAACAAACCATGAAAGAAGCCCACATACTCCTCATGTCACCAAGATAGATATAACATATGCATTACAATCATGTATCCGTGTGTGTGTGAAGTTAACAGCTATGCATCCAACCTTATTTAGAGTTGTTTTAGACTAGCATACTCTCAGAATTTGTAGTTTCAACTCAATTCTCACATGGGTTTACACTCATGAATGAACATCTCACAGAAACTGGTTTAATAATGATCGCACATGGTGTGAAAACTTTGATAAAAATTGAAAGTTTGGGTACTAATGCTTTCACACCTAACTCAATAAAGGGCGAACATTTAGAGTGCATAGTCTCAAGAAAGGAATACTACTTACTAGAAGAGCGAAATACCGTGGATAAGTCAAATTACACGTTCGCATTCAAACTAAGTTGTTAAAAATCATTAAGGCTTTGACTTTTCAGTTTTTATATAGTAGGACAGAAATGAGAGGGGTAAGAAATTGCACATCTTTAGCATGTGATTGAGTTTAGCAATTTTACTTCACTCTATTCCAACCATCCTCTATTCTCATATATGTTTTTTTTTAACATGGACTCCTTCTTTCCTTTTCTCTTTTATGCACTACAAGAAATATAACTTTTAGTGACAAAAAATTTCGTCACTAAAAGTCCAATTTTTGTCACTAAAGGTCTTTACCGACGAAAAAAATTGTGTCACACGTTCGTCACTAATTCCTCGACGGGAAAGGTTTTAGTGACAAAAAATAATTTCGTCGCTAAAAGTACCCTTTAGTGACGCAATTATGTTTCGTCACTAAAGATCACCTACTTTTAGCAACGACCTTTCGTCACTAAAAGTTCCATTTAGCGACGAAATATTTCATCAACAAAAAGAATATTTTCCAACGAAATATATTTCGTCAAGAAAGGTCACCTACTTTTAGTGACGAACTTTCGTAGGGAAATAGAACTATTAATGCCGAATTAGTTCGTCGCTAAAGGTATTCTATTAGTGACGAAATATTTCGTCACTAAACATGACTAATTTTCGATGAAATACATTCGTCAATAAAGAATAACTATTACCGACGAATTATTTCGTCACTAAAGGTGATTATTTGTCTACGAATTCTTTTCGTAGTTAAAAGATAACTATTACCGACGAAATATTTCGTCACTAATAGTATATTATTATCGACGAAATAATAATTCGTCACTAATTAGTATACTATTACCGACGAAATAATTTCGCAGGTAAAAGTTCACTGTTAGTGACGAAATATTTCGTCACTAAATGTTAGAAGAAAAATGATATGTGAACCATTAGTGACGAAATATGAACAATTAGTGACGAAAATTTCATCACTAAAAAAGTTTGCTCTTTTTGGAAATATATTGCATTTTCAGTCTAGTTTTTTTTTTCACCTGCTAATTGAATAATCTAAAAATATTCATAACATCCACATCATTCATATTAAATAATCAAATGTTCATTCATTACTAAAATCATCTACTCAATCCAACATAACAAAATAGTATATTGAAAATCCAAAATACAAATTCAAAACGAAAAATCAGACGTCAATCCCGTAATACAAATATTACTTCAGTTCAAAAAGATCAAAATACGGAGTTGAATTCAGTCCTCGAGATGCCCGTAAATCTGCAATATAAAAATTTAAACATCAATGTCAAAAAAAAACCTAAATTTGGAACATTATTTTTTATGTCCTTTAATGAAAGAGCTAAGGTTTCAAAAGAGTTTAGAGTAACTTTTTAAACTTAAAATTAACGAACCATTTAGAAGCGGGAGATGATTACTGATTCTGCCTCATCAGTTGGTCTAGCAATTGTTTCATTTGCGCTTGTTCTTGTGCCATCCGACTTATCATATCTTGCTGGCTCTCAACAATACCACTCAAGGAAATAACCTCTGGATCGGGTTCAGTAGATACCATCTGAGATGAGCACAACGTTGGCCTAAGCCCATGACCAAGACCTTTAACATAACCTGGCTTCTTTCCCAACACACAATCAGTAACCTCATCCTGTGTCGGCGCGGGTCCCTCCCTCAGATACAGGCTGGTTCAACCTCTCCTCCATTTCTTCCTACAAAGCATGTGGAAACTTATAAGCACTCATTGTGAGTAGTCATTACTACTTTTGACCAACTTTAATAAGATATAACTAGTAACTTACATGTATCACCCTAGCCTAGTCACAACACCAACCATTGGCTTCCGTGTGACGTGAGCATTTCCACCATTCACAACGGCCAAGAGGCCTCCTACGGGTCTTTTCCTACAATTGAAAAAAATGACTTTTAGAATCATAAAGAAATATTATTAAATTGAAGACTTGTATAAACAATATTTACCACTTTTGCTTTGGCTGCCACAAATGATCGTGATCCTATACAATGAGTGACAGTCTGGCTAGCTCTGTTCTTCTTATTTGTCTCAGACCGTTTCTTCAAGAGTAAATAATTTGAAGTAAGTGAACAAATATAAATGTCGTTCTCAAATCTTAAGATTAAACTTTTAATTGTACCTTAAAGGCTTCTGACGAGAAATAGTCGCATTTTTTATCCCAAACAGGCTGACTCAACTCAATGGGGCAATGGGCACGTGCCTCATCCACTGAGCTGTACTTCTGAAATAACTTATGCAACTCGTAGTTGGTGCCCCTCCTGCGTGCCATTGTGAGCTCAGTGCAGGTTCGCTTAGCATGAGATGTAGATGTATCCACATCAATCCTCATCTGCAAGTTAAAAAAAAAATTCAAACATGTAAAATAAAATAAAAAGCATATTATTGTCAAATATCTATATGTAAAG
Source organism: Hydrangea macrophylla (assembly GCA_033977485.1). Classification (NCBI taxonomy): domain Eukaryota; kingdom Viridiplantae; phylum Streptophyta; class Magnoliopsida; order Cornales; family Hydrangeaceae; genus Hydrangea; species Hydrangea macrophylla. Next base: position 68,578,584 of record CM066988.1, read on the forward strand.
TTTTAATAACAAACACTATTTAATATACTTTCAAGCGGGTGAATAACTCTTGATCTGTTTCAGTCACTTCACTCCATTTATTGTATTTCTTTGCAATGTTCTCCCTCATAAGAACACCAATCTTATTAGAGAGCTTGGCAGACTGAACTTCATCGGTTGGTCTACCCAAAATAGGGTCTATGTCAACTGTTAACTTTCGGCCTTGACTTCGTATCAACTTATCGAGCCCCTTACTTCTAGTGGGCCCACGACCACTCACGGTAGAACCTATAATAAACAAATAGAGAGACATAATCACTAATATATAATCCGCATAACTGTAAACCAAATGAGTGTGTATTAGACATTATATTATTACTAAAAACAAAATATATAACATGATAAACATTACCAACAGATGACGGTGTATGCAGAGTAGAAGGCTTTGATGGTATACTCGTCTCGCCTGCCGAGTGATGGTGGACAGAGGCATCATGGGGTGAAGATAACTCCGATGGCCCACCTACACAACATCTACTCTGATCATCAACTACCGGTGGCAATGATTTAGACGAGCGCCGCTTTCTGGGTACCATAGTTAAACCTGTGGCAAATGTGGATACACATAATAGGACTAAATAAATCACATCATGCATAGAAATTGAATAAATCACTTCACAATTCCAATATGACAAAAGACGCCATAGTAAACATGCGTAGAAACCAATCAAATGTTCATACGTTAATAAAGTGACATACTTAATCCACAAACCAAAAAAAAACATATCTTCCTACATCCAAAATCCAAAGCAAATAAAATTTCAAAAAAAATGTGATTAAAACAAGTCGTATATTTCAGTCATATGCTCCAAATGCTTGTAAATCTGCAACACAAAAATATATACATCAATGTCAATAAAATAAACACAAAAGAAACAAAGTTTGAATATTTATAAAATACATTATCTTTTAACTATAAAATTACCTCACATATTAATTTCATTGTCATCATCATCATCATCATCATCATCATCATCATCATCATCAGTACACACATGATTATCGGACTCATCCATATACTCAATCAAGGTTTCATCCTCTTCGTTCTCTTCTTCGACCCCTTCGTCATCATCACATATGAAGTCGTCTGTAGTTATTTCCTCGCTTACTTGTTTGCACAATCCTAGCATCAACCATTTCAGGCGGAAATATTTTGTCACTAAAAGTAAAAGAATTACCGACGAACAAATTTCGTCACCAATTGTAATAATTTCCGACGAAAGTTTTTCGTCACGAAAGGGTAAACAATTCCCGACGAAATATTTCGTCCCTAAAAGTAAAACAATTATCGACGAAACAATTTCGTCACCAATTGTAACAAGTCCCGATGAAAGTTTTTCATCACGAAAGGGTAAACAATTCCCGATGAAATATTTCATCACTAACAGTAAAACAATTACCGATGAAAATATTTCGTCACCAATTGATAACGTTTCGTCGCCTAAAATTTTCCCACCAAATTTTTGTCAGGGGAAATTTCCCGCCAACTATTAGCGTCGAACTTTAGTGACGAAATGAATTTTCGTCGGTAATTGTTTGACTTTTACCCGCAAAAATTGGTTTCGTTGAGAAAGATAAACACTTTTGCTGACGAACGTTGATTTCGTCACTAATAGTATACTATTAGTGATGAAAATAATTTTGCAGGTAAAAGTTTCGTCACTAAAGGTCAGATTTGTTGTAGTGATGCAGTCCCTCCCACTTTTACTCCCTCCTCATCACACACTTCAACAATTTAATCACATTAGATGTGCAATGGGGTTCATTGAGGTCAAAGTGTAAGATTAGTGATTTAGATTTTCATAATAGACTTGGCAGTATTTACTAGGTGTGGGGTTGAGAACAACGCATATTCCGGAATGTTGATACAGGTATATGGAAAGGTAAAGAGTGAATAACGATGACTTAAATTATTTTCTCAACTTCTTAGTCTTTAACACTTCAATGTTCATTGAGTTAAGTTGGTAAATCCTGAAAGTTCTCCTCTAATAAGCAGCCAAAATGAAGAATTAGAGACTATTCAACGAATTTTAATACGTATATTCAAGAAAAACATTACGAATTTATATGAAAATTCCCTCAGAAATAAAGGTTGGCTCAAAAACTCACTAAGGGTTAAACAATTTCCACTACTCGTTCTTTCAGCCCAATAGTTGTATTAGCTCTTTATTAGGTTTTCAACATAGCTACCCACTAGTGCAATAGGATGTTAGATACATGAACGGTCAACAACTGCAATCATCCTAGTGGAATTAGAAAAATGCGTGAACTTAATCCATAAAAAGATGAGATTAATATAAATGTATCATTGATTGATAACAGCGAAAGAGAAATGACTATTCAAAGTTGTTCTACCAATTAAGTTCAGAAAAATTTCTTAAAACTTTCATAATAGTTTGAAAATTTAAATTTAAAATTTTCTTCAATTTCAATTTCTTCAATTTATTTGTCTCCCAACTGTAAATGTAATCCAATTCTAATCGAGATTGTACGAAATGTGCAATAAAGTAATCCAGATTGCTACGTATAGATATGGGCAGGTGATTATCCACCTGCATCCCACCCCCAACTGAAAATTGCAATGTCCACAGAAGGTGATTTTCAAATATAGATAGAGAAATATCACCTGATAAATCATAGCAAAAACAGCAAGCAGAGTGTGGACACGCGGAATCGGACCACTTCTCTTGTTCGAGATTGCTTTGAAATTGATTTGAATCAAGGAAAAGAAAAGGTCTGTTGAAAACAGATACAGAGTCGCCACTTGGTCTTTAAGGAACCAAGAAACCTAATTTTGACTCACCCAAGCGGATAAGGGCACCGACCCTTCGTAACCAAAGAACTTGGTTCGGGGTTTTGGTACGAGAGAGGAAGGAGCCTTTGTCACGACTAAAACACCCTCAACTCGCCCCGTCTTTCGACGGGCCTCAATTAGCATCCAAATAATCATCTTATACTATGTTTGGTTCGACAAATAATACTATGATAGTATATTACATCACATAAGAAACTTGAAAATGGAAGATCTAAAAGTAAGATATCATTCATAAGATCTAAGTCAAGCATCATACGATGTAAAGTGAAAGATCACACAAATAAACCTAGGAAAAATCATGTATCAAATAATCAAGACTTCCTAATCTAAAGGGGGACATGAATTGTTCTTGAAACAAATAATCAAAGAAATCAAAATATGCTTAGCAAACTAGAATGATGCATGTTATTCTTTTGAGAAAAGAAGACCTCTCAATCCTCGGGACGGATGAGAAAGGATGATTAGATCGAGGGGGAAGCATGAACGTGTGATCATGATCATTCCTTATGGTCTTCTTAGATTAAGAGTTACAAAAACCCCAAATCTTGCATGGATGCAATGTATGTATCTAAAATGTGCAAAGGTTGTAGTGTGTTTTGTGTACATGGATTTCTAAAATGACTTAGAAGTCTAAAATGTGCATGAATGAATGGATTAAATCAACATGGGATATGTACAAATGTAGTATGAACTACTTCCTAAGATATGGGCTAATTTGGAATGCATATGAGCATCAAATCAAAGAATAAAAGTTGAAATGTGCTTGCTGTGAATAGTGGACAGACTGCATGTGTTACTTTGCAACATTATAATGGGGGGCCAAACGTGCCTAGAAAAATGTAAGAAAAATCAGAGATCATCCTTATTGTGTCTAGAAAATAACCCAAAAAGCCAAAAATCAATAGCTATCACAGATTAAAAGAAAGAAATCAGAATGTACACATGACTCAGAAACAAAAACTACACTGTTAACTGATTTTGTATGATTTTTCATAAATCAAAGAAAAGGTTTAGGATGACCCATTATATACCAAAAGTTTCCTAAGACACCCAAGGTTTATAAAAAAAATAGAAAAGATATATGTACAGTGATGAAAATGTCCAGAATAAGTGCAAGAAGTTGGGTGAACATTCTGTGAGAACAGAGGCAGATTATGAATATGAACTCCTCACATCCAAAACAAATACTTTTACATTTCTATAATTGATGAGAAAAATCAGGGACAAACTATAATGTATTAGGAAGGTTTTCCAAGTGGTTTCATCATCATAACTTGAGTATTTAATTCAAAACAAATCTTTGAATCTGAACAGCTCACTGTTTTGGGTCATTGTTTTGGAGATTTTTGAGGAAAACAAAGTTTTGTTTCTTGAAACCAAATGAGAGGGATTGAGAGGGGTTTTGAAATAGATGTTTTGAAAACATATTTTCAACACTCAATAAGGATTATGACCACTTAGAATACCAACATCAAACTCATCATTGAGAATCTCCAAGATTGTTGGAGAGATTTATTTTATTTTTAGAACATAACTTCAATACATTCCAAGAATACCTTGGAAGTATTGAGGTTATAATCATCATCTATCAAACATGTTTTTGAGGTCAAGAGCTACTATCCATAAGGATTCACTCACCCCAAACTTCATGTCATCATTTAGATGATGATGAACTAGTAAGTAAATAAAGAAAATCAAAAAGAAATGAGGTAAGAAGAGATGAACAATAAATAAACAAGCAAATATATGATGATCAATAGATGATATTCATGAAGCATGAGACTTGTAGATTGGTGTTTCACTCATATGTAATGACATTTAAACATGGAAGAAGCTTCCACTCTCTTGAATGCTCACTAGAATGGTGGTTGGGTGTATTGAATGTTGAAGTAAATGGGAGTAATGAAGTAAAAACAAAGTTTAGAACTCACTTTTTGTTTTGAAAATCAAGAAGAAAGCTTCTTTTCTCTCTATTCTAACCTTATCTCTACAACTTTCTCTCCCAAACTTTCTCAAAACTCACATTTGACTCCCCTAAAATGAGGAGTAATGGGGTGTTTATATAGGCCAACTTGGGGTGGTTTTGGGATTTAGAAAGTATTCCCATTGGCTCCAAACATCTGAAATCATAAAACTATGTCGTTTTGGCTTTTAATTAATCAAAATGGGACCACAAAACATATTACAAAAATACACTGTTCTGGAGGGGAGTGCCGCGGCGGCACTGGGCCAGTGCCGCGGCGGCAGTGCTCCTCCCTTCGTCTGGATAATGCTGTTTAGGCCCCCTGATGTTCCGGTATTCGCGAAAAGGCCCTATTTCGTCCGAAATTCACAGAAAATGCGTACGAACTCCAAATTGAGGTTGTGATATACCGTTGGAAAGGTAATGGAGTCTACTTTACATAAAAAAATAGTTCGGGGCTAGGTCATTTTGAAAAGTTTTGCGGTATTCGCGATAAAAGCCGATTTGATCGCCTTTTTCTCCTTTGGAAATTCATAATAAATTCGTTTTAAATCCAGAAATTATGTGTGATATACCGTTGGAAAGCTATTGACCTCTAGTATCTATGAAAAATATTTTAAAATTGTTTTAGTGCCCCGATTCTAAAGTCAAATTCTGGTCAAACTGGTCAAACCTGGGATTCCCGGGAAGTTCTGGAAACCTCCGGGAGTTCCCGGGAGCTGATGTTTTCGCTTGATTTTCTTTTGGAACTTGCTTTAACACTTTTTTCCATGTTTTAAAATGATTTTGGTGAATCCGGACGATTTCGGTCAAACTTGGTCAAACCTGGTCAAACCTTGGTCAAACCTAGTCAAACCTTGGTCAAACTAGTCAACGGGGACTTTTCGGGAACTTCCGGGACTTCCGGGGGTCTCTGGGAGCCGACGATTTTATCTGATTTCTCTTTAAAACTCCTTTTATCGCTTTTCTTACGACATAGCATGTTTTCAGAACTTTGGGACCAAATCTGGGAGTTTTCGGGCTTTTAGGGGCATTTTGGTCATTCTGAGCATTCTGAGAGATGGAGCTGACTTCCGAGAGTCTTTTCGAGTCTTTTGCGATCATTGTGAACCACCAAGCTATGGGTCTCCTAAATCCGATAGCCGACAAAATGGGGTGTCTACAGTTTGCCCCTCTTTGGCATGAACTTGCGAGGCAACGCATGTCGCAAGTGAGTGCCAAAGTTTTGGAGAGACAAGACTTTTTGGAGGCTATGGATTTAGGATAAAAAGCGTTGCAAAAGATGCAAGGATGATGAGGTTAGTGCTGGTCGTACTCTGTGTGAGCTGCTGTAGACACCCCGATTTTGACCAAACGTCAAATCCAGGGATTGGTTACCTCTCAAAGACCGATGATGACAATGACCGTGGCATTCGAAGATTTTCCAAGAAATTCAAAGTCTTCAAAATGATTCTTCAAGTTAAAGTTCAAAATTGAAAAAAAAAAAGAAAGAGAGAAAGGATTTGGGTATTCGGGAGAAACCCGAACAATAAAGAACGTGTGAGAAATCCAGTCTGGGAACCAGTTTGTAAAAGGAAAAAAAATAAAAAAATAAAGAAGAGTTCTTTTGAAAGAGATAGGATGACAAAATAAATAAATAAAAATCTTGGAAAAGGAAAAAAATACAAAAAGAGAGTAGTATAATTAGATATTTACCATGCACATGTATGATACCATGCACATGGGGGATCTTAATGCAAATATATACATACATAGAATAAAAATTTTGGTTTACACCAACATATTTTTGAAAAATCAAAAAGAGGGACAAAATTCAGTTAGCCCCGGCACCCGGAAAACCCGGCGGCACTCACTGAGTGCCTCCCGGCATTCAGCGAATGCCGCCCGGCACTCAGCGAGTGCCGCCCGGCACTCAGTGAGTGCCGCCTGGCATTCAGCGAGTGCCGCCGGCACCCGGCGAGTGCCGCTGGCTGTAACAGACTGCTTTTCTCACATGTTCTAGAAGAAATCTTTGCACATGGGTCTCCACCCCGAATTTACCCATTTATCCTTGAATTAATGGTCTATATAAACAAACTTTCATCTTCATTTTGGATATACTTGGATATACTTGAATCAACACACACACATATACTTGAAATTAGAGAGAAATACAAGAAGGATATAGAGAGAATTGAGAAGAAAAGAGAAGCTTTCTTGAAGAACTTGAAGAATTTTAAGAAGAACTTGAAGATTTTGGAAGAGCTTCAAAAAGAAGTTGAAGAATCCCTTGAGGTTTTAGAGGTAACCTCTCAATCACTTGATAGAATTAGGCCATTCAATCACAAGTTCATAGTTCTAGGAACTTTACACATTTTCAAAACCTCTCTTCTTACCTCATTTCATCACACACCACTTAGAATTTGTGATTGAATCTCATATTATTTCATTGATTTGGATCTAATTGATGCCTTGGGTTTAAAATAAATTCAACTTTGAAGATTTGTGTTCTTAATTTTTCTAAGTAATCTTTGATTTTCCTTATTTATATTTCATCCAAAAGGTTCATGAGGTCTTCCATATCTTATTGAACCTCTTTGGGTATGATTCCTTAATTTCCTATGATCTTATGATCCATATGGAGATTAGAATGAGTCATATAATTGTTGAGATTCAAGTCTTAATCCATGACTTGAACCCCTTCATTAAGAAATCTTATGGAATCCTTACTATATTCCAATGAGGTTTTGAGTAGATGTTAACTATATTTAGACTCCAATGACCATCAAATGGTAGGAGAAAATATGTTAGTTCAAGTCTACTCCCATGGCTTAGACTAATCTTTCCTTAGGTTTTGAGAAGTTTCTTTCATACTTCGTCTAAAACCTACATAGGAGTATGTCTCTAACTCCAATGACCATCAAATGGTAGGAGTGATAAGTTGAATTCAAACTTGGGTCCATAGGTTTGAGTTCTTTATTTGAAGATTTTGTGAAGTTCATTTCAATATTTCATCAAGATCCATAAGTGTAGTATGCCTCATAGTCTTCAATGACCATCAAATGGTAGAAGAAGTAGTTTGGTTTGAGCCCCAACTTCATGTTCTAATAGTTGAGGCCAACCAACAAAGTTGAACTAGCAAAATGAAACAGTGGGTTCACAAACTGTTTTTGATCAAGGATTTTTAGTTTGAAATCCGACCGTTGGAATCGAATGAAACCATCGGGAAAATGTTCATAACACATTGCTTTACCACTGTGATTTTTGTTTTAGCAAGATCTTGTGATTAGAAGGGTTTGATCATGGTTTTTGTGAGCTAAATACAATCTGTCCAGAGTTTTAAAATACTTTCAGAATAGTAAGTCCGTTTTGAAATTAATAAATCAGAACCCTAATTAAGTTTTTGGGGTCTCAAATAATTTTTTATAAGTACCTTAATGTGTTAGGAAGGTACCCTAAAAAGATCTAAGTGTTTCTCATTTTTTTACTATTTTTAGAAAATCATACAAGATCTCTGGACAGAGAGTTGCAAATCCTGAGTGAGGTCTAGTATTTTCCATATTCCCGGAGATCTAACCGTTGAAACCTTGATTTTCTTTTTGGGTTAGAAACTAGACTCACAGAGGCATAACATATCCAAAAATCATTAAGATCTAACAGTTGAAAGTATTTTATTCCTATTTTTGAATGTCTGGTCTGCTCTCTGTAAATCACAAAAAACTGCTACTGTTTTTGTCTAATCTTATTTATTTTAACTCAAATGGTCTCCTAATGTCTTGAGACCCAAACCATGTTTTGAATAATGATAATTTAGATTAAATCCAGAGGCTTAGTGATCCAAATTGATGAATAAATTCATGTCTCATCCTTGTTCATATTCATGCATTCATTTATACATGTTAGAAATTCATAAGTAGGACTTATCTCTTGTCTAAGATGTATCTAATTGAACATGACTTAGGATTTACTTATTCATGATATTTTATCTTGTCTTCTTGTCTAAGGCATATGCACTAACCTTTGTTTTGTAGCGCTTTGAGGTACAATTTCTCACTCTTCTCTAGTTTAATTCATTTCTTTGATTTTGAATTGATTTTCGACTCCATGTGCGACACCTTAGCCTAGGTTTTGCCTTATGTGTATATATGTGTTAGAGACCTTTCTTAGGTTTATTTTTGCATGCATTGCACGTTTGATATTCGCGGCCGGATCCCGGGTATGTTTTCTAGTTCTCTATTGCATATCATGTTGTTTGCTACGTTTAATATTTGCGGCCGGATCCCGGGTATGTCTTCTAGCTCTCTATTGCATATCATGTTGCTTGCTACTTGAATTACGTGGCTTATGAATGATATTTTGTCGTTAGTAATTTTACACCCTTTTGACATGCTTTTGTGATGTATATGTATATATGTATTAGTTGAGGGCATGCTTAGATTAATAAATTTGATTAAAAAAGGATGTTGAGTAGAGGCCTATCGTGAGATAGGATGAAAGGGGGTGTTTTAGTCCGTCGGGCTCCTTCCCCTTTCATTCCATAATCCCCGGACCCAGTTTATCTTTGGTTTCGCAAAAGATCAGTTTCCTTTAAAATGGTTTCTTAATTTTTCCTTAAAAAAATTAAGTGGCGACTCAAAATGTTTTAAAAGTGGGTAAAATTTGAAATAACCTGCGATATCCACAATCTGGCGACTCTGCTGGGGATCGAACCCAGAATCTCTGGTTTCGCAGACCAGAATTTCTGATTTTGGGTTCACTCGAGGATTAGACTTGAAAGCATCCTTTTAATCAAGTTAATTAATTTTTGTATGCCTGTTGCATTGCACTTGCATGTCTCGCCAGTCGATTGCACGGAACTATGACCTTGGAGGCTCGGGGCAACCCGGCCGGTCAAGCCATCATGGGGCCGTGTGATCACCCTTGATCTCGTACCATGTTTTGGTATATGAAGCATCCTATCGGGTGTGTGTCAAGGGTCCCTTATTTGACCAAAACCCGGCCTTTGCATAGTAGTTTCCATAGAACCTTTCAAAAATTAGGAATTCAATTCTTGATTAGGGTTATATGCTAGGGAGTTTTGTATGCCCGAAAGGGATTACTTGAGATGATGACGATGCTTACTTGATAAAAGATGTGTAACCTCTTAATCACTTTTGAGCAATTCCTCTTCATGTCCTATGACATTTGAGAATAAGCCGAATCTTGATTATAAGATTACACCTCTTGTATCATGTTTAGCTAAGCATCATTGACCTTGTATGCATCCGAATTCATGAAAAGTGCGATGATTATCTAATCGTGTGATACTCCTACCCAAGAATCCGAAGTTCATTGTTTATGAAATTTTTATTGATCACTATCTTTAAATCCAAAAAAAAAAAATATGTTTTGAAAAATAATCCTTTCAAAGAAAAAGATCCAAGGTTCATTTTCTCTAAATCAAGTAAAATCCAATCATCTTTCATTGAGAAATATTTTCACGTCCTCACTTTGAAAGGAAAAATCCAAAAAAAAAAAAAAAAAAAAACTCAGGAATTATTTGTGGGAGAAATGATTTTCAAATGAATTTCAATCCAATCATCTTTGTTGAGCAATGTTTAACATCCTTATTTTCAAAAGAACTCCCAAGAATTGTTTCAAAAGGTTTCATCACCTAAGAAATACTTTCCAAATAAATTTCAAAATTTTAATACTTAGGTAATGAGGATCACAATGAAAGGAGAAATCAGCGCACTTGACATGGATGAGGATTTTATGTGCTTATATGCTTATATGTTAGAATTAGGATTTTCTTTTCTATTAGCATATAGAATAGGCACACGCACACTCACATGCATCACATCCGTGTGACATATGAGCCATTCATAAGGAATTTTTACCAAGCATTTCTTTCAAAAAAATAAAGTTGTTTGAGAATTGATTAAAAATAAAAATGGTTGTAGGCAAGATAGCATTGAACGCCGGGACAGTTTGGGTCAGGGATTCGAGTGCAAGGCTAGTACGAAGAGAGCCAGAGACAGAAGGAGAAATGGACCAGGATCAGCATGCTGCAGAGATAGCTCAGTTGAAAGACAGAATGGACCAAATGATGGCCATGATGGAAGCGCTGACCCGCCAAAGGACAGTAAATGATCCACCGATAGCCGACCCGCCTCCGCTTCAGGAAGATGAATGGTTTGAGGATCCGGAACCACCAAGAGTTGACGTACCTAGGGCAGAGAGAGAGAAGATTGAGAAAGCTGAGAAAGAGCGTATCGAGATGAAGGAGAAGGTGGAAAAGCTAGAGAAAGTTGTCCGCAAGTCTAATGGGGTTGATAGCTACCTGTTAGAGTTAGAGGGTTTGTTTGAAGGAACTCAAGAAAAATTGCCAGCCGGTTTCAAAATGCCTGAGATCGATAAGTTTGATGGTTCTGGCAACCCCAGAAATCACGTGAGGATGTGCATCGGGGCCTTTCAGCCAAGTGGTCTGAGTCCTGCCATGATGGCCATGCTGTTTCAGCAAACTTTAACTGGGGCAGCTTTATCTTGGTATTTCACATTAGAGCCAAGCAAGAGTCGCATATGGGAGGAAGTGGTGAAGGCTTTTGTCACCCAGTATGAATACAACCAAGAACTCGATGTAACTGTGAGGGATCTGGAAACTACCATGCAAGAGAATAGAGAGTCATTTGCTGAATTCTTGGCGCGATGGAGAGGGAAAGCTGCAAAAATGACCCAACGACCATCAGAGAAGGAACAGATCCGGATTATAATAAAAAACCTCCAGAACATCTATCAGGAGAAACTCATGTACCAGTGCATTCATACCTTTGCTGAGTTGTTTGAAATTGGAACCAGGATCGAGGACGCAATTAAGGATGGAAGGATTAAGAAGGAGGAATCTCAGGGGAACCGCTCTAAAAGACCATTTTACGGAGGGAACACGGGAAATCAGGTAGCGACTGATGTCAATGTTTTGAGCAAGGAGGGTGCATCAAGACCGAGATTGGGGGAACAACCTCGTCAGTTCACTGATTTAGGGATCTCATTGACTACCATTCTCAAGCGATTAAAGGAAAAAGGATATCTAAAGCCGCTGGATCCAAAGCCAATGCCTGATCCACTCCCGCCAGGCTTCAATACAAACCTCTATTGTGAGTTTCATCAAACTCGCGGCCACGCAACTGACCGATGCAAGAGGTTGAGACATGAAGTACAAAATCTGATTGATAACAAGACTATTTCCCCTCCGCCTACAAATCGGCCGCATGTGACCCGAAACCCGCTCCCTAATCATCATGCTGTACCACCACCACCAAACATCAATCTCTTAGATATTGAGGAGGAAGTCTTCGATCCGTCTGTGTTGATCGTACCAGTAGGACAAGCTACCAAAGCTTATGAATTCCCAAAGGATCAGAGGATATGCCTTATAGTAGTAGAGGAAGAGGATTGGTTGATAGGAGGAGAAGAGGAGCAAGCATTTGAGGAAGATATGGACAATGAAATCCTCCAAATCAATTGGTGGGATCCAAACAATCCTACTGATAACTCCATCTGGGAGGAGGTGTACAGTGACACGGATGGTCTGTGGTCTGAGGGAGAAGAAGGAAATGATGAGGAAGTGATCAATCATGCTAAGGAGAACGATTCAGAAAAGGAGAAAGGAAAGGATCTTGAAGAAAAAGAAGAAGGTCAGGCATCGCATGAATACTCCATCAAGAAAGGAGGAGATTTTCCCTACTATGGCTCTCCAGAGCCATGGGTGGACTGCAAAGATAAGTACTTGGAGCAAGGGTTTGAGATCTCTTCCTTACATGAATTCGCTGACTATGAAGATCCATACCTACAAGCGCCCACAGAACCTATGTCTATCCAAGATTGGATTTATGCACTGGATGGCCTGGCCATGAGGAATCTCTTTAATGAAGAAAGCAGTAAGACCAAGGAGAGTGGTCCAAAGAAGATCATGGAAGTGAAGATGGGGAAAGACCAGATAGGAGAAATACTGAAGGAAGAGGTCAAGGGAAATAAAGCAAGGAAGGAGGATCCAGAGAATGGAGGAGAGATAGAATCAAGGAATTTTGCCAAGAGGTCCTTGAGTCTAGTGATAGGATTCCCCAACCCCGGAAGTCTGTAATGGCCAAGTATGAGCCAAACTTTATAATTTTCTGTTATCAATGAAAGTGACTGATTCTGTTTACTTGGTTGCGCTTAATGATTATAATAACAAAAAAAGAGGCAAATGAACCTGCATGCAAAATCATTGAGGAAACCTTGGCATTTGACTTAGAAAATGAAGAAGATTCTCAAAGTGATTCTTTCCATATTTCACTCAATAAAGATAAAAGCATAAAATTGATCTCATTGCTAAAAGAATACAAGGATGCCTTGCATGGTCCTATGATAATGTGCCAGAATGAATTCAGAAATTATCCCACACCACCCCCTTTATACCAAACCTAAAAGGTGAGCTAACAGTCCAAAGCCATGAACTTGTTCCTTAATGGTAGCTAGATATCTTAAATGAACTTCTTCTTCTTGAAATAAAAAAGAGAAAGAAAGAAAGAAAAAAAAAAAAAAAAAGAGAGCTCGCTAGGATGAAAACCTGAAAGGGCGCCTAGGCAAAAGTTAGAGCAAAATAAGATGCGTGTTGATTTCAAAATCCGAATCCTAGCCAGTCAAAATCATGAAGAGAATAAGAGGTAATGAAAAAAAAAAAAGAAGAAGAAAAAAAGCAGATTGAGAATTCTTGAGCACTTCAAAGTACATGAATTATCCCAAGAAAATAAATTGGAAATGAAAAGAAAGATTTGAATGTATCAATAAAATTTTTGTGAGAAAGTGATAAGTGGGCCTAAAATAATGCAGGAATATCTCTGAGAAAGATAAAGAGTGCTTTGGAGGGCTAGTATTACTTTATGAATATGATAGAATATGATTAAAACACGATGTGTTATGAGAGTTGTAAAGATTGACTGGCTAGTGATAAGGTGAAAAGAATCAACCGCCACAAAAAAAAAAAAAAAAAAAAAAGTAGTAGTTCATCATCTTGTTCGAAAGCTGCCACAAGGAATCTGTCTCAGAAAATCTACCCAGAAAAGGGCGCTCATTGAACCCAAATGAAAACATGGCTCGAAAAGCCCACCAATTCTTGAAGCCTTATTCTTTCAAGACCTCCAGAGTCGATGAACTACGTTTTGACCTGATTCCCATTCAGGGATACGTAGGCAGCCTGCAAGGTTCGGTCACAATCACATACAGGGTCAATCACTACACTTCTTTCAAGCTTCGACCGAACTACTATAGGACCTGATGCCCATTCGGGGATAAGTAGGCGGGTCTCCCAAGGCCCTCGGTCCAAAGGAGAAATCCAACCATTTCATGAAAACTAGGGGCAAACAAGTTTGCCCAGAGGACGCGTCACCTCCCTCAAACCAGGGGCAAACTTCGTTTGCCCAGCATTTCCAAGCCCCTATCAAACTAGGGGCAAACTGTCGTTTGCCAAATGAAATATCGCTGTGTTGACTGGTTTTCAAGGACCTAGCTTAGGCATCCCGAGAATTCTTGAAGTAAGAAGTTGAAGTTTTCATGCATAAATCTGAAATTGATTTAAGATGGAAAGAAACATGAAAAGGAGAATTCTTTATCAAAAAGTCAATCGTAAAGGAAGATACAATGAAAGAATATTATAACAATTTTTTCTCAAGTTGGCCAAAGAAGCGCAAAGAAAAAAAAGCAGAATTGGTCACAAATTTGAAAAAAATGTGTGCGTCTCAACTCAGTTTGAGCCTACCTTCCTGAAAACCGAAAGATACATTCCTCAGATGGATCAGCAAGAAGTAGAAATTCCAAAAGAAGGGTAATAGCAGGGAGGTCAGGGAGTCAGATTCTGCTCCGCTAAGGAAATCAAATAAGAGGTCAAGTAATATCTTCAGAGAGAGCAAAATCAAGTGAATACCCTCAGCAGATCAGGCTTCAAGCCGCACAAGCTAATCATCGGATGAACCAGAGAGCCTTTGAACTTGTCCATAATCGAAAGGAGAATCCGTGAGTAGAAAAGTGGGGTTATCTGGCTCATACTTCTTCCTCTTCTTACTCGAATCACCTGAACTGCTGTCTATGGTGAGTAATCTATCTAAAAGAAAAGAAAAGAAAAGAAAATTTTAGAAAATAATAATAAAACCGAAATAAGAAGCACATGAACATCTCTTCAGATTAAATAGCCCCAAGGCAAATCTCCTTGAGCTAGACCAGCTCCGTTCATCAAAATCCTCGGTCTTGGTATAAGTCGTCTATCGCATCCTATGAGTCACCGATCAAATCCTCGGTCTTGGTATAAGTCGTCTATCGCATCCAATGAGTTACCAATCAAATCCTCGGTCTTGGTATAAGTCGTCTATCGCATCCTATGAATTACCGATCAAATCCTCGGTCTTGGTATAAGTCGTCTATCGCAGCCTATAAGTCACCGATCAAATCCTCGGTCTTGGTCTAACTCGTCTATCGCAGCCTATAAGACGTCGATCAAATTCTCGATTTTGGTTTAAGTCGTCTATCGAAGCCTATTAATCACCAATCAAAATTCCCAGCCTCAGGCATAGGACGTCAATCGCAGCCTATATAAATTCGGGGTCATTGAATCTGAAACTATTCTGACGTTTCTGTGAACTCTCATTTCCTGATTCGGCACCGGAGTCTAAGACGCAAAGCGCATCTCAGCCAATCAGATAATCTTCAAGACACCGGAGTGTAAGACGCAAAGCGCATCTCAGTCTTTCATCACATTTCCTGATTCGGCACCGGAGTCTAAGACGCAAAGCGCATCTCAGCCAATCAGATGATCTTCAAGACACCGGAGTATAAGACGCAAAGCGCATCTCAGTCTTTCATCACATTTCCTGATTCGGCACCGGAGTCTAAGACGCAAAGCGCATCTCAGCCAATCAGATGATCTTCAAGACACCGGAGTATAAGACGCAAAGCGCATCTCAGTCTTTCATCACATTTCCTGATTCGGCACCGGAGTCTAAGACGCAAAGCGCATCTCAGCCAATCAGATGATCTTCAAGACACCAGAGTATAAGACGCAAAGCGCATCTCAGTCTTTCATCACATTTCCTGATTCGACACCGGAGTCTAAGACGCAAAGCGCATCTCAGCCAATCAAATGATCTTCAAGACACCGGAGTATAAGACGCAAAGCGCATCTCAGTCTTTCATCACATTTCCTGATTCGGCACCGGAGTCTAAGACGCAAAGCGCATCTCAGCCAATCAGATGATCTTCAAGACACCGGAGTATAAGACGCAAAGCGCATCTCAGTCTTTCATCACATTTCCTGATTCGGCACCGGAGTCTAAGACGCAAAGCGCATCTCAGCCAATCAGATGATCCTCGAGACACCGGAGTATAAGACGCAAAGCGCATCTCAGTCTTTCAGCACACTTCCTGATTCTGCATCGGAGTATAAGACGCAAAGCGCATCTCAATCGATCAGTATGCTCATAAAAATGGCAGTCGTGACTTTTCCATGATAGGACGTCATCAGCATAGAAGGATTTCAAGACAAAGGCACGTTTTGGCTAACTCTAAAGAGTTGCCTTGTCCTAAGTCATTGAACCTGAAAACATAGAGCATAAATTCGCTTGAGCACGTACATCACGATAGGATAGGTGCATTCATCTGTGTGACTACCTGCGTTTGTGTTTTGTTGTCCCTTGCTCGAACTACGTCTTGGTCTGATTCCTGATGGGATACGTAGGCAGCTCACCGTTGAGCACGACCAACATTTGGCTATCTGCGCACCTGATTTTGCAACGCACTTTTTTTTTTTTACCTAGATTCGACTATTTGGTCAAAGGCTTGTCTTTCACACAAGCTTTGACATTCATTTGTGATACGCGTTGCTTCACAAACTCTGTCAAAGAGGGGCAAACTGTAGACACCCCGATTTTGACCAAACGTCAAATCCAGGGATTGGTTACCTCTCAAAGACCGATGATGACAATGACCGTGGCATTCGAAGATTTTCCAAGAAATTCAAAGTCTTCAAAATGATTCTTCAAGTTAAAGTTCAAAATTGAAAAAAAAAAAAGAAAGAGAGAAAGGATTTGGGTATTCGGGAGAAACCCGAACAATAAAGAACGTGTGAGAAATCCAGTCTGGGAACCAGTTTGTAAAAGGAAAAAAAATAAAAAAATAAAGAAGAGTTCTTTTGAAAGAGATAGGATGACAAAATAAATAAATAAAAATCTTGGAAAAGGAAAAAAATACAAAAAGAGAGTAGTATAATTAGATATTTACCATGCACATGTATGATACCATGCACATGGGGGATCTTAATGCAAATATATACATACATAGAATAAAAATTTTGGTTTACACCAACATATTTTTGAAAAATCAAAAAGAGGGACAAAATTCAGTTAGCCCCGGCACCCGGAAAACCCGGCGGCACTCACTGAGTGCCTCCCGGCATTCAGCGAATGCCGCCCGGCACTCAGCGAGTGCCGCCCGGCACTCAGTGAGTGCCGCCTGGCATTCAGCGAGTGCCGCCGGCACCCGGCGAGTGCCGCTGGCTGTAACAGACTGCTTTTCTCACATGTTCTAGAAGAAATCTTTGCACATGGGTCTCCACCCCGAATTTACCCATTTATCCTTGAATTAATGGTCTATATAAACAAACTTTCATCTTCATTTTGGATATACTTGGATATACTTGAATCAACACACACACATATACTTGAAATTAGAGAGAAATACAAGAAGGATATAGAGAGAATTGAGAAGAAAAGAGAAGCTTTCTTGAAGAACTTGAAGAATTTTAAGAAGAACTTGAAGATTTTGGAAGAGCTTCAAAAAGAAGTTGAAGAATCCCTTGAGGTTTTAGAGGTAACCTCTCAATCACTTGATAGAATTAGGCCATTCAATCACAAGTTCATAGTTCTAGGAACTTTACACATTTTCAAAACCTCTCTTCTTACCTCATTTCATCACACACCACTTAGAATTTGTGATTGAATCTCATATTATTTCATTGATTTGGATCTAATTGATGCCTTGGGTTTAAAATAAATTCAACTTTGAAGATTTGTGTTCTTAATTTTTCTAAGTAATCTTTGATTTTCCTTATTTATATTTCATCCAAAAGGTTCATGAGGTCTTCCATATCTTATTGAACCTCTTTGGGTATGATTCCTTAATTTCCTATGATCTTATGATCCATATGGAGATTAGAATGAGTCATATAATTGTTGAGATTCAAGTCTTAATCCATGACTTGAACCCCTTCATTAAGAAATCTTATGGAATCCTTACTATATTCCAATGAGGTTTTGAGTAGATGTTAACTATATTTAGACTCCAATGACCATCAAATGGTAGGAGAAAATATGTTAGTTCAAGTCTACTCCCATGGCTTAGACTAATCTTTCCTTAGGTTTTGAGAAGTTTCTTTCATACTTCGTCTAAAACCTATATAGGAGTATGTCTCTAACTCCAATGACCATCAAATGGTAGGAGTGATAAGTTGAATTCAAACTTGGGTCCATAGGTTTGAGTTCTTTATTTGAAGATTTTGTGAAGTTCATTTCAATATTTCATCAAGATCCATAAGTGTAGTATGCCTCATAGTCTTCAATGACCATCAAATGGTAGAAGAAGTAGTTTGGTTTGAGCCCCAACTTCATGTTCTAATAGTTGAGGCCAACCAACAAAGTTGAACTAGCAAAATGAAACAGTGGGTTCACAAACTGTTTTTGATCAAGGATTTTTAGTTTGAAATCCGACCGTTGGAATCGAATGAAACCAACGGGAAAATGTTCATAACACATTGCTTTACCACTGTGATTTTTGTTTTAGCAAGATCTTGTGATTAGAAGGGTTTGATCATGGTTTTTGTGAGCTAAATACAATCTGTCCAGAGTTTTAAAATACTTTCAGAATAGTAAGTCCGTTTTGAAATTAATAAATCAGAACCCTAATTACGGTTTTGGGGTCTCAAATAATTTTTTATAAGTACCTTAATGTGTTAGGAAGGTACCCTAAAAAGATCTAAGTGTTTCTCATTTTTTTACTATTTTTAGAAAATCATACAAGATCTCTGGACAGAGAGTTGCAAAATCCTGAGTGAGGTCTAGTATTTTCCATATTCCCGGAGATCTAACCGTTGAAACCTTGATTTTCTTTTTGGGTTAGAAACTAGACTCACAGAGGCATAACATATCCAAAAATCATTAAGATCTAACAGTTGAAAGTATTTTATTCCTATTTTTGAATGTCTGGTCTGCTCTCTGTAAATCACAAAAAACTGCTACTGTTTTTGTCTAATCTTATTTATTTTAACTCAAATGGTCTCCTAATGTCTTGAGACCCAAACCATGTTTTGAATAATGATAATTTAGATTAAATCCAGAGGCTTAGTGATCCAAATTGATGAATAAATTCATGTCTCATCCTTGTTCATATTCATGCATTCATTTATACATGTTAGAAATTCATAAGTAGGACTTATCTCTTGTCTAAGATGTATCTAATTGAACATGACTTAGGATTTACTTATTCATGATATTTTATCTTGTCTTCTTGTCTAAGGCATATGCACTAACCTTTGTTTTGTAGCGCTTTGAGGTACAATTTCTCACTCTTCTCTAGTTTAATTCATTTCTTTGATTTTGAATTGATTTTCGACTCCATGTGCGACACCTTAGCCTAGGTTTTGCCTTATGTGTATATATGTGTTAGAGACCTTTCTTAGGTTTATTTTTGCATGCATTGCACGTTTGATATTCGCGGCCGGATCCCGGGTATGTTTTCTAGTTCTCTATTGCATATCATGTTGTTTGCTACGTTTAATATTTGCGGCCGGATCCCGGGTATGTCTTCTAGCTCTCTATTGCATATCATGTTGCTTGCTACTTGAATTACGTGGCTTATGAATGATATTTTGTCGTTAGTAATTTTACACCCTTTTGACATGCTTTTGTGATGTATATGTATATATGTATTAGTTGAGGGCATGCTTAGATTAATAAATTTGATTAAAAAAGGATGTTGAGTAGAGGCCTATCGTGAGATAGGATGAAAGGGGGTGTTTTAGTCCGTCGGGCTCCTTCCCCTTTCATTCCATAATCCCCGGACCCAGTTTATCTTTGGTTTCGCAAAAGATCAGTTTCCTTTAAAATGGTTTCTTAATTTTTCCTTAAAAAAATTAAGTGGCGACTCAAAATGTTTTAAAAGTGGGTAAAATTTGAAATAACCTGCGATATCCACAATCTGGCGACTCTGCTGGGGATCGAACCCAGAATCTCTGGTTTCGCAGACCAGAATTTCTGATTTTGGGTTCACTCGAGGATTAGACTTGAAAGCATCCTTTTAATCAAGTTAATTAATTTTTGTATGCCTGTTGCATTGCACTTGCATGTCTCGCCAGTCGATTGCACGGAACTATGACCTTGGAGGCTCGGGGCAACCCGGCCGGTCAAGCCATCATGGGGCCGTGTGATCACCCTTGATCTCGTACCATGTTTTGGTATATGAAGCATCCTATCGGGTGTGTGTCAAGGGTCCCTTATTTGACCAAAACCCGGCCTTTGCATAGTAGTTTCCATAGAACCTTTCAAAAATTAGGAATTCAATTCTTGATTAGGGTTATATGCTAGGGAGTTTTGTATGCCCGAAAGGGATTACTTGAGATGATGACGATGCTTACTTGATAAAAGATGTGTAACCTCTTAATCACTTTTGAGCAATTCCTCTTCATGTCCTATGACATTTGAGAATAAGCCGAATCTTGATTATAAGATTACACCTCTTGTATCATGTTTAGCTAAGCATCATTGACCTTGTATGCATCCGAATTCATGAAAAGTGCGATGATTATCTAATCGTGTGATACTCCTACCCAAGAATCCGAAGTTCATTGTTTATGAAATTTTTATTGATCACTATCTTTAAATCCAAAAAAAAAAAATATGTTTTGAAAAATAATCCTTTCAAAGAAAAAGATCCAAGGTTCATTTTCTCTAAATCAAGTAAAATCCAATCATCTTTCATTGAGAAATATTTTCACGTCCTCACTTTGAAAGGAAAAATCCAAAAAAAAAAAAAAAAAAAAACTCAGGAATTATTTGTGGGAGAAATGCTTTTCAAATGAATTTCAATCCAATCATCTTTGTTGAGCAATGTTTAACATCCTTATTTTCAAAAGAACTCCCAAGAATTGTTTCAAAAGGTTTCATCACCTAAGAAATACTTTCCAAATAAATTTCAAAATTTTAATACTTAGGTAATGAGGATCACAATGAAAGGAGAAATCAGCGCACTTGACATGGATGAGGATTTTATGTGCTTATATGCTTATATGTTAGAATTAGGATTTTCTTTTCTATTAGCATATAGAATAGGCACACGCACACTCACATGCATCACATCCGTGTGACATATGAGCCATTCATAAGGAATTTTTACCAAGCATTTCTTTCAAAAAAATAAAGTTGTTTGAGAATTGATTAAAAATAAAAATGGTTGTAGGCAAGATAGCATTGAACGCCGGGACAGTTTGGGTCAGGGATTCGAGTGCAAGGCTAGTACGAAGAGAGCCAGAGACAGAAGGAGAAATGGACCAGGATCAGCATGCTGCAGAGATAGCTCAGTTGAAAGACAGAATGGACCAAATGATGGCCATGATGGAAGCGCTGACCCGCCAAAGGACAGTAAATGATCCACCGATAGCCGACCCGCCTCCGCTTCAGGAAGATGAATGGTTTGAGGATCCGGAACCACCAAGAGTTGACGTACCTAGGGCAGAGAGAGAGAAGATTGAGAAAGCTGAGAAAGAGCGTATCGAGATGAAGGAGAAGGTGGAAAAGCTAGAGAAAGTTGTCCGCAAGTCTAATGGGGTTGATAGCTACCTGTTAGAGTTAGAGGGTTTGTTTGAAGGAACTCAAGAAAAATTGCCAGCCGGTTTCAAAATGCCTGAGATCGATAAGTTTGATGGTTCTGGCAACCCCAGAAATCACGTGAGGATGTGCATCGGGGCCTTTCAGCCAAGTGGTCTGAGTCCTGCCATGATGGCCATGCTGTTTCAGCAAACTTTAACTGGGGCAGCTTTATCTTGGTATTTCACATTAGAGCCAAGCAAGAGTCGCATATGGGAGGAAGTGGTGAAGGCTTTTGTCACCCAGTATGAATACAACCAAGAACTCGATGTAACTGTGAGGGATCTGGAAACTACCATGCAAGAGAATAGAGAGTCATTTGCTGAATTCTTGGCGCGATGGAGAGGGAAAGCTGCAAAAATGACCCAACGACCATCAGAGAAGGAACAGATCCGGATTATAATAAAAAACCTCCAGAACATCTATCAGGAGAAACTCATGTACCAGTGCATTCATACCTTTGCTGAGTTGTTTGAAATTGGAACCAGGATCGAGGACGCAATTAAGGATGGAAGGATTAAGAAGGAGGAATCTCAGGGGAACCGCTCTAAAAGACCATTTTACGGAGGGAACACGGGAAATCAGGTAGCGACTGATGTCAATGTTTTGAGCAAGGAGGGTGCATCAAGACCGAGATTGGGGGAACAACCTCGTCAGTTCACTGATTTAGGGATCTCATTGACTACCATTCTCAAGCGATTAAAGGAAAAAGGATATCTAAAGCCGCTGGATCCAAAGCCAATGCCTGATCCACTCCCGCCAGGCTTCAATACAAACCTCTATTGTGAGTTTCATCAAACTCGCGGCCACGCAACTGACCGATGCAAGAGGTTGAGACATGAAGTACAAAATCTGATTGATAACAAGACTATTTCCCCTCCGCCTACAAATCGGCCGCATGTGACCCGAAACCCGCTCCCTAATCATCATGCTGTACCACCACCACCAAACATCAATCTCTTAGATATTGAGGAGGAAGTCTTCGATCCGTCTGTGTTGATCGTACCAGTAGGACAAGCTACCAAAGCTTATGAATTCCCAAAGGATCAGAGGATATGCCTTATAGTAGTAGAGGAAGAGGATTGGTTGATAGGAGGAGAAGAGGAGCAAGCATTTGAGGAAGATATGGACAATGAAATCCTCCAAATCAATTGGTGGGATCCAAACAATCCTACTGATAACTCCATCTGGGAGGAGGTGTACAGTGACACGGATGGTCTGTGGTCTGAGGGAGAAGAAGGAAATGATGAGGAAGTGATCAATCATGCTAAGGAGAACGATTCAGAAAAGGAGAAAGGAAAGGATCTTGAAGAAAAAGAAGAAGGTCAGGCATCGCATGAATACTCCATCAAGAAAGGAGGAGATTTTCCCTACTATGGCTCTCCAGAGTCATGGGTGGACTGCAAAGATAAGTACTTGGAGCAAGGGTTTGAGATCTCTTCCTTACATGAATTCGCTGACTATGAAGATCCATACCTACAAGCGCCCACAGAACCTATGTCTATCCAAGATTGGATTTATGCACTGGATGGCCTGGCCATGAGGAATCTCTTTAATGAAGAAAGCAGTAAGACCAAGGAGAGTGGTCCAAAGAAGATCATGGAAGTGAAGATGGGGAAAGACCAGATAGGAGAAATACTGAAGGAAGAGGTCAAGGGAAATAAAGCAAGGAAGGAGGATCCAGAGAATGGAGGAGAGATAGAATCAAGGAATTTTGCCAAGAGGTCCTTGAGTCTAGTGATAGGATTCCCCAACCCCGGAAGTCTGTAATGGCCAAGTATGAGCCAAACTTTATAATTTTCTGTTATCAATGCAAGTGACTGATTCTGTTTACTTGGTTGCGCTTAATGATTATAATAACAAAAAAAGAGGCAAATGAACCTGCATGCAAAATCATTGAGGAAACCTTGGCATTTGACTTAGAAAATGAAGAAGATTCTCAAAGTGATTCTTTCCATATTTCACTCAATAAAGATAAAAGCATAAAATTGATCTCATTGCTAAAAGAATACAAGGATGCCTTGCATGGTCCTATGATAATGTGCCAGAATGAATTCAGAAATTATCCCACACCACCCCCTTTATACCAAACCTAAAAGGTGAGCTAACAGTCCAAAGCCATGAACTTGTTCCTTAATGGTAGCTAGATATCTTAAATGAACTTCTTCTTCTTGAAAAAAAAAAAAGAGAAAGAAAGAAAGAAAAAAAAAAAAAAAAAGAGAGCTCGCTAGGATGAAAACCTGAAAGGGCGCCTAGGCAAAAGTTAGAGCAAAATAAGATGCGTGTTGATTTCAAAATCCGAATCCTAGCCAGTCAAAATCATGAAGAGAATAAGAGGTAATGAAAAAAAAAAAAGAAGAAGAAAAAAAGCAGATTGAGAATTCTTGAGCACTTCAAAGTACATGAATTATCCCAAGAAAATAAATTGGAAATGAAAAGAAAGATTTGAATGTATCAATAAAATTTTTGTGAGAAAGTGATAAGTGGGCCTAAAATAATGCAGGAATATCTCTGAGAAAGATAAAGAGTGCTTTGGAGGGCTAGTATTACTTTATGAATATGATAGAATATGATTAAAACACGATGTGTTATGAGAGTTGTAAAGATTGACTGGCTAGTGATAAGGTGAAAAGAATCAACCGCCACAAAAAAAAAAAAAAAAAAAAAAAGTAGTAGTTCATCATCTTGTTCGAAAGCTGCCACAAGGAATCTGTCTCAGAAAATCTACCCAGAAAAGGGCGCTCATTGAACCCAAATGAAAACATGGCTCGAAAAGCCCACCAATTCTTGAAGCCTTATTCTTTCAAGACCTCCAGAGTCGATGAACTACGTTTTGACCTGATTCCCATTCAGGGATACGTAGGCAGCCTGCAAGGTTCGGTCACAATCACATACAGGGTCAATCACTACACTTCTTTCAAGCTTCGACCGAACTACTATAGGACCTGATGCCCATTCGGGGATAAGTAGGCGGGTCTCCCAAGGCCCTCGGTCCAAAGGAGAAATCCAACCATTTCATGAAAACTAGGGGCAAACAAGTTTGCCCAGAGGACGCGTCACCTCCCTCAAACCAGGGGCAAACTTCGTTTGCCCAGCATTTCCAAGCCCCTATCAAACTAGGGGCAAACTGTCGTTTGCCAAATGAAATATCGCTGTGTTGACTGGTTTTCAAGGACCTAGCTTAGGCATCCCGAGAATTCTTGAAGTAAGAAGTTGAAGTTTTCATGCATAAATCTGAAATTGATTTAAGATGGAAAGAAACATGAAAAGGAGAATTCTTTATCAAAAAGTCAATCGTAAAGGAAGATACAATGAAAGAATATTATAACAATTTTTTCTCAAGTTGGCCAAAGAAGCGCAAAGAAAAAAAAGCAGAATTGGTCACAAATTTGAAAAAAATGTGTGCGTCTCAACTCAGTTTGAGCCTACCTTCCTGAAAACCGAAAGATACATTCCTCAGATGGATCAGCAAGAAGTAGAAATTCCAAAAGAAGGGTAATAGCAGGGAGGTCAGGGAGTCAGATTCTGCTCCGCTAAGGAAATCAAATAAGAGGTCAAGTAATATCTTCAGAGAGAGCAAAATCAAGTGAATACCCTCAGCAGATCAGGCTTCAAGCCGCACAAGCTAATCATCGGATGAACCAGAGAGCCTTTGAACTTGTCCATAATCGAAAGGAGAATCCGTGAGTAGAAAAGTGGGGTTATCTGGCTCATACTTCTTCCTCTTCTTACTCGAATCACCTGAACTGCTGTCTATGGTGAGTAATCTATCTAAAAGAAAAGAAAAGAAAAGAAAATTTTAGAAAATAATAATAAAACCGAAATAAGAAGCACATGAACATCTCTTCAGATTAAATAGCCCCAAGGCAAATCTCCTTGAGCTAGACCAGCTCCGTTCATCAAAATCCTCGGTCTTGGTATAAGTCGTCTATCGCATCCTATGAGTCACCGATCAAATCCTCGGTCTTGGTATAAGTCGTCTATCGCATCCAATGAGTTACCAATCAAATCCTCGGTCTTGGTATAAGTCGTCTATCGCATCCTATGAATTACCGATCAAATCCTCGGTCTTGGTATAAGTCGTCTATCGCAGCCTATAAGTCACCGATCAAATCCTCGGTCTTGGTCTAACTCGTCTATCGCAGCCTATAAGACGTCGATCAAATTCTCGATTTTGGTTTAAGTCGTCTATCGAAGCCTATTAATCACCAATCAAAATTCCCAGCCTCAGGCATAGGACGTCAATCGCAGCCTATATAAATTCGGGGTCATTGAATCTGAAACTATTCTGACGTTTCTGTGAACTCTCATTTCCTGATTCGGCACCGGAGTCTAAGACGCAAAGCGCATCTCAGCCAATCAGATAATCTTCAAGACACCGGAGTGTAAGACGCAAAGCGCATCTCAGTCTTTCATCACATTTCCTGATTCGGCACCGGAGTCTAAGACGCAAAGCGCATCTCAGCCAATCAGATGATCTTCAAGACACCGGAGTATAAGACGCAAAGCGCATCTCAGTCTTTCATCACATTTCCTGATTCGGCACCGGAGTCTAAGACGCAAAGCGCATCTCAGCCAATCAGATGATCTTCAAGACACCGGAGTATAAGACGCAAAGCGCATCTCAGTCTTTCATCACATTTCCTGATTCGGCACCGGAGTCTAAGACGCAAAGCGCATCTCAGCCAATCAGATGATCTTCAAGACACCAGAGTATAAGACGCAAAGCGCATCTCAGTCTTTCATCACATTTCCTGATTCGGCACCGGAGTCTAAGACGCAAAGCGCATCTCAGCCAATCAAATGATCTTCAAGACACCGGAGTATAAGACGCAAAGCGCATCTCAGTCTTTCATCACATTTCCTGATTCGGCACCGGAGTCTAAGACGCAAAGCGCATCTCAGCCAATCAGATGATCTTCAAGACACCGGAGTATAAGACGCAAAGCGCATCTCAGTCTTTCATCACATTTCCTGATTCGGCACCGGAGTCTAAGACGCAAAGCGCATCTCAGCCAATCAGATGATCCTCGAGACACCGGAGTATAAGACGCAAAGCGCATCTCAGTCTTTCAGCACACTTCCTGATTCTGCATCGGAGTATAAGACGCAAAGCGCATCTCAATCAATCAGTATGCTCATAAAAATGGCAGTCGTGACTTTTCCATGATAGGACGTCATCAGCATAGAAGGATTTCAAGACAAAGGCACGTTTTGGCTAACTCTAAAGAGTTGCCTTGTCCTAAGTCATTGAACCTGAAAACATAGAGCATAAATTTGCTTGAGCACGTACATCACGATAGGATAGGTGCATTCATCTGTGTGACTACCTGCGTTTGTGTTTTGTTGTCCCTTGCTCGAACTACGTCTTGGTCTGATTCCTGATGGGATACGTAGGCAGCTCACCGTTGAGCACGACCAACATTTGGCTATCTGCGCACCTGATTTTGCAACGCACTTTTTTTTTTTACCTAGATTCGACTATTTGGTCAAAGGCTTGTCTTTCACACAAGCTTTGACATTCATTTGTGATACGCGTTGCTTCACAAACTCTGTCAAAGAGGGGCAAACTGTAGACACCCCGATTTTGACCAAACGTCAAATCCAGGGATTGGTTACCTCTCAAAGACCGATGATGACAATGACCGTGGCATTCGAAGATTTTCCAAGAAATTCAAAGTCTTCAAAATGATTCTTCAAGTTAAAGTTCAAAATTGAAAAAAAAAAAAAAAAAAGAAAGAGAGAAAGGATTTGGGTATTCGGGAGAAACCCGAACAATAAAGAACGTGTGAGAAATCCAGTCTGGGAACCAGTTTGTAAAAGGAAAAAAAATAAAAAAATAAAGAAGAGTTCTTTTGAAAGAGATAGGATGACAAAATAAATAAATAAAAATCTTGGAAAAGGAAAAAAATACAAAAAGAGAGTAGTATAATTAGATATTTACCATGCACATGTATGATACCATGCACATGGGGGATCTTAATGCAAATATATACATACATAGAATAAAAATTTTGGTTTACACCAACATATTTTTGAAAAATCAAAAAGAGGGACAAAATTCAGTTAGCCCCGGCACCCGGAAAACCCGGCGGCACTCACTGAGTGCCTCCCGGCACTCAACGAATGCCGCCCGGCACTCAGCGAGTGCCGCCCGGCACTCAGTGAGTGCCGCCTGGCATTCAGCGAGTGCCGCCGGCACCCGGCGAGTGCCGCTGGCTGTAACAGACTGCTTTTCTCACATGTTCTAGAAGAAATCTTTGCACATGGGTCTCCACCCCGAATTTACCCATTTATCCTTGAATTAATGGTCTATATAAACAAACTTTCATCTTCATTTTGGATATACTTGGATATACTTGAATCAACACACACACATATACTTGAAATTAGAGAGAAATACAAGAAGGATATAGAGAGAATTGAGAAGAAAAGAGAAGCTTTCTTGAAGAACTTGAAGAATTTTAAGAAGAACTTGAAGATTTTGGAAGAGCTTCAAAAAGAAGTTGAAGAATCCCTTGAGGTTTTAGAGGTAACCTCTCAATCACTTGATAGAATTAGGCAATTCAATCACAAGTTCATAGTTCTAGGAACTTTACACATTTTCAAAACCTCTCTTCTTACCTCATTTCATCACACACCACTTAGAATTTGTGATTGAATCTCATATTATTTCATTGATTTGGATCTAATTGATGCCTTGGGTTTAAAATAAATTCAACTTTGAATATTTGTGTTCTTAATTTTTCTAAGTAATCTTTGATTTTCCTTATTTATATTTCATCCAAAAGGTTCATGAGGTCTTCCATATCTTATTGAACCTCTTTGGGTATGATTCCTTAATTTCCTATGATCTTATGATCCATATGGAGATTAGAATGAGTCATATAATTGTTGAGATTCAAGTCTTAATCCATGACTTGAACCCCTTCATTAAGAAATCTTATGGAATCCTTACTATATTCCAATGAGGTTTTGAGTAGATGTTAACTATATTTAGACTCCAATGACCATCAAATGGTAGGAGAAAATATGTTAGTTCAAGTCTACTCCCATGGCTTAGACTAATCTTTCCTTAGGTTTTGAGAAGTTTCTTTCATACTTCGTCTAAAACCTACATAGGAGTATGTCTCTAACTCCAATGACCATCAAATGGTAGGAGTGATAAGTTGAATTCAAACTTGGGTCCATAGGTTTGAGTTCTTTATTTGAAGATTTTGTGAAGTTCATTTCAATATTTCATCAAGATCCATAAGTGTAGTATGCCTCATAGTCTTCAATGACCATCAAATGGTAGAAGAAGTAGTTTGGTTTGAGCCCCAACTTCATGTTCTAATAGTTGAGGCCAACCAACAAAGTTGAACTAGCAAAATGAAACAGTGGGTTCACAAACTGTTTTTGATCAAGGATTTTTAGTTTGAAATCCGACCGTTGGAATCGAATGAAACCAACGGGAAAATGTTCATAACACATTGCTTTACCACTGTGATTTTTGTTTTAGCAAGATCTTGTGATTAGAAGGGTTTGATCATGGTTTTTGTGAGCTAAATACAATCTGTCCAGAGTTTTAAAATACTTTCAGAATAGTAAGTCCGTTTTGAAATTAATAAATCAGAACCCTAATTAAGTTTTTGGGGTCTCAAATAATTTTTTATAAGTACCTTAATGTGTTAGGAAGGTACCCTAAAAAGATCTAAGTGTTTCTCATTTTTTTACTATTTTTAGAAAATCATACAAGATCTCTGGACAGAGAGTTGCAAAATCCTGAGTGAGGTCTAGTATTTTCCATATTCCCGGAGATCTAACCGTTGAAACCTTGATTTTCTTTTTGGGTTAGAAACTAGACTCACAGAGGCATAACATATCCAAAAATCATTAAGATCTAACAGTTGAAAGTATTTTATTCCTATTTTTGAATGTCTGGTCTGCTCTCTGTAAATCACAAAAAACTGCTACTGTTTTTGTCTAATCTTATTTATTTTAACTCAAATGGTCTCCTAATGTCTTGAGACCCAAACCATGTTTTGAATAATGATAATTTAGATTAAATCCAGAGGCTTAGTGATCCAAATTGATGAATAAATTCATGTCTCATCCTTGTTCATATTCATGCATTCATTTATACATGTTAGAAATTCATAAGTAGGACTTATCTCTTGTCTAAGATGTATCTAATTGAACATGACTTAGGATTTACTTATTCATGATATTTTATCTTGTCTTCTTGTCTAAGGCATATGCACTAACCTTTGTTTTGTAGCGCTTTGAGGTACAATTTCTCACTCTTCTCTAGTTTAATTCATTTCTTTGACTTTGAATTGATTTTCGACTCCATGTGCGACACCTTAGCCTAGGTTTTGCCTTATGTGTATATATGTGTTAGAGACCTTTCTTAGGTTTATTTTTGCATGCATTGCACGTTTGATATTCGCGGCCGGATCCCGGGTATGTTTTCTAGTTCTCTATTGCATATCATGTTGTTTGCTACGTTTAATATTTGCGGCCGGATCCCGGGTATGTCTTCTAGCTCTCTATTGCATATCATGTTGCTTGCTACTTGAATTACGTGGCTTATGAATGATATTTTGTCGTTAGTAATTTTACACCCTTTTGACATGCTTTTGTGATGTATATGTATATATGTATTAGTTGAGGGCATGCTTAGATTAATAAATTTGATTAAAAAAGGATGTTGAGTAGAGGCCTATCGTGAGATAGGATGAAAGGGGGTGTTTTAGTCCGTCGGGCTCCTTCCCCTTTCATTCCATAATCCCCGGACCCAGTTTATCTTTGGTTTCGCAAAAGATCAGTTTCCTTTAAAATGGTTTCTTAATTTTTCCTTAAAAAAATTAAGTGGCGACTCAAAATGTTTTAAAAGTGGGTAAAATTTGAAATAACCTGCGATATCCACAATCGCCTACGTATCCCAAGGGGAATCAGACCAGGACGTAGTTCAGGGCAAGGAACCGATCATACATGCACATACACAACAATCAGGCGGATGCTATGCTAGAAGAGTGATATGCAATGTATGGATGTGATATGAATTGTGTCATGAGTCCTATCATGTCTAGTGTTGTGACCCTAGTATGAGCAAGTGCTGTGGGGTGTGCCACTCCGAGTGGGCCGGTGTTGTGCTAGTGTTTGCGACTGTGATGCGGTGGATGACTCGGATAAGGACACGGAGGTTTAGAAGACTCCGGGTCTAAGGGCAAACTTCTGGAACGAGTGAGATAGGTCAGAAGCGTTTTGTTTAGAAGACAATGACCAAAGGTGACCGAGGGATCTTGTGATAAAGCTGTGAGAAAATTCTTGACAATCAGGAGATCTGGATGCAGGCGATGTTCTGATTGTTCCTGACGGCCGACTTCGGGAATCGGTTCCGGCTGGTGGTAGTATCTTTTGTATTTACCCTTGGGGATGCCGTAGGGTTCTTGGAGAATTCTTATTTTCTTGATCGGGAACCAGGATCCATCTCTGAACCTCTCATGGTTGATCAAATCTTTCGGCGCTCAATCCGAGACAGCCGGTCAGGGCCTCCGGGAGCTGGTATCTGTCTGCTTTTGTCCTCGGGGGATGATGCAGGGTTCTCGGGGAATCTATTTTCTTGATCGGGAGCCAGGATCCATCTCTGAACCTCTCACGGTTGATCAAATCTTTCGGCGCTCAATCCGAGAGAGCCGGTCAGGGCCTCCGGGAGCTGGTATCTGTCTGCTTTTGTCCTCGGGGGATGATGCAGGGTTCTCGGGGAATCTCTTTTCTTGATCGGGAGCCAGGATCCATCTCTGAATCTCTCACGGTTGATCAAATCTTTCGGCGCTCAATCCGAGAGAGCCGGTCAGGGCCTCCGGGAGCTGGTATCTGTCTGCTTTTGTCCTCGGGGGATGATGCAGGGTTCTCGGGGAATCTCTTTTCTTGTTTATTTGGTGCCTTAGCTAAAAACCAGGATCCGTTGCCAGAATTCTCGCGTTTGATCGAATCTTGCGACGGTTGTCCTGAAACGACCGATTCGGGTCTTCGGGAGCCGATTTTTCCCAGTTTTTGCCTGCTGGAGGTAGTTCTGACAATTTTTAGTCTGCTTGGGGTAAAACCTCATAGATCTTGACTGGACTGGGCCACCGGGCCTGATCGGTGTCAAAAACGGGCTAAAAAAAGCCAAAACGGGTCAAAACGGGGCGAAACGGGGCAAAACGAAGCGAAGCGGGGCCCACGAGGAGCAGTGCCGCGGTGGTAGTTGGCCAGTGCCGCGGCGGTACTGGGTGGCCGGACTCCATCTTCTTATATCTCGGGTTTTTGAGCTCTTGAAGCTCATTCTTGGCCATTTTGGGGTGTTTTTGAAGCCAAAATTCATCAAAACGCAGCTTGTGCGCGCTCAGGTGAGTAATCTTTCCCCGTAGTCAGATTTTTGATTGGTGTTTTGGTTTGCCCAAATTTTCAAGAAGAAAGTTTGAATGTGACTTCCATTTTTCTTGTAGATCCATGGCTTCGAGCTCAAGGAGACCGTCTAAAAAGGCTAAGGGACGGATGAAGGCTGAAATGCAAACCCCGGACTTGATTCTACGGGACCCCCAACGCCATCTTTCGGCCGCGGCTCTAGCGAGCTTGGTATGTGAAACTTTCGACATTTTAGGACCACTTTCATGTATTGTGCTAGTTTTGTGAGCCGTAGTGTGCACCTAGAAATTGTTAGGAGTCCGATTTGTGCTCAAATGTTGATTTTGTGAAATTTTGCTCTCGGGTCGTGAATAGTGATTTTGTGCATTTTTGTTGTTTTTGTTGTGTGCAAGTGCCGGAAGTGGCCTTGAAAGGCCATGGTAGCCTTGCCCACGCCTTCTTGTGGTATACACAGCTTTCGCCCACCGTTAAGAGGATGGTTGATGATGCCGGGTTCGGAGGCTTCGTCCGTCTGGTTTCGAAAAGCAGCAATGATTTGGCCCATTTCTATGCCCTGGCTGCGAGGTGGTGGGATACCACCAATACTTTCCACCTGCCGTTCGGAGAGATGACCATGACGCCCTTCGACTTCTCCATGATTACGGGCTTGAGGGTCGGCAGGAAGCGCCTGATTTTGGATTACTTTTACGAGATCGACCCGGAGGCGGTGGAGATGCTGATTGGGGCTGTTCCCCCTAACCTGGAGAGGCATTGGTTTCCTTGCGGCTGGCTTTACCGGGCCTATGGCAGAGGTAATCACAATCTGAACAATTCCCAACTTTTGAGGGTTTATCTTCTGTATGTCCTCGGGTGCTCAATCTTTGCGACAAGGAACGACCGGGTGAGCTTGAGGCTCCTTTCTTGCCTGGCGACCATTGATGAGATCCCCTCCTATAACTGGGGCGGCGCTGCCTTGGCCCATCTCTACAAGCATATGGGGGAGGTCTCTCGGGGCGATGTTAAATCTACTGGGGGATTTTGGCGAGCTTGGGAGGTACGCACCGTTTCTTCCTTTATTTTCCATCTCTTTGATTTCTATACTTGTTCTGATTTCTCCTTTGTCTGTGCAGCTTTGGAGTTTTGAATACTTGAAGATGTTGGCTCCTTCTCCGGCAGATGAATCAGGCGAGGATGAGGATGGCATGGCTCCTGTGCCTCTATTCCCACGAGGTTTGAGATGGCGGAGGGACGTTGTTGGGGTGAAGAGTGGGGCCCACCGGATTGTTTTGCTTAGAAACTTCCTGACTGAGCTGACGGCTTCTGATGTTGATTGGACGCTTTGGGAGGGCGTTGTTTACGCCGCCCCAGAGGAGATACAATCGGTTAAATCTCTTACCTCTTGCCGCCTTCTGCTGGAGAGTACCGAGTGTAGGCAGTGGTTCCTTGGGGAACGGGTGTCTCGACAGGTGGTTGGTGGCTCCCGATATCGCGTTCCCCATAATCCTCCTGTGATGGATGCTAGTGACCTCTCCGGTGATGCTCTGTCGGCGGCCTTAGCCGGCACCGACGTCTGGGATCATTTTCTCTCTGAGACCGGGTATGAGGCTTACCGTGGCAGCTCCTTGATGCCTAACTTCCCGCTCCTGGAGGTGAGTTGTTTTTTTTTTTTTTTTTTTTTTTTTTAATTTTGCTTTTATTAGTGCCTATGTCTTTGATTCGCCTTTTCCTAACTTGTTTTGTGCCTACAGCTTCGTGAGATGTACAGGAGACAGGCTCCTCAGGCTCCCGACCTTATCCCTCCTTGGGATTGGACCGTCAACGTTTTAGGCGCTGATGGCACTCCCCAAATGATGGAGGTGCCGCGAGTTACATGTGGGTACCCTACTCAGCCAGCGGGCGTCCTCAACGTTCCTTGGAGTTACGCTGAGGAGGGTCACGCCTTGGCGGCTAGCTTACGGTCCTTGGTCCTCACACGAGACCACCGGGTATGTCTCTAATTTTGCACTTTCTTAAGGTTATGAGGTTCTAACCCTGGATTTTACCCTTGACAGATGGACGGTATGCGGCAATTTGCCGCCAACCAGATGGCATCCTTGGTAAGTCTCTGACTCGACTTTATTTTTGTACTTTTGTTATTCCCTTACTAATCGCCTTCGTCTTTTTGTGTGTGCAGTACCGTGGAGGCAGGGCTGGCTCATCGAGGACTGGTCCAAGATGCAGAGGTGGTAGGAGGAGGCCGTCGCCGACATACACTCCGGGAGGTCCGACAGAGGACGAAGAAGAGGAGGACTGAGGCTTCCCAAGCGGGAATTATTATTTTATTTTTCTGTTTTCGATTGGGTTGTACTGGGAATATGATTATTTGGACAGTGTAGGACGAAGTGTGGAACAATTTGTAACCTTTTGACAGAGTATTATGATGTTTTGCCTCCTAGGCCGGATATCTTCCGGTTTAGAGGTGCAGTTGTGTGCTTGTTTTAGTTGATATATGTACACTGTGATTGTTGGATGCTACTGCGATGGGCAGTTTTGTGATAGTGAGTGCTTTTTGCCTTGCAGGTGGGATAGTCCGTGAAACGGGGAGGTGCTGCCGAAATTTCGAATTTTGCTAGAGCCGCGACCGAAAACATGGCTTTGTATGATCCCGCTCAACTCACAGCTTGGCTGACCATCACGGATGGCGTGGAGCGGATCAACCTCTTTAGCTACGGCTTGACCGAGCTATTCTCTCTTTGCCGGATGACCCTGAACACTGAGTTCTTGCGTGCTGCCATTGGTCACTGGGACCCGGTGAACCATGTCTTCAACTTCAATGGCCTGGAGATATGCCCCATGTTTGAGGAGTTCTGCGCTATTCTCGGCTATGATTCTGACTCTGATCTGATTCTCCCTTCTGCTGGTACCCTCAGTCCTACGCGAGGCTTGGCTGAATATCTGAATTGCTCCATCACTATTTCCCGCCGGCTGATTCAAGGTGAGGTCCTTAGTATTGCTTCTATTATTGCTCAGTATGCCAGTCCTGGGAATCCCAGTGTGTACAATGCTACCCGCGGGGCTGCTTTGATACTGTGCATGACCTCACACTTCTTATTCTCGAGTACCTCCGTTGACTTAGTGCATGTGTGCCTTGGGTTGAAGTTTAGCAAGAATCCCATGGCCATGGTTCTAGCTGAAACCTTGAATGGTTTGGACAATGCCTTCAATCAAGGGACTCTTCTTCTTTCCGGGGCACCTTTGGTGTTACAGGCTTGGTTATACGAGCGCCTTCAGCTGTGGACGGGCCGCATACCACCAGTTTACTTTCGTCGGGCTGTGCTTTACTCTCACTATACTTTTGCCGATTGGGTGGGCATGATGGGTGCCTTATCTGAGGCTGACATTTGCTGGGTTGTGAGGCGTTGGGGCCTTTACGCTATTACCACGAGCCTCAGGGGTCACCAGAGAGTGTGGTTGATGGGTCTGAGAGAGACTTCTTTCTATCATCCTCGCCGTTTGGCCAGACAGTATGGACAGGTTCAGGAGGTTCCCCGGGGGTTTACTGAGAGGGTCTTTGCTTCCAGGATCAGGGCTACCACTATTGCTGCTTTTATTGACGGTTGGACTGACCGGGTAAAAGCCTACTTCTAAAGACCTTTGAAGAAATAAAAGATGCAAGGATAAAACTAGACCTGACTGATTCTGCTCATTCCTCCAAGTGTCTTTGAACATGTGTGTTTGCTTTTTGAAAGACTTTTATTTCTTTAGTTATTCCTGCTTATGTAATATTCAAAGCTTGTTTATTAGTGAACCTTGGTTACTTTGAGAACCTCTTTTTATGCATTTAGCTTTCTGAAAAACATTTTGTAACCTAGATTTCAATTTAGTTGTTGCTTTTGGTGCTCACTTGGGCATGCTAGGGTGATTAGAGGCAAACGAGGCGGGTGGCCGAAGTTTGCCCCTAGTTCGGGATATGTATGGTTGTGAGGCAAACAAGGTAGATGACCGACGTTTGCCCCTAGTTTGGAAGGGGTTCAGGCAAACGAGGCGAGTGGCCGAAATTTGCCCCTAGTGTGGAGGGTGATATATGGGTTATGGTAAGGACCGCGACTTTATTTCTCACATGCTCATAATTTTTGCCTAGGCACCAAGGAGGTGGCCTAGCGAGCTATTTTCTCTCTTTTGTTATTGCTCACCTTGGATTTAGCTCTAATTTTTGCCTAGGCGTCCTTTCGGATTTTCATCCTAGCGAGCCATCCTTTTTTTGAAAGTCTGCCTACGTACCCCCGAGCGGGGATCAGGTCCAACGTAGTTCGGGCCAAAGTTTCGAAAGAAAAGGGTTATTTTTTGTGGGGTGGAGCGACCGAACCGACGTGGTTGCCTACGTATCCCCGAGTGGGAATCAGGTCAAGCGTAGTTCAAGGCAAGGCTTGAAAGAAATGGTTATTTTGGTGAGGTGACCGAACCGATGTGGTTGCCTACGTATCCCCGAGTGGGAATCAGGTCAAGCGTAGTTCAAGGCAAGGCTTGAAAGAAATGGTTATTTTGGTGAGGTGACCGAACCGATGTGGTTGCCTACGTATCCCCGAGTGGGAATCAGGTCAAGCGTAGTTCAAGGCAAGGCTTGAAAGAAATGGTTATTTTTTGTCAAGCATAGTACTTTTTGAGGCGATCCATGTTGATTGGTTCTTTGAATTCGACACCATCGAGGTCCATGAGGTAAGCTGCTCCTCCAGAAAGGATTGTTTTGACGATATAAGGGCCGACCCACTTAGGTTTGAACTTCCCACGGGGATCGAAGATCGGAGCTCGCAATTCCTTAAGGACAAGGTCACCCTTGGCAATCTTTCTCGGACGAACCCTTTTATTGAAAGCACGGGCCACCCTTTTTTGATAGATTCGGACGTGGTCGACTGCCGCTAGGCGCTTTTCATCTATGAGGACCAACTCTTCGTATCTTTCCCTCAACCAATCTGATTCTGAAATTTCACATTCTGCCATCACGCGTAGAGACGGTAGCTCTATCTCGACCGGAAGTACTGCTTCCATCCCATACACCAGCGAGTAAGGAGTTGCTCCTGTGGACGTCCTTATTGATGTTCTGTATCCCCAAAGCGTGAATGGTAGCTTTTCGTGCCAGTCCTTGTAGGTGTCAGCTGATTTCTGCAGTATGGTCTTGACATTCTTATTTGCAGCTTCGACTGCCCCATTGGTTTGCGGCCTATATGGTGACGACTTGTGATAAGTAATTTTGTATTCCTCGAACAGATCCTTGACTTCTGCCTTGAAATGACTTCCGTTGTCCGAAATAATCTCATGGGGGACTCCATAACGGCAGATGAGATTTCTCTTGATGAATTTGGCCACTTCCTTGGCCCCCAACTTGGTGTAAGACGCAGCTTCTACCCATTTTGTGAAGTAGTCGATGGCCACCAAAATGTACCGATTTCCATTTGAGGCTTTTGGGATGATTTCACCGATAATATCGATTCCCCAGGTGGAGAATGGCCAAGGCGAGGTCATGGTGTATAGAAGGGAGGGTGGTACATGCATCATGTTTGCATGGATCTGGCACTTGTGACACCTTCTCACGTATTCGCAACAATCTTTCTCCAAGGTTGTCCAGTAGTACCCTTGCCTTATGATCTTCTTAGCCAGCATGTGACCGTTCATGTGCGGGCCGCATACCCCCTCGTGTATTTCTTCCATCATTCTTCGGGAGCTCTTCCCGAACAAGCAAGTCAGGTTGTGACCATTGTATCCTTTCTTCAACAAATGATGAATTGCGCTGCGAATCTTCGAATGGCCCTCTTGTCTTTCTCGGTAGACTCTTGGGGGTACGTCCCCTTTTCTATGAAATCCCAGACATCCTGATACCATGGTGTCCCATTCTCTTCTTCTTCGATTGTGGCGATTATGTTGAACGAAGGCTCGTACCTCTGCTCAATTACCAAGGGCATCATCCTGACTCCCACAGGAATTTTGATCATCGAAGCTAAAGTAGCCAAGGAGTCTGCCAACTGGTTCTCTTCCCTGGGCAAGTAGAAGAATGTGATATTCTCGAACTGCCTCTTGAGTTGGTCGAGACGATCATGATAGGGCTTCAACCTTTCTTCTTTTACTTTCCATTCTCCTCTAGCTTGAGATATGATGAGGTTTGAGTCCCCGAAGACGTCTAACTTCTGAACCCTCAGTTCTAAGGCTGCTTCCATTCCCAGAATGCACGGTTTATATTCGGCGGTGTTGTTGGTGGAGTTATAGTTGAGCTTGACCGCCAATGGAGTATGATCCCCGCTTGGTGATACGAGAATCATCCCTACTCCGTATCCTTTCATGTTGGCCGCTCCATCAAAGTACAACTTCCACTGTTCTTCCTTGATTTCCATGATATTCTCGTCCGGAAACAGAAAGTCCCCACTTTCTTCGGAGTCAACGGCATGCTCTGCGAGATGCTCAGCTACGGTTCTCCCTTTTACTGACTTGCTTGTAACATACTTGATATCGAATTCGGATAGTAGAAGTAACCAACGGGATATGCGACCGGTCAGGGCGGGTTTTTCGAGGAGGTATTTTAGAGGATCCATGCGGGATATGAGCACAACTGGGAAGGCCAGCATGTAGTGCCTCAGTCGGCGAGTACACCAAACCAGGGCCCAACACGTTTTTTCAAGGGTAGAGTAGTTGAGCTCATACCCAGTCATCCTCTTGCTGAGGTAGTATATGGCTTTTTCGGAGTGGCTTTCTTCTCCTTCTTGGGCTAGCATGCAACCCATGGCATTTTCGGAGACGGACAGGTAAAGGAATAAGGGCTTATGAGGAATGGGTGGTGAAAGGACAGGCGGGTTCTGAAGGTAGGATTTTATTTTGTCGAAAGCGGCTTGGCATTGGTCATCC
Organism: Hydrangea macrophylla; assembly: GCA_033977485.1. Classification (NCBI taxonomy): domain Eukaryota; kingdom Viridiplantae; phylum Streptophyta; class Magnoliopsida; order Cornales; family Hydrangeaceae; genus Hydrangea; species Hydrangea macrophylla. Next base: position 68,617,543 of record CM066988.1, read on the forward strand.
CATTAGAACTTCTCCCCTTTTCTCAACAATCGGAACAGAGGATCGCACGTGGTTGTGAGCTTGGAGATGAAACGGCTGATGAATTGGATTCTTCCGAGGAACCCCCTTACTTCTTTTTCATTCCGTGGTGGTGTCATTTCTAGGACTGCCTTGATCTTGGAGGGATCCACCTCTATCCCCCTTTGTGTGATGAGAAAACCCAGGAGTTTACCGGAAGTCACACCGAAAGTGCATTTCTTTGGATTCAACCTCATCTTGTATTTGCGCAACCTTTCGAAGAACTTTTCCAGCGCTACCAGGTGTCCTTCTCTGTCCTTGGATTTCACAATCATGTCGTCTACGTACACTTCTACCTCCTTGTGAATCATATCATGCAGCAGAGTGGTGGCAGCTCTTTGGTAAGTCGCCCCTGCGTTCTTGAGTCCGAAGGGCATTACTCTATAACAGTAGGTTCCCCAAGGGGTGGTGAATGTCGTCTTCTCCCGATCTTCTGGCGCCATTAGAATCTGATCATATCCTGAGAAACCATCCATGAATGAAAGTAGCTCATGTCCGGCGGTGTTATCTACCAAGACGTCAATGTGGGGAAGTGGAAAGTCATCCTTGGGACTGGCTTTGTTTAGATCACGGAAGTCGACGCACACGCGAACTTTCCCATCCTTCTTCGGGACCGGTACGATATTGGCCACCCATTCCGGGTATTCGGTGACAATGATGAACCCTGCCTTGAACTGCTTCTCCACCTCTTCTTTAACCTTGAGTGCCCATTCCGATCTCATGCGTCTCAGTTTCTGCTTGACAGGTTTAGAATTGGGGAGGAGAGGAATATGATGTTGGACGATGTCGGGATCGACCCCAGGCATGTCTTCGTAAGACCAAGCAAAAACATCTTTGAATTCTTTTAGCAAGAGGGTTAATTTTTCTTTTTCTTCTTTATTAAGAGTTGAGCCAATTTGCACAATTTGTGGATTATCTGTTTCACCTAGGTTAACTGATAAAGTATCTTCGATTATTTCATAAGCAGGTGGTTTTTCGATTAGTTGCTTAAATTCAATTGAGAGATCCTTGGAGGGATCTGTGCATTCACAAGTGTTAGACGCAGAGGAGTAAGCAGAATCGTCTTTCATTTCATTCATGACAGGTGAAGTGACTACAATGGATAGTGGTGGGCCTACAGCAGCCGACTCTGGTACAGACTCGACAATTGGTAATACAGACTCTGGGGGAATAGGGGATTGGGAGACACAGATAGATGACTCCACAGCCTGGTTGCTCAGACCCTCCTCAGTTGGCTTGATCTGATCATCTTGGATCTTGGCCCTCTCTTCTTCCTTCTTCTCAGCGGATTCCTCCCATATTTCCTTGATGGCTTCAGCGTCTAGGTATTTCAACCAGTCTTCTTCCGGGGTCTTCTCAACTTCTTCGGGATAGAACGGGTCTTGGTATGGGGGCCTTTCGCAATCAGCAAAGATTTCAAGCCCGGGGTGCCTTTTCCTAGTGGTTTGATGGATCCAGGGTTCGGGGAACCAGAAGTAAGGGAAATCATCCCCTTCTTTGATGAACTGTCCGTTCAAAGTCTTGCGGTATGGGGGGAGACCCTTCACCCTTTTCTTCCATGGCCTCTGTAGCTCAACGTCTTCTTCAGTGGGCTTGTACCCCAACCCGAAAGTGCCTTGTTGTCCTTTGACCTGAGGGAACTCACGAATCCCTTGCTGGCGTCGACCCAATCCCATTCCGGGGAAGTAGTTCATCTTGCGGACAATGTTGACAACTGCAGAGTGGACCTCAGGGAATCGGTCTTCATCATTGATCATATGGACTTCTTCCATGAAGAACCCTCCGATTTCTCCTTCTTCTAGTTCAGGTATTTGGACTTCAAAAATGGGAGCGTAATTTGGGAAAGCTTCGTTACCCCAACTATTACCGAGGATGATCTTTACTTCCTTCTCATGAATGTACTTGATCATTTGATGCACAGTGGATGATACAGCTTTGTTGGCATGAAGCCAGGGCCTTCCAATTAGCAGATTGAACGAGGCAGGTATGTCCATGACTTGAAAAACCTCAGTGCTTGCCAAAGATCCTACCCGGATTTGCAGAGAGACAGTCCCCATCACATTCCTTCTGGTATTATCGTAGGCCCTCACGGATTGCACAGATGGCGTGATGTCAAGGATATTGACCCCCAAAGCAGTGGCAGTTCTTAAGGCACAAACATTCAAAGCGGAACCTGTGTCGACCAGACAAAACGGTACCTGCTGCTCCTTACATCCAACAGTGATGTATAACGCTTTGTTATGCGCGGATCCTTCCGGTGGCAAGTCCTCATCAGAAAATGTAATGATCGGGTCGGGGGTAAGTGCGCCCAAGAAAGCCACCATGTCCTCCGATGCGGCATCGATAGGAACTTCAATCCCAGCCAAGGCATTCAACACGGCTTGCCTATGCTTGTAAGATGTCACCATAATATCCCACATTGAGAGATGTGCTTGGGTTTTCTTTAGCTGCTTTATCAACTCATTATCTTCTTCGATGATCTCATCCATCTTTCCCTTCCCCTTGTCCTTGATTGGACCTTTCTCGGTTGCATCGGTGGCAGGCTATGGCGGGTGATAATGACGGCCTGACCTGTTCAGATGATCAATCTCGGCAGGAGTAGGCCCTTCTACAGTTCCATCCTTCTTGAACCAATCACAATCCGTTCCCACAAATGGCTTTTCCGGCTCGTTCCAGATGGAAGCATCACTCTCGTTGTTAGGGTCATACCATTTGAGGTCTACCACCCCTAGGTCATGCTCTTCCATGAAGAACAAGTCTTGCTCATCGTCTAGCTGCTACTGCCACTCGTCATTCTCCCCTCCGATCAGATGAATTCCCTCAGAATCCGGGATGTCAATGAGGGGTAAAGGTTGTCCTAGGGGGGTGATATAGGTAGCAGGGTTGAAGGATATAGGGTAAGACTGGATGAGACTAATATTTTGGTGGTTAGGCAGAGGATTTTGGGTGATATGGGGCTGCTTCGGGGGTGGCTCGATGATATTCTGGTCGATGAGGTCCTGAATATCATGGCGAAGGCGCATGCAGTCATCGGTGTTATGGCCGGGGGCTTGGTGGTAGGCGCATCGTTTAGACATATCGCAGTTAGGCGGGGGTGGGGTATTTCGAGACTGGAGTAGTTGGAGATGGCCCTTTTTGAGGAGGCGGTCCAAGGCTGAGGAGAGAGAGATTTCTAGCTTGGCAAAATTACGAGGGGGCTTTTTCGGGAAAGGGCGGTTGGAGGGATTTGCCTGGTTGGAGGGTTGGTATGGTCTTGGGGGGTATGCCATGGGTTGGCTGCTAAGGGCATTGACATCTGGGGAGTTTCGGGAGTAGTTGGGCCTTCCTGGCTGACTCGGAGGGTCTTCCTTTTTGATCTTCCCTTCCCTGATAGCATCTTCGATTCGGGTTCCGACCTCAAACAACTCTTCAAAGGTGGAGATGGACTGGTAGAATAATTTCTCATGATAAAGCGGCTGCAGATTCCGGACGAGCATCCTTACCTGTTCCTTTTCAATCGGCCGGTGGGTCATTTGAGCTACCTTGTTCCTCCATCTGCTCAGGAATGCAGCGAAGGATTCATTGTTGCTTTGCCGGGTTGTTTCCAAATCCCTGATAGTGACATCCAGCTCCTGGTTGTAAGAGTAATGATCGACAAAAACTCGAACGATATCTTCCTAGGCCCGGGTTTTGGAGGCTTCCAAGGTTAGGAACCATGATAGTGCAGATTTCGCCAGAGTTTGTGGGAACAACATTGCGATGTGCTCGTGGGTACAACCCATGGACTGGAAGATACTCATGCACAGCTTCACGTGACTTTTTGGGTTCCCAGTTCCGTCAAAACGGTCGATGGCAGGCATTTTGAAGTTCTCCGGCAGTTTCAACTTGACAGGCTCAAAGAGGCCTTCCAGGTCTAGCATGTAATCATCGACTCCCTTGCTTTTTCTCAGCACGCTCTCCAGTTTGTCGACCTTGTCCATTTTCTCTTGGAGCTTCTTTTTATATGCGAGCGGTGGGACCCCTTGAAACCAGTTTTCCTCCCCATTATTCTCATGTAGAGGAGGTTCAAACCTTGGTGGCGGAAACTCGGGCGGTGGTTGTGGCTGTTGCTGCTTTAGTTCTTCCATGAACTTCAGGACTTGGGCTAGACTGTCGGATTGTTGGCTTATAGTCGCTCCCAACTCGGTGACCTTGTTTTCCAATTCTTCTCTATTCATGCTGAAGCGGGCTGTCGGACCGATTCTGACTAAACGATTATCCGAACTCCTGGTCCACAACGAGGATTCCGGCTGCTGACCTTGAGAATCTATACTGACCTGACAGATTTTGAGAGAAGGGGTGTATCAGATCCTGACAGTGATGACTTTTAGACAGACAAAGACAGTGACGTGGACTGACTCGAGACAGTGCGTGCAGAGAGATGGGGATGGTGTATGCATGGGAGACAAGCATGCAGATGTAAGCCTTAATCTATATGATGTTCCTATTTCTAACAGATAGAGGATAAGCAATTAAGGTCCTAACCATATAAAGTGTGCCAATCTTACTTTCCAGTACGACCACCAAGGGATAACCGGGATTTCCAGGGTTTACGGAGGCTTTTAAGAAGGACTGGGCATTCTTGGTTGATCTGGACAGAGTTTCTGGGAGAAACTGGGGAGTGCGGTCATATCTGGGATATCTGGACAGAGTTTCTGGGAGAAACTGGTCAATATGGTTATATCTGGGATATTTGGACAGAGTTTCTGGGAGAAACAGGGATTCAAAAGATTCGGAGAAATTTCTAGAAGTCATTTGAGTTTCTAGGAGAAATAGGAATTTTTGGTTGATTTGGACTGGGCTTCTAGGAGAAACTGGCATTCTGGGCATTTCTGAGAAACGTGGATGGAGTTTCTAGGAGAAACAAGTATATTTGGGCATTTCTAGGTGATTTGGGCAGAGATTCTGGGAAGAACTAGTTAATATGGTTATATCTGGGATATCTGGACAGAGTTTCTGGGAGAAACTGGTCAATATGGTTATATCTGGGATATTTGGACAGAGTTTCTGGGAGAAACTGGTAAGTACGGTCATATCTGGGATATCTGGACAGAGTTTCTGGGAGAAACTGGTAAACACGGTCATATCTGGGATATCTGGATAGAGTTTTTGGGAGAAACTTGGGGTAAGTATGTTTATAGTGATCGTACTTTCTAGCAGGTTTTCATACTCCTATGTCTCAGGACCAACAAACAAGGTTTGCGGTGTATATCTTTTGTGAGCATGGGGCAGACATCCTTGTCATGGTGCCTAGGCAGGTCGACCCAATGTAGTTACATGTGAGTGATTGCCTTGGGAATCATAAGGAAGAGGTTTTGTCCTATGCCACATAAGCGTCTACACCGCGCAGGTAATCCCACCAGGGCATACAGCAGTTATATCACGTTGTCCTATCTGAAAAGATAAATGAACAGTCCTATGAAAGGTTCTAAAGGAATCTATATGCAAAGGCTAGGTTTAGTCAAAGAGGGTCCGTTGACGAGAGTTCCAATATACCGTCAGGGAGACAGTACGGAGGTTTTTACTCTTTTTGATATACCTTGGAAGGTACAGTATCAACGGTGACTTGTGCCCTTGCACAGCAAGACCTGAACAATGTCAGCGCGGCGTTTCAGACACAGTCGGAGGGGGAAATGCAAGAGTGCAATGCGGTGAACCAAACACAGTAAAAAGATGATTTTAAGGATGCTTCTTATGAGTCAAACCTCTGTATTATTTTGTTTTAAAATAAAATTCCCCAGCAGAGTCGCCAGATTGTGGACACGCGGAATCGGACCACTTCTCTTGTTTGAGATTGCTTTGAAATTGATTTGAATCAAGGAAAAGAAAAGGTCTGTTGAAAACAGATACAGAGTCGCCACTTGGTCTTTAAGGAACCAAGAAACCTAATTTTGACTCACCCAAGCGGATAAGGGCACCGGCCCTTCGTAACCAAAGAACTTGGTTCGGGGTTTTGGTACGAGAGAGGAAGGAGCCTTTGTCACGACTAAAACACCCTCAACTCGCCCCGTCTTTCGACGGGCCTCAATTAGCATCCAAATAATCATCTTATACTATGTTTGGTTCGACAAATAATACTATGATAGTATATTACATCACATAAGAAACTTGAAAATGGAAGATCTAAAAGTAAGATATCATTCATAAGATCTAAGTCAAGCATCATACGATGTAAAGTGAAAGATCACACAAATAAACCTAGGAAAAATCATGTATCAAATAATCAAGACTTCCTAATCTAAAGGGGGACATGAATTGTTCTTGAAACAAATAATCAAAAAAATCAAAATATGCTTAGCAAACCAGAATGATGCATGTTATTCTTTTGAGAAAAGAAGACCTCTCAATCCCCGGGACGGATGAGAAAGGATGATTAGATCGAGGGGGAAGCATGAACGTGTGATCATGATCATTCCTTATGGTCTTCTTAGATTAAGAGTTACAAAAACCCCAAATCTTGCATGGATGCAATGTATGTATCTAAAATGTGCAAAGGTTGTAGTGTGTTTTGTGTACATGGATTTCTAAAATGACTTAGAAGTCTAAAATGTGCATGAATGAATGGATTAAATCAACATGGGATATGTACAAATGTAGTATGAACTACTTCCTAAGATATGGGCTAATTTAGAATGCATATGAGCATCAAATCAAAGAATAAAAGTTGAAATGTGCTTGCTGTGAATAGTGGACAGACTGCATGTGTTACTTTGTAACATTATAATGGGGGGTCAAACGTGCCTAGAAAAATGTAAGAAAAATCAGAGATCATCCTTATTGTGTCTAGAAAATAACCCAAAAAGCCAAACATCAATAGCTATCACAGATTAAAAGAAAGAAATCAGAATGTACACATGACTCAAAAACAAAAACTGCACTGTTGACTGATTTTGTATGATTTTTCATAAATCAAAGAAAAGGTTTAGGATGACCCATTATATACCAAAAGTTTCCTAAGACACCCAGGTTTTATGAAAAAAAATATAAAAGATATATGTAGAGTGATGAAAATGTCCAGAATAAGTGCAAGAAGTTGGGTGAACATTCTGTGAGAACAGAGGCAGATTATGAATATGAACTCCTCACATCCAAAACAAATACTTTTACATTTCTATAATTGATGAGAAAAATCAGGGACAAACTATAATGTATTAGGAAGGTTTTCCAAGTGGTTTCATCATCATAACTTGAGTATTTAATTCAAAACAAATCTTTGAATCTGAACAGCTCACTGTTTTGGGTCATTGTTTTGGAGATTTTTGAGGAAAACAAAGTTTTGTTTCTTGAAACCAAATGAGAGGGATTGAGAGGGGTTTTGAAATAGATGTTTTGAAAACATATTTTCAACACTCAATGAGGATTATGACCACTTAGAATACCAACATCAAACTCATCATTGAGAATCTCCAAGATTGTTGGAGAGATTTATTTTATTTTTAGAACATAACTTCAATACATTCCAAGAATACCTTGGAAGTATTGAGGTTATAATCATCATCTATCAAACATGTTTTTGAGGTCAAGAGCTACTATCCATAAGGATTCACTCACCCCAAACTTCATGTCATCATTTAGATGATGATGAACTAGTAAGTAAATAAAGAAAATCAAAAAGAAATGAGGTAAGAAGAGATGAACAATAAATAAACAAGCAAATATATGATGATCAATAGATGATATTCATGAAGCATGAGACTTGTAGATTGGTGTTTCACTCATATGTAATGACATTTAAACATGGAAGAAGCTTCCACTCTCTTGATTGCTCACTAGAATGGTGGTTGGGTGTATTGAATGTTGAAGTAAATGGGAGTAATGAAGTAAAAACAAAGTTTAGAACTCACTTTTTGTTTTGAAAATCAAGAAGAAAGCTTCTTTTCTCTCTATTCTAACCTTATCTCTACAACTTTCTCTCCCAAACTTTCTCAAAACTCACATTTGACTCCCCTAAAATGAGGAGTAATGGGGTGTTTATATAGGCCAACTTGGGGTGGTTTTGGGATTTAGAAAGTATTCCCATTGGCTCCAAACATCTGAAATCATAAAACTATGTCGTTTTGGCTTTTAATTAATCAAAATGGGACCACAAAACATATTACAAAAATACACTATTCTGGAGGGGAGTGCCGCGGCGGCACTGGGCCAGTGCCGCGGCGGCAGTGCTCCTCCCTTCGTCTGGATAATGCTGTTTAGGCCCCCTGATGTTCCGGTATTCGCGAAAAGGCCCTATTTCGTCCGAAATTCACAGAAAATGCGTACGAACTCCAAATTGAGGTTGTGATATACCGTTGGAAAGGTAATGGAGTCTACTTTACATAAAAAAAAAATAGTTCGGGGCTAGGTCATTTTGAAAAGTTTTGCGGTATTCGCGATAAAAGCCGATTTGATCGCCTTTTTCTCCTTTAGAAATTCATAATAAATTCGTTTTAAATCCAAAAATTATGTGTGATATACCGTTGGAAAGCTATTGACCTCTAGTATCTATGAAAAATATTTGAAAATTGTTTTAGTGCCCCGATTCCAAAGTCAAATTCTGGTCAAACTGGTCAAACCTGGGATTCCCGGGAAGTTCTGGAAACCTCCGGGAGTTCCCGGGAGCCGATGTTTTCGCTTGATTTTCTTTTGGAACTTGCTTTAACACTTTTTTCCATGTTTTAAAATGATTTTGGTGAATCCGGACGATTTCGGTCAAACTTGGTCAAACCTGGTCAAACCTTGGTCAAACCTAGTCAAACCTTGGTCAAACTAGTCAACGGGGACTTCCGGGGGTCTCTGGGAGCCGACGATTTTATCTGATTTCTCTTTAAAACTCCTTTTATCGCTTTTCTTACGACATAGCATGTTTTCAGAACTTTGGGACCAAATCTGGGAGTTTTCGGGCTTTTAGGGGCATTTTGGTCATTCTGAGCATTCTGAGAAATGGAGCTGACTTCCGAGAGTCTTTTCGAGTCTTTTGCGATCATTGTGAACCACCAAGATATGGGTCTCCTAAATCCGATAGCCGACAAAATGGGGTGTCTACACAGAGCAATCTGTAAAGAAGGCATACAACACTCTAAGCAGCAATGATCACATAAAATATGAATAGATAGAGCATGAGATACATACATAATAACAGAACTAATCACTGGAACGATAAAACAATGAAAACAATAGAGCAGTGATAGTAAAATCAATAATAACCAAAGTCCAAAATAACCAAATTATCCAAACAGTCCAAAATATCCAAAAACCCACGAGAAACTACTGGAGAGGAGAGAAAGAAATAGTAATAAACACAATACAATAAAACTCCATCATAGCAAAGTACATAACCTACACATCACCAATGTCAGAAAGAATCACGATCGGAGCATCAGTAGCAGCAGCATCTCCACCCTCAGCAACAGTAGTAGCCGTCGCCGGGTCACTCACAATCGGGGCAGCTGATGTAGACAATAACGGGTCAGCCACGACTGGAGGTGGTGCAAATGATGTAGATGGAGCTGCAAGACCAGAAGTTGGACCTATAGTGGGTTGGGCAGAAGCTGTGGGGATAAACTGATCAACCCCTAGCTGTACCAGAAGGGTCTCAAGCATCGTCGTCATATAATCAATGAATGGAGAGCCTGGAGGGACACGGAAGACGACTCTCCTTGGGCCTGAGTCTAAGACCGCTGTCTCAACTCAAAACGTGCAACCTCCTCAACAGGATCAACCTCCTCCTCTGAATCATGCTCCTCAGCCTAGGTCGGCGACCCAGAAGCGACATCCTCAGTATCCATCCCTCCTCGCCTCCTCTTTGCTCCGACTTTGGCTTTGCCCTTCCCTTTTTGTTTTCTCTTCTGGGCGTCAGAGCGGCGAGCAGCTGTCTCACCAAATCGGCTCGAGGAAGTCTGAAAAACATCGGTAGCAAGAGGAGGTAATCCACTCTGGGTCACGATGCGGTGAATGCCCCACGCACCCTTCAGGTGCTTCTTGGCTGAAATGTATCGTGTAGGCTGCGCCAAAAACTCTATATATAATCGCGGGAGGCAAACCCGCCTCCCAGTCCCCACACAGAGCAAAGCCCTCACGTACCAAGCTACCAACTTCTCGTGATAAGAGGTCGGAAAGATACAATTGCAGAGTACGAGATGGAGCATGTGGTACGTGTCAGTCAATAACCGATCCTCTATATGAGACGAGTCGTTCCAGAACTGAACGGCACCGTCGATAATCTCTCTGACAATCGTGGCATGAGGGATCTCAGGAGTACCCACACGGTGAGGATAATCACTCTCCAGCTCCTCAGGGACTCCTAGAGCAGCAGATAAAGTGGCAGGACTGACGATGATCTCCTGGCCACGGAAGAAAGATCTATAAGTGAATGGTATAGATGGGTCCTTGATCAGTGTTGCACAAACCTCTCGCACCCAAGAAACATTGACTTGTTTGGGCTGTGTCAACATTTCATACCATCGCGGCATATCCTTGATTCTGGCTAAGAATCATGGAGCTGAAAGCCAGGTTGTCTCAAGAGGTCTCTCTATCATCACCTTACGGTGACTGAAGAACCGTGTGTAGCACGATTGGTCAAAAATATGGCAAAACCCATGGTCGGGGACCGGATCTGGTATAGCAAAGTCGAAAGATTTCTCCCAAAAATAGTCTGTTATGGGATTCATAGTGGGCGACCTGAAATTGAAAAAAGAGAAGAGGAAACAAATGAAAATAGGAAAGCAAAACAAAAAGGTAAAACTGTCACTGATAAAGTTTGATCGATCGCAGTATGGTCGATCGATTGAGGAAGGACTAGGTTCGATCACTCAATCCTAGTTCGATCGATCGAAAAGGGACTGGATTCGATCGCTTGAGCCAAGTTCGATCGATAGAACACAGGGAAAATGCAGCAAGAAGAAGCACGCACAGAAATGAACCGAGAAAACAAATAAAAAGATTAAAACAATACGAAAAAAGTCTTAGGGTCAACAGGGGGCACCCCTTTGCAGATGAATACAGAAATAAAAATAGGGGGCCATGGTAATCTTACCTCGGTGAATGGGCAGCGGAGAACGATGAGGGTGATGATGATGAGGACCAGGGGGAATCAGGGGATCCCAAATGATGTGTGTGAGGAGTGGAATGAAAAAAATTGCCATGAGTGTCTCTGTCTCCAATCGCTCGAATAAAGGAGAGAAGAAGAGAAACTGATGAAGTGCATGGACGATGCCTCGTTTAAATACAAGTCTCGATCGATTGAGAAAGTTTGATCGATCGAACCTTCGATCGATTGAGACCTGTTGAAGTGCTTGAGGTTTGACGTCTTCAATCGATCGGAAAAAACTCGATCGATCGAACCTGGAAATTCTAGTAACTCTCTCAATGGACAGAGTATGCACCCCCAACTAACAGAAATTGATCTGGACATACAAAATAGCATAAAAGCAGTTCACAGACAGGACATGTAGGCCAGACATCATCATCAACAAGGTAAAATGTTGCAAATTTTATAAATAAAATTATTTAATATCATCCTGTCACACCCCGATTTTTGGACAACCAAATATTGAATCCAGAGTCTGTATCTGGACTAATATTCAATTACCAAAAATCATGAGAGCGGCACCCTCACACGGGCTAATAGATAATTATTGAAAACAGTATTTTATACTCATCAAATAAGGACATGTGATTTCGTGTTTAAAAAAAATTCTTTATTATTAAACTTGTATTCCCAAATATTCATTTTTCATTATAAAAAAAATTAAACTCCATTACACATATTATATCCTTTCGATTTACAAATGAAATATTAGGTTCATTCAATAAACCCTCTTTACATAGTTCAGCGAAAAGAAAATAAATAAGCAAAAATCCATACATCCATTGGTCAGAGCAACTACAACGTTCCCAATACCCAATATATAATCCTTATTACAATTATACACATGTGGCCCACACTGCCAGAAATAAAATAAAGTACAACAAAAAAATAAGTACAACTCTAATACTAAACAACACCGCGACCATCTCTTCACCCAAACAAAAGCTCCATATAAAATCTCCAAATACTAAACCTGCACATACATTCGACTACGTTTCATGTAGAAACGCACCCGAATGCATAACACACTCGGGTCAGTCACATGACTGGTATGAGTTAAACAAAAATAACAAAATCTGAGGGTTCCAACCTGAACCCGTCGACTACAAACCACATTACAACACTACTGGGCCAAGACAGGTAGTTCCACACACATATTTGGACAAAAGAGTAGTTTCCATTTATGTGATGGCAAGTAGTTTCTTGCCCAAAATCCAAAGTTACTACCAGTGTTATACTTACCTCGGATATCTATGGTGAGCCAGCCCTGCTTAAAAGTTAGTGGACCCACCATCCTGTAAATCGAATGATCACAAACCAGGCGAATAATTCCATACCTAAGCCATCCACATTCTAACTTAAATGTCGCGTTCATTATTTCACGCTTATCAGTCTTATGAAATAATCCCATTTTCATAATTTATTAGCACTAAATTTATCTTTGTGTTCCCTAGGTTCACCACTTGGCCACCCTCCATGGTACAGCCCACACATATATCCCATGTGTGCCCGGACATATTACCAACACCCACTCTGTTACTAGTTTGGTTGGGGTATCAACCAAACCAGGTATACACAACAGACGGCTGGTCAATATGCCTAGACGTCTATACAATATAAGCCGAGCATAAAGCTTAAGACAACTTGATCACGAAGCCACTGGCAAAAGGGTACACTCAGCAAGTCTTAAGCCAGCTTGATCACGAAGCCACTGGCAAAAGAGTGCGAGCTACCAAAAACAATATATCACATAACGGGGAGCGGTGAACTTATAGAACTATGTTGCAATTATCACTTATCGTTCGTATTATCCCAATAATTGTGAATTTCACGATTATCACATAGTTCCGTCTCATCATCCAATCACATCTCTAACTTTTAAATGTATTCCAATTTCTTGCAATAAAGGGTTTTATCAATTAACCCATAACAATTCGTCCTCAAAAATTTCCAATCAAATTACAAGATCCCCAATATACTATTCAACGTATCTAATTTACTCGTTTTTATCAAAATAACCGCACAATAAGGTCAGTTATTTCAGGTACAATAATCTCAATCCAACATTCAATATTAGCCTACATGAAACCCATAATAAAAATTCAAATTCTCATACCGTAAAGTATTATAACAATAGTTCCACAATATTTTCATCGGACTCAACGTTAATGACTATCACCCATTTTTTTTTATAGCTCAACATTATATGAGAATTCATGTATCTCTAAGTAATTTTCGTTAAGTCATACGAACGAATAAAAAAAACACAACTAATCATATTTCTCCAATCTCGTACATTTTAATATACTAAAAACTGCTACTGAAATCTTCAATTTCTTCCCAAACGGTGCAGAATCAGGAAAAACTCCATTAGACGAAAAGTGTGCAGAATTGCGTTTTACACAAGATAAGCAGACAGAATGTTCAAATTCAAAGCCACGATTTTACAATAATTTTCTAAAGTTTCTGCAACTGTGTTAATTAAAAAAAACGAATTTCACATATATTTCTTAATTACCATGAATATTTCACATAGGTTTTATCAAACTAACTATTCACCTAACCCTTTCAAATACCCTAATATCATAATCACAAAGTCACACGAAGGGAAAAGAAAATATCTAGATTACTTCAATAACAACAACGTATATCCATTACTAAGATTTAACCCTAACAATTAAATTAAACATGTACTACTATAATTTACTCCCGTATACATGCATATATACATACGTGTATATATATATACTCGCATACACAAAATTTAACTCACCTCGTTGATCAAAAATCGACCATCACGAATGCTCCGCGATTCCCCACGTGCCCACGAACCCGAGACCATTCTCCTTTCTTCTTCTTCTTCTTCTTCTTCTTCTTCTTCTTCTTCTTCTTCTCTCTCTCTCTCTCTCTCTCTCTCTCTCTCTCTCTCTCACACACACACACACACACATACACACACATCTGTTCTCTCTTTGGGTGGCTAGGGTTTTTAATATAAGTATATATGTACACTACACACACAACACATGTCAATAAAACACACACAAATATATAAATCCCGTTTTTTGTCTAAGGGTCTCACAAAAGAGACTCATGTGGGCCCAAAATGCAGTACAAAGTGTTAACATGAGTAGCCCAATGGGTACCCATGACCCCGGTACTAAGTTTTAATGTTAATTACATTATTTAACACATTCGCGGGCCTGTAAACACTATATAACAAAAATACATATCAACCCTTCATTTTTTTTTTACAAATATAAATTAATAAAATATAACTCCCAAACTAAACGCGCTCACTCATGATTTAATTTATATGTCCACCAAACACTTAAAATTTTCCAAACACATGTCTTACATAGGCACACTCATATAATATTGCTAACTGAAAATAATAATTAAAATAATTATTTACATAGAAATTTTAGGGTTGTTACACATCCATAGTGCAACATTATAATTCCAAAGTTGGCACTAAAGACCTTATTAATAAAGAAAAACTAAAATAAAACTGAAATTAACAAAACTTTTGTCTAGGTTTACACTTCAATTGGTAAAAGAATGATCAAAAGACAAAGCACAATTGAAGTGAAGCACTAATCTTCAAGCATCCATCTTCCGCAATTGCTTCTTTCTCCGCCACATCTTCGAGTCTGGATTCTGAATCTGATGATTCCCTTTCCCAGAACAGTCGAAAAGCAGCAAGGATATCATCGAGTGAGTCTGAGATCTCTAAGGATATGATTGCACAAGCAAGAGGTGATCCGGATGGAGAAAGAGATAACAGAGTATAATTTCGCAACGGACTTTCCTCTTGTAGCAGAGTACCCGGGGACCTTATGTTCGGTCCAAATCCATGGAACAGCTGATTTGGAAGGAACAATGGTGGTAACAATTGATTCATAGTGAAAATCCTGACAAAGGAAAAACAAAAGATAACCATAAAGGAAGAAATTAAGTAACACAAAAGAAAGAACCAAAAGATAGGGGTAAACGCAGAAAGATGAAGAGAAAATAAAATGTGACAAGGAGTTAACCTCACTATAGGCATGATATAACCATGTGCAATAGCAGGTAGGGGGCATTGAAGTCGGAATAACAAATAGCTCAGGTACACATAAATGTATGGAACCAAGTCAATGACAAGGAAATCATCAACATAAGTGAAAATAACATTATGGCGTTCAGGCACCACATCCTATAAATCTTCTTCTTTCCATGGTTCTCACATTGAATCATTCTCCCATTGTGCCAAGAGGGCATCATCGACTTTCCCAACAAAATACCCCTCTAGTTCACCTTCCTCTTCAGGGAAGTCCATATACTCGAAGGGGTTAATTTGGAGGAGTGCAGGATCGTAAGGGATGTACCCTTGGGTTAAGTCAATGACATCGTCCACTCCTGGCCCTTGATAAGGAGACAAGCAGAATGCAATCTCCTCAGTAGTCCATGGAGGATTAGGGTAGTCCGAATCAGCCCATAACCCGATTGAATGGACGTCGTCATCCCTCATATTTCTAGAAGCTTGCAGAGGATAGATAACATGGAATAGCATATTAGAATCGAAGTCACACTAAAAAAGAGACAGAAATAAAAAAAATAAAATAAAGTACAGTAAAGGAAAGAATACAACAACAAAATGTGAACACGCTTTGGTATTTTAGGTGGAGGGATAGATGGGCTCATCTAGCTCGATGTGCTTGCTTCTGGTAAGAAGTTCTCCAAGAACGGTTT
Source organism: Hydrangea macrophylla (assembly GCA_033977485.1). Classification (NCBI taxonomy): domain Eukaryota; kingdom Viridiplantae; phylum Streptophyta; class Magnoliopsida; order Cornales; family Hydrangeaceae; genus Hydrangea; species Hydrangea macrophylla. Next base: position 68,633,417 of record CM066988.1, read on the forward strand.
TAACCTTTGGCCGTTAACCTTGAAACAATCATCATTCTTGGGATTTATGAACTCAACGGTCCCATGTGGAAAAATAGATTTAACAGTGGATGGTCCTGTCCACCGGGATCGAAGCTTCCCTGGAAAAAGGTGGAGGTGAGAGTCGTACAGCAAGACTTTCTGCCCTGGCTCGAATGATTTACGAAAAAATGTTCTATCATGATGAGCCTTCAACCTTTCCTTGTGTATTTTAGCATTGTCGTATGCATCTCGACGTATTTCTTCTAGTTCAGCCAACTGGGGTTTTCGGAGATGACCTCCTTCTTTAATGGCGAAGTTCAATGAGCGTGTCGCCCAATATGCTTTGTGCTCGATTTCGATAGGAAGGTGACATGCCTTGCCGTACACTAACATATACGGAGACATCCCCAGATTTTTCTTATAAGCGGTGCGGTACGCCCATAGAGCATCAGTCAGTTTATATGCCCAGTCTTTTCTGTTGAAACTAACCGTCTTTTCGAGTATATGCTTGATTTCACGGTTAGCCAACTCTGCCTGCCCGTTAGTTTGTGGGTGGTAAGCTAGAGCAATCTTATGGTTGATCCTATATTTCTTGAGAAGGGACTCCAAAAGCCTGTTGCAAAAATGCTTGCCTTGGTCACTTATTAATGCTTTTGGGATTCCGAAACGCGATAGAATATTTTCCTTAAGAAAGGACATTACTATTTTGTGGTCGTTGCATCTCGTCGGTATTGCTTCCACCCATTTTGATACATACTCCACAGCTAGGAGTATATATTCACAGTTATTTGATTTTGGAAACGGGCCCATGAAGTCTATACCCCAATAATCGAATATTTCAATTATGATGATGGGAGTTAGGGCATAGAGTTCCTTTTTGAAATTGTACCTAGCTTTGACAGCGTTGGCATGATTTACAAAAAGAATAGGCATCCTTAAACACGGTAGGCCAATAAAATCCGCTGTGTAATACTTTTTGTGTGGTCTTTTGCGAAGCGAAATGGCCTCCGCATGTTTTAGAATGACAAGAGGCTAAAATTACAGTTATGTCCTCGTTCGGGACGCAACGTCTGATGACCTGATCAGCACAATACTTGAATAAGTAAGGATCATCGAAAAAGAAATGACGTGCGAACGAAAGGAACCGTTTCTTGTCTTGATTCGACCAATGACTCGGGGTTTCTCCCGTAACAAGGTAATTTATTATATCCGCATACCAAGGCAAACTGGAAACATCCATCAGTTGCTCGTCTGGGAATTCATCCTTAATTGTTACGAGTTCAGTGTTATTAGTAAATGTTAACCAAGACAAATGGTCAGCGACCACATTCTCTACTCCTTTTTTATCCTTGATTGTGATATCGAATTCTTAGAGTAGGCGTATCCAGGGGATAAGCCTTTGCTTCGCATCCTTCTTAGATAGCAGATACTTGAGGGCCGAATGGTCTGTAAAACAGACGATTGGGGACCCTATCAGATATGACCTGAATTTGTCTAGAGCAAAAACTATTGCCAATAGCTCTTTTTCGGTAGTCATATAGTTCATTTGAGCTTCGTTAAGTGTTCGACTGGCATAGTATATTACATAGGGCTTGTTATCCTTCCTCTGTCCTAAGACTGCCCCAATGGCATAGTCACTAGCATCGCACATCAGTTCAAATGGCAAACTCCAGTCGGGTGACTGTATTATCGATGCGGAGGTAAGGTGTTCCTTTAGTGCGTTAAAAGATGTTTGACAGTTATCTGACCACTCGAATGGTGCGTCTTTGACTAAGAGTTGACACAGTGGTCGGGAGATTGTACTAAAGTTTTGGATAAAGCGACGATAAAATCCCGCGTGTCCCAGAAAAGAGCGGATGTCTTTAACTGTACGGGGGACAGGTAGGTTCGAGATAATATCGATTTTTGCTTTATCAACTTGGATACCCTTATCAGAAATAATGTGGCCGAGGACAATTCCCTTAGTCACCATGAAGTGACACTTTTCCCAGTTTAATACTAGGTGTTTGTCCTCGCATCTCGCTAACACTTTTTCAAGGTTTTCCAAGCAGTTATCAAAGCTATGGCCAAACACTAAAAAGTCGTCCATGAACACCTCGAGTATTTGTTTGACCATGTCACTGAATATTCTCATCATGCACCACTGAAAGGTAACCGGTGCGTTGCATAAGTTGAAGGGCATACGAGAATAGGCGAATGTACTGAACGGACAAGTGAAGGTCGTTTTCTCCTGATCTTCAGGAGCAGTTTCGATTTGATTATAGCCACTATATCCGTCCAAGAAGCAATAATATTTATGACCCGCCACTCGCTCTAGCATTTGATCCATGAATGGTAATGGAAAGTGGTCTTTCCGGGTCACGGTATTCAATTTTCGGTAATCAATACACATCCGCCATCCGGTGGGGACGCGTGTCGGTGCCAATTTGCAATCTTTATTTGGGATTACTGTTATCCCTGCCTTTTTGGGCACCACTTGGGTTGGACTAACCCAAGGGCTATCAGAAATAGGATATATAATCCCAACATCAAGTAGTTTTAACACTTCCTTTTCAACTACCTCTTGCATGTTGGGATTCAAACGCCTTTGCATTTATCGTGAAGGCTTAGCGTCTTCCTCCAAGTATATTTTATGAGTGCACATGGATGGGCTTATGCCTTTGAGGTCGGCAATCGTCCATCCTAATGCTCCCTTATGTTGTTTTAACAGTTGGATTAACTTACCCTCTTATTCAGGATTTAATGTAGATGAAATTATGATAGGGTAAGTCTTTTCAGTCCCTAGGAAGGCATATTTGAGCTCTATTGGAAGCTCCTTTAACTCCAGATCGGGAAATTGAAAATTGGAAGGCATGATTAGTTTTATTTTTGAAGGTAGTGGTTCATATGGTGTTACCCACATGCATTAAGCTCTGTCCTCCTCTTTCGTCTCCATTATGAGGCAAGTGTGATTTAAAGCAGCATCCAATGGGGTAGAATCATTAGGTTGATAAATAGCATCGAATTGTGACACAACTACCTCCAAGGGATCTTTGTAATCTATAAAATCAGCCTCGTCTTCGATGACCATTTCAATATAATTGATTTCTTCCTCATCTTCGTATTCTTCAGGTCCGGGATTTGAAAAAATCTTGACATTTAGAGTTATGTTCTCGAATACGATGGTCATAATACCACTTTTTATTTTGATTGTGGCATCTATGGTGTTAAGGAATGGACGTCCAAATATTACCGGGATTTGTGCACCTGTATTAGACATAGGTTCAGTGTCTAAGATCACGAAATCGACCGGGAAGTTAAATGAATCTATCTGCACTAGAACATACTCCAGTATTCCTCTAGGGTATTTGACTGACCTGTTTGCCAGTTGTAACGCAACTCGGGTAGGTTTGAGTTCACCCAACGCTAATTGTTTATAAACTGAGTGTGGCAGCAGGTTTACGCTTGCTCCTAGATCAAGGAGTGCGTTGTCTATCCTTTGATTCCCAATTCGGCACGAGACAGTTGGGGTACCGAGGCCTTTGAGTTTCGGAGGCAATTCATTTTGGATGATTGCGCTTGCTTGACAAGCGACATAGGCATGTTTCTTTACACTTTGCCTCCTCTTGACCGTGCATAAGTCTTTAAGGTACTTAGCATAGGCCTGTACTTGTTTGATTGCATCAAGGAGTGGGAGATTGATTTTGACTTGTTTAAACAACTCCAAGAACTCCTGATTCTTTGCCTCATTTTTAGGTTTCTTAAGCCTTTGAGGGTAAGGCGCAGGGAAAGGGCATTTAGGTAATTCGTCAATGAAAGGCTCCTTTCCGGGCATTCTCTCAACTTCTTCTACTTCTTTAGGAGCGTCATCATTTGATTCTAATGGTTTGTCATCAGTTGACGACTCCTTTTCTTGAGTGGATGGTTTGATTTTATTTACCACTTCATCCTCTTCATACTCTTCAGGGGTAGAAAGGGGTAATTGCACCCTATAATCTTGCTGCTTCTCTGAGTAGTTACGGCTTTTGCTTGTTCGTGATTAGTGGGACCATTGTTGTATCCCTTAGGGTTTTGAAGTGGTTGAGCAGGAAACATTCCACTCTACCCCTCTTGTCGTACATCTATTCTCTCTAATGTTGCGGACATTTTACTCATCATTTGAATTAACTATTATGTTAAATTCGCATTAGAGATTGGATCTTCCTCTTGCACCTTTTTGTGTGGTGGCACGTAGACATTTGATTGCTGATTATTAGAGGGTTGAGCATGGTTGTAGTTATTTGATTTATTTTGATTGAATGGCTGAGACTGCCTATTGTATTGCCCTTGATATTGGTTATTGTTAGTATAGGGCTGTTGTTGTTGGTATTGATTTTGGGTCCCGACATCATTTTTCCAATCAAACCCGAGGTGATTCCATCTATTATTATTCTGGAAATTTTTGTTATTATTTTGCGAATTATGATTGTTATAGGAATTCCCCGCCCCCTATACCCTTGCATGGCATTCATTTCCATGGGGGTTGTTCTTGAAAGTACAGCACATTGGGACAGTATTGATTGGTGTGTCCCAACATGTTGCATGTGCCGCATGGTTCTTCAGGTAAAACCTGCCTAGAACTCTCTCCTTTCATTCCCAACTCCTCTACTTTCTTAACTAGTTCTTCGTATTTGTTCATCAGATGATCCTCGCTTTTTAGTTGGTATGGACTTTTCTCCTCTACACAGGATATCTGTGATCATGAGACATCTTCAGTATTGGACCATTCATGGGCATGTTCAGCAAGCCACTCAAAGTGAACTTCAGCTTCTTCAGTGTTTTTGCGAAGAAATGGCCCCGAACTCATGGTTTCAACCAACTTTTTAGTTTCACCATTTAACCCTTTATAAAAGTAGCTTATGGTTCGCCATTTCTCGTACCCGTGATGTGGGCACGAGAGAAGCAAATCCTTGAAACGCTCCCAAGTTTGGGTGAAGGTTTCATTGCTCTTTTGTTTGTAAGAATTTATTTGTCGTTTAAGCTTGGTGGTCATGCGAGGTGGAAAGAAATTCTTTAAGAATTCAGTGTTCATCGCATGCTAAGTGTAGATTGAATTTGGCTTTAGAGTGAGTAGCCACGCTTTTGCTTTATCCTTCAAGGTGAAGGAAAATAGCATTAGACGTGTCATGTCTACAGGACAGTTCTGTGAGAATGTTTTACGAACATCCTCAAAGTCTTTCCCATGTAGATACGCTTTCTCGCTCTCCATTCCATGGAAGGTTGGAAGGAGTTGAATCATTCCATTACAAAATTAGAATTCGCCTGCATGGGGTGGAATGAGAATACAAGAAGGCGTAGGTGAGTGTTCGGGTGTTATGAGATCGCACAAAGGACGAAACGAATCATCAATTGGTACGATCACATTCTCACCGTTTTCACTTTGATTATCGGCCATTGAATCAATAGGTGTGGCTACGAGATTTATGGAACTGGACGAGTTGGATGAATAAAGTGGATTTCCGTAAATTCCTTCGGTGGAATTATCGGACATGAAGGGAAAGATCCTATGTAGTTTTTTAATCTAAAGAATAAAAGACAAAAGAAAATAGAAAGAGATAAGGATAGATTGAGGTATTCTAAGCGTTAGCTTGTTGTCTTCCCCGGCAACGGCGCCAAAAACATGACACGACAAAAAATGTGTATACTTATGTGCTATACCCAAGTGTAGGTAATCGTGCAAGTAGTAATCTAGTTAAGACCAGGTTGATCCCACAGAGAAGATGATAAACTAAACATCTAGATTAATCTCTAAAAAAGAAAATAAAAATCAATATTTGAAAGGTTATAGAACACAAAGTTCCACAAAGTGACTACTAAAATTAAAGCAACAAAAATAATTTAAACTAATGATTAACTAATTAACTAAAGCGATGTTTTAAAGGCGGTTTTCTTAATAAAAAGAGAATGTTGGGATCACACGAATCCGCAGCGATCACGCCATCTACCATGCAGTTACATTTAAGCTCTAAGGAGTGCATCTATCTACAGTATTCCATATTTTCTAAAGATGGAGAATCAATAGTCCGTTCATAGCTAGGACTACTTCATCACATTTATTCTCAAAACACATGAAGGTGGTTTAAATCAATAGTTAAGACTTGCACCTACAATAGTTTTAGCATTGAAGGTGGTTTGTAAAAGATATTGAAGAAAAATGCCTCAAGGCTTAAAGTAATGAAACTGTTTTGACAAACGCAGCATTTGGGGACAATTTGATAACAAATTTCAAAAACAGAAAGTCTTGGAATACTGCAAAAAGACTACCCAAGAATCAGAGAGTTCGATAGATCGACACGCTTTCGATTGATAGAACATCTTCATATCTCAATCGGTCGAACCTTATTCGATTGCTTGACTATGTTCTGGTTCGATCGATCGAAACTACTTCGATCGATCGAACACAGGAATTATTCTACTGCATGGCAGAGGCTGGAGATCACTATTTCATCATGATTTCCCAACCTGGGGACTACTCAGACATGGTCTGGAATGTCTTAGATTCGTTTTTAACGTAAAAGTCCATTAAAGTCTTGTTTGGTTGTGATTTTAACTTGTAATCTATGAAAACTAAAAGTTTAACCCTATCTAACATGCAAAGCTACGATTCTAGCATATTAAACTATAATAAACTATAAGCAGAATGTAAATAAAACAATAAGATGTAACCTGGAATGAAGAATATATATTAAACTATGAAAATCCAAGCCAAAACCAATGATAATCCTTGAAAAATACCTACAAAAACCAAAAGAAAGCTCTCTACTCTCTATAAACTGATAAAAACTGAAGTGGGCGTCCTCTGGGACGTAAATATAACACATATATATACATAACCCCAAGGCTAGGGTTTAAAACTCCATTTCTCCTGCATGCGCATAAATTCTGATAAAAGCCATGTTCGATCGATCGAACATCACTCGATCGATCGACTTCTGGAATCTTCGATCGCTTGAACGTACTTCGATCGATCGAACCTTCGATCGGTTGAAGTTTCTACAATCGATCGAGGTTCACTTTGCATCTTTGAATTGTCTTCCTTAAAATTCAGCAACCCTTTTATCCACCTTATCCATTTCTTCACACAGCAAACACTAATCTGCACAGATTATAGCTAAAATAATACAACTTATCATAGTTTAATCATTTTATGTAAAAACTGGCATTGTAATCCAAATTGCCGATTTGCAAGGGAGTTGTAGACTAAATTAGTGTATTTCTTTATTTTAGCGCGGTTGTATTTTACAAATACCTCCGCTTGTCACGTACTAAAATGATGAACTCTAATTTCTGGACGTAGCTGTCCTATTTATAGATTCCCAAAACCGACCTAATGTTCAAGCGATCGAAGTGTCTTCAATTGATTGAACCATCTTCGAGCGATCGAACCTGCCAGACTTCAATCGATCGAGACTCTTCGATCGATCGAACCCGTCATGACAAAATCCTCATGTGCCTTTCCAAGCATCCTAACGGAGCCAAGAGTAGGACCTCCTAGGCTCTTTATTATTGGCTCAGACCAGTTGGTAATTCCTATGACCAAACTCTTTGATCAACAAATTAACTAACTGGTTAGTTAATGTTTATTCCACTATAAAACGATAACTGAACTCCAACATAAAAGAACATATCCAAAGCGATAACTAGACTTGTATGGTGTACTAATGTTCCTCTACTATCAGCATTCGTAATCATATTCAGGTAGTCGGATAACTGTTACTGTCAATCTGAATAATGATTACTTCTTGTATTACTTGAGTCCCATTTACCTCTTATGATTACCAAACATGTTGATAATACTTATCAACAAGAATGCAGTTCTCAGTAATCAACTTGGTGACATTCTCAAGGGAATGCTTACTCTGGAATAGAGGGTAGATTATATCTTGACGATATATGTTCACAACCCTGTGAACATGACATACCCAAGATACCCATGTGTTGATCTTCTATAGACCTCACTGATTGGTAAGTCAAAGCAGCTATATCCATAGTCTATGTTCATAATCGTCTCAAGATTGAGAACACGTACCTTATACAAGTTATGAGTTCCGATCGACTGTTGACAGTCTTGAGTGTCAATAGGAAAGCTCAGGTTCGTCAATTCACTATAAGCATTAGCATATTAACTAAGAGTTATACTCTAGTGATTGAGATTCACCACTCCATCCAATAGTAGTTAATTATACTATAGTGCAAACCTGATGAGATATCCAGTCTCATCATCCACTATGACAAGTTCTATGTATCAAAGAATAGTAATTCGTATCTCACTTGTATGTATCTCATACATACACGAATTACCTACTATGATACTTAAGGATTAAACAATCATCTCATGAAAGAAACATAAACAATGAAATGTAAAGTTGACATTCATGTATTCAAATGTCAATGTCTCATACATAAAGTAATGGTTTGAGGGCATAAACCCAACAATTGATTCTCCCAGTTGACGAGACCAAAAATTCCCAATTTTGAAATACAATCCAGTCGACTCTGGTCTTCCACCCAGTCGACTATTTTTTTCACAGAATGAAAATCACATTTCAACCCTACAATCCAGTCGACTGTTTCGGGGTCCCAGTCGACTGCTTTTCAAGATAATAGAGCAATGGCTGGTTCAAATAGGCCTCCAGTCGATTGTTTCCATAAACCAATCTACTGTTTTACCTCAGATTGCAAAGCATTCTGCAGATTCTTACTATGGTTGCCCAAACTCAAACCCAACGCAATCACTACTATAATTCTACGATTTTTAACATAATTACAGAAGTTTTACTACATATTGCAATATGACAATTCCTTCCCAAGATTCTAACTAAACATGGTTTTAACTTCTTAAATATCTTTATTACAACATTGAAAAGAAACAAAAACATAAACAAGAGTGATCCCGTCGTCCCATCGGCCTCACTCCTCGCGTTTCTCCTTTCCTCTATTCTTATCACCTGCAATGGAGTAAAGCTTCACTGCTCAGCTATATGCTGAGTGCACAATTCTAAACATATGCTTATATTATAATTCATGTTTTAAAACATCTAAACACATCAAAATAGTCTCTAGGGAGAGTGGTACGTTTCCATCTGGTAAATGAGATTGATGCAGTGGAAGGCCTTCCTCTTCCACGCACCCCGTGCTCTGGTTGGACCTTCCTCCATACCATGAAGCATGTCCTGGCTGGGCCTTTCTCCATACCAGACACAACAACTATCGATGCCACAATCCTCAAACTTTGAGGAGCCTACCCTCGGATGGACTTGCACCAAACCACCCTTTGACCCAAGTAGACACATAGCATACTCACATAACATTTATATGTGCTTCTATCACATTTATATGTGCATAAATAATGGGCCTAATTTATACATGAATTTTGTCCGAATCCAAAATACTAAGTCCAATATTAAAAACATGTAAATCTCTTATAAAACAAAAATCTAGAGTTCATACCTCGTGCTAAAGCTCTAAAACTTTGAGGGAAGTACTAGGGCACTGATTAAACATCAGATCTATGATTTTAGATGATTCCTACAAGTTTTACTTGGTTTTTTTTTTTCCAAAACTCTAGAAATTAGATTTTCGTAAAAAGTTGCCAAATGTGGCCTAAGAGGTATCAAAATGTAGATCTTACCTCAAGAAGTTCAAGTATGAAATCTGGGGAAAAAGTGACGAACGAAAGGTCGTCGATCGACATCGCATAGCTCGTGGGAATAATCTCCTCTCTCTCTAAGATATTTAGATATTGAGATTTATGAAGAAAATGTCCAAAGTTTTCTACTTATAGGCACGACTCTCAGAAATTATGTTTACCTCCCCACGAGTTCTCACAGCTTCTAATTATCTCCCGAAATGTCTTAAACGTCTAATTATCGATTCACGAGTGAAAATCTATAAATTATAAAAGTTTTTGTCTAAGTTCCCTTTGGGTCCAAAATCACGTTCCAAAACCAATTTTCGTGGAATCTCTAGATAACCTACTTTTTATGCAACATATCACCTACGTTCTCACTATGGTATTTGAAATGATCTAAAACAAGATCAACATTATCAAACAGGTATAATTACTATTCACATATACCAGATATTTCAAATAACGTTTAATATCAAATAAATGCCATTTAAATCACATGAATGCCTCAATGATTAACGAACTTCCCGTGTCCTAACATGACACTCAGTGTTGACCCACAGTCAACCTCATCTCAATTATTAATCAACATTAATAATTTTTCAGAAATCAAATATGCAATTTAAAATAAATGATTTTCTCCGGGACGGGTGTGACACAGGTGAAGGACCTGTACGCGAGGAATACTATGCTGCGGACGATTATGCCATGGAGAACTACTCCGAGGGAGATCCGGCGGAGAAGACTACTACGCCGATGACTACGTCTACGCCAATTGAAGACTAGGCTAGATGATAATGTTTATTTTATTTATGCTTTCTGACCTTTTTTTTGTAATCGGGCACATGTTGCCTCAACCCTTGTAATTTAATTTTTTATTCAAAACTTTGATATGTAATAGCCAGTAACTCTCCTTTGACATTAAATTATGTTTTATTCCAGAACCTAGATTATTATATTGTGATCTCTTTATCTTTCATGTTGCTTGGTACTGTGTGGTATGGACAATCATGTGACTTCACCAGTCACTGCCTATGGACCCAGAAAGGAATTTATTTTCTCTATTTTTTCTATTCTGGGGCGTGACAAAAGCATTGTTTGATGCAATGGATACTTGGATCTGGCTCAAGACTTGCTATATCTCCTTCACAAGGCTTTGTTGTAACGTCATTCGGAAGGACTATTCCAGATCTCGCTTGAACTGTTCCATTTCCGACTTCAATTGCATATCAAAGCTTCTTTGATTTTTAGCTACATAGATTGCATTTGAGATTCCATTTGGGCTCTTGCTAATTGTAGCTCATTTTCCCAATTAGGGTTCACAGATTGGGGTGATTTTCCCAAGGTGATCAAGCAATCTTTGATACCATATGCAAAACCTCTACTCAAATTAAAAAGAAGAAGAAGAAGAAGAAGAAGAAGAAGAAGAAGAAGAAGAAGAAGAAGAAGAAGAAAAAAGTTACTTATCATAGACCACTATATTCTCAATTCATTCAATCCCCTCTCAATGACACTTACAGTTGCATATATAGTGAAAGACGAAGGAGAGAAAGTGTTCTATGCCATGTGATGTAATGTGGATTCACAGAAAGTGATTAAAATAAAAGAAAAAAAGAAATCACAAAAATGTAAGGTCGTTAGAGCTGGTAGGACCCACTTGAATATTCTAATGGAGCTGAATGGAGTCCTGATAAGTAGAGCCACGATGGGCGTGGGCTAGTCGCCAGTAACTATGATGGCAATGAGTTTATGCCAAACCCTGAGAGCGCCCGTGTTGGCTCAATAAAGAAGAGGCGTACACAGCATTGCCCACGGGGGTGGGGGAGGGACATTTGTAAGAAATTATATGGGATTATCTCTAGTAGGGGCAAATTTGTCCAAAAAAAAGACGATCTTCAACTGGTTAAGTGAATTTAAATTACAACAATAACCATTTAATGGATGTTAAAATGTTTTATTATGTTGGATTTAAAGCTTGTGGAATTGGTTTTGAAGGTTTTTTAACTAATTTTTTTTAAAGTAATAATAAGTTACATGTCAAAACGAGCAACAATTGAACCTAGTTGGTAATAAGGTGCTCTATAGCCACATTCACATCGAAATTCCTCTCCCCTTTTATCGTCTTCATATACTTATCTCATCGTATGATACCACTATATTTAATTGATAAAAAAAAAAAAAAATTTACACATCCAATCAAATTAAGCAATGTTAAGAGAGGTTATTGTCATTTCGAGGGTGTTTGAAAACCAAAAGGAATTGACTTCTGGAAGAAGAAATCCATTTACAGAATTGAAATTCGTTTGGTGAGATTTGGGAATGGATTTCTTGACAAGAAGTGCATCTCCAGAATGCCCATTTCAAGAAGTCAAAAATCTTGACTTCTCAAAACTGTGATTTTTGCACTTTCCCAGAAGTCAGGAGCTTATACACAGAATTACACTATTATCCCTTGTTTTATGATTAATGTCCTCTTTATTCAAACCCTATACATGAATTACGTAGCCTAACCAATTCCTATTGAAAATAAGTCATTAAACCAACATTGTAATTAAAAGTGTTTTTTTTTTGTGCCCAATTTTAGTTCATTTGACATGATAACCAAACCAAACCAAACCAAACCAAACCAAGCCTTGTGTCCCAATCAATTGGGGTCGGCTGTATGAATCATTTTTCTTCATTCTGCACGATCAAGAGCTATATGCTCATTTAAATTATATATATTCATATCTTGTTGCACTACATATTCCCAAGTCAGTCTAGGTCTGCCTCTCCCTCTAACTATTCCAGACACTACGATCTTATCACTCTTTCGCACAGGTGCATCTACAGGTCTTCGTTGCACATGGCCGAACCATCTAAGTCTATTCTCCCTCAACTTATCCTCAATATGTGTCACTCCTACAGTCTCTCTGATGTACTCATTTCTAATTCTATCTTTCCTAGTCTTACCACACATCCATCTTAGCATCCTCATCTCTACTACACTCACTTTGCTAATGTGTTGTTTCTTAGTTGCCCAACACTCTGTCCCGTAGAGCATAGCTGGCCTAATAGCTGTCCTATAAAATTTTCCTTTCAATTTTGCTGGTATTCTCCGGTCACATAATACTCCAGAAGCACTCCTCCACTTAAGCCAGACCACTTTAATTCTATGGGTCACGTCATTACCAATTTCTCCGTCTCTACTGATCATTGAACCTAGATAGCGAAAGTGTTCCCTTTTTGAGATCTCCTGATATTCAATCTTCACTGCTTCGTTGTCTCTACTTCCACTGTTGCTAAAAGTACATTCCATGTATTCTGTTTTCGTCCTACTTATCTTTAGCCCCTTAGTCTCCAGTGCTTCTCTCCAAGCTTCTAGTTTAGTGTTGAGTCCCCTTTTAGTCTCATCAACCAAGACAATATCATCTGCGAACAACATACACCATGGGACCTCATCTTGAATGTGTCTAGTCAATTCATCCATAATTTTGGATAAATATTTTTAATTTATTTCAGCTAAATATTTTGCAGTCTAAAATTACGTACTATAATATGTTATATCCATTTAGTTTTAAATTCATGATAAGGGTGATATTGGTAAGTAGATATAAGTTTATACTTTTAAAAAGTTGCCACCAAACGTATTTGCACAATTCGATGAACTTTTTATTTAAAAAACACTCATTCACTAAACAAACTCTTCTTTTAAAAAAAAAAAAAAATTCTATTTTAAAAATTCTATTTTCAGAAGTCCATTCCGGAAATAGACTTCTGTGTGAGAAGTTACGCCAAACAGCACCTTCATTTTAAAGAGAAGGTGGGGTAGCAATTGAATGTTAAAAATCTATCGGGCCAACTATAGAAATTATCCAAAATATTACTAACTATTAGCCAGTCGACGTATGCGTGTGGGAAAGTGGAATAAAAAGAAAATTCCGTCCTCCACTCTCATAATCGGCGCGTTAACTTCACGAACCAAGCATTTTTCAGTCACTACAAATTAAAAGCCACCCCTCTCCTTCCGCGTCCTCCGGTTCCCTCTCTCTCTCTCTCTCTCTCTTACTTTTTCTCTCTCTAAAATTCAACGGACGTCTTCGCGTGCCTCCGCATTCCCGCGAATCGAAGTCCTCCTTCGAACTTTTCTACCTATAGACTCCTTCAAATCGAATTCAAATTCAATACGAGTCTTTGTTATGGTTTTCTATATCTAACAATTCATTCATACACTTTCAATTTCGTGATCGTGGATCTAAAACCCTAGCTCATACTCCGATCGATCATGTCGAAATCGTTACCTTACTCAATGAAAGATGTACACTACGACAACGCCAAGTTTCGCCAGCGATCGGTCTTCAAGGTCAGCTCAGTTATAGATCTCAAACTTTTTCAGCTCTTTCCGTTATAATCGATGATTGAATTTTTTGAATTTGTGTTCTTATTTGATGCTAATTTGATTTATGTTCTAAAAAATTTCTGTGTTTTTGAGACATGTTATAATTTTAAATGTTTTGTTTGTTCTGAAATGAAGGAAGCTACATTGAACTTGCGTACTTGTTGTTTTCTTAGATGTGTACATTTTGGGGATTATATATATGTATGTGGCCGATTAGCTAATGAGATTGGAATTTGTTTGGATGTAAAGCATGATTTTGCTTACTTGAATCTTATAAAATCTTCCCATTTTAATTCAAAGTTCTTTTGAGGCTCATACAATAGTCACAAGCGCTTCCCTCTTCTTCGTTCTCGCTCTAATCTGGATTTCTGTAACAACTGTCGAGTTATTGAACTAAGCAAATTTTGATAAGAAAAGACAAGAAAATGATAAAGGCAAATGTTTGCAATACAAGATAAAAGGCTTTAAACTTTAAAAGGCTAGAAACCTATAATGCACCCCAAGACAGTAGTGTGGAGAGCTACCTTGGTTAAAAGGTGATTCCATTATTTGAATTTACTGTAGATGCTTGGACAAATTTTTGATGTTCAAGTCCTGGGAAACTCAGGAATTCACGCCAACAAAAGAGTAGTGAAGAAAGTGCCTTTAGCTTAAGAATTCAAAGAGAATGCTAAGATAGCTTTAGGTAGAGTAGTGCAATAATCCAATGTGGAGGTAGTTGTAAAATATCAGTCATAATGCCTTCAGAAGAACATCTTGATTTATTTATTTTTATTTATTGATAGCACAATAGGGCAATGTTATAAGGGCCACTTGTCAGTGCAGCAGATTGAAGTGAGAAATTATGTGTTCAGTCCGAGAGCAGCTATTTTGTACAAAAATAAGTAATTGTTAGGTGTGTTTCGTATGTTTCCAGTTTCCAATCTATCGAAATAAAATATAGTATGATTCAGCGCTGTGTTGTTAGACAATTTAAGAAACTAGATGGAAAAATACACAGTACGTCAAGAAAAATACTTAAATAGAGATGGAAAGATAAATATGGATAGCATATGGGAAAAAGAGTGTCTACAAGCTTACTAAGTTGTGGGAGAGGAAAACAGGGCTTTCACTTGTGGTAGTGCTTAAAGAGTGAGATCTAAAGGCTAAATGACATATGACAAAATCAACGTACCTGTACCCTACATTTTTTGGAATTGTCGTACCCCCATACTCGTATTATATCGTACCCGTGTCACGTGTCCTTACCCGTGCTACATATGTTGAATGGTCTCCCCCAACCAAACCGACGTAAAGCATGGCAGAACGACGTCTCTCCTCATTCTACACATAAGCAAAGGCCTCTTGAAGAGAGGGCAATGTATACCTATGTAACTATGTTACATGGACTCTTCAAAGTGTCCGGAGGACACGGGTATGGATGCCATATCAGACATGGGTACTTCGCCTTTCTTGGCTGAAAATTATACTAAACCACACTAGAAGGATCCTACCCAAGTGTCATACCCATGTCCGCAAAGAGTCGTGTCAACACGGGTACTTCACCTATTTAGAAGAGTCCATGTAACATAGATGTTTACGTCTCACGAACACGGCTATAGAATGGATCATATTTTGGATTAAGTCCTTCAAGGAACTTGAAAACCCTTCCTTCCGCTAAAAGTTTGTTATAGACACTATAATCAGTAGGACACACAGGCTTTTAGTCTAGAAGGTGATCTAGATGCTGCCTGCTTTTGGAGAGTAATGTGAAATACTGAAGAACAGTCCTCGATTCTCTCCTGTTCGGATCGTCCACTCGACTATCTCAACTCAAAAGTTGTGCATAGTCTCTCTTTCAAGAATAAGTAGACGCCACAGACTCTCAAATATCTTGAGCAGTCTCCATGCCTAATATCCCTCACTGATCTTCGGGATCATCGAATGGATTGGCCAGTTCATGATTAAGGAGTTCTCCATCTCCCACGTATCATAATCAGCATCCCCTGAGCTAGGTGCTTTAATTTGCCAGTTGATGTAACCCATCTTTCCTCTGCTTTTTAGAAACAATGTCACTGCCATTGAAGAGGGACGTATGATTCTTAGGTTCAGGTTTTCGAGTGGAGCAACAACAGGACTCTCACTCCTGGGTGGCTATGAATTCACTGTGGACTGACTTGTAGAAACAAACATCTTTGCTTAGCAGTTAGCACGCAACCAAATACCCGCAACAATCACAAATATCCAGAGATGATGGGAAACGAACCTTCTAGAAAAGGGCACGGATAACTTTAGATCATAGCACCATACAAGATGCGAACAAAATCAGTCAAAGTTGATCAGTGGTCCATATAGGGACCCACCAAAAGCCGAAGATAAACTTTGATCAACATAGCACACAATTTATGGTGCTACGAAGTCAGATCTGCTCCTGTGGGGGTCGGGTAAGATCAGAAACTGGATTTGAAGTGGCGAAATCAGCCCAGGACAGGAATTAGGGCTGCGGCTGAGGGAAAGGGGTTGGTGGTGGTCTTGGGCACTGCTTGTGGGAGGGCCAGGGTGGTTGCCATTGCCCCTGTGGGCTGCGACTAGGGCTGGCTGAGAACCCTTCTTAGGGTGGCTCTAATACCATGTAGAATAAGATAGGGCAAAATTAGGAGACTAAGCTTGTCTCCTATGTTTTATTATAACACATCTAGAGATAAATTACAAGGTTGCCCATAGGCTACTAAACATGAAACAAAGCTAAACATAATAACATTATCCAACAAGTACAATTAGCATTTTCAATGAAAGAAGGATGATCATGTTAATAGCTCAATGTGTCCTGGAGTTTAAGATCACAGTCTTAGGTTACTGTGTACATATATTTATTACTTTCTTTATTTATTTACTGGGATGCCTCCTTATATGCCATACTTCTACTCCTTCATTACTTTGGAAATATATATTTCTTTTTTGAATTGATTCTCAATTATCATGTCCTATTTCTGCAGGTAATTGCTCAGACTCTGGTCAACAGCAATGCGAAGCGTGACTGTGTAAAATTTAGTACGGGAAAGTTTTTAGCATTATTGATGATTGGGGGTTTAACATATCTTATGCTAACTCATACAAGTAATGCCCATTATCTTTCTGATGGTCGGGCAACAAATATCGGGACCGAGGTAGGTGGCAGCAGATTTGGAAAACTTTGGAGAAAACCACCAAGGCTTCCTCCTCAATTATCACCAGATGAAATAGGTAATAACAGTAAATCCATTCACGAGGCTGAGAAGCTAAATACAGAGCCTAAATGGACAGCTAGGCAACAAAGTGTTAAGAAGGCATTTATCCATGCATGGTCTGGCTATAAGAACTATTCTATGGGTTATGATGAGCTTATGCCACTGAGCCAGAGGGGTGTTGACGGCTTAGGAGGTCTAGGTGCTACTGTTGTTGATGCTTTGGACACAGCCATGATAATGGGAATCGATGAAATTGTCTCTGAAGCAGGTTCGTGGATTGAAACGCACTTATCAGAGAGGATTAATCAGAAAGGACAAGTTAATTTATTTGAAACTACCATACGTGTTCTTGGTGGTCTTTTGAGTGCTTATCATTTAAGTGGTGGAGAACAAGGAAAAGTTTTGATACAGAATGGGCCGAAGCCAAGTGTTTATCTAGAAAATGCTCGGAACTTGGCTGATCGTCTGCTAATTGCTTTTACTTCAAGTCCAACTGCTATTCCCTTCAGCGACGTTGTTTTACGGGACAACTCGGCGCATCCTGCTCCTGCTGGACTGAGTAGCACTTCAGAAGTTTCCACTTTGCAGCTGGAGTTCAATTATCTGAGCTCTCTGACTGGTGATCCAAAGTACAGTTTAGAATCCATGAAGGTTTTGGAACATTTGAAGACACTCCCAAAGGTGGAAGGACTGGTTCCTATTTATATAAGGTATAAGCCTTTCCTTTAAAAATTTCCAGATTACTCATGCTGCGGTTAATGGACGAGCGAGAGAGAGAGAGAGAGAGAGAGAGAGAGAGAGAGAGAGAGAGAGAGAGAGAGAGAGACACAGACACAGACAGAGACAGACAGACAGACCAAACCAAACCTCGAATCTTAATCCGTAGTTGAAAAGGCAAATGGGTACCACATAAGGGTTGTGGTGACTGACAAGTCCTTATTGTATATGCGAAATTCATTAAAAATTTGTTTTACAGAGCAGAAGTATTATTACAGCCGGGCCACATTGGGCCCAAGCCTTAAACTAATTCCGATTGCTGGGCTGGGAGAGCTGGTTTAGTCCCGAGGTCGTGCTAGGCAGGGTCCAGGCTACTGTCCCTTCTTTTAATTCATAGCATTGGTGGGTGAACAAATTATAGCAGCTGTACTTAAGAAATCTCATGCCTGCCACAAGGCGGCCCTGAAAGAAATCTAAATGGGCAAGAAAAATAAATTATATCCTTTTGTCTCATCTCCTATGAGATAAGGGATGTCCACTTGCTTCGACCATCTTTGGAAGTGTAGAGGCGAGTGAATCCCTGTGCCCAAAACCAAACTTATGACCAAATCACAAACCAAATGAGAACTATTATTAACCCAAAGAAATGGATCTAGCATTGGAGGTAGTTTCTCTATGACACATGTAAACCATTTAGTACATCATTTTCTTATATTTGGTCTTTTTCCACATAATGTGCTAAATTTGTTGTTGAATCCAGTATCCTAATCTAAACCTTGTTTTCCACTTTGCTTTAGCCATGGAGTTGCTCAAGTGCTCAAGAGCACATCAAAACAAAAATCTAGTTAATTGCTTCTTGACTTGATGAATGCACCACTACTTGCTTCTTTGGTATTCCCCACAGATAACATTACTAGTTTTTTTTTTTGCTTAGATGATCCTGTAGGAAATCTTCATGCAATGTGCTCGAAATTTTGTTCATCAAAGTTGTGAAAATGAATATCGAAGTAGCATATGGAGTCTATTTGCGATAGTGACGCAGGACAATTCTGAGAAATTGAATATTGATAGAAAAATGAAAGAAGAAGGAAGAAAGAATAGGAAAAGAACCCTCGGTATCCCTATACCTTGGGCACCCTAGGTATCCTTGTACCTAGAGCTTGCAAGAAGTTGAAGGCATCCCTGTGCAATCAAATATCATAATTTTTACCTTAGAAGCAGGAATCTTTAAAAGTGGTCATGCGCCCTATCCCCGCCGGGGGCTCTCAACCCCGCTTCGCTCCCGCCCCGCTCACAAAGAAACCTTTGAAACCTCGTAACGTTTAGCGCTTTCCCGCCCCCGTTCCCGCCCTCGCCCCCGCCCCCTCTCCCGCTTCGTGCAACTTAGATTTTTATTCATAATCAACTGTCAAATACAAAAGCTTGCACCTTAGTTATAGTGATACAAAAGACTCCAAACCCAAAAAAAAACTTCCTAAAAGATAAAATTGACTAAAGATTACTTCCTAATAAAACTTATTCCATAAATCTTAAACTTCCTAATATAATTATTTCGTGAAGATAATATCTCATAACATAAATTATTCCTTAACAAAAATTCCTATTTTATGGAAGTAAAAATAAAATAACTAATTACTATCGCCTCCTGGGTCAAATGCAAGAATCACAAAATCACCCTTTTGTTTCCCATCAAATAGCCAACCCCAAGTAGTGGTGACGAAGGTTTTGTTGTTAATTTTAAGGCACGCTGCTCGCTGAACTGTATGAACTTGTTTGTTTATGTTATTTAGATACTCGCCATTTTGTTTCATGTTCTTCTAGTATTCTCGCTTCTTCTTTTTTCTTTTTCGGGTAAGTAAATGAGGTTTTTGATTTATTGTCTTTCTTTCGTAGGTACTAATTAGTTTCTATTTCTTGTATCTGCAGTCCTCAATCTGGTGAATTTAGTGGAGAAAATATTAGGCTTGGGTCTCGTGGTGACAGCTACTATGAGTATCTTATTAAAGTATGGCTTCAACATCGAGACAGTAATTGGACGTATTTATATGAAATGTATGAGGAAGCAATGAAGGGTGTCCGGCACCTTCTAGTTCGGAAATCTATCCCAAATGGATTGGTTTTTGTGGGGGAATTGCCTGATGGATCTAATGGTGCTTTAAGTCCTAAAATGGATCACCTGGTATGTGGTGCTAAACTTTTTTGGTCTTCTGCAAGCTGATTAGTTACCATTCTACACCATGACTAGCTATGCGTTAGATTCCAGAAAAAGAAACCAGTTGGCCAATTAGATATTTTACTGCTTTTCTACTTTGGTTATATGTGATAAGAAAGGCAATATACTATGTAGCATGGGTACGGACACGCGACACGGATACGACACGATACGGACATGCCGATACAGCAAATCCTAAAAATGCAGGATATGGACACAGCTAGGATTCGACTAATAAATAATTACATCTTTGGATTAAATATACAATTCGCAATCCAAGATTCTCAAAAACACCAATTGCTTATCCCCAATTTTACTATATTAAGACTATTGCTCAAAATTTTAAAAGCATTTCTAATGTGGGGCCACCATGCCGAGTTCACTTGCGTGTCTGACCAGGTCGGCTGCGTGTCCGACATGTGCTCAAGGTGTGTCGTTTAAAAATTTAAGACACGCTTTTTAGCGTGTAGGACACGTGGTGACGCATGTCCGACGAGTGTCGGTGAATGACACAGACACGATATGGAGACAACATCCAAAGTGACGTGTCTGTGTTACATAGGCAATATCTTTTGTACCTGTGCAATCTTCATGCAACTTCTGTTGAGGTGCACTTGGTAGTGAAGATTTCTGTTGGGAATTTTAAGAGAGAAAGGCTTCCCACAGTTCTAGATATGCTTTTTGTGCCGTCAACATTTTCATATATTATACTTCTGGTGAAGATATTAAATGGTAATCAAACTCCAGAATGCAGCCGAGGAAATTAAAAACCTCTAGTATTAAATGTCCAATTCTTCCAAGCATTTAAATGAATCAGTGGACGAATCTTGTATGAATGAATACATTGGCCGAATTGCAAATGTCCCACAGTAGCATCAGTGATCCACAAATAAAATGACGCTACTGCAGGTTTTTACCTGGACATCTAAAAGATCTAGCATTCCATGCTATTAGTACTAGAACATCTTTCAACTGGGTGAATCTATAAAAGAAATGGTAAAAAAAGTGACCCAGTTTGCAATACAATTGAGGATCTATGCCTCTCTGCATTCAATAGTTTAGGACCGTCAATTGAAAAAAAATACTTAAATACACCCCCGACAAATTTCTAGTGGTCTATATATTGGTCCATTGTTGGGTAGACCTGATTTTGAAAGTGTGAAAAGAATGGTGCAACTTATCCTTCTGATCTGCTAAGTCATGGAATCTACATTAGAGTACTTTCTTACATGGAACCAGTTTTTGGAGTTTGAAGTCTAGTTTTTCTCTATATGATGTTTTTGCCACCACATATGTCCTTACTGACTATTGTGAGGAGGTGGTTCATATGTGAAACAGAGGGTGTTTACTTTTTGAATGTATATCATATGTATTTACAGGTATATTTGCAGCTTTTGTTACTTGATGATGCTGTGAAGTATTTGTAAATGCAACATTGTAGCTCATTTTGATCTCCCAACACCCTTAGTCTGAGATGTTTTTGAAGTAATTTAATGCCTTGTTCAGGTGTGTTTCCTGCCCGGTACTCTTGCACTTGGTGCCACAAAGGGCATTACAAAGGAAAAGGCTATGAAAGAGAATTTGCTCACTTTTGAGGACCTAGAAAATCTGAAGCTTGCAGAAAATTTGGCCAAGACATGCTTTGAGATGTATTCAGTAACTTCTACTGGTCTTGCTCCAGAAATTGCTTACTTCAATGTCGAGGTATGTCAGATTATAGCCTCCTTTTTTTTAATAGGTAGATTATAACCTCTTTGAAATCAGTGTTTCGTACAGAAATTATGCTCATTCTCTGGATTTGGCCCTCTATTTCATGTCTACTTTTATCTCTTTCGCATTTCCTAACATTTGTGGCGAGTGGAGATTTAATTGTTGGTTGTATTTTAAACAGGGAAATTCTGAAGGAGGTCTTGATGGTGGAAACAAGAGTTCGAAATATGTGAATGACATTATAATTAAACATGCTGATCGTCACAATCTTTTGCGTCCAGAAACTGTCGAATCCTTGTTCGTCTTGTATCGTATAACAGAAGATCCAAAGTACGCTCTCAAACGTTTGCAGCACCTAAGTACTCCTATATTATGTTCTAGATGTGAATAATATTTGTATTAATCATTTATGATGTACTTCTGCAGATATCGTGAATGGGGTTGGGAGATCTTTGAGGCATTTGAGAAATACACAAAGGTAGATTCTGGAGGGTACAGTTCTTTAGATGATGTCACCGTGCTTCCTCCACGAAGAAGGGACAAGATGGAGACATTTTTCTTGGGCGAGACACTGAAGTATTTGTATTTGCTGTTCGGGGACAAAACATTAATTCCTTTGGATGAGTTTGTTTTTAACACAGAAGCTCATCCCTTTCCTATTAAAGGCATCGCTAGAAGGGAATGATACTCTGAAATGCAGCCCAAATTGCAAGAGCGGTCATATTTTACGTGGTTCTATTGTTGCATTCGAAATCAAATGAATATTGGCAATGAATTGAAAAGTTTAGAGGTAACATGGTTTGATTTTCTTCTGGGCTGAGCATCAGTGGTTTTATTGGCCTCATGTCAAGCTGAAAGTCCTACAGGGTAAAGTTTCTTATAGGATGATATGATCAGATACAGTTTTTCCTCCTGTAATGAGTTGGATGCTCAGATTTTCCAGTATTATTCATTGGTTTGGAGAGTCAATTTGAATAATGATGTAGCCCACTTTTTTGTTATAATATAACAGTATGCAATTGCCTTGAAGCTACAAGCTGTATCTATCCATTCAATAATCATTATGTTACATCGGAGTCTAGGATTTTCCATTCATTGTGAAGGAGAAACAGATGGTCCCCATCTCGAATTACACTTAAATCATCTATTTCTGCGTTCTCTGCATTTACTACTTTCGTAAGATTGTGGCCTCCAAATTTTTGACCTGCAGTTCCACAAAATGCAGTATGATGTATACATAAAAGCATTAAAGAAGAAAACATGCCTTAATACTTGATGTGATATCCAGTTCTCTGCCAAGGTTTGAATCTCTCCTTATATGTAACCCTTTTTCATTTTCGTATGTACTTGAATATGTTTTAAAGTTGATCAAACTAACAAAAAATTTCTTGGAAATTTCAGATTTGTTTTGCAAGTACTCTTAGAGAGAAGAATGGCTTACCGGCAATCCTGAATAGCTCTTCTAGAGAATCAGGTAGGACTATGAGCTTCCCCAACAGCCCTTGTGCTCTATTGTAGTTCTTTTGAAACTTCAAGTGAATGGTGACTCTTCTTTTAGTCAATTTTATGGTTTCCCTATCCGCATGACTGTTAGAACTGCATGCATATATATTGTCGAGAGTATTGTAGCAATTGTGGCCCTCATTTCTTGTTATTTTGGACTGATTTTCTGTCTCAATTAACTCTATTTTGTGTTCATGTGATGTCCTTTGATTTTCATAACTTAGTAGAAGATTATATATGCTTTTGTATCCATGGTTTTCAGCTAGAGCCTTTGGTGTCCACCCTCTCGCATCTGGTTTGTTCACATTTGCTCCTCCTTCCAGCAGATTTTTAACCATTTCAAGATGCCCTTTGCAAACAGCAAGATGAAGGGCTGTTTGGCCATCCTCTGCAATCGAATTTACGTCCATGCCCCTTCTATGAAAATTTGAAGCTTTTCCTTTTTTAGTATCTGAATTGAGAAAATCCGTTTCTCTCTTTTCCTTATTATTTGGGTCTTCATGTGTAGAATCTGGATTTAGAAAATCCCTTTCTCTTACTTCCTTAATATCTAGGTCTTCATGGGGATGATATTGATGTCCAGCATGAGAATAGTTTTCTCCTTCTGGTTCCCCAACCCTCCCTTCTTCAAGGATAAATCCTGGGTGTGGTTGTCGGTCATCATAGCCAAAGCTTTCGAGTTGTTTTAGCTTCTGTACATGGAAACAAAAAATGAATATTTGTTATTAGCTATCGAAACAGTCCACCACTGATACACGCCAAACTTTATTATTACTGGAACCTTAATACCCAACGAATCTTTTTCACTTACAAGAGGAAGCCTTCGTATGTGTTACTGCGTACCTGGAGAAGATTGTTCATAATTATGCCTCCATCGTCTTTGTTTGCCTGAATGATATTGATCAGTGTACTTCCATTCAGCCTTAGTAGTTGAGAGATCTCAGTGGTTCGAACTGTAAATGGCTGTGGCCTACAGCATAGAACCCCTATTTCCCCGAAAGTGTCCCCTGCAATGGCCTTTCCAAGAACCTGTAGTGTGCCAGGGAATGTGACGTTAGGATTATGCTTTGTTCTTCGTTCTATCGTAGTGAAAATACACACACACGTACACTCACTCACGCGCGCGCGCGCACACACACACACACGTATATGTATATGTATATACTGAAAATTACATACTTGGTCATGCCCATCAATATGTACGATCAAGTTCTGCACCACCAATCATACGTGAAATTGAAGTTAGTGATAAGCATTTTGGGGGATTCCCTAATACCATATGACAATGCACACTTACCACTGTTCCTGAGACAAGTATGTAAAGGTCTGTTGGAGTCTCATTTTGTAGAATCACATCTTCCTTTGGTGAATAGTATTCAGCTTCTATTACAGTAACCTATAACAGAAGAGTATATGGTATTAATATCTTGTGATAAAATGCACAACCGTCAAAGATTTGCTCTTGGTATTTTTTTGCCTTATGACCTTCTGCAAGTAAGAATACCATCTTAAGACTTAAGAGGCTGTTTGTGTAATATAAGAACCGCTTTTAAATAGTTCTGTTTTTGGGTAACTGTTTTTCGGTTACATGGGAGTCCGTGCTCGACTTAAAAGTCCCCAAGAAAAAATTCTTTATCGAACCAAGACAATATTGGTTTTTATTAAAACCAAATAAAGTGAGATTGTGTCTGAACCTGATCCTATTTTAAGCATTTCTATACAGACCCACAACTAGGGAAAGGAGAAACAAGAGATGAGAAGAAGATTACCAATTGAAAGAGAAAGTCCTGAGAAACCCCTTGGAAGAGACCAGCTTTTTGAACGGCGGGGAGAAACAGATAGTGTGCAATGCTTGAACGAATGGCTTTTGGCAGACCATTCAAGGTCTCTTGTTGTTTCAGTCCTTCTGTTTTGAATTTGAGACATATATGAGACAAAACTTGGTCCCTTATGCACGAGGGCAACTGATTTCGTGTGGAGAATTCCGAAGCAGCTCTAATTGTCTCCCTCTACAACAAAAAAAGGAAGTTGAAAAAAATTATTATAGTACTACCTCCGTCCCATTTTATGTGTCCATCTTGGGGAATCCAACTATTGAAGGGGACAAAAAGAATCTACACCTACTTTCCACAATTGCCCATAATCATTGCACTTTCTTTTGTTGTTTTGTTTTGGTGTTGATTGCAAGGAAGAGTAGTTTGGGAAACTAAGTAAAATTTGTATACTAATTTAGGAAAGTGGACAACAATTTTGGGACATCCCAAAAAGGAAAGATGGACACATAAAATGGGACGCAGGGAGTACTATATAAGAAACTGACTGGAACTGATGATGCTTTTTTTGTAGTTTTGTAATTGTATCACAAACAAATACTTCGGTGTTGGCTGGTATGGTGGTTTTTCTTACAAAAGGTCAACATATAGCACAGATACGGACTAGGGTACGGGACGATATGATATGAACACAGAAAATCTTGAAAATATTGGATACGGATACGGCAAGGACTCTCTTTAATGAATATACCATGCCGTGCTCACTATCGTTAACTAAATTTTCAAATAAGCCCATTATTTATCTCACATTTTGTTATGTTGAGTTTTTTACCCCAAAATTTCAAAACATTTTCAAAGGAGCCACTGTGCCTTGTCCACTCCAGTGTCGGTTGCGTAGCTTGTGCCCGATGTGTAAAAGATTAAGACATTTTTTCACGTGTTCGACAGGTGTTTGACACGGACACAACACCCAAATTGAAGTGTGTGCGCTATATAGTCGGAGAGGAAGTAAGTAAGTAACAAGTCTTCTTGTTTTCCATATAGTGGGATATAGTGGGAACATCAGTTGTAACTATTAATCGGGACTTGGGCTTTTTTCTGCTTCATTTAGACTCTGCTCCATAACTTCATTTTCTTTAGAGTAAAGATTGGGACACACCCAAAGACACAACTTTTGGGACACAACCCAAAAGATGCGTCTATATCTCTCATGTGATGTCACTGGATCCCACAGTGACATATGAGAGATGGATCCCACCGTGACATATGAGAGAGATAGACACATCTCTTGGGTTGTGTCCCAAAAGTTGTGTGTTTGGGTGTGTCCCAAGTATTACCCTTTTCTTTAATAGGTTGAAGTTTGGGAACCATGGAAAAACTAGAAGATAGAGAACGTACGAAGTTTCTGGTGCGGCTGGTCCAGTGGACTACAAGGTTTGTCATGTTCCCAATGAGGTAAGCTGTCAATCCCAAGTTGAATAACATGTAGAATATTATAAACAGCATTTCTCTCGTATTCTGAGCATGCAAGTCCCCATAACCTGTTGTAGATAGTGTTGTTATAGACCAGTACATTGCAGTTACGTATCTATCCCACAGACTCTCTTCTTTAAAATTTGGGTAGACTGCACCGATCCAGGTTTGTTTTGGATCCGGGTATCTCTCTGCTATCAAATAGTTAAAACATCCAGCACAGTGTACTGCAAAGAGAGTCACCTGAAAGCAGACAAAGAAAGTAATGTATAATGCCAATGGCTTATATATATTAGACGTGACCAGGGAATAGGATGGTAGTGGCTTACAGAGACAAGCTTTGTGCATCGAATCCAGAAATAGTTGAACCGAATATCTTTCTCGAGTCTGAAGGACAGAATTTCAGCTTTTAGTAGTGTGTTAGAGTTTATTATTTTGTTTATTTCATTTATAACATTGTGGGTATAATGTAATTCTATTATAGCTTATATATATATATGTATATATGATGATGATGATGAATACATGCGCATGCTGATTCTAAGCATCAACATGCCCCTAATTGTCTTACGTCTCTCTCTCTCTCTCTCTCTCTCTCTCTCTCTCTCTCTTCAAACCCTAATCTCCATTGCACAATCCAACTTGGTATCAGAGCTAGTCAATCAAAACACGTATACAACTCCAAAGGATCACTAGAAACAGTCGAAACTAGGAGAAGAAGCCTGAGCTGCTGCTGACGTCACATACCGACTGTGACGTCATACTGGCGTCATATTTCCGGTGATGACATCAGCCATTTTGAAGCACACCGGTAGATTTGCCTTGCCTTTGCGATCTCAATGGTGTTTTTTTTTGAATTTTTTGGAAGCCATTTGAATGGGTTTTCGAATTTTGGAAGATTTTCGGCTTCTTTAGAACGTTTGTTTTTTTTTTAATCTGCGATTTGGGACTTTGTTGCTCATATATGTTGCTTTGATCAGTTGTAGTGGGCATCGGTTTTGTGTTTCCCATGGGTATGGTGATTTCTACTTGTTTCAATTGGTGTTCTCTGGAAATTCCTCTTGTTCTTGGCTTTGGGTGTACGGCTGTGGTCATTTTGTTTTGGTCACTTCTGCAAAGGGGTTTAACCCTAGTTTACTGATTGGTTAGCAGTCCTTGTGTCCTCTATTTTTTTTTATTCACCATGACTGATGAGAAATCCACTCAACAGCCCTTGGTGTCGAGGGATGATGATATGCCTAAACCTATCACCTCTAAAAGATTGAATGGTCTAAATTATTTAGCTTATATCATCATCCCTTGAATAAACACTCCGTTTTAACTACTTAAACACTCCGTATTGCTGGTCTTCCCTTTTAACTGCTTAATAAACACTCTGTTTGCCAGAAAATATTTCTGCATTTTTTCGGGGTTTGTTATCTGTGTAATGTTGATTTTCAAGAAATTGGAAGTAGCTGACAATGCTGGAAAATGATTTACCCGGAATTTTTTTTTTTTCGGAAGACAGTTGCTGGAACAGTACTTAAAAATGAAAATGTCCAATTAATCAACCTCTATGTATATTTACATATCTGTACATGCAAAAAACACATTTGTGCATATAAATGGATATATATATATATATATATATACACAAACCTTTATACATGTGCATATTACTTTATATGCATGTCATATATCACACATTCTCGCTTTCATATTTTCCATTATACCAACAATATACAAATTAGTATTATAATAACTTTATTCAAACTTGTCAAGGTGCTAATATGTTTGGTAGGAATTGGAAAGAAAGGAAGGACGGATGGGAGAGGTATACTTGGGGAAACGAATGGAGCCTTTCTCCTTTTGTTTGGTGAAATAAGAAGGAAATTAGGAAGGAAAGAAGTGAATACTGTAAGTTTTAATATTACATCCTTGCACAGAAAAGGTCAAGTTTTATTGAAGGGCAAAAAATTTGAAAGAGGAAAGCTTTTTCTCCTGTAATTCATTAACTTTTGAATGGATTAGAATTTTTTGGGGCCGGCTGGACGAGGCAACCCTCCTTCATTTCCCTCTTTTCATACAAAACAAGTTATTCTACACTCTTCCATACTCTTCCCTCCCCCTCCCCCTCCCCCTGCGTCGTGTCATTCATTCCTCTCTTTGCCTTGACAAACATATTGCAAAAGTGCATTGGTTTGATAAGCATTTTTCAATTGTCAATAAATCACCGGAAAATAACATGGAAAGTGCATTATCTCAAGTAACACCATTTTACATGAAAAAGTGTTTTTCGGCGTAAACATTGATGTCAAAACAAATGGAATGTTTAGAAAGGGAAGATAAAAAAATAAAAAAGAAAGAAAGAAGAAGACGGCAAATCTATTGAAGTATGGTGGTGGACCTTGCAAACAGGGTGCTGACTCGTCTGAGGCGCCAGAGTCTGAGCATGTTGAGTAACTTGAAACCAAGTCCGCTGCTATGATCGGTGAAAAGCAGGCTAAGAGATTGAAACGGAACTGTTGAACAGACGTCAAAAATAAGCCAGGTCGATATGTACCTATCAGTTGGATGGAAACGCATTTCAACGAGTGCTATGGAAGAGAAGTAAGAGTGAATTCTAAATAAACCCACTTAATTTTTCTCTACACCCACATGCACAGCTCCAAATGCTGCATATAAAACTCCTCAATGCAGGTATGTGGGTGTAGAGAGAATATTATTGGATGCAACCTTTGATTCTAATCAGTTAAAGTTAAAAGTTGGTGATGAAATGCTATATATTGACCTGATTGCTATTTTTTTAGGATCATCAACAAGAAGATAAGATTGGCTATCGAGGTATGCCACGAAGAAGGTGAGAACAATATCAATGGCAAAGAACCCATTGACGATGTTGTCTATGGTGAATAGCGCGTCTTGCTTGTAAGTAAGAAATGCAAACTCGAAGGGGCAAATCCAAGCCGAGTAAATGACTAGAACCAGAAGTAGAATCTCCCATGCCCTACAATGACAAAGTTGTAAATGAGAAACAGAGGTTCTTTATCAAACAATGCTCGGAAAGCAGGGGCAAAAAGGTAATTAATCACCTGTAACGGGGATTGAATGGGGAAATTATGCATCTTCGGAGCTTAGTTGATTGGTTGATTCTTGCTCCGAGTGATGGAAGGAGAAGATCACTAGAGAAGAAGTTGCTATGACTACCCATCTTCATATGGAACTCGTCGAAACAGAACCGTTTTAGGCAGTTTTTTGGGCAGGAAAAGGACATTTCGAGTAGGGTTTGAATTCCACGAGGCTATGGTGGAGTCTGTTAAAAATTCGTAGGGGTAAGTTGCTTATATATAGCGAAGCTGTTGGCTGGTGACAACAGTAAACTCTCTCTCTCTCTCTCTCTCTCTCTCTCTCTCTCTCTCTCTCTTCTTTATGCTTGTGGGTCATCTAAATTAGAAAAGATAGAGAAGAAAAAAAAAAGGTGAATGGGTTATTTTCCGTGATGGCTTGAGCAAGAAAAGTAAGAAATGAAAACGTGACAAGGAGATGAAAAAAATGGAGACACAGGTGAGCCCTTGAAGTGGCAGACATGTGGCTTTCTGTAATGCAGTTGCAAAGATAAGTACTGAGAGAGAGAGAGAGAGAGAGAGAGAGAGAGAGAGAGAGAGAGAGTAGTGAAGGAGATGTTAATGGTTCTGGTGCTGGCCGGTGGTAATGGTGGAAGCTCCATAATCAGTAAATGTGGGGGGTGTGAATGATATTACAGACAGACAGGGCATTTGAAGGACAGATTTGAGTGAAATTGTTTGGTGTTTTCACTTCAGATTCTAATTTTGGACCAGACAACCATAGTAGAGTAGAGGATGTGCCTCTGTGTTGTGGATGCCACGTGGACCAATCAGTATTTGCTTTTGATGGGTGACATAGTTCAAATGCTACCCCCAACGACTCAATTTCAACTCAACTCAACTCTCTCTTTCTCTCTCTCTCGAGTTTGAGGACCATTGTTGTTTGTTTATGGTAGGCAATTAGAACCATATGTGTGAAATGGATTCACGCCATATAACCAACCGCCTCTCCCTCTCTCTCTCTCTCTCTCTCTCTCTCTCTCTCTCTCTCTCTCTCTCTCTCTCTCTCTCTCTGTGTGTGTGTGTGTGTGTGTGTGTGTGTGTGTGTGTGTGTGTGAGTGTTTTGACACATTTCTAATAAGCGTTGCACTGATGTTGCCATGTTGGAATTATTTGCCGACTTATTGGTGATCGGTTGCATGTGATGAATGCTCTTGTTAATAACAGATTTAGAGCCACTTTAGTTCTGTACATTTGTATTGTGAGTTGTCTCGTACGCCTATGTAGATTACTGAACGCACTCACGGTTGTCCATGTCAGATTATGATAAAACTTGGGGCACAATTTGTGCACAATCTTTTGTGTACAAATCAAATAAATGTGTTTATCTCTTTCCTGTGATGTCAGTCAGTCAGTGGACACCACATTGACACAGAAGAGAGAGAAGAGAGATAGACACATTTTTTTAAAGTTGTGCACAAGTTGTGTCCATAGAATTGTTTTTCAGATTAGAGTAAAATTTTACTCACAGTTTTTACACTACTTTTAATTCACAATCTGTAATAGTATGTCTAACTCTCTCCTGTGTAACTGTGGGGTTCATTGGCATCACAGGATGACACAGGAGAGATAGACACATTTTTGTAGGTTGTGGATAGAAAGTTGTAGGTGAAGTATTATTCTTCAGATTAATTGAATTTTGCAATTAGGTCCTTTGTCACGAGAGAGAGAGAGAGAGAGAGAGAGAGAGAGAGCAAATTGAGCAATGGCTTCATTCTCTGGCCCTTTTTTTTTTATTCTAAATGGGAATATGTCAGAGGTCCCAAAAAGAACCAATTTGCATGTCATAATTATTTTATCTACCTGGGGTGTCATTCATTCATTGTGTAGCAGATATTTATCCCAATTTCAATCTATTTTGAATAGCCGAAAAACTCCACACAAATTTCAAAGTCCACATTCAAAAAGGTTAAGGGTGATCTATATTAAGTTATTGAGCTATATGAAGTTTCTCAGGGGTTATATCAGACTAGTCATCAGACAAATTTCAGGAATCACACCTATTACCTGTCCATGTTTATAACCACTACTTTTAATTACTCCTTAGTCCTTACTTCCAGGCTAATAAAAATGTTACAAGTAGTTTTTGATCTCATGAAAAGCAAGAAAGTGGAGATATTTAATGAGTGGATATATATTTCTCACATTATTGGTATCGTGTTGCATCGCCATTATGAATCGGAAACATGGACAGAAAATGTATGCGATTAAATTGTTTATAGGTAAACATTGTAAGAATTTCTCATAATATTCACGTAAATTGACCATTTGCACATTTGTTTCGCCAGATTTTGAATCAATGGTTATTTTACATTCTTTGAAAATTTTAAGGTTTTTGTGATCATTCATTCACAAATCCGATGAAAACTTTTCCATATTTTATGTTGAGACCAAGAGATGGCCCAGTAATAAGGGATTCTATTATAACTGCATGTGGTTGCGGGTTTGAGTCTCATGGGAGGGGGGTTTATGGGTTGGGAGAGCACTATCTTCCTTGGTGTAGTGCACACTAAAAAAAAACAAAAAAAACATATTTTATATTTGACAAGTCGTTCAGATGCTTTATGGAAGTTCTCAATACATCGATTGTGAAAAAAAGACAAAACACATCCTTAAATATTAATTATGAGAAATTTCTGGTATCATTTTAAGCATCTAATTGTTTTGATAATGGGATTAAACGTACCCACAACTACAAACTTTATATAGATATGAGAAATTTCTCATGAACCTAAAATTTATAAGATATTTCGAATATGACCATAATCAATTTCGAATTTACAGATTACTAACCTAAAGCTACAAGCTTTTTTATAGATATGATAAATTTCTTGCAAAGCTTTGTATACAAGCTTTCATCTAACATTGTGAGTTGCATTCTACATGTTTGATAGTTTGTCTAAATGAGATTGTTTTACCTTAAAATGTGCTTTAAACATTAAAACCCTCCTTTTTGTGTGATCCGATCCCCAACCTCTATCTTTCCCATCTACTAAACTCCAAATCAATCGCATTTGTGCTTAACTTAGTTTTCTGTTCAACAGTAGCTCATTGTAGAAAGTAGACTTTAATAAAAATCCATACAAACAAATCATCACAATGTCTTACTTCTTTTTACCGTTATAATTGGTTGCTTAACCTAATAAGCATCATTCTTGTATCAATTCCTGTGAAAATCAATCTCGGACTTCCCGAGTTGCTACTAGTGTCGAATAGCTTGCACTTGAGCTATACAAAGTTTTAATCCGACCACTAATCCATTAATTTCTCTAACGATATGGTTGATCTGAGGAAAGAATTTATCAATTTCCGTTTTGAAAAACTTCTTTTTGCGTGAGCAGCTATTACATTGCATTTGGGAAAAAAAATTCTTAGTTTTTTTTTTTGATAAATTTTAATATTCAATTGGCGTGTTTATAGTTTCGTGCAAAATTTCTCATAAGACTTTTAGATACAAAATTAAGAGATTTTTTTCCTTTTGTTTTGTTTTCTGATAGAGTCAGAGCCTTAAAGTTAAGGAGGTAGTGAAAAGTTAGTTGCCTGTATTTTAGGAATAGATATATTCATTTTTTTTTTGGCAATAATGCTAGACACACAACACCAACCACAACACAAACCACACACACATGCTTTAAATGCATGTACCTTGTGCTGCGTGGATCTTTTTCACACCGGGCCCACACTTTTTTGGGAAGCACAAGGTACATGCATTTAAAGCATGATTGTGGTTTGTGTTGTGTGCCTAGCATTATTCATCTGTGGGTGGCCTAAACCAAAGGCCCTTACACCGAAACTTGGCCTTGCAAAAACTCACGTTTCCGGGTTTTTTTATATTTTTATTTTAATTTATTTTTATTTTTATTTTTTATTATTTTTAATATTGGAGTAATGCTATGCTTCCTATTTTTCTCATCTCAAATGCTTCCCAAATACATGTGGCAGTGGGCCCACTGATTTTTAATTGGAGGATGTTAAAGTGACCACGCAGTGGTCCCACTGCCACATGCATTTAGAAAGCATTTAGGATGAGAAATTTGGAAAGCATAGTATTACTCTTTTTCTAACCCATTAAACCCTTGCAAATGATTTGGTCAAAAATAATCTTTTATGCCTATAAAACTTTAAATTGTTATAACTTATGATATAGTATATTTTTTTTAATTATTTTATATTTTTTTTATCAATTAAAATTTTTTTTTTAAACTTTGATGTTTTGAAGTCAGAAAAACGAGATTTATCAATTGAGATCATGTTGACAATAAAATCTTGAAAGCTAAAAGATTAAAATTTTAAACTAAAGCGTAAAAGTATATTTATTGCATGAATCTAATAAAAACATACCCCTGTTGTGAAATTGACCTCAATAGGTGCACAGATCTTCAAAAGAATACATGAAAAAAAAAATCACTCAAAAATGAGGAAGTTATACTCGTTTAATTGAAACACATAATATTACTTGTTTGTGAACGGATAATAATATTTGTCCAAACAGATAAAAGCTCAAAATAAGGCTCAAAATAATTTATTTTGGCACAATTTTCAAGTCTAATGTGTAGATCTCGAAAATATACATGAAACAAAAAATTCTCCAAAAAATAAGAAAGTTATGACCGTTTCATCTGTTATTTGCTTGTTAACAGATCAAATCCCTGAACAACCAACTAACAAGTGTTCTTTTTTTCCTTCATAATTTCATATCACATACATATGGATCTTGTTTTAAATATCTCGATTTTATGATTTCAAAAATATAAATTTTTATAAAAAAACGAGTTTGAAAATTAGAAGTTGTGGGATTATAAAATATAAAGAAAACCACTGATGACATGGCTAAACTAACTGTCAAATTATAAAAAAGACTGAAAATATGAAGGGACCAAAAAAAAAAAGAATAAAGAAGGATTCGAATTGGTACCAAAAAAGTGGCGAGGGGTCTTAAAACCCTCACACAAGGACACACTCTAAAAAAACTTTCCCTCCCACAGTATTATAAAATTTTAACTTCTCTCTTAGTCCTATAAAATTTTAAATTTCACTCTAAATGCCAAAATTGCCCATAGAACCCTAAGCGACCACTACCACCATCTCTCTTCTCTCTAACTTTTTCTCTCCTTCTCCATCCATAGCCACCACCATTACAACCACCACCACCTCTGCTACCACCGAAGCCATTCTCGTCGTCGCCTTCGCTGGAGCCAGAGCAGTTGGCGTTGCCGTCGTCGAAGCCATCGCAACTACTACCAACTCTCTTCTCTCTTTAACTTTCTCTCTCTTCCCCCTCCATAGCCACCACCACCATCTCTCTTCTCTCTCTAACTTTTTCTCTCCTCTTCCTCAGATCTAGATCTAGATTTAGATTGCCACAGTCACCAACACCATTGCCACCACCACCGCCGGTCACCACCACCACCACCACCACCACCAACAACAACACAAATCTCCACGGCCAACTGATCTTAAGAGAAATTTCTCTTAAGATTGTCAAAACTGTTGAGTGAAATTTTACTTAGTTTTCTTCATTTGATTTCTTCAAAATTTGTTGTTAGTGAATTTTCAGCAATTTCGTGGTGGGTATTATGTTTGATGATTTTAATCGTTTTTCTAAGAGGAGTCGCAAATTGTAGGTGGGATGATGTCGGAGGTGATAGTCGCAGTCACCGGAGGTCGTCCGAGATGGTAGTGGTGGTCGTCGGAGGTGGAAGTGGTGGTGGCCGAAGGCTAAGTATGGGTAGTGGCAATGGTGACTAGGGTTTGATAGTAAGGTAAAATAATGAAGATGATGATATTTTGGTCCAAAAAAAATTAGGAGTAAAAACTAAGTTGTTTTATTAAGTGTTCTTCATTCCACTTTAACTGTTTTAATGCCCTTTTCACCAATTTTTCCTATATTTTTTTAGAACAAATGTATATATTATAGTTGGGTAGGATTAATATGAGTCTTTTTCTAGGCAATGGTTGAGTACATTTTTTTGGAACAAATGTAATATATATAGCTAACGATATATGCCTAGAAAAAGACTGAAAGTATGGACCCAAAAAAAATAAAAATACAAATAAAAATAAAGAAGGATTCGAATTGGTACCAAAAGAGTGGCGAGGGACCTTATCTAAAAATGCCAAACACTTTGAATTTTTGCTTATACCACTTCATTTTAAAGGATTTCTTATCAAAAATCCCATATTTCTTTTTGGAACAAATGTATATTATAGTTGGGTAGGATTAATATGAGACTTTTTCTAGGCAATGGTTGAGTAATTAGATGTGTTGAAAATTTAATAAAAGGTTATCAAAGAGTTTTTAAGGCAATATTTCTTTTTTCTTTCCTTTTTTTTTTTGTTTTTAATTTTTAATTTTTTTTAATTTTTAATTTTTTAAATTGTTTGTTTGTTTGTTTGTTTGTTTGTTTTTTTATCATTTATTTATTTATTTACTAATTTATTATTACTTCTTTTTTTTGTTTTATATATATAAGAATATAAGACTTAACTATATCTTACAACCTCTTAATTTGCCCTTTGTGTCATTTTGGTCTCTGTAGTTTAGAAAGTGTCATTTTAGTCTCTATAATTTCACAAGTGTGTTATTTTAATCCCTCAAACACTTTTTGTGACAAATTTTTTTTCACTTTTAGTGATAAAATTTTTCGTGACTTAAGGCTTTATTTATTGAACTTATTTGACACACCTATGAAACGATAGGTACTAAAGTAATACTTTCTAAATTATAGGGACCAAACTGATACAAGTGACAAACTACAAGTGTGTAAAATATATTCAACAATCCAATATTAAATGATAAATATATATTAAAAAAAGGGGCGGCCTTATTGTTTGTAACTACAAAAAGTGTTATTTATACATGCTATGCTATAAGGAGCCGACGTACATTTCCTTGTTTGTCAATTTCACAATTCTAGTCTTTTCAATTTTCGTTGCTCCACTTCTTCTTTATGGTGTTTTTGTCGTTCTGTTTTTTCTTGTATGGTTGTTCTTTACCCACACCGTGTCTGCCTAAGAGAAATTCAATAGACATAATCACATTTCAAAAGTATTCTTACTACCCCCAACATTTCAAAAATATCACTGATCTCACTTGATGGAGTTCATAACATACACCTTTATTTATTTATTATTTTTTTTCCCCTTTCTTCTTAGTTTAAACCCTCCTTCAATTGTAAATTTTTGATCCCACCCTTGCATGAAGGAGGTTTTAACGCTCTCTTGAGTTATTATTTTTTTTGGAAGGTTCTCCTCTTATGGAGTTTGTATACCTTCATGTTGGACATATTATGGCTTAGTTTGACTACGTAACTTTTTAAAAGTAGTTTATGAAATTTTATTTTAAGTTGATAAATAATTTTGTACAAGTGAACATTACTCTTCAAAAAAATATTACGAAATCAAAAAACAACCTAGAGTTTTTAAAAGCTCCATTCTAGAGCTTTTAAAAGCTCTCCCCCCAAAAGCCATAAGTTCAATTTTTGCAAAGCTCATAAACTAGTTACCAAATGATTTAACATTAAATTGTGCTTTAAAAAAGGAGAAATATCAAAATGGTGGTCAAACTAAGCCTATATATGTAGCTAGATGAACTATATTAAGAGTTTGGTTTGAGTTCAAATCTTACCACCCACTTGTCCACCTTACTTACCTGGTGGGTGTCTTATGGATTGGTGCATATGTGCTCGGAGTTTGCCATCTATTATACTTTGATAAAACAATGTTAATAATTTTGTCTAAAAAATGACAGAGACTTTGGGCTGCGGAGGACATGTGGAGGAATTTGTCCTTCTCTTCGCAAAAATGAGTTTAAATAATTGGAGATAACATTTCTTCGATTATTCATTCACTACACCATATCAAATCAAGAACAAGTTTGGTTGTTCAATATGAAAACTCAAATCTCAGGGTGTGTTTGATAAAACTAAAAATTAAGTACTGAAAATTAAGTATTGAATTTAAGTATTGAAAATTTTAAGTGATTTGTATCAGCAAAACTAAAAATAGTGTTTCAAGAACTAAAATAGATTGCATTCATTGATTGTTTTCAGCAGAAAATTTTCACTTAACGTTTTTAGTGGATGTTTGGCTGCTTTTTCAATTAAGTGGTACATTATCAAATGCAGTGAAAAAAATTAAGTGATGAAAATTTTCATTTTCACCACTTAATTGTGTATCAAACACACCCTCACTGTCTCTCCATTCTTTATTCAATTTATAACTTTCTGTTGACAATCATTTTTTCTCAGTAACGACTAAAATTATTAAATAGTGCAATTGGAATAGAAAAACTTAATATAAGAATTAAAAAATTATAACAAATTAAGCCTAAATTTTGACTTATTCTCATTTGAATTGAGAAAAGAACTCAAGATTTTTTCCAACCAACAAAACCTAATTTTGATATGTATTTCTAACTGGAACGAACAATCTAATCATGTTATAATTATCAATTTATAACACAACGTAAGTTTTTAATTGTTGTCATTTGAATTATGAAAATAACTTAAGACTTTTGCCTACTAATTTTAACACTATTAGTTAATTGGTAAGTGCAAGCTAGTCATATAACAATTATTAAAGCTGTAATTTTTGGTTTTCGAATTTTATTTTCATTTTTTGTAGTGAATTTCTCTCATATTAGAGTCAAATCATGAATACAAAAAATAAAAAACAATTACTGAAAAATCTAACTGTTGCCATTTGATTTTAGAAAATAACTCAAGACATTTGCCCACTAATTTTGACACATAATTTTGTTAGTGCAAGCTACTCAGGGAAAGCATTTGGAAACTCTTTAGAATTCAAATTTGATAATCATAACTTTATTTTATAAAATATTCTATTTTATTTTATTTTATTTTTTCCCATGTGACGAGGACAAATCCCCTAACTTTAGGGGTGTAAGTCAAAACCGCTAAACATATCCGATTGATTGAACCGAGCGATTCGGTAGGTTTTCCCAAAAAAAAAAACTCCAAGTCAAAAAAAAAAAAAAAAACCCCAGAACCAAACCCATTCGATCGGTTTTAAAGTGCCAAAAGACAGTCAAAATTGAACTTAATCGACTGTTTACACCCCTACCATGCTTGGCCTCCGTGACTTCAAGATCCCTGCTAGTATTTTATACGATTTACCTACTAATTTATCATTTTATCGGAGTAAAACGTAGAAATCCGAGCACGTGAAGCTACATAGCAACACACGCACCAGATAAGTCTTAGAAAGGGGGATGGACGGTAGTCGGTAGGATATGTTTGGATATGGAAGCGCACATGCATCACGTGCCATAGAGTTGTACTCTTTTTTTTTTTTTTTTGGCTAATCAACCATATAGAGTTGTTTGTATTCGTCATGATTGATTTATCATTAATGGACAGCCTCATCAAGAGTTTAGTTGTCATTATGTGAAACACTCTCCCACTCGTTCTTTAACTGGAAGTAAAGTTCTCCGGTCAAGTCTCAGCTGTCTCTCTCTTTCTCTAATTTGAGGGAAGGGGGATGGCTCTGGAGTTGAATTTAGTAGGTTCTACTCATGATCCCCGTGACACATCCTACCCTCTGGGAGATATTCGTGGACAAAGCATAGTAATCTCTCTCTCTCTCTCTCTCTCTCTCTCTACATACAATAATATGTATATCCACTAAAGTAATGGTTTAGGGTTCTAATATAACTACCCCACATGAAATTCGTGCAGATAAAAAAAGAAAGCAATATTTTAATTGACTAAAATATTTAAGATTCTGAGCAAACAAAAAAAAAAAAGACTAAAATATTTAATAATAAAACTCTAATCTTCACATATATATATATATATATTCATCAATATTCAAGAATATTCGAGATAATTGTTTAATTCACTCATTTCTTCTTAGGGAGTTTTAGTCAAAAGTTAGTATAAAATAGATTTTTTTAGATCTTAGGTTCAACCTGAATTTATTTTAGTAAAATGTCACTCAATAATTAATTAATTTATTTTTTTAAAAAAAATTTACCTAGCTAGTTAAGTATGGTTTTGTAACATAAGAATTTTATTTGATTAGTTTTACTATCAATGGACTATTGATTAAATTAAAATGAATTGTTCTTTAAACTCAAATGATCCAAATGGACTTTTTACCAATTTTCTGTTCTTGAGTCCATACTCACAAAATGCAAACTACTAAAAAGGCCCCCAACGACTAGAAGGACTTAAAACCAAATCGAATCTAATTTTCAAGAAAATCCTAACATGTACAATCACAATTTGAACAAAGTAAAATACGCAAATTCATTATAGGTTTATGTATAAAAAATAGTTATAGACCTTTAATCACCTCTAATTGAGATATAAGCAAATTCTCATGGTAATTTCATTGGGTACATCTAGTTCTTCCAGATTATTACAAGAAGTTTCGTGCATTAAATTTGTCTTTTCTTAATGTATTTTTATTTGTACACGTATATTTACGTGTACAAATCTTGATTTTCAACATATCATACGATCGCTTATGATTCATGAATATGAATTTCAATATGACAACTATAGGCTATAGCCACTATGATTACATTTGTAACTATATCATGACCAAATCTTGCTTTTCATGAACGTACAATATATTCTTGTGATCATTCTATATTTCTATCTTCTTAGCTAATAAGTCATGAATTTCATGATTGGCAGTGAAATTTCCTAAGTCGTCTGGGTTTTGATAACCCTTAACCATGAAGAAGCTAGAGTGCCTAGAATAAATTAAGGAAAATGCTAATTTTCAAGTAGAAGTTGTTAATGTTAAATTCGAAAGTGTCGCTAAAACTAACTATTACTAAAATTTTTAACAACACTTTCTGTTTTGACATTAATTAGTAATTTTTACTTTAGCATTAACATTAGCTTAAATTAAAAGATTTATACATGTATGTAGAGAGAGAGAGAGAGAAATCCGATATATATATATATATACAAGGGCGGAGGCAGCAAGGGACGGGTGCCCCCCTCCCTCTGTGATTTTGAGAATTAAAATTTTGCCCTAAATTCTTTTAGTATTTTATGTTTAGGCCTCTCTCAACTTATGTTTAAACCCTCCTCAACTTATATTTAGGCTCCCCAAAGGGTCAAGGCCCATTTTAGTTCCATCAACTACATATATATTGATATAAATGTATATATACAATTCAAAATGAAAGGCGCCTATAATTTTGAAAATTACACTTTTAGTGTGTGAATTAATTCGTTTTAGAAATAGGCCCCTCTAGAGTTTTGAAAGACACTATACAATATTTATGTGTCACCAAATAGACTCATATTATAAGCATATCCCCAAAAAGATCACAATTATATATACAAGCAAACCCTAAAAAAATCGTTAATTATGTATAAATAGATTTCAAAGAATTACCTCAGTGGTACTGCCCCCAAAATCCAGTATAACCTAGGCCCCTCTTAACTAAAATTTCTGACTCCGCCCCTATATATATATATATATATCAATGGATGGCCACGAGCCGTGCCCGTGGTCCCATTGAAATGGTGGTTCCTCCGACATGAAACTTCTCTAGTTTTCAATAACTTCTCCAATTAAAATGTGTGGTCCTTGACCTAATTAACCGAATTCAACTGTTCCTACAGAAAAAAAGAAAAAGAAAAAGAAAAAAGAATACTCCAAGCAATTTGCTTTTGGGTGGCTAATGATAAGGATAGACTCTTGTAAGAGCCTTGATCATTAGGAATTAGCTGCTTTTCTCGGATAAGGCCGGGTCTCATCAATTCAGCAAAGTGTTAACCACAACAAACAAAACAGTTTATTTGTTGCGCACAAACTGCATGGCAAAAAATTATACTCCCTTCGTCCTATAATTCCGTCCTATAATAAGTGTCCACTTCTATTTTGCACATTGTTTAAGAAAATTGTATTATATTAGTTTTGTTGGTTCATTAAAGGGTCACTTTCCAATTTTACCCTTAGATGTGATGAGTGCTTAACTTTTTCCTCGTTTTGATACCACAAATAAATGCTACTTTGTCTTTATTATAAGGGTAGTTTTGGAAAGTAATTAAAAGCTATATGCCAATTTAAAAAAGTTGACACTTATTGTAGAACATCCAATAAAGAAAATATAGACACTTATTATGAGACAAAGGAAATAATTATCAGCAACGCACCAATTTATTGGCGATGCACATTAGACTAGCTATTAGCGACGCCGCAAATAAGTTGTTTTCTTGTAGTTCTCTGTACTGTATATTATTAATAACATTATAGATGCCAAATTTAAATGAGAATCTTAGGTCATTGATGCTAAAATGACCATATGTCAATAACATTGAAGATGGACCAAGTTATGCTTGAACACAAACGTGCCTCTGGGATTCTAAACTAATATACTTGCATGTTTGAATAAATTTTAAGAATTACTTTAGAGTCTTAAAAGCACGTTTTGATTAAACCAAGTACAGATATTCTTCAACTGAAATGAGATGTAGAAAGTACATTCGAGTTTTCATAAGTAAAAAAAAAAATATATATATATATATATATATAGAGGAATATTAACTTACATCACGATACCCTTTTAGCGATAAAATTTTTCTTCGCTACAAGTTCACCTTTAGCGACAAAACTTTTTTATCGCTAAAAACTGGTGTACGCACTGCTAATCTACAACTACCGTGTTGTAGGTTATCAGCCCCTTAAATATATATATATATATATTTATATAGATGGGGGGCTGCTAACTTACAACATGATGGTTGTAAGTTAGCAGCATACAACAGCCCTTTAGCGACGAAAAATAGGTTTTTAGCGACGAAATTTTTGTCGCTAAAGGTTCCAACTTTTAGCAACAAAAAATTTCGTCACTAAAATCTTGTTTTTCGTCACTAAAAGTCTCCTATGCTGTAAATTAGCAAATCCCATATATATATATATATATTAGTTTTTGCATGTGGTGCCTTTTGGATTAGGGTTACGGCCTTCTACCTCTGCTTCTACCTAAATACAAAATTCAAAATACATCAAAAAGGCCCTTAATACATTATTTTATTCTCAAACAACTTCTCTAAAAGAACAAAGCTATGATTCGTAAAATTGGTTCCCAAATAGTGTGACATTCAGATCATGTTCTATACAGGTACTATTCAATTTTTTTTTTTTTTTTTTTTTTAAGTTGTTTTAAGTGGTTTTATTATCACATCATTTTGAGAATCA
The DNA here is from genome assembly GCA_033977485.1 of Hydrangea macrophylla. Taxonomy (NCBI): domain Eukaryota; kingdom Viridiplantae; phylum Streptophyta; class Magnoliopsida; order Cornales; family Hydrangeaceae; genus Hydrangea; species Hydrangea macrophylla. The sequence goes on from CM066988.1 coordinate 68,676,326, forward strand.
CTTTTGGAATAAACATTTGGTAACGGGATCATTACTCTTTCTAAACATTGTACAGAAACTTGGATCTGCTAACAACAGTCACAGATTTCTTTAATATATTTATTTTGGTAAACTAGGTGGGCATGATCCAAATAGCTAAGCCTCTAGTGTTTTTCTCGAGAGTAATGCTTGCTTCTCAAATTTGTATTCTAAACAACTTCTAATTAAATTTGGTCACATGTCCTTGTGAACCATTTAGAATACAAAATTTAAGAAGCATAACATTACTCTTTCCCCTAACTTAAATAAAAAAAATTTAAAATATATTAGAAACTCAAAAAAGAGAGATGAAAATGACTCCCATTACTTAAAAATTTGTTGTTTTTTTAATTGTTTTCCTCTAATTCTCACCTCTTTTGTAACTAATCAAACAATGTAAGTGTTTCCCTCAGTAATTTCTTTTACTCAAGCTTCACGAATCATGTATTAAATTTGCACACGATAATCTTCTGAGTTGATGTCTTGTTTGGATCATACTTTATCTTCTTTGCTTAAGTAGAAGTATTTTACATTCACCTAATGATATGCTTTTCAAATTTGAATCCTAAATTCATTCCTATATATTTTGTCAGTTATAGCAGATGTAGTGTAGGGAAAATCATCATTCACTGTCACAATATTTGATACAACTCGTAAAACATCTAAAAATCAAAATTTGAAAACATGCATTTATTATTATTATTATTATTTTTATTATTATTATTTATTTTTATTTTTTGTCGATCATTTAGCTGGTATAGTGATCTCATGTGAGCACATAAGTACCAATACCCAAGGGAGAGTGGTGAGGTTTGAACGCTTATATGAAGGTGATATGGGGAGCTTTTTTCCAATTAGGCAAAGCGGTTGTCCACTACCTTTGGAGTCCCCTATCAGCTTTTGTTAGTTAGACTTTGGTACCAAACAACTATCAAGTGAATGGTTGAAGTGGCATTGAGCCAATGAAGCAATGAAATGACCTTTTGGGGGTTTTCTTCTCTTTTCATCACGTGCAATTCACACGAGATGGCTCTTGATTTTGGCAGAAAAGATATTTCATATCTCAATTTGGCCAATTTGCAATTGTTGGTGATATTGATAGAATCACATGCCTTCTAAATGTGGTCAGATATCACTCCCCACCAGCCTGCTCGTGTTACAGCTATGCGTACCAGCATAAACGTTATACAAATCGAGTTGTAGCTTGGGCAGACTAACCTGCGGCAGGCTGCATTCAACCAGTATTTTATTCGGTTTTGGGAAATTTTTTTTCTATATTTTGGACTGAAATGGGCTAAAAAGTTTAAAAGCGAATTGAATTTGAGTTAGACTTAATCAGAGAGATTAATTGTTCTCCCCTACGAATATGTTATGCTACTGTCATATATATACAAAGGGCTAACCTACGCCCGACTTACGTTCAATCGGTATATTATTCTGTCTTGGGCAAAAAAAATTATTTATTTCGAACCGGCCGGAATGGGCTAAAATGTTCAAACTCGAATTGAATTTGGGTTAGTCTTAGTCAGAGAGATTAATTGTTCTGCCCTAAGAATCTATTATGCTACTGCTATATATATATACATATATGTAATATGATATATATATATATAGATATAGAAATTGAAACTGAAACGATAATAGAAACTAGAAAATTAAACTTACATAATCTTCACAGTAAATACAAAATTAAAATTTGAGAAAGAATCCGAACCCAATGACCAACACTAGTTTCTTAAGACGAATTTGTTTCCTCTCGGTGCACAAGGTTGATGAATAATCGTCTCTCAAGATAGAACGGATTTTCAATTATGTAGACGTTGCACTTCGATCTACAGGACTCAGCGAACACAAATATACGTGTGATACTCGAACTGCTAGAACTAACTATAATGCAGAGAGAGAGAGAGAGAGAGAGAGAGAGAGAGAGAGAGAGAGAGAGAGAGAGAGAGAGAGAGAGAGAGTTTTTGGATGCTAATGAATGACAGGAGATGTTGCCGACTGGTGACTGATCGGAGAAGAAATATCCATTAAACAGTCGCGACTTGAACAGAGGAGCATAAAAAACATATATACATGGCTATTTGGAAAAAAAATGCACAAGCAATTTCGGAGGGAAAAGAAATTTCATTTGAAAATTTCAAATCAACTTAAATGTTTTAATTTGAAAATTTCAAATAAACATTAGCCAAAAAGATAGATATCTGTTCAAAGAAACCCAAGCCGAAGCCCAAGACCCTGACCCAGACTTGGACCCACAACCGGACCTAAGCAAAATTTCAAATAAACTTTCTATTCGGTTCCGGTTGGCAGCGGCGCGCGTGTGTGTGTTTGACCCATGGTGCTTAGGTCTTCCCCCATTTACAAATTGGAAACCCCAAAGGGTTCAACCCCTTGTATGGAACTTAGACTATATATGCTTACAACTTTCTTGTTGTTTTTCCAATGTGGGACAAGCTAAACTTCCCACTTTATACCTCCTCAACCAATGGTTCACATGGAGCACTTAGGGTGACAATTTCTCATTCACCCCTTAATATATGGATTTCCATACATGAATATTAGAATCATCTCCTCATGGAGGACAACGCGTTCTAATGTGAACTTGATTTTTGGAAATCCATTTTTTCCAACAATTTCTCACATGAATGAAATTGGCTAGATAACAATGCAGATGAAAATGCAAACACTAGTTCGAGTATCGACGAAGAGGCTCGACTTCAGACTAAGTAGCCTAGTTGCCATGAGCTTGCCCTAGCTAGTGATAAACAATCGAGTTTACTAGCTAGTTAGTAGATATGATGTCTTTGAACTCCCAGCCATTTATGTAAACATAGACAATAGAATTCACACAGTACTTCTTCTTACATATTTGGTTCTCACGTTTGTGTTCATTTTGGCCTTGAACACCTTTTGGTTCCGTGAATGTTTTAGAGAATTCAGCCTTCAATTTCTAATAGAAACGACCCCTTCTTACTCACGTAGGTGATAATTTCTATGAAGAGTATCATGCAATACCCCACTTGAACATTTTTCAAGGTATAGGAACTATTAAAAGCATATCTTATCCTGTTTCTCGTAACCAAATATTAGAAAACTCCATCGAATAGTTAGAAGCATCATCATTATTAATAGATTTGGGTCCAACAGTCATTACATTCATCTTAAAAAGCCCATCAGTAAGGTAGCCCTTTCTTTCATACATCTCAATCTTAGTGAGCATAAATATATCAGAAATAAAGTCCAATTTGAAGCCATTCTTGCTAAGCAATGATCTAGAAACTAAATTCTTGCGAATGTCGGGCACATGAAGCACATCGTTGAGAGTAAGTTCTTTGGCTATTTAAATTTTTTTAGTATTACCTTTCTATGTGCTTCAACCTTAGAACTAGAAGAGTCTCCCATATAGAGTTGTTCTTCAATATCCACAGGCTTGTAAGTAGAAAATATCCATTTGTTTGAACAAATCATGTGGCGTGTAGCTTAGGTATCTACCCACCATTCCTTGTTACTACCAATCAGATTGCATTGAGATACGACCGTAGAGAGGTTTATGTCGGAGACATTATCAAAAAACTTCTCTAATTCTGTCATGTTTTCTTGCAAATTTTGTTTTCTTGAGGTCTTCGGCCTACGACAATCCTTTGAACGATGTCCATTCTTGCCACAGTTATAGCATTTGCCTTTCCATTATTCATGTTGGACACCATTACCAATTTACCATCCCCTTGTCATGTTATATTTGGTATGGGGAAAGAGGGGAGGGAAGAAAAGGGCGGAGGGTAGAGAGGAGGGAAGAAGGTAAAATCGCTTGTTTGGTAGAATGGAAGAGAGAAGGGAGGGAGGGAGGGAGGGAGGGAGGGAGGGAGGGAGGGGGAGAGGGGAGGGATGATTCTAGCTGAGTACCTAGAATTTTGTGTTAAGGGGGTCCAGTTTATTGGATTTGGCTTTGCAAACAAGTTCCATGCTGGGGTTTGGGGGTAGTGCCCTTGAGGCAAAATTTTTGGTCTATTATACACATTTTCGGCGCGAGACAGAGAGTCGAAGAGCAAGGGCGTATGTGGGGCTAGGCTAACCTTAGCTGCAACCTAGTGTAAATTTTCTGGAAAAATATTTTTATACTATGTTTTAGCCCACTTTATAGATTCAACTCAGTAAATTTAGACAATTCTGTAGGCTATAGCCAACCCCTTAGTGTAATCCACTCCTTAAAATGTGTAAATAAACCCAAATTTTTTATATAACTATATATGTACTTAGGGGTGTAAACGAGATGAGTCACTCAACAAGGGCTCGAAGCTCGGCTCGATAAAGTCTAGGCTCGGCTTGCTCATTTGAGCTCGTGAACATGATCGATTAAGGCTCGTAAGCAGGCTCGTGAAAAAAGGTCGTTTATAGATTTGATAAAGAGCTTGTATAGTGACTTTTATAAATATGTTTATTATAAAACTATATAATTTTAGTGAAAATATGACACATTTCATAAATAGGCTTGATAAAAGATTATTTTATTATTAAATTATATAGTTTAAAAGGGTGCGCGAAAAAGCTCGTTAAAAAGCCCGCGAACACTTGAAAGCTCGGCTCGTTTGAGCTCTTGAGCAAGCTCGCGAGCTCATGAGAAAGTTCGCGAGCAGGCTCGGCTCGGCTCGTATACACCATGCTACACTATTTTTTACTAAGCCTAAGTAAATATATAGTATAAAATTTCATTAATAGACTCAAAAATTCAAAAACTGTACATAAATAGACTTTAAAAAAAAAAAAAAAGGGGCCATGGGTCTACCACCACTATTTGTATTTCCATCCCACCCCAACATAACATCCTTGATATGGCCTTGCAAAAGAGTATTTGTGTCGAATAGATTTAGGCCTTGTTTGTCTCACGAGGTGAGTAATGTGGTATTACTCTACTCCTTCACTATTTACGTGGGACTATTAATTCCAGACCCTTGGAGTAATAGTGAAGGAGTAGAGTAATAGCCAATTACCCAACTCGTGAGACAAACAAGGTCTAAATCTATTTGACGCAACTACCATTTTTGTCTATAATAGTCCTTCATATGGGGACTATTACGATGATATTATTAATTAATCCAGCATTATTTAGCATACCCAAATAGCGGAAAAAATAATCAAAATGGACTATAAGTCCCTTGTGCCCTACATTAGTTCTACAAAACAAACGTGGTCTTAGGGCTTTAATTTTTACAACTGACTTTTAGATGGATGGTATATGCGGAAAATGTTAAAATTTGGGTGGGCCAGTTACTAAATTAACTTCAAAATGTTAAAAGGACTATTTATTTAGCATACCTAAACAACGGACGAAATAATTAAAATGGACTATGTCATGTCCAGGAGAAGCAAAAATAGAGAAAATAAATTCCTTTTTAGTCCCGTAGACTCGTGACTGGTGAATAACCGTATTGTCATCTACTTAAACAAACAATCACAACACTAGGGAGGATGCTATTCGTAAAACATATCTTATTAATATAATCAGAGACTACAACGAAAATATAAAAGGTTTGGAAGCAACATATGCCCAAGTACCAATTATAAAGGTTTACTAAATCTATTACAATAGCTGGCTTAGAGTCTGAAGCCTACGACACATCTTCGTTTTCAAGCCTTCAGCTCCAAGTTCGGTGGAATATCAGTCTTACGTCCTCAAGAGCTGCAAAGCTCTAGACATTGGAATGTCTAGGGCATAAATGCCATCAGCTTTGAATACAAAGCTGAGTGAGTGCATCAAACACACTCTTCACCCGTTACTGTTCAGCATATTAAAATCCAGTTAATCTCTTATCAATGACATCACTCAAGGATATAGCAGAGGTCTCATTAAATATTAAATCAATGCTAACAGGAAACATGTAAATAAAGACAAAGATAGCTATCATGGTATAATATCTCCTCATGCTTCTCAATGTCTAGCATTACCATGCATGTAACCCATGCAACCACCCCATGCATCTATCTTTATGTCGGGACGCTGAATCCTCGACTGAACAATCATCTTACTAACCATTCTCATATTTATATCCATTTCTGTATCCATTCGTCAATGCAGCCATACCAATCTGTATCCATGCATCGATACAATAATACCAATCTGATATCATTTAACTTAGCCAGTAGGCCACACTGGTCACTTACCCGGTGGTGTCCTACACCACACGATTCAATCTGTATCAAGGCGTCGTTATAGTATTACAAATTCGTATCCATACGTCGATACAATAATACAAATATGATATCTATACATTGATACCACATAACTAAGCCAGCAGGCCACTCCAGTCGCTTACCCAGTGGTGTCCTACTCCACACGATCCCTTGATAGGTTACCGGTCGTCTACATATTACATCCTATCTGTAAATGATAGAAGCAGCACATCGGATGTCTTCAATGATGTGTATATCCTCACTGGTCGTCTATATGGTGAGAATACATTAAGGCACTAACTGGACGTAATCGTTAATGGTACACTAGACCTCTTCAACAGTATATACGTATCACTGGACATCTTCAACAGCGAGAGGTGCACTAGGAACTCTATCCGTCCCACGTCTACCCGACTCGTCAACCATTGATCCTACAGATCCAAAGTACACCCATCATCTTATTCCACATTGAGGCACAGTTCCCAATTCTCATCATATTCTCTTATCTCTTCATAACACTATCCCATGTATGCTGACCACGTATTGTGCAATGCTCATACTCTAGATACAGAATTTACCACATGCTCTATATTCATCATATCTATTCTTTAATTGGCTACTAGCATGTAGTCGTATTCCGTTCTACTATTCAGTTCAGCAATATCAACATATGGAATCATGGTACAACATTTAACCAACAAAACAGTTCATATTATAATCAACATGAATTAATCATGTTTTGTGAGGTTCGACCGATTGAACTCTTTTCAATTGATTGAGGAAACGTAGTTTCGATCGATTGAGGAAACAACGAATTCGATCGATCGAGAATAGTTCGATCGATTGAGAATCATCTTCCACCCAGAAACTGGGCAGAGACGAACTGGTGTCTCGGGATTTCATTCTAAACACACATACAACATCCTATAGTCATCCCTTGAGTAAGTTAATGAACTCATATCACTCCGGTGGTTCGGTGATGGCATTCCCGAGCTTGACGGCGACGACGGCTATGGTGAGCTCCTTCTTTCTCTCCTATGTCCCTCTTCTCCTCGCTATCTTTCTTTTTATCTTCTTCTTCTTCTTCTTCTTTTTCTTCTTCTTCTTCTTCTTCTTCTTCTTCTTCTTCTCCTTGCCTGAGAGGTATAAATCTATATATATATATAATACACACATACATGGTTATATATAAATATATATGAAACACACACACACACACACACAAACTCTCTCTCTAAACTATCTAAACTGTCAAACACCCACACATACAAAGAACACACATATATAATATATATATATAGGTAAGACGGAGGGGTAGGTGGTAGACGCGGGGATAAGAATAATAGTACTTTCGATCGATCGAAGTTAGTTCGATCGATTGGAAACAGGTCGGTCAAGGTTCTATCAATTGGAAAGAGTTCAATCGCTTAAGAAAGGGTCCACGTCACAGAATCAGGTCGGCAGAGTTTCGGTCGATTGAAATGAGTTCAATTGCTTGAGAAAACACAAGTTCAAGCGATCGAGAAGACTTCGATCGATTGAGAAAGGCTCTTCACCAAGAGCTCACACAAGCATGCAGGGTATTATTTATATAACCATGTATCCAAAAATATAGGGCATTACAGACTATAGGTTTGGTTTCCCTAGATTAGTTCTACAAAACAAACGTGGTGTTAGGGCCTTAATTTTTTCAAGTGACTTTTCTATGGATGATATATGTTAAAAATGTTACAATTTGGGTGGGCCAATTATTAAATTAACTTCAAAATGTTAAAAGCCCCCCAGTCTGGCTATGGGTTAGCCCTTGGATGATTCTTCCCTTCAGGACCATGAATTTGAATCCGTCGAAAAGTAGACAAATTACGAGAGAGAAAAAACTTCTTTAATCTTATGATACGAATTTTGAATCCGTGAAAAAGTAGACGAATTATGAGAGAGAAAAAACTTCTTTAATCTTTTGATATTTTTTACATTCAATAAAAATAACACTCTGAATAGTCAGTATAACTCATATGACGCTGAACTAAGCCTTAGGCTCTCCAATATATAGGTCTAATTTTAATTTTATTTTTTTATTTTTTATTTTTTACCGCAGCCCCCGTTCCTCTTGTAATTTAATAATAATAATAAGGGGCAATTAGTGGAAATGACTAAAGCATAAGATTTTTTTTTATTAAGGACAACTTAAATCTATCATTAAGGATAAGTCCTCCCCCTATTTCTTAGACTAAAATACTCTCATCTTTATCATCTAACTTTAACCACCATTACCACCACCCCTACCACCTCGGATCATCACCCCCACCAACTCCGGCGACCACCCCACCACGTCCGGTGCTAAAAAAAAAAGTGAAATATCAATTGTTATAACCAAAGTTAATTAAGTGCAATTTCACTTGATATAGTAATATATCAAGTGAAATTTCACTTAACTTTTCCTACAATAAGTGAAATTTCACTAAAGATTTGTAAAATCCGCAACTAACGTGGAGATAGTCAGATCTGGTTCGAGCTCGTTAGAGATGGCCGAATCTGGTTTGAGTTCGTCGGATATTGCCGGATCTGGTTTGAGCTCGTCGGAGATGGCCGGATGTGGTGGCTGCAACAATGGCGGTAGTGGTGGTGGTGGCGGCTGAGGATAGTAGTGGTGGTTGGCGATGGCCTGCGATCGTGGTGGTAGTGGTGGTGGCAGAGGGCGATGACTCTGTGGTGGTGGTGGTGGCAGATCGATTGTAGTGAAGGCAGAACCATATCTCAAAGAGAGAGAGAGAGAGAGAGAGAGAGAGAGAGAGAGAGAGAGAGAGAGAGAATATTTAATCTAGGGATGTTTACCAAATATAAATTTCAACTAGAGGGACTTTTTAATAAACTAAAAAATCGTTTTAACCCTAAACTCTTAAAAGTCACTTTAAAAAAGTTTCATCAATTTTTCCTAATAATACTAATAATAATAAAAAAAAAAAATAATAATAGCCTTCCACTTTTCTGCCCTGCCTAGAATCAAAGTACCTACTTTTTTTGTACAAACTTTCGCCATGTTTCTACCACTAGCACCTCTCTATAGAAATACTTGTTTAGAAATAATTCACCGGAAAAAAGTGGACGACTACCAGTGGACCCCGGGGACCAAACTCGGCCAATCAAAATTCATCCATTGCCGTAGCTCCGAGGTCGTGCATTTAGTATTGTGGGTCTTCACCAGTTTCATGTTCTTAAATCTTTTTTTTTTTCTCAGTCCCCTCAATGGTCTATGCATGTGATGGGGCATTTCATGGTCCATTCTTTATTAGTGGTTAGGCAAATGGTACTTATCCTTTCACTAAGCGATAAGAAGCACCAACAGTTTTAATTAAGAAGGCAACGTGTAGTTGATCGCGTCATGTTTGACACACGAGCACGACAGTATGTGAACACTTTTTTTATAGTGTCAATATGCAATTTTTTTTATAGGATTTATCGTGTCCGCAAAATGTCGTATTAATGTCTGTGCTTCGTAAGTCTTGATTCGTTTGGTAGAAAGGAGGAACGAAAGACATAGTGGAGAAGATAAATCTCTTGTTTTGTAAATTAAGAGTGTGAATGGGAGGAAATGTACGTAAGAAGAAAAAGGCTCACTTGGAGCCAAACAAGAGAGAAAAGAAAATTTCTCCTTTTTTAAAAAAATTACTATTATTTTTTATTTTTATGTGAAAGGGTGCAATATTAAAATATTTGATATTCTATATTTTCCTTGATTATTAAATCAAACAAAAGAAGCGAAACCACTCGAGCTATAGGGATACACTTCTTTTCTCCATCTTCCCTTCTGTTCCATCTACTTTTTCATTTCTCATACCAAATATATACCATAGCTATGACACGCAAAATTTGCCAAAACCACATTTGATATATGGGTTGTATGAAAACCAAACCAAGTGATGCCACACAATCCACATGGACCTAAGAAATAGGAATCTAAGATTTATCGTAATAAGTAGTGACATATACTGCATTTGGTACAGCTTAATCAGATGAATTATAGCTCTTAACTTTACAAATTGTTATTTTTAGAACTCATAATAAGTTGAGAACATGATTGGTACAACTTTTTGAAAGCAGTAATTATATTATTGTTGTGTTCGGCAGCATAAGCTATCAAACAACTTACCTATTGTATAATTATCCAAAATTCGGTACCCTTAAATGCTGTCTAAAGACAATTTAAAAATCTATTTATTGAAAATGTATATATTTTGAGTCACAAGCATGGGTTGTGTGTGCAGTACTTATTGTGCGATTGGAATGAGAGAGACAAAAGAGGAAGAATGATAGGGTTTTTTTGGGCAAGTTTAAGGGGTTTGATCCAGTTACGAGTATTTGATGTTTAGAGAAAGAAAAATAAAGTACAAGATTGTACAATGAAAGATTCATTAAGTGGTAAAATAAGCTATGAGTTGGAGAATTATTTTCAATACAGCTTCAAATAAGTTGGCCTTTGGACTTTAAATAATAGTATGAGAAAGCTATAAGTTCTAAATTATAAGCCATACCAAGCACTTCATTCTAACTTTTTCTAATCTATAAATTATAACTTTTGACTAATAAGCTGCACCAAACAACACCCATGTCTTGCTAAGTATCCATGTATTACCAAGTGTCAAAAGGAGGCAATAAGCCCTTTTTTTTTTTTTACTTTAGAAATATTAGGAAATTGAAATCAAATTTGGCCTTACATCCCAAAATGCATTTATTTTGCTAGCCTAGATGATTTGAGTTTGCTTAAACCTAGATAAAACAAAAAGAAAGATTCCCATATCCTCATCTAATCTTTTGGTTGAGGAATGAGGAAATTAAAGTTGAGTGGTCCTTCTCATCCAAAGTGCCAAACGTGACCTTTGTGGTCCTTAACTCAATTATCTCAGGTCTAAGATTAAGTATTTAAGTCAAACTGATGGATATAACATTGGAGTACTGCTATGTTTTTCAAATCCAATTTTTAAATTTTTATCTCAAACGACGTGGTAGTGGATCCACTGGATGTTGATTGGAGGATATTAAAGTGACCCCATAATGATTAATGGACCCACTAAATTTTGATTGGTGCCACGTCATTTAAGATTTGAATTTGGAACACAGAACATTACTCATAATATTGATGAGACCAAATTAGTTACAATTATATTAAAAGTTAATTTTATTTCATAAAGAATCAATCACTGGCCATGAACTTTTTTGTTTGTATCTGAATAAATAAGAGTCATGCTTATGGTTTTAAATTTGAAATATTCTAAATACAATAAGAGTGATATCACATATATAGTGTATGGTACCATGACCACTGCCATAATTAATGTGTGATCACCATAATATGTGATCATGGTAAACCTTATCATAATTATGTGGAACGTATGCTTGAATTTTCTCGTTATTTCAGAATTTCAGACTTCACTTTATTCTCTGATTTGGATAAATAAACTACTCTGGAACATGTAGCACCTATTACTACTCAATGTGGAGAGGTATCACATAATGATATGTTGAGATTGCATTTATTTGCTAATTTTTTAACTGGACCTATATTCACATGGCATGTAAAATTGCTTATAGGTTGCAAACTTGGCAAGATATGGAAAAAAAAATTTCATAGCCAGTTTTATTAGATTGATCCAGAAATTACTATTGCTTATTTAGCAAGGCTGGAACAGAGTTCAGGACAAAACATTTATTGCTAGGTTCAAGATGTTGGGATTGTGCCCTTAAACCCAGTATTTATGTATTTGATATTTAGCATTTTATATATGGATATCATATTTACATTTCTTTATGTATGTGTCATGAGATGATTGATGTAATAGTAGGTAATTCATGTATATATGAGATACATACAAGAGAAATATGAATTACATTTATTTGGTACTTAGAACTAGTCACAGTGGATGATGAGATTGGATATCTTATTAGGTATACACTGTAGCATTATTAACTACCATTGGATGGAGTGATGAATCTCAATCACTGGAGTGTGACCCTCAGTTAATATTCTAGTGCTTATAGTGCATTGAAGGACCATGGGCTTTCCTATTGACATCCAATACTGTCAACAGTCGATAGGTACTCATAACTTGTATAAGGTACGTGTTCTTAATCTTGAGATGATTATGCACACAGACTATGAATATGAATGCTTTGACTTACCAATCAGCGAGGTCTTAAAGATCAACACTTGGGGTATCTTGGATATGTCACATTTATAGGGATGTGAACATATACTATCAAGATAAAATCTACCCTCTGATAAAGAGTAAGCATTCCCTTGAGAATGTCTCCAAATTGATTACTGAGAACTGCAGTTTTGTTGATAAATAGTTGTCAACATGTTTGGTAATCATGAGAGGTGAATAAAACTTAAGGAATGGAAGATATAATCATCATTCACGTTGACAGTAACAGTTATCCGACTACCTAAATATGATTATGAATACTGATGGTAGAGTGATATTAGTACACCATACAAGCTTCAGATTTGTTCTTTTGCGTTGAAGTGTAGTTATCGTTTTATAGTGGAGTAAACGATAACTGATCAGTTAGTTAGTTTGCTGATTATAGGGTTTGATCATGGGAATTAATAACTGGTCTGAACCAACATTAAAAAGCTTAGGAGCTCCCACTCTTAGCTTCGCAAGAATGCTTAGAAGGCATATGAGGATTGAAGTCTAGTTTAGTTCGATCGATCGAAAAGCTTCGATCGATTGAAGGTTCGATCGATCGAAACAGTTTTGATCAATTGAAGGTAAAAGTTGGTTTTGAAATCTATAAATAGGGTAGCTGCGTGCAAAATAGTTTGATTATAGTTGTTATTCACAAAGCTGCAGAAACTATTTTAGGGTATCCCAACCTTCTTTATCTTCTCTATTTGGTTTCCACCAACCCTAGTCATTCTGAGAGCATCCATAGGAGACATAAGGGTGAAGATCATCTAGAGGAGGCTGTTAGAAGTTGAAGAATTCAGAATTGGGTTTAAGACCACGAGGTATAGTTCTTGTCCCTCCCTTGTACGCATCTATAGAATTGATAAATAGTATATCTGGGCATACCAATAAGTTTTTTGAAACTTGTTTTCCGCTGTACATGATTTAAAATTTTTCTAAACCTAAATCTATCAATTGGTATCATAGCTTCGCTTGTTTGTATTTATAGATGCGTTTTTGAAACACTAGTCTAGATTTGCATGATAGTCTTAGGACTGTTTTTTAAACTACATCATCACATATCTGTTTCTGCAGCTTTTTTGCAGCAAAAAACAAATCAGTGATTGCATTGGATGCATGGCAGTTTTGATTGATTGAAAGTGTTTCGATCAATTGAAACCATCTGTTTTCGATCGATTGAAAGTGTTTCGATCGATCGAAACAATGCTGGGTTCAAGCGATTGAACTTGTTTCGATCGATCGAATTTTATATTTTTCGATCGACTGATCTTTGTTCGATCGATCGAAACTGTTTCTCTGTCCAGGTGTTTTTTCATAGTTTAAAAGTTTTGAAATAAATGAATCTGTGAAATCTTAAGTTCAATCGATTGAAGTTGCTTCAATTGATCGAAGGTGACAGAGAACTAGAGATGCTGTTTTAATGTTCTAATTCTTCTATAAAGAGTTTGTGGAATGTGCGAATCAATTAGGGGTTCCAATAGTCATATATTTTGTTATATATGCGTGGTTGTTTGTACAACTAACTTTTTGCAACAAAAACAAGTCCACTATTTCCAATGGCACCAAAAATCAAGTTTTAAGTTTTGTATTTATTGTTTGTGATTGGTGATTATTTAATATTGGTTTGGTTTTTAACTCCATTGCTGCGAATAGGAGAGTTGCATCGGTTTCCCTAGCCTATTTATGTATTCATTATTTGTTGCTATTTTCTTTTCTAGAAAAATTGTAACCTTCGTAAGAAGCATAGCCTTTTTTGTAATAGAATAGGAAATCCATAAAGATGGAGCAGCAAGCCGGAGACCATGATGATGGAGATCCGGAGGTGACCAAGCCAAGAAGATGGATCTATGAAGATAGAGCCATGGGAGATAGAGGCATTATTGAATGCTTTTATTTCATTTTAGTTTTTCGTTTTCATATGCTTGTTTGTGATTGGGATTTTAAATATTGCTACTACATGCATACAAAAACGAGTTTTCTAAAATGAAATTCAAAAATTGTTTTCATCACATTAGTAAACATTAGATGTTTATGGGTAATGTGATGAAACAATTTTTTCTAAAAGCAAAATCCTTAATTAATAAATCTAGTGGGAGAGGGACTTATTATTATAACTCCTACGATCTTCCATTCACGGTTCACTGTAAGATGAGTAAAGCATTCTGTGCTACCTCACTAGGGGTGATCATTCCATACGGAGGGTACACTACTCATTGGTTACTAGATGTGAACTTCCTACGGATATGATCAATTAGACGTGTAAGAGGGTGACCACCACATGGAGGTACTACTTGAGGCGGTTGTGATTGGATCCTAGTTAATGGTGCACACTAGCTAAGCTATGAATAAGAGATACACACAGGGCATTATTCATAAACTTACAGATCAAAAGGGTTCAGGAGTTATAACCTGTTTTGCAAGAGTTGCATAGCGGATAAGTTATGATTAATCGAAAGATCAAATAATGACCACCATATTGAGGCCTTATTCATTCGTTTCGATATTCTGACGACTTTGTCATTAAATAAGAGTTTTAAGAATTCTTTTATTTTATGCTGTCTAATTTTGATATCCATATTTATTATGTTTTTTTGTTTTTTTTTCAAACATACTCATGTCTGGATCTGCATTTAGTCCACTTGCTACCATACTCACACAAAACAAACTGACTAAAAACAACTACACCGAATGGAAACGTAATCTTGACATTGTTTTAACTGCGGAGGATCACATATATGTCCTCACTACCCCATACCCTGCTGAACCTGCGACAAATGCTTTGGCAAATGCTAGACGCGAGTTCGACAATGGAAGAAGTCGAATGGAATAGCTCGTTGTTATATTCCAGCTTCTATGGCTGGTGTGTTGCAACTCTAATTCCAATCGAACAATTTCATTAGTGCTATCATGACCTCTATGAAAGGAATGTTTGGGGAGCATGGCTGACCTGCTAGGTAGATCGCCATGCAAAAGATCATGAGTGCAAAAATGTTGGGAGGAACTCCCGTCTTTTAAAAATGATTGTTTATTTAAATGAACTGGAGACTCTGGGTGTCAACATTGATGCACAAAACCAAGTTGATATGATCCTCAACTCGCTACCTCAATCATTCATCCAATTTAAACTTAACAATAATATGAATTAAATGAATTTTTCTATGAGCGAATTGATGAGCTCTCTTCAGTCAGCAGAAGGGGTGATCAAACTTGGGGGTAACGTTTTAAACATTGAGAAAAACTCTTCATCTTCCCGATCTATACTGAAAGATAAAAAAGGAAAGAAGAATGCTGGCACTGGTGGTCCAAGTGTTGGACTAGTCCCAAAGATTGCAAAATCTAAAGGAAAGGGAAAAGGTAAGGGGATCAAGTTGGGTGTTCAAGGAAAAGGAAAGTGATTCTAATGCAGGGACAAAGGCCAGTGGAAGAGGAACTATCCAGATTCTTAGTTATAAAAGCTCAAGGTATGATCGAATCACATATGATTGAAGTAAGTTTTATAACGGATACTTCGAACACTTGGTGCATTGATTCTGGTGTGACTAATTATATCTATAATTCGTTGTAGGGGTTTAGATTAACCAGGAGGCGCAGTAATGGGGAGATCGTGCATACTCTAGGTTCTAGCGTAATCGTTTCTATGGTTACTATAGGAGTAGTAGTTTTAGAATTTCCAGACAATAAGACTTTGATTTTATCATATGTACTTTGTGGATAGGCTATCCCTAGTGATCCCTATTCCAACCATGGAATAGCCACCACTAGTGGGATTGTTAGACAAGCCATGGCTATTCCAATCTTACTAGGGACCATGAAACTCTAATTCTAGTTTTGCTTATTTTATATCTAATCTAGTTTAGCTATTCATGAATCCATGCATACACATGCACACTATCCACACATAGGATAGTAGGATATCCCGATTAAAGGTTACACATGCACACATGCACTTAGTGTCCATGTTTGGCTATTATGTTGTTATTATCCTAACCTTGGTCAATTAGGAAGTTGTAATAAGGAATGCTATGCTATCCTGAGTAAGTCCTTACAACCCTTCTCTTTACTGCTTTCCTAGATCACCTAGAAGCATGCATAGATGGATAAAAGTGGTTTAATTCCTTACATGGTACTTGTGCTTCGATATCATGTTTTTCTAGAGTTTTGAGTGCATTTTTCACACTTACTTCAATTTTATTTCCTTTCGCATGCATTGGGGAGCGTAGTAATACGTTTAGTTCCCGAATTACTATTTTAGCATCTACATTGTGTGGTAAATGTACAGTTTCTTGCATGCTTTTCTTTTCTTAACTATTTGTAACTTGAACATAGGACTACATTAGTGTAAATGAAATGGTCTTCACAAACACCTTAAAAGCTGAGTAGATGCCCATCTCACGATGGGCGAGAGAGGGTGTTTATTACAATCTAGCTCCTTCCTCTCTCGTACCTTAACTCCCGAACTAAGTTCTTTGGTGATGACGGGGCAGTGCTCTTTATCCATTAGACTTTATAGATTTAGTTTTCTTGGTTTCCTTTATCAAACCAAGTGGTGACTCTATTAACGAGGATCTCTCCAGATTTAACCTTGTTGTTGTATATAATTGGATTACTCACTCGATCGTGTAGCCTTGGATATGGATCATGGGCATCATTGTTGCCTCAAGTGGGATATAAAGCCCCATGGAATCCAAAATATGAGTGATCCAAATCAGTCGGATCGGATAAAGGCTAATGAAGGGTGGTGAACCTCACTCGTGGTTGTTGACATGAGGATTATAATGGGATCAATCAAGTGGGCTTAAACCTTCTAGGCCCTATACTTGGTCCAGGTACCCATAATGATGAAGAGGATAATCATAATTATGAATGTGCTATAGCTGAGATGATAAACCAGAAGCCATTAATATGTAATGTTCTGCAAAAACCTTTATTAGATCAGTTAAATGCTAATGTCCTAAATGATCGAAGTTCAAAAAAGTATGACTTTGACATTAATCTAGCTTATTTAATTTTTGACTGGTTAGTAAGGGAGAAGAAAAATAATTTGACACATGTTTTTCCATCAAGTGAGGAATTAAAAAAATAAAACATATTGTAAATGGCATAACAAATGAACTCACAGTACCAATAATTAAACTGCATTTCAAGAGTTTATCCAAAAGTGGATTAAAAATGTTATTGGGGTGATGAGCCTGCACAACAGGTTGACAAGGATCCGTTTGTAGATGAGACTAATGTTAACTTGATTATCACTGATTTGACTATGTTAGAAAAAGCCAACGAATCAAAAAAGAGTATAATCTCAACACCTAGGGGACTTAATCCTAATGCTCAACCATATATAGCTTAGGTTGGAGTTTCTTTTGATGCGAAGGCTCCTAATCAGTCTCACTTGATGTCTAGTAAGTCTGTGCAGGAGTTATCAGACTCTTTGGCCAATCCATTCTTATGTATAAGATGTGTCAAATAACTAGTCGTTCCATTTTCGAATCAAGCAAAATCATTACAAACAAATTTTATTCAAAGGCAATTTTTGGGACATTGGAACAAAGGAGAGGCTAGAGGAAAATAGCATAAATATAAAGTAGTTTAGCGACCAGGAGGTTTTTAGGTCAGATTGGATAACCATAAAGGAACAACAAGCACAAGTTCTGAAAGGATATTTGGTGGTATAGGCAGACAAGAGCAAGGAAAGAAGAGACATCCTGAACCTATTTCTTAACCAAATACAAAAACCAGAATGGTTCATCCTTCTATGCCTAAGGATGGAAGGTGGGTTTATGTAAAATGTCCAAAGTTTTCCTAGTATCATGACCCTTCTTTCATGACTCTTACTCAAAAAACAAGGATGTTAAGAAAGCGAGCCACTGAGATGAAGGAAAAATTACCAATTCATAGTTTTGAGAATGGGCTAATCAATAGTTCATGAGAGAACAAACCCAGACATGTTTATTGAGGGAAGGAAGTGGTATAAAAAATGTTCAGGATAATCAACCTGACGATCATATTCAAGACAATACTAATTTGAAAGAAATGGAAATGGTGGAGGATTATGAATTTGATAAACACGTAAATATGATACAGTTTGGTACTATACCATCAGAGTTGCATAATAATATGGTATATACCATACCTTTTGATTTTATTGCGCAGAAAAATTAGCCTGATTTTTTAGGTGGTTGATGATTCCAAACCAATGGTGTTGGTAATAGAGGAGTCTCAAACATCAGCTCAGGGTATAAGGGAGGTGCATATTACATGTACGTGCAGATCACAAAAAAGCCATTACATTTGTTAAACCAACTGCTACAATGGCTAGGCATTTGAAACCATAATATTAATGCACATTTTAATGGAATTCCAGTGTAAAAAATTTTAGCGGATAATGGTGCGTCTGTTAATGTGTTGCTATATCATATGATAAAAAAAACTACAAAAAAATAGAGGATGACTTGTTAAAAGTGGATGTGGCAATTATTGGTTTTTCTGTTGGTTCTGTACAACCAAAGGGAATAGTTAATACTTCTTCTCATTATAATACATTGCTTGGGATAGATTGGATTCATACAGCTTGGTGTGTGCCATCTTCTCTACATCAGTGTTTGATCTTCTAGAATGGGGAAGATGATGAACAAGTCATAGTTTTAGTAGAAAAAAACATTTTTGTTAGAATCGAATATTACTGTGGCAAAATTTTATGATTGTGATTTGGCTCTGAAGTTCTGATGAGTTGATAAGCATGGCTGTCCCAAAAGGCTTGCTCCAACAACATGTGGAGGAAGCCACGAATATACTAAAATTATGATGGTTATTGATGGAGGGCAAGACCATTGAAATGTATTACAACATTCTACACCGAATGTAGATGCATTCTCAGTGTCCTTTATTGGAGTCTGACCAATTGCAGATTGTGTTCGCGAAGAGGATGATCAGCCTGATAAAGATACGATTTAGACATCTGAATTATTGCCAGCTCTGCAAAGTTAGATGATGTAAAGGTAGAGGTTCAGGACCCTCTGGAAGAAGTTAACTTAGGGGTAGGGGTGGGGGTGGGGGTGGGGGTGGTGGTGGGGGGTGGGAGGGGGAAGATAGTCCATGGATTACATTCGTAAGTAAACTTGTTCCAACAGATTTCAAAACTATTTTAATTGAATTATTGATGAGGTATCGAGATTGGTTCGCGTGGGATTATCATAAGATGCCTAGTTTGGCCAGAAGTTTAGTTGAACAAAATTAGTTTCCTATTAAACCTAGACATAAACCTTACAAATAGCCTCCTAGAAGGACGACTGATGACATTATTTTGAAGGTTAAAGATGAAAGTGGAAAGGCTTCTAAAAGCTAGTTTCATTCCTACTACCAGATATGTAGAGTGGCTTTCTAATATTGTGCCAGTATGAAAGAAAAATGTGAAATTAAGGGCATGCATTAACTTCAGGGATATTAACAAGGCTACTCCTAAAGATGAATATCCTATGCCTATAATTAATATGTTGATTGATTCAGTGTTAGGCCATGAACTTTCAAGTTTCATGGATGGTCATTTTGGTCATAATCTGATTTTTATGGCTAATGAGGATGTGTCTAAATAGGATTCCGTTGCCCTGAATCAATAGGAACCTTCGAATGGGTCATAATGTTGTTTGGACTTAGAATGCTGGTGCAACTTATCAGCGGGCAATGAATACCATTTTTCATGATATGTTGGAAAATGAATAAAAGTCTATATTGATGATGTCGTTGTTAAGTCTACTTTTGAGAACCATGTGGAATTTTTGCAAAAAAGTTTTGAATGGATGCGTTGTCATCGGTTAACCTTTAAAGTGTGCTTTTGGTGTTTCAGCAGAATAGTTCTTAGGTTTCTTGGTACACCAACGAGGAATTGAAATTGATAAGAACAAAACTAAACAAATTATTGACGCTAAACCTCCAAATAACAAAAAATAACTTCAGAGATTGCTTGTCCATAATAACTTCTTGCGCCATTTTATCTCAAATTGTGCAAGGAAAACTAGAGTGTTTTCTCATTTATTAAAGTTAAAGAATGAAGAGGAATTTATGTGGAACCAAGAACATCAGCAGGATTTTGATCGGATCGAAGAGTATTTATCTAAGCTGCTAGTATTAGTTTCTCTAAAGCCAAATAGGATGTTGAGATTGTATATTTCAGCTTCTAATGATTCTATTGGTAGTTTGTTGGTTCAAAACAATGATAGAATTGAACAAGCAGTTTATTTTCTAAGTCGTGTGCTTACTCTTGTTGAACAAAGGTACACATTAATCGAAAAGCTGTGCTTGGCTTTATATTTCTCATGTGCTAAACTCAAATATCATATGTTTCTAGTAACAATTGAGGTCTTGTATAAGACTGATGTGATAAAATATATGTTATCCAGACCCATTATGACAGGAAATGTGGCTAAATGGTCTCTAGCTTTGTCAGAGTTTCATTTACATTATATATGTTCCCCAAGAGGCAACAAAAGGGCAAGTCCTTGCTGATTTCTTAGTGGACCATTCTTATCTCGATGTAAATCCTAACATGCTTAAGGGAAATGAAAGTTACATTTATTTAGTACCTTGGGTTTTGTAGTTTGATGGATCCAGTATGGAAGAATCAGGAGGGGCAGAGATCACTCTTACATCACCATTTGGGAAAAAGAATATTTTTCTGTTAAGTTAGATTTGAATGCTCAAACAACCAGGTTGAATATGAAGCTCTAGTCATCAGTTTGGAAATCCTTCTATGCATGAAAGTTTCAACAATTGCAATGATTGGTGTTTGGTGTTCATGTCTTCTTGATCTTTACGTTCAAAAGTGTTTAATTGTGTTAAAGCAAAGTGAACCTAAAAGGGAAGCTATGTTCGTCTGCTTTCCAACTTGCCTGATTTGTATATTTATCATAATTAGATGACTTGTTGGCTATCAGTGCGTTTTTTTGGCATGCCTACATTTATAACACATTTTCTGCCAAACAATGAGATATTCCTCATGTATCCAACAACACTTCAACATCAACTTTATACTAGCTTGTAGAGGAGAAATTATTGAATGCAACAGTGATAAAAAAAATCATCTATATTACTATTACCGAATTTATGCTCTTGTTTGCCTTGAATTTAGGGTAGACATGTTTAAAGAAGTAAATATTATTGGCTTATTATATCACGTCGTCAAAATAATCATTCCATTATTGTATATTTTCTCTCTATGGAGCTGCACGTATGTCGGTGCACCTCTGACTGAGCCAACTATACAAATCTTTAACCAATCATATGTCCTTGCCCATAATCCTATTCTACCCCCTACCTCTGGCCTCGTAGTCACTAAGGAAAGCCATCATGATCTATACGTTTGTGAGCATCTCCATTCTTATATATAAAATAGGACTGCACTTCAGTGCAGTAATAACAGTCCAGTTGGTGCTGTTTTCCTCACAGTTAAACAGTAAAACTGCTTTTGCAAAAGCAGTTTTTAAAAAAATGTCCAGTTTTACTGTTCACCTGTGAGGAGAACAGCACAACTGGACAGTTATTACTGCACTGAAGTGCAGTCCTATAAAATATATATATATATATATATGTTATAGCATAGCAAAGTGAAGCGTAGGATGGATGTTGACTTTGTTCCATTTGCAAGGGTAAGGTTTAAGGAGAGGACAAGTTGTGTTTTCCACAAGATAAGCATGAAGGACACACATTCTGGGTAAAAGTTAATGGCCACTACTAACTTATGCTACAGTGAAGCAAATTTCTTTCCTTTGTTTTTACCCCAAGGTGGCTGTAAATGATTTTCACAAAGACTATATGATGAGAAATTAATGTTGTGCCATAATGGATTTTTTATGGCACCATATGAACAATGTGCTACATCAAGAATTTAAAAAAAAAAACCACGATCTAATATCACCAAAAAAAAAAACCCCCCATTTTTCCTATTACCTATTTAATGACCATAGTCTTATAAAACACCTATACGGGACAGAGCGTTGGGCAACTAAGAAACAACACATTAGCAAAGTGAGTGTAGCGGAGATGAGGATGCTAAGATGGATGTGTGGTAAGACTAGGAAAGATAGAATTAGAAATGAGTACATCCGAGAGACTGTAGGTGATAAGACCTAGACTGTTGATGCACCTGTGCGAAAGAGTGATAAGATCGTAGTGCCTGGAATGGTTAGAGGGAGAGGCAGACCTAGACTGACTTGGGAATATGTAGTGCAACAAGATATGAATATATATAATTTAAATGAGCATATAGCTCTTGATCATGCTGAATGGAGAAAAAGGATTTATACAGCCGACCCCAATTGATTGGGCCACAAGGCTTGGTTTGGTTTAGTCTTATAAAACACCTAGGTTAAGATTCAAAAGATGGCCAAACAAACAAAGAGTTAGACGTACAAACTTTACACGAAAAAAGAGGTCGAACTTTTGGGCTAGGTTTGGAAAATCAAATAATAGAATTTATCATATTTGGCGTTTGGTAGTGTTTATTCTATGAGACAACTGTCCCATAATTTATCCCATGTGTACTAGATATCGCTATAGGGAGGAGAACTATCCCACAAACGGGCATAAAACTAGGGCATTTGGCCAACAATAGGTCCCTGCAGGTTTTTTAACCCTATCACTCCATTTGGTATGAAATAGAATAAAATTGAATTGGGGAGAATAGAAAAAGAAATGAAATGAATAGAATAGAATTGATTTGCAATTGTAATTCTCATGTTTGGTTTGAAAAAGAAATGAAATGAAATGAATCACGGTTATTTACTACATTGTCCATATAAAGAGGTGTGAAATATATAGGGGTATGTTTGGTATATCACATTGTTTCACTTAAAGTGATATCATTTCTCACCAAATCCTAACAAAAGTGATAGGATTTGTTTTTGGGCTAAAACCAGAATTGGTGAGAATTGGCTAGAATTGAAAATCAATTCTTTTGTCAAACCAAATACGAGAATTGCCACAAACAAGAATAAAAAATCAATTCTTTTATAGTTTGTGGCATACCAAACGGACTGTAAAGGTCCCTGACCTTTTTTTTTTTGGGATCAAAATGCCTCTTTAAAATCGTATTGCATTGTCTATTGACATATTTCACTGCCTTTTGACATATTTCACTGCTGCATCAAATTTTTGTTTTGGGCTAATTCCACAAACCTCTCCTGAGCTTTGGCTTAATTATGCGAACTACCCTTGCATTTTACTCAACCTCTCTCTGTTAATGGACCGTCTACCTCCTGTGATGTGAGCGATTTTTAATTATCTAATGCCAAAAAATTGTTTATCATAATTACAACTAGAAATAATTATAAAAACCTCCCTTGAGATATGACCTACTTATACAGACCTCCCTCATTACAAAAAAAAAAAAATAGAATTTAAAAAAAAAATTTCTCTCTTCTTCATACCATTCCATCTCTCAACAAAAAAAAAAAAATTTCCAAAATTTAGAATCATCTCTCTTATTCTTTAAATGACTATATTACCCTTACCATTTTTAATAGTCCCTTCAATTTTCCATGAAGCACAAAATGTTCTTTCCAACGAAACAAATTCAAGAGTGCTCAGATTCTTTTGACCTATCATGTCCGTCATAATTATTCCATAGACAGGAGAAACTAAAAAGTAAAAGAAATTAAAAAAAAAAACAAACAAACCTAAGAAATTTAAATTAAGAAATTGAATAATTTGAAGAAATACTTAAAGAAATTGCCGAACTTGAAAGTAGAAGGATCGAAGAAATTGAAAGATGCACTCCTTAGCAGTATGAAAAGTTTAAATCGAACCATTTCTCATTGCAAAAGAAAATTTTATTTGAGGGTATATTAATATATTTGCACAAACTGTAAATTTAGTTATGGTTTGTGGGCAGTAAGGTAGGCCCGTGTAATTTTTTAAAATTTTGGGGAGGTCCGTGTAATTAGAACATAGTTCCAGGGAGATTTGTGTAATTTAATGTAGCGACAGTTTAGTACTTTCTTTTATTCCACCATGTACGTTATCCCAAAGTTTCCGAGAAGGGAGGTCCGTGTAACTTCTCAAAATATGAATGAGGTCTATGTAATTAAGGCAAACCTTGTGAGAGGTTTGTGTAATTAATCCTTTTCTTTTTTGCTGCATTAAATAGTTGCATTAACTAGTTGTATAACTACTCATTAAAATGCAACGGATTGTATAGAGAGCAATTAAGTAGGTGCAATAATATTTTGGTACAATGATAACATCTCACAATCATATAACAGTAACCCCACAATTGTGATAATTGTCACCCAGTTGTCCATAACCTGTATTCTTCCCTTATTTAGGCAAACAATGATAATGGAATCATCCTTGGGTTATCTCCTGTACTGAAATATGTTGGCCAATATTGATGCACATTAACAATAGCGCTTTTCAAAATTTGAG
Source organism: Hydrangea macrophylla (assembly GCA_033977485.1). Taxonomy (NCBI): domain Eukaryota; kingdom Viridiplantae; phylum Streptophyta; class Magnoliopsida; order Cornales; family Hydrangeaceae; genus Hydrangea; species Hydrangea macrophylla. The sequence goes on from CM066988.1 coordinate 68,701,117, forward strand.
ACATTGCATCAACATTTTTTTCCCTTTTCTCCGGGTGTTTTTTAAATGACTATGGTGAAGATTTTACATTTTTTAATTTGAGAACTCCTTTGAAACTTTAAGGTAAGGTTGTTAAATGATTTATGAAAGTTAATGAGCGAATTAATTACTTTGGGCACATTTGCTCGTCTCTTTGAATTTGAATGGTATCATTCGCAATTTGTAAAGCATTTTGATTTAGAAACTAATTTAATACAATTTATTTTTTATCATTGGGTGTAGTGGTCTCATGGACATATTTGTCAAGGCCTAGGGGAGGGGAGCAAGGTTCGAACGCTGGTATGAGCGTCACATAGAGAGTTTTTTTGACCAATTAGGCTAAGTCATTGCTCGAAAGTAATCAACTTGAATTTGTTTGTTTTGAAAAATGGAAAAGTTTATCATGTTTAATTTCTTCACATGTGGTCATTCTTATTTTTTAAAGATGATATGAGGTATTTAAGCATTACTTCTAGCATAACTACCATTATATACTATTGGGTATGGCTCATATTATAATGGTTCGATCTATTACACTAGGCCCAAGAGTGAATGGGAGGGCCTTGTGGCCCATGGCGAATTGTTGCAGTGTGGATGTAGGCACATTTCTGAACCACGTAAAAATTCTCTGTGTCTCTTTTAATCTTTCTGTTTTTCATATCTATTGTTTGCTTGTGATTGTTTCGATCCAACAATTGGTATCCGAGCGGGTTGATCATTGCAACAATAGTGAATACTTCGTTCTCAAAGTTCTATGTGGAAAAGTTTGATGGAACTACAAACTTTGGTCTTTGGCAACAAAGGGTGAAAGATCTGTTGGTGCAGCAAGGCCAGGTTAGGGTGTTGTACTGTAAATCGAAGAAGCCTGCAAATATGTCTGACGAGGATTGGAAAAATCTGGAATTGAGGGCGATCAGTACCTTTCGTATTTGCCTTGCAGATTAGGTAATGTTTGCACGTTCTGGATGAAGATTCTTCTGCTAGAATATGGACGAAATTGGAGAGTAGGAGTATATTGGAATCCCTCACAAATAAACTGTTTCTTAGGCAAAAGTTGTATGGGCTTAAGATGGCAGAGGGTTCAGATCTGACACAAAATATCAATGTACTTAATCAGATTATTAGTGATCTCTTGAGAATTGAGGTCAAGAACTAATGACGAAGATAAATCATTAATTCTTCTTAGCTCTCTTCCTATTTCTTATGAACATCTGGTTATAACCCATTTATGGGGAATGAAGACTCTAGAGTTAGAGGATGTTATATCAGCCTTATTGGCTTCTAACCATCGAAAATAGAATATTGAGGGTTCCCAGGATAAAGGGCTAGTAGCAAAGGGTAATCAGGATATTGAGGGTTCCCAAGATGAAAAGGTAGTAGCAAAGGGTAATCAGGATATTGAGGGTTCTCAGGGAGAAGGGCTAGTAGCAAAGGGAGAAAGGGGATTGATCTGTAAGGAATAAGTCTAGATCATAATCAAGGGAAAAGTGGTTGAAGAATATTGAATATTACAATTGTCATGACAAAGGGCATATGAAGAGAGATTGTCTAGAGTTGAAGAATAATGAGAAGAAGAACAATGGAAGAGCCACTACTTTAGCAAATGTGGTAGATGATGGTTCGGACTGTAGCGATGGAGATATGATTTCTGTGCTAGCAGCAACTAATTACTTCCCGGATGCTTGGATTCTAGATTCTAGGTGTTCATATCATACATGTCCATATGAGGACTAGTTTGATACCTACAGATCAGTAATTGTGGTAATATTCTCATAGGTAATGATGCATCCTGTAAAGTTGGTATTGACACTATTAAAATTAAAATGTTTGATAGTGTTGTGAGGACTTTGGGTGATGTTAGACATGTTCCAGATTTAAAGAAGAATCTAGTTTCTTTGGGTACCTTGAACTTCAATGGCAGTGTTTTTAAATTAGAAAGGGGTGTCTTGAAGGTGATCAAAGGGGCTATGGTTTTGATGAAGGGTCAAAAGGTTGCAGGAAATATTTACAACTTGATAGGAAGCACGATTGTAGGTGGAGCTGCAATAACAACTTCTACAGAATCTAGTACAGATGATAATTTATTGTGGCATATGAGACTTGGTCACATAGGTGAGCGAGATATGTTGGAACTCCATAAGAGAAATCTGTTGAAGGAAGTAAATCGTGCAAACTAGATTTGTGCAAATATTGTGTACTTGGGAAATAATGCAAGGTGCAATTCAAGACAACTACTCACAGCAGTAAGGGAATTCTTGACTATGTTCATTCGGATGTTTGAGGGCCAGCGAGAGTTCAATCAAAGTGTGGATTTTATAACTTTGTAAGTTTCATAGATGATTACTCGAGGATGGTTTGGGTCTACTTCATGAAGCAAAAATCTAAAACTTTTGCTAAGTTTAGATTATGGAAGACAGAGGTAGAGAAACAAACAGGAAGACATATTAACTGCCTCAAAAGTTAGAACGGATAATGGTATATACAAAGTACAAGGATTCACAATTTTTGAAGTTTTGTGAGGAGCACGGGATTAAGAGACATTTTACAGTCCGAAGAACACCACAACAAAATGGTGTTACAGAGAAGATGAATATAACTATGGCAAAGAGAGCAAGGTGTTTGAGACTGAATGCTGGCCTACCCAAGAGTTTTTAGGCTGAGGCGGTGAGTATGGCGTGCTATATTATTAATAGATCACCTAGAGCAGTGCTTGATAGCAAGGTAGCAGAAGAGGTATGGACAGAGAATGATGTGGATTACTCTATGATGCGGGTATACTGGTGTCCTGGTTATGTTCATATACTGCGTGAGGAAAGGTCAAAGTTAGACCTAAAATCAAAGAAGTGCATCTTTCTTGGGTACGAGAAAGGGGTGAAAGAGTATAAACTTTGGGATCCTGAAACTCAGAAGGTGGTGATTAGCAAAGATGTAGTGTTTGATGAAAACTCAATGTTGAGAACTTCTTTGGAAGATCAGAAGCATCAGTCAAAGGAGAATAGCAGTAACAAATAGGTTATAGAGGTGGAGCTTGATGTAGACAAAGAAAATACAATCCAACCAGTACAGAAGCATCATAGCATAGCCACAGACAGGCCCAGGCGCTCGACGAGATCACCACCAGTTAGGTATGATGATTAATTATGTTTCTTTTGCACTTGTTACTAGTGGAGGAGAACCTTTAACTTATCGTGATGCAATTAGTCTTAAAGAATGATAAGTGGATGGAGTCCATGGTAGAAGAAACTCGGTCACTACACAAGAATAAGACTTGGGATTTGGTGTAACTTCCTGAGGGAAAGAGAGCAATCAGGTGTAGAGTTGTCAAACGGGCTGGGCCCTGATAGGGCTTCGAGTCGGGCCAGACTTGCGAGAGAAGGGGGGTGTCCGCCCCAGATTGGTGGTCCAGGCCTAGTGGCCTGGACATTAGGCCAGGCCAGACAGGCTAGCGGGCTTTCTTCAACTTTCAGACCGGACCGGGCGTTTTCTTCATTTCAGGTCGGGCCATGGACGGAAGGATGGGTGTCCAGCACGGCCTGGTGTATGTGAACCGGGCCTAGCAGGTCGGGCCTTGTGGTGGGCCGGGCTTTTAGCTCGAAAAAGCGGGCCAGGCTCGGGCCAAGCCAGGCCAATCTGGCCCAATTGACACTTCTAATAAGGTATAAATGGGTCAAAAAGAAAAAAAGGAAGCAGTATCAGAAAATGAAGGCAGAGGTTTAAGGCACGGTTGGTGGCAAAAGGGTACTCACAAAGGAAAGGGATTAACTACAATGAGGTTTTCTCTCCGGTGGTTAAGCACACTTCCATACAAACAGTGCTTTCTTTAGTAGCTAATTATGATATAAAGTTGGAGCAGCTAGAAGTGAAGACTACTCATGGTAATTTGGAGGAGCACATTGTCATGGAGCAGCCAAAGGTGTTCAAGTAACTAGAATCAGAACATCTTGTTTGTAGACTGAAGAAGTCTTTGTATGGGCTGAAGTAGTCTCCAAGGCAGCGGTACAAGAAGTTTGATTCCTACATGATTCAGATTAGCTAATTCGTTGTGAGTATGATTGTTGTGTATGTTTACTTTAGGGTTCTTGATGATGGTTCTTTCATTTTCTTGATGCTTTATGTTGATCATATGTTAATTGCTGCTAAATGTGTGAAAGAGATTGTTAGTCTGAAATCCTTGCTTGGTACAGAGTTTGAAATGAAAGACATGGGTGCAGCCAAGAAAATTCTTGGTATGGAAATTCAGAGAGACAGAAGGGCTAGAAAGTTAATGGGTGTCCCAGGAAAAGTACGTGAAGAAGGTAGTGGAGATGTTTTGTATGAGTGATACTAAACAAGTTGGTACTGTTGGGTTTTTGCCCTCAAACCATTACTTTATGTATGAGACATTGACATTTTAATATATGGATATCAGCTTTACATTTCATTATATATGTTTCTTTCATGAGATGATTGTTAATCCTTAAGTGTCATAGTAAGTAATTTGTGTGTGTATGAGATACATACAAGTGAGATATGAATTACTATTCTTTGATACTTAGAACTTGTCACAGTGGATGATGAGACTGGATATCTCATCAGGTTTACACTGTAGCATGATTAACTACCATTGGATGGAGTGATGAATCTCAATCACTAGAGTGTAACTCTTAGTTAATATGCTAGTGCTTATAGTGCATTAACGGACCTGAGCTTTCCTATTGACACTCAAAGCTTTCAATCAGTCGATAGGAACTCATAACTTGTATAAGGTACGTGTTCTCAATTTTGAGACGATTATGAACACAGACTGTGGATATGGGTGCTTTGACTTACCAATCAGTGAGGTCTATAGAAGATCAACACTTGGGTATCTTGGGTATGTCATATTCACAGGGTTGTGAACATATATTGTCAAGATAGAATCTACCCTCTGATTCAGAGTAAGAATTCCCTTGAGAATGTCACCAAGTCGATTACTGAGTACTACAGTCTTGTTGATAAGAGTTATCAACATGTTTGGTAATCATGAGAGGTGAATGGGACTCAAGGAATACAAGAAGTAATCATGATTCAGATTGACAGTAACAGTTATCCGACTACCTGAATATGATTACGAATGCTGAAGGTAGAGGGACATTAGTACACCATACAAGTCTAGTTATCGCTTCGGATACGTTCTTTAGCGTTGGAGTTCAGTTATCGTTTTATAGTGGAGTAAATGTTAACTGACCAGTTGGTTAGTTTGCTGATCAAAGAGTTTGGTCATAGTAATTAACAAATTTGTTTGAGCCAACAATAAAGAGCCTAGGAGGTCCCACTCTTAGCTCCGCTAGGATGCTTAGAAAGACACTTGAGGAAGCTGTCAAGACAGGTTTGATCGATTGAAGCAAGTTCGATCGATCGAAGTCATGCCAGGTTCGATCGATCGAGAATGGTTTGATCGATCGAAGGTTAGGTCGGTTATGGGAATCTATAAATAGGGCAGCTGTGTTCTGGAAAAAGAGTTCGTCGTTTTGAACGTCTGAAGCTGCAGAAACTGTTTTTAGAGCACCAAACCTTCTCCTTCCTCTCTATTAGAGATCCCACCATCTCTAGTCTCTCTGGGAAGCATCCGTAGGAGACATAAGGGTGAAGACAACCTAGTAGAGGCTGCTGCATCACCAAGGAGGAAGAAAATCAGAATTGGGTTCAAGACACTAAGGTATAACTCTTGTCCCCACTATTAGTACGCATCTATGGAATTGACGAGTAGTAGATCCTGGGCTACCATTAAGTTTTATAACTTGATTTTTCCGCTGCGCGTTTAAACTTTTAATTTAAACCAATTTTTCCATCAATTGGTATCAGAGCCACGCTCGTTTGGATCTATCGATGCGTTATTGGAACACTATTTTGATTTGCATGTTGATTTTAGAACTGTTTTCGAAACTGCATCGTCGTAGATCTGTTTCTGCAGTGTTATCGCAGCAGAGTACAAATCTGTGATTGCATAGGATGCAAGGCGGGTTCGATCGATCGAACATGTGTCGATCGATCGAACATTCTCTGTACTCAAGCGATCGAACAGTTTTCGATCGATCGAAACCTTCTGGTGTTCATGTAGTTCGATCGATCGAGACAGACTCTTTGTCAGGATATTTGTTTCACAGTTTTAAAGAGTTTTTGAAATTAAATACTTTAATTTTAAAATATTCTGTAAAATTTTTTAAACCACTTTGTGAAACAGAATGTTCAAGCGATTGAACAGTGTTCAATCGATCGAATGTTCGAGCGATCGAACGGTCTTCGATCGATCGAACGGTGACAGAGAAGTAAGATGCTGTTTTAAGTTCTAATTCAGTATGTAAAGAGTTTATATACTGTGTGAATCAATTAAGTGTTCCAATAGTTACATATATTTGTTATGTATGTATGGATGCATGTACGACTAACCCTTTTGCAGCTCGATTAGTCGCTATCACCCATGGCATCAAGTCATTTGAATATTTGTATTTATATTTTTTTTAGATTGGTGCATGTTGTAATTTAAGTTTGGTTTGGTTTTAAGGCACATGTAAAGGGCGCTGCGACTTCAATCCTACGAAAAGGAAAGTCGCACCGGTTTCCCTAGCCTTTTATTTTGTTGTTGCTATTTCTATTTCTAGTAAATTGTAAGCTTCGAAAGAAGCTAGGACCAATGTAATAGAATTAGAAATTCCATGAAGATGGAGCAAGGAGCCTTTATCCATGAAGATGGAGATGGAGGCGACCAAACCAAGAGCAGGTTCTATGGAGATAGAGCCATGGGAGATAGAGGCATATGAATGCCTTTATTTTCAATTTTAGTTTTTTGTTTTATATGCTTGGTTTGTGATTGGCATTTAATTATATTGTTACTACTCGCATGCACGTAAAACAAGTTTTCTAAAATAGAGTTCAAAAACTGTTTCCACGCATTAGTAAACATTGGATGTTTATGGGCAATGTATGGAAACAATCTTTCCAAAAGCAAAATCCTTATTTACTAAATCTAGTGGGAGAGGGTCTTATTAATAACACCCACGATCTTCCATTAACGGTTCATTGTAAGATGAGTAGTGCATTATGTGTTACCTCGCCAGGGGTGATCATTCCATACGGAGGGTATACTACTCATTGGTTACTAGATCTGAACTTCTTATGATAGGATCAATCAGACGTGTTAGAGGGTGACCACCATACGGAGGCGCTACTTGAGACGGTTGTGATTGGATCTTAGTTAATGGTACACACTAGCTAAACTATGGATAAGGGATCCCACACAGGGCATTATTAAGAAATTTAGAGATCAAAAGGGTTCGGGAGTCATAACTTGTTTTGCAAGAGTTGCATAGCGGACAAGTCATGATTAATCGAAAGATCGAATATTGACCACCACACGGAGGCTTTACTCTTTCGTTTCGATATTCCGGTGACTTTGTTTTAAAAATAAGAGTTTTTAAGGATTCTTTTATTTCAAACTGTCAAATTCTGATATCCATATTTATTTTGTTTGTTTGATTTTCAGTAATCATAATGTCTGGATCTGCATTTAGTCCACTTGCCACCATACTCACTCAAAACAAGTTAACTGGAAATAACTACACTGAATGGAAACGTAACCTTGACATCGTGTTAACTGCGGATGATCATATATATGTCCTCACCACCCCAAGCCTTGAAGAACCGGCGGCAAACGCTTCAGCAGCTGCCAGACGCGAGCTCGACAAATGGAAGAAGTCGAATGGAATGGCTCGTTGCTATATTCTGGCCTCAATGGCTGGTGTGTTGCAACACCAATTCCAATCGAATGATTCTGCCAGTGACATTATCGCATCCCTGAAAAAGATGTTTGGGGAGCATGGCAGGCCTGCCAATAATGAGTGCAAAGATGTCGGAAGGGACTCCAGTCAAGGAACATATTTTAAAAATGATTGGTTATTTAAACGAGCTGGAGACCCTAGGTGCCAATATCGATGCACAGACCCAAGTTGATATGATCCTCAATTCGCTGTCGCCTTCATTCGCTCAATTTAAACTTAACTATAATATAAATCAAATGAATTTTTCAATGAGCGAATTGATGAGTTCTCTTTTGGCAGCGGAAGGGGTGATCAAACCTGGGGTCAACGTTTTGAACGTTGAGAAAAGCGCTTCTTCTTCCCGATCTACACCAAAAGGAAAGAAAGGGAAGAAGAAGGCTGGAACTGGTGGTTCAAGTGTTGGACCAGTCCCTAAGATTGCAAAATCTAAGGGAAAAGGTAAGGACAAAGGGAAGGTGGGTGGCCAAGGCAAAGGAAAGTGTTTCCAATGCGGTGAGAAGGGCCACTGGAAGAGGAACTGTCCAGAATTCTTAGCTACAAGAGTTCAAGGTATGATTGAATCACATATGATTGAAGTAAGTTTTATAATGGATACTTCAAACACTTGGTGCATTGATTCTGGTGCGACTAACCATATCTGTAATTCATTGCAGGGGTTCAGATCAACCAGGAGGTGCAGTGATGGGGAAATCGTACTTACTCTAGGTTCTAGCGCAACCGTTTCTGCGGTTGCTATAGGAGTCGTAGTTTTAGAATTTCTAGACAATAAAGTTTTGATTTTATCAGATGTACTTTACGTCCCTTCAATGAGACGTAATTTAATTTCAGTTTCTAATTTATCGAACAATGGTTATTCTTTTCATTTTGGAACTAAAGTTGTGATTAAAAGAAATAGTTCTTTTATATGTTCTGGTGTTAAATCAAATGGTTTGTATGTGATTACTCCCAATATTTCTAAAGACTCTTGCATGGAACTTAATAACTCAGTGGTAGTTGTACCATCTAAAAGAAAGAGACCTTCCACTAATCAAATAAGGCTTTGGCATATGAGGCTTGGCCATATCAATCTAAATAGGATTGGCAGACTAGTCAAAGAAGGGGTCTTAGGCGATTTGGTTCTCGGACCAATGGAAGTCTGCGAGTCTTGTTTAGAGGGTAAGATGACCAAAATGTCCTTTCCTGCAAAGGGCAATAGAACCAATGGATTGTTGAAATTAGTTCATACTGATGTGTGTGGACCAATAAATATTAGAGCAAGGGGTGGTTATGAGTATTTCATAACATTTACTGATGACCACTCTAGGTATGGATATGTGTACCTAATGCAGCACAAGTCTGAAGCCTTTGAAAAGTTCAAAGAGCTTAGGGCGAAAGTGGAGAAGCAATTGGGCACACATATCAAGGCCATTCGATCTGATCGAGGTGGCGAGTACCTCTCTAATGAGTTTATTGATCACCTCGTACAGAATGGGATTCTGTCACAGTTGACTGCACCTGGTACGCCTCAGCAGAACGGTGTAGCAGAGAGAAGGAATCGGACTCTTTTAGACATGACTAGGTCGATGATGAGTTATTCGGAGTTGCCATTATTCCTTTGGGGTTATGCTTTGGAAACCACTGCTTACATACTAAATCTAGTACCAAGCAAATCTGTTCCCAGGACACCACAAGAGATGTGGATTGGGCCCAAGCCTTCTTTGCAACATCTCCGGATATGGGGGTGTCCGGCACATGTGCTAAAAGGAAAGATGAGCAAGTTGGATTCTAGATCGGAAGTATGTTACTTCGTGGGGTATCCAAAGGGTACTTATGGATGGTATTTTTATGATCCAAGAGAACAGAAAGTGTTTGTTAGTACAAATGCTATTTTCTTGGAGGATTATTATATCATGAGTCATAAACCTAAGGGAAGGATAGATCTTAGAGAGATAGAAGGAGAGCCCTCATTCTAACCCGCAGTTGATGACGATGTAAATCAAGAAAATACCACTTCTTCACCCATTTCTGCACCGGTACCTCGTCGTAGTGGGAGGATTATCAGCCAGCCTAATAGATACATGTTCTGAGGAGAAGTTTTTGAAGCTGTCTCCATAGAATCTGAATCTGATCCTGCCACATACGAAGAGGCAATGGCTGATGTTGATTCAGCTCATTGGGTTAAAGCTATGAAGGCTGAATTGGAATCTATGGATTCCAATCAGGTTTGGGATCTTGTAGAACTTCCAGCCAATATTAAACCCATTGGCTGTAAGTGGGTCTACAAGAGGAAAAGAGGATCTGATGGAAAGGTTGAGACCTTTAAGGCAAGGCTTGTAGCGAAAGGTTATACTCAGAGGGAGGGCATTGACTATGAGGAAACCTTCTCGCCGGTGGCCATGCTCAAGTCCATCAGGATACTCTTATCCATTGCTGCATGCCTGGATTATGAGATCTGGCAGATGGACGTCAAGACTGCATTCTTGAATGGCAATCTTGAGGAGGACATCAATATGCAACAACCAGAAGGGTTCATAGCTGGTCGGAAAGGTAACTTGGTATGCAAGTTGCAAAAGTCCATTTATGGGCTTAAGTAGGCATCTAGGAGTTGGAACATCCGATTTGACCAAACGGTCAAGTCGTTTGGTTTCATACAAAATCTGTATGAACCTTGTGTATACAAGAAGTGTGAAGGAAAAGTGGTGGCTTTTCTTGTGCTTTACGTTGACGACATTCTACTCATTGGAAATGATGTAGCGGCATTGTCAACGGTCAAGGTTTGGCTAGCTAGTACTTTCGATATGAAGGATCTAGGAGAGGCGAGCTATATTCTAGGGATAAAGCTCTTTCGGGATCGTAAGCGAAAGATAATGGGATTATCTCAAGTTGGTTATATCGATAAGGTGCTAACTAGGTTTTCAATGGATAATTCGAAGAAAGGTTTGTTACCTTTCAGGCATGGTTTAGCGTTTTCTAAGGACCAGTGTCCAAAGACACAGGAGGAGAGGAATCGTATGACAGGAATTCCCTATGCTTCGGCAGTAGGAAGTCTTATGTATGCGATGTTATGCACTAGACCAGATATCTGTTTTGCAGTTGGCATGGTTAGCAGGTATCAGTCGAATCCAGGTCCAGAGCACTGGACAGCCGTTAAGCACATTCTTAAGTACTTGAGAAGAACTAAAGATTACATGCTTATGTACGGTGGCAGTGAGTTAATTCCAGTAGGATACACTGACTCGGATTTTATGTCAGATAAAGATTCGAGGAAGTCGACGTCCGGTCATCTCTTTACCTTGGGAGGTGGTGCTGTTAGTTGGAGAGTATTAAGCAGAAATGCATTGCAGACTCAACTACAGAAGCTGAGTATGTGGCTGCTTGTGAAGCCGCAAAGGAAGCTGTTTGGCTCAAGAAGTTCCTTATGGAACTCGAGGTGGTACCAGCGTCGCTGTCGCCTATTACGCTTTATTCTGATAATAGTAGGGCAGTGGCTCAGTCCAAGGATCCAAAGAACCACGGAAAGGGAAAGCACGTAGAGCGGAAATATCATCTTATCCGAAATATTGTTCAACGTGGAGATGTGACTGTCACCAAGATTGCCACCGCTGACAATCTTGCTGATCCGTTTACAAAGGCCTTGCCACAGAAGGTCTTTGATCGTTATCTAGATAGTCTAGGTCTCAGATGTAATCCTGTATGGTTGTGAGTACAAGTGGGAGTTTGTTGGGTTTTTGCCCTCAAACCATTACTTTATGTATGAGACATTGACATTTTAATATATGGATATCAGCTTTATATTTCATTATGTATGTTTCTTTCATGAGATGATTGTTAATCCTTAAGTGTCATAGTACGTAATTCGTGTGTGTATGAGATACATACAAGTGAGATATGAATTACTATTCTTTGATACTTAGAACTTGTCACAGTGGATGATGAGACTGGATATCTCATCAGGTTTACACTGTAGCATGATTAACTACCATTGGATGGAGTGATGAATCTCAATCACTAGAGTGTAACTCTTAGTTAATATGCTAGTGCTTATAGTGCATTGACGGACCTGAGCTTTCCTATTGACACTCAAAGCTGTCAATCAGTTGATAGGAACTCATAACTTGTATAAGGTACGTGTTCTCAATCTTGAGACGATTATGAACACAGACTGTGGATATGGCTGCTTTGACTTATCAATCAGTGAGGTCTATAGAAGATCAACACCTGGGTATCTTGGGTATGTCATATTCACAGGGTTGTGAACATATATTGTCAAGATAGAATCTACCCTCTGATTCAGAGTAAGAATTCCCTTGAGAATGTCACCAAGTCGATTACTGAGTACTACAGTCTTGTTGATAAGAGTTATCAACATGTTTGGTAATCATGAGAGGTGAATGGGACTCAAGGAATACAAGAAGTAATCATGATTCAGGTTGACAGTAACAGTTATTTGACTACCTGAATATGATTACGAATGCTGAAGGTAGAGGGACATTAGTACACCATACAAGTCTAGTTATCGCTTCGGATATGTTCTTTAGCGTTGGAGTTCAGTTATCGTTTTATAATGGAGTAAACGTTAACTGACCAGTTGGTTAGTTTGCTGATCAAAGAGTTTGGTCATGATAATTAACAAATTGGTCTGAGCCAACAATAAAGAGCCTAGGAGGTCCCACTCTTAGCTCCGCTAGGATGCTTGGAAAGACACTTGAGGAAGCTGTCAAGATAGGTTTGATCGATTGAAGCAAGTTCGATCGATCGAAGTCATGGCAGGTTCGATCAATCGAGAATGGTTCGATCGATCGAATGTTCGATCGATCGAAGGTTAGGTCGGTTCTGGGAATCTATAAATAGGGCAGCTGCGTTCCAGAAAAAGAGTTCGTCGTTTTGAACATCTGAAGCTGCAGAAACTGTTTTTAGAGCACCAAACCTTCTCCTTCCTCTCTATTAGAGATCCCACCATCTCTAGTCTCTCTGGGAAGCATCCGTAGGAGACATAAGGGTGAAGACAACCTAGTAGAGGCTGCTGCATCACCAAGGAGGAAGAAAATTAGAATTGGGTTCAAGACACTAAGGTATAACTCTTGTCCGCACTATTAGTACGCATCTATGGAATTGACGAGTAGTAGATCCTGGGCTACCATTAAGTTTTATAACTTGATTTTTCCGCTGCGCGTTTAAACTTTTAATTTATACCGATTTTTTCATCAGGTACACCATTGGCCAATCACTGCAGTTATCTGCTAGTCAATGCCCAAAAACAAAAGCAGAAATTGAAGATATGTCCAAGGTACAGTATGCCAATGCTGTAGGTTATTTGATGTATGCAATGGTTTGCACCTGACCTGATTTGGCACATGCAGTCAGCACAGTTAGCAAGTATATGGAAAATTCAGGGAGAGAGCATTGGAAGGCAGTAAAGTGGATTTTCAAATATTTGCAAGGTACAACAAATTATGGAATTATATTTCAAAGACATCGATGTTCTATTTCAGTTATGAGGTGTGTAGATACAGATTTCGCAGGTGATTTAGATGATAAGAGATCTACAACAAGTTATGTGTTTACACTAGCAGGTGAGCATATATGTTGTAAGTCTACTTTACAGTCTATTGTAAGAACCAGGTGTATCATGCGAGAACTAAGCATACAAATGTGAGGTCTGGTTTCTACTGGTGATGTTCTTTTGGAAGATTCTTATGACATACATGCTGCTGATATATTAACATAGTCCGTTACTACAGAGAAGCTCAAGTATGGCAAAGGAGCGGGGCCCTCCTACGATGCAACAAGAGTTCTGTGCGGTATGGACTAGTTGTAACCCTAATCGTTTTGACATAGTGGAAAACTTTTTACTCTCCGCTGTGGACGTAGGCACATTGCCAAACCACGTACGTACAAATTAAATTCTTTGTGTCTCTTTTAATCTTCGTATTTTTCACGTATATATATTATTTGTGTGTGATTGTTTCGATCCAACATATACCAAATGAACTAATTTAAAATGATAGATTTATACGTTGAAATGCCTTATAAATGATAAATAATCTCATTCAAATTTACCTTAATACATTAGTTGGCAATGAGTTTCTTGTTCAGTTAAGAGTATGTATTTTTAGACAAAGGTGTGAAATAAGGACAATCACAGAGTGGACTATGTGGAGATCACATACCTAGAAAAAATAAAGGCTAAATACATTTTAGTACATGTAGGGTTCATTTGTTTGACAGATAACTAAGGGGGATTGGACTGTTTTAATCCAATCCAGATCAATATTGTGTTTGTTTGGACCTTATTGGTATAAGTTAACTCAAGGTATTATTGTGTGTGGTCAAAAACAATGCTGCCTAGGAGGTATTAACTAATACTTGGGGGGAGGAGGTATTACACACACGGGGATAAGGTTAAGTGGGATTGTAAATGCTAAATGACAAGTCTGCCCTTTTGTATTTAAACCACCGAACCCTCACAAGCTCAAAAATCACCAAAAAACAAAGGTAAGAAGAGAGAGAAAGAGAGAGAGAGAGAGAGAGAGAGAGAGAGAGAGCTCAAAAATCACCAAAAAACAAAGGTAAGAAGAGAGAGAGAGAGAGAGAGAGAGAGAGGGAGAGAGAGAGCACAGAGGCGATTCAGGCGACTCGAGGAGTCATCACCGTCGTCCAACCATCGCCGTCATAGAGCTTCATCTTCGTTGTTGATCCGAGGTCTGTGAACAATTCCTCTTCTTAGATCTACATGTTTTTTAGTTTGAATCATTGGAAATCTCAGATCTACTCGTTAGATTGTTCCTCACTTCTTAGATCTACATGTTTCTAGTTATTCTTCTTAGATCTAGTTGTTATAGATAGTATCCAAGGCATTGAATAGTCAAAATTTGGGTTATGATTTGTAAATCATATTAGATCTTTTTTTTTTTTTTGATTTGTTATTCCACCAATGATGTATGTATTCATCCGTGTGTGTGTGTATATGCATGTGTGTGTGTGTGTATGTATATATATAGCTGAGATATGAATCTTCTAACCATCAGATCAAACTGAGATTTTTTTTTTAGAACTGAAATATAAATCTGTTTGATATTCATCCGTGTGTGTTTGTTTTTAATATTCAAACACAATGATAACCACTGTAAATTAACAATACCAATTTGATCGATTTTTTTATTTTTATTTTTATTTTTTTTTATATTCAAACACAATGATAACCATATACACAGAGAAGATGAGGGACTGTAAGAGGTAATGAATATGTCATGTGCTGAAAGTATAGTCAACTTGGCCTTTTTAAACTAATCTATACTTGAATTCAATGTTCTACAATTACTTACGAGTAATACTTGGGGCATAATCAAATACACAACTTTTGGGACATAACTTAATTAATGTGTCTATCTCTCTCCTGTGTCATTGTGGGGTCCAGTGACATCACAGGAGAGAGATAGACACATTAATTGGGTTGTATTCCAAAAGTTGTATACTTGGTTGTGTCCCAAGTTTTACTCATTACTTTATTGTGAAATTTCCATTTCTTGAATTCAATTAAGGAGAGAAAAAAAAAAAGAAAGAAAAAGAAGAAGATGAATAAAAAAATCTCATTGATTTGGGTTTTCTTACTGTTATTTTATACCATCTCAGTTGCTATAAATTAACACAAATCATATTTTTGTTCAACACTGATCATATATTTTTTTTGTTCAACACAGATCATATATTATTCATGACTTGAGTTTTCCTTGGCTTTATTGGCTGTAAGATGATCCTAGACTTCTTTGGTGGATATTTTTTTTAAGTGCAATTAAATTATGTTTCTTTATCTTTTTTTAGGGTCAGTGCTCTTTCTCAACTGAGGTTTCTCTTGGTTTCTTATTTACCACTCTTACTACTGGAGTATTATTGAGTCTAATGAAGAGTCAGATCAGATGAAGAACCTAATAGGCACTCGCATAGGTGAAAAATTTGTAACTTATTCAATTATATATATATATATATATATATATATATTAATAAGCAAAAACCAAAAGAGTTGTTTTACGCCTTCGTATACATATAATTGAGTTGGGTTAGATTTTATTACGGAGTTCAACATTCAATTATTTTCAGTTTAGTTTATGTTTTTAGATTAGATTCTCATTAGTAGTAAGTTTTTCATCATGTTTCCAGTAACTTTGTATGTCAGATTCAAAGACTCCGTGTTAGGCTAAATCACCCCTGTTTGTTCAAACAAACTTTGCGTAATTGAAATTGTGTTTTCGAATCTGTCTCTGATCCAACTAGACAGATAGTAGGAATTGGTTTATGAAGAATATTATATATTCAACATAAATCCAACTCCAACATGAAGTATCTCGAAGTTGGCAACTTGGGATTAATTAGCCTGCAAATCTTTCTTAAAAGTGCAAAGGTCAACTGGTTTAGTATTGATTCAAATATTCCCAACTCTTTTCCCATATTTGTGATAACTTTGATGTAATTCGCTGTTTTTAATACTCCAATTTAGTTTATTTCGTTGTTGTAGCTAAAGTTAGTTAAATTTGCAATTTCTCCACTAGTTAATTGCAAGATTATCTAATATTGTCTTAATTCTTTCTGGCTCAGGTTCAAGCTTTATAGTTAGCTTTGAAGATGGCAATAGATCGAGGAAAAATGTCAAACAGATTGTTGCTCTTTTACTTATTCGATCAAAAATAAAATGGAGATGAGGACTTGGACTTGTTAGGACATATTAATGACATTAATGTTATTTATTTTGTAGTTAATGTTATGAAAAAGTGTGGGACATATGTATTGTGAAGGTGTTTTGGTATATTCATGGCAATTTGGTAATTTTTTAGGAAAAGGGGCATTTTTGGAAAGACAGATTAATCCATGCTTATACCATGGTCATCCAAACACAGTATTGAACTAATTGCATTTTATCCCCAGTACAATCCAGCACGAACCAAACACTGTATAAAAATAATACTGCACTGTTTTATCCTGTAATTAGTTATCTCGGAATAACTAACTACACTTTCATACTATACCCCTTTATCCTATCCGGCAACCAAACGAGGCCGTAAGCTACCAAATGTTTCATGTTGGACACTGCAGTGTGTGTGCGTATGCCTATATATGCATAGTACTATTTAGAACATACTTTAGTTCCTGTAATCATATCAAAGTTAATTTCTTATTGGACCCTGTAGTACTATTAAATGCATGTTCGAATATTTGAGCCACATGGTTCATTAATTTCAGAATTTTTTTTTTTCTTCTGTTGTTAATGTTGTTCTTGAAAGACACAAGTTTATAATTTCGCCATTTCTAACTTACAACACCTCGAATGAAAATCAGTGTACGTAATTACAGTTACTAAAATATTTCTCTTAACCTGTGTATATATACACACTTACAAGCGCACATAGGAGAGAAAAAGTAGTGTATTCCATAAGATAAGATTAAGGTACTTAGGATATATATATATACAGTCTGGATCTTAAGCGGGTGTCAAAAGATGGACTTTGAGACGGATCACTTTTAGCGACGAAATTTTTCGTCGCTAAAACAATGATTTTTAGCGACGAAAAATTTCATTGCTAAAAACGACATTTTCGTCGCTAAAAGTGATCCGTCCCAAAGCCCGCCCCTTAACACCCGCACCTAATCTCACTATATATGTATGTATATATATAAAGGGTGAGAGAGAGAGTGCTGGGGTGGAAGGTAGTGGCCACTTCTATATAAGGTACATTACACTGCAAAAAAACAGGCCATGCTCTTAGATGGTGTTAGATGGTGGAAGCACGGCAAATTAATTTTTCAGTTTAAGTGATTTATTTTTTATTTTTTATTTTTTTTTGGTCCTTGTGTCCAAAGTCACTAAATTTGATTTACGTCTTGTATAAAGGTTTAAAAATATGAGTTTTTCACCACCTATTGCCGATTCAAACGTTAAAAACCTATAATTTCCTTGAATTTTTCTGTCTTCGAAACTTAATGTCTTCATGTTCATGACGAAGGGCGGATACGGATGGCAATGGGGCGGGTTTTTCGGGTCCCCCGCCCCGTCCCGCCCCTGATAGGTAGGGTATGGGGGGCTTAATAGGGTTAGGGACGGGTATGGGGGAGGTTTTCAAAATCCGAGTCGGGTCGGGGTCGGGTCGAAAATCCGAACCGCCCCGTTTATACTTGTATTTATATTTTTACCCCTCAATAGTTATGTGTATTACCATTTAAAAAAAAAAACTGCACTATTAGGGAACTAATTGGGTAAGTTAAAAAAAACTGCACTATTAGGGAAAAAAATACATTAAAAAATTGCTTTTTCAATTTGTGTACCAAAAACAAAAATTCATAATTGGGGCGGGGCGGGGCGGGGGCGGGGAGAGGCACTATGCGGGGCGGGGCGGGAGCGGGGGGAGGGTTTACTGAAACAGGACGGGGGCGGGGTATAGAGGCCCCGTTCCATACCCGCCTCGTTGCCATCCCTAAGGGCGGATGCACATGGGGAAAGAGGGGGTAATTGCCCCCTATTCAACTTTTCAAAATCACTATTTTACCCTATACATTTCACATATTATTCATTTTTATCCCTTAATTCTCCATCTCAACTTTTCAAAATTATTATGTTACCTTATATATTTCACACGTTAGTCATTTTTGCCCTTTCAGTACCCCTCCAACTTTTCAAAATAATTCTTTTACTAGCTTACATATTTTATACTTTATTATTTTTTCCTCCTTAATTATCCACCTCAACTTTCCAAAATAATTATTTACCTTACATATTTCATACTTTATTCATTTTTTCCCCTTATTTCCTCAAATTTTCAAAAAAAATGTTTTTAAGCTAACAAAAATACGTCAGGGACATTACTCCCAAACCCCTGTATAAATTTTTTTCCCCTTAACAAAAATCCTAAATCTGCCCCGTTTTCCTCAACCAAATTTAGGACTAAATTAGATTTCATTTTTAGAGACGGCACTCAAGTTCCGACTTAAAAGATATATAAAACGTCGATCAATCGGGTTCATGGAATTAAAGCACTAGATATTGGGCATGGGATTGTATGCTTGTAAAGTGGTCAAGTCTTGTTGCACTGGAATCCATGTTTACACTTGATACCTTACACTAAAATGTACTTTTGTCTTCACAAAAAACAAAAAAGGGTGTTAGGTATATACCGCTAGGAAATTTTATCTAACATGCACTTACTTAATTTACTTTTTACACCAACCTCTGCTGTGTTAAATAATTTTTTTGGACTATTTTCACAAACTTCTCCTGAGTTTTGTCTTGCTTATCCAAATTTCTCTCGTATTTTGAGAAATTATACGGACTTTACTTGAGGTTTAGGTTGAGTTATACTCATCTTTCTCTGTTAATAGACCGACTACCCCTTGAAGGAAAATGATGATGTAAACGATTTTTAATTATCTAATGCCAAAAATATCGTTACTTATCGTAATAACAACTAGAAAAAATTACAAAAACCACCCTTGAGATATGACCTACGTACGCAGGCCTCCCTCATTACAAAAAATTTTTTTGTTATTTTTTTTCTCTCTTCTTCGTCCTCGTCAATTCCGTCTCTCTACAAAAATTAATTTTTTCCAAAATTTAGAATCTTGTCTCTTATTTTTCTAAATGACTATATTACTCTTACCATTTTTCACAGCTAGTCCCTTCAATTTTTTATGAAGCACAAAAAAGTTATTTACTTCTTTCCAACAAACCAAATTGAGAGTGCCCAGATTCTTTTGACCTGCCATATCCATCATAATTATTCCATAGACAGGAGAAGCTAAAAAATTGGAAGGAAAAAAAAACAAAACAAAACAAAACCTAAGAAATTTAAATTATGAAATTGAAGAATTTGAAAAAATGGTTGAATAAATTGCAGATCTTGGAAGTGGAAGGATTTGAAGAAATTAAAAGATACTCCTTAGTGGTATGAAAAGTATAAACCAAGCCATTTCTCATTGCAAAAGAAAATTTTATATGAGGGCATAATAAAATAATTGCACAAACTGTAAATTTAGTCAGGGTTTTGTGGGTAGAAAGGGAGGTTTGTGTAATTTTTTAAAATTCAAGGGAGGTCCGTGTAATTAGAACATAGATCAGGGGGAGTTTGTGTAATTTAATGTAGCTGGCAATTTAGTACTTTCATTTATTCCATCATGGACGTTAGCCAAACGTTACCGAGAAGAGAGTTCTGTGTAATTTCTCAAAATATGAGAGAGGTCATATAATTGAGGCAAACCTCATAAGAGGTTTGTGTAATTAGTCCCTTTTTTTTTTTTTTTGCTGTATTAAATAGTTACATTAAATAGATGTACAACTATTCATTAAAATACAACAGATTATGTAGAGAGCAATTAAGTAGTTGCAATACTATTTTGTGAGAACATCTAACAATTATATATAACACTAACACCATAACTATGATAATTGTCACCCACTTGTCCGTCACCTCCTGTGTTCTTCCCTTGTTTAGGCAAACAATGATAATGGAATTAATCATCAACAATGATAATGGAATTAATCATCCTTGGGATATCTCCTCCATCTATTGAAATATGTTGGCCAATATTGGAGCACATTCACAATAGTACTTTTCAAAATTTGAGTCATTGCATCAACATTTTTTCCCTTTTCTCCAGGTGTTTTTGAAATGATTATGGTGGAGATTTTACACTATATAGGTAAGGTTATTAAATGATTTTAGGAAACTTAATGTCAATGAGCGCATAACTTGGGCATGTTTGTGCATCCGTGGATTTGAATGGGATAATTCGCAATTTGCAAAGTATTTTGATATAGAAATTAATTATTATTATTTATTTATTTTTATTATTTGGTGTAGTGGTCTCATACGAGGACAAATTTATTAGGGGTCAGGGGAAGATTCGAATGCTGGTGAGAGAGCATTTTTACCAACTAGGCTAAACCATTGCTCGAAACTAATCATCTTGGTTTGTTTATTTTGTAAAAATGGAAATCATTCTTATGTTTTTGTAAAGATTACATAAATGATGTGTTTAAGCATTAATTTTTTCTAGCATACCATTTATATACCAAATGAACTAATTTGATATCATTGATATATAAGTTGAAGTGCCTTATAAATGATAAATAATCTCATTCAAATTTAGGGACATGCAAACTGATCCTTAGTGTCTTTCTCAATTTACTTTAATACCGCTGTATCTTTGGTTAGATTACTTTTTAATACATTAGTTGGCAATGACTTTCTTGTTCGTTTAAGAGTATGTAGTTTTAACATTTAATATATTTTAATATCCTGTAATTACATTAAAGGTTTATTTTGGGACCATATCTTTTATTTAGACAATGTTATTGTGAGAAGCTTCTCACATGAGAATGCGAGTTTTAACTGTTAGATGAGCATCTAGTCATAAGATTCCCATGAATCTAGAGAGAATCTAGAGAGTTTTAACTGTTAGATGAGCATCTAGTCATAAGATTCCCATGAACCTGCCTTCTTATGTGAGTAGCTTCTCACAATAGCATTACCCCTTTTAATTATCGCAACACTTAAAAGACCCTTGAATTGTAAAAAGTGTGACTTAAGGTCAATTATTATGCATCAAAAAATTCACACGTAGTGGACCATGTGGAGGTCACATACGTAAAAAAAAAAAAGACTAAACACAATTTAGTACATGTAAGCCACCAACGTTTCATATTGGACACTACAGTACTATTAAATGCTTATGTCCGTGTATATGTATATATGCATAGTATTATGTGCTCAAAGGGTTACTCTAGTACTCTGTAGAACATACTTTAGTACCTATAATCACATTAAAGTTTCTTATTGGACTCTAAAGTACTATTAAATGCATGTTAGTATATTTGGGCCACGTTGTTCATTAATTTCATCATTTTTTTTTATTTTGTTGTTGTTGTTAATGTTGTCTTTGAATAACTCAAGTTTATAATTTCTCCATTTCTTATAAGTTATAACATCTCAAATGAAAATTAGTGTAATTGCAGATACTAAAATATTTCTCTAAACCTATGTGTGTATATATTATATACACACATATATCCACGCTCACATAGGAGAGAAAAAGTAATGTATTCCATAAGATTATATAGGTACTGAGGACGTATGTAGCTGGGGTGGAAGGTAGTGGCCACTAATTCTAAGTTACATTACACTGCAAAAAACAGGCATGGTCTTGTCAAGCTAGGCTTGCTCTTAGATGGTGGAAGCACATCAAATTAAATTTTCACGTTAAGAGATTTCTTTTTTTTCTTGTTTCCAAAGTGACTACATTTGATTTTTTTTTTTCAAAAACCATATGATGGTAATTTTTATAATGGTACTGAATTGTATGATGTTGGATTTTGATGGTACCACGTGAAGAATTAATATGCTTATCTTCACGCTTTCATGGATATACCTTAACAAGACTTGATGCAACTTCACTTATGTCCTTTCTATATATTCACCTTTTGGGTGTATTTTCTAAATGCCTTCCTTGGAGGTTCAACCCCAACTCAATAGAACTAATCAATCAATCCAAAATCCCAAACAGATGTCACCATGGAAAATTATTGATGGTGATGGTCGCACTAAACTCTATTCTCAATGATAAATATTACGAGAGCAACTATTCAAACTTATCACAGTAAACTCGAAACCTGAAATAAACCTGTGACATGATAATTTAGACTTAATTATGGATTTACAGTTTAATAATTTTATATGTATATAAATATTTTTTATTAGAAACACAAAAAAGTTTAATTAATTATCCTATGGTATAAACAAAATCACAAATCTAATATAAGTTCAAGATAAAATATAGACGGAGTTATTACATGGACAAGACTTCAGTAAAGTTGCTTCAGTATATTGCGTTAGGTTTCTCTCACATAGATGCACAATTTTAAAAATATATATATAGTTTTAAAAGAATGCAATCTTAAAAAAAAAAAAAAAAAAAAAACTATTTTAAAAACTGTACGAGAAACTTAACGAATTGTACTGAAGCAACTTTACTGAAGTCTTACATAATGTGATTTTGTTAAAGTGAAGTACATAATGTGATTTTGTTAAAGTGAAAAGAGTAATACTGTGCTTCTCAAATATCTAAAGTGTTTCTCAAATGATGTAACAGTGGGGTTAGATCAACAACTTTCAATCAAAATTCAACAGATTCCACTGTATTAAACCTGACCCACTACCACATCATTTGAGAAGCACTTTTAGAATACAAATTTGAAAAACGTAACATTAGTCAAGCGAAAAAGCTTTTGGAGCAACAATGTATGATGAGGTTGCTATGAATTTGGCCAAGCAATGAGGAGAGTAATAGTTTTTCACGACAAACCTAATAATGTCTTTCCATAACGTAAAATATCTATGGCCTTAATAATAATATTGGAAATACCTTTAAAAAAAATATGGGGATAATTTAGGTATTATGATAAACTTAAAAAAAAATTGTTTCTTTATTGCAGATGCCAAAAGAAACCAGTAAAATTATTAAATGAACAACTAAGCAACACACACTTCTTTAGTCATTCTGCAAACCTCCCCAATTCCCTATGAAATTGTCGGTGGGGTAGCTCGAGATTGAGCCGGCTAAGGGAGAAAGTTGCCAAGATGATCCACAACAGAGATCACCCCAAAACTCACTATAATTGTGAAAGGACTCCACCAAAACATCATAATCTGACAAAACAATGCAGAAAAACTCACTATAACTGTGAAAAGAACCCACCAAAATATCAATTCTGATGAAACAACATCGGATATGATGTAGACGGCGCTGGATCTGCATTGTAAATCATTGAATCTAAAGAAAAATACTGCATCTTAAGAGGGGTAACTAGATCTAACCGTAAAACAAGGAGAGGAAGGAGATCTAGTGTGGAACACAAACTAAACAACAAATAAACCCCCTCAAAGAGGGACAAAAACTCATAAAGAGGGACACCACCATCCTAAAAAGTAAAAAGGGACAACACCCTCTTAGAGAAGGTCAACTAAAAAGGAAAAAAAAAAAAACCAAAGGGCTCTCTCGGAAGAGGCGTTGATGAGTAAGGTTTTTTTAGAGAGAGGTGATTCTACGCTAACATTGGTTGGAAATTAAATTAAATTTTGATGAAAAAAGTTAAATTAAAATCTCAGTAAAATTTTAGAATAACACCCTCCTAATACATGATTTAGAATTCACCCTATTTTTTAATTTGGATGAATTTAAAATCCACCATATTTTTCAATTTAGATGGATACTAAATCCAATTGGGTACAATTAATCCATGAAGCAAACATAATAAAATATTAGAATTACTAGTACTTCATTAGCCAACGGGCTCGGGTAATCAAGGGCGGGGCACATGTAAAACAGTAGGTGCATTGAACCCACTGAAATTTGGGAAGCACACACATTTATATACACTGCTTAGTAATTTGGAGTTTATTTGTTTCTATGTTGACACCACTAAAATAAAGAATAGAAAATTGTTGGAAAATCCCTACAAGTAACCCTCATAAGTTTAAAACTTCAAAAGGTTTGACCATTTTCTAAAAAGGACAAAACGAATCTTTTCAGTGCTCACACGATATAAGCACACGTACCATAGAAAATCCCATGTGAACATGCGTTTTTGGTTTTCAGCCACTCACACCGTGTGAGTGGCTGTACCATATCATATCCATTTCGAACTCCCATAACTTTTGATCTACAACTCTCTTTCTTACAAATTTTATACCGTTGGAACCGTGTCGACGAGAGCTACAAAACTAGTACCATTGTTGATACCTTTTGAGCAAAAGAAAAAAACTCTTATTTTTACATACCATGTTCTAAATGAACTTAATAGAATTTTCACATAATATTCGTGTATGGATTATTGATTTTTCACGTAATATTCACATATGCCAAGTTGATATGTTGTGAGGAAAAAAAAAATCGAATTTTCACTTTGTTCTTAAGAAGAGTTTTAGTGAAATTTAACAAGAATTTTGCATTTGTTTGGGTTGAAAAACTATGTTTTATAATTAATTTGTGAAATTTGATTTTTTTTTTAAACGAAATATGCATTGTTTAATATGAAAGGGAAAAAAAAAAAGTGAAATTTCACTTGGCATATATGAATATTAAGTGAAATTTCACTGAACTTGTACATAAATATTAAGTGAAACTTTACTTAAATTGACACTTGAGCGATTTTTTAACAAAGTAAGTATCAAATTAGATCTTAAACTATAGAGAGTTACTTCTAGCAACTTTTGGAATAGTTAGTGAATTTTCACTTGACCTACTAAGTGAAATCTCACAGAACGAGTACACAAATGTTAAGTTTAACTTCAAGTTTTTCAGGAAAAAGGCATGTACAGGTTTAGTGAATTTTCACTTAATATTTTGATATAAAAAAAATTTAAAAAGACGAATAGCAATAAAGCCATTGCTACCTCATTAAGGCTTAGTTTGGCCCCCATTTTGGTGCTTCTCCTTTTTTAAAACACAATTTCATGTTAATTCATTTGGTAACTAGTTTATGAGCTTTGCAAAAATCGAACTTAGGATTTTTTTGGGGAGAGCTTTTCATATTTTTCATGTATTCAGTGAAATTTCACTTAATATTTTAGGGCAAAATACGGTTTACCCCCCTGAGGTTTGGACCGTTTGCACATAACCCCCCTATGGTTTATTTCGTATCATTTAACCCCCCTGTACTTCATACCAAAGTGAAAAGTTAGACTTATCATCCAAATTAACATACCAATGACGGAAAAACATGGCAGGAGACTTTGGCGCCATTAACTCCCAAAATATGACCAAACTACCCCTCCACCCTTTTAACCCATCATCCCTCTCACATATACACAGATAGATACACAGAGAGAGAGAGAGAGAGAGAGAGAGAGAGAGAGAGAGAAATAAAAGGAAGAGACACTCCAGCCCAACCTCTCTTGTGGTGATCTTTGGATTGGCCATTCGCTGGTACTTGAACAAAGGTGAAGGAAGGAATGGCTTATGTTTGGGTTAGACTGAAAAGTCTGCAAATTGGTTTATTGTCATGCTTTTTGGTATTTAGTTTGAACATCATATGCTGGTTTGCATATTGAAATGCAAATTGTAATGGCTTCTTTTTGTTGTAATGAATATTGAAATGCAAATTGTAATCCATGGGATATATTATATCATGTCTCTACATAAACAAACAGGAAAGTGCCCATCTGATGCAAACCATACACAATCTGTGTCTAATTAAGCAAAACACAAATGTTCATAAAAAAGCAGCCATATCATTGCCCACAAAAAAAAAAAAAACACATGTTCATAAACAACCCTGATAGCTGACAAAATATACCCAAAATAACATTAATAGAAGTACCCAAGTAGCCATATCATTGCCCACAAAAAAAAAAAAAACACATGTTCATAAACCCCCCTGATAGCTGACAAAATATACCCAAAATAACATCAATAGAAGTACCTAAAACATACCCAAACTGCTCATAACACAAAAGAAGTACCCAAACTGTTCATAACACAAAAAAGTACCCAAAATATATCCAATCTATTCACAAAATATGAAGCATAACTGCAGCCTACTCTATCCTTGTCCTTTTCCTCAATCCAGCCTCAAGAAGTGATTTGGCTCTCACTATTCTTGGAGGAAGCAAGTGCATATGAGGGACTGCACTCTCTGTGCTACCTTTTCCACCAACACATTTTAGCTTCTGTCTTTGCTTCCTGGGTGCACTAGATGATGTTTCTCCTTGCATTATAGTAGAAGTGGTGGATAACTGACTTGAAACCTGCAAGTCAACAAAGGAAAAGTTGATTATTGACAATAGTATCACAAAAAAAATAGTCCAATAATTCAGGTTGATTGTTTACCCCTGCAAAAGATCTCTGTGTCTTTCTCACTGAGCTTTGGCTAACTGGACCTTTACAAGACCTGGAGTTATGCCCTTTTTTTCCACATCTCTTGCAGGTGATTTGTATGTTCTTCCTTGAAGCTTTGTAAGGGTTTCTAGGCTCATCAGCTTCCCTTCTCCTCAATTTTTTGGGCCTGCCAGGCTGCTTTCTAGCATTGGGGGGCAGAATAGGATCCAACCCTGTCTGACACCAATCATGTTGCCCTGGTACAGGGTTGATCATGTATGAATAACATGCTTCATATGTTTTTTTACTATAACATGGATGCACAAAAGACTCTGGAGTCTTCCTATCAACGTATATTGCACTAACAGCATGTTTGCAAGGAATACCACTGAGATCCCACATCCTACAACTACAAGTTTTGGTTTTTAGATTCACTACATGGGTTGTATCATAGTTGTCCACCTCAAATTGCTGGTCACCAGCTAGACTTGGAAAACAGTTTCTAGCCTCAACCTTAATCTTCTCCAATTTATCCTGAATTGCTGGACAGATAGGCCCCTCATATTTCTGTATGCCTTCCTTTTTAACTTGAAACCTATTCATCAATTTCCTTCTGATCCACTCTACCATTGATATCACAGGTTTGTCCCTTGCCTCCAAAATGTAACCATTAAATGACTCATTTAAATTGTTGACTAGGATGTCACATTTGCTCTTGCAACTGAAATGAGATCTACTCCACAATTCTGGGTTAATACCATTCAACCAATTATATGCACTCTGGTTTTCTGGATCCATTGCCTGAATTCTTCTCATATGATACTCAAATTCCCTTACGGTCCCAGCTGATGCTGCTTTCCACATAGCATCTTTTAGTTCCTTTCCCTTAAATTTTGACTTAAAGTTAGAGTACATATGTCTAAGACAGTACCTGTGTTCAGCTGTGGGAATAAGGTGCTCAAAAGTTCCCACCAACCCCTTTTGTCTATCTGATATGAAGGTCCACCCTTTTTCCTCTACTCCCCCTATATCATTCAATAATTCAGTCATAAACCAAGACCATGAATCCCTTGTCTCAGCCTGTACCACTGCAATAGCAATTGGGAACATATTGTTATTACCATCCCTTCCGACAGCAGCTAGCAACTGACCACTACATACTCCCTTCAAATGACAACCATCAAGACCTATTATTGGTCTGCACCCAGCCAGGAAACCATGTTTCTGTGCACTAAGCCTAACATACATCCTTTCAAATCTAGGCTGCAACTCAAGTGAAGGTCTTTCCACCATCAACTTCATGCAACTTCCAGGATTATACTGTCTGACAGTCGCACAATAGTCCCATAACTTGGCATACTGTTTATTATAATCACCTTCGATAACAACCTTTGCCTTTGTTTTAGCCCTATACACTTGGCTTCTACTTACATTGACCATAATATCCCTTTGCACATACTTCTGCATAGCCCCAACTTTCCAATCTGGATCATCCCTAAACTTCTCCAAGTACTTCCTTGACAAATAACTAGAAGTAACCAAATGATTATCATATGATCTCCCACACTTGTGCACTGGTTTGATTGACTTGATTTGAAAAGTTTTCTCCTCTTGCATAGGAGAAGCATGGATCCTCCACCCACAATCATGCTTACACACTGCTGTGATCCTTGCATTTTCATTCCTAATATACTTGATGTCATACCCATTTTGCACATTCCACTCTTTTAAAGCCTCTCTAAAGACCTGAGGAGTGCTAAACTTCATACCAACCTTTAATTCAGGTTTTGCCATGTCCACATCCTCATTAAATTCTATATAAGTGTCACCATCCTCATTTGATGACCCCATCAAGCTGTGGAGGTCATCCTCATCTTCAGGTTCAGACCACCAACCAGCCACATCTCCATCATCAGCAATTTTTGAATCTACAATTGCATTCCCATCATCAGGTTGATTTTCCATCACAAGTTCAGCAAATACATCATCATCATTTTCTCCTTCAAGATCTTCATCTAGCCATGACGGTGCATAACTGTCATCAGACTCATCTCCATCCTGATCACTAATAGTTGGTTCTACTCCATTATCAACATAAACCACCAATACAGGAAGACCTTGGTAAACTTTAACCATTGTTAATACATCAGTATCAATTAAAATCTCTCTCAACCCAATGTCCAACCCAGTCTCAGGTAGTGTATAGTACATGGTATTGGTAGGTGGACATCCTAGCTTTCCAATCATATCTTTTAGCTCAAAGTATGACAATAGATCTGAATCAACATCAATACAACTAATTTTACCTCCTTTGTAAAAAGTTTTTGGATGCCTCACAATTTTCCCACCATGGTGCACTTCGAGTGACAGTTGATCCACCATCCTGAAATCACAAACACATGGTCCCACAAGAAATTATCATTGTGTAAACTAAAGAAATACTAAAGAACACAAGTTTATTTGTGGTGTAAAGTAAAAAAATACTAAAGAACATACATTGATTTGTGGTATTAAGTAAAGAAATATATACTAAGAGCAACTCCAATGGGGGATGATCCTAGCCATTGGTTTGTGAATAAAATAATATTTTTAGTGTATCTATGGTTGAGATACATCAAAATATATTAAACAATAAAATGGCTACTAGTTTTGGTTTAGTTGGAGTGCATGAGACTTATTTGGTATGTAAAACACTATTCAAGTAACCAAATTGCATTTTGAATACCCAAATTTGATGACTACCCTTGAAATTTCTCTAAAGAACATACATTGATTTGTGGTATTAAGTAAAGAAATACTAAAGAATAAACATTCAGATTTGTGGTCCCTCCATTAGGTATCACATACAGACTAAAAAGAAGTAAACAATCAAGTTGTGGTCCCCTCCATTATTTATCTCTTTCATACTATATAAAGCCATTTGGGACCATCACACATTTGCATGCAAGCCAATTAATCCTTAATTTTGAAATCACCAAGCTCGAAGACCTAGGCCTCTGAAATCGAAAACCCAAATTCGAAAACCCACATTGCAAACCATCATAGCAGACCAAGAGTTGAGTCCAAGCAGATGTTAGGCACAGTAAGTTTACGGCAAAATAGAAAAGAATAAAAGTATAAAAGCCAAAAAGTAAAGACACATAATGTTCAAATGTATATTGAATACTACAACTGAATGTTGACCTGCTTTGCTGTAATGCACGTTTCAGGTTATAAAAATGGATGGTCGAGTCAAATGTAGCAATGCCCACCACTGTGTTTACCTTCAACAATGCAAACCCAAATCGCCGAGATCCAATCCTTTAGCGCCGACAACCAAATCGCCAAGCTCTGTATGTATTTAGGGCACAATGGGCTGATTTGATAAATGAGAGTTCTAAGGGATATAAAAGATGGGGTGAGGGTAGAATGGTCTTTTTCACACTCTCCGTTAATAAGTCTAACTTTTCACTTTGGTATGAAGTACAGGGGGGTTAAGTGATACGAAATAAACCATAGGGGGGTTATGTGCAAACGGTCCAAACAACAGGGGGGTAAACTGTATTTTGCCCAATATTTTATGTATATTAAGTGAAATTTCACTTAATATTTTATGTATATTAAGTGAAATTTCACTTATTATTTATGTATGTAAAAACATGAAAATCTTTTTTCTCAAAACATATCAACAATAAAGTTAAAAAAAAGACGAATTTTAACAAGAATTCCTGCATTTGTTGTGGTTGAAAATTTGAGTTTTATAATTGATTATGAAATTTGCTTATTTTAACAAAATATGTATTGTTTAAAAAAAAAAAAAAAAAAACAAATCACCATGCCAACATGAATATTTAGTGAAATTTCACTTAACTCATGAACATTAAGGCTTAGGGTGTGTTTGATAACCCCATTAAGTGCTGAAAATGAAAAGATTCAGCACTTATTCTTTTTTAGTGCGTTTGATAACATACCACTTAATTGAAAAAGTAGCTCCAAAACCACTAAAAACTTTAAGTGAAAATTTTCTACTGAAAATAATCACTGAATGCATTTTACTTCAATAGTTGAAACACTGTTTTAAGGAATAAAACTTCAAGTGCTTAAAATTTTCAGTACCTAAAACTCAGCACTTAATTTTCAGTTTTATCAAACGCACCCTTAGTTTGGCCCCCATTTTGGTGCTTCTTCTTTTTTAAAGCACAATTTCATGTTAATTCATTTGGTAACTAGTTTATGAGCTTTGCAAAAATTGAACTTAGGGCTTTTTTTGGAGACTTTTAAAAGCTCAAGAATTGAGTGAAATTTCACTTCATATTTTATGTATATCAAGTGAAATTTCACTTATTATTCATGTATATAAAAACATGAATTTTTTTTCTCAAAACATATCAACAATGATACTAGTTTTGTAGCTCTCGTCGACACGATTCCAACGGTATAAAATTTGCGAAAAATGGAGTTATAGGTCAAAAGTTATGGATGTTTAAAGTTTAAAAACATTTTTCGAAATTAGAAATACTACAGTACACTGCTCGCACGGTGCGAGCAGCCTATGGGCGAGTGGGCACGCGTGGCGCGTGTAGGCGGGCGCGTGGGGCGCGCGTGGGGGTTGAATTCAAGCACAAGATTTTCTATGGTGCGCGCATTTATACCGTATAAGCACTGATTTAGATTCATTTTGTCATTTTTAACAAATGATCAAACAAATTGGAGTTTGAAACTTATGAGAGTTACTTTTAGGATTTTCACTTAATATTTTATGTATATTAAGTACAGGTTTAGTGAATTTTCACTTAATATTTATGTATGCCAAATTTATATGTTTTGATATAAAAAAATTTTAAAAAGACGAATAGCAATAAAGCCATTGCTACCTCATTAAGGCTTAGTTTGGCCCCCATTTTGGTGCTTCTCCTTTTTTAAAACACAATTTCATGTTAATTCATTTGGTAACTAGTTTATGAGCTTTGCAAAAATCGAACTTAGGATTTTTTTGGGGAGAGCTTTTCATATTTTTCATGTATTCAGTGAAATTTCACTTAATATTTTATGTATATTAAGTGAAATTTCACTTAATATTTTATGTATATTAAGTGAAATTTCACTTATTATTTATGTATGTAAAAACATGAAAATCTTTTTTCTCAAAACATATCAACAATAAAGTTAAAAAAAAGACGAATTTTAACAAGAATTCCTGCATTTGTTGTGGTTGAAAATTTGAGTTTTATAATTGATTATGAAATTTGCTTATTTTAACAAAATATGTATTGTTTAAAAAAAAAAAAAAAACAAATCACCATGCCAACATGAATATTTAGTGAAATTTCACTTAACTCATGAACATTAAGGCTTAGGGTGTGTTTGATAACCCCATTAAGTGCTGAAAATGAAAAGATTCAGCACTTATTCTTTTTTAGTGCGTTTGATAACATACCACTTAATTGAAAAAGTAGCTCCAAAACCACTGAAAACTTTAAGTGAAAATTTTCTACTGAAAATAATCACTGAATGCATTTTACTTCAATAGTTGAAACACTGTTTTAAGGAATAAAACTTCAAGTGCTTAAAATTTTCAGTACTTAAAACTCAGCACTTAATTTTCAGTTTTATCAAACGCACCCTTAGTTTGGCCCCCATTTTGGTGCTTCTTCTTTTTTAAAGCACAATTTCATGTTAATTCATTTGGTAACTAGTTTATGAGCTTTGCAAAAATTGAACTTAGGGCTTTTTTTGGAGACTTTTAAAAGCTCTAGAATTGAGTGAAATTTCACTTCATATTTTATGTATATCAAGTGAAATTTCACTTATTATTCATGTATATAAAAATATGAATTTTTTTTTCTCAAAACATATCAACAATGGTACTAGTTTTGTAGCTCTCGTCGACACGATTCCAACGGTATAAAATTTGCGAAAAATGGAGTTATAGGTCAAAAGTTATGGATGTTTAAAGTTTAAAAACATTTTTCGAAATTAGAAATACTACAGTACACTGCTCGCACGGTGCGAGCAGCCTATGGGCGAGTGGGCACGCGTGGCGCGTGTGGGCGAGCGCGTGGGGCGCGCGTGGGGGTTGAATTCAAGCACAAGATTTTCTATGGTGCGCGCATTTATACCGTATAAGCACTGATTTAGATTCCTTTTGTCCTTTTTAACAAATGATCAAACAAATTGGAGTTTGAAACTTATGAGAGTTACTTTTAGGATTTTCACTTAATATTTTGTGTATATTAAGTACAGGTTTAGTGAATTTTCACTTAATATTTATGTATGCCAAATTTATATGTTTTGATATAAAAAAATTTTAAAAAGACGAATAGCAATAAAGCCATTGCTACCTCATTAAGGCTTAGTTTGGCCCCCATTTTGGTGCTTCTCCTTTTTTAAAACACAATTTCATGTTAATTCATTTGGTAACTAGTTTATGAGCTTTGCAAAAATCGAACTTAGGATTTTTTTGGGGAGAGCTTTTCATATTTTTCATGTATTCAGTGAAATTTCACTTAATATTTTATGTATATTAAGTGAAATTTCACTTAATATTTTATGTATATTAAGTGAAATTTCACTTATTATTTATGTATGTAAAAACATGAAAATCTTTTTTCTCAAAACATATCAACAATAAAGTTAAAAAAAAGACGAATTTTAACAAGAATTCCTGCATTTGTTGTGGTTGAAAATTTGAGTTTTATAATTGATTATGAAATTTGCTTATTTTAACAAAATATGTATTGTTTAAAAAAAAAAAAAAAAAACAAATCACCATGCCAACATGAATATTTAGTGAAATTTCACTTAACTCATGAACATTAAGGCTTAGGGTGTGTTTGATAACCCCATTAAGTGCTGAAAATGAAAAGATTCAGCACTTATTCTTTTTTAGTGCGTTTGATAACATACCACTTAATTGAAAAAGTAGCTCCAAAACCACTGAAAACTTAAAGTGAAAATTTTCTACTGAAAATAATCACTGAATGCATTTTACTTCAATAGTTGAAACACTGTTTTAAGGAATAAAACTTCAAGTGCTTAAAATTTTCAGTACTTAAAACTCAGCACTTAATTTTCAGTTTTATCAAACGCACCCTTAGTTTGGCCCCCATTTTGGTGCTTCTTCTTTTTTAAAGCACAATTTCATGTTAATTCATTTGGTAACTAGTTTATGAGCTTTGCAAAAATTGAACTTAGGGCTTTTTTTGGAGACTTTTAAAAGCTCAAGAATTGAGTGAAATTTCACTTCATATTTTATGTATATCAAGTGAAATTTCACTTATTATTCATGTATATAAAAACATGAATTTTTTTTCTCAAAACATATCAACAATGATACTAGTTTTGTAGCTCTCGTCGACACGATTCCAACGGTATAAAATTTGCGAAAAATGGAGTTATAGGTCAAAAGTTATGGATGTTTAAAGTTTAAAAACATTTTTTCGAAATTAGAAATACTACAGTACACTGCTCGCACGGTGCGAGCAGCCTATGGGCGAGTGGGCACGCGTGGCGCGTGTAGGCGGGCGCGTGGGGCGCGCGTGGGGGTTGAATTCAAGCACAAGATTTTCTATGGTGCACGCATTTATACCGTATAAGCACTGATTTAGATTCATTTTGTCATTTTTAACAAATGATCAAACAAATTGGAGTTTGAAACTTATGAGAGTTACTTTTAGGATTTTCACTTAATATTTTATGTATATTAAGTACAGGTTTAGTGAATTTTCACTTAATATTTATGTATGCCAAATTTATATGTTTTGATATAAAAAAATTTTAAAAAGACGAATAGCAATAAAGCCATTGCTACCTCATTAAGGCTTAGTTTGGCCCCCATTTTGGTGCTTCTCCTTTTTTAAAACACAATTTCATGTTAATTCATTTGGTAACTAGTTTATGAGCTTTGCAAAAATCGAACTTAGGATTTTTTTGGGGAGAGCTTTTCATATTTTTCATGTATTCAGTGAAATTTCACTTAATATTTTATGTATATTAAGTGAAATTTCACTTAATATTTTATGTATATTAAGTGAAATTTCACTTATTATTTATGTATGTAAAAACATGAAAATCTTTTTTCTCAAAACATATCAACAATAAAGTTAAAAAAAAAGACGAATTTTAACAAGAATTCCTGCATTTGTTGTGGTTGAAAATTTGAGTTTTATAATTGATTATGAAATTTGCTTATTTTAACAAAATATGTATTGTTTAAAAAAAAAAAAAAAAAAAAAAATCACCATGCCAACATGAATATTTAGTGAAATTTCACTTAACTCATGAACATTAAGGCTTAGGGTGTGTTTGATAACCCCATTAAGTGCTGAAAATGAAAAGATTCAGCACTTATTCTTTTTTAGTGCGTTTGATAACATACCACTTAATTGAAAAAGTAGCTCCAAAACCACTAAAAACTTTAAGTGAAAATTTTCTACTGAAAATAATCACTGAATGCATTTTACTTCAATAGTTGAAACACTGTTTTAAGGAATAAAACTTCAAGTGCTTAAAATTTTCAGTACCTAAAACTCAGCACTTAATTTTCAGTTTTATCAAACGCACCCTTAGTTTGGCCCCCATTTTGGTGCTTCTTCTTTTTTAAAGCACAATTTCATGTTAATTCATTTGGTAACTAGTTTATGAGCTTTGCAAAAATTGAACTTAGGGCTTTTTTTGGAGACTTTTAAAAGCTCAAGAATTGAGTGAAATTTCACTTCATATTTTATGTATATCAAGTGAAATTTCACTTATTATTCATGTATATAAAAACATGAATTTTTTTTCTCAAAACATATCAACAATGATACTAGTTTTGTAGCTCTCGTCGACACGATTCCAACGGTATAAAATTTGCGAAAAATGGAGTTATAGGTCAAAAGTTATGGATGTTTAAAGTTTAAAAACATTTTTCGAAATTAGAAATACTACAGTACACTGCTCGCACGGTGCGAGCAGCCTATGGGCGAGTGGGCACGCGTGGCGCGTGTAGGCGGGCGCGTGGGGCGCGCGTGGGGGTTGAATTCAAGCACAAGATTTTCTATGGTGCGCGCATTTATACCGTATAAGCACTGATTTAGATTCATTTTGTCATTTTTAACAAATGATCAAACAAATTGGAGTTTGAAACTTATGAGAGTTACTTTTAGGATTTTCACTTAATATTTTATGTATATTAAGTACAGGTTTAGTGAATTTTCACTTAATATTTATGTATGCCAAATTTATATGTTTTGATATAAAAAAATTTTAAAAAGACGAATAGCAATAAAGCCATTGCTACCTCATTAAGGCTTAGTTTGGCCCCCATTTTGGTGCTTCTCCTTTTTTAAAACACAATTTCATGTTAATTCATTTGGTAACTAGTTTATGAGCTTTGCAAAAATCGAACTTAGGATTTTTTTGGGGAGAGCTTTTCATATTTTTCATGTATTCAGTGAAATTTCACTTAATATTTTATGTATATTAAGTGAAATTTCACTTAATATTTTATGTATATTAAGTGAAATTTCACTTATTATTTATGTATGTAAAAACATGAAAATCTTTTTTCTCAAAACATATCAACAATAAAGTTAAAAAAAAAGACGAATTTTAACGAGAATTCCTGCATTTGTTGTGGTTGAAAATTTGAGTTTTATAATTGATTATGAAATTTGCTTATTTTAACAAAATATGTATTGTTTAAAAAAAAAAAAAAAACAAATCACCATGCCAACATGAATATTTAGTGAAATTTCACTTAACTCATGAACATTAAGGCTTAGGGTGTGTTTGATAACCCCATTAAGTGCTGAAAATGAAAAGATTCAGCACTTATTCTTTTTTAGTGCGTTTGATAACATACCACTTAATTGAAAAAGTAGCTCCAAAACCACTGAAAACTTTAAGTGAAAATTTTCTACTGAAAATAATCACTGAATGCATTTTACTTCAATAGTTGAAACACTGTTTTAAGGAATAAAACTTCAAGTGCTTAAAATTTTCAGTACTTAAAACTCAGCACTCAATTTTCAGTTTTATCAAACGCACCCTTAGTTTGGCCCCCATTTTGGTGCTTCTTCTTTTTTAAAGCACAATTTCATGTTAATTCATTTGGTAACTAGTTTATGAGCTTTGCAAAAATTGAACTTAGGGCTTTTTTTGGAGACTTTTAAAAGCTCTAGAATTGAGTGAAATTTCACTTCATATTTTATGTATATCAAGTGAAATTTCACTTATTATTCATGTATATAAAAACATGAATTTTTTTTTCTCAAAACATATCAACAATGGTACTAGTTTTGTAGCTCTCGTCGACACGATTCCAACGGTATAAAATTTGCGAAAAATGGAGTTATAGGTCAAAAGTTATGGATGTTTAAAGTTTAAAAACATTTTTCGAAATTAGAAATACTACAGTACACTGCTCGCACGGTGCGAGCAGCCTATGGGCGAGTGGGCACGCGTGGCGCGTGTGGGCCAGCGCGTGGGGCGCGCGTGGGGGTTGAATTCAAGCACAAGATTTTCTATGGTGCGCGCATTTATACCGTATAAGCACTGATTTAGATTCCTTTTGTCCTTTTTAACAAATGATCAAACAAATTGGAGTTTGAAACTTATGAGAGTTACTTTTAGGATTTTCACTTAATATTTTATGTATATTAAGTACAGGTTTAGTGAATTTTCACTTAATATTTATGTATGCCAAATTTATATGTTTTGATATAAAAAAATTTTAAAAAGACGAATAGCAATAAAGCCATTGCTACCTCATTAAGGCTTAGTTTGGCCCCCATTTTGGTGCTTCTCCTTTTTTAAAACACAATTTCATGTTAATTCATTTGGTAACTAGTTTATGAGCTTTGCAAAAATCGAACTTAGGATTTTTTTGGGGAGAGCTTTTCATATTTTTCATGTATTCAGTGAAATTTCACTTAATATTTTATGTATATTAAGTGAAATTTCACTTAATATTTTATGTATATTAAGTGAAATTTCACTTATTATTTATGTATGTAAAAACATGAAAATCTTTTTTCTCAAAACATATCAACAATAAAGTTAAAAAAAGACAAATTTTAACAAGAATTCCTGCATTTGTTGTGGTTGAAAATTTGAGTTTTATAATTGATTATGAAATTTGCTTATTTTAACAAAATATGTATTGTTTAAAAAAAAAAAAAAAAAAAAATCACCATGCCAACATGAATATTTAGTGAAATTTCACTTAACTCATGAACATTAAGGCTTAGGGTGTGTTTGATAACCCCATTAAGTGCTGAAAATGAAAAGATTCAGCACTTATTCTTTTTTAGTGCGTTTGATAACATACCACTTAATTGAAAAAGTAGCTCCAAAATCACTGAAAACTTTAAGTGAAAATTTTCTACTGAAAATAATCACTGAATGCATTTTACTTCAATAGTTGAAACACTGTTTTAAGGAATAAAACTTCAAGTGCTTAAAATTTTCAGTACTTAAAACTCAGCACTTAATTTTCAGTTTTATCAAACACACCCTTAGTTTGGCCCCCATTTTGGTGCTTCTTCTTTTTTAAAGCACAATTTCATGTTAATTCATTTGGTAACTAGTTTATGAGCTTTGCAAAAATTGAACTTAGGGCTTTTTTTGGAGACTTTTAAAAGCTCTAGAATTGAGTGAAATTTCACTTCATATTTTATGTATATCAAGTGAAATTTCACTTATTATTCATGTATATAAAAACATGAATTTTTTTTTCTCAAAACATATCAACAATGGTACTAGTTTTGTAGCTCTCGTCGACACGATTCCAACGGTATAAAATTTGCGAAAAATGGAGTTATAGGTCAAAAGTTATGGATGTTTAAAGTTTAAAAATATTTTTCGAAATTAGAAATACTACAGTACACTGCTCGCACGGTGCGAGCAGCGCGCCTATGGGCGAGTGGGCACGCGTGGCGCGTGTGGGCGGGCGCGTGGGGCGCGCGTGGGGGTTGAATTCAAGCACAAGATTTTCTATGGTGCGCGCATTTATACCGTATAAGCAC
This sequence comes from Hydrangea macrophylla, assembly GCA_033977485.1. NCBI lineage: Eukaryota > Viridiplantae > Streptophyta > Magnoliopsida > Cornales > Hydrangeaceae > Hydrangea > Hydrangea macrophylla. Next base: position 68,739,752 of record CM066988.1, read on the forward strand.
TGATTTAGATTCCTTTTGTCCTTTTTAACAAATGATCAAACAAATTGGAGTTTGAAACTTATGAGAGTTACTTTTAGGATTTTCACTTAATATTTTATGTATGTTAAGTACAGGTTTAGTGAATTTTCACTTAATATTTATGTATGCCAAATTTATATGTTTTGATATAAAAAAATTTTAAAAAGACGAATAGCAATAAAGCCATTGCTACCTCATTAAGGCTTAGTTTGGCCCCCATTTTGGTGCGTCTCCTTTTTTAAAACACAATTTCATGTTAATTCATTTGGTAACTAGTTTATGAGCTTTGCAAAAATCGAACTTAGGATTTTTTTGGGGAGAGCTTTTCATATTTTTCATGTATTCAGTGAAATTTCACTTAATATTTTATGTATATTAAGTGAAATTTCACTTAATATTTTATGTATATTAAGTGAAATTTCACTTATTATTTATGTATGTAAAAACATGAAAATCTTTTTTCTCAAAACATATCAACAATAAAGTTAAAAAAAGACGAATTTTAACAAGAATTCCTGCATTTGTTGTGGTTGAAAATTTGAGTTTTATAATTGATTATGAAATTTGCTTATTTTAACAAAATATGTATTGTTTAAAAAAAAAAAAAAAAAAACAAATCACCATGCCAACATGAATATTTAGTGAAATTTCACTTAACTCATGAACATTAAGGCTTAGGGTGTGTTTGATAACCCCATTAAGTGCTGAAAATGAAAAGATTCAGCACTTATTCTTTTTTAGTGCGTTTGATAACATACCACTTAATTGAAAAAGTAGCTCCAAAACCACTGAAAACTTTAAGTGAAAATTTTCTACTGAAAATAATCACTGAATGCATTTTACTTCAATAGTTGAAACACTGTTTTAAGGAATAAAACTTCAAGTGCTTAAAATTTTCAGTACTTAAAACTCAGCACTCAATTTTCAGTTTTATCAAACGCACCCTTAGTTTGGCCCCCATTTTGGTGCTTCTTCTTTTTTAAAGCACAATTTCATGTTAATTCATTTGGTAACTAGTTTATGAGCTTTGCAAAAATTGAACTTAGGGCTTTTTTTGGAGACTTTTAAAAGCTCTAGAATTGAGTGAAATTTCACTTCATATTTTATGTATATCAAGTGAAATTTCACTTATTATTCATGTATATAAAAACATGAATTTTTTTTTCTCAAAACATATCAACAATGGTACTAGTTTTGTAGCTCTCGTCGACACGATTCCAACGGTATAAAATTTGCGAAAAATGGAGTTATAGGTCAAAAGTTATGGATGTTTAAAGTTTAAAAACATTTTTCGAAATTAGAAATACTACAGTACACTGCTCGCACGGTGCGAGCAGCCTATGGGCGAGTGGGCACGCGTGGCGCGTGTGGGCGGGCGCGTGGGGCGCGCGTGGGGGTTGAATTCAAGCACAAGATTTTCTATGGTGCGCGCATTTATACCGTATAAGCACTGATTTAGATTCCTTTTGTCCTTTTTAACAAATGATCAAACAAATTGGAGTTTGAAACTTATGAGAGTTACTTTTAGGATTTTCACTTAATATTTTATGTATATTAAGTACAGGTTTAGTGAATTTTCACTTAATATTTATGTATGCCAAATTTATATGTTTTGATATAAAAAAATTTTAAAAAGACGAATAGCAATAAAGCCATTGCTACCTCATTAAGGCTTAGTTTGGCCCCCATTTTGGTGCTTCTCCTTTTTTAAAACACAATTTCATGTTAATTCATTTGGTAACTAGTTTATGAGCTTTGCAAAAATCGAACTTAGGATTTTTTTGGGGAGAGCTTTTCATATTTTTCATGTATTCAGTGAAATTTCACTTAATATTTTATGTATATTAAGTGAAATTTCACTTAATATTTTATGTATATTAAGTGAAATTTCACTTATTATTTATGTATGTAAAAACATGAAAATCTTTTTTCTCAAAACATATCAACAATAAAGTTAAAAAAAGACGAATTTTAACAAGAATTCCTGCATTTGTTGTGGTTGAAAATTTGAGTTTTATAATTGATTATGAAATTTGCTTATTTTAACAAAATATGTATTGTTTAAAAAAAAAAAAAAAAAAAAAATCACCATGCCAACATGAATATTTAGTGAAATTTCACTTAACTCATGAACATTAAGGCTTAGGGTGTGTTTGATAACCCCATTAAGTGCTGAAAATGAAAAGATTCAGCACTTATTCTTTTTTAGTGCGTTTGATAACATACCACTTAATTGAAAAAGTAGCTCCAAAATCACTGAAAACTTTAAGTGAAAATTTTCTACTGAAAATAATCACTGAATGCATTTTACTTCAATAGTTGAAACACTGTTTTAAGGAATAAAACTTCAAGTGCTTAAAATTTTCAGTACTTAAAACTCAGCACTTAATTTTCAGTTTTATCAAACACACCCTTAGTTTGGCCCCCATTTTGGTGCTTCTTCTTTTTTAAAGCACAATTTCATGTTAATTCATTTGGTAACTAGTTTATGAGCTTTGCAAAAATTGAACTTAGGGCTTTTTTTGGAGACTTTTAAAAGCTCTAGAATTGAGTGAAATTTCACTTCATATTTTATGTATATCAAGTGAAATTTCACTTATTATTCATGTATATAAAAACATGAATTTTTTTTTCTCAAAACATATCAACAATGGTACTAGTTTTGTAGCTCTCGTCGACACGATTCCAACGGTATAAAATTTGCGAAAAATGGAGTTATAGGTCAAAAGTTATGGATGTTTAAAGTTTAAAAATATTTTTCGAAATTAGAAATACTACAGTACACTGCTCGCACGGTGCGAGCAGCGCGCCTATGGGCGAGTGGGCACGCGTGGCGCGTGTGGGCGGGCGCGTGGGGCGCGCGTGGGGGTTGAATTCAAGCACAAGATTTTCTATGGTGCGCGCATTTATACCGTATAAACACTTATTTAGATTCCTTTTGTCCTTTTTAACAAATGATCAAACAAATTGGAGTTTGAAACTTATGAGAGTTACTTTTAGGATTTTCACTTAATATTTTATGTATGTTAAGTACAGGTTTAGTGAATTTTCACTTAATATTTATGTATGCCAAATTTATATGTTTTGATATAAAAAAATTTTAAAAAGACGAATAGCAATAAAGCCATTGCTACCTCATTAAGGCTTAGTTTGGCCCCCATTTTGGTGCGTCTCCTTTTTTAAAACACAATTTCATGTTAATTCATTTGGTAACTAGTTTATGAGCTTTGCAAAAATCGAACTTAGGATTTTTTTGGGGAGAGCTTTTCATATTTTTCATGTATTCAGTGAAATTTCACTTAATATTTTATGTATATTAAGTGAAATTTCACTTAATATTTTATGTATATTAAGTGAAATTTCACTTATTATTTATGTATGTAAAAACATGAAAATCTTTTTTCTCAAAACATATCAACAATAAAGTTAAAAAAAGACGAATTTTAACAATAATTCCTGCATTTGTTGTGGTTGAAAATTTGAGTTTTATAATTGATTATGAAATTTGCTTATTTTAACAAAATATGTATTGTTTAAAAAAAAAAAAAAAAAAAACAAATCACCATGCCAACATGAATATTTAGTGAAATTTCACTTAACTCATGAACATTAAGGCTTAGGGTGTGTTTGATAACCCCATTAAGTGCTGAAAATGAAAAGATTCAGCACTTATTCTTTTTTAGTGCGTTTGATAACATACCACTTAATTGAAAAAGTAGCTCCAAAACCACTGAAAACTTTAAGTGAAAATTTTCTACTGAAAATAATCACTGAATGCATTTTACTTCAATAGTTGAAACACTGTTTTAAGGAATAAAACTTCAAGTGCTTAAAATTTTCAGTACTTAAAACTCAGCACTTAATTTTCAGTTTTATCAAACGCACCCTTAGTTTGGCCCCCATTTTGGTGCTTCTTCTTTTTTAAAGCACAATTTCATGTTAATTCATTTGGTAACTAGTTTATGAGCTTTGCAAAAATTGAACTTAGGGCTTTTTTTGGAGACTTTTAAAAGCTCTAGAATTGAGTGAAATTTCACTTCATATTTTATGTATATCAAGTGAAATTTCACTTATTATTCATGTATATAAAAACATGAATTTTTTTTTCTCAAAACATATCAACAATGGTACTAGTTTTGTAGCTCTCGTCGACACGATTCCAACGGTATAAAATTTGCGAAAAATGGAGTTATAGGTCAATAGTTATGGATGTTTAAAGTTTAAAAACATTTTTTGAAATTAGAAATACTACAGTACACTTCTCGCACGGTGCGAGCAGCCTATGGGCGAGTGGGCACGCGTGGCGCGTGTGGGCGGGCGCGTGGGGCGCGCGTGGGGGTTGAATTCAAGCACAAGATTTTCTATGGTGCGCGCATTTATACCGTATAAGCACTGATTTAGATTCCTTTTGTCCTTTTTAACAAATGATCAAACAAATTGGAGTTTGAAACTTATGAGAGTTACTTTTAGGATTTTCACTTAATATTTTATGTATATTAAGTACAGGTTTAGTGAATTTTCACTTAATATTTATGTATGCCAAATTTATATGTTTTGATATAAAAAAATTTTAAAAAGACGAATAGCAATAAAGCCATTGCTACCTCATTAAGGCTTAGTTTGGCCCCCATTTTGGTGCTTCTCCTTTTTTAAAACACAATTTCATGTTAATTCATTTGGTAACTAGTTTATGAGCTTTGCAAAAATCGAACTTAGGATTTTTTTGGGGAGAGCTTTTCATATTTTTCATGTATTCAGTGAAATTTCACTTAATATTTTATGTATATTAAGTGAAATTTCACTTAATATTTTATGTATATTAAGTGAAATTTCACTTATTATTTATGTATGTAAAAACATGAAAATCTTTTTTCTCAAAACATATCAACAATAAAGTTAAAAAAAGACGAATTTTAACAAGAATTCCTGCATTTGTTGTGGTTGAAAATTTGAGTTTTATAATTGATTATGAAATTTGCTTATTTTAACAAAATATGTATTGTTTAAAAAAAAAAAAAAAAAAAACAAATCACCATGCCAACATGAATATTTAGTGAAATTTCACTTAACTCATGAACATTAAGGCTTAGGGTGTGTTTGATAACCCCATTAAGTGCTGAAAATGAAAAGATTCAGCACTTATTCTTTTTTAGTGCGTTTGATAACATACCACTTAATTGAAAAAGTAGCTCCAAAACCACTGAAAACTTTAAGTGAAAATTTTCTACTGAAAATAATCACTGAATGCATTTTACTTCAATAGTTGAAACACTGTTTTAAGGAATAAAACTTCAAGTGCTTAAAATTTTCAGTACTTAAAACTCAGCACTTAATTTTCAGTTTTATCAAACGCACCCTTAGTTTGGCCCCCATTTTGGTGCTTCTTCTTTTTTAAAGCACAATTTCATGTTAATTCATTTGGTAACTAGTTTATGAGCTTTGCAAAAATTGAACTTAGGGCTTTTTTTGGAGACTTTTAAAAGCTCAAGAATTGAGTGAAATTTCACTTCATATTTTATGTATATCAAGTGAAATTTCACTTATTATTCATGTATATAAAAACATGAATTTTTTTTTCTCAAAACATATCAACAATGGTACTAGTTTTGTAGCTCTCGTCGACACGATTCCAACGGTATAAAATTTGCGAAAAATGGAGTTATAGGTCAAAAGTTATGGATGTTTAAAGTTTAAAAACATTTTTCGAAATTAGAAATACTACAGTACACTGCTCGCACGGTGCGAGCAGCCTATGGGCGAGTGGGCACGCGTGGCGCGTGTGGGCGGGCGCGTGGGGCGCGCGTGGGGGTTGAATTCAAGCACAAGATTTTCTATGGTGCGCGCATTTATACCGTATAAGCACTGATTTAGATTTCTTTTGTCCTTTTTAACAAATGATCAAACAAATTGGAGTTTGAAACTTATGAGAGTTAATTTTAGGATTTTCTAATAATTCCCCCAATAAAGAAAAATAAGAACTATGAGATGTCAAATTTTTATTTTGATGGAGTCAAACAAATCTATTTTTTCACAATTGATTCAAGTGTTCAACCAAATGGTATTCTTTTTTTTTTTTTGATTACTAACCAAATGGTATTCAATAGATGAATAATTGTTTGGTCAAATCCAATTAGAATGATATAACTGATATCATAAGTAACGAGTCTATTATGCAATATTGTTAAAGAGTAATATCTGGGACACAACTTTCACACAAATGTATCTATCTCTCTCCTGTGTCACTGTGGGGTCCAGTGACATCACAAGAGAGAGATAGACCAGTGGCACAGGAGAGAGATATGTACATTTTTAAAAAAATTGTGTGAAAGTTGTGTCCCAAGTATTACTCATTGTTAAAATACAAAAATCGTCCAAGACAATTGCGAAAAAGTTTCTTTTAGTCATTGGAGCATTTTATGTTGAAGTATAGTAATGTTAAGTTACTAAGATTTCTTTTCTTTTACTTTTAATTGTAAGGTTTTATAAGTTTATTTTGTTAAATTTGTTGAAGAAAGTTTAACAAGATAAATTGTTTTGTGATGTGGCCGGTTTTAAGTTATGGGTAATATTTGGGGCACAACCAAAGTCACAACCTTTTTTGCACAACTTCCATTTTGTGTCTATCTCTTTCCTAGTGGGCACTGTGGGATCACTGACACTGTGGGACACATCAAGAGAGAGAGAGACACAATAATAAAAGTTGTGCAAAAAAAGTTGTGGCTTTGTGCCCCAAGTATTACTCTTAAGTTATAGAATGACACCACTGAAAACAAATCCTACCTATACCACTGCCAGTAATATTATTTCATAAAATATGCTTGAAGTATATAGACTCATCCCTCTAGTGATTTTAAAAATTCTCAAGTTTGCCTTCCTAAGCAAAATTCTTGGATCCGTCCCTGTTGACATATTGTGACGTGCACACTGATCATATGCAGCGGTGTATGCTTTAACATTTGTCTAGCTTGTTATGTTGATGTAAAATCAAAAACTTGTTATGTGAACCATAAAGTTATGTAAGATATAAAACTGATACTAAGTTTGCCTTAAAGTTGAGTTACATGTAAAACTGAATATTAGCTTCATGTGAATAGAGAAGGAAATAAAGATCACTATCGGTCTATTTCTAGTCGTTCCTGAATGCCCGATTTTTGACTTGCAAGGGGATCTTTTCAATATGATGTTGCAAGGGAGACGGTTAGGTATAAGGATGGGACCTCATCGGTAGTCGAATGGGCTAATTGGATCATTTGAGTGGGAGACGGATGATGACTTAGGGGTGGGCAATTCTATTATGTAGGAGGACAGGATTGAGGAGTCGTCTGAAGAAGCGTTAAGGGAGGAGAAAAGCATTAGATTTAATTCTCTAGGGATGCAGGGATGGTATTCGCAGCCGCAGGCAGCAAGCTCGTAATCCCAAATAGAAGAAATGCATCATGTTCAAGAAAAGTGGGAAAACCCGGTTGTCAATGGAAGAGGCGAGTGAGCTATTAGAGGGAGGAACGGTGGGCTCGATATCGTTGGAGGCATTAAATATCGAAATGAAGTGATTCATGTCAAGGCCGTCGAAACGTGGAAGCTTGGGAAAGCTCTTGGGTTGTGATTTCATGGTGAAGAAGGGGAGACATATGATTACATATGATATGAGTACATATAATTGGTGTGCCACACCTTGGCAGGAGGATAATGTGATGTAACGATGATTTTCAATACGATGATTGATAGTATGAAAAATTTGATACGAAATATTAATTTTTATTGTAACAAACTATATATGTGCCCTCAAACAAATTTGTGTATACAAATAGAGCACTGATACAAATATAGAAAATTAATGTGCGAAAAAATATAGGGAAGAATAACAATCACAAAAAGACATAATATATTTAGTTCAACAATATGCCTAGGTCTGAAAAATATATATATATATATATATATATATATATATGCCTAGGTCCGCAGGCGAAGATATCCACTAATGTGAAGATATTTACAGAAAGAATGATGGCTCTGAAAAGGGAAACTCCTAACCCTCTCAAAACTCACAAGCATACTTGAATGGCGTTGATGTCGCCCCTAATTGGAAATTTTTTATCTTTCAAATTAGGCCTCCCGAGTGTAAAACCGTTAAATTGGATGGAAAAACTCACGGTTATAGGAAAAAAACTACCACTTTTGTTGGCTTTAGAAACTGATTGTTTTTTCAATGAATCAAGCAAAGGTTAGATTTGAGTTGAGGCTGCTGGTTCGGGTATACCGGAATTTAAAGCTTACTTGAATGGCGTTGATGTCGCCCCAGGAATTTTTTCCTTTACGAACTCTGGTTGGTAAGGTAGTTATATTGCATAGCTATAGCTGACTGGATTCAATTGTATCTTTTTTTTACTGTTTGCATTTTCAGTTATGGAAAATTGTAAAGATGAATGAATCCTTCATATGTGTTGATTTTTACTCCCTCCCTCCCAAATTACTTGGCACTTTTCGGCTAACTTTTTAAGGGAACACAATAAATGCAATTTTGTCAAATTTTTTGTGCTCTAATTTTTCAAAATTTGCCCTTCATAAATGCATTTAGATTAGTTGGGGGTGTAAAAAAGAAAGAGTAAAACAATATAGATTCAAAATTTACTGTGTCGACTTTTCAACATGGACTAACATTTTGAGACATCTCAAAATAAAAAGAGTGTCTAATAATTTAGAACAGAGAGAGTAGTCTTTTTGTGGCTACATAGGGAAATGCTTTTGCAAAAAATTTCTGACAGACAAACAATGTTTCATATGTCTTCAGAAAGACCGGTTGGCCATTGGAGTATTCACCCGGCGCCTCCAGGCCTCGGGGGATTAATCGAGGTGCGCGCAAGCTGACCCGAACACCCCCGATTACCAAAAAAAAAAAAAGAAAAGAAAGACCGGTTGACACTTCCTTGTGTATCATTATTCAATAAACTAATTATTTCAATTTCTTGGAACGTAGGAGACTCAAATTTATATTTCCTCAATGTAAAGATTGTTGGTAGCATTTCTGCTGTGTCATCATCACTTCTTATTGGAAAGGCAGGGCCCACGGTGCACACTGGTGCTTGCATTAATGCATTAATGGGCCAGGGTGGGTAAAAGAGATATAGATTGACATATATGTAGTAGGTTGCAATTTTGAAAAATGATAAAGTGTATGTTAGCATGCCAAAGGTGAGTGGTCAAGCAGTTTTTCCACTTTCATTTTTGGTTTTTTCAAATTGTTGTACTTCAACTAATGTGAAACACTCTCTATTCCACTTTAAAATTCTCAGGAAAGGGAGTCAAAAGGTACACATGAAAAGAATTTGCAAGTATTCTCATTAGATATTCTTAATGCCATGTTTGAAATTCTTTTCCTATCAAATGAATTGGTAATTTGCAATTGCCATTGATAGTCATTTGGGTGTAAAAATGTAGCATAAATTTACAAAAAAAAAAATAATAATAATAATAAAAAATTGAAACGAGCGATTCCTCAAATAGCAAATGCGATATGGGTGTCACATAGAATGTCATATTCTTTTGTGATAATCTTTTGTGACCCTTTAGTGTTCCAAACATTACCCTAATTAGTTTGTCGCTTTAAATTTTGTCTTCATCGTAAAAAAATGTGGATCCAAAAGACCGCGCATTCACAATCAAAGTAATGCAAATGTTGAATGCGTCCACGAAGGACGGGTAAATCCTTTTACCAGAATGTCATTTTTTATCGATGAGGTAAATGTAAAAGATTTGTACGGTTGAAAAATTTAGGGTTGTGGCACTATCTTTGTGACATCAATAGCTCGAACAACAGATATCGCACATGCCTGGATTATGGTAATCCCTATTACATCTTTCTTTTTTGTTAAGTGGCTTTTCTTTATTTATTATGGTCTTCCACGTTAGTCCTTTTGTTAAAAAGTATGTTAATATATGTGCATAGAAATGCAATTATATGTGTTGGTGGTCTCACCTATATGGCCTGTGGTCCATGGAAGCCTAACTGAAATGCTAAAAAATTACATTACAATGTTCTGTAAGTTTTTTTTATCTATTGAGATCTTCCATGTGGCAATTATGTTGGTGGTCTCCTTTGTGATTGTGGTTCTTGTTATGTGACAACAGTTCAAGATAATATACACGGATGATAGAAGTTGGTTTGGTTTACCTAAGAATTTAGCAGCATTTTTTGAAGGGGTTGATAACTTTTAAAATTTTGCATATGCCAATCAGTGTCGTGACTCAGTTAATTTTGTCCATTTAAAGTGTGACAATCGTTGTTATAGATCACGAAATATTGTAAGAGAACATATAGTTTTAGAGTGCTTTCTTGAAAGGTATAAGAAATGAGCTTGTCATGCATGGAGAATCATATGTTTCTTTGCATCAAAATGAAGAACGAGAGCGAACTCACATATATATCAATGAATTCAGACATTAGAGATGAAATGGAAGAAATATTAATGGTACACAAGGCAATGAGAATACAAAATATGGATAATATGGCGGGGTTGTGATGAATTTATTTACATAGATTTATAAAAATATTTAGATATCTAAGAAACAGAGGAAACTCTGCCCTTTTTTTTTTTTAAGAACCTTAACTTATTTTTATTATTATTATAATTATTATATATATATACATATTGTCTTTTTTTCACTCTTTGGGTTGCTAATTATAGTTTTAATTAAATTTTCGTTTTCATGTTTCAAGTTATGGAGAGAGATTAGAGGTTTTGGATCATGATGCGAATCAATTTATGTTTGTAAAAACATTATTTTTACCATTATTGTTTTTTTTTTTTCTTCAGTAATGTCAACTATGAAATAATTATGTTCGAACATATATTTTATTGTATCTCGATCGTTTTATCTAATTAATGCTTTTAAATTTTATTTGGTCCTTGTCGCTAAAAATTAGTATATTATAATTTATTGTGGTTGAAAAATAATAATTTTTTTTGACAATGTATAAAATATCGTTAAACAGTTTTGTGACGATTTTGGTTTGCCACAAATAATCGTCACTCAAATGTGTGATACTACTTGTGATAGAATTTTCAAACAAAATCCAATAGAAATACTATTTGTGACAGTTTCTGGTTGAGACAAATAAACTGTCACAATAAATAAATATATGTCAAACTACTATTTGTGTCACATCCGACACAAATACTATTTGTGACGGCTTCACGTCGACACAAATAAGCTATCACAAATAATCAGTATATATGACACTATTTTTTTGTATCACATGCAAATCCGACACAAAATCTAACACAAATAAAACTTTTGCAATGCCCTAGCTTGTGTCGGGCACAAATCCGTTACCAAAAGGTGTAATTTCATCACACAAATAGTATTTGTGGCAGAATTGCACCTTTTTGTGATGGATTTTTTCTGTCACAAAAGACATATTTTCATGTAGTGGGTAGGGGAAATTAATTACCAAAAAATTTGTATTTTATTGGACTAGAATTTACATAATAAATGCAGTAACATATTGAAATCTAATGCATCCTAAACCATGTGTCAAATCATAAATAAAAGCAATTGAACTAATATTGACACAATTTTAATCCAACTCATCCTAAATATTTAATCGAATGCATTTACTTCTCACTTCTTATATAAAGATAACTTAATTGGATATCATTCCAAACTTTAAAGAAAAGTCTATATGAAAGCATGATAAATAAAAAATAAAAAATAAAAAAAATTATTACCTCTAATCCTCCATAAACTTGAGCTTCAGGTGCAACTTCTTGACTTTGTCCCCCAACATCAAATTCAACCATCCATCACAAAAGAGAATCCAATTTATAAAAATACAAAATAGATCCTAATTTTATTAACATAGTCTTCTTCTAGTTGACACATACTAGAGTGCAGTATGTCAATAACTCACCGACCAATGGCAATGGAACCGTCCGCGCGGTGCTAAACTAAATGGACGTCAAAGCCACCTTTTCAACAGAAAAAAAAAAAAAAAAAAAAAAAAAAAAGAAAAAGAAAATGCTTTTTGTTGTAGGTTTTCTTTTAAATGCACCTCCACGTGTAGTATGGGTTTGTTTATTAAAGTCTATCTTCACTTTTATTTTAATTTTTTTTTTATGAAAATTTATGTTATGTTAATTTAATAAAGAACCAGTTTATGTTTTCGCAAGTCAGATATGGATTCTTCTACATCTAAAAAGCAGCAACACAAACACAAACTAGCTACTTGAAGCGGAGTTTTGTTTGAACAACATAATAAATTCTTGTGTTATCCAAATAGCCCCCAAGTCTCCATTTTTTGTTTGGCTATTGATGGAGAATCGTTGGAAATATTGACAGGGCTATTTTATCCCTAAATAGATAAACAAATATCCGTGATCTGAAAAATACGTAGGACTCCATGGTAGGCCCCAAAACAATACAAAATAATTTTTTTATTTTTTTTGAAGGAAAAAAAAAAAAAAAAGACATGGGTGTAGAGGACATTGAAATTTATGAGAATTAGTGGACCGTCTCACCAAGTCACGACGCTAGTGTAGTGTGACACTAGCCATATGCAATGGGTCGTGTGTTCTATAAAAATATGAGAAATATGACAAGTACTGGAAGCATGACCACAAAGTAGAGGGTGTAACTACTCATGACCACTTACGAGTAGGAGGCTAAATGGAACCATCCGTTTCGTGTAAATATTGGATCCAACGGGGTACCATATCATTTGGCCGGTATGACACACTAGTATAGAGAAAATTTGTGTTGATCTAGTTGGGATGGATTTTCCCTACAAGTAGGAGGGACAGGTGAATACACTAAGGTTTTGTTTAGTCCTTAGATTTAGTGAGGGAAAATAAATAAAAACTTGGAGGAAAGAATTTCCCTTTGTTTGGTTAATGAGGAAAACGATGAGGAAAACGAGAAGAAAATGAGAATTAGTTGAAAAATTAATAAAACATATTGAATGTTATGATTCATTTACCTTCCTTTATTCATGTAGTATAATATTTTTCAAAAATTAAAATTTTAATATTATTTAAGCATGAAGGAAAATACAAGGGAAAACACGAAGGAACTAACTAGCTTTCCTTCCGCTTTTCTTTTCCATCATGAAATCCATAAACCAAACATAGCCTAAAGAGTGCCAATGGTTTGTGATAGTACCTCATGCATATAACCATGGTATTCAATATTTAGTCATCGTTGGAGCATTACACAACGTGGTGTGACAGTCTTGTTGAATACTTTCTTAGAATGTAGATGACTTAGACATTTAGAAAATGAATGGATCATAAGTTTGTGTAATAGGACTTCCAATCATGGACATATATGAATAATAGCCCATGGCAATACTATGGATTTGGGTATGTTGGAGGAAACTAGCAAGCCCAGGTCTGTTGAAGCCCAACCTTTTTTTGATGAAATGAGTTGTGCCACTGTAGGATTTGTTGGGTTAGGCCGTTAGGCCACATTTGGACCGTGGAGGGGGATTGGACAATTAGTCCTATTTAAATGATAGTTCCGGGACTAATAATACCACCTCATCCATGGTATAACTTAGTCCCCCATATGGGGGGTCTATTCTTATAAAATGGACAATTAGTCCCGAGCAAAGTGGTCTTGCCAAACATTAGACTATTCAATTAAATGAGACTATTAATCCAATCTCACACTATCCCCTCCTTAATCCTACAAAACAAACGAGGCCTTGGGGTTTAGGTCAACCAAGTCCAAGTCTGAATTGTCCTGAAAGGTTCAAAGCTTATTCGTGTGACACGGTACAAGAAGAGCAATTGAAAATTTGGTGTCATTTTTACTTTGTAAACACTCGATAAGTGTAAAATTCCTGTGAATTGAGTTGAGTAATTTCTTGTATATCCTTCCATTTATACATTATATAGTCATTTGATATACTAGTATACCCTAAGTAAAGCTCCAATTACTGTCAATGGTGTTGTTATGTAGTGAGAAATAAGGGGGGAAATTGCTTCTTTGGAAAAATTTAAATTTTCTCTCCATCATGGCTTAAAGAACACAAGATCAATGACAAAAATTTAGAATTTTCTCTCCATCATGGCTTACATCTAGTTTTTCAAGCGGTGGAGTTTAAGGTCGCAACATAGAAATGTTTCTCTAAGTGCCCTATTTCGATTTTTTTTTACATATTTTGAATTTTAGGATCACCTTTTGAGAAAATAAGTTGCTTATTTGGGTTCTTTGAGAAAACAGGAGCGAAATTGACATTTTTTTTATCCCAGGTTGTAAAAATATAAATTTTATACAAAAGAACAAGCTAAAAATCGATATGAATGCTCAAATTTGTAAAAAGTTTTTACAGTGTTTGTTAGAACACTGTGATTTCACCGAGCACCATACAACTTCTACATTCCAAACAATACATAATTAATACTCCAACAAAATTTCACAAACTTTTTTAGTGAAATTTCACAACTTTTTTTTCCTCAGAATTTCACACAAACAATGGTTACTTGTTTTGGTAGATCATGTCAAGTAGATGTAAGAAATATAACTTCCACCTAAAAACAATGTGTAGATCGAAAGTTACGAATTTTTGAAGTATTAAAAAAAATTGGAAAATTTGTTAAGAGAGTCAGACGAGGTTGCCGGAGCTCATACGACTATACGAGGTCTTGGTGGTGGTCGCCGGAGATCCGACAAGGTGGGCGGAGGTCCGGCGAGGTAGTCGGAGTTCATAGTAGTGTCGCGCCCATTGTGTAGCAAATTTAGCAAAATTGGGAGGGTAGTATAGTCAATTGAAGGGAGCGGACTTATGACTAGAACTTTTTACTTATTGGACTTAATACTAAAACATTACCTAAAATAGATTCATCACAATTTCAGCCATAAATAATCAGTTTGAATGAAAATGTTTCCTAAAGTTTTGAGGATAATAAGTAATTTTAAAGTTAATGAATAAGGAAGGGAATTGCTATGTTCACCCGTGTGTTTGCTATGTACACCTAAATTCATTAATTCTAATCATTTTTCTTAAAAAAAAATCTCACTTTTGTAAAGTTGAGCGTGTACATAACAAAATTAGTAGTGGACATAGCAATTCCCTTCCTTATTCATAATAACTTTAAAATTACTTATTATCCTCAAAAATTTAGGAGACTTTTTCATTCAAACTGATTATTTAATTATTTTTCTTCCTAATTTCATATCACAAATAATTTCATATCACGATTCCAAAAGTATAAATTTTATGAAAGCGAGTTTGAAAATTTGAGTTTATGGAATTTTAAAGTTTAAAGAAAAATAACGATGACATGCCATAACTAACTCTAAAAAAAAAAAAAAAAAAGAAGAAAAAAAGAAGTGAGGAATGATTCTAATTAGTACCAAAAAAGTAAGACAGGTCTTAGTTAAAAATACCAAAGCTCATTTTGAGAGATTTCTCACCAAAAAAAATTAGCTGATATAAATTTGATCACAAAGTAACATTACACAAAGATGACTGGGTACTATATAGGCAACACAGACAACTTTGATCATATTTCTGTGATGAAACCAACATTAATAATGTGCTTTTCCAAATAGAGAACCAAAGCACTTTAATTTGCAGAATATTTTTTGAAGGAGGGCATGATATTAATAACGGAGCAGAGAAGCTACCACCAAATTTCTCAATTTCTACTGTTACCTGCAAACAATGTCTCTCAGTCAGCACATAAATCAATCAAAAGGAGTTTTCAGACACTCCTCAAGGGCTACAGTTCCACTGAGGGTTCATTGTTTGGAAACTAATCCATATGTGGAATTGTTCTATTTTATTTATTTATTTATTTATTTATTTTCATTTTTTCTATGCAAGTTACAACTGGTCTTGGAAATCGGATAAATCAAAATTAAAATATAATTAATGTGAATAGGAGACATACATGCTTCAATTTTCTGCTCCATTTGCAAGAAACTGGCGTCTGATTTTCTGTAGTGCAACTAGGGCATCTTTCATGTTGATCCTTTCCTGGGGTAATTCTGCAGAGCAACTTAGAGCCAATTCCATGATGGCCGAGGCGCACTCCAATTTTGTAGTGAAATGTTGTTCCTCTGGCCTTACCAAGTTGGCATCAATAACTTCAGATATAGCACCGCGTAGTGACTCATTTATCCAACCCTTTAGGCTCAAATCTCCAACAAACATTTCATCCGTGGGCTTAGTTCTAGTTAATGTCTCCATCAGCAAAATACCATAACTATATACATCACACCTTGTGGATACCGATCCTTCTAGTCCATACTCTGCATCCATATCATACCTCATCAGAAATTTTAAAAAGTTGCAAGGAAAGTGAATTTTAAAATAATTGAATTTCAGTTAAAAATGTAAAAGGAAAAAAAGCTTCACCTGGCGCAATGTACCCAAATGTGGCTAGGGTCTCGGTTTGTGTGATACTCTCCTCGTCGCCTAAGAATTTTGAAATGCCAAAATCACTCACATGTGCAACCATGTTTTCGTCTAGCAAAACATTGCTAGGCTTGAGATCACAATGAACCACAGGTGTTGCAGATAATCCAATGCGCATGCTACGTATATCATTATGTCTAATCTCTGCAACATGTCTAAGAAGTAGTTGGCAGAATACAACCACTTGTCGAGGTTACCATTAGGCATATGTATTCCAACACTAAGGCTTTGAAATCAAGGTTAGAGCAGCTGCTGATGACTTTTGGTCAGATTTCGGTGGCGGATATTGCGTAACATCTCACACTCTGTGTTGAAAATCTTAAAGGCACCTGCTTTTTGCAAATTGAATACCTTTACAGCTACAATCATCCCATCTGTCAGTGTCCCGTTGTAAACTGAACCAAAACTTCCCATGCCCAGAGCATGTTTTTGTTGCTAAGTCCATCAGTTGCTCGAAGAAGTTCGTGGTATGAAATTCTTTCATGGATTATTGTATTGGGTACTAAATTACTTTGAAGTGGGATATTTCTTCTACACCGGTTTCTTATGACAAAAAGTAGCAGGGCCAATGCAAACAATGATGTTGCAATCGGTAGCAAAACATAAAGAAGTACACGTTTTAGCTTTGGTCCAGGAAGAGAAATACTAGCACAAGGCAAGAGTTGGAATTGAGGTGCACCACACAATGCTTCATTTGGCAAAAAAGATTGTTTTGTGAAATTAGGAAAAGGACCTCCTGAGGGAATTTCTCCTTGTAACTTATTAAAAGATACATTAAAATATTTTAAGATGCAAGAGTGCCTCTAGTGACTTCGGAATCACACTTGATAGATTGTTATGAGATAGGTCCAAATATTCCAAGCTTACCATGCTACCAAATGACTCGGGGGAATAGATCCTTCAAATTTATTATGATTCAAACTAAGAACCTGTAAATTATCCAACAATCCAATGGTGCTAGGGATATTAGCTGTGAATTGGTTCATTGATAGATCAATGATCATTGCACCCTTTAAATTTCCGATTTCTGGGGGTAGATGGCCATTTAGTGGATTAGAGGAGCAGGTGAAGCTGGACAGATCTTTGAGGTTCCATATGGTTGCAGGAATGTTAGAAGTTAATCTGTTGGAATGTAAGCGGAGATACCTCAATGAAGAAATGTTCCCCAAGCATGGTGGGATTGAACCCGAAATCTCATTTTTGGATAAAGTTAAATCACCCAAGTTGGGTAAATGGCAAAGATCATCTGGAATGGACCCAAGTATTCTATTATCATGAAGATGCAACACCTGGAGTTTTTGAATGCCTTTGATGAATAAACCCAGTTAGATCATTAGATACCAAATAAAGGAATGCCATGTTACTTAAATTGCCACAATTTCCTTTGGAACTCTGCCCTTTATTCCACAAGAACTGACATCAATATCTTCAAGAGAAGTGGACAAGTTCCCAATAGAAGCTGGAAGGTACCCATTTAGAGGGTTTTGAAATATCCATAATTAATGTTCTTAATTGTCTACATCTTGCCAAGGAAGAGAGGAAGCCCAGAACTCGAGTTGAAGAAAATTCATTAGTGAGATTGTTTACCCGTAGATGTAGGCGTCTGAGTTTGTTCCAGATTACCAAGTGAACTGGGAATTGTACCGCTGAATCTGTTTTTGTTGAGGGCTAGATCAGTGAGTTTAGATGCATTAGATATAAAGTCAGGGATTGTTCCAGTTAAGTCATTTTCGTTAAGATAAAGTACTTCAAGATTAGGTAGTGTATGGAATATTCCCAGCAAGCGAAAGCACTCTTAGTGTTGAAGATTGTTGCTGGAGTGAGACCCCTTAGCTCATTATCTTGCAGTACTAAGATTTCCAAATTGTCAAAAGCTTACCAACCTCTTGTGGTACCACACCTACCAAAATTTGAATAAGGCAAACAAGCCACATAAGTAAATTTCCCTTTAGAAAGTTTGGCTCCTTTGCAATGTTATAAATTTGTGGGACAAACAATTGAGTACAACTCAAGATTTAAATGCCCATAGCAACAAAAAGCAAAAAAGGGACATTGTTTAAAATTCTCATATTAACCAATCCATATAAGATCGTGTACTAATTAGGTTTGGAAAATTCATCCTATCATATACAATTACTACTTGCGTACTCCCAAGGATTGTATAATACGATAATTTTGAAAGAAAAATACAAATTGGCGTCTATTTACCAACTTCTCTTCGTTTTTTTTGCTGGAGGTCAAAGCACCCGCAGGCGCCATACACACGCTTTTCAAACAGCAAGAGCGGGCCACGGGCCCACTTCAAAGGGACTTCCTTCCATAGAGGGCTGAAGGGGTAATAACCCCCACCAATTCCCCAAAAGGAGAATCGAACCCTCCACCTCCCACTTGAGAGAGGTGGAGTGAGACCAACTGGACTAAGGCCCGTCTAGCAATTTCTCTTCTATTTATAAGTTATGCTCTAGATAGTATAAGTCTATAAGATACCCTAAAATGCCCCAATTTTTTGACTTTCCTTTTTGTCAGATGGGATAGATTTTAGTTAAATTAGGAAAATAGGAGAAATGGGGACTTGGAAAATAGACATGACTTAACGAACTTCTAGGCACTAAAGCAAACATAGCATGCCTAATATTCCAGCCACCACCTTAGAAGGACAAATATAGGGACACAAACACAATAAGATACGACAACACAATAAATCCTAAAAGTATTATTACGGACACAGCGAGGACACATAAAAATGATACACGACTAAATATTCGGCTTATGTGTTAAGAAAATCATATGATCTAATTAGAATCAGATGCATGTGTACATGAAATTTTGAAAGATTTGATTTATTTCGAATTTTGAAATCTCTACATTTCTGTAGTTCTGAGGCTTTGTTTAGTTTGCAGATTTGTTGGGAAAAAAAAAAAAAGTGAACGGAGAGGAAATCAAAAAGTAAACTAGTTCCCAAGTCTTTTCCGCCGTGATTAAATAACATCGAAAGTTAAAAATAATCAAAATGTAATTGTAACTTACACAAAAGGGAAATAAAGTGATTCACAAAGCTCAAAATATCTAAATTAATTAGTTGTGATATTTTCTTTTCCTTCTTCTATTCTTCTAGAACAATATTTTGTCATATTTTTATATTGCCAAAAATTCTTGAACACAAGCATGGAGTGTATAATTTTGGTATTTTAATTTGAGTCCCCTAAATTACAATTACAACAAAGTGAAGTCTAATCATCCATGTGAAGATCACAAAGCTCGGTCTTGGTCATTAGGAGGGTTGGTAAGTGGACATGGATGCCATATCGCTAGTTTGGCTCACTTCCACACCAAAATAAATGTTCATCATTCAAAAGTGATTTAAAATCAATTTAGAAACTAGGCGTCTGGACAGTACGACCGCCGTCTAGATGGTCTGATTATTCTTTGCGTAAAAGGCTAGAATTATTAACTCAGCTGTTCAAAAATCGTTCTGATGGTGTCACATTGAATTGTTTTCAAAACAAGTTTACAAGCCTAGCCAGAACTGTTGAAAAATAAACTTGACTTTTGATATGACAACCATGGTTCTAGAATTCTCCAGATTTTATGTAGTGTTCAATAATTATTCCATACATGAACTTGGCAATGTATCTACTAGTGTACCTAGTTTTATGTGATGAACATATTAATGAAGTAATAAATGTGATTCATGTCCTAGAATATTCTAAGGGGCCTATATAAAGGCTTGTACCCAAGTCATTTGGAATTAAGAGTGAAAGTAACAATTTCTTGTCTTTGGCCACTCTCTGAATATTCTCTCTTCCTCCCTACATAAACTCCCATAACCAACAAGAACAAGTCATCTGAAAGCAGTTCCGACGATGTCAGGTCGTTCGGACTGCATGTCCAACAGGCATAATTCTGCTAGTTTCCACAATCTATAAATATATAACTTCATAAGAAAGGTACCTCCCTTAGAGAGCACATGAGTTGTGTGCCCTTGCTGGCTAGGCAATAGAAAGCATTGTTCACGCTTCGCGGCAATACTTTTTTGAGATAGTCCGAAAGTTCTACTGGACCTTGGACATACTGCTCATGATATGGGAGCCATGACACCCTTTGCTTCTTGTAACCTCGACCACACTGTCACCGTCAGCCCAGACCTCATCACCACCACCTTAGGGACTCCACAGGTCGAGGGACCCATAGATTTTTCCTACCCTGACCACAAGCAGGACCTGCCTATTTCTACGGTTGCTGAGCCCATACACCAGCATGGCAATCACCACCGACCTTGCCTTTGGATGGGTTGCCAAGGGGAAAGCTGGCGATCTTGTATCATATGCTCAAAATCTGTAATTATGAGCCATGGCATGAACCCAAAGGCACTTAAGGCTGAATTACTATCACCGTGTCTCACTTGAAGTACATTATCATGATTGAATGCTCCCTTGATATTTCTTACTACATCTTCTAGATCATGAGGTAGGCCCCAGCTGATACGATAAAGGACTCCCTCCCCTTCGACTGCTTGGTCACCCTCCACCTACATATTTATAGCTGGTGTTCCATATCGTCCATATGACACCGAGCTCAAGATTCCTTATCTCACAGCCATCACCACTACTCATTTCGAGAACAACATAGAGTTGTTGATCTCCGATGACAATGACGATGCTCCGACACCTCCTCCTCACAGACCTTCATAAGGATCACTGGCTAAATACCTCCTCCTCCAATTCAGCTGCTATTGGTTCATATCTCTTTAAAGCGTGCTTGATGGATTCACTCGCATTGTCACTCCTCACTTTGAGCAAATCTCCACATGTTTCATTACTCTAGAGATAGAGGTTACCCATATTAAAGAGGTGCTAGGCAGCATCTCATGGTATCGAACAGTCATGAGCGGATCTTATGATGAAAGCATTGGAGGCTTTGTGACATTTAGAGATGGCTCGAAAGTTGAGGTGAAAGGAAAAAGTAAAATTCTTATTCGTTTGAAAGATGGAAGACATCGCTTCATTTTCGATGTTTTCTATGTACCCAATATGAAAAGTAATATACTAAGTTTGGGGCAACTTCTTGAGAAAAATTATGAAATCCTATTGAAAGATAATTGTTGTGCAATCATAGATGGAGAAGATAATTTGATAGCGAAAGTTCCAATGTCAAGAAACAAATTGTTCTTACTAAATTTCAAAATGATGCCACTAAATGCCTGAAGGCATGTGTGAATGAATCTTCTAGGCTTTGGCACTTAAGATATGGGCATATAAATTTTGAGAACTTAAATATGTTATCAAAGAAGGAAATGGTGAAAGGATTGCCTTCCATTGATCATCCGGATCAATTGTGTGAAGGGTGTTTATTTGGAAAGCAATCTACAAAATGCTTTCCTAAGGAAGCTACAACAAGAGCAAAAGCACCACATGAGCTTATTCTTACGGATTTTTGTGGGCCTATTAATCCAAGTTCTCATAGCAAAAATAAAGATTCGATGCTTTTTATTGATGACTTTAGACGTAAAACTTGGGTATATTTTCTAACAGAAAAATTCAAGGCTTTTAGCATGTTCAAAAAATTTAAGGCTCTTGGTGAAAAGGAAAGTGGAAATGAAATAAAAGCAATGAGATCCGATATATAGAGGACGCGAATTCACATCAAAAGAATTCAATAAATTTTGTGAAGACTATGGGATCACTATCCTTTAACGATTTCGAGGTCACCTCAACAAAATGGAGTGGCCGAAAGAAAATAGAACTATTCTTGACATGGTGCATAGCATGTTGAAAAGCATAAAATGCCCAAGGAATTTTGGGCTGAGGTGGTTGATTGTGCCAGTATTTTTCTAATCGTTGTGCCACAAAGAGTCTTTCGAATAAGACTCCATTCGAAGCAGGGGATTGAAGAAAGCCCAATGTCAAGTGGCATCAGAGCAAGGTTCTTAAAAAGAAAAATGAAGTCAAGTTGAAGATCAATAGTAATGCAAAAAGAAGTTTCTCTCCACTAGTCTTTGCTCTCTTCCAAATACAAAATCCTCTCCTCCTTCCAACAAAGTGGTATGAGAACTTTCTCAAAATTCTAACATGGTATCAGAGCTGGATATTAGTTCAAACAAGGGATAGTTTTTCATAAGAAAAATTAGTGCTAGTTCTAGCTAAGTCTAAACGTGATAAAGATCTGCAACAGCAATTGAGTTGGCTCGCAAAAAGAGAGAGAATAAAATTTTGAAGAGGAGGCCTAAACAATGGGTTAGGCATTAAAGGAAAAAAAGAAGAAAAATTGAAAAGCAAGAAAGTACTAAACTGGTGGAGAAGAAAAGCCCAGAACAATGAGTCGGGCAATGATGGAGAGAGAAGCTATGACCACGAGTCAAGCATTGTGAAGGAAAAATCCATGACCACGTGTCAGGCATTGTGAAAAGAAAAAAAATGCAAAGACCAAGAGTCGTGAAGGAAGGGCATGTAACGCCCCGAAATCCAAGTCATGTGGGCGAGGTCAGCGAGTCAAACAATACAAAGGAAAGTCAGGGATAGTCCTACGTGGACCAATCCAACAAGGCGGAAGCATAGGGGAATCCTACGTGGATTTCAAAGAAAAGTAAAAAAAAAAGTCAAGGATTGACCCTCAAGGATCAAACGAGTTAAATAGGGTCAATCAACATAGATTTGACTTAACACGTTATGAAATAAAGGTTGTAAGTTTAAATGGGAAGGATAAATAATTTTAAATAATTTTAAATGAAGTGAAAGGAACGAGAAAATGAAGATTTTGAGGTGCAAATTGTTCCTAAAGAAGGCCCTTAAGAAGGTACAAACATAAGCAGAATGGATTTAACACTATGAATCCAAAGTATAAAGGAATCTTGAGGAAAGTCCAAACGATCCTTAAGAATGTACAAACATAAGCAGAATGGATTTAACACTATGAGTTTAAAGTACAAACGAATCCTGGGGAAAGTCCAAACGATCCTTAAGAAGGTACAAACATAAGCAGAATGGATTTAACACTATGAATCCAAGGTACAAACGAATCCTGAGAAAAGTGCAAATGATCCTTAAGAAGGTACAAACATAAGCAGAATAGATTTAACACTATGAATTTAAAGTACAAACGAATCCTGAGGAAAGTCCAAACGATCCTTTAGAAGGTACAAACATAAGCAGAATGGATTTAACACTATGAATTCAAAGTACAAACGAATCCTGAGGAAAGTCCAAATGATCCTTAAGAAGGTACAAACATAAGCAGAATGGATTTAACACTATGAATTCAAAGTACATAGGTTAAGTTCGGGTACAGAAGAAGAGGAGATAAACATGTAAGCTTAGTAATCTAAATCAATGTCCAAGATTCAAAATTACATCTATTATAATTTCCTCAATTCTAACTATATAATGAATACATTTTTAAAACAAGACTCCACAAGGTATGTCTTCAAAAGAGTTCACCGGGTCGACTACTCATGGGCCTTGCCCTTGTCGATGTCACCTGAAACAAAAAGGTTTTATAGATTCATTAAGCACTATGGCTCAGTAGATAGCATTGAAGAAATGTACTACTACTTCTAAAATCATGCTAAGACATGCGGTGCAATGATTTGCCGCCGTGGAAATGTAATTAGCCGTAAGGCCAAACCGTGCAACTTCCCAATACCAAATTCCATAACCACTCACTCTCAACACTGGATGCGAGCCACTCCAACGTGAGTGTAGCATACAAGATCTCCGGTAGCTAGCCGAATATGACCTTGCGTTTTCAAATGTTTTAAGGATCAAAACAACCTTCCTCACCTCACACCCGCTTCCGAAATTTCATCAATTTACAACCCCAAACGGGGATTCAAAAGACATTCCCCAATCGTGGGAATTCTAACAAATTCATACCCCCAAGCCAATGTTATGAATGTTATGCCGACTTGGCGACTATGAAATGTGACAACAATGGATTATGCTACTACAATGTCATCTCAATAATTTCAATGTCAAGAAATTAAGCATAGTAGTTCATGATACCAAGGCTATATTATTAGGAGGGAAAACATGAACAGCATAATCAACAACTTAGACAAAAAGGAGATTTATAGTACCTTTTATCTAATTAAAACATATCAACAAAATGACATTTAGGTTGAGCAAAATTTCCAACTAGGCACATAACTGCATATAAGCACATAGATCAAGATGTAGGGAACCCCATGCAAGATTAACAAGTATGAGGTCTAATCCTACACATAACAAACCATGAAATTAGATTTAGGAGTGCACTTAGTCAATGAAATCTACCTCTTGAGTATTTGAGCAAATACTCTCACCAAAGAAATCCAAAGGGAAAAATATCAATACAAGCATATCCCGCAAGCTATCACCACCTAGTTAAATAAAATCACATTAGGAAAGATAAACTAAGGTGTATCAAGAAAGTCAAAAATACCTCTTGAGTATTTGGACAAGAAGTACCAAATCGTAGACTTGCGGAGAATCCGAGGACACCGGTGGATAGCCCTTGCTGAGATGATTAACTTTTCCACTAATGGTCAAGCTCCAAATGTGGCTCTAAGGTCTTCAAAAATGAGGTTGAAGCTCTAAGCTTCCATGGAGATTTGATCTCCCAACCAAGAGAGAGAAATGAGGGACATAGAGAGAGAAAAGAAAAGAAAAAGTGAAGAGGGAGAGAGAAAGAGAGAATCGGCTGAAAATAGAGGGAGGCGGTGGAGGTTGAGTGTATCATTAGTTTTGTGTCTTAAAAGTCAAAAAGTGAGGAGGGGTTGTTGGGTGTTGTGTCCACACACCTTAACCACACACTCACAAGTATCTATACACACATGTGTCTCAATAACCAAAAAGTGATTCTAACATGTACCAAAATTTAAAATACATTGCCCCAAATCAAGACCCACACTGGTCTAAAATTACTATAATACCCTTTAATAAAATCTGGGTTTCTACAATCTACCCCCCAAAAAAGAATTCCGTCCCGGAATTCAGAACAAGAACGAAAGGAACTCAATCAAAGAACGGTCCACGACCATACCAAAACACTGAAGTGTCACAAATAACGTGAACACTAGAACGACGTGAGAAAACGAAAACATCTCACATATTGATTCCAGAAAGGAATGGAAAACTGAGTACAACGGCCAGTGAACACACTAAGGGTGCTGAGGAACAAACGCAAGCGCCATATGAGGTTCAACATTAAAAGAAGGAGTTAACTCCAAAGATCGACAATAATAATGGACATGAACCTCCAAACCATTGGATCAACCAAAAATGTACTTGAATGAAAAACAAAGTACAACCGGATATCTCAAATTCATCGAATCAAAACAAAAGTGATCCCTTCAAAAGGAATATGTGATAACAATAACACAACAACTGATGTATACCCAGAATTTGTCTTAAAAACAAATAAGCAACAAGTATACAAAGGATATGTATACCAACAAAAGATATGATCTAATTATCAATTGAAAACCCAATCTAAAGAACAGAGAGTAACCCGTAGAATGGAAATAACATTATACAACCATCACTTATGGTGAAAACATCCGCAAGACCAAGGAATAAATAGGATAAGCTCCAATTGATATATAAAAGAATCGAAAAAAGATATTACACACGCGTGAACATCACACAGAGATCAATTTACAATTATACACAAGATTCTCAAAGCAAATCTATGATATACTATCAAAGAATCATCATACGAAGCAAAAGTATGATGTTCCAAGACACGAGTTCCAAAATGAACAAAATAACTAGGCTAACTCCCTAGGAATGGTCCAAACACTCAAGAATGAAACCAAGAAAAACTTCACAAAGCAATCGATATACTCGGTACTAAAGACCATAACGACTCAAAGTTACGTCTTAACCATATAGGAGGTATGAGTCACAAAGACTTACTCGTAGTACATCGCTCCTTATAAGAAGATAACGATCAATATAGACACAAAAGATTACAACAATATCAATGGGAAGTTGATAGAAGAAATGATTATCACATCCCAAAACATAACGTCGCTATAGTAAATTATAACGATTTCACTAATAGATGGATCTATTGGGAGATCCCGTCTCAAAACAATAAGGCAAAAGAAATGTCACTGCCAAAAGTCAAAGGGTCTCATAAGGAAAAGTGTCTAAGAAGACACACTGATGCCACCAACTAGACAACAATAACATAAATAGGGGAATGAATGGATATAAACCAACAAGTTCACCAACATTCGTTGTCGCACGCGATAACCAAAAATATATCAAAGAATTACGCCTTGACCAAAACCAGAAAACATATGGTCATAACGATATTAAGCTCCTGAACCTTTAACTATTGAAAGCCCTGGGTGATCCTAAAGTGTCACACGAAAGATGAAAGCATATTAGGCGACACGCCTAAAACAAAAGTTATAACAAATTCGTGTCACAAACGAACCACAAATTACGAAAGTGTTCAAGGAAACACGGTCGAAGTTTCTCAACAGAATGAAGACAATTCTG
This sequence comes from Hydrangea macrophylla, assembly GCA_033977485.1. Classification (NCBI taxonomy): domain Eukaryota; kingdom Viridiplantae; phylum Streptophyta; class Magnoliopsida; order Cornales; family Hydrangeaceae; genus Hydrangea; species Hydrangea macrophylla. Next base: position 68,766,674 of record CM066988.1, read on the forward strand.
CAGAAGTTGCCACACTAGTCGAACGTGACCTCAAAACAAATGATCACCAAGAATCCTCATCTGCTCAGAGCAAGGATGAAACTGAAAGATCGTAATGGTCTCAAACAAAGTACAATCAAAATAATCTCACGAGAGGGTAAGGAAAAAGGACTCACTGATCACAATAAACAAGGATGCACCAAGTGCATGAATCAAACTTGTCAACAATGGCATCAACAGCAATATATCAAGATGATGTAATAGTAAAAACTAAGGGTCCGTCCAGCTATTGAAAGCTCATAACCCAAACATAATCGACCTAGGTGGTCTAAAATCACCAACATAGAACCTCACAAGATCCACTTCTAAACACAAAGTAATCGAGATATCTAACAAGAGGACATGCTCTAGGCATACTCTAACACCAATACAGAAATAAAGGGAATGTCGTCAACTAGATACTCTCATAGAATCAACTAAAAAAATCCCCCCTTACAGATCAATCGTAAGGTCAAAGAAATAACAACGATTCACATCAATAGACCACCTCAATAGGCCACAAAATTTGGCGACATCAATAGGCAATTGCCAAAAACTCCAAATAATATGTAAATTACAACAACGTTAATCCGTTAACAGGGACAAGGTAAGTTCGAGTTCAATATGAAATGGAATCGGAGAACTCACAAACGACTACTAAGTCCAAACGGGTCTACGGTCAAAACCACCGATGCCCAAGAAGAAGAAAAGAGAGAAAGAAAAAAAAATCAACTATAAGGAAGACAATTCTTATAGTCACAGCAAAGGATACTTCTAAGGAAGACTTACACAAAAATCTTCCACAATACAATAATAAGGTACTATGCAAACGACCATAGTATTGAAGGTATAAAAGATCACACAATTGCGAAACAATAAGCCCTTAAGCCACATAATAAGACGCAATTGAATTTAAGCTTAGTGAACAATAAATTAAGGCTACCAGCAACAGAGATCCATAATACGTAAGAGATTATACTCCCTAAAATCGATATGATCTTGAATTCACAGAGATAACAAAATCAAGGATCTCAACAATCATCTAACAACATCTATCCCTTAAGAAGTAGGGAAAGATCCGAGTGTTCAACAATTCAAGTCTGAATTCAACAAAATAAATTCCAAGAATTTAACAAGGCAAAATCGTCGGAGGAAATCAATTCAAGGATCAATGATTCCAAAGAAAAAGGTCATCACATCACTACAGTACGACATACCCAAGTTCAAAACTTAAGGGTGAACTAGTTTGAAATCAATAACCCTCAATCACAAGAATTGAATCAACAAGGCACAAATGTGCTTTCAAGAAAAGACTTGGAACAATAGAACCACAATGCTCTAGCAAGAGCTCAAAGATCCAGAATAAACCTACTTCTAAGAAGTACAATAGGATCCAGAATCCATACTTACTCATAAGGGAAGAAGCACCAAAAAAGTACGTGTTTCTAAGACTAACATCACAGCATTAACCGTACAATGTTAACAATAAATCCTCAATGAAAATCATAACAAAAATTGATAACGATCGATAAGCAACTCATAGAAATGATTTCACCAATCAACAAGATATGCAGTCTTGAAAGAAGAGACGATCCTCGTCTTTGAAAACTGGACACGGGCAATGTTCTGGTTATTCCTGATGACCGATCTTCGGGAGTCGGTTCTGCTTTTACTGCTTTCTGCTGGGGATAGTGGGAACTAGCATCCTTCCGTATTTGTCCTCGGGGGATGGCGTAGGACTCTCAAAGAATCTCTCTTTTCTTGATCGGGAACCAGGACCCATCTCTGAATCTCTCACGATTGATCAAATCTTCCGGCGCTCAATCCTAGAGGGTTGGTCAGGGCCTCTGGGAGCTGGTATCTCTATTTTTGTCCCCGGTGGATAGTGTAGGACTCTCGGGAAATCTCTCTTAATTGTTTCTTGATCGGAAACCAGGACTCATCTCTAAATCTCTCACGGTTGATCAGGTCTTTGCAATAGTCAGTCCGAAAAAACTGATACGGGCATTTGGGAGCTGATATCTTTCTGTTTCCATCCTTAGGGGATTAACTGAATCTGTTGGGGATAAAATGGATCTGTTGGGGATAAAACCTCATAAATCTTTACTAAAATTGGGATCATGAACGGGCTAAAAAGGGTCAGAATGGGCCAAAACGGGCTAAAATGGAGTAAAGTGGGCCCGTGAAGAACAGTGCCGCGGCGGCACTGGGCCACTGCTGCGGTGGTAGTAGGCCAGTGCCATGGCAGCACTAGGTGGCGAGACTTCATGTGTGTATATCTCAAGTTTTTGAGCATTTCAAGCTCATTTTTGGCCATTTCGAGGTGCTTTTGGAGCCAAAATCTGTCAAAACGCAGCTTGTGCACGCTCAGGTGAGTAATGTTTCCCCATGATTGGAATTTTAATTGGTGTTTTGGTTTGTTCCATTTTTCAAGAAGAAAGTTGGTTTTAGCTTCCATTTTACTTGCAGATCCATGGCTTCGAGCTTAAGGAGACCGTCTAAGAAGGCCAAGGAATGAATGAAAGTTGAGAGCCAAACCCTGGACTTGATTTTACAGGACCCCCAACGTCATCTTTTAACAGCGGCTCTAGCGAGCCTGGTATGTGAAACTTTTGACAGTTTAGGACTATTTTGTGTATTGCGCTAGTTTTATGAACTGTAGTGTGCACCTAGAGTTTGTTAGAAGCTTGTTTTGTGCTTATATGTTGATTTTGTGAAGTTGGACTTTGGGTCATGAATAGTGATTTTGCGCTCGTTTTTGTTGTTTTTGATGTGTGCAGGTGCTATAAGTGACATTAAAGGGCCATGGTAGACTTGCTCACGATTTTCTGTGGTACACTCAACTCTCGCCTATCATCAAGAGAATGGTAGACAATGCCGGGTTTGGCGGCTTTGTCTGCCTAGTTTCAAAGAGTACCAACGATCTGGCGCATTTTTACGCTCTTGCTGAGAGATGGTGAGACACCACCAACACTTTCCATCTGCCATTTGGTGAGATGACAATAACGCCTTTTGACTTTTCCATAATTACCGATTTGAGAGTTGGCGGGAAGCGCCTGATTAAGGACTATTTCTATGAGATTGATCCCGAGGCTGTCGAGATGTTGATTGGGGCTGCACCCCCTAATTGGAGGGGCACAAATTTCCTTGCAGCTGGCTTTACCGGGCTTACAACAAAGGGAATCACAACCTGAATAATTCTTAGCTTTTGAGGGCATTTCTTCTGTATGTCCTTGGTTGCTCGATTTTCACGACACGGAATGATCGGGTGAGCTTAAGGCTCCTTTCTTGCCTGACGACCATTGGTGAGATCCCCTCTTATGATTGGGGTGGTGCTGCCTTAGCCCACCTTTACAAGCATATGGGAGAGGTTTCCCGGGGTGATATCAAATCAACAGGGAGATTCTGGCGAGCTTGGGATGTATGTGTTGTAACCTCTTTTATCTTACGGCTTTAATGATTTCCGTACTTCTTGTCTTTTCTAATTTTTTTTTTTGTCTGTGTAGCTTTGGAGCTTTGAGTACCTAAAGATGTTAGCTCCTTCCCCTACTGATGCATTAGGTGAAGATGAGGATGGCATGGCTCCTGTGCCTTTGTTCCCCCGGGGCTTGAGATGGCAGAGGGATGTTGTCGGGGTAAAAAGCGGAGCTCATCGGATTGTTCTCCTCAAAAACTTCTTATCTGGGCTGACAGCTGCTAGCGTTGATTGGACGCCTTGGGAGCGCATTACCTATGCTGTCCTAGAGGAGATACAGGAGGTCAGGTCCCTTGCCTTTTGCTGACTTCTGATGGAAAGTATCGAAAGCAGGCAATGGTTCCTTGGTGAGCGAGTGTCTCGGCAGGTGGTTGGTGGTCCAAGGTATCACGTCCCTCATAATCCTCCTGTGATGGATGCTGATGACCTTTCCGGTGATGCTTTGCTGACGACCTTAGCTAGTACTGATGTTTAGGAATACTTCCTCTCTGAGACTGGCTATGAGACTTACCGTGGCCGATACCTGATGCCCAACTTCCCACTCCTAGATGTGAGTTTCTTTTACATTTTTGTCTCTATCTGTTGCCTATGTTTTTGGACTCATCTTTGCCTAATTTGTTTTGTGCCTACAGATGTACAGGAGGCAGGCTCCTCCAGTTTTCGATCCTACCCCTCATTGGGACTGGACGGTCAATATTTTGGGTGCCGATGGTACTCCCCAGGTTATGGAGGTGCCACAGGTCACATGTGGGTATCCCACCTAGCCAGCAGACATCCTCAACGTCCCTTGGAGTTATGCTGGGGAGGGCCATGCCTTGGCAGTTAGCTTACGGTCTTTAGTTCTCATGCGAGACAATCAGGTATGTCTCTAATTTTGTGCTCCTTAAGGTTATGAGGTCCTAACCCTGATTTTGCCCTTGACAGATGGATGGTATGCGACAGTTCGCCACCAGTCAGATGGCATCCTTGGTAAGTCTCTGACTCGACTTCGCTTCTGTACTTTTTTGTTATTTCTCTACTGATTGCTTTCATTTTATTTGTGTGTGCAGTATCATGGGGGTGGTGTTGGCTCGTCGAGGACCGGGCCGAGGTGCAGAGGTGGCAGGAGGAGGCCATCGCCGATGTACACTCCGGGTGGCCCGACAGAGGACGAAGAAGAGAAAGACTGAGGCCTCCTAAGCGAGGATTTTTGTTTTATCTCTATTTCATATTTTCAATTGGGCTATACTAGTGAATTTTTTGACTGATGGACAATGTGTAAAACAATGTGTAGGATGATGTGTGGGATGATTTGTGACCTTTTGGCAGAGTGTGATGAGGTTTTTGCCTTTTAGGCCGGATAGCTTCCGGTTTGAAGGCGCAGTTGTGTGCTTTATTTATTTTTTTGGTGATCGTGTGACGATATACATATCTATGTACTATGATTCTATGATTGTTGATGTTACTGTGATGAGCAACCTTATGATAGTGAGTATGTTTGCCTTGCAGGTGGGATAATCCGTGAAATGGGGAGGTGCTGCCGAAATTTTGAATTTTGCTAGAGCCGCAACAGAAAATATGGCATTGTATGATTCTGCTCAACTCACGGCTTGGCTAAACATCACAGATGGTGTGGGACGGATCAACCTTTTCAGCTACGGTCTGACCGAGCTATTCTCTCTTCGTCACATGGCTTTGAACACTAAGTTCTTGCGTGCTGCTATTGTCCACTGGGACCCAGTGAACCATGTCTTCAATTTCAACGGCCTGGAGATATGTCCCCTGTTTGAGGAGTTCTGTGCTATCCTTGGCTTCGATTCTGACTCTGACCTGATTCTTCCTTCTGCTGATACCCCTATTCCCACGCGAGGCTTGGCTGAATACTTGAACTGTTCCACTACTATTTCCCGTCGGCTAATTCATGGTGAGGTTCTTGACATTGCTTCCATCATTGCCCGGTATGCAGTATTGGAAATCCTAGCGTATATGATGCTACCCGCGGGGTTGCTCTGATATTGTGCATGACTTCGTACTTTCTATTCTCGAGTGCTTCTATCGACTTGGTGCACATATGCCTTGGGCTGAAATTTAGCAGGAATCTCATGGCCATGGTTCTGGCTGAAACCCTGAATGGTTTGGATCGCGCTTTCAACTAAGGAATGCTTCTTCTTTCTGGGGCGTCTTTGGTGTTACAGGCTTGGCTCTACGAGCGCCTTCAGTTATGGACAGCTAATGCGCCGCCAATTTATTTTCGTGGGATCATGCTTCATTCTCATTACACTTCTGTCGATTGGGTTAACATGATGGGTGCTTTATCCGAGGCCGATATTTGCTGGATCGTGAGACGTTGGGGCCTTCATGATGTGACCACTAGTCTCGGGGATTACCAGAGAGTATGGTTGATGGGTCTGAGAGAGACCTCTTTCTATCATCCTCGCCGATTGGCCAGACAGTACGGGCGAGTTCAAGAGGTCCCCCGAGGGTTTACTGAGATGGTCTTTACTTCCAGAGTCAGAGCCACTACTATTGCTGCTTTCATCAGGGGCTGGGCCGGTCAAGCAAGAGCCTATTTCTAGAGACCTTTGAAGAAATAAAAGACACAAAATAAAACTAGACTTGACTGATTCTGCTTCTTTCCTCCAAGTGTCTTTGATATTTGAGATTGCTTTCTGAAAGAACTTTTTGTGTTTTCATTTATGCCTACTTATGTAATATTCGAAGTTTGTTTATCGGTGAATCTTGGTTACTTGGAGAACCTTATTTCATGCATTTGGCTTTCTGAAAACATTTGTGGTATGATTTATATCAGATATTTGCTTTTGTTACTTGTTTGGGCATACTAGGACGATTAGAGGCAAACAAGGCGGGTGGCCGAAGTTTGCCCCTAGTTTGGGATATGTATGGTTGTGAGGCAAACGAGGTAGATGACCGATGTTTGCCCCTAGTTTAGAAGAGGTTCAGGCAAACGAGGCGGGTGGCCGAAGTCTGCCCCTAGTGTGAAGGGTGATTTCTGGGTTATGGTAAAGAAACGCGACTTTATTTTTCTCACACGCTCATAATTTTGCCTAGGCACCAGTTAGGTGACCTAGCGAGCTCTTTTTCCTCTTTTGTTATTGCTCACTTTGGATTTAACTCTAACCTTTGCCAAGGCGTCCTTTCGGATTTTTGACCTAGTGGGCCATCCTTCTTTTCTTTTTTGAAAGTCTGCCTACGTACCCCCGAACGGGGATTAGGTCCAACGTAGTTCGGGCCAAAATCTTGAAAGAAAAGGGGTTGATTATGATGGTTTCGACCGAACTGATGCGGTTGCCTATGTATCCCTGAGTGGGAATCAGGTCGAGCGTAGTTCAGGACGAGGCTTGAAAGAAAATTAGTTTTGGGGAATGGTCAAGCATAGTACTTTTTGAGGCGATCCATGTTGATTGGTTCTTTGAATTCAACGCCATCGAGGTCCATGAGGTAGGTTGCTCCTCCAGAAAGGATAGTTTTGACGATATAAGGGCCGACCCATTTGGGTTTGAACTTTTTGCGTGGATCAAAGATCGGGGCTCGCGATTCCTTAAGAACAAGGTCACCCTTGACAATTTTCCTCGGACGAACCCTTTTGTTGAAAGCACGGGCTATCCTCTTTTGATAGATTTGGACATGGTCGACTTCCGCTAGGTACTTTTCATCTATAAGAGCCAATTCTTCGTACCTTTCCCTTAACCAATATGATTCTGAAATTTCATATTCTGCCATCACGAAGGGGTAGTTCTATCTCGACTGGAAGTACTGCTTCCATTCCATATATTAGTGAGTAAGGAGTTGCTCCTGTGGACGTCCTTATCGATGTTCTGTATCCCCAAAGTACGAACGGTAACTTTTCGTGCCAGTCTTTATAGGTATCGGCTGATTTCTGCAGTATGGCCTTGACGTTCTTGTTTGCAGCTTTGAATGCCCCATTAGTTTGCGGCCTATATGGTGACAACTTGTGATAAGTGATTTTGTATTTCTCAAACAGATCCCTGACTTTAGCTTTGAAATGACTACCATTATCTAAAATGATTTCATGAGGGACTCCATAGTGACAGATGAGGTTCTTCTTGATGAACTTGGCCACTTTCTTGGCCCCCAACTTGCTGTAGGATAGAAGTAGTCAATGGACACCAAAATGTATCGGTTCCCATTTGTGGCCTTCAGGACGATTTTGCCAATGATATCGATTCCCCAAGTCAAGAATGGCCACGGGGAGGTCATACTATTGAGCAGAGATGGTGGTACATGCATCATGTTTGCATGGATCTGGCACTTATGGCACCTTATTACGTATTCATAACAATCTTTCTCCAATGTTGTCCAGTAGTACCCTTGTCTTACAATCTTTTAGGCTAGCATGTGACCATTCATTTGTGGACAGCACACCCCTTCGTGCATTTCTTCCATCATTCTTCTGGTGTACTTTCCGAACAAGCAAGTTAGATTGTGACCATTGTATCCTTTCTTCAACAATTTTCCCCCGTAAATGATGAACTGTGCTGTGAACCTTCGAATTGCTCTTTTGTCTTTCTCGGAAGATTCTAGGGGATATGCTCCCTTTTCTATGAAGTCCCAAATATCTTGGTACCATGGTGTTTCGTTCTCTTCTTCTTCGATCACGGTGACCATGTTGAATGAAGGCTCATAATTTTGCTCAATTACCAAAGGCATCATCTTGACTCCCACGGGAATTTTGATCATGGAGGCTAAGGTAGCCAACGAATCTGCTAGCTGGTTCTCTTCCCTTGGCAAGTAGAAGAATGTGATGTTCTTGAACTGTCTCTTAAGTCCATCGAGATGATCATGATAGGGCTTCAACCTTTCTTCTTTCACTTTCTATTCTCCTCTAGCTTGTGATATAATGAGGTTTGAATCTCCGAAAACATCCAACTTCTGAACTCAATTCTATGGCTGCTTCCATCCCCAGAATGCATGCCTCGTATTCAGCAGTATTGTTGGTGGAGTTATAATTGAGCTTGACTGCCAGTGGGGTGTGGTCCCTATTTGGTGACACTAGAATCATTCCTACTCTGTAGCCTTTCATGTTGGCTACTTCATCAAAGTACAACTTCAACTGTTCTTCCTTGATTTCCATGTTATTCTCGTCCAGGAACGGAAAATCTCCATTTACTTTAGAATCAATGGCGTGTTCAGCAAGATGTTAAACTGTAGTTCTCCCTTTTACAGATTTGCTTGTCACATACTTGATATCGAATTCGAACAGTAGAAGTAACTAACGGGATATACGACCAGTCAGGGTGGGTTTTTCGAGGAGGTATTTTAGAGGATCCATGCAGGATATGAGCACAACTGGGAAGGCCAGCATGTAGTGCCTCAGTCGGCGAGTGCACCAAACCAAGCTCCAACATGTTTTTTCGACGGTAGAGTAGTTGAGCTCATACCCAGTCATCCTCTTGCTAAGATAATATATGGCTTTTTCGGAGCGGTTTTCTTTTCCTTCTTGGGCTAGCATGCATCCCATGGCATTCTCGAAGACAGATAGGTAAAGAAGCAAAAGCTTATGAGGGGTAGGTGGTGAAAGGACGGGTGGTTTTTGGAGGTAGATTTTTATTTTGTCGAAGGCGGCTTGGCATTGGTCGTCCCATTGGAACTTCTCTCCTTTCTTTAGCAATCGGAACAAGGGATCACATGTGGTTGTGAGCTTGGAGATGAAACGGCTAATGAATTGGATCCTCCCAAGGAATCCTCTCACTTCTTTCTCATTCTGTGGCGGTGCCATTTCTGAAATTGCTTTGATTTTGGAAGGGTCCACTTCTATCCCCCTTTGCGTGATGAGAAAACCTACGAGCTTTCCAGAGGTCACACCAAAAGTGCATTTCTTTGGATTCCACCTCATCTTATACTTGCGCAATCTTTCTAAAAATTTCTCCAGTGCTACCAAGTGTCCTTCTTTGTCCTTGGATTTCACGATCATGTCATCTAAGTACACTTCTACTTCCTTATGAATCATGTCATGTAGCAGAGTGGTGCCAGCTCTTTGGTAGGTTGCTCCAGCGTTCTTAAGTCCGAAAGGCATTACCCTATAATAGTAGGTTCCCTAAGGTGTGGTGAATATCGTCTTTTCCCGATCATCTGGCGCCATTAGAATTTGATTGTACCCCGAAAAGCCATCCATAAATGACAGTAGCTCATGTCCTGCGGTGTTATCTACTAAGACATCGATGTGGGGAAGCGGGGAGTCATCCTTAGGACTGGCTTTGTTTAGATCACGGAAGTCGACGCACACACGAACTTTTTCGTCTTTCTTGGGGACTGGCACGATGTTGGCGATCTATTCCGGATACTCGGTAACAATGATGAATCCTGCCTTGAACTGTTTTTCTACCTCTTCTTTGACCTTCAGTGCCCATTCCGACCTCATGAACCTTAGTTTCTGCTTGACGGGTTTAGAATTAGGAAGGAGGGAAATATGATGTTGGACAATGTCGGAATCGACCCCAGGCATATCCTCGTAAGACCAAGCGAAAACATCTTTGAATTCTTTTAGCAAGAGAGTCCGTTTTTCTTTTTCTTCTTTATTAAGTGTTGAGCCAATTTTCACAATTTATGGATTATATATTTCACCTAGATTAATCGATAAAGTATCTTCGGTTATTTCATAAGCAGGTGGCTTTTCAATTAGTTATTTTAGTTCAATTGGGAGATCCTCGGAGGGATTTGTGCATTCACAACTATTAGACACGGAGGAGTAAGCAAAATCATCTTTTATTTTATTCGTGACAGGTGGAGTGACTACATCAGACAGTGGTGGTCTTACATCAGCTGACTCTGGTACAGACTCGATAATTGAAAGTACAAACTCTGGGGGAACAGGGGATAGGGAGACACAGACAGATGACTCTACAGCCTGGTTGCTCAGACCCTCCTCAGTTAGCTTGATCTGACCATCTTGGCTCTTGGCCCTCTTTCCTTCCTTCTCTTTATCGAACTCTTCCCATATTTTCTCAATGGCTTCAGTGTCCAGATACTTTAACCAGTCTTCCTCTGGGGTTTTCTCAACTTCTTTGGGATAGAACGAATCTTGATAGGGGGGCCTTTCACAATCAGCGAAGATTTCCAGCCTGGGGTACCTTTTTCTAGTGGCTTGATGGATCCACGGTTCTGGGAGCCTAAAATAGGGGAAATCATCCCCTTCTTTGATGAATTGCCCATTCAAGGTTTTGCGGTATGGTGGGAAACTCCTCACTCTTTTCTTCCATGGCCTCTGTAGCTCGACGTCTTCTTTAGTGGGCTTGTACCCCAACCCAAGGCATCGGCCCAATCTCATTCTAGGAAAGTAGTTCATTTTGCGGATGATGTTGACAACTGCAAAGTGGATCTCGGGGAACCTGTCTTCATCATTGATCATGTGGATTTCTTCGATGAAGAATCCCCTGATTTTTCCTTCTTCTAGCTCAGGTATTTGGATTTCAAAGATGGGGGCATAGTTTGGAAAAGCTTCATTACCCTAACTATTGCCGAGGATGATTTTCACCTCCTTCTCATGAATGTACTTAATCATTTGATGCACAGTGGATGATACAGCTTTGTTGACATACAGCCAGGGCCTTCCGATCAATAAATTGAACGAGGCAGGTATGTCCATAACTTGAAAGATTTCAACGCTAACCAAAGATCCTACCCAGATTTGGAGAGGAACAGTCCCCATCACATTTCTCTTGGTGTTATCGTAGGCTCTCACGGATTGCAAAGATGATGTGATGTCAAGGATATTGACCCCCAAGGCGGTGGTAATCCTTAGAGCACAAACATTTAAGGTAGAGCCTGTATCGACCAGACAGAATGGCACCTGCTGTCCCTTACATCCAACAGTGATGTACAAAGCTTTGTTATATGTAGACCCTTCTAGCGGCATGTCTTCATCAGAAAATGTAATGATTGGGTCAGGGGTGAGTGCGCCCAAAAAAGCCACCATGTCTTCCGGTGCAGCGTCGATGGGGACCTCAATTCCAGCCAAGGCATTCAACACAACTTGCCTATGCTTGTAGGATGTTACCATGATGTCCCACATCGAGAGATGTGCTTAGGTTTTCTTCGACTGCTTTATCAATTCATTGTCTTCTTCGATGATCTCATCCATTTTTCCCTTTTCCTTGTCTTTGATCGGACTTTTTTCGATTGCTTCAATGGTAGGCTGCGGAGGCTGATAATGACGGCTTGACCTAGTCAGATGATCAATCTCGGCAGGAGTAGGCCCTTCTACAGTCCCATCTTCTTTGAACCAGTCACAATCTGTTACCATAAATGGTTTCTCCGGCTCGTTCTAGATAGAAGCATCGCTTTCATTATCGGGATCATACCATTTGAGGTCCACTACCCCTAGATAGTGTTCTTCCAAGAAGAATAGATCTTATTCATCAGCCAGCTGTTGCTGCCACTCATCATCCCCTCCTTCAATCAGATGAATTCCCACAGATTCTGGGATGTCAATGACGGATAAAGGTTAACCTAAACGGGTGATATAGGTAGCAGGGTTGAAGGATACATGGTTGGACTCAATGAGGCTGATATTTTGGTGGTTTGGTAGAGGATTTTGAGTGATATGGGGCTGCTTTAGAGGTGGCTCAATAATATTCTGGTCAATTAGGTCTTGGATATCATGGCGAAGGCGCATGTAATCATCGGTGTTGTGGCCAGGGGCTTGGTGGTAGGTGCATCTTTTGGACATATCGCAGTTCGGTGGGAGCGGGGTATTTCGAGGCTAGAGTAGTTGGAGGTGGCCCTTTTTAAGGAGGCGATCTAAGGTTGAGGAGAGGGGGATTTCTAATTTGGCGAAGTTGCGAGGAGGCTTCCTCGGGAAAGGGCGATTGGAGGAGTTGGTTGGGAGGTTGGTATGGCCTAGAAGGGTAAGCCATAGGTCGATTGCTAAAGGCATTGAAATCCTGAGGGTTGCGGGAGTAATTGGGCCTTTTTGACTGACTCGGAGGCTCTTCTTTTTTTATCTTTCCTTCCCTTATGGCGTCTTTGATTCAAGTCCCAACTTCAAACAATTCCTCAAAGGTGGAGATGGACAGGTAGCGGCTGCAGATTTTGGATTAGCATCCTTACCTGTTCCTTTTCAATCGGCCGATGGGTCATTTGAGCTACTTTATTCCTCCATCTGCTCAGCAACACGGCGAATGATTCATTGTTGTTCTGCCTAGTTGTTTTCGAATCTCTGATAGTGATATCAAGTTCTTGGTTGTAGGAATAGTGATCAATGAATACCCGAACTATGTCTTCCCATGCCTAAGTTTTGGAAGCTTCCAAGATAAGGAACCATGACAGTGCAGACTTCGCGAGAGTTTGTGGGAACAACATTGCAATGTGCTCATGAGTGCAACCCATTGATTGAAAAATGTTCATACACAGCTTTACATGGCTCTTCGGATTTCTTGTTCCATCAAAACGGTCAATGGCAGGCATCTTGAAGTTTTTCGATAGCTTCAGCTTAACAGGTTCAAAAAGTCCTTCCAAGTCTAGCATGTAATCATCAACCCCTTTACTCTTCCTATAGTTATAAATTCGAATAACATATAACCTATAGTTATAAATTCTAACAGACAACTAATATTAAAATAATGTAATACCTGTAATTTTCTCTTCGTATAATAATACCAATTTTTTGAATTTTCGTATTTGACTGGTTATTATATTATTTCAATTCTGTGATGGTATCAACATGTTGTAGTATTACTAATTCGACAGTAAGAACTACACCGACTCCACCGTAATAGCAGTTAACTTAGTCCCGTACTCGGACATGGTGTAGACACCCCAATTTTGACCGACCGTCGAATTTAGGAGAGCGTCACCTCCGCGTCCAATGATGACAATGACCGAAAAATTTGAAGTATTCCAAGCTCTTCAGAAAATCTCCAAAACGCGATAAAATTTCACAGAAAGAGGAAAAATACCAGGTATTTGGGGAAATTCAGGAAAAGACATGATTTTTGGAAAGGATCTTCAAAAATGATTTGTTTCAAAAAGAGAAAAGACCTAAAAAGGGGAATCTCACCAAAACACGGCATACGGCGGATTCCGCGGCACTCCATGAGTGCCGCGCGGCAGTCAGAGAGTGCCGCTGCGGCATTCTCCGAGTGCCGCCGCAGATTTCTGACTGCCGTTCACTTTTTAAGTCTGTATTTTGCAGTGCAATACGTATGCGTATGCAGATAAGAACAAAAAACTGATAAAGTAAGACTGACAAAAATGCGGCAATTAATTAAATGACGCGGCAGTTGACGAGAGTCGCGCGGCACTCACGAAGTGCCGCAACGGCAGTTGTTGAGTGCCGTAACGGCATTCACGGACTGCCGCGGCAGGTTTCTGACTGCCGCGCTGGGCAGCAGTCTGCTCAATTTCAGAAAGTACGCTTTGTACCACCAAATGGGATAATTACACCTATTTTTTGCTCCGAAATTCACCAAAAATACCTGGTAATTTTGCCTATAAAAGAGAAGGGATCTTCCTTGGAAGGGAGGACCAAGAGAGAAAGGCATTAGGGAGGGAAAACATATACAAAAATACTTCCACTACACCCACATTTGAGAAAGAAAAGAGAGAGTTTTGGAGAGCTTGAAGGAGAGTTTGGAAAATCTTCAAAAGAAAACTTTGAGGATAATTTGGAGGTGATCCTCTAAACTTAGATTGTTAGTTTACTCTTTTTCTCTTAAAACCTCTAAGTCTTAGAACATTTCATCATTCTTCCTTCAAACTTAGTAGTCTTTTTTTTTGTTCCTAGTACTTCTTTCTATTTTTTTGTCTATTTTCTTCTCTTAAAGGTCTTGGAGATCTTCAATATCTCTATTGATCTCTTGAGCATGATCCTTTGAATCTCATGTAAGCTCATGCTCTACATGGAAGTCAAAACTTGATCATCATTTTATTTCACATAAATAGGACCCAAGTCCATGTCCATGACTTGGATTCTCTAAACTTGGTGTCTCATGGGATCCTTTCCATATCCCTTTGAAAACTACCAAGTATTAATTGCACCTTCATCTCCAATGATCATCAAATGATAGGAGACTTGTGATTTTGGAGTCTAAGCCTCTTTTCATGGCTTAGAATCCTCATCTTGAGATTTCATGAAGTCCATCCATACTTCACTTAAAATCCATAAAAATAAAAGTCGTAGTCTCCAATGGCCATCAAATGGTAGGAGAAGTGAATTGGTTTAACCCAACTTCATGATTCAATAGTTGGGGTTACCAAATGAAAGTTGAACTTGACAAATAAAAACAGTGAGCTCACAAACTGTTTTTGATCAAAGATTTTTATTTCGAAATCTAACCGTTGAAATTAAGTGAAACCAACGGGAAAGTGTCAATAACACATTGTTCCACCACTGTAATTTTTGTTTTAAGGTGGTTTCATGTTTAGAATGGTTTGATTATGGGTTTTGTGAAGCAACAATAATCTGTCCAGAGTTTCAGAATAGTTTCAGAACAGCAGCACTCTTTTGAAATAATTAAATCAGAGTTCTAACAAAGTTTTTGTGACCCAAAATAATTTTTTCTAAGTAGATTAATGTGTTAGAAAGTCACCCTAAAAAGAACAAAGCAATTCTGATTTTATTTCTATTTTTAATAAATCGTGCAAGAATTCTGGACAGGAGATTGTAAGATGCTGAGTGATGTCTAGTGTTTTCTATATTCCCGGAGATCTAACCCTTGAAACCTTGATTTTCTTTTTGATTTGGAAACTAGACTCACAGAGGTATTCTGTGTCCAAAATTCATCAACATCAAACCACAAGAGACGTGCTTTTTATTTTCTTAAAGGTTTGGTCTGCTCTCTGCAATTTTTCAGAGTTTTATGGCACACTTGACCAATTTTGCTAATAATGGGTCAAAAGGTTTTCCTATAACTTAGGGCTTAAACCATGTTTCAATAATGATTATTTAAGCTTGAATTCAAAATTTAAGAGTATTTCATGGTTTGTTCTTGCCTATGTACATATTCATCCATATGGTTTGGCACTTGTAATTAGGACTTATTTGCTTTAGATTTAATTACATTTGATAGATTTAAGCTAGAAATTTAGGATTGTTATTTCTAACTTCATATCTTCTACATCATGTGAACTAACCCTTTGTTTTATAGCGCTACCAAGGTATGACTTTTTGAATTCCTCTTTAGTTTATCTTAATTTCTTGATCTTATTGATTTTTCGACTTAATGCGCGTCACCTTAGAATTAGGTTTTTGCCTTATGTGTATATGTGATTAGAGACTATTTTTAGGGTTTTCTTTTGATTGTATGCATTGCACGTTTAATATTCGCAGCTGGATCCCGGGTAAGCTCTCTTGTTCCCTATTGCATATCATGTTGCTTGCTATTTGAATTACTTGGCTTATGAATGATATTTTGTCAATTGCAATTTTACACCCCTTTGGACATGTTTTTTTTTGTGATGTATATATATATATATATATATGTATTACTTGAGGGCATGCTTAGATTAATAAATTTGATTAAAAGGATGTTGAGTAGAGGCCTATCGTAAGATAGGATGAGAGAGGGTGTTTTAGTCCGACGGGCTCCTTCCTCTCTCGTTCCATAATCCCCGGACCTAGTTTATCTTTGGTTTCGCAAAAGATCAGTTTCCTTTTAAATGGTTTCTTAATTTTCCTTTTAAAAATTAAGTGGCGACTCATTTGCTTTGAAATTGAAATTTGGAAAAAGATTTTAAATAAGAAAAGCTGTGGGTAAGTCAACCTGCGATATCCACAATCTGGCGACTCTGCTGGGGATCGAACCCAGAATCTCTAGTTTCGCAGACCAGAATTCTGATTTTGGGTTCACTCGAGGATTAGACTTGGAAAATATCCTTTTAATCGAATTAATTAATCTCTGTGTGCCTGTTGCATATCACTTGCATGTCCAGCCAGTCGATTACACGGAACTATGACCTTGGAGGCTCGGGGCAACCCGGCCGGTCAAGTCATCATGGGACTGTGTGATCACCCTTGATCTCGTACCATGATTTGGTATATGAAGCATCCTATCGGGTGTGTGTCAAGGGTCCCTTATTTGACCAAAACCCAACCTTTGCATGATAGTTTCCATAGAACCTTTCAAAAATTAGGGGATCAATTCTTGATTAGGGTTATGTGCTAGGGAGTTTTGTATGCCCAAAAGGGATTATTTGAGATGATGATGATACTTGCTTGATGAAAGATGTGTAACCCTTTAATCACCTTTTAGCAATTCCTTCTCATTTGGGAACATGCTAGATCTTGATTATGCGGTTACATCTCTTACATCTTGCTAAGCTAAGCATTATTGACCTTGTATGCATCCAAATTCATGAAGAGTATGACAACAATCCGATCATGTGATCCTCCTGCCCAAAGAATTTTAAATACATTTTTTGGAAACAAACAGATTTTTGGTATCTTTATTCCAAAGCATTCAATCACTCTTTCAGAATTTTTGGAGTTCACTTTTTAATTTCAAATCAACCATATTTTGAAGCAAGAACCTAAAATTCTTGGAACCCAAAATTCTCGAAAAAGTTTGAAAAGTTTTACCAACTAAAGGAATGCTTTTTTAAAGCAAAAATTTGGACCTAATCACCTTTTTGTTAAGGAATATAATCCAAGAAATCTCTGCAATTAAGGAAATCATTTTCAAATAAATTTCAAAAGCAAAGTTTCAACCCAATCATCTTTTGTTTAGAAATGTTGTTGTCCTCAAAAGGAATTTTGAGAAGATCCCATCATCTAGGGGAAATACTTGTCAAATGGATTTCAAAAATTCTGAATTTGAAAACCTTGAAAGGGTAAAGAGGATCATAATGAAAGGAGAAATTAGCACACTCAACATGGATGAGGATTTTATGTGCTTATGTGTTTATGTGTTAGGATTAGAATTTTCTTTTGTTTGGCATATAAAGTAGGCACACACACACACATGCATTACATCCGCATGATGCATAAAATAAAAGTCTTCCTCGAATAAAATAAAGGAAAAGAGGTTTTTCTAAAAAGAAATTTTCAAAATTCATTGTAGGAGCAAAATAGCAAACCAAGGGTGGTTTAGAGATTCTGCGGCAAGGTTAGTAAGAAGAGGATACGCTAACATGGTCGAAGAAATAAACAATGAAGAGATGACCGGATTGAGGGTACTAGTCGAACAGCAAGCAGAACAGATGAGGAGACAAGCCGAGAATATGAACCGAATGATGGGGATGATAGAAGAGCTGAATCGCCGACCGCCGCCACAGGTGATTCCACCCATTATAGACCCACCTATGGGAGGGGGAGACGGGGATTGGTTCGACGACCAAGAGGCACATTGGAATGATGCACTGAGAGCCAACAGGGACAAGGAGAAAGATGAGAAGGAGAAGCTGCTGACCGAAAAGATAGAAAAGTTGGAAAGGGTAATGCGCAAAGCTCAAGGGGTGGATACCTATCTGATGGAACTGGAAGGGTTGTATGACGGGGTCCATGAGACACTGCCGGCCGGTTTTAAAATGCCCGTCTTTGATAAATTTGATGGCACAGGCAACCCCCGCAGTCATGTCCGAATGTGCATAGGAGCCTTTCAGCCTAGTGGACTGAGCACTACCATGATGGCTATCCTATTTCAGCAAACCTTAACAGGAGCCGCCTTGTCGTGGTACCTTACACTCGAACCCAGCAAAATCAGGGTATGGGAAGAAGTGATTAAGGTGTTTGTGGCGCAGTACGAATACAATCAGGACTTGGATGTTACTGTCCGAGATTTGGAAACAACCAGGCAGGGGAACAAAGAGTCGTTTGTCGAGTATTTAAGCCGATGGAGAGGGAAAGCTGCGAAAATGGTGCAAAGGCCGTCCGAGAAGGACCAAATTCGAATGCTGATGAAAAATCTACAGCCAGTTTATCAGGAGAAGATGAGATTTCAGTCGATCAACACCTTTGCTGAGGTGTTCGATGTGGGGACGAGGATCGAAGATGCAATTCAAGAAGGAACAATCAAGAAGGAAGAACCACAGAACCGGTATCGGAGGCCCAATTATGGATCAAATGGAGGGCATTCGGGGGGTCACTCTGGCCCCACCGATGTCAATGCACTTAGTGAGCCGGAGAGAAGATTCGACATCACCAAAAGTCATCCAAGAGGAGGGGAGGATAAGCCAATGAGGAAGTTTTCAGATTTGGGAGTATCATTATCAACCGCCCTCGATAGGCTGTTAGCAAAGGGGCATCTCCGTCAGCTGGAACCTCGACCACTGCCGAGTCCACTCCCGCCGTACTTCAAAGGAGATCTCTACTGCAAATATCATCAACAAAAGGGCCACTCGACTGATCGGTGCATGAGGTTAAGGCATGATATACAAGACCTCATTGACAACAAAGTGATATCCGAACCACCTGCCAAAGCCCCTAATGTCACCAAAAATCCACTACCAAACCATCGTGCTGTACCACCGCCACGAGGCCTGCACTTCTTAGGAGTGGGAGAAACAACATTTGATCCATCTAAGCTAATCACAAAGGTCGGGGAACCAAAGAAGCTCTATCAATTGCCAGAAAATTTGGCGATCTGCATGCTTGGAAACCAGCTAGGGATATGGGAAAACGAAGTGACGAAGCAGTCAGATTGGTGGGTGCAAGAAAGCAATGATCGGAATATAGACCAAATAGAAGAGGATGACCTGTGGTATCAAAGCGACGAAGAGGCAAAGGAGGGCTCAAAGATCGTTTCAGAAGTCGACAACATTTGGGCAAGAGAGGAGATAGATCATTTGACCCGGTCTGGCAGACACTTCAAACCGAACGAACTGGAGGAAGATCACCCGGGGAGGGATCAGGACAAAGGAAAGGGGAAGATGAATGAAGAAGAAGAAGAGGATAGAGTCCTCAAGCAAATGAAGAAGACTCAGGCTAACATCACTATCTGGGGGTTGCTGATTGCCTCCAAACGTCATAGGCAGGCAATCCTAGACGCTTTGAACCAAGCCGACGTATCCATCGACACCACTCCGGAGGACCTCGTAGGGCTGATCAGCAAAATTCCAACTTCGGCTATTACTTTCTCCTCAAACGACTTGCCCCCGGGAGGACCCATGCTCAATAAGCCATTATACGTCACTGTTGAATGTCTGGGGAACACCGTACCCGCCTGTCTCGTCGACAACGGGTCTGCTCTTAACGTATGTCCTTTCCGCACGGCCAAGCGAATGGGCTTAGATGAATCCTCTTTTGTGCCGTCTCAGCAGAAGGTCCGGGCATACGACAACACCCAAAGGGCAATCATGGGCATCATCTTTCTTAACCTTGCTATCGGGCCAATGGATAAAGAAGCCGAGTTCCAAATCATCGATATCCCCGCTTCCTTCAACCTGCTGCTAGGAAGGCCTTGGTTGGATAGTTTGGGTGCTATACCGTCAACAATCCATCAAAAAGTCAAATATGTCTGGGAAAACAAGGTCTGTGATATCCTCGGAGACAGTTGGGTTCGTACGCCCGAAGCATCGTCAAGTGCACCGGTCCTAGAATTACAGCTGCAAGAAGAAGAAGCGAAAATGGGAGGATTCGAATTCATCAGCGTGATAGAAGAAGGACAGTCAAGAGAGTTTCTACCGCCTCAGTACGATCAGTATGCTAGTCCAGTGGTCGCAGGAATCATGAAGAAGATGGGTTTCTTTCCAGGATTGGGGTTGGGGAAGAACCTTCAAGGCCTACCTGAGGCTCCAAAGATCCCTACTCAGACCCACACTCACGGTCTGGGGTACCAGCCAACAAAGAAAGAGCTGAGAGCCAAGAAGAAGGCCGTCAACGCACCGCTGGACCCTTACTTGAAGACCCTCAAGGGGTATTTTGTGAAGGAAGGAGAAGATTTCCCTTTCTGTGGCTTTCCAGAGCCATGGATGGACCAAAAGGACAAATGCATGAAGCCAGGGTTCGAGATCTTTTTCTCCCATGAAATTTCTGAGTACAAGGACCCATTTCTGCAAAAGCCTGAAAAGTCTGTTGCTGCCAAGGACTGGATTGGTGCGCTAGACGGATCCGCCATGAACGACCTGTTGAGCGAAGGGAACACAGAGGTCATGAAGGAGGGTCCTGGGAAAACCAAGGGCAAATACGTCGAGGGCACAGTGGAGGAAGCGTCTGAAAGCGAAGAAGATGGGGAAGGTCAGGAGAAGGCTAACAAGGGGAAAGCTGAGGAAGAGGAGATGGAAGAAGTCACCAAGACAGGAGAACCGGAAGAATGCTTCATTACTGACTCGGGAGGAGAGAGCAAGAAAGAGTGGGTTTTCGAGTCTAGCGATAGGTTCCCCCCACACCCAGAGTCTGTAATGGCCCAAATGAGGCGTCTTTCAATTTCCATGTCTGTTGTAATCACTCCAAAGAAAATCAATGAAAGCATGACTGATTCTGCCTACTCGAACACGCTTAATGAATGTGATGAATGTGATGATCATGAAATACCCATTGAACTGCAAAAACTAATTGAAAAAGAAAAAGAATCTGCATGTAAAATCATTGAGGACACCCTAACAATTAATCTAGGAAATGAAGATAATCCTCAAAATGTCTTTATCGGCTCTACACTTAGCAATAAAGAAAGCAAAGAACTAATCAGTCTATTAAATGAATTCAAAGATGTTTTTGCATGGTCTTATAATGATATGCCAGGTATCGATCCAAAAATAGTCCAACACCACATCCCCCTCTTTCCCAATTCCAAACCCGTAAAACAAAAATTGAGGCGAATGAGGCCGGAATGGGCACTTAAAGTAAAAGAGGAAGTTGAAAAGCAATTAAAAGCTGGATTCTTGATGGTCACCGAGTATCCAGAATGGATTGCCAATATTGTACCTGTCCCAAAGAAGGATGGTCGTGTTAGGGTTTGCGTTGATTTCCGAGATTTAAACAAGGCAAGCCCTAAAGAAGATTTCCCGTTACCCCACATCGATGTATTGGTTGATAACACTGCGGGGCACGAGCTTCTATCTTTCATGGATGGATTCTCTGGATATAAACAAGTCCTCATGGCGCCTGAGGATAGGGAGAAAACCACGTTTATCACTCCATGGGGGACATATTGTTATAGGGTCATGCCATTCGGACTTAAGAACGCAGGAGCAACATATCAAAGGGCTGCCACCACCCTACTACACGACATGATCCACAAGGAGGTGGAGGTGTATGTGGATGATATGATTGTAAAGTCCAAAGGAAGGGGAGGGCACCTAGGAGCCTTGAAAAAATTCTTTGGGAGATTGAGGGAGTTCAAGATGAGGCTAAACCCGCAGAAGTGCACGTTCGGAGTCACCACCGGGAAGTTATTAGGTTTTCTTATTACTCAGAGGGGAATAGAGGTGGATCCTACCAAGATAAAAGCCATAACCGAAATGCAGCCACCGAAAAATGAGAAAGAACTGAGGGGATTTTTGGGGAGAATACAATTCATCAGCCGCTTCATTTCCAAACTCACCTTGACCTGCGACCCACTTTTCAAACTACTCAGAAAGGGAGAGAGATTCAAATGGGACACCCCGTGTCAACAAGCCTTCGACAAAATCAAAACCTACCTCCAAAACCCGCCTGTCCTGTCACCACCTTCGCCTGGGAGACCCCTGTTACTTTATCTCTCTGTATCCGAAGATTCAATGGGATGTATGCTGGCCCAAGAAGGAGAGGAAGGGCACATAGAGAAGGCCATTTACTACTTAAGCAAGAGAATGGTCGGATATGAGTTAAAGTATTCGCCCTTGGAGAAAGCCTGTTGGGCCCTGGTTTGGTGTACACGTCGCCTCCGCCACTATATGTTAGCCTTCCCCGTGATCCTAATCTCCCGGATGGACCCGTTAAAATACCTGTTCGAAAAACCCGTTTTGACCAGTAGGATTTCCCGTTGGACCATGATGCTGGCTGAGTTCGATATCAGATATGTCACCTCCAAGTCCGTAAAAGGAAGGGCCGTCGCCGAGTTTCTAGCCGACCTCGCTGTAGAATCTGAGGGCAAGGGAGACTTCGAGTTCCCAGATGAAGGAATAATGGAAGTAAGAGAGGATCTGTGGAGGATGTATTTCGACGGAGCAGCCAATCAATTAGGTTACGGAGTTGGGATCATTCTGATAGCGCCCGATGGGACCCCTACCCCGTTAGCTGTCAAACTCAGGTATAACTCGACCAACAACACCGCAGAATACGAAGCTTGCATAATTGGGATGGAAGCAGCCCTGGCTTTGAAGGTCGGACGGATTGATGTTTTCGGAGATTCCAATTTGATCATATCCCAGGTCCGAGGAGATTGGAGGGTAAAACATGAGAAATTGAGACATTATCATGACTATCTGGAAAGTCTGAAAGCACAATTCCAAAAGATTTCCTTTTACTACCTCCCTCGCGACGAAAACCAATTAGCCGACTCTTTGGCTACCTTGGTCTCAATGATCCAAATTCCCTCCAAAATTGCCATGATCCCGCTATCCATAGAAGTGAGGAATCAACCGTCATTTGAAATGATCGCGGCCATAGAAGGAGAGGACGAAGTGCCGTGGTATGAAGATGTTTGGAAATTCATCAAAGAAGGAGAGTACTCCGAGGGAGCCTCGGAAAAGGACAGGAAGGCAATCCGACGATTCGCTGCTCAATTTGTGATCTACGCGGACAAACTATGGAAGAAGTCCTACACCGGGTATAATTTAGAGTGTTTATACGGAAGGGAAGCTAAGAGAATGATGGAGGAAATACATGAGGGAGTATGCGGGCCCCACATGAACGGGCACATGCTGGCGAAGAAGATCATTCGACAAGGGTACTATTGGACGACCTTGGACAAAGACTGTTGTGAATATGTCAGAAGGTGTCACAAGTGTCAGATTCATGCGAATCTGATGCATACCCCGCCGTCATAGCTCTACAGCATGACCACCCCTTGGCCATTTTCCGTGTGGGGGATTGATATCATCGGTGAAATAGTCCCAAAGGCCTCCAATGGGCATCGATACATAATCGTGGCAATTGATTATTTTACCAAATGGGTAGAGGCAGCCTCATATGCAACTTTGAAAGCCAAAGACGTGGTGAGTTTTATCGAGAAGAACATAATCTGCAGGTATGGGGTCCCGAATGAATTCATATCCGATCACGGCAGTCATTTCCAAGGAGAAGTTATCCCACTTCTAGAAAAGTATAAGATCACCCGCCATCAGTCGTCCCCATATAGGCCTCAGACAAATGGAGCAGTAGAGGCAGCGAATAAAAATGTGAAAGCAATCTTGGGAAAAACGACGGACACATACAAAGATTGGCATGAGAAGCTGCCGTTCGCTTTATGGGGATACCGGACCTCAGTGAGAACTTCAACGGGTGCTACACCATATTCATTAGTGTACGGGATGGAAGCAGTCCTTCCAGTCGAGGTGGAAATACCCTCTCTCAGGGTTTTGACGGAATGCGAGGTCACCGAATTAGAATGGATACGGGGAAGGTATGAGGAGTTGATGCTGCTCGATGAAAAGAGGTTGACCGCGGTAAACCATACTCGGGGGTACCAGAAGAGGATAGCGCGTGCTTTCAACAAAAAGGTTCGCCCAAGGAAGCTTGCTGAGGGTGACTTGGTCCTCAAAGAACTAAAAGTGCCCGTTTATGACCCCAGAGGAAAATTCAAACCCAACTGGGTCGGACCATACATCATTAAGACCCTCCTCTCCGGAGGAGCGGCTTATCTCATGGACCTAGACGGGGTTGAATTTAAACAGCCAATTAACCTCGATCGCCTCAAGAAATACTTTGCTTGAAACCATTTCTTTCAAAGCCTCCTACCTCGATGAACTACGCTATGACCTGATTCCTGCTAGGGGATACGTAGGCAACCTACTTGGTTCGGTCGTTTAAATAAAACCGCCCGAGCAACATCTTCTTTCAAACCTTGAGTCGAACTACTGCAGGCCTGACGCCCACTCGGGGATAAGTAGGCGGGCTCTCAAAAGCCTTCGGCCCGTAAAAACCTAAAAGCAAGAAATGTGTGTGCTAAACTAGGGGCAAACTGGCGTTTGCCCGGAATCACTTCGAAGCCCTAAAACCAGGGGCAAACTTCGTTTGCTAGCCGAAGAACCCAGAAATAAAACCATCCTTCAGGTCACCTGGCTGTCAGAATAAGTACTATAAAGAAACAAATAAGAATTCATGGAAAAGAATGAGTAGAAAACAAAAGACAAAGTAAAGAGCCAAATAAAGACGTTGAAATTAGAATACTTCATAAAAGATTAATTGAAGGGGTGAACACTTCTGATTTTATCGTGACAACACTTCTTGAAAAAAAAAATAAATAAATAAATAAATAAAAAATAAAAAAAATAAAAAAATAAAAAAAATCACATTCAAAAACGTGAAAAGAGTAGGCAGGGTCTGTCAGAAAGTTTTGTAAAATGGCAAGCTTTTCCCTGTTTTCGTCTACTTTATTATGCATATGTCTGTCAAGCTCGCCTTGCAACCAAGGCCTGGATCTCTAGAAGATACTGGGTAGTAGGCACAGTCGGAGCAGGAACCATCGAGAACGGAGCAGCAATCCTGCTATGCCAAACCTCAAGAAAAGCCTTCACAATAGAAGGACGCAGAGTAGAACCCCTAGTGAAATCAGCAGTCACAGATTCAGTAGTATCTTGCAGAAGTCCAAACTGGCGAACCACCCGATCGGGAATGTAGAAGGTAGTGGCACTCAAGCCCGGCAGCCAGATGCCAGGTCGCCCAGGAAGACGTACAGCAACAGAACAAGGAGTCCACTGAGGGCAAATCCAACAAATATCACTGGAAGAAAGGCCCTGGAGCCAAACGAGCCATGCGTCGGCAGAATGAAATAAGCAATGGACCTCCATACGGTCATAAGAGAGTGGCCCGCGAAGATGCGAAGGGTGAATGAAGAGTTCGAGGCGTTCCATGAGCCAAACCTGCAAGACGAAGGGTGCCCCGGTAGATAACGTGGCCCCGGTAACATGGGCATGGCCCAATCCGATCAAAGTTTCGCCAAGAACCAGCATAACAGCACTTTTCATCTCCCTCAAACCACGGGCAATGGGTATGAGAATGTCAGAAGATGACTGGAATAGGAAGTAAGAGAGCATGGCAATCGACAAGGCACTACGTCGGATGATCTGGTACCCACCATCATAAGGGTCCCCTATGGGAGCATAAACGGAAGAAAGGTGCTCAAAGTCGACCTGCCCATCATGAACAAAAGAACCTGCCGCATTTCGAGATATGTGGAGAAGAGTGGCTAAGTCCCGGACATACCCGGCCTGAATTAGAGGAACCACCAATTCAGCAGAGGGATCAGTGTGCAAAATGGCGCTGAATTCCTCGAACAGAGGACAAATCTCCTGAAAGCCGAAACGAAAGACGTTGAGAGTAGGGTCCCAACACTGAATAGCAGCTCGAAGTAAGCCCTCATTCAAATTCATGCGTCGGAAAGAGAAGAGATCGTTCAATCTGAAGCATTCAAAATTGAGCTTTTCAATACCTGAGAGAGTATCCATCCATGGGAAGAGAATTTGGGAGCAAATGGGGGCCATTTGAAAGGAGGATGGAAAGAGAAAGGAGATGTTTTGCGGAGTGTTAGAAGAAGAGGGGTATAAGTAGGGTATAAAGTTGCCCACTAGATCGAGGCGCTCGATAAAGTGCAGCGGCACTTCATGAAGTGCCGCGCGGCAGTCCGTGAGTGCCGCACGGCATTTACTGACTGCCGTTGCGGCATTCACTAAGTGCCGCGGAGGCCTAACTGAGTGCCGTTCCGAGCTTTTCACTGGCCAGGGTTTGTTTGTAACACGATCTGCCCACCTGCAAACAGAAAACTAAATAGAGAGGCAATAAAACGTGCGCATCATGCAGCACGTGCAAATACATTCATTCATTCATTTCATTCATTTTACATATATCAAATAAATAAAAGAAAACAGAAGCATTCAAATGATAAAATAAAAGTCGGGACCAAGCCATGGTCCCACATACGGCAGGAGTTGGACCAAGCTATGGTCACATATACGGTGAATAAGCAGAAAGCATGATGAAATGTTTAAAGCATCTATCCCACAAAATAAAGCACATGTATGTAATATACAGTCATCCATCAAAATGTAAATCCTCCCATAAACTCTCAAAAATAAAAAAAAATATAATAATAACAACAAAAGCAGGGTCAACCGCGACCCCGACCCCGGCCGCGAGAAAGACGAGTCGTACGCCTGAGAGGCTCCTCCTCTGACTCAGTCCCGCTGCCTCCGCGACCACCGCTGCTGCCGCCTCTGCCTCTACTGGTGCCCTCGCCGCCACCTCCGCCACGTCCGACACCGCTACCTCCAGGGGCATCGCTGAGAGGGATGCCGAACTGCTGAAGTCGCTGCTGGAGCTGCCCCACCTGCTGGGACAGGACCCTAATCTCCTCCGCCTGAAATAAAGCAGGGAATCAGTCCAGACATCATTGAAATGACGGGTAAATATTGAGAATAGAAGGAATAAAAGGTCATACCTGGGCCCTCAGCTGGGTCGCAGTAGTCGCCCGAGCCCCCTCAGCCTGTAAACAAGAAACAGGGATAAAAGATCAGCAAGAAAGAGACACAATCCCGGTTAAGAGTAAGAGTAGGGATGAATTTCTTACCATCCACTCGCGCCCGAGAACCCACTGTCGCACACTGTGGGCATACGCCAGGCCCTCCTCCGCGTAAGCACGCGGGACAAGATCGTAGTGAATAGGAATGGTGGGGGCGCCCTGTGAGAGTCGGGGGATCGACGTCACATGGGGCTCGCCGAATGAGACGGTAGACATAGTCCAGTCCCACTCAGGTAGGCCAGGGGGGCGGACCGCAGCAGGGACATGCTGCAAGCAAAAGTAATAAAACATGGGTGAAGAGTAAAAGGAAGAACTCACAAAAATAATAAAGAAATCATTTACTCACCCGAGTCACTTCCATCAGCGGGAAGTTCGGCATCAGCTTGGCGGCACGGAAGGCCGCATATCCGTCAGGGTCGTCCAAGAAGCCGTGGATACCAAAGCCGGCTCGAGCAGCCGAGTAATCGCCGCCCTGAAGCGTGTCTGTAGCCCTCATAGAGACGGGAGGAGGGAATGGCACGAAGAATCTGGGAGCCGCTATAGACTGTCTGGTCACCCTCTCTCCCAAGTACCACGCCATACCCTCCGACCCACCATCGAGAAGCCGTCTCATCGGGTCATACCCGGCCGACTCCTGAATCCCCGCGCTAGCCTCGGGTAGCGCCCTGAGCCACGACTGCCACTGTACATGCTCCTCCCGTAGGTTCGTCAGGAAGTTCCTGAACGAAACAAAGTCATGAGCCCCGGCCTTCCGCCCGACCCTGTCCTTCGCCCACTTCAGCCCCTGGGGCATGATGAGGGCGTCAGCAGCACGTGTCTCGGGAGACACCATGCGGAGATACTCATGGGACCAAATATGTAATAAAAAGAGAGAAAGAAAAGAGAAATTAGTATCGCAATGAAAATAAATTTCTGGAAGTAAAATAAGCGATGGAATGTAAAAAATAAAAATAATATATACCTCCCACGCTCGCCAATACCCACTGGTAGCAGTCGACCTGTCCCGGGAAATGTCACTCATATGCCGGTACAGGATAGCTAATCCTGTACCAGCCCAATCAAACTCAGTAACCCGGTCCAGACGCTCCAACGACGCCACCAAGGAAGCAGAGATCCGGTCTCCCTTGGTGCTCAACGAGGAGCACCCCAGCATGTACATCAAGAAGCCCCGGGCCATCTGCTCGTCCGTAAAGTCGGGTTTCCCCCGGAAAGTATCCATAAACCATCGAGTTGTGACCAAGGCCTCCTCCGGGACCACCCCTAGCAAGGGCTCCATCTGATCCCACTCCTGGTCTGTAAGGTGCCGCAGGGGCTCTCCTCCGAACGGAATCCCCGTGATCATGCTGAAATCCAGAGGGGTCAACGTCATCTCGCCGAAAGAAAAGTGGAAGGTACTCGTAGTATCCCACCACCGCTCGGCCAACGCATGTATCTGCTGCAAGTCGTTGGAGCTCTTCGTCAAAAGTTTGACGAAGTCTCCAAACCCTGCTGCATCTACCAGGGCCCTCACAGTCGGGCTCAGCTCGATGTACCACTCATGGCCGTGTGCGAGGCTGCCATGGCCCTTCAGCACCTTCGGCTGCAGCTGCAAGAAAGAATAGAAAGGTTTGTTGTTAGGAAGTGAACAAAGATAAGAGCAACAATAGCGAATAAAAATAAGTTAAGGAATGGAAAACCCAGAAGTGTTCATAGGGAGGTCTTGCAACCATAGCATTCATTTGCAGTTAAGAAGAAAAGAGCAAAGGGAGAACACTCAATGTTCTAGCAAAAAGAAAGAAAAGAGAAAAATAGTATGACCGCACTTCTGAAATACATGCATGTATAAAATTTCGAATCCAAGGGAATGTGCAGTTTCACAAGTAGTATTTGGTCACGAGCATTTAAGAGCCAAATTTGAACAAATAAAAGGGCGCTTAGAACGCCCGAGAAAATTCACAGGTATGATAAGCAAGAGGGGAATGTTCAGGATTTCATTCAAATGGCATCGCATTCGTAAAACTTAAAAGAAAAGGAATTGAGAAAAGCCAAAAATCTTTTAAAGATTGAAGGAAAATAAAGGAACCGATACAATTGGAACACCTGAAAATCCAATAAACTGGGGAGAAAATAAAAAGTTTTGATTCGTCAGGCATGAAGGTCATAGGAACAAAATAAAATTTCCTTACAAATAAAGCATCCGAGACGCACAAAGAGCGCCACAAGCATATCATGACAGGGTATCTAAACACGTGGCGATCCTACGTTGCATTCACACAGAAAAGGAATACGAGAAATAAATAAAAAGAGAAGTGTTTACCTCGCGCTTAAACGCGCGGGCCGATAAATGCTCATCAGGATCCCTCAACAACAGGGTAGCGTCTGGATGATGGGTGGCCGTATACTTGGCCTTCTTCTTCCTCGAACCACTCGCCATAATCTGCCAAGAGGAAAAGAGAGATTCACACGTTTAAAATTCATGAAAATTCAAAAAACAATGAAATAAAAGAGTTTGATCGAGTCTTGATCAAAAATAACTTACCTCTGAATGTCGTAGATCAGTATAGAAGTGAAGAAAGGAAAAAGGAAAATTTTCTCCAGAGAGATCTCGAGATAAAGAGAATGAGAGAATGAGAGAAAAGAGGAGAACCCCGGCGGTTTAAGCCACTGCCGCTCAAACGCGGCACTCAAATTTCCGTGCGCGGCAGTCAGTCAACTGCCGTGCGGCACTCGCTCAGTGCCGCAACGGCACTCCGTGAGTGCCGTGCGGCAGTCACGGACTGCCGCGAAAAACCGCGTGTGCCGTGATTATGGCGGTTCAAAGATATTTACTTTCCCCCCAAAAAATTCAAATCAAGTCCCGAAAATTGAATTTGAGCCCCCCAAAGGGTGCTCTCATTGCACTTTTTGACCCTGGTTTTGTTACTAGGTTTAAATCGACTACAAATTTCAAAATATAGGTACAAATTCTAGCATGAGGGCTCCCAACTCCCAGAAATTAGAGTAAAATTCGAGCCTGTGGGCCCCCGAATTCCAAAAGATAAAATCCTGGCCCGCGGGCCCCGGTTCTTGAAAAGATAAAGTGGATTTTTAGCCCGTGGGCTCCCGAACTTTGAAAATTTGAATTTGGAGGATATAACGGATTTATATTCTCAGTTTTTGCGACGGATTTGCATTTTCCCTCGTTTTTGAATATAACGGATTTATATTCCCGGTTTTCGCAACGGATTTGCGTTTTTCCCTCGTTTTCGAATATAACGGATTTATATTCCCGGTTTTCGCAACGGATTTGCGTTTTTCCCTCGTTTTCGAATATAACGGATTTATATTCCCGGTTTTCGCAACGGATTTGCGTTTTCCCTCACTTTCGAATATAACGGATTTATATTCCCGGTTTTCGTAACGGATTTGCATTTTCCCTCACTTTCGAATATAACGGATTTATATTCCCGGTTTTCGCAACGGATTTGCGTTTTCCCTCACTTTCGAATATAACGGATTTATATTCCCGATTTTCGCAACGGATTTGAGTTTTCCCTCACTTTCGAATATAACGGATTTATATTCCCGGTTTTCGCAACGGATTTGCGTTTTCCCTCACTTTCGAATATAACGGATTTATATTCCCGGTTTTCGCAACGGATTTGCGTTTTCCCTCACTTTCGAATATAACGAATTTATATTCCCGATTTTCGCAACGGATTTGCGTTTTCCCTCACTTTCGAATATAACGGATTTATATTCCCGGTTTTCGCAACGGATTTGCGTTTTCCCTCACTTTCGAATATAACGGATTTATATTCCCGATTTTCGCAACGGATTTGCGTTTTCCCTCACTTTCGAATATAACGGATGTATTTTCCCGGTTTTCGCAACGGATTTGCGTTTTCCCTCACTTTCGAATATAACGGATTTATATTCCCGGTTTTCGCAACGGATTTGCGTTTTCCCTCACTTTCGAATATAACGGATTTATATTCCCGGTTTTCGCAACGGATTTGCGTTTTCCCTCACTTTCGAATATAACGGATTTATATTCCCGGTTTTCGCAACGGATTTGCGTTAACCCTCGCAATCAAATCAAGAGCGCTTTTGGCAACCCCTGTAAGCAAATTTTCAAAAAGAATCATGTTGTTTTCCCTGACTAACACAACACGGAATGTGTGTCGTACGTGGGAAAACATGATAAGCGTAACACCTATGCAACTAGGTCAATACAGAAATCACCATTGCATGGCATTTGCATCACGACAGGATAGGTGCATCCATCCGTGTGACTACTTGCGTTTGTGAATGTTCGATCCATGCCCGAACTACGTCTTGGTCTTATTCCTGAGAGGATACGTAGGCAACTCACCGTTGAGCGCGACCAACTTGAACCATTTATGAAGCCGTTTCTGCAACGCATTTTTGTTTTACCTAAATTCGACAGTCTGGTCAAAGGTTTGTCTTCACACAAGCTTTGACATTCACTTATGGGACGCGTTGCCCCACAAGCTCTGTCAAAGAGGGGCAAACTGTAGACACCCCAATTTTGACCGACCGTCGAATTTAGGAGAGCGTCACCTCCGCGTCCAATGATGACAATGACCGAAAAATTTGAAGTATTCCAAGCTCTTCAGAAAATCTCCAAAACGCGATAAAATTTCACAGAAAGAGGAAAAATACCAGGTATTTGGGGGAATTCAGGAAAAGACATGATTTTTGGAAAGGATCTTCAAAAATAATTTGTTTCAAAAAGAGAAAAGACCTAAAAAGGGGAATCTCACCAAAACACGGCATACGGCGGATTCCGCGGCACTCCATGAGTGTCGCGCGGCAGTCAGAGAGTGCAGCTGCGGCATTCTCCGAGTGCCGCCGCAGATTTTTGACTGCCGTTCACTTTTTAAGTCTGTATTTTGCAGTGCAATACGTATGCGTATGCAGATAAGAACAAAAAACTGATAAAGTAAGACTGACAAAAACGCGGCAATTAATTAAATGACGCGGCAGTTGACGAGAGCCGCGCGGCACTCACGAAGTGCCGCAACGGCAGTTGTTGAGTGCCGTAACGGCATTCACGGACTGCCGCGGCAGGTTTCTGACTGCCGCGCTGGGCAGCAGTCTGCTCAATTTCAGAAAGTTCGCTTTGTACCACCAAATGGGAGAATTACACCTGTTTTTTGCTCCGAAATTCACCAAAAATACCTGGTAATTTTGCCTATAAAATAGAAGGGATCTTCCTTGGAAGGGAGGACCAAGAGAGAAAGGCATTAGGGAGGGAAAACATATACAAAAATACTTCCACTACACCCACATTTGAGAAAGAAAAGAGAGAGTTTTGGAGAGCTTGAAGGAGAGTTTGGAAAATCTTCAAAAGAAAACTTTGAGGATAATTTGGAGGTGATCCTCTAAACTTAGATTGTTAGTTTACTCTTTTTCTCTTAAAACCTCTAAGTCTTAGAATATTTCATCATTCTTCCTTCAAACTTAGTAGTCTTTTTTTTTTGTTCCTAGTACTTCTTTCTATTTTTTTGTCTATTTTCTTCTCTTAAAGGTCTTGGAGATCTTCAATATCTCTATTGATCTCTTGAGCATGATCCTTTGAATCTCATGTAAGCTCATGCTCTACATGGAAGTCAAAACTTGATCATCATTTTATTTCACATAAATAGGACCCAAGTCCATGTCCATGACTTGGATTCTCTAAACTTGGTGTCTCATGGGATCCTTTCCATATCCCTTTGAAAACTACCAAGTATTAATTGCACCTTCATCTCCAATGATCATCAAATGATAGGAGACTTGTGATTTTGGAGTCTAAGCCTCTTTTCATGGCTTAGAATCCTCATCTTGAGATTTCATGAAGTCCATCCATACTTCACTTAAAATCCATAAAAATAAAAGTCGTAGTCTCCAATGACCATCAAATGGTAGGAGAATTGAATTGGTTTAACCCAACTTCATGATTCAATAGTTGGGGTTACCAAATGAAAGTTGAACTTGACAAATAAAAACAGTGAGCTCACAAACTGTTTTTGATCAAAGATTTTTATTTCGAAATCTAACCGTTGAAATTAAGTGAAACCAACGGGAAAGTGTCAATAACACATTGTTCCACCACTGTAATTTTTGTTTTAAGGTGGTTTCATGTTTAGAATGGTTTGATCATGGGTTTTGTGAAGCAACAATAATCTGTCCAGAGTTTCAGAATAGTTTCAGAACAGCAGCACTCTTTTGAAATAATTAAATCAGAGTTCTAACAAAGTTTTTGTGACCCAAAATAATTTTTTCTAAGTAGATTAATGTGTTAGGAAGTCACCCTAAAAAGAACAAAGCAATTCTGATTTTTTCTTTTCTATTTTTAATAAATCGTGCAAGAATTATGGACAGGAGATTGTAAGATGCTGAGTGATGTCTAGTGTTTTCTATATTCCCGGAGATCTAACCCTTGAAACCTTGATTTTCTTTTTGATTTGGAAACTAGACTCACAGAGGTATTCTGTGTCCAAAATTCATCAACATCAAACCACAAGAGACGTGCTTTTTATTTTCTTAAAGGTTTGGTCTGCTCTCTGCAATTTTTCAGAGTTTTATGGCACACTTGACCAATTTTGCTAATAATGGGTCAAAAGGTTTTCCTATAACTTAGGGCTTAAACCATGTTTCAATAATGATTATTTAAGCTTGAATTCAAAATTTAAGAGTATTTCATGGTTTGTTCTTGCCTATGTACATATTCATCCATATGGTTTGGCACTTGTAATTAGGACTTATTTGCTTTAGATTTAATTACATTTGATAGATTTAAGCTAGAAATTTAGGATTGTTATTTCTAACTTCATATCTTCTACATCATGTGAACTAACCCTTTGTTTTATAGCGCTACCAAGGTATGACTTTTTGAATTCCTCTTTAGTTTATCTTAATTTCTTGATCTTATTGATTTTTCGACTTAATGCGCGTCACCTTAGAATTAGGTTTTTGCCTTATGTGTATATGTGATTAGAGACTATTTTTAGGGTTTTCTTTTGATTGTATGCATTGCACGTTTAATATTCGCAGCTGGATCCCGGGTAAGCTCTCTTGTTCCCTATTGCATATCATGTTGCTTGCTATTTGAATTACTTGGCTTATGAATGATATTTTGTCAATTGCAATTTTACACCCCTTTGGACATGTTTTTTTTTGTGATGTATATATATATATATATATGTATTACTTGAGGGCATGCTTAGATTAATAAATTTGATTAAAAGGATGTTGAGTAGAGGCCTATCGTAAGATAGGATGAGAGAGGGTGTTTTAGTCCGACGGGCTCCTTCCTCTCTCGTTCCATAATCCCCGGACCTAGTTTATCTTTGGTTTCGCAAAAGATCAGTTTCCTTTTAAATGGTTTCTTAATTTTCCTTTTAAAAATTAAGTGGCGACTCATTTGCTTTGAAATTGAAATTTGGAAAAAGATTTTAAATAAGAAAAGTTGTGGGTAAGTCAACCTGCGATATCCACACACGGACATTAGAAATAATACCCGTTTGCACGTAAATCGAGGGGACTTATGTATGCAAATCAAGAAAGTAGCACAAAACCCAAGGTGGGTCCCACATGGCCGGCCACTTGGTGGCACGTGCAACCCACTAGGCACATGTCACTTATACCCTTGCCACTTATCCACATGATGGACACTTGTCCATGCATGCAACACCCTATCACATGCATGAAGACACCTAGGAACCACCTAGCTCTATTTATACATGCATATACACACACTACACCCTCTTGGACACTTACAATTTGCACATATAGAGAGAACTAGGAGAATTAGAATCCATGGAAAGTTGAGGAAGAACGAGAAGAAAACCCAAGTGTGTTCACTTCCCTCCCCTTGTCTACACCTCACATGCAAACACATATAAACACCCATATACTTATATATGCCACCATGGGGACTTAGAATCTGTAATAAGAAGTCTTGGAAGACTTACAAAGAGTCCCTAGAAGAAGAAGAAGTGTAGAATCAAGAGTAGAAGAAGAAGAAGAAGAAGAAGAAGAAGAAGAAGAAGAAGAAGAAGAAGAAGGAATATCTACCATTAAGGTTGAAATCAGGCTTCCTTAAGCTCAAATCCAAAGCCCAAGCTTAATTTCAAGTTTAGGTGAGTTTACTAACTCACTTGAGAACTTATATATTATGTAGTAATGTTTAGTAAGTGCTTGATATTGTTATTTTGAGGTTTTCATGTCGTGCAAGACAAATCTTCAAATCTGGGAAACAGAAACTTCCAACAAAATGTAGTTTATTAAAATGAACGTTTTGAGTAGCTCAAAAATCTGAATAAGGCTAGGTTTTTTGTGCAGAAAGCTAACTCATTTATATATAAGTAACTCTTCTATAGCTTGGTCTAAAAATCATTCCTTTATAGGTGAAATACACGTACAATGTAGTGTTATAAATCTGGGAAACAGAAACTTCCAGCAGAATGTAGTTTAGTAAAATAAACATTTTGAGCAACTGAAAAATTGATTACGTCAAAATCAAGTTCTTTTGTTAACCCTATTAAAAATGTAGTACGGTGGAAATAGGGTGTCGAGTCCACAGGGATTGGAGTGCAACAATACTTGGTGGGCGCTTAATAAACAATTATAATGCGAAGAGCGATTAACAAACTAAGAATTAAAAATAAGTCTTTTCGACTATGGGTTTGATTCAATGGTTTCTAGATTAACTATAAAAACTATTTCGAAAGTGGAAAGTAACTATGGACAAAGTTAAGTGTAAGTAATTGTTTGGGGATTTTGTAAATGGGGAAATTGAGGTTGGGGAGCATTCTCCCACCTTGGACCAACAACACATGACTTTCACACTTGAAGCACATTCTAGAGTAGAAAATTCCATTGTGGCAAACCATCAAACATGTGGTAGTCAACCAACATGCTAGATGGATGTTCCAATACAACACATGGGTATATGGTTAGAGTGTAGAGATTTAATCACTTCCAATGCTTGACATTAGAAGTGAGGTCTCCAAACATCAAACCATACCCCCATGAACTCTAGATATGCTTCAAAGTGTGAGAGTCCTACAATAATATACACATAGATCCAATGGTGGGTTTATGATCCCCAACCTTGAAGGTCTAGCTACTCATAATCACAATGACAACAATATTAAAGAGAGGGGAAGGGAAATTATACCAACTAGATGAAATCACCATAAATGCTATGAGAAATCCAAAACTTGCTCTAATAAAATCTTCAATCATTTAATACACGCACACTCTCTTCTCTCTCTAACAATAAATGGAAGTGAATGTTGGTGGATGGGGAGTAATGAGGGAGAGAGATGAGAGGATTAGAGAGAGAGCTTCTACCCTAAAAGCAAAACCCTAAAACTAAGCTAAAACATAACATCCTCTAAAAGAAAGTCATCATTAACTATATATACCCCCAAAGCAAAATGGCACAATTGTAATAAAGGAGAAAACATCATCAAAGGCCGCGGATCGATCCAAGGCAAAAAGCCCGGTTCGATCCGCTTCTTTAATTCGCCGTTGGAATCTTCAGCGAAACACGCGGATCGATCCGAGTTGAAAATTCGGATCGATCCGCCTTTGGATTTCTGGGCAGAGAGTTCTATAAAACTCGCGGATAGATCCAAGTGAAAGGGGCGGATCGATCCGCTCGGGCATCTTTTGACTTCTTCCTTTATTCCTCACAAACAAGGCTCCCAACAATGCCTCATTTACCTATAAGAAAAATGGGTATTATTAGTAAAGAGAGAACATCAAGAATAACAACAAACGCACAAATTTACCCATTAAATCTCCCGGTTTAAGTGATTATTCGTGTCCAATACAATAAAGAACATGTAGTCAAGAATGCAATATTGGGCACGAATCAAAAATCTACTAGATTTTTTTTTGTACATGAAGATAATCCAATTACCTATAATGTTCTAGTTTTGAGTTTGATCTACAAAGCAATTTATCATACCCAAATAAATCATATCAATTCATTTGACACAGTGAAATTAATTCCTGGCAGATTGTACAGCTACTTGTATGATGTGTTTATTGATGATGCTTGTTTTTCGGTACTTGTGTTGTTATGAATATCTTGGACTATGGTAGTGCTATCACATAGATGAGTATGTTAAGGGTTTCATCTATATGTTTATTGGTATCAAATCCATGTTATAGATCCATGAGCTACATGCTATATTTTCCGTTGTTATGAACTTAGTGTAATGACCATTGAAAGTTCGTACCCAAGCTTTAAGTATATTTTACAGCATAATTTTTGCATTGATGGTGATTGGGTAAGTTTCCATTATAAGTATTACTGGTTAGTCGTGTCCTGGTTGTACTATTGCGGATATGAGCATGTACGCAAGTTTGTGTAAGGGTAGAGCTTAGGGAAATGTGCTATGAGATTAGAATGATTATAAGAGTAACGATGGTGATCACATACGGAAGTTGTATAAGGAGCCTAAACTTGAAATAAGTTATGTGAGTATCAATTGTGTAATGTCGGGAGCAGCTTATGCTGAGATTAAGTGTTGGGTAGCTAAACCAGGCTGTGGAGTCCGAAATGGTGTATGAAGGATATAGTTGTTGGTTTGGTGGCCATGTGAGGCCTAGTATGATGACGTACTAGTATGGTGGGTCGGGACTCCGTGTCAGACTCAACACTGTGTGTGGGACTTTGTGTCAAACTCAATATAGTTGGGTTAGGACTCCGTGTCAGGCTAGTTGTTGGGTAAAGTTAGGACTCCGTGTTAGGCTAGTCATTGGGTAAAGTTGGAACTCCGTGTTAGGCTAGTTATTAGGTAAAGTTGGGACTCTGTGTCAGGCTAGTCATTGGGTAAAGCTGGGACTCCGTGTCAGGCTAGTTATTGGGTAAAGCTGGGACTCCAAGTCAGGATAGTTATTAGGTAAAGCTAGGACTCTATGTCCAGCTTAACACATCGATTCTTCGTGACGAGGTGAGTTGAACACTTCAGTTTTTAATGACGAGGTGAGGTGAACACTTTGGTTCTTCGTGACGATGTGATTTGAACACTTTGGTTTTTTGTGACGAGGTAAGGTGAACACTTCAGTTCATCATGACGAGGTGAGTTGAACACTTTGGTTTTTCGTGACGAGGTGAGGTGAACGCTTCGGTTCTTCGTGACGAGGTGAGTTGAACACTTCGTTTCTTCGTGACGAGGTGAGGTGAACATTTTGGTTCTTGGTGATGAGGTGAGTTGAACACTTCGGTTCTTCGTGACAAGGTGAGGTGAACACTTCAGTTCTTCGTAACAAGGTGAGTTAAAAACTTCGGTTCTTTATGATGAGGTGAGTTGAACACTTCAGTTCTTCGTGACGAAGTGAAGATTAAGTTGAATATTTTGATTCTTTGTGACGAAGTGAAGATTGAGTTAAACACTTCGGTTCTTCGTGACAAAGTGAAAATTGAATTGAATTCTTCGATTCTCCATGATGAAGTGAAGATTGAGTTGAATACCTCGATTCTCCATGACGAAGTGAAGGTTTGTGCAATGTGGATAGACTCTCTGTTATTGATTGGCTAGAGTTGGGAATTCTATGTCAGGCTTTGGTAGTAGAATGTGGTAGTGTAGTCAGGATGTTGAGATTAGTCTCATTGATCATTTTCTTTTCGAATACCTATATGGGCACGTTAGTAGTTACAGTTCAGTGGTGAGAACGTGGGAGTACTTTAAAAAGGGTATAATAGAAGTTGTAAATATATTTCTTGTTGTGTGTGACTATGGATACGCGGAATCAGTCGTCCACTCTTTCAGTTAGTTTGAAATTGATTTGGATCAAAGAAAGAAAAAGAAGGTCTGTTGAAAACAAATACAGAATCGCCACTTGGTCTTTAGGGAACTAAGAAACCCAATTTTGACCCACCCAAATGAATAAAGGGCACTGGTCCTTCATAACCAAAGAACTTGGCTCGGGGTTTTGGTACGAGAGAGGAAGGAGCCTTTGTCAAGACTAAAACACCCTCAACTCACCCCGCCTCAACTAGCATCCAAATAGTTATCTTATACTATGTTTGGTTCGA
Organism: Hydrangea macrophylla; assembly: GCA_033977485.1. NCBI lineage: Eukaryota > Viridiplantae > Streptophyta > Magnoliopsida > Cornales > Hydrangeaceae > Hydrangea > Hydrangea macrophylla. The sequence goes on from CM066988.1 coordinate 68,805,738, forward strand.
GAATTAAAACTATGATAGTATATTACATTTCATAACAATATTGAAATGGAAGATCAAAAGATAAGATATCATTCATAAGATCTAAGCCAAATATCACACAATGCAAAAGTGAAAGATCACACAAACAAACCTAGGAAAGATCGTCTAATCACATATCAAATAATCAAGTTTTCCTAATCTAAAGGGGACATGAATTGTTCTTGAAACAAATAATCAAATAAATCAAAATATGCTTAGCAAGCTAGAATGATGCATGTTAATCTTTGAGAAAAGAAGACCTCTCAATCCCCGGGACAGATGAGAAAGGAAAATTAGATCGAGAGGAAGCATGAACATATGATCAAGTTCATTCCTTATAATCTTCTTAGATTAAGAGTCGCAAAAACTCCAAATCTTGCATAGATGCCATGTATGATCCTAGAATGTGCAAAGGTTGTAGTGTGTTTGTGTTCATGTATTTTCTAAAGTGTCTTAGAAGTCTAGAGTATGCATGAATGCATGAAGGAAATCATCATAGAATATGTACAAATGTAGTATGGACTACTTCCAAAGATATGGACTAATTTGGAGTGCATGTGAACATCAAATCGAAGAATGAAAGTAAAAGTATACTTGCTGTGAATAGTGGACAGAATAGTGAGTTGATCTTGTAACAATGGAAAAGTGGGGTTAGAAATGTTTTTAATGCATGATTTTTCATGGAGATTATCCTTATTGTGTCTAGAACACATGTCAAAGAGCCAAACTACAATAACTATTACAGATTGAGAGAAATCATATGAACCAGAGAGGTTACTTAGAAACAGAGTTCGTACTGTCGACGAGGTTGAAAAATCTTAGAAAATGAAAAACAACATCTAGAGGCCCATATTATACAAAAGGTTCCCTAAGACATTGAAGTTCAAGGGAAAAATGAGTTAGGACCACCCCTTTTAGAAAAGTTTTCTGGAAAACAAGTTGAAAATCAATCAAGCTACTATGACAGCAAAAATAGAATGTCTGGAAGGAATGTTTGGGTCAAAATGGAAACCTTCCATGTGTTTCTAAACCAAACCAAAAATCAAGAGTGTTTTCTAATGAGTTAGGAAGACTTTCCAAGTTGTCTTGCATCCATACATTGAGTATTGAACTCAGAATAATATTTTAAAGTTGAAGAACTCACTATTTTGAAGATTTGTTGAGAAAACAAGGTTTATTTCTTGAATCCAAATATTGGGGATTTTAGAGGGGTTTTGAAATAGGGATTTTGAAAGCATATTTCAAGCACTAAAAGGGGATTAAAACCACTTGGGAAGCCAACATCAAACTCATCATCAAGAACTCCCAATATTACTTGCACAAACATAGTTTTGTTTGAGAATATGACTTCAAGAATACATATGAATGTATTGAAATTAAAATCATCATCCATCAAAAATGTCTTCGAGGTCAAGAGCTACTATCCATAAGGATTCACTCTCCTTAAATAATAGGTCATCTAGATGATGATAAGCATGTAAGTAATCAAAGAAAAATAAAAAAGAAATGAGGTGAAAAGAGATGAACATTTATAAACAAACAAATAATAACAATCAATGGATGATAATCAAAGTGATTTTGGACTTGTAGCTTGGTGTTTCACTCATAGATATTGACATTTGGACATGGAAGTAGCTTCTTAACTCAAGATTGCTCAAGAATGGTGGTTGGGGAGGATTTGAATGTGAAGTATAAGAGAGGTAATGAAAGAAAACAAGATTAAAACTCACTTTCTTACAGAAAATCAGTGGGAGAAGCTCCCTTTCTCTCTTCTAAACCTCTCTCTCTCTCTCTCTCTCTCTCTCTCTCTCTCTCTACAACTTTCTCAAGCTTTGCACTTACCCCCCCCCCCCAAATGAATAGCAAAGGGGGGTTTATATAGGCCAATTTGGGGTAGTTTTGAAATTTAGAAAGTGCTCCCATTGGTCCCAAACATCTGTGAACAAGAAACTACGTCGTTTTGGTTTTTAATTAATCAAATTAGACCCCCAAAATATATTACAAAACTGGACTGTTCTGGGGTTGAGTGCCGCTGCGGCACTGGCCATAGTGGCGTAGTGCCACCACAGCACTGCTCCTCAAACGTCCAGATAATGCTATTTAGTCCCCTAGAGGTTTCAGTATTCGCGAAAAGGCCCTATTTTGTCCGAAATTCACAAAAAAATGCATACGACTCCAAACTGAGGTTGTGATATACCGTTGGAAAGGTAATGGAGTCAATTTTACATAAAAAGTAATTT